>OU744331.1:2400000-4800000 GCA_916610235.2 Lasioglossum morio
CATTGCCTCTCTCTTCATTCGAGTCTTCCATTTTTCTCTTCTTATGAATATCGGAATCTTTATTTTTACTCTTCCTTCCGTTATCCCGGTGTGATCTCTTGTGTTTCTCTTCTCTCTTATATTCGTATTTACTTTCTTCTCTTCGATCGTTTGTCTTACGCTTCTCCCTTCTTCGACGATGACTCGAACTTTCGTCATGCGATATTTTCGAATAAGATCTGTGTTTATCCCTTCGTGTTTTTTTAGACTCTTTCGCGTGACCATTCAAAGGCTTAGCATTCAGACTGTTCATACTAAAATGATTGGTACCGTTTCTGTTGATAACATTACTACTGTTACTATCGTTGCTGTCGCTGTCGCTACTGCTGCTACTACTACTGTCATCAGTGTCGTCACTGTCGCTGCTGCTTGAAACGCTGCTACCCGTGTCGCTGTCGCTATGTTTTCGTTTCGTCTTCCTTTTCTTTGTTTTCGATTTTTTCTTCTTACTTTTCTTGGTTTTCTTTTCAAGTTGTTGCAGCTTCCTGTAATATTTTCCAAACAGTCAGTGAACTTCCGAGACACATTCGTTAAGCAAGATTATTTACCTCAACAATTTCTTCTTCTCCTTTTTCGAGAGAGTTTTCAAAAATTTGATCTCCGACTGTTCCTCGTCGTCGGAAACCATCAGATGTTCGTGCTCGGGAACTCGCAAATGTTGCTGCGCGTTTAATGCCGACCTATGGAAGATAGAAAAGTTTATTAGAAACGAGAAACATCTCTCGGATAAATGAAACACCTAGGACATACTTTTTCAGTGCCAAGCCATCTTCTCTCATTTGCTGGACCAGAGTGAGAGCATCGGGAGCAGGCGGTGTTTGGGAATTGTTTGCCATTACTACGCTCATGGCCTGACTATAGAGAGGACATTCCTTATCTGCAAATTAATTGTATCAATGTAACAAACGCCTTTTTACCACTCGAGGTTCACTCTACTCCGTTATATTGTTTCTAGACCTGTGTTTATGTGCCCCCACTTGTGACATTTGATGCAGCGTACGTTGCGTACTTGAATTCCGAATGGTTGATCTCTAATTTCGCTGTCTCCTTTGCAGTAACTTTCTCTGGGCGCATTATATTTGCGTTGCCATTCAAATTTGTACTCTGGCTCGTTATCTTCTTTCTCTCTTTCTTTCTTCGCGCCGGGCGGAGGTTCGTACATGAAATTCACGCTGAGCTTGTCCTTGCTTTCTTTGCTCAACAAAGCTCTGCAACGAACCAAGCAAGATTCTCAATAAACTGTACACGAATTACATAAAGTTAAACAACTTACTTGTTATTGTGTAGATCTTGTTCTTTCTCATACTGAACGCGTAATTCTTCTTGTTTCTTCTTGTAAGCCTCGGCTTGCTGTTCGGCCATCCATACCTGCCGAAAATAATCACCGAAAATGAAATTTCGAAATAACCTTTCATTTTATGCAGAAAAGGATACGTACCCGTTTCAAATTGTCTCGAGACGCTGGATGGAAGAACTTTTTACACATGTAATTGTTAAATCCTTTCCCCATGTTGCACAAACAAATCCGCGTACGGACTCTCCGTTAATTAATAACTAAACACAAAGCTCGGTACAATTGCAAAACACACGCGTACACGTACAGATGATGTGACGTTTATTTCTCGATTCTAACCTCTTTGATTGTTAGGTAAGGTTAGTAAACCTGTATCATATATAAATATAAATATCTATATATATACGTACATAGAAATATACCGTCGTAGCGTCGCGTTCTCTAAATCCCCCTGGCGGTGTACTTTTATCCCTACTATTTTACAACGGGACCAATCACGAGGCAGAAGCTAATCATCAGCCAATGGGAGAGAACGACAACAGCTCTCGAGCGTTTCGCTGTGTTTCAAGATGTATGATGTATTTACTGTATTTACAACGTGTACGTGTGCGTAAAATGACAGACCGTGACAAGTTGAGTGAAAGTGTAGCGTGTAATCAGTTCACTGTATAAACATGAAGTATTAAATAGAGAACAGTTCAAGTGTGCGCGTGAAAGAGTATCGTTTCAAGAAGCAGATGCAACGATCGCCATAAATCGATGTTTCAACATTTTTAAGCGTGAGGTTAACTGGACAGTTTGAATAACGAAGACTTTCTATCGGAGAAACTGAAATATCGAAGAGAGAACCCGTTCAGAACGGAATTTCAAATGCAATGAAAATAAACGAGAAGAATATGGTAGCTTTTGCAACGTCGGCTACGCCGGTGGATCGCGAGGGTTGGTTGAACAAACGCGGCGAACTGAACCGTGGCTATCAGAGACGATGGTTTGTTCTCAAGGGAAATATATTGTTTTATTTCGATCGGCGAGGCGACAAGGAACCGGTGGGTATGATAGTTTTGGAAGGTTGTACCATCGAGTTGGCAGAGGACGAGGAACAGTTCGGCTTCCAAATCGTGTTTCACGGTCCGAATAATAGAAACTATGCCCTCGCCGCTGAATCTCAGGTATCGTCGTTCGTCAGTAGACTTCGGATCTTTATGCAAAATTAATAGTTTGTGCATTAATTTGCGAGACACATGAACTAAATATAAATTCATATTCTTCACTGGTAATTTTAACGTAGTCGAAATAATATGTCGATACTCTTAAAGTCTGTGAATCTTTTAACTTTTTGAAGTTGCATCTAGTCGTTTCTGTCTTAAATGCATAAAATCTGGTGGCTATTCATCAGTATTGTTATTCCCCCACAAAATAGACAGTAATCTATTTATCGGTTTGCAGGAATCTATGGAACAATGGATGAAAGCTTTGGCGTGCGCGAGCTACGACTACATGAAGGTGATGGTGGCGGAATTACAAAGACAATTGGATGCTGCGGAAGAGGAAACTACAATGGTCGTGGCTCCCTCGCCGTCTCCTAAAGCTCCTCCACGGCAACGTCACAATCCCTTTAACAGGCCCGAGTCTCATCATCGTTCGCAGAGCGTCAGATCTGCGCCCGGTAGAACGGAGAATGTCCCGCGAACGAGGATCACGTTTCGCGAGTTACATACAATGTATGGCAGAAGAATTTTGGCCGATTTGAACGAGTGGAGGCACGCGAGCAAAAACGCGGAGGCCCCTCTGATTACTTTATAATAGATGTAGATAATAACGCTTAGAAACGGTGTGTAAATTGTAAATATTTCAACGAAAAATACGATGTTGTACTTACGCGACGTTACTAGAATTTGATTTATTTTTCTATAATATGAGAATTTCTAATGGTGGAACAATAACGAATTAACCCGATGGATCGTTACGAAAACGTGAGGAATAATTACGATTCATTATAAATTATAGATATATACATATATAATAATAATAATAATTTAATGTATTCACTTCTTAAAATAGATTGTATTGAATCTATCGGCTCTGCCATCCAGTCTTAAATAGTAGGCGTGCAACAGTGTATTATACAAGTGTACGAACATGACATTTTCCAAGCGTTCTATCTCTAATCGATTTATCAAAACGGAATTTGATACAAAGCGAAACTGGTAATTTTTTTATTGGTCTAGGATCGACTTTATTATTGTACAGAGTAAGTGTAATAAATAGAAAAGTTTGCAAGCACCGTTTGAAAATACTTAATATACTCTGCTTTCTATTGTTTCGTCTCGTTTTCTTTGAAATTTCGTTCAACTCAATCGAAAATCAAGATCTATTTGAATTTAAATACGCCCTTCTTCCTCGCGTCTCCGGGCAAGTGTCTAGCACCCAATAAAAGTCGAGCTTTGTCTTCCTCTTGCGGGGCAGATTCTTCTTGCGGACCTCGCGGTTTGATTTGTAATTTTTGCTTGATTGCTTGACTCAATATCACGCGTCTGGAATCGCTTTTCATCGCCAATAAGAGATCGAGCCACGTCCAGGTCACATTATGATATTCCAACGTAGGTATCACAAGCGCAAAGTCGCGGACATCTTCCAAATTTTTCTCCTTATTTCCCTGTAACGATACGCAACGTCGATTATGAACATTTTCAGAATGTAGTAACAGTAACAGGGACGCGAAGATACCTTATAAGACACGCGAACTGGTACTTCTGGTATTTTTATGTATATAAACAGTTTATTTTTGTCTGCTCTTTCCTTCATCTTCTCCACATCGTCCCTTCTTTCGATGGGCACGTAAAAAGAGGAATCTCGTTGCGGCGCAGGTGATTCCTCTATTCCTTCTGGATCCCTCTCGGGGAAACAGAACTTCAGCATGGTGTTGAAAAACTTTTTGGTTAACCCTAAAGCGAAGTTCAAGTTTAAATTGATCCGAAATCAAAGAAGCAGAGGAGAGAACAAGAGGAGGTTACCTATAGTCAGAGGAACCACGTTGATCTCGAAATGTTCCTTGACGGATATACCAGCCACCGGCGCTTTCTCCCTGCAGAAAACTCGAAGAGCCCTTTGCCTGTCGACGGGCATGTTGCTTTGCAATTCCGTGGGAGTCAAAACTTCCGTGTAGATTTGATTCGGCAGTAAGTTAGTCATTCGAACGTATCCTAGCTCGAGAAGATGCTCGACCGAGTCATCCGTTTTGCTGGTTTTCGTGTACAAGAAATTCGTCAAGATAAGATCGGCGATACCCAATTGTCCGTCGGCGTCCGTCAATCTCCACTGGGCATGTTTAAAGCAGATTTCGGCGACTCTCGCGACCGCAGCCGGCTTATCCTTCAAAGTAGTGGAAGCTGTGGCGGGAGCGGTGGTTTCTTTGTAACAGCTGAACATCACGTCGAGTTCCTCTGCTTTCGCGGCCAGTTGCTCTTTGCACTCGAACACTCTCGCCTCCAACCGTTCCATCTCGGCGAGCAACTCGGGACTGGATTTCTCTGCCAGCGCCTTCTGCACGAGATACGTTTCGCGTTCCAATCTCCTCAGTTTGGCTACCAGGCCACGCACGGTGTTCTGCAATTGTTGAATAGGTCGCTTTTGATCTTCGACCGAGTGCAACTGCAACTGAAACCTCATTCTCTGCAACCGTTCCGACGCCTCTTTCCTTCTCGGTTCAACATACAGCAGCAGATTATTCACGATATCGAGGATCATTGCGTACTGCAGGGAATTGGTGCAAACGTCCAAGTCGTGATGCATCAAAGTAAACGCGTCGGCTGCCGAAAGCTCTTTCCTCTCCCAGGGGCTGACCTCCTCTCTCGGCGGTGGCGGGAGTTGATCGACGGAGCCAACATCTAGAGCCTGGCCGTATCCGACATAGAAGAACTCGCATTTGCACCTCGAGACGATACGTTGCAACTGGTGTTGCGGTCCACCGCCACCACCAACCGTCTGACTGACCACACCACCGACGCTCTGCCCAGAGCCTACCAAAGCCGGTACATCAGGTAAACCAGCTATCACCGTTGAATCTTTCTCCTGCAATTCCAATTACTCGATTCAGCTCGAGTCGTTCGTTTCGCACAGAGTAAAGCATTTCAAACACGTCACTCGAATGTCTCGTATCATATGGACGATAGAAGTACATGATTATCGATATCGGATCACGTGTTTTAAACGCTCCATCCTGTACACGTACGTACAAAATTTACCTGAATGTTGTCCAACGTTAACCACATTATATTATCGTCAATATTGTCGTCAATGTTTGCGCTAACTGTCGCGTAATACTGCATACACTCTAACGAGCCTACCCAGGTGGTCTTCGTGACCAAAGTTCTCTCCTTCCATACCGGTTGGTGAATTCTCTGCAATATTTCAGCCTTGGCCGCGGACAAGATCACGTAGCCTCGCGTCTCGATACCTTTCAGCAACACTTGACTGTTGACTAGGGCAACTGAAACCGACGGATAGTAGTCTCTGAAAATTACAACCGTGTCCGCAACGGGTTAGGGAAGAGAAGAGAAAGGAAGGACATACTCAGCCAATTCTTGTGGAGAACGTCGTCTTGATGGCAAGCTGCTAATCCACGGAGTTGCTGGCCTCTGGTTTGAACAGAGAGATCGTCGCTGAACGCGACAGGTTTGTTCGCTGCTTCTGCTATCAATCTCTGAAGCATCCCGACAGCTTCTCCTTGTTGCGGTTTACTCGCCGACGACGAATTGCAAGCGATCGGCGCGTTCGGCAATGGAGTGGTTTGCGGATCGGTGGATCTGACGGCCGCTGTTCGATTTTTATGCGGAGTCGACGAGCTCTCTCTGTGGAAGCCTTTCAACGCGGCGGTCGACAGGTTCTTCTTCAGTTGCTGAGTCTTGATGAACGAGTCGAAGAGAGCGAACGCTACATCTCTGTTCGTTTTGGTCCAGGCTCCTTTCAAATCGTGCACGACCAACCGATGGGTAGGAGTGTCGCCGCCGCTCACGCCGGTCACCATTGCTTCCCTGCCATAGCTGACGCGGGCCACGCTCAAACAGTAACATTTCTCGACCGGTTGTCGCAGCGACGCGGTCTCTTTGTCCTCTTGAAGGGCGCTCTTCAGCCAGATCTCCGCGTCGCTGAGCTCGCAGTTCATGTAGACAACGGACCACTCAGCTCGCGGCCGGTGTATCAGATCGTCGTCGATCGGGTGCAATGATAAATTATGCTCGCAGCTGCAGGCAACCCTGCCGCCGGTCACCTCGAATCCACGCTGCATCGCGAACGACATCCAATAGCTGACGTGAAACCGGTGGAACGCCAACGTCAGTCGAACTTTACGATAGTGTCGACTAAGTTGTTTCTTCCTTGGCCGGATGTTCTTGAACAGCGGTCCCTTTCTCGTCGGTCTGGTCGCCCCGGACAGAATCAATTTCAAATTCTCGAACCACCTGAGCGTGCTGCCGTAAAGCAGCGCGGTCGGCGCGCTGCTCAACGTAGGAGAACCAGTCGGCTTTGTCTCGAGGGACAGGCTAGCGTTCAAGTTCTGCGAACGGAACGCTCTGAACGAGTCGTGCTCTTGATTGCTCGAATACTCGGGCAATCTATCCGGCGCGCAAGGAATCGCGGCGTGGTGGTCTCTCGGGTCGCCTAAGCAGACCCAGGCCAGTTTAATGCTCAACCGTACGTTCGGCAGATGCAGCAACCTGCAGTCGTCGTACTTGCTTGCCGTACGAACGTACACGTCCAAGTCTCCTTTGACGATGATTCGGCCCTGTGTCCAGTCCAGCGCCAGCCCCGTCCAAGTCAACTCCATCTCTTCGGTGGTGTTGTAAGGGTCCAAGGAGCCGTGCAACAACACCGTCAGCTGCTTCACGCACAGTGTCAGCCTTCCGTGAAGAGTTAACCGCATCTTGTCCCAGAAGGGCAACGGCGGACTCGGATCCCGCGACGGATGTATGATCTTCTCGAAACTGAGATTGCATTGCGCGATCACCGGCTCCCAGCACGGGCCGAACGCGTATCGAAACTTGTCGATGTCCCAGTTTAGATCGTGGTAGTACTTGAGAGACGTCATCCCTCTCTCGACAACGATGTCGTCCCAGGGCGCGCCGATTTCGATTCGCACGGTGCGCCTGGCCCGCGGAGGTGCGAGCGCCTCCGCGCCGGCTAACCTACCCCACACGCTTAAGCTCTCGACCAGCAGCAACGGTTGCGGGAAGTCTCTCAGCTGCAGCTTCCATTCGGCGCATTTCAAGCTTATCCCGCGAACCCAGAGCGCGCTGAACTCAAGCCCGTCCTCTGGCCACGGTGTCTCCGCGTCCATTTCTCGCAGCGCGTTCACTGCTCTTTCGGTACCGTTGATCGACGGATCGGCCAACGCTAAGATCTCTAGGTCCAACATCGACCACGCGAACAGTCTCGTCCTCGCCGGACCGGCGCGCTGCATCTGCTTCCACCTTTGCACGTAGATCTCCGCATTCTTCTTGTACAGACTAGCGTACAGTTCCTCGACCTTGTCCTGCGGTAGCAACAAGTGAGCTCGACAAAGCTCCTCTACTTTCGTGTCGAGCATCGCCTGCCTCTTCAAGCTCTCCTTGTACTCGTCCTCCAAAAGCTCGTAATTGTCTCGCAATCGGACCTCGAACGGGTCGTCGCTCACTTCGAACACCCACTCTTTAATCTGCAATCGTGTAAAATCGTTAATTCTCTAATACTCTTTCTTGATAAGCGAAACCTTCATACCTTTATGATTAGATCGCACGGTAACAATTCCTTTTTTCTTCTATTCGGCGAGGAATGGATTTCCTTTAACCATTTCCTTATACTGAACAGTTCGTTTTGTATCGCGTCTGTGAACTGATGCTCGTACGGAAAACAAGCCTTCACCGATTCGATGTTGAGCGCCCACGTCTCGTTCCAGTCTAGCACGAAACCCTCGTTGCTTTGTCTTTCCGCGCTCACTTCTTCGTTCTCCAGCACTCTGACCAGCTGGAAACCTTCGACCATGATTATATCGGCCATATCTAGAGCGATGCGAATGTAGTTCAACCTCCATTCCCCTTCCGACCAACGTAACTGATCCGACGAAAGTTCCAGAAAGTGTTTCGGAGAGATGTCTATCGACAGACTGATACCTCCGGTGGCTAGCACGTCCACCACTCGCTTCCGCTTTCGAAGCTTCTCGCCTGTCGACAAAATTTCGATGACTACGTGTCACGAGTCGGTTGACTGTTTCGGATCAAAACGGAACAAGTACCTTCGACGTTAACCCTACTGCCATCCGCGTCGTTTCGATCGAAGATCGATCGAAAATCTGCAGACTCCAGCCAAAGCTGCAGAAGTCGTAGATGCAAATTTGGACCCCAGGCGAGATTGGTGCCATCCAAACTGATATTAATCGTATCCGACGTGACTGCACCTTTGCACTTTCTTACAGCCAGGAACGGATGAACCAACGCTTGAGCGTGTTGACAGATAATCGGCTCGTTCTTGTTCAAAGTTATCGCGCTGACACCCTCGGCCACGGCGACCAATCGTTTCGCGTTGTGCTCGAAGCTCGCCGTGTCCAAACGCGTCATGATGGAAACTAAAAATTAATCGGTGTGTCACGCGACTCGACTCTGCGCTCACCAACGATCGCGCGCTATACGTACACATACGTACGATTGTTCTCCGCAATGAAAAACAAATTGCAATTCGTAACGTTCAGATTCAACTGCATCACATTCTCCGAGTCACAGTTCTTATCCTTCTCGGCTAGCTCGGTTTTTCCAGTTTTTCGGTAACACCTGCGAAATAATAAAACAATGTTTATAGAAGCAACGGTACGCGAACAAGTATTGTTCTCCGTAGAACCCACTTGAAGGCTTCCCCGAGGAATCTCGCGAATTCTAAGCTCCATTCGGCCACGAGAGCATCGACAGCGATTCCAATAGCATTGGTACGCGTTGTAGCCAATAGTACTCCGATGGACAACGGTGTACCCCACCGATGGGACGTTTCCGAGGTGACGGTACTGGAACCGTTTAAAGTACAATATAAAGACTCCACTACCAATTCCGTATTCCAACCATCTGTCGTGTCTATTGGATTAAACCATTTTTCGTTAGATTCTACTTTGATTTCGACACGTCGCGAAACTTGACACGGACACATTTCGCGTGTCGTACTTGTACCTGTGAGCGTGTTCAGGGAATACTTCACGTGGTTCACTCCGCAGGCAATTTCATCGACGTCGAACAACTTGACGTTCACGGACGAATCGTAAAGCTCGGTGTTCACTCTGACATCCGACCATGGTAACTTGTTCTTGAAAGTTATACCAGTGACCGGCCTCGAAATCTCGTGATCGGCATTGCAGAACATCGTCTCCCAATCTTTCCGGTCATAAATAATCGAGAGATTGTGGATTTGCGTGGCAATTTCTAAAATGTTTCGATCCACCTGTAGAAGCAATACCGTCCCGTAGAAATAAAGACAGAGACGAAGATAAAGACAAAGACAGAGAGACAGATAATACAGTAGGCAATACCTTCGAATTGATTAATAACGATCGCAACGTCAAAATCGGAAGCTTGCTACGAACGGAAAGACCGTCCAAAGTTAACGTAAGACTCAATTGAAAGCTGCACGGCTGGAATTTCGTGTTTACTTGGAGGCCCTTCATCACACCTTCTAAACCGAGTACCATGCCATCCTCTTTACCCATGATCACGGAAGACGGGCCAATTTTCAGTATAAAATCCTACAAACAGACCAATTCGTTTCGATCTGTTTCCTGGATAAATGTTCGAAGATATAAGAACGTGAGAAAGAGAGAGAGCGATGTACTTTCGGAATGAGCGGCGCTAGTCGAGTCAACAAATCGTTGGAGGAGTCGACGTTCGCGTTCGAGTACGATGATGCGTCGGCCAACGAGCATTTGTCTTTGAAGAAGGTGACCAGATCCACACCTCCGGAACCCTCTGTCTGCATTATTCCGATGTACAATTTCTATAAATTAGATCCTGCTTGATTTCAATTGATTCCCCTTTGAAAGGACAGTTGTTTCGGATCGTCCATAAAGTGCGCTGAACACAAACAGCTACCATTCAAAGCATTGAACGAAATGTTTGGACCGCGGCGCCGCTACGGTCCAAACAATGTTCACATAAAGGCCAGCTACGCACATCCGTTTTTCTAACGTGCGGCGACCGTGCGTTTCTTTGGAGAACTGTGCTTAATATTGAACGCAACATGGACGTGCTAATCGAATCCGTAGTATTTCAGACCGCAATTCCATTACTGCACGGCCGCACGTTATAAAAACGGATGTGTGCAGTGGGCCAAAAAGGTAGAAACGTGCACGCGTTCGAAACAAGACTACCTTACCTCCACCGAAAGGTCTCCTTGCGCTCTCAACGTAGCTTCTGCCGTACCCGCAAACGATATCTGCGAGAGACACGCATCGGACGAGTGTCGCAATAATTTCATCGCACCACCCACCACGCTGGCAGACCCTAGAAGGGTACGAGCTCCATGGACAACGCTGCCATCCAAACTGAGACTCTTCGCGCTACCGTTTGCGAGCCAGCCGTTACCCAATGCTAAAAGACTTAAATTCTCTATATGTACCGCCATAAACTGAAACATTAGGTAACGAGATCAGAAGACACGAAAACCAATGATCCTCGAACGATCGACCGCCTCAATTATTCATAGTACCTGTACAAAAGTTATGATTATCGGTGGAATCTTTTTATTTCGAAAATCCAACAGATGCGCCGGTTTCTTTGGCAAGCATGGCGTCTTTGTCGGTACATCCTTGTTTATCCGTACATCTTTCATTATCACAGCCAAGAGTTTCGCTACGTCGCTACTGAACAAACTGCTACGTATACTGATCTCCTCCACTTCCTAAAATCATTTGAAGAAAGTTAATCGAATATACCATTGGTTCCACTGTAGCTTGATATAATACTTACCAATGTGAATCCATTTTTCGAAACGTTCACGTCCCGAAGTATAAAAGGTAACGAAATGTGACCGACCCGTAGATAAATTTTGTACCGCCTCTTCACCAGCCATGCCGCAAGCCTGGGTATTATCCTGCAAAAATCGGACACATTTCGTATGCAAATTTCTAATGCGTCGTACAATTTTCTAAATACATAGAGGTGAATCGTCGTTAACCTTACCAGGTGAAACTGCAGTACAGAACGAAGCAAACCGTGACGAAGACAATGAAACCAGTCATTTCGACGACTCACATAACGTCGCGAATATGCGAAATCACTCGTTCGAGGTCATCAGAAACGTTAAATTTTTCGTTGAGTCGAATCGAACGGAACGGACAGATTCATTGACAACTATAGTGGCAGCGACAGGCGACAGCAAACATCATCGCTATCGAAAATCGAAACTACGAGAAGTGCAGTGTCTGCAAGTATCGACAATCGATTAGTGCATTCGAATCGCCACTGTTGCACATCGACATATCGATAGTACGATCTCGATAACTTTCTCTCCAACACATTCAAAACCTCACGCACACTTTACACGTCTGTATGCACGTATACGTTTTGTTTCAGCTGTTTCAGTGATGGCAAATTGATAGAAGCTGTGCGAGGAGAAACATAGCTTTTTTTCCTATAGAATACGTTGCGTGACATTCAAACGCGATTCGATATCAAGTATCGTTTACAGTAGTGTCGATAATTTCAAGTTGAAATTAAATAAGTAAATCCTCCGGGTTAACCACCACGTTGGACCAGCGAGTTTAAGGTTAGTTCGACGATCGCAAAGTATATAGCTTTACATATTTTATCATTCGACTAACTAAATGCATGATATTATCCGATACGTTAATATTATCCTTAATAATACAGTTCTGGAATCGTGCTGGAAAATATTCAGAAGTAACGAAAAAGTTTGTGGGATTTTTCGGAACTGCAATTAAAATGGCTAATTAGAAGAGGTACATTGATTGGCAATGTTTATTTCGATCGATGAAAGTTAGGTCTGACGGCAGTGCTGCATAAAGTTCGTTATGTCTCGGTCATTTAATCGAACGTCAACGAGTTGCGTGTGCAACAGAGACAGGTTGTTGTATTTAATCGTTTCCATTTCATTATTATTATTATTATTAAACGTAGTTTCGCACGTGGTATAAAAACAATCGGACGTATTTCGATTATCGAAGATTACAAGAAGACGAACGGGGAACAGTGTCTGCATATACGTACGCGGAGGAGATCGGATTTCGATAGAATCGATGGAGGCGGTAGGAGAGGAGAACGCGATTTTCAACGAGTAGAACGTTGGTCGGAGATACACGGGACATATTACAAATATTCGACATGGTTCTCGTTCTCGCATGGCGACAACGTTGCCATGCGAGTATCGATTCGACGAGTTGGTCGCGGGTCGCGATCCGTCGAAAGGGTTCGCCCGACCGAGTTTCCCCGAGAATTGGCGAACGGATGCGCGACGTCCCGACGTTCCGACATTACCACCACATAGTTTCCACGAATCGTCGCATATCGTTGTTTGGTCTGGGTTAGGAAACATCGAGCGAGCCGATAAAATATTGAACATTCAGGAAATCGGGACGAACGAGGAAAGATATGAAATCGTAGAGGAGCCGTGGCGAGGAAAATATGGGAGGAGAAATCGGCAAGAGAAAAGGAAGCGAAGGAGAAAGGTTGGTAGAAAGGGGGGGCTGAAGCTTCCTCGAGGCTTTTCTAAGCTTTTTCGAGGTGTCGATAGGCGGTCGCTGCGAGAAACGCGGTGTCCCGGAGGAATCGTCGAGTAGCGAGGTACCGATGCGAGCGCTGGCCGGAACGAAGCGCTCGTTATGCGAAACGAAAGCACGAGAGGCATCGTATCGAGATGGTGTTCGGCCGAGAACGCGTTCGTCACGCCGGAACGCAGGAAACATAGACGCGTGCACGGGCTCCAGTTGCCTCTGCACCCGCAGCAGGTGATCGGTTGGATCGTGATACTGGTGATCGCGATAAACACGTTCGCGGTGCTGACGCCGCAGCTCGAGCCGAGTCTGCGGCCCGTGCTCACGAGCCTGATCGCGATCGTCTTTTTCGCGCACTTTTGCTCCCACCTGACCGTGTTGCTGTTGGACCCAGCGGACCCGCGAGTCAGAGCTCAACCAGCGAACAAGGTTCTGCCGGAGTTCGACAGGACGAAGCACGCTCGCGTGATCGAGAACGGCCGGTGTCACCTCTGCAACATAACCACCGACAGCAAGAGGACCAAGCACTGTTCGATATGCAACAAATGCGTCGCGAGATTCGACCATCATTGCAAATGGCTCAACAACTGTATCGGTGCTAGGAACTACTCGGCGTTCCTGATCTGCCTGATCTCCGCGATCCTGGCTAGCTTGTCGGTCGCCGGGCTCTCCGCCACCGAGTTGACGCTCTCGTTTTTCTCGAGCCGAGAAGCTCGCAGCAGCATGGAAAACGCGACAGCCGCCACCATGCCTCGAGCCGCTCTCTCGATCGCACCCGTCTCCGACACCGTCTCGATCCTCCTGATCTCCACGATCGGAATCCTCTCGGCGATCGCCGCCATTCTCTTGATCCACCTGTGCTTCTTTCACGGGTACATCGCGTGCCTTGGTCTGACCACCTACGAGTACGTGCGGAAGAAACGCGCGCGACACGCTGCCGCGGCCACAGCTACCGCGTCCGTCACCACCGCCGCAGCAATCACGCCGAACGCCGCAACCGCCACGATCGCCAACAACAGCAGTTCGACGACGAACGTCGACGTGACCGCAGTCGAGATCAACAGATTCCCTTCGAATCGACGCGATCGAGCGAAACTCGAAATAAATTCGCAACCCCGCGTTCTCGACGGACGCGCGGATTCGGACGAGAACGATTCGGATCGAGCAACGTTGGAAACGCGGATCCGGCCCCGGAACAACCAACGGAAGAACTTCCGGCTGCGATTCTCTTACGAGAGCGAGTCGATCGCGAACGAAACCTCGATCGAGGTCTCGTCGAGGGGTGCGTCCGGGGCGAAACGCAAGCAATCGATCATCGTGTTCCGAGACTCGGTCGATCTCGTCGGCTCGTCGACGCCCTCGCCGGTCTCCTGTTGCTTCGCCGCCGCTAACTCGCTGGCCAATCGTTGCCGGTCCACCGGCAAAGCCGACGGATCGAAGAAACGGCAGACCAGCGGCAACACCAATTCCGTCGACGGTGCTCCGCCGACGAACAACTCTTGCGAAGCCGTCGAACGGATAGGAAAATTTCTGAGGACGTACTTGAGGAGAAGCGGTCGACGACGATCGTCCAATTCGAACGCTGCTCGGCCGAGCAAGATCAAGTCGGCTTCCGCACGGATCGACGCTGAACGACGGTCAACCGTGCTCGACGCCGATACCAACGTAGACGCCGACGTCGCCAGTGTCGCAAAGTCCGAAACCACCGCTTCCATCGACAGCAGCGGTTTGCAACCATCCGCCAAGTTTCCACCGCGTTCGTCCGACCAGATATTGATCTCCCAGTCGAGAAAATTATCGAATTCAGCGAGCTTGAAGAGATCCACCGGCCACGGTCATACTCGCACCCGGCGAACTTGTTCCTTCCGGAAGAAGCCGAGACTGAAGATGAACTCGCGCGTGGCTCAATCCATACAACTCTCTCCAATCTTGGAATCGGATTTGTCGAAACCCGCGTCACCCCGTTCGCCTCGTTCGCCGCTTCCTCTTCGGTCACCTTGCTCCCCGTGTTCCCTTCAGTCGCCGCGTTTCTCGCGTTCCGCGTCCCCACGGTTCGATCGGTTCGCCTCATCGTCGTCGGGAGTTTGATTTCCGAGTCGCCTATCTTTCGTCGATCGCTTATACTTTCGTTACATTTGTCGCGCATCGATCATGAACGTCTCGACCGCGAGACCGTAGCGTTTCTCCTGTTTTACGACATTCGGCGCTCCGAGACCGACTCGGTTTTTCCCTGCGAACGCAGGGTATATCGTAGACGCGTGTACGTTGACGCGGTTATAATTGCCCTCGTAGATGACGTCGGTTACAGCGAAACCGTTCACGGACGAATCCACGGCCGACAACGTGTGGGAGACGGTGCTGGGTGCCCCACGGTACGTGGTCGCGCCGATGGTCGACGCCAGCGAATTGCCATGGAGATTGCTGAGTCGACGACACGGTGCTCAACTCTGTTACACGCCGATGCTTCACTCTTCGGTGTTCCGCAGAGATCCCAAGTATCGGCGGGAAGCTCTAGCTAGCACCGGCGAAGATCGGCCTTTAATCGTACAGGTACACATATTTCCAGTAAACTCGAAGACGATCAAATGATCTTTTCTTCGCAATTCGTTTAAACTTACAATCATTTCTCTTTCAGTTTTGCGGCAACGAGCCGAACGTGTTGCTGGAGGCGGCGCTTTTAGCAGAGCCCTACTGCGACGCTGTAGACGTAAACATAGGTTGTCCTCAGGCTATCGCGAAACGCGGTCGCTACGGTGCCTTTCTGCAAGACGACTGGGACTTGCTGCAACGAATCGGTCGGTAGAATCGTGAAAACTACCGAGAATTCTTTCCTTGTGCAAGAATGTACACCGCCATCAATTGTAAGAAGATTCAAAACGGCGTGATGCTTCTTTATCCGTTCCTTGCTCGTTGGGAACTGTTTGTAATGTTTGTTTTTTTAACAAAACCAAAACGCCACGTACATTTCTTAGCAAAACACGTATTGCACAAATCCATAAATATATATAACGCATAAATCAATAAAAATATATACAATGGTCAAACACATGCACACGGTAAACATTCTTACAATTGATGGCGGTTAACATTCTTACAATTGTACAAGCATTACGTCGTTTTGGGTCTTCTCCTTACAATTGATATCCTTATTTCTCTGTACAGTGAGTACTTTGAGCAACGGACTCCGTGTGCCTGTGACTTGCAAGCTGCGAGTGTTTCCGGATATCGAGAAAACGGTGAAGTACGCTCGCATGCTCGAAGCTGCGGGAGCGCGATTGCTTACCGTGCACGGACGTACCAGGGAGCAGAAGGGACCGTTGACTGGTGTGGCCTCTTGGGATCATATCAAAGCTGTTAGGTATTGCTTATCTCATACTCGCAGGGCCGCGTGAGCTTTTGCAGGGCCAGGTTCAAAAATTTTGCAGTGCCAGAATACACATTCATATCCCATACTTAAATTTCACAATAAGGAATTACTATTATTTTGCGATTGTATTTTCCACACACACACCCGAATATTCAATGTACTATACAGGGGGTCCTGCAAAATGTCTGTTGAGTTTTCGTAGACCGCGGGGCCTTTCAAAACGTGAGGCCGGGTTCCGGCGAACGCGCTGAGCCTGCCTCGCGCCGGCCCTGCATACTCGATACCGATTCCCAACGAAACATCGATCGGTTACTCGACTCTCTGTTGTCTTCGGAACGTTAGAGAAGCCGTCGCTATTCCGGTTTTCGCCAATGGCAATATTCAATGCCTACAAGACGTCGAAAGGTGTATAGAAGAAACCGGTGTACAGGCGGTGATGTCGGCGGAAGGGAATCTTTATAATCCGTACATATTCGAGGCACGTTATCCGGCCAGCTGGGAGGCAGCGCTCGAATATTTGGATCTGGTTGAACGATATCCCGCCCCGGCCTCTTACATCCGCGGTCACCTTTTCAAATTGTTCCATCACACGTACGTATCCGTCTTGCTTTTATATCACTTCGTATTCCTTTATCGTCTTACTTTCTCGCGTCCGGCATTCTTTTAACCGGAGAGTAGACTTTCTTTACCAGAGAATAAAGAGGAAAGGGAAATCTTGGCACAGAACTCTACCATGGAATCGTTCAGAAGTGTGGTGTACGCTTTAAGGGATCGTTATTTGCCCTATCACGAAGGCCGTCTCGCGTGGCACGAACAGACCAACGGTACGGTATACTATGCGCATATACGTATTGTAAATAGGTATATCGATGCGAGACGGTTCCTTTGTCGTTGTAGACTACAATTTGAAGCTGCCACCGTGGTTGTGTCAGCCGTACGTACGCAGTTCTCCGGAAGAAAAACAGACGTCGTTGTCAACTCTTGAAACGGTTGGTTTCCGTTGTTTTCGCATTGTTAATTCTTGTTTTGTCCCTCTCACTCTCGCGTGATGTTATAGGACGATACCGCGAAGAGAAAATTTACGGACGAGGACGGCAACGAAATATCGCGGAAACGCTTGAAGAAGCTTAGACGAATCGCACGGCGACCCAACAGGCCAACAACAGTCGTCGCGAAGAGAGGGTACAATTTTTGCAGCGATTGTCCAAATCCAGTGGTTTGTAAAATATAGTTTTACCATTGTATATACCGGCTAACGATAATTAGCACTTGATCCCAACGATTTGTTGTCTCTAATTCCCGTAGGGTTTCAAGTGCGTGTACACGTTGTGCAGGCAGTGCTGCAGAAACAAATGTTTCACGGAAAATTTGGATTGCGCCGGACATAGGAACTTGACTAAAACGAGAAGACAGATGGCAGTAGATTTTGCTGCGAAGAGGAATACCACCGACGATACAATATCGCTTTGCAAATAATAAAGGAACTTTATGGAAATACGCGCTCAGTTGTGTTTTTGCGTACGAATCGTGCGCGCAAATAAAAATTCGTTTAACGTTTCTATCCATAAACGTTGATTCTAGGAGATAATCCTTTTCACGGCGTCGCATCTCGACAAGGATTGTAACAAATAACTATTTTTATTTACACGTTACACTATTTTACAAAATACTTTTGGTGAAAATCGTCGATCACTGAACACGACCGTTTCACGCGGACTCGCGTGTCTAAAGTCGGTGTCAACGATACGAATTGGACTATAGCGCAACGATCTTAAACGGTCCAGGTCGTCGTCGCGATTAACTTTGTCAACGACGCGGTCAGACCGCTCTGCTTTTCGTCAACGATCAGAGCATCCTTTTGCGTTTTCTCGTTGAACCAGTGCTTTTTGTTTATCAGCAGAAGAATCATGAGCGTAGGCAAATGGATCAGCGAGAAGCGGAATAACTTCCGCGAGCTTCCACTGTCCGAGTGCTTGTAAAAATTTCGGGCTGAAAAGAGGGAAACGAGAGATGTATAGAGAGATATACAGGTGTAGTTCGAGTCTATTACATACGGATAATAATATCGTAGGCGTACCTAAATAGAGAAAGTACAGGTTGAGGGGTGTCGACTCCAAGGCGAACCACCAGTTGGTAACGTCGAACGCGGGTGCCAAATAGGAAAGACCCGTTAGTATGGCGGTATAACGTAACGCTGTCTTACGGCACAGATTTGGATCGGTAACGGCCATCATCCTGTAACCAGCCCGAGAATAATCTGGTCTCAAATTCCACGACAAAGCGTTGAAATGAGGAAACTGCCATGCATATAGCAAACCAGACATGATCCAAGCACCGGGTGAGGCTACGTCACCGACGCAAGCTGCCCAACCCATTAACGGCGGTATTGCTCCAACTGAACAGGCACGGGGCATCTTCGATTAAGTACAGTCAAACAACTTTGAATGAGCACGTTCTACAAACTGCCACGAAAGGATACTGATCACCGTCGCACTTACCAATCGATCCGACCCAGGTATTCAATATACTAACTCGTTTCATGGGAGTATAAATTAAAGTGTAAAGAACCAGATTGGCTGCTCCGAGTGCCGCGGTTAGACCATTCACTTCGCTGTATAGTAGGGATAGCCCACTGATGCCAGATATTGTTGCGAATATTATAGCATGGGCTGGCCTGAAAAAAAACTTAGTTGAAACCAATTTTGTTAAAATCCAGTTCACCCTTGTATACTATACTTACGTCAAATATCCTCTAACCAATACTCTGTTTTTGGTTCTGGACATTTGTGCATCGAAAGGTACTTCAAAGAATTGATTGATGGAATTCGCTGTAGCCGAACATAATCCAGTTCCGATAGAACATGCTGCAAATGTGTAGGCGTCAAAGTATCCAGGAGCTAAAATGTACCCAGCCATGGTGGTGACGACAACCAGTGCTACAATTGGCAGTTGTTGCTGTTAGTCTTTTCGTAGTCTGACAAAGAGTGAAATGAAAACGGAAGTTTTAGACTGGTAAAATTTGCGTACACGTTAACCTTATTTTAGAAAGCATAAGACAATGCTTTCGTAGCTTGTTCGACTCTAGCTCCATGTACCTCCATTCCGACTCCTTTTTGCTACAGTCATCTTTTCGAACTAAAATCGAGTCGTTCTCGACGACAACAGACTTTTCTACATCGTGGACCGATGTAATTTGCGGAGGAAATATTTGAGATTGCAAACTTTTTGAAGCGGTTAAGCTGCGTTGCCGTGGAAACGAAGGCGATGTCTTCGCAACTGGTGCAGCCTGCTTCGAGTACTAAAATAAACTGGGATTTATTTATCCGCAAAACTTTCGAGTTGTTAAGATATTCTATGGAAAATGGTGCATACCGTTGCAACAGGAAGTCTCAACAACTGAGAGAAACATGATATGCTCCGAGTCGTTCTGATAGAGCAGAAAACAAGTACCATGATAAAATTGTATGGTACAACTAATTATTTATGTTCTCCATCCTGAAAGCAAAATAAAGTTGAAAAGTGACAGAAAAGTGATCGCGCGTACAAATAAAAACGTGTCGGATTATCAATGAAAACATCAACTAACCAGACAAAGTCAAGTTTAACTAATAATAGCGTGTTGAAAACGAATTAACCGACTTACATTTTGCTAAATTCTTATTTCTTATACTTCACTCAGCGTTGCGTAATAAAAACTGAAGGGACCGCACATTGCGTTGCGATACATTGAAAAATGTCACTAGATTATCGTAATTTCCCGTGCTTCCGCCTTTTGCCGCAGCTGCTTCCGAAAGCCAGTGATCAAGAACAGTCAAGAATGGCGACATACACGCAGCTGACAACACTGATGACGTCTAGCGACACCTCATTTCGTCGCGATACACATATGTAATATAATAATAATTAAAATAATATTGTACACTTGTGGTGAAAAATAAAAAATATTACTTACAACAATTGATGTGTTCTTTCTTCCCTACCCTGTACACGAATGCGTGATAGTAAAATTTGATTAACATGTTCGAAATTATTTGAATTCGACAAAACTTGAGTTTTGTAATAAGCGATTATAAGTTTCTATTGTCGTTGATTCGTATTACTGAATTTCCGAAAATTTTCGGCCCTCTGATTTATGGTTGACTTGTACTACTTACCAGTTTTCGAAATTTTTCGCTAATTGAAAAGTAGTACAAGTCAACCATAAATCAGACGGCCGAAAATTTTCCAAAATTCAGAAGTGCAACTCAGTCGAGTCAGATATTCAGGAAGAATAGGTGGTGCAATAAATATATGCGGTTCTTTATACATGTACATAACTTATATTCTAACGCATATATATACGTGAACATACTAAAATTTATCTTCACTTTTATACTAGTGGTGGAACTTCTACCGATGTGGTCTTTCAGATCACTGTAATTTCCACCGTTATCCCCGCGCCCATTTCGACCCTACTAGAGTAGGGGGCAGCACTATAATGGGCACGGACAAAACCCGGGCGTGAGCACTCTCATTGAGTCTCATTTACTCTCTGACTCTGACATTGTATACATAGGCAACAGGACAGGACCGTTTATATTTTCTCGAATCGGATGAAATTTCTAGTGTGTGGGTACTTCGAGGAGAACTCGAAACGAAGAATGTAAACTTCGAAACGTTTGAATTTGAAATCTGAATGTTTGTTGTGGTTGGTTTATGAAAAGCATCATCGTATATGTAGGGAATGTAAATAGAACCCCGTAAGAGGTGAGAACGGCGCTACCTTAGCGATTGCAGTAATTTCACGCAGCGTATCGAGGCGCGAAACTGAGTGGCCAGAATCGAAATGTACGTTGCGTTGTGTTCCACGGTTTTCTTTTAGTTTAAACGTATCTGTGGCGAGTACTTCGGTCAATCATCTTCGGGTAACTACGTCCACGTATCTGTTTGATCGAGTGGAGCAGAAAAAGAAGGATCAAAAAAGTGGTAGACCTGTTTTCACAATTCTAATAAAACGGTTAGTCACGATAGGACGCGACCGACAGCGTCTACATACATACGTTTAAATCAGTTTGCGCGAACGTTGCCGACAAAATGTCCGAGAAAGTCGAGGAAATTGTCGACGAAGAGAATTCCGTCACAATGCTGGACGTACTTCGCGAGGAGAATCAATTGGAGGAAGATGCTTGCGCGGTTTTGGGCGCATCCGATGATAAAAACTGCACGTACAGCAAGGTTTCATTTCCACTTTGTTAATACCATTGATACATTCCATTTCATTAATACTATTGCTCAACGAAACTCTATTAATTTCAGGGATACACTCGGCAAGCCCTGTACGCGTGCAAAACTTGTTGTCCACAACCAATTCGCGCTGCCGTGTGCCTCGCTTGCACATTCCACTGTCACGAGGGGCATGAACTGGTCGAACTATACACGAAAAGGCATTTCAGGTGCGACTGTGGTAACTCCAAGTTCGAAGGGAAAAAGTGTAATCTGGATGCGGTAAGCTTCATACTATATCATGCTTCTCACAGCGTTTCTTCGACCTTATTTTATGTAATCATTCCCTAATCTAGTCGAAAGATTCTGTAAACTCGGAGAATGGATACAACCACAATTTCGATGGTCTGTACTGTATCTGCAAAAGGCCCTATCCAGACCCAGAGGATACAGTGAACGACGAAATGCTACAGTGCGTTATTTGCGAAGACTGGTATCATTCCATGGTAAAGAATACATTTATTTTTTGAGAGTTTCTCCATTCATTTGTTAACGAAATCGTAAATCGTTTCCAACAGCATCTGGGGAGCAAGAAAGGGATGCCAACGGACGGTGCTTACGACGAGATGATCTGCGCGGATTGCATGAGAGCGAATAGTTTTCTTTGGAATTACGCGAGTAAATACGCGGGTAATCGTCGACAGACATTCCTGTTGTCATACGTACTATCGTCGCCGTCGTAACGTTCTCTGTTTCGATCGTAGTATTCACAGAGAAAGATGCCGCGTCCGAAGCGAAGGACACCGAGACCGTGGACGTCGTTAACCACCCTGAGGGTTGCACTATGCCGCAAAGCAAAATCTGTTCGAAGGGAAGCTGCTTCTGGTCGGAAGGCTGGAGAAGTGCTCTGTGCACCTGCGAAACCTGCAAAACGGTAGGATTTTCATTACTTGTACATTCTGCTCCTGGTTTTGTCTTGCTTCAATCTATACTCTATAAGTTTCCAATGCATAATTCGCGATTGCAGCTCTACAAAGAGAAAAATGTTATGTTCCTTCTCGATCCAACGGACAGCGTCCACGCCTACGAGGAAGCAGGTAAAATCTACAGTCGAGAATCTCAGTACGAAAAAGGTATGAAAGCTTTGGCTTCTTTGGGCCGAGTGGAACAGCTGACGGCCATCGAAGGTAAATATATGCGATAGTTTGAACGCGCTACACGCGAACCAGAATTGGGCAAATTTTATTTGAAATAAACAAGAAATTATTCTAGGGAAAGACAAATAATAAATCATTTTAGCTTCTCTTTCGTCTGCTGTATATTATATTCTTCAGACAATCAAATAATTTTTTACCTAATCATTTAAATGAGTATTTACTTAAATAGATGCCCATCTCTGACACGAACAAATATCCTTTGAAATTCGTTCTCCATTTTTCTCTTCTCTTTATACATTCAATAGAGTACAACAACATGAAGGAACGACTGAAACAGTACCTGCAGAAATTCGCCGAGAACAAGAAGGTAGTCCGCGAGGAGGACATCAAAGAGTTCTTTTCGGAGATGGAGTCGAAGAAGCGGCCGAAAGTTGTAGTACCTACATATTGTCGTTGAACCGATACACGGTACGCACATATTTTCCGCTTTTAAACGATTCTGAACAATCAAAATTCCATTTCCACCGTTGGATACGATGCTGGAAGCGTGTCTTTAATGTTTCCCGTTGGAACAACGACTCTCGATTTTCATCCGGTATATCTTCTTATATATATCTGTATGTATTATCTATGTATATCTATAACTATATAGCGCTTACTATATTATATTTCCGTAGTTTTCAAAAGATTATACAAGATTTGTGATAATAAAACAGTAAGAAAGGATAATAAATCGTGACAGGTGTATCCTTCGGTAAACCTAGAACGTATTTTATTCAGTGACATCAAAGAATAGCGTGGCGTAACATGTACACGTGATTGATGCACGATGTGCATGCATACAGGTGGTTTGGATTCGAACAATTTGGGAAGTTGAAAGCAGTTCTAATAACACATGTAACGAAACACGTTCTACAACTCGACATTACATGACAGAATTGGAGGATGGATCGTGACCGTGAATCTGCATAGGTATCACCAGGATCGGCTCGCTGCAACTTGGTTTATACGTGTAGATCGACCAGGTCCTTTCGATGCAATCGAAAATACCTGTCGAGGGAAATTCGAATGTGTAAAAGACTTGTTGCTCCTTCGTCGACAGTGGTTGTCAGGAAGAACGCCGTACTAATGCTTTGCCATAGGCCATAGGACCATCGCTTAAATTGCATTATATTTTTCGAGCCTTCTGAATGTATTTTCATGACTCCTTTCTGGCAAATACGTAAATCCTGTACTACAGAGTTCGATTAATGCATGAACTGAGGGGTCAGAGGAAGCGATAGAATGGCTGAGGAAGATAGGGGAAAAGAGTAGAGAGAAAGATAGCTCAAATCAAAATGTATGAGTGGGTCCGGGGATGTGTGGAAGGATGAGAGAATTTAGTTAGAATTGTAAAGCGAGTCCCTTTTTTATGGCAAGGCTAAATTGTGGCGTTTCTCCTGACAACTACAGATGTCAATTAAAAGAAAAACCGGTCATACCGGTACAGATGGTTTTGACGGCGTCGTCCTTTCTAATATCTTGATAAACCCTGTACTCGTCGTCGGTTTGATCGCTCAGGATATCTACAACGTTCTGGCAAGATTTAGCTGGGGGATGCTTGAGAATCGCTTCCATCCTCTTGTCGCTGCTGTCTATGATAAGGCCAGTGACTTCCGGTATCTTCAACCGAAGGTACCTGAAAATTTTCACGGCCGCGATAAGTGGTAGGAAGAAACGCGCGAGAATTCAGATGGAGAGGGTGCTCACTTGTTGCAGTGGTAAGTCACTTCTCCGGGGCTGACGGTCAGAACATTGAGTTGCGATTGCATGGCGTCTTGTTCGCAGGGACCGACCTCGACATTGTGAAACACTCTGTCACCCTCCTGCGCCAGGAAAGTCATGTTCACCGAGAACCCTTCGGCCGCGCCGAACCCTTCGTTCCTCAATATCTGTTGAGCTTCAACGTAATTCTCCGCGGACAGAAGAGCTCGAGTTAAAAAGTATCTGGCTGCGAACAACGAGAGCGATATTCGACAGTGATATCGTATCAATTACCTCCGCGAGAACGACACACATATGTTAGCCTTGGTAGAATTAGAAACGGGTGACAGGTACTCACGCGTTTTACCGGAGCGCAAGCTCGCTGCGCTCAAAGTGTTGATGCTGTAAGCGAGCCCGTGGCAATTGTAACCCATCGTGTATCCTGGCAGAAATCCCGCGTAACTCAGGGACGTGAATTTCTCCTCCTTGCAGCCCGGCTCGACCAAATGCGCGGATACCAAATACCAATGGTTCAAAGTCTCGCTCAACGCGTCCTCGTTGTGCCCTAAGATTTCCTGTTTCGGGAGAATACGATTCAAGATGTGCAGTAGATATGTTTCGATTAACTTTCGTTTCTTTATGTTTTAGTTGTGGTTATTAGGAACGAGTCAAGTTGAAGAAACGAGGGACGAACCAGAGGATACGCCTGCTCATTTCTTGAAAGCGTTGGATAAAGGATCAATCCAGACCGCAGTTGCCTTCAAATTTCCTACTTTTACGTTTATAAGGCGTAATTTGCATTAGTCGCAAGCATAAAGCTGCGCAAGTGCAACTACCTTCGTAAATCTGCTACATGCAGCCGATGCAGATTACTCCTCGTAAATGTAAAAATAGGAGTTTTCAGAGGGATTGCGGCCTTTATCGACACACGAGAAGGCGCGTAATCCTGGAAACGAAAGTACTACCGTTGCTTTTGTCGATTGGTTCGCTTACCTGCCCTGGCTGGTTACACATTACAGTGGAACATCCGACCGGTAGGTCGTTGGCTCGGTCCTGGTCATTCGCAACATTCGGCACAATGTCGTCGAGATGCATCAGAAACAGCTGTGAACCGGTGGGAGATTCGAATGAAAAGCTGATTGTAATCAAGACTGCGCTTACCTCGCGAGCGAACGTAAAATCGGGTTCACTCGAAAAGTTAAGTAAATGGGAAAGGAATCGAACAGCTGTCGACGTACCTTATGAAAAGGAACGTTCGCTCCATCGGCCGTTCCTTGGATTTCCCTGAGGTAACCGGGAAATTGCTGCTCCACGCAGCACAGCGTTTCCTCGTAAACCTTTTTGCCGGCTTCGGTCTCGTACAGCGGAAGGTACGTTTCGTTCAGAGGTTTGTAGACGTTTAAGAAACTTCGGATCAGCCCGGAGAACGTACGCCCCTGACAGAAAATATATATGTAACTAACCGACCCGACAGACGTTGTCCTGGCCAAATTTCAATCAATTTATTTGTGATCGTTACTTCCTGCTACTTGTACGGGTGAATTAACGGCTGATTTCGCTATTGAAAAATTATACCGAATTTCGCTCGACGTTTCACGTTTTTTTACATAGGAAAACTGCACACCCCTTATTTAGCGCCCCTCCTGGAGGGGTAAAAACTAAGGACCAAATAAGGGACGGGGACGAGGTATAAAACAACCCTCATACCGCGGGCACACCATAAATATCTTGCCGTTATGTACAATAGTTTTGTAGTATCTGTCACGCAAAAACGCCGAGCGGGTTGCCTCCCGAAGGGGAACCGAAAATTGAGGAGCGGGTTGCCTCCCGAAGGGGAACCGAAAACTGAGGAGCGGGTTGCCTCCCGAAGGGGAACCGAAAACTGAGGAGCGGGTTGCCTCTCGAAGGGAAACCGAAAATTGAGCAGAACGCAGCTCTCTTTACAAGACCCTCACCCTTGAAAAAGTGTAACTCGAAAATTTTTCAGACAATAAAAAAGCAGATATATGGAATATCTTAGAAAATAATCTATAATTAAATAGAAATAAGTCCCGCAAGTTAACAAAGAACACATTTTTCGCAAGAATTTTATTATAAAAAATTTAAGGGGGAATTTAATTATTTAAAAAATTTTAGTGAAAATGTTAAATAATTTGTAAATTTATATAAAATATTACTTGAATTGATTTATTATGATTATATAAAGTTTGAGAGTAAATTTATGTAATTGTATAAATTTATATAAAATAATATCATTTAAATTGATTTATTATGATTATATAAAATTTGTGGTAAAATTTTATATAATTATATAAATTGAGTTTCAATGAATTTTAGTGGAAATGTCAGAAACAGACAGAAAGGTTTTTCTTGTATATAGAGATATATTTTTATAAATCGACTCAAACGTTTTCTTTAATATATGACAGAACTTTCCCTCCAACTTATCGAGAAAACATATATTGATCACAGGAGGATATACTGATTCGAACGATCCTGTTTCCACAAGTCGCACACATTAAAAACCACGTGGCATAAACTATTTTACCGGACAACGTACGGACGTTCTGCTAAATATTATGTAATGGAAAATACTCGTTACGTAACGTACGTATCCAATGTCTTGGAAACGAGGTGCGAGTACGATTCGCGAGTGAGCACGTGTATCGAATATTTTCCGGGGATTTTATAATTAAACATAATTAAAGGATATCGAGAGATCCGGCAAAACGATAACATCTACGAGGAAAGAACCCCGCTCGAATCATATGAAAAATCTATCTCTGTAAATACAATTGGATTTTTCATATGTTGTAGCTTATGATCTATTGAACAAAAGATGCAATGGGCACGAAGCTCAATAATGGAAAGTTATCGAGTTATAATCAGTGAAACTCACCCTTCACACTTCACCCCAGTGAATCACCCCCACTCCCGCCACCACACTCTTTCCATTTTTATACGGACCTGTGGACTGAATGTAATTTTGCGGGGGTGTCAGGAAAGACGGAAGGCCAATGTTCGTTATCCTTCTTCATTATTATTAACACTAGAACTACCGAGCACTAAACGCAGTTGGCATACATTGCCTTCTAATAATGACAATATGGCATTCATTTAGATTTCGTACAGGCGATATTTAAATATGTACTTCAATAGAGAAGTTCACTAAAAACATTTCTCAAAAAAACATTTATACTTTTAATATTTCTAATCGAAAAGAATTCGCATCAGTCATTTTGGCTGGTCCGGTAGTTCTAGTGTTAAATACAATATTATATGCCACTCTGAGACCACCACAACAGAATCCAAATTAGTAATACGTAATAAGATCATTTTTTTATTAATCCACACACACACACACACGCGCCAGAGAGGGTTTGCAGTGACGAACCGTAGGGTCCTTATCTCTGCTGTGACACGCAAAGATTTTTGTGAACGATTTCTGTTCACAGACCTTTTCGTGGTTTACAGATTTTGTGAAACCATTCTATTTTTGTTTCAAACATTATTCCAAAAATAAATACTCCCCGAGATTTGAGTATTCGGCAGCTGGAATTTGTCATGTTTCACTGATTATAACTCGTTAACTGTCCGTTATTGAGTTTTGTGCACATTACATCTTTTGTTCAGTAGATCATAAGCACAACGTATGAAAAATCCAACTGATTTTACTTGGACAGATTTTCCATATGATTAATGCGGGGTTCTTTCGATAGCTATCTATACCGCTAATTCGATCTTTTACAGACTTGATCGAAAGATCTCTGATATCTCGGTTAATGGATATGTATCCGTTGATCCGGTAGAAAAAAAATAAATATTTCATGTGTTCGAGACAGAACGCATGCGGGATCGTTTAAATTTTCTCGAAGGCTCCGTCGCGTCATTTCCGTTCGTACGTTTAATCATAATCGTTGTAATTATCTCGTTGTAAATTTATATAACTAGCAAACTCGGTTCCCTAATGAGTTTTTTCTCGTTTCGCTATCACTCGTCAGCTAATTTTCAACGGTGAAATAATCCACCGCTTGAATAGTCATATTTACGCGTATACGTACACCTACACCAACGAACAGCGAGCAATTGTGTTTAAGCCGGTAAGGCGCGAAACGTGCGTAATGCATAATCTATAGCGCACAGCAGGGTTTCCCAAACTTCTTCTCTGATAGAGCACTTTAACCCTTTAGTGCGTAAAGGTACTTAAAAGTCTTGCCGTTATTTGTTTCTGTTTTTTTTTTTTAAATTATGTATTTTATTTAGTTTCAATTTTCAGAATAAACTTTTTTATTTATTTTTAATTACTGACGGTACTTTTTTAATTTAACTAGACTGCGGATTTTATGCATTTATGACAAAAATGGACACGTACAATTTAAAGCAGTGGACATGCTACAAATATTTAACATTAGAACTATCGGACAAGTCAAAATGACTAATGCGAATTTTTTGTCGATTAGAAATATTAAAAGTATAAATATGTTTTTTTGAGAATTTTTTTTAGTAAACTTCACTATTGAAGTACATATTTAAATATCCCGTGTACGAAATCTAAATAAATGCCATATTGTCATTATTAGAAGGCTCGATAGGAAAATTCAAAGAAGAATACAATTTTTATTTGGCTATTAATTTTGAATAAAGATCTGCAGTCTAGTCATTCTCTTACTCTTCAAATTACACAAGGTACTCCGTGAAAATTCAGAGCGGTTTAACCCTCGTACGCTCCTCAGAAATGTTTGCATAAAAGATTCTACGATACTTTCTCACCCATTTTTGCTTCACACTTTAAACTAATAAACTGTTTTAATTTATCACGTCACATTTTCGAGAAATATATAAAAATAGTAAACGGGTGAATTTTCACCCTGTCGAACGTACGAGCATTAAGGGTGTTTGAATTTTAACGTAGCACCTTGTGTAATTTTGAGAGTAACGACACGTAATCATGAATTATTCATACGTAAAATGATTATAGTGGAAATACAGAAAATAAAACAATTTTCTCAGTAATATCTTTTTCACGGAGCATTTGCTACCTTCCCGCGGAGCACAGTTTGTGAAACCCTGGTGCACAGTATAGTATTATAATAGCGAGCGTGAATTCGATCAAACAGAGATTGAATTTTCTTACGATATCGAAACCGATGTCGTAATGACTGCCTCTGCAGTAAATGATAGGAATCGCATGCCTCCTTCCGATATCGGTGGGCTCGCATTTGTCCTCCGAGATATTTTCCAGCGTGGTCATCTTAGCTGCGGACGTCACCTGTTTCGAAGGATTACCAAACGATGATTAATTGTATGATTAGTATTGTTCTCGCAAGTTGCGATCGCGATTGAAATTACGGGGAAACGCGTTTCACTCGTTCCATCGGACACTAACGTCTTTTACCCCCCTTTTCCCAATCAACTTTCCGGTTTCGACGCGACTTCCACACTGTTCGGTATCGTTCAAGATAGCGATCGTCCGCTTCTTCTCATCTCGCTGTTTCCCCGAACAGATTCGAATTATGCGAAGATACGCGCGAATGTGAAAAGAAATCCCACGACTCGTCCTCGTTTGATTAATCAGCCGCGAATGGTGGGGTGGGTTTTGCGCCAATCGTTCGCAACGGAATCCATCCGGACGATTTCGCCGCGCGAATCTCGGCGTTACGTTTTGATAAAGCACCGGTCGTAAAAGGATTTACGTACTATTAATAGATCGCGAACAAAAATCATCGCGAGAAATGTCACGCCGGTAAAAACTCGTGAATAAATTAATTCACGAAGAAATGATACTGGAGGTCTGATATCGACTTCTTGCGATCGATCCGGTGTAATTTCGACCTCGCGCGCGAAGATCCACGATCTAATTATTATCGAACAGACAAAAAAGGGGAGAGAAGTAGAATTAATGAACTAGACTGCGGATCTTTGTGCAAATTCGCAACAATTTCTTTCTACACTTCTACAAATGTTATTACTACACTATGGATCTTTATGCAGAAATATTCTGCATCGATTGTGGGAAGCAGGAGCGAAATATAAAATTGATTTCATCCCTCAATGACTTTATTAGAAACAACATTACAGTATTCTTGAATTTTTCGAATCTATTACCGTTTTAAATACTTCCTTATATCGATCGTAGAATGAATTGTTTTTAAGTAACAACTGATCGAACCAGTGGGCCGATAACATTAATATACTTGTTATCAACAACTCTACGATCGATCGAAGAAAATATTGATCGTAGAGTGAAATCAATACGATAATTTTCAAAAGTGTTTTTCAAATAACAATTAATCGAACCAGTGCGCTAATAACATCAATGTATTCGTTATATTACCGTTTCATTGTTTCACCCAACGAATTTCTTCGTAAATGCAAGAAGATCCGCAGTCTAGTTATTACCAATGGAAATAGGATTTTATAACAGGCGAAGAGTTGGAAAACAGAATCGGCAAGGTGCAGAGATTCGCGAGCGGCAACGGTGAGCATACCTGGAGCTTACACCTGCCTTTCGGCTGTTCGGTGTTCTCGCACGATCACAGAAAAGAAAATAGCGCGGTGCGGACCCTGTTTCGACGAGCAACCACCGAAATACGAGAATTTGTCGCGGGTAACTTCAAGACACAATCGAAAAGAAAAAAAACAACAGTTCTGGACGTGTCGTTCTTACGGCGATGAGTGTCGCGCGACTGACAACTTACGATTGGCGTCTCCCTGTTACGAAGACCGTAAGTCCGTCTAATCTACCTTTTATCGACTTCCATCGATTAGCAGAGTTGTGCAGCATGGGAGCCGCGAGTCACCTCCAGGGGAATAAGAATTCCCCGGCGTTTCGGTCAGGAATGTATTGTGCTACCATTACCATCGGCACACCATCGGTACCCCGGTACCAGTGCACACCGAGATCGTAACGATTACGTTTCTTTAACATATACAGGGTTATTCTGGGAACAAGGTCAAACTAAAAACAGGAGCAAATCAAATGTCGTAATACGTCCTAACTTCCTATGACCTAATTTTTCTTCTGTCTATCTACCTTCCAGGTGGGTTCACAATTTATTCTTTACTGCAACCAAATCTTTTCGTTAAACCGATCGATCCCTGTTATTATTCTACGTATAAAGTGCTAACCCAAGGTCCTCGAAATGTCAACACGTCGCGTGATATCTGACATTTTCTGTCAGAGTAAACGAGGAATTAGTTTAGCCTACAATTCGCATAACACGTGAAAATTAAGCTCACTGAAAGTTAGGACGTGTTACGTATGTTTCTTCTATTTATTTAACACATTTACCGACCGGTGATTATTACATAATTTTGAGAGATCTATGGTACTAATATAGTATGGAGTTAAACAAGTCACCCTCGACGATGTCGTACAACAGTTTCATTTAAGATTGCAATGTAAAAAGAAATTTCTACGCTTTCTTCTGGTACAGTACGATTATCGAAAATCCTGTTAAAAAAAGGAGCAGCAACTTGTCCCAGTTCCCAGAATCACCCTGTACAACTTACGCGAGGTCTTTTCTTCTATTCCTCCGTTCATAGATTTCAACGTACTCTTGAACTATGACTACGGTCCGCAAAAAATTCGATATCACAATTACCAGCGGGAACTTCACGCAAAAGTCAAGGGGTATCGATTTTCGCTGTTCGATCGATTCGTTTAACGAAACTGCTCGAGATATCTTTGAAAGAGAACTGAAAGAACTGAGGCGTGGATCGTTTGTCGCGAGATCGGGGTACCGACACCGACATCGGTGCAATCGCCGGTGCAGACCCTTAACGTTCCTTCGATATTATTTTCCTTTAATTAGAAGCCGCGGAGAGACTCCAGGGAAAACTTATTTTCCCGAACGCATGCGAAACGTTGCGCGGCTATTGCGCACTCGCTCGCGGCGAGTTAAATCGAGCAATTTTTTATTGCCGTTCGCGCTTTTAACGCGGAATTCGTGACGGTGCGGCGAAGGCCCGAGGCCGATCGAGATCGGGCACGGTATCGCCGAGACGAGTTGTCAATTTGTCAGACATCCACGCGAAGTCAATCGCTTTCGTTTCATTGATTGGGGAAGAGAACCCGAGGAACGCGCGTGCCACGCAACTGTAATACGATTTTAATCATAGTCTCGATGTCTAGAATCGCCGGAGCCAGTCGAATCCGCGAATCGGTATCGAGGTCGCAAATATTTCTTTGTACACGCGCGCTTTGGCAATATCTAAATGAACGTAATCTCGTTGTGGTGTTAAAGAACGAGTAATATTAAAAGTCTGCACTTTTATTATTTAGATGGTCGATCGCTTCCTCGGTGGTACTACGTTCCGAAAACGCGCGGTCTCGTTATATAGATTTACACATTCCTATAAACTAAAAGATACATGAACCAGTCGTTGCTTAATACTCCGTGAGTCTAGTGTTAATGGAGGAGTTAAATTTGTTCGTTGAATCGTACGTTTGGTTTGCCGAAGAACGTCTGAAATGCCTCGTCATTAGCTTTCGAGCAATCTTTTTTTCTCGGTTGTTTAATACTGAACATAAATGCACAATTACGCTACCGTAATTTGATTGCTGTTTTTGTTATGCTTCATTTAAGGTAAACGCAGTTGGCGACCACTTACGCGGATCGTGTCGGTTTGTCCGACACTTGCGTCTACTGTCGGGCTACCTGTTACCAGTCACCTCTGTTCAACTGTCTCTCTCTCTCTCTCTCTCTCTCTCTCTCTGTCGGGTACATTTTTTCGCGAGTGTCTTTTACCTTATTATTCTGCTTTCTTCGTTTGCGTCGGTGTCTATTCTCCTCGGGTATCTCTCTCGTCGTTTCAATCGGCGGCAATACAAATCAAGGGAATTGAACTGCGACAACAAGGGAAAGGTAACTGTGAGAGGGTCGGATTAAAAGGCGGTCGGATATAGCATTGGAAAAAAATGTATCTAGTCGTATCATGATTATGCGTGCGAGTATGAAGAAACCTTGTGGCACTTTCTATCGCACAACCAGCCATTATTCTGGCTTCCAAATGCGCCTCCTTCGCGGCTATAAATGGTAAAGAACAGTATATGGTACCTTTTTTTTACGGCTTCCTTGGAACCTTCGCGGATTGCATCATGTGTTTCAGACACGTATACATAGGTACGGACGCGAAAAAATACCGACCATTGTACTCATCGCGTGCTCGCCGATGCTAATCCATCGGCCGTCGTGTCCGACGAGGAAGAATAATAAACGTGCTGATAACACATTTTTATCTTTTAACAATTTATTAGTATACACTGTAAATTATGCGCGCGCGCTTATTTTGTCTGTGTGTCTGTATGCGCGTTATCCGCGCGAGGTCACGTATTTTTGCATAGATGTATATACATATTTTTGGGAATCGGTACGCGATACTTGAATGTACCTTGCGGACACCACGCACCGTGTAAATTGACGTACGATCATTGTTCTCATATCTAATCGGTTTTTGAAACGCAACGAGACGCCGTAAAATCCGCCAACATCTCGTTCGACGCCTCCTCCCTTCCTTCTTTCGGTCCTCGGTTTCGCGTTTGTTCCGCGGGACTACCGGTAATCAATATAATGCTCTCTAGTAATCGTAAACTGCGCCAGTGTTCGTTTCGTGACGGAAGAATGAGTTTTTAATTGCCTAGATTCGTAGCTTTACAATAGAGCACACGCTTACAATTATGCGGAACGGGAGGGGGCAGCTTGCAAAAAGTGACGAGTCGCGGGGTGAGGAGGGGAGAGACAATGGTGAACAGGAAGAGGAGGAGGGGAGGAAAGAAAGCAACGTTCGATGCAAAGACGGAGGACACAGGACAAAGAACGCAAGAGGTCGCGTCCGTCGTAAATGAGCGTTTCTTTTTCTTTTGGTTCGGATCGTATCCCAGTCTTGTTTTCAACGTTGTTCGACTCTTTTACCGGTAACGTGCCATCGGGATGGCGAAAAACTATCACGACGACGATGACTCCACAGAGGGTCGCGTACATTCAGCAATAACTCAGTCTTGTAGAAGAAAGTTAGTCTCCCGGATGTCAATGAGTAACAGCGGTCGATACAAAAATATCCTGTCGACATACGCCGAGCACTAACTCCTTCCTCGTAGGAACGAAAAGACTGAATTGATTCCGAAGAAAGATCCAATTACTTGGCGGAACGACTACGAGACTCAACAGGGCCGAGTCGCGCGTTTCGCCTTTTGAGCAGCTATTCGTTGGCTACGCCGCAACGGCAGCGATTCCGTGTCCCTTAGCGCAGTCTTGCCGGCGTATCGCCAGCTCACGATCGCACCGTCCCACTAAAACGATTCAAGTTAGAACGCGTTACGTTTGTGAATGACGATACAGTAAATCCTCGACATACGGCGGTCAGTTCGTCCCAACGCTTCCCGCGTTAGTCGAATAGTGCCACTAAAAGGTAATTAAAAGAACGAATTTCACAATTCGGAATTGGTTTGACTCGCTTCCAAGAATCCGCGTAAGACGAGTCCGCGTAAGTCGAGGTCTCACTGTACCAGTACCGTCCGTATTGGAATTGCTTGCGAAACTATCAGGGTACGCTTATAATGACGTTAGATTACATTACAACACTGTCGAGTGGGTATGTCGATAGGTAGTTCGTTAATAGATGAAATACTTACGGAAGTCGAAACGATTTCCTGGTGGAAAGGATGCCAATTAACGTCGCGCACGCATCCTGTGTGTCCCACCAGAGTGCTAACTATTCTGCCGGTTAGCATGTCGTATACTGTAACCGAATCGCGTTCGTGAATTTACAAATCAAACGAAACGAATAGCATAGAGAACGCTTCGGTGTTTCTTAACAAGCGAAATGAAACGTACTGATCACTCGTCCAGCAGCACACCCCGTGTATATGTATCTCTGACCGGTAATCGAGGAGGGAGAAAAGTGGCAACGTATCAGAGTCTGAAGAACCGAATGTCCACGATAGGTCATGATACTCGTGTCGCCTTCCAGCATGTGTTTCGCTTTATATACTACGATAGAAAAACGATTGTTAGTTTCGTCGTGCGACGAACCTTGCAGAGTTTATTAATCGTGACTCGATATTTACTTCGCTTTGGTATACGTTGCCATCGGTAATCCCAGGTTTGATTCGCGACGGCTTTCCGTGTGTTCAGTTCGCCCATCACATCCGAGAACGCGCGCACGTCCCACAGTTTGATAGTTTGATCTTTGCTGTTCGTGATGAGGTATCGACCGTCGCCGCGCGGATCGACGTACGTGATCCCGTCCATGTGACCAGCCAGCACTCCCACAGGATGCGGATTCGACTCGTTCAACGTTCTCCTGTCCCAGACCTAAATAAGCCAAGAAATGGGGGGACAGGGAAAGAGCGCGCGCGCGAAGAAAAGAAAGAAAAGAAAAGAAGAAAAGAAAATGGGCAATTAAACGATTCAGGTGTAGAAGACCAAGGAAAAGAAAGACGAACAGACAGAAAAGCAGGGCTTGAAACAGTTGTCGAAAATAATCCTTGTTATCGAATACCTCTTGTTCATAAAGAGGGTAGATTCGTTTCCAGGATCGCAAGGGTGCAATCTGAGAAATGAGAAACCACATCCCGCACCCTTGCAATCCTGGAAACGAGTCTACCCTCCTGAAACCGTGTTGCAACCGTTTTCAAGCCCTACGGGAAAGAAGTGGTAGGGCAAAGCAAAGAGTTTCGACTGATTAAAAAAAAACGACGATACCTTACAGAGGCCGTCGTCTCCGGCACTGTACAGAATTTGCGACGTATTGTCGGCAAAAACAACTGCATTTACATCGTTGTCGTGTCCCTCGATCTACAACGAAGATGAGAACAATTAGCGGTGCAGAATGCGAATGGATTATATCGCGTACGCACCCTAAACGCGCGTTTATGGCATTCCCTGTCGTAGACGTATAGGTAGCCGTCGTTCGCTCCACTCAGAATCTCTCGGCCGTCACTGGAAAACACTAAAGAGAACACGCAAAACCTTCGGTCCTCCGGACACAGGGACAACGATTCTTGTGCGCACGAATCCCCGTAAACAGGACACAAATATACTGAAACCAAACGGAAGAGAAAAGTCTGATAATGTTCCAGGAGGATACAGGACGTAAAACGTTCATACAGGCTCTACTCACAACATTCTGACCAACTGGAGTATACGATATAATTGCCATCAGGACTGAAAGCGGTATCCAAGATGCTCCATCCTACGTCTCTTGCTAAAATTGTCTTGAACTCTGTGAAGTCGCCGTCGTGTGTTTGATAAAGACGTAGAACTTTGTCTGCAATGAGAGAAACCCGTTAGAAGAGATACAGAAAGGAAAGACGAACGATAGGAGTTGAACGAGATCGGTCTTACCTTGACTGGCTGTTAAGAAGAACCTTCCATCTTTGGAATAAGAACCGCAGAACACTTTAGCATTGTACTTGGCGACTTGATGCCTTTTATTCGGCAGAAAACTATTGCTTATCCGACATCTTTCGCCCATACTAAAACCAGGACCCAGCACTCTCTTTTGAATCATAGATGTGACAGAAACGTTGCGTTTGTCGATGTACCCGCAAGCCTGCTTAGTAGCTAGACTTATCTCACTTTTCTAAAAGAAAATAAGACGCAACATGAAACCACGTCGAAGCGACGAATCGGGCGTCATGTATTCAGAATTGAACGAACATCTAGTCTGGACGTGTTCGGATTCAAATGTAAATAGGACGTGAATATCGGCGGTTGCGAGTTCGCGACGTATTCTTCGTCCGAGTCTTCATGATCCGAGGATATGATGTGGAGTTGTCCGCTGAAAACATTCGAACGAAAATCTGTTAAACGTTTGGTTGTTACAATAGCTCGAGATAAGGAGATGGAAAGAAGAGTACATATGTAGAGATCCCTACTTTTTCACGTGTATGAAGATACACGTAGCGAACGTATTTTCATTTCGGTTTCACGGACACATGGTAGACGGATCAACATTTTGTCAGATCCGTTCAGTAGCGTTCGGGTCCAGCGACTGATCTGTTTATGTTTTTCGTTCGAGAGAGTCGTGAAGAATTCGATAGACAAACATAAACGAATCAGTCGCCGGAACTGGAACGTGCCGAACGGATCTGTATTCACGGATCCGTCCTCACAGCTCCAATTCATCTTAGTTTATTCGTTCACGTGTCACGCGTATTTCAGCAGACATTCAAAAACCGCGATCCTCTCGAGAAAAGATAACAGAGTGTTTTGAACGTGATTGCGAGCGAGACGTTCGACGGAGAGAATCGTCCAATTTTCGTGAGAGAACCACGAATTTGAAACGAGCAAATTCGTCGAGGGATGCAGAGTCTCGTTCGAGATTTCGAATTGTCGCGCAACGGTTAAAACGCATAATGACAAGCATATTATAAATTACGTAAATAGGTTAGAATTTCTCTCAGATTTCTTCATCTCTTTCTCTCTCTCTCACTCTCAGTGCCTCTTTTTCGCACCGTGTATCTCTACAGTCTCCGAATCCATCTCCCTCTCGCTCTTTCTTTCGGAATTTCTCTGTCTAGCGGTCACGAGAGCACGTACGACGTACACAAGCACACGTACATAGGCCCACGATAAGATCCAGGACGATGTTCAATCATTCGACGACGAGATAACGTTCAACCAACCTCCGTATCAAATACTGCAAGACAGCGGCCAGCCCTCGATCATGTTCGATGTCCATAGCCCGTGAATTAATGCCTCCCATGCAGGGAACGAACGAATATTTTCTACCGTCTAAAAGCAAACAAGGAAAACGTCCAAGGGTTGATGGCAGTGTTCCGATCAGTTCCGATTGAACGTTCCGATTGAACCCACAGTTTTTCGCGCATGCGCGGCCAAAACAGTAGCGTATCTACAATGACGAAGAAGACCGGCCAGGGCCCTGACGTCCTGAACTAGTTAAATTGCTAGGAGTGTACCGGTGTTATTGGCAGGACTCGTGTTTCGTCTTTTTGAGGGTAGTAGTCCCCTTGCCTTTTCATATGTATACACTAATAATTTTTTAAAAGTTTGCGGGGTGCTCAAGCTACCCAATTTCATTGAGATTGTTACGTTACTAAGACTGAAATTGCCGCGCATGCGTGAAAAACTGTGGGTTCAATCGGAACACTGGTTGATGGCGGTAGTGCAGTGACTATGACAGTTGAAACAGACGATGACAGGAACCCAGAGAGCGCGTGAGATGATTATAACATTTTTCTAAGTTTCGATTTGTAGCATAATAGGACATAGTGAGGTGCAGAGGAGTGCAGCAGGAAGTATAAAAAGTAAAACATTACCTATTATTATTATAATATTATTCTGTATTATTATTATGAATCATTATATGATTACTTTATGAATTATTCTGCATTATTATTATGTATTATCATATACATATAATAAAAAAATGTTAAAATGAAATATTTGTAAAAAATATATTATATCCCTTTATTTCAAAGTTTAAAGTAAGCGGTATAGAATCGTATAGCTATATTTTTTTTTTTATTTATTAACAAGCTTTAGATCGTCTCTGATCCATAAGCCGTATATACATATAAGTGTGTAGGTACATAATGTCTCTTAATAGCTAACAATTCCAACCCTATTTAAACAAGTAATAAAAGATAGTAACATAATATAATATATTATTTCTTACATCTAAATATGAATATACCTGGTCTCTCTTACTTAACTAATAGATTACGAATGTAATTCCTTATATCTACATAGAAATTATTAAATAGGAACATAGAGATTTCTTATATTCTAATATTGCATTTGTTAAAGTAATCGTTGATTATCCTTAATATTTTTAATTTTGGCTCTTTTAGCTATATATGTATATATATGGACTTCAGTAGCGCCATCTGATTTATATCCCTCAACTAAAACGTGACTAAAACCTATATATATATATATGCATGGTCCTTTTATACATTGGAGTTTTCTCCCCCTGCTGCCGACTAACGTCACTGACACGCGGAATCTTGTCGCCGAGCGAAATTCAAATCGATTGCAATTTTCTACGCAATTTGTACTGCTTTTGGAGTAAACGCTTTGAAACCTGGGTGAACGGTAACAGTCCTGTCCACTCGCGCGAGCGCGCGTGTTCCGTGTTTGAGCTCGTGTGTTGCGCGCGCCTGTATAAAGAGGAGATGGCACGAAAACGCGCACGTAATTGCTCTTTTCGAATCTGGACAGAACCGATGTACAAATAAGATTCAATTAAGATACAAATTCGACTCAATCATTCGGTCGTCGTCTTACCGAAACGTCAAGCAAATATAGAGAACGTACTTGTCTCTCGATAAACCAGAGCAATGTGTTCGTTACTCGTATTCTCTAGGCTTCGCCGACTCGATTACCCCTTCCGTAGGCAACCAAAATGTAGGCAGAATTGTAGTGGTCAACGTGGCTCTAGTATTTGAAATGTTTTGTATGGATTGTTGCGTTTTGAAGTTACGAATGTTTCCGTAATTATGAAAATGGTACAAGTATATATATTAAGTCGTTCGGGAAGTCATTTTATTTTCTCGAGGAAGAATGATAGCCAATTCTTCAACATTTAGAATTAGTTTTGTCATATTTATGTTATATGATCTTTCGTGGTTTAGTAGAACTTCTGTTTTTTATTAATGGATAATTGACTTTATCTTATTAAAACAGCACAGAATTTTTTCTCTTAGGCATTGCATTTTTACCCTCGCGGTAATATAAAAGCAAATTGTGTACTTTGATTTTGCATATTTATGCGATCAGGAAATAATGCTTGAAAGGTTAGGAAACACTGCAAGGCAGGTAATGACGTCCGAAATGTCAGCTGTCAAGATATATACTACGATTTTGCGATTTAATATAAGGTTATGCAATAACAAATTGAAGCCATGCCATCTCTCTTGTAAATAAAAAACATATGTTGATAGTCATTGCGAAACAAGTATTGACAGGTTATCGGAAAGATGGCAACAAGTTTTTACAAATAATGAAAATAATATCATTGAATAATATTAAACATATAAATTTTTATAAATTGATTCAATGTTTTCTTTAAAATACGACAGAACTTTTAATGCTAAATGATTTCCATATAATATGAAAATAACAAGCACTATATCTCTAACGTTTCATTATTGACAATATCGTAACAAAATTACATTGAATTAATTTAGTTTAAATTTTAATGTGATGCGAAATAACTGATAAATTTATTTTTCCATAATTATGGGCACAACTGGTCTCCAAAGAGTTTCCAATTTCTTTTCCAGATTTCTCGGATTTTTTTCGAAGAGATATCGGAAATTGTTGGAGGAAGTATTGCGAATGCGTGCGCGAACAGCCGGTTGCCTACATTAAGGCGTCGTATCTTCCATGTTTGACAGGTGGATGGTTATCGCAGGTTTTCAATTACAAGTTCTAAACGAATCTGTGGACACGACGAAACAAGACAATTCACGGTAGAATTGAATTTGAAGCGAGCGTTGTTCAACCCTTGTATACGCAACAATAATGTATACACGACAATTTGAAAGTAAGTAAGACATTGTTAAATTAAATAAATAAATGGGTGAGCCAATTAAAAAGAATTCGTTTCTTTCGACAATCTATATTATTATTTATCAAATTAAAGATAAAGCTCAGGTCAGAAACAGTTCTACGTTCAGATAATGTTTCAAGATTGACTGTGTTTGATATTTTAGAGTAATAATGATCAAAGATTGACATTGGATTGTTTGTCTTATATGCACAAAACCTGAGGAACTTATGCTGCACCCTCTCTATCATGATTTCATATTTCACACTTTGTATGAAATGTAGCTCGTCGAGTACTGACAAACTTTCATCTAAAACATTTTTTAGGTACACCCTGTACAATTGAAAACCAATAAAGACAGACTTCGTATCTCGCTGATCTGCGACCAGGTAAAAACCCACTACCGATATATATATACACGATAATGACGGAAACGATGACGTTAACGCGTTCCAAAATCGAGGGTTGAGGTAAGAAGCAAGCGAGTAGCTGGATCTATTTTCATTCCCTATTTCCTTGCATCCCCTCTCCGATTCTCCCTCTTTCTTTCCTTTTCCCTTCCCCTCCCCCCAGCTCTGACCCTCACCCTATTTCCTTTCTTTACTGATCGTGTCCCATAGGTGCGATCCGTAGCCCGAAAGCCACAACCCATGGCCACAACACCTGGTGCCTAGATCGAGGGGCAAGAACGCGTTCACGCTTTCTGTATCGGCGACCTCGCGTCCGCGGTATAATCGTGTAGCTTGGAAACGTAGAATTTTCAAGTGTCGCCGTTCCTGGCCAGAGCTACGGTCGGGGAATCGCCGGATCCGGAGTCGAAGCCGGAACAGGAGCTGGAAACTCGAGGTCGTGGTCAAAGCCGCAGCCGGGACCGGAGGGAGCGCGCATGCGTCTCTTTATCACCTGGTTGCAAGTTTCTCTCATCGAATGACGACACCGTTAATTCGCGCGATATCGATAACAGGATCCGGAACCGGGACAGGTGGAGAGCGGAAGGACGAGCGAAACTCGTCGAGGACACGTCGAGCGCGCGAGGATCGCGTTGATGTCGACGTACTACCGACGTCGATGCGAACGGCGACGCTGCCGGCGACGTCGACACTGATACCACCGACGAAACGCCTACGAGTCGCCGAGGACGACGACGCAACAGTCGCCGCGGAAGGACAGGGGAAGGAAAAAGCGAGCTCCGTCGAACCGAACGGAAGAAGGATCAGGACAAGGGGAAGAATATCTTCGCACCGAACGAAGGGAGTGGAGAATCTGAAGGAAGAAAAGAACGAACGTGTCGTCGGTGCGTAACTTTGAATCGATGTAATCGCGGCGATATCGCGCGTCCTGCGTGATCCTGCCGTTCCTTTGGATTCCTGGCGGGTTCTCGAGTGCTGGAGTGGCGCGCGCGTGCTCCGAACCCACGAGTGGACGCGCATCGCGCACATTACCCTTCTTTCGGTTTCTTGGTGCCGCTTCTAGTGCTTCTACGCGAGCTGCACGATCCTCGTTCACGTCGGCAACAGGTGAGCCATTCTCGTGTCCGAATACATCGACTCGCTCTTTTCTACCATTCGATTCGGTTTTCCTCTCGTCCACCGTTTCCCGTCTCCCACTATTCCCTCCGCCCCTTCCTCGACTTTATCCTTTTTACGTTCCTGTTTGCTTTTCTATTCTGCTCGATAGTACCCGTGACATTCGCGTTCCGTCGGACCGTTCGACGCGTTCGTTATTCGACGGTTCTCGCGAAGTCGCATACATTCCTAGCATCGTTAAATCGTTTTCTTTATTTTGTTGTCCTCGGTGTCTTACGTCGACCCCTCTGCCAGCGGACTAAACGCGGATCGATCCCGTTTCCCCTGCGGCTGTAGGATGGATTAAATCGTAATCGACCCCGGCTCCCGTTTCCTTTCGTCCTCCTCGAGGGCCTTCCTTCTTCTTCCCTCCCCGAGGCACGATCGACCGCATCTTCAGGAAACTGATTTCCTCTTCTCTTTCCTATCCGTAATCGTGTCTGAGAAATTGTCGTGTTTCGTCACTCGTCACCTGCTATCCGTGCCACCCGCCCACACGTTCCCCACCACTGATCGAATGTGCCGCGAACGTAATCCGACTTCTTAATTGTTGTTTAACCCCGTTGCGCTGCGATTAGAACTTCTTTGTCGCTTCTTTGAATTGTATCGGAAGGGTTTACGAATAGGAACGTGCGGAGGAACATGAAAAGTTTGATCGTTCCCGGATTCTGGCCGATGGATAAATACATCGACAATGGAGAAATTCAAACGCGATGTCAATTGAACGGAAATGAACTTCGCGTAATCGATCGAACAGCCAAGGATTCGAAATGACTGTTGGAAGTCGAGTCGTTTCTCGAGAAACTGGAACGAGCGGTTCGTTGAATGAGACGAAGTACGACGTTTCTTTTTGGCAAGATCGCGTTCGATCTTTGAACTTTTATCACAGGTTTCGTTTTATTCGAAATGAAGAGTAGTACTTAAATAGTTTGTTCCAAGGAAGTGAATCCGACTCGATATCGCGTGGACGTAGAGTATAGGGCCGGGGATTGATCCTTCGAGACGCTAGCGCAGTAGAACAACGGTTCGATGCGAGTTTCTACCCAAGTTCGAAGATTGTCTAGACAGTTTCGGACCCGTTTACGTTCGAGATCGTGAACCTCGTTTAAGGGTGGGACAAACCGATGAATTCTGCGTCAAAATCAAAGAACTATCGATAGAAATGAGACAGAGCGATGAATTTTTTGTTAAATTAAACCTGAAACAGAATATGGAATAATTATAGAGATTGAAAAAATAAAAATGTAAATAATTAACAATGAGGTCGTAGATATATATTAATATCAGATTTGAAATTAGCGTGAAAAGATTTACCAGAAATGATATATAGCGTGTTCAAAAAAAAAATTTTTCACGATTGGTATTGGGAAAACCACAGTTTTCTTGAAATTATGCAAGTTTAACGAATCTATTATTATTATTATCCCATATTCTGCAAAGTTTCAGGTTTAATTTAAAAACAATTTCTATCGATAGTTCTCTGATTTTGACACAGAATTCATCGATTCGTCCCAATGTGTGACGCAGATGATCGCTGAGATCACGGGAGGTTCGAGGAGAAACAGACAAGGAACTCAATTTGCACGGATCGATAAGTTTCGGTTTCCTTTTCGCCTCGCCTGTGGTAGAACTATCAAATCCAGGTGTGACAGGTGAACGGGAGGATCAAACACCGGGTGTAACAGTTTGGATAGCAGCGAAAGAGGTGGAGGAAGTTTCGATCCTAGTCGATTCGATCAACGTAAAGGATTAATCTTCGCTAGTGACGTCATGATCGCCAAGTTCAAAGCGGGTGGATCGACGCCGAGCGTTCTACTCTCGAATCCTTTGAATAATTTTTACGAAGTGGGGGAGCAGTCGGCCACCGCAGGTCCTGAGAATGCTTGGCGTATATACGACGGATACTCGAAGGCGGATAGAAAGGTAAGAGACCGATTGATCGACTCGCGATCGTGACCTTGACACCGTTACCGCGACCGTGACCTAGATCCCAGAGTACGATCGCGACCGTGACCGGTAATCGATGGATTTCAGGAAGTGTCGATATTTCTATTCGACAAGAGATCGGTTGAGAAGCTGTGTAAGCCGAAGAGGAAGGAGATGGTAACGGATATCCTGCGGAAAGGTGCACGAAACATGGAGATAATCAGCCACCCGAAGTTCCTTCAGGTAAGACGGTTGCAACTAAGGACCTCCGTCCACGGAGCGTCGTATAACGCGACAAAATATCGATTGCTCTACGATTCAGTGCTGCGACCAATGGAAAATAATTCACGTCTGTCCACGAAGCGTAATCGTCGCGTAATCGTCGATTATTATGATTATGATTAGCGTACGATATGCGAAAGCAAACGTCAGTTTTACGAGAAGCAAAGAAAGATGTCGAGTGACGAGGAGGACCGTGATTATCCTATAATTATATTCGTACCAGATCATTTAATTTCTCTCCTGTATGCATTTAATTCCGTGACTTTTCTGTAGCGTCGTTTCTTGAAAAATCTACTACAAGAGTATCTACTATAAGAGTATCTACTATAAGAGAAATTTAGTATCAAAGACATCCTGATTTAAATCATCTGAAAAGCTACTAAATATAAGTAACGAGTAAACAATTCTAAATATCAGTTTAAGACTACCGAAGAATTAATTAGAAGATGATTATATAAAATATAAGAGGGGCATATTGACCAAAAAGCACAGTGGGGCAGATTGACCAAAAAGCTGGCCAAAATTATTTTATAGTAGAAAACAAGTCCACTGATGTTCTTTCGTTACAAAATTACATTTTTCCTTTTGTTTGAACATATCACGTGTATTGCTAGATTAAAACAGTATTTTATTTTTGCATATATTCCAGTTTTTTCCCAAAATTTGACTCCTTATTTGACTCGACAATTAAATTGAATATATGCCTTCGAGTTAGGTCCACTTAGTTACAAAAAGCAACTGCTATTATTGACTGTTGGTAAATTGTACAAAATTGAATTTTGGCCAGCTTTTTGGACAATCTGCCCCACTGTGCACCGGTCAAAATGTCCCGCAGCGACGCACTATGGGACAAACCGATGAAATTGGTGTACACCCACCATGATTACCCGGGACATAATTAGCAAATTTGCGATTAGGACTCGGCATTAGTTCCCGTGATTCGTCGTTTGTATTTCTCCGGTAGGCATACAAAGTGGAGGAATGCGCGGACAGTCTGGCGTTCGCTTCAGAGCCTGTGTTGGCTAGTCTGGCGAATGTATTGGCATACAAGGAGGCGAGTAATCTCGATCAAACGTCGAGCAACACCGCCAGACACGCCTCCTCGACGACCGGGCATCGTACGACTTTCACGAAGGATTACGATTTGCTCGACATCGAGATCAAATATGGATTGTTGCAGGTGAGAGCAGCGAGATGGGCGAGAACCGCGTACTTATCCCGTCCGAAGGATTCGACAGAACGTTAAAACGCGTCTTTCCACGATTTCGATTGTCTCAACGTTTTCATCCCCTATAAATATTTCGTTTTGTCGATCGTAGATAACGAATAGAATTTAAGTAATGCTCTCAGCGCACATGTTCGATCACTTATTAATGATAAGCAATTTTGCAATTCGGTAACTCTATGAAAGTTTGCATTACTTTTCTTTTTCTGTTAATAAGTTTGGGAGAGTTCCCCTGCAACTTCTAACTTGAGTTCGAAGGCCCCAAAACTTTTACTGCTTAGGGCCTCCACTTGACTTGAGAAAAATAATAATGGTACAATCGATACGGTATGATCCTAATATACTGCGTAGTTCCATTTTAAAATTTTGTAAAGATTCAATGAAAACTTTAATACGATTATAAATCGTGATTGATTTTGCCATAATATTGAATATACGCTATTCTTTTACGCATAGCAGACGCGAATTTCTCTGGAAAATAATCGATACCTGGATCGAAACGTTGAGAATCATTTAAATTGCAAAATTGCTTATCATTAATTAATTGATCGAACCTGTACGCCGAGAGCATTACTTAAATTGTTTTCGTCCTCTCATTGTTTCTTTTCTCTATTCCCTTGTACGCGCCAGATCGCTGAGGCCCTACTGTATCTTCACGGATCATGCAAAACCCTTCATAGAAACGTTTGTCCCGCTAGCATTATAATTACCAAAAGGGGCACGTGGAAATTATCTGGTCTTGAATTTTGCGGTAAGATGCTGCCTGCTGTTGTTGATTCTTGTTGTTCTCGTTGTCGTCGTCGTTGTCGGTGTTTCGTTGAACTCGTTCGATCGGTCTAACAGTTCTTTTGTATTTTCTTCCCCGATAGAGGACAACATCAACGACAATGTGCCCATAGATCTACAACCATGGACGAACCGTGCGCCGAAAATGACCCAGCCGAATCTCGATTACACGGGTAAGCATGCTGCTAACCGGCTCGCAGACCACTGTTCGATTGTCTCGATCCGTTTTGTGTGTTAACTTGTTCGAATATTTGAAACGTTGTTACCTGTAAACGTGTAAACGTGTAACGCAAACGAAACGTGTGTGTAACGTGTAACGTTGCGGTCGTAGCTCCAGAAATACAGCAAAAGAAACAAGGATGCTTCTACAGTGATATGTACAGCTTCGGCATGACTATATGCGCGATTTTCAATCAAGGTCGGCCACTGATTCAAGCGAATCACAGTTGCTCCGAATACCTGAAGCAAATAGAGAACGTGAGTGATCACGGGTTTACTTTCGTTGACTCTCGTCGACTCTATTAAGATATATGTACATAATTCTTCCTACTCGTCGTTCTTCTTCTTTCCAAGTCTTCTTTCTCTTTCGCTATTGAACGTGATCCGTCGTGATCGTGATCGGTTCCAAAAGGAGCATTTTTCGTATGTTGTTGCACCGCAGCTTGACAAACAAGTCGCAGTGATGAAGCCTTTGATTCCACTGCCTCTACGAGAAGCCGTCAGTCATCTGTTGCACGACGAGCCCAAACAAAGGCCGAGTGTTCAAACACTGTTGCAGATAAAATATTTTCAGTGCGTAACCATCCAATCAAACCCATCTTACCTATAATCTATATGCATATGTATACAGTTACGCACGTAATTCATCACACACACACATACACACACACTTTAAATCAGAACAACTTTCTTATGAATATATCAAACCACTCCAACTTCTCTGTAAGGCTAGGAGAGTTAGTTTAGTATTTTCTTTCTAAGTCGTTCATTTATAAAAAAAAAGTTATTCTGATTGAAAGTGTGTGCGACGAGAATTATGCGCGTGATCGTATAATGCATACACCGGCCACAGTTATTCCAACTACTTGAAACAAATTCGAACAGTGATCGATCTCGATATACAAATGCCTCTGTTCGTTGATTTTCACGAAATTAACGCTGGTGTCGTATAACGTGTAACGTGTAGCGTGTAGCGTATAACGTATAACGTATAACGTATTACAAAATCGTTTGATTCCATTAAAGTGGAATTGTTCGAAAATGTATCTCTCGTTCGAATAACTATGGTCCCCGATAACTCGGAACGAGGTCCCATCGATCTTCTTTTTTCCAGAGATCCTCCGGTGCACGCTCTTCAGTTCCTGGACGTGAGCAAGATGAAAAACGTGCTGCAGAAAGAGCAGTTTTACACGGTCATCTTGAAAGAGATCTTACCTTACATACCTAAGGTAAATCGATCATTCGAACGATGCGAATGATAACCGATGATTACCGCTAATGTTAACGATCCGCGTCGATTCGCAGAAACTATGGTACCAGCATATCTGGACGTACCTGGTAATCGAACTGGAGAGTCAAGAAGTACAATCGGCCGTTCTACAGTCAGTACTTTGCATCGTGCAACATAGTACGCAGGAAGAATATGATTACATCATATTTCCATCATTGAGGTAACCTTTCCACCGAAGTTCTTTCGCGATAGAAAATCGCTGTTCGAATCGGAACACGTTTAATCTATCCAGGTAGGTGTTAAATCGTGAATAATCAAGGACGATCGAATCGTTTGCGCAGGACGTTGTTCAAGGGTCGGAAATCGGTTCAGGGGACAGTCACGCTGCTGGAAAATTTACATTTGATACTAATGAAAACACCGGATAAGAGCAGGGAGCAGGAAGTGCTTCGTGTTCTTTACGATGCGTTTGAAAATTCGACGACGCAGGTCCAGGTACGTAGCGCGATACGTAGACCGATTCGCTGTGACACGAATCCAGCTGCATACTGTAAACTTGTGAATGGAAAACGTTCTCGTTCGTAGACCGCGGCCTTCGTAGCTGCCGCGAACGTGATGACAGATTACATCAAGGACGACGAGGCCATTGAAAATATCATTCTGCCGAAACTGCTTAAAGCGTTCGAGCTGAACTCGGTCGATGCTCGAGTACTGTTGAACGTGATTCCCTGTATATTGAATCGGCTGGAGAAGAAAGAGATCGTCGACTTGATTCTGCCGTTGTTGTTGAACGCCAAGCTCCAGGAACCTGAAATTATCGTTCGGGTTGTCAGTGAGTATTAAACGTTATAATATACAGTGGGTGTACAAAGTGTTCGTGCACTTTTTAAAAAAGGAATAACTTTCTCAGAATTCGACTTAACATGTTTCAGTTGTTTTGAGACGTTAGAACAGTAGTTGTTCACTTTATTGAAGTCAGTAATCATAATCATAATCGTCCTTTCTCTCTGAAAAAATACACACTGTCACGTCGTTCAATTTTCGATTCCCTTTCAGAAAGCAACCCGCTCCTCAATTTTCGCTCCCCTTCGGCAGGCAACCCGCTCGGCGTTTTAGCGTGGCAGAAACTTCAAAACTATTTTATACAATAGAAAGATATTTCATATACTTCGCTGAATGTCGCCGTACACTGGTTAAGAAACACTGCGTCCTTTGCGCGTCTGGACGCAGCGGTTTGATATCCCAGTGCCTTTTATTTCAATTCGTTATGCTTCATCAGAACCTAACCTAATCCACCCTTAGAACGATTAGTTTAATAGCTATTGTGTTGAACCGACAGGTAACTAAATACGTTACATCTGTATGTAAATGATCAGTTCCGATTCCGTACCTATTCCTTGGCTCTTCGAGATTCGATTTCTTCTAATTCGTCTGGTCGCATGGTGTCTGCAGATATCTATATGACGATGTTGTCCCATAAAACGTACGGGCTGACGGTGAATTGGATGGCGACTCAAGCGATGCCATCCTTGCTGCCACAGACGATCAACCGAGCTTTGAATCTCGAGCAGTTCGAGAAGCTGGTCCAAGTGTTGCAGAAGATGCTCGGTCATATCGAAAGGTGACAGAAACAGACCATTTCCATTTATAGTTTAGGCTACCGGAACAAAAGAACACAAAAATTCTGCTCACCTGAACGGTCTATCTTTATCCACACTCAACAGAAACCAACGAAACAAACTGTCGTTGAACAACCTGACCCTGTCGAGCTCGGAAAGACATTGGAGCTTGCGGCATCAGTGCAGCACGGATAATATGCACGCCCCGGCGTTCAGCATACCTAATCTCCGCGTCGAACAGCGTAAAACCTCTTCCGCCGAGGATATGGCTAGAAAAGCCAGTACTGGTAAGCGAAGCTGCGCGTTTTCTTCGTAAACCGTTCGTTAACACGATCGTTGATCATTCCATTCTGACGTTGATTGTTGTCACGACGATAGGTTCGATATCGATGACTGCTTCGGCCGAGAATATGACCAGAAAGAATTCGTCAGGTGAGCAGTAGCAGAAAGCTTCGAAGCTGTATCGTGTACCTAGTATCTACTGTTTTATTATTATTTATTATTACATATATATATTATAGTTTTTAGTTCTACTATTTTGGTACATACTATTACACACGTATGTATAACCATGTGACCCGACAGACGTTGTCCTGTCGAAATTTTCCATTCTTCCGGGCAACTTTTCCAATTTTGCTTCCTCTAAAAACCTTATGCGGACAATTCCTTTAAAAAAATCAGCTGAATTAGTCCAGCCGTTCTCAAGTGATGTGCTTACCAACGAACAGCATTTAATTGTTATTTATATAGATAGAGATAAGAACGTATCAATGGTATGGGAGGATAAAGGGTGAGGGGTTGCCGGGATATCTAAGGAAGAAGTGGGGGGAGAATAGATGGCAGATAAGGTTTAAAGATGATTGAAACCCTAAGGGGAACCAGTAAAGTTATACATACATAAGAACGTATCGTTGCAGGCATAATGGACTGGCTCTCGCCTTCGACGTATGAGGGCAATTTACTCTGTTTGGCGAAGACTACGTGCCGACGGCTGTCCGATAATACTCTGACGACACCGAAGATACCAATCATACAGTCCTGCGCTAGCTCGCCCGGTGGATCTCCCGGCGCCGGATTGCCGTTCCGCCGACACTCGAGCACCGGCTCGCAAGATCGCCGTGGATCACACATCAATTTATCACCACCCACGGTAACATGCTATCTCTTCTATTCTTCTGCTGGGAGATAAAACTGTCTAGAATGTTCTCTGTAAAGTTTCATGCCGGCTATCGACAGTGTGGAGAGCTACCTGTGACCAGCAGCAGCGTACCTTACTTGCATAGCACTAGCATGAACAGTATACGCGGCTCTCGGCGTCCGTCTGTTTCGTCAACGTCGTCCCAACAGGGCGCCGGATTTCTCCAGCAGGTTGGATCCACCATGGTAAGACAACTTCCCATCTGCCTGAACCTCAATGGACCACCACCACCACCACCACCATCAAAACCAACACTTTCTCCATTACTCCAGCTACCGGGGCAGCTTTCCCACTGACCCTTCGTTACAATGTAAGGATACTCAGTAGCTTATCCATCGTCGCAAGTCGCAACCGCATCTCACTTTTCTCTATATGCCATAGAGTGCTCGCGATAGAATGGTCTTTTAGTAGGGGTGTGCGAGTACTCGAAATTTCGGGTACGGCTCGGGAACATTTGTTCAGGATCCTGAGATTTTATAAAGGTTTATAGTTTATTGCCCGCGATTTTGGGTAATAACCGAAATGGTAATCGGCTCGCGGTCCCGAAAGTTTGCAACATTGAAAATGGTGGAAGTGCAATCGTCAAGTATCCAAGCGAACGATTGTTTTCTAACGTTTCGAAATATTGTCACAGCCACGAGAACAACACTCGTGTAATAAGGTAGAACAATTATGCTTCCTGCACACGAATTTCGAATGAAATATTATTGTGTCACATAACGTATTCGAAAATATGCTTTTCCCTCGCGAGGTATGATAACCGATTACACTAAAAATTACAGTAACTTCCCTATGAATCGGGAAGTTAAAAAAAAAAACAAAAATCATTCGGATCCGGCCAGTGAAAATAAAAGATACAACTGAAAAATCGTAAAACAGCATTGTACACTTATAGAAATACAATTTTAACTTCGTGTACCCGAATTATTGCAAAGTTTCGGGACCGAAATCGCGGCTACCCGCACACCCCCATTTTTTAGTGACCGACAACCATACGAATGCTGGTGGCGGTGGCGGCGAATATTGGTCATCCAAAATTTCCGTGTTTTGTTCCTCTTCTTGATTCGATTCCGATTCGGCTCTAATGCGAGAGAGAGAGAGAGAGAGAGCTTGCTTCTCGATTCCGCTGGAATCTTGACCGCGAAGCTGGCCAATATTTGTCTGTCGTTACCTATCAAGTCGTCAAGCATGAAACTTGACAAATGCCAAGGGGTTTGCGTTGTCTTCGTCAAGTATCATGCTCAACGACCTGATAGTTGCAAATCGTAATGGGCTAATAACGCTCTTGCAATTAGACGAGTATCATCCGCCGAACACATCCCGTCCTGCTGTGTCGTTCCAACTGCTGTGTCGTTCCAACACCGAGTTGCACTTTACAACTGGTCGTTCACGATTTGTCTGTTGAAACGACACATCCTCGACATAGAGAAATAGTTTGTCTTCCACCTGCTCGTGAGCTTCGCGTATCTCCTCGGAGAGCCTCTCTTTTCTATTTCCTTGTCCAGCACTCGTTTACCCGCTGTTTTCATTGGCCTGCCTAGTTCCGCACTTCCGCTTCGAGCCGAATTTTGCCACGTGCACGTGTTCCTTGCACCGTTTCTCGCATCGACCGATGCGACGCTCGCGAGAACTTCGTTCAAATACACGTAGCACGCGTAGAAAGCAAATACATAGTACTGCTGACTTAAGGCATAAGGTATGGCATGGGATATGGATGGATGGAACAATGGATGGATTGATGAGATAGGGAAAAAGAAAATTGTAAACCAAGTATAATTTCTTGGCCACTAGGCCGAAATAATATAAATACTAATAGTATGACTGACAAACTCGCTTTAGCATTCTCAGATAACGATATTAACTAAAACGAACCTAGAAACATTGTCGGCTCGAAGAATAGTATCCGACCAGAGCTTTATTTCTAATTTAATTAATAATCATATTGATTGTATTGAGAACTAAAGCTGAATTTCAAACACTTGAAGCTAGATCTACTTACGGATTAATTAATCCACTGAATCGCAGACTCAAGCATTATCTATAATCGTATTGATCTTTGGATTGAGTCTTTACAAAATTTTAAAAAGCAACTACGCAGGATTGTAGGATAATACCATATCGTTTGTACCATTAGTTTTTGTGCATGTGCCTTTTTTGTTATTAGACGAGTAGTCTTTTATATTTCTCTTTTTTTTTATTCTAAACAGTTATGTAAAAGAGCTTCAGTCCGTTTATAATAAACAATAATGATAAGAATCGAGACAACCGAAAAGGTAGGTTTTCGACGTTCGTATTTGGAAATCGAGGCGGCAAGCGAAGGGTACGTGTCCATCTGAGAGTTTCTGTCGATATTTGCTCTCAGATGGAGACGTACCTGAAGAAGGAGCGAACACGCTAGCGTCGCGTCGGTCGATTGGTTGGAGTTGAAGGTAGTTCGATCTATCCTGCACGGTTCGTTTCGCGAAAATTGTAATCACGATGTTTTCTTTCGTTCCAGTACCAGTACATCAGTAGACAATTTGACGCAGGAACTATGAAGACGCCACGTTGAATCGTCCGAGGTGCATCGGAGCTCCGCGACGATCATGGTAACGAGCTACGAGACGTTCGATCGTTGAGCCAAGGGAATCACGATCACGAAACTCCCGTTTACAATCTTTTCTTTGACCTATTCGCGAACAATGTGAACGAACAACGTTGTACATCGTCGCAAAATCCATTCGATTTTCATCGAACGATTTATCGTAGCTCGTGCAACATGTTGTCGAGACGTTTTTGTTTTTTGATTGACGCAACGACGTTGTGTCTGAAGCGTCTGAACAGCGTACACGTTGTATCGAAAGTATCATAATGTTTTGTGTCTTGTGCCGTGTATAGGCATAGGGCTGCGTGTACCTGCGAATACTGTTTGCCTCGGTAGAGACGACGTAGAATTTTTTCTCTTCATCTCTCTCTCTCTCTCTCTCTCTATCTCTCTGTCACTCTCTCCGTATCTCCGTTCGTTTCTGCGATAAAACTATTTGGACGATTCCATGTCAATTGTTGTACTATAAATTTTCATCTAGATTTTTGTAAAAAAGACTCGAGACCGTGCAACCGCACGATCGCGATTCTCGACCCGTTCGCTTGTGTGTCCGAGCACCGTCGACAAGTACGATGGAGAAACATCGTGCCGAAAAGAAAAGTGAATTGTTTCTTGAGTGAACGGTCGTGCGTGCGCGCGTAGTTGTCTCTCGGTGCGTTTCGTTCCACCGATACATATCAAATGGCTAAACGCCAACTATTTGCCCGGTAGCTTAACGGTGTTCCCACAGTTTATCGGTGCAATGGTCTGGAGACTTCGTTTTCGTGGCCAAAATTATTTTAGCATTGTTTCAAGAGTTAGAATCATAGTATTGTAGGTCGTTGAATTCGTCTCGACGTCAGCTATATGATTATGAAATGAAACACATATATAGTCACGTCTAAAAATAGGGGCGCTATTCGTGTATGGACTAAACAATGCTTAAAACTGGATTAAATATTTTAAATGCGCTTATTAGTATATATAAAATCATCATTGAAATCTGTTTTCTGATATTCGATGATTGACATCGAAAACGTTTTATTTTACTTTGTCTTTAGACCGCTGTATCCCGTCACAGAATTATCTAAGATGGATAATACTTTGTATTTGGGAAGCTTTGAAGGGTTGTTAATTTATTTAGCACGGAATATTCTTATATTAATTTTTACAGACGCAATTATATTCTTGAAGATGGTCTTAACCTAGACCGAAACGTCGAATTATTAATTTGTAAAACTGCTTAGGAAAATAATAACATAGGATCGAACCTGTGCGCCGAAATTGCAATTTCTATATTTAATTTTGGCCACGAAAACGGAGTCTCCAGATCGCTGTGGCGGTGTTCGCGCCACTCGGTCGCGTTCCGATCGATCTTGCGTTCGACCAAGATAGATTAGTAAAATTTGCTAAGCTTTTCCGATTCACTTCTCGAGCTCGAAGTGCGTCGACCGAGGTCTCGAGGAGCTGAGAGAAAGATAGATAGAGGAAAGAAAGTAAGAATGAAAGAACCTAACAAAGCCAAGTGTCCTTAAGGTTCGCTAAAGCGCGGAATGGTCCAGCACGATCGAAAAAAATGAGCGATCATGGAACCACGGACAACTTTAAACTACCTTGGACAATCCCGGACAATCATAGACAATTGTGGACAATCAAATCCGAGTCGCGCGGGACGAGGACCGACTCGATTCAAAATGACGTTCGAGATTCTTGCTGTTTGCTCGCTCGCTCGCGCCCTCGTTTAGTTATTTGTTAATCGCGTCGATGAAGATTCGATGTAATCGCCGACTTTTGAAGCGTTGCTCGGTCGGCCGAACGATCGAGCAGTCGAACGATCCATGTGCTCAGCCTGTTTCGCGTGTCGATACGCAGCACAGTCAGGATATGACAATCATTCTCTCGAACTGTCGATTCTTGAACGCGTACCTGTTCTTAGATCATAATTTGTACGAGACGCGCTCGATGATTCGCGGTTGTTCGAGTGCCACGAACTTTATCAAACTCCTCGGTTCATCCTAACTGTTGATCGGTTCGCTTTTTGGCAACCATTCATCCTCGACGTGCAATCGGAACCGTCGAAATGTTTCGTGGCGATCGTTCTCAACGTTTTACTTACCGGACAATCAATTTACAAATTTGAACCGGAAGATTCGAGATTTTCTTTCAATCAAGAATAGGGTAATTACTGCGAAAGGGTTACGGTACTCCGATTTTTATGAAATTTAAATATTTTATAGATTTCTATTATTATTTTATAGTATTAGCAATAGTTTTTTGCGAATATCTCGAAAACTAAAAGCGACCCTCCTATATTGGGAAAGGAAAAAATTGTTCAAAATGCGTTGCTGCATAACATACTTAAATTTCATCGGAGTACAGTGACCCTTTCGCAATAATTACATAGAATAGGATAACTTCGATATCAAATTCTATTTCTCTGTCGTCGATGTTTAACCCCTTGCCGTAACATTTTCTTTTCTACAGTGATTAAATGTCTCTATCCCCAAAAATGTAGAAGAGACAAGGAAATGCATATTATTTGTGACTGTTGAATCAAATTTTATTTCGTTTAAAAAGAAAGGCGTAACTTTCATTATTTGTTAGCCTTTGTTAGAAATCTTCGTCGCGAGTGTGACTCGTTAAAATACGGCAAGGGGTTGATCGAAAATAGAGAATGAAGGAAATTGAAGGAAATAATTCGATGGTACTAGTCGGCCGATTTTTTAAATAAAACATTAGTTACGGATCGTAAATTCGAGAACATTGTTCGAGCAATCGTTTGATCGAGCGCGTTGCACCGTGATAACTCCGGTTGCTCTCGTCTTAAATTATACATATCTATATCTATGTCTGTATCTGTGTCTGTATTCGTGTCCGTATACGTAACCGTATCAATATCTCTCTGTATCTACATCTAGATCAGTGTTTATTGCTTTCGTTCGCATTATTAGAATCATGTTTACGATGTCGTCGTCGTCGTCATGGTCGTTGTCGTTATTTCGCATTGAAATTCTAGTAGGTGAATCGTCGACGAGCGACTCGCTCGATCGACGTCCCGTCATGAAAAATATGTGTTCACGGCGAACAAATCGAATTCCGATACATTTCCTTAGAAGTAACATCATTCTACGCGTTAAACAAAAAAAAAAAAGAACTCGAGAGAGCCACCCTTCTTTCCGACTCGTTCGATCATTGTTCAATATTCTCGGCGTCAGTGTATTTTTCGTGTATTTCTTTCGAAAGCTATAATAAAGAAACAACGTGTCGAGACATGCGTTTCCTTTCACATTTGACGACGATTCGACGCCCCTTGTTTTCTATGATCATGATTACTCCTCAGTATTAACTACAATGAACGTAGAAACATTGTCTGCTCGAAGAATAGTAGTCGATCAGAGGTTTATTTTTAATTTAATTAATTATAATCATATCGACTGTCCCTCTCTACTTGTGCAAATCAATTGTCACGATATCACGTGAGAACGGCTGGAGCGATTTGGATAATTTTTTTTTAATGTTCGTTGTAGTCCGAATCAGGTTTCTAGCGTAAAAAAAAATTGGAAAAATTGCCCGGAAAAATAGAAAATTCGGGAAAAACTAAAAGTGATTTCTGAATCATATTTTAATACAACAAAAAAGAAACGAATGTCGCAGCTTTTAATCAATATTTCAATAGGAAGTTGCATTATTGACGTCTTAAGGTTTTTAGGGAAAGAAAAATTGGAAAAGTTGCCTGGAAAAATGGAAAATTCGGGGAAAAATGGTAGTGCTTTTTTTCTATGGGATTTTTGTAAAACTCAAGATGATAACTCACGATTTGAACAATGGATATGCGTAATAAGAACGATCTCAAACAAATTTATTGAAATTTGGACAGGACAACGTCTGTCGGGTCAGCTAGTAATAAATAATAATACTGTAAGTATACTTGTATGGCCTAAAATGGGGATGCTTACCACTAGAAAATGGGGGAATATCGTTGTAGAAGGGGAATGGTACAGTGGTAGTCATATGCGTCGCGACGCTCGTCGCCTCGACGCGCGTGTACGTTCCCAGGACATCGGATCCTTGCATACGGCGACCGGTGTCGAAACGGATTCAGGAACTCGCGTAAGATCGTCTTGTTTCTTGAGTTTTAAACTCGGAAAAAGGAACAAACGAGGTTCTATCGAAGAATAATGAAAGTCTCGCAGACTCGCGTCGTCGCGGACGGTTGGTGCAGGTTATGCCTTTGCGAGAAAGTTTCCTCGAGACCGATATTCGCGAAAGGAGCCGCGTTCGAACGGTTACGTTCCCTTATTCTGGATTGTTGTCCCATCACGGTGAGTTTGCATCCTCATCCTCCATGCCTCCTTCATTTCACGCGCCTCCGGCGAACGAGCGAAAGAGTACAGGTCTGAGATTAAGGTCGATTTATACTCAAAATCATATTGTACCATATCATTGAACTTAGCTTGACATCAGGTACAACAGTTTTAAGTTGAAAATATATGGTGCTATTTAAAAATCATCGATGACTTTCAAAAAAACTTGAAAACTATTACAATCAGAACATTTTTTTATATATCATCACATATGCCCCTTTTAACAGTACAACTTTTCTCTCTAACATTTTTTTCTATCTCTAATCTTAACGGAGCTATTTAGGTGGTCTGTTTCTTGTAAACCACTGATATTCTTTAATGCATTTTCATACTTCCATAAAAATGCATTGAAGGATATATTGGGTTGCGTAATAAATTCCGGCATTTTTTCTATTTATTTTTCCTTGAATTTTGTGTTTCATAAAAATGCATTAGGTAAAGTAACAAAAATTCGCAAGTCTTCTTCTTGCTCTACAAACCTATCTGCTCCAATTTTTCGAATGAATTACTTTTAATCAATTTTGAGGCTTTTATCAATGGAAGGTCCTCAAGGCAAAAGAATTCATTTTCGACATCCGCTAAATTTCAAAAATTAAAAAATTAAAAAGAATCCATATACATATATTTCCGTAATAAAACACAAAAAACGTGGGAATTTATTACACAAACGAATATTTTAGTATAAATCGATTTTCATTGGTTCTTCCACAAGCACGTTCAAAGTGCAATGCAGGAGTTTGTATATGCATTAGAGTTATTCTGTATTTGAGTATCAAAGTTTTTTTTATACTCTTCTGCTCGTCCACCAGAGATGTTACATTACGCGATATGTACTTACAAGCACGATCGTTCTTCGACCGTTACTCGCGGATCCCGCGTTGATCCAGCTATTCGACGACCGCCAACTGCCGAGTTCAATATGCCATCGTTGCGAAAACAAACTGGACATCACCTACCAATTCCGTCAGCTGTGCAGAGAATCGGAGCGCGTACTTCGCGCGCGTTACGAGTCCAGTTTCCGCGAGCGATGCGACACCCTTCGGGTAAGTTTACTCTTTCTTCGTTTTACGTTTGACAACTTCTCATTCAAGATTTAACGAAGACATAAACGTTTCAACAGAGAGAGGTGGCAATTTGAACCATTCAATAATTGAAAATCTTTACGCAACGCTTTTCTATATTGGTCCACGTTATTCCGACATCAACCCCTTGCCTTACAATATCCTGTCTGACACGTGAATGAAGATTCTATGAACAAAAAAAAGTTCTAGAATCACTAGAACCGTAAAACAAATCGTAAGCCAAGGAGTTACAATCGCAATCAAAGGTTTTCTTATAGAAGCAACATTGAAGGGGCGGCATTTGAAATGTATGGTTCCATTAAAAAGAATGAATTTGTATAATGAAGACGGTTTCTTGTACAGGTGAGCGGCGCGCGAACGGATGAACGAAACGAGGCATCGATAGAGCCGAGAAATCGATGTCCGTCGTCGAGAATCGCTGATAGGGACGTCGCGAAGAGCATTGAGATTGCTCACGATAACGACAAAGACGAATTCAGTAGTAAAAAGCGAAAGGAGCCTGAAGAAAAGGTCGACGAGGAGGAACGCGAAGCTGGTCGGCAACGACTAGAATCGGAATCGGAGACTAGAACATCCAAGCAGCGAAGGAGCGAAGAGCCGGAGGAGGTGACAAAACCTGCTAACGACGGAGACAGGGCCGGAACGAATGGATCCTCCACAACAGAAAAGAAATACATCTGCGACGAGTGCAGGAAAACGTTCGCCTCGAAATCGGGCCTGAGATTCCACTCGAAGACGCACAACGGGGTGAAACCGCATCCGTGCCGGCACTGCGGCAAGCGGTTCGCGATTCCGAGTTACGCGAAGAGGCACGAGAGAATTCACACGACGGAGAAACAATTTATTTGTCACGTGTGCAGCGCATCGTTCGCCTCGTCGAACGGTATCAGGTACCACCTACGATCGCACACCGGAGAGGCGAACTATCGTTGCGAGACCTGCGGCAAGTCGTTCTGCCGGTACAAGTATTTAAAGGAACACGTTTTCACTCACACGGGCGAGAAACCGTTCGTCTGCGAACGCTGCGGCGTCGCCTACGCCAGCTCCGGTAGCCTGTTCGTGCACGAGAAGAAATGCAAACGGAAAAGCATTGTTCACGAGGCCGACGAGTCCTTCGCTCGATCCGATGATCGGTCGAAATGAAATTGACTTGCGAGACACGGAAGTAGAAACAATTTTTCTCTCTTTATTTCGACGCACACTCTGGCTCGCGTTGCGAAGTCGAATTCTCTTCGACGTAATCAACAGTCTTTGGTATTGGGAGAGATATCGAGTCGAGCCGCCAGTAATCGTAGCTACGATGCGGACATTCGTGTACATATATTCGGCCGCGAACTTTCTCGAGAATTACAAATTACCCGTGGCGAAGATGCGCGATCTTCGCTGCTCGGAGATCGACGATTCTGCCAAGCAGAGAAGTCGTATCCGATGGGTAAGAAAGGCGCGAAAGAAAGAACACATCGGCTGACGAATTAAACTAGGATTCGATTCGGGAGTGAAACTCTCGAGTGTGTTTTTCTTCGCTCTGAAATAATTGGATCGTCACTCTCGAATGGACTCCTAAGTTCAAGACTTATGACTCGACTCGACAGAGACGGTTCTCCGAAGGAGAGACCGAGTCGGACGCTATCGCGACCGCTGACAATCGGGATTTCTGCGCATGGACATCTCCGAGGCAGCGATCGACATCCACTGGTCGGTGTCGGAGCGATACCAGGTCAGTCCGAGCGAGTATTTGCCGTTGAGATTCGCGTGTTGACACCGGTTGAACCACCATCCCCCGTGATAATTAGCCGCGCAGTGAGCCGTGCTGTCGTCCATGTCGCGATCCTTCGCGCTGAATGGCATTCCGTTCTGATAAGATAACGCGTCGGTCGCGTTCCCGACGTAGCCGTCGACGAGCAACCTGTAACCCGTCTCTGCGGACGTGATCGCGAACGACTCGTACTCGGCGCGCCACCGTTCGCCGTAAATGTCTAACATATCGATGCGAAGTCGCGTGCAGTTGTCTCGAGTGAACTCGTGCAGAATCTGGTTGCCGATCCAGTACTCGCTGACCGGAGAGCCGAACCCAACGGAGTAATCGTTCCAAGTGCGATCGAAGTCGAGCGTGCCGTCGGTGCGACGCGCGACGACTACCCAGCCGTTGCGACAGTATACCATGACGGGTTTACGTCCTCGACCCGCTTCCACGAGCCTCAATCCATCCCTGACGCTCGACGATTGATCCGAGGACCGAGTCTCTTCGCAATTGTTCGGCAACTTATCGACGATCAGGTGATATCGATCCTCCAGTTCCTCAAGCTCGAGCTCCAATTTCGTCGGCGACGACTCGAGTTCCGTCTCGGACTCGCTGTCCGTCTCCGTTTCAACGAGGCAACTGCCGTTCAACCGAGCGATCGCTTCCTGCTGACGGTCGCTCTTCTCCTGCAGCTTCGACGCGCTCACGCTCAACGCCTGAACGGCGCGTCGCAGATTGCTCAGCTCCACCCGAGTCAACGAAAGCTCCGCTGCTTTCTGCGCAGCGTTCACGCCCAATCTTGCCAGCTCTCCTTTAATCGCGGAGTTATTCGTCTCGACGATCTCCTCCAGACCTCGCAGCGACGCTACCAATCGCGAACCAACCGACTCGCCGATATGTCGAGTCGAGATCGCGTTCTCGTTCGCGCTCGAGATTCGACGCGACAACTCCAGCTGACTCTTCTCCACGTTCTTCACCCGCTTGCTCAGATTCGACGTTAGCCACTCTTCCTTCTCGTGAGCCACGCGCTTCGTGTCCAGCTGCGTCAGCCGCCTCTGCGACAGAACCGCCACTTTCCGCTCCAAGCTTCTCAAACGATCCTCGCTTCGCCGGGAATAACCGTGCCGCCTCGATAGTCGACGGTGCACCGCGACTGCTATCGCGTCCTCGGTCGCGACAGTCGAAACCGTCGATCCTTCGACGTGTTTCCCTCTGCTGGCGACCGACGATGAAGATTCACAGCCCAACGATTTTACCTCGACTTGGACCGCGCTCAGCTGCAATGCAAAGAGGAAAAGGATTAAGCGAGAGCCGCGAGAATGTTCTGTGAACGTTAATGTATGAAACAGATTGATTGTATACGCGTGGAAATCCGAATGATAGAAATATATGTACTGGTATATTCTTGTATGTTGAAGTATATTCTAGCACATTGTAGTACGGTCTTGTATATTCTTGTATGTTCAAGTATATTCAAGTATATTCTAGTATGTTCTTGTATATTCTTGTATATTCTTGTATATTTTGGTATGTTCTTGTATATTCTTGTATAATCAAAAATATTCTAGTATGTTCTTGTATATTCTTGTATATTCTTGTATATTCAAGTATATTCTGGTATGTTCTTGTACATTCTTGTATATTCAAGTATATTCTGGTATGTTCTTGTACATTCAAGTATATTCTAGCACATTCTAGTATGTTCATATATATTCATGTAAATTCATGTATGTTCATGCATATTCATGTATATTCATGTATATTCATGTAAATTGATGTACATTCATGCATATTTATGTATATTCGTGTATGTATATTCAAGTATGTTCAACCACAGTCATGTACATTCAAGTTAACCAAACATAACTGTCCTAGATAAAATCGATTGATCCAGGTAAGCACATTCTGGCGATAAAAGAAGGTACGGCAGTTGGTGTCTGGATGTTCAGAATGGTATTCGACCGAACGCGCCAGCTGCGTTCAACAGGCCCCCGAACCTCATAGTAATCGAGCCTAATTAAACATGATGAGCATCGGTGATCGGACCTGCGAAATCGGATCTGCGAAACACGTTCGATCGCGAAAATCGACGCGCGGTAACAGCGATGAAGATGGGAATGCGAATGCAAACGTGAAAGGGGATAGCATCGGACGAATGTACCGTCCGCACAAATTAATGCTGGCAGTCGAGCGAAACCCAAAGGGGACGTTACCCAGAGGTGGGCAGCTGCGGACCGGCAAAGGTAGGGATGCGTGAAGCGAAAACCTTCCGGCCCGACCGACTGGCAGCTGTTTCTGTTTTTCTAGTAAAACGAGGATACCTATTACCTATTCGTACCACTGGCTTGGAAACCCTTATAGCCTTTGATTTCTTAGGGATTAATCGGTCTTGTGACAAAGATTCCAAACGAGATCTACCACGTTACGCGTTCTAACACGATCAATCAAATTCTAAAGATTCCAAACGATAAAGTATTAGTGATTTCGGCGCAACGGTTCGATCAATTAAACACGATAAAGCAATTGTACAAATTAATTTAAACTTTCAACGTTTCAATCCATATGTGGATCGTGAATTGCACGTCTCTGATATTCGACGACTCGTTTAATTCGATCTTCGTGCTCCTCGAATTCCAGGCGAGGAGAAAGTACGAATTGTTGCAGATCCGAAGAAAAATCGCGGTGCCGGGGATGCTCGATCGTATGCGAACAGCGTTCGCTAGCCATTTGAAGGATCAACAAACGGGCCCCGATAGGCTTCTCCTCTGGCGGTTAACGGGGCAGCTGAAACGGAGGAAGAAAGAGAAAAAGAAGGAGTCGGAGAGGCAGATGCGCGTTTCGAACGGGCCCGAGCAGGTGAACAGAAGGATAAGGAGAATGCCGTTGAAAAAAGGAAGCGCACGAGTAGAGGGAAAGTAGCGTACACCTTGGACAGGATTCAAAAGGGACGACGCGACGAGTCGGCGGAGAGGGTTCGAGAGGAGAGGCGCGAGGCAAGAAGAAAGCGAGAGAGACGGCCGAAAAGATCGCGCGAGAGTGGGGGAGAGTAGTGTGCAGGTGAAAAGATGTTACCTGACTGGCAATGTCGGCGCAGGTGCGAGATAGCAAGCTGAAACGTTCTCCGATCGCCGAGATATCGACGCGAATCGTCCCGAGCATGGCCTCGTGTTTCGCGATTCTTCCACCAAGATTTCGCACTCCTCTGCCAACCGCGGCGATGTCCCCCTTCAACAACGCCAGCTCGCCTTTCATCCTGGACCTCTCAGCCAGCTCCTCGCTGATGTTTCTAGCCCTGAGAACGTCGGCGACCTCCCCCTGAAGTTCAGTCACCGCGCTCCCCAACCATCTGACTCGCAACCTCTCGTTCTTCGCCTCGTTTCCACTGGCGTTTCCACCGCGAAGCGCGTTCACCTCCTTCCTAAGGGAAAGAACAAAATCGTTAACGTCCGATCGAACACGGCCTTTTCTTTCCCCCTATTTACTCGGAGACACTGGTGAGGGCCCCTTCTCGGATTCACTCACCCGTGTCCAACCCGAGTGCGGCCACACATGTTCTTGGCTTTAGATCGAACACGGCCTGTCCGCTCTATCCGTTAAACACTCGCGAACGAATAATCGCGAGCGTGGAGAAAACGAAACCGTTCCTCACCTGAGTTGTTTCACCTCGTTCTTCAGGACGAACAACTCCGTATTCTTCTCCATCGCGCGCTTCAAGCTCTCCTCGAGCGCGTTGTAATCCTGCTGCCTGTGGTCCAGCAGCGCGTTCACTTGTTCTTGCAACGACCTTATCGCGTCGGACGCGTTCTCATCGTCGCCGCGGATTTCACCGACCGCAGCCACCACCACGAAGAAGTAAAGGGTGGTGGCACGAAACAACCGCGTATTCCCGGTCATGTTATTCGCATTAGCGGAAGCACAGTCTAGCCAGACCCACCCCCTGCCTAGCCAGACTCGTGCGGCGTTAACTTCGACTACGATCTTCGAATTCTCGGTGGATACCGTGTGTTTGTTTTCGTACGGAATGAACCGGTAGACACGTCGCGCACCGAAAAATCAACCAACGAAAGGTTTCGACGCCGAAAGCTCGACTGGCGCGAGCACATGCCGGCCCACCACTTTTATATCGTCCCTGTAGTTTCCGTAAATGGTCGGGGGTAAATGGGCCGGACCGAATCGCGCTCGGCCCGGCCCAACAACCTGGCCCAGCAGGTGTGCGTTCTTCGACGAGCATTGTCTCGTGCCTACAAGCTGCGCCCCTGACACCGACACACCGATACCAATACCGTTCCTGCCATTCACCCCACCAGTCTTTACCTGTTCAGACTGTTGCGAGTGCACCAGAACCACTCGGACCCTCGCCTCCCCGCCTCACAATCGAGAACCCCCACCCCCTCCTTAATTATTAGTATATTCGTTAGGCCGTTGCGCATTCTCCACCTCACCTGCCGACTCCCACATGGTAACCACAATTCGTTACACTGCTGCCTCGATAAATTGTTGCGCGTCTCCGAATGTCGATTCTTACAACTGTACGTGTTCTGTTTCAACTTTCGCACGTAATGGAAACCGCAGTTCGTTTCAGAAAATACATCACACCTTCCTCTTTTCGAAGGAGACTTTTCACGGTGGTTATACATCTTTTTTAAGTGAACGTGTTTCCCGGATTTCATGGCGACCTTTGTATTTATTCGAACGGAATCGTATGCTTTCAATTAGACAAGCGTCTAAGTCAATGGATTGTAGACTCGTTAATCAATGGAGACGAATATCAGCGATGAAACGATTTAGAGTGTAACTAGAGTGAAATGAAAATATATAAATAAATCTTTTTAGAAATATCGCTTATATTAAAATGCACTAGAACGGAGATAATAATTTTTTTGTTTAGATGTTAGTGATTATAAATGAAAGCGTGGAGCGTTAAACTACGTTAACGTAATCTTCGTGGACGCTCCATGCTTTTATTTATAGTCACTAATATTTAAACAAAATTATTTTCTCTTTTTCAGTGCTTTTTAATATAAGCGTGGTTTTTAAAAAGTTTATATAGCAATACTGGTCGTACTACCGAGTATTTAACCGCTGAGATTTTTTTTCTCCTAAACGCACAGTTTTTCTCTCAATTTTTTTTTTAAATATTGCATTGTCATCCAGTTCTGAGCTATGTTTAAAGTTTCAAGTCTCTAGCTCATCGGGAGGTGGTTGAAAATTCGATTTCAAGATTTGAAGCATACAACGACAACTCGGCAAGCTGATATAAGCATGGTAATAAAAAGAGTTGACGCTATAATCACGTGAAATTTCTCTGAAAGTCATGCTACGTCTGATAAAAAGGTTTTCGATCGGACTGCTTGCAACAGAGTAATCTCTACTGATCGCGATTCGTGGTTCACCCTGTATACATCGACCTACTCGCAGTTTTCTAATTGATTTGATAGGTTTGCTCGAGCGTTATCGTGGAAATTCGAGGCGTGCAGGAGAGAACAGATTCGAAAAGCTCGTTGCGTAAGGTCAATAATTTATTGAAAACAGCTTGTTCCCTGACAAGGTCTAAAATTCTAGAATTCTAGGGAAGTACTCGTACCGTTTTTTTTTCTTTTTCATTTTTTGGAACATTGCACGACGATGTACGGTGACGTACAATAAATTGTCGATGTTGCGATAACGACGTATGAAATTGGAAGTACCCGATACAGTTTGTCGATCGAACGTTTGGCGTTCTCCAGATCGACCGCCACCGCTTTCGGCGAAGAGAAACCTTTGAAGATACTGTAACGCAAGGTCAATCGACTTTTTTTTTTAATTCCTAAGTCGCTTCGTCCACCATGATTGACCTTACTCCTAAAAAAGTAAGACGCGAGATACAAGAAAACAAGAAACGATGAACGCGAAACCAGAGGCGACGCGAGAGCTACGTCGCGATGTACTTCCTTCGCGAGGTAGACGGTCGGATTGCAACGATGTTCACCTTATCGAGTAAAACTTTCTGTACAGAAATAATAAAAATACAATTTCTTTTCAACAAATCCAACGCCTTCTACTAAGGTAGGTGATATCTCTTCTAATCTCGTGGTATTGTGCTAATTAAATGGCACTCTCTTTAATCGGTTCAACGAATTGCACGAATCGAATCTAGAATATATCTAATAACGGTAAGACTTTTCGTGGACGCGTCAGAAAACTGACTCGCATGGAAGAAACTTATGTCTGCGCCGACCCGTAGGTGCCCGTCGGTGGACGATAAAGCTTGGGCAACGTCAAAATCTGCAGACTGTTGAACGCGTACTTTCGAATCCCAATGTTCTTCCACGTGTTTTCTCGACGACAGCCTTCGCTGAAAACAGAACGCAACGTTCGCAAAATGCCAAATAATAAATTGATGATATCGACGCCAGGTTCGAATGTGCAATTAATTCATGTTTCTAACGTTTCGATCCCGATGTGGATCTTTTTCAAAGAGACAGTTTTGCGTCTGAACAAATATATAGAAAACAAAATTAAAAAATAATCAATATTTTTGAAAACCGTGTAACAGAAAAAGAACAAAGAAATAATACACGTACATGTTGTATCAAAAAGTGGAAATATTTAAAAATATTGAAGAGTTACACGAAAACTAACTTTAAGCCATGGTGGCAGATATGTAACTGAACCACGTGCATGATTCAAAGGCAAGAAGGCTCAGGCATATATATGGATGATGTTTGGTGATTGGTAGATCGATATCGATCAATGATGGTACGCGAAATGCAGAGCGACAATTTTGAAACCACGTTATTAGAACTTCTTCGAAATGCAATTTTGAATGTAACCCCACTGTATAAATTATAAACAAAAATAACTAATTTTGTAAAACGAAACAAAAAATATCCATTTTTATCATGGTCGTTCGCAAAACGTTTTCAGAACGGGACCGAGCGTCTCGAAGAAGCAACGAACCTGCGAATACAGTCGAGTGCTCTAGTGAACTCGTGTTCGGCCAGATGGTACTCGCTGGTCAAGATATTCACTTGTTCGAGAGTGACCGACATTCCGGTGCGATCCTTCGCGCTCTTGCAGCTGGTGAATCGTAGTCCGCGCATTCGTCGGCAAATCTGGGAAGACAGTTGCAGAATCTCTACGTTTTTATTCACTCTCGCGTGGACGCTCGTCTTCAGATTGGCCATCAGTTCGGCCAGCGTTTGACCGAGCGGCGATCTCGTACCGACTGAAGGAAACAAATAAACTGTCAAATCCAAAAAAAACAAACAAATTCTGAGGCCTGGATTACACAATTTCCAGGTGGAACGGAAAGAAAGATCTTACGTCGAGTAGATGCCGCTTCTGTGGGCAAGTTGAGCTTTTTGAATCGCAGATAGTATTCGTTTAACCTTTCGTAGTTGTCCACGTTGCTCTTTTCCTGTGGTTTCGTGGTCCCGAGGCTTTCCGCCAGGGAAGCCATTTCGTTGATTCCGACGTTGAAGAAGACCGGAGTGACGTTGAACGAGATCGTTTGTCTGGTGGAAGGGACTAACGGAAGCAGCGAATAAATCGCGTCTGGCACTGGAAGCATCACCGTTAACGCGGTGCGAGACCCAACCACCCTCGGCAAAGGCAGTTGAACCAATGGAACGTTGCCGTTTTCTTCGGGGGGTCTAAAACCAAACAAGAAAGCACTCGAAATCGATCTTTAAAACAATGCGTTTGTTATACGTTTCGAGTGTTTAACCCTTCGGTTTCTTTCTGTATGATGATGTTAAGGATGTACTGTAATCTGTAACTGATTTAGACTCTCTGATATTTTCCATGACGTCAGTATGGTGTACCGATGTCGTACCCGAAGGGTTAATCCCATCTGGAGTATAGAAACAGACGCAGCTGTACCTACAGGTGTACAATGCGTTTATGTACCTCGATTGAATACCGCATCTGGTCAACGTAAAAGTGACCGTGTGCATATCTTCGACAGCGACTGCCATGTCTCCCCACATGTCTATCTCGTCCCCGTAATAACTGAGAAGTCCTTCGAACGAGACCAATGGGCCGAGAGTAGTCAAAATCAAGAGAAACATCGGATCGGGTCGGTGACACCAAAGTTTCGCCATAATGCCCGACACCAAGCTGGTCAACTGAAACCATACGCACAATCGTTACTCACTATTCTACGAATGCACATATTCTTAGACTATTTGAAAAAGGACAGCCAAAGGAAACTGAAGGAAACCTACAGCTTGACTGAAGCACACGTCACGCCTGTATCGAACGTTGCAGGCACGCTGCGCCATCTTCGCGTCCTCTTGCACTCGAAACACCGAGTGCGTTAATCTAGCGGTTTTCAACAGTCCGTCCATAGCTTGTCGTAACTTTTTCATGCTTGGTCTAAGCTCGCTGGTCCAGTCAACGATCGAGGCGAAGTCTAGACCCTCGATAAACTTGTTTCTCTGTCCCGAATTGCTTTTGATCACTCTGGTCATCGAGTCGACCGCTTGGCACACTATCGAAACGTGGAGAAAATTAGATTCGATTAAGCGTCGAAATAAGGAAAAATACCGATCCGTGTCCCTTACCTTCTTTCGCTTTCGAAAAAGCCGGCGTAGTTTTGTCGAATCCAGGACTGGAATGTTGACGCGCAACCGCGTGGTTCTCCACGCACTCGAGAAGCTTGCTCGACTCGTCGTTTTTCATGTCGTTCTTCGGCTGAATCGTCACAACTTCTATGTTCGGATTCCGATTGTTCGCTGGATGACACCCCTTCAAACTTTGCGCCCTCCTGACAACAGTTTTGTTTCGCAATCGAACAGCAGGGCTGCTACATCGACCGCAAAGGAATTTCACTTTCGATACCAGACACATCACGCTCGCCTCTATGTTCAGCTGCGTCAGGTCCCAAGGCTCCGGCTCGTCCGTAGGTTTATAATAGTTCGCGGAGGGTGAATTGCACATCTTTTGAGTGTCTAGAAATCGTTTGCACGGATCGATTTCGCCTCTCGTTTCCTCTTTGTCTTCGCTGGCTTCGATCGCGTCAGTGATCACGCTCGCGTTTGATGTTACGTTCGACGTCGCGTTCTCACGATCGTTTTCACGAGAGCTTTCGTCGAGATCGTTGGCGACGCTGCTGCTGCCTTTGTCGTTGTCTTTATCGTTATCGTTGTCGTTGTGGATGTCGTCCTCGTTGTCATTAACTTTTTCGTCACGGTTCTCGTATATCGGCGAGTGTAGAATGTTCTTTTCCGTGTCTCTGCGCATACTTTCCTCGGCTCTCGGGAAAACGACAAATTTCTCTTTGATCCCGGCGTCTTCGCTATCGAGCGAACCGATACGTTTCGACACGACGCGATTGCTCTTCGAGAGAAACAAAGACGGATAATTGTTCCTCTGATTCTCCTCTGTCCAGAGATCGTTGACGCACTCCGGGGTGTCGGGCGTGACGAAATCGTCGAAATCTGGACTCTTCAAATCGAAATTCAGCTGTTGCGTGATGCGTTTGAATGGGGACAGGGATTGATGGGCTTTCAACTGGAAGTTATGCACCTCCTCGTTAGCGTCTTCGTGAACTTTGGCAACTTTGTACTCCTCGAGGAACGTTAACGCTTCCTCGACCAGACCGGGATCCCAAAGACTGAGCAGAATTCTAGTTTTCGTAATCATGTCTTCGCAGATCGGCAACATTCCGCTGGTCTGCTTCTCCTTGGCCAGTTTCATCAAGGCGCGCATCGCGTCGACCACGTCCCGACGAAGCTGCTTGATCGCCTGAATCGCGTCGTGCGCCATAGTGATCTTCGAGGTCCCCTGATACAATTGAGTGCCGCGCGTCGGCGATTCCTTTAGCGCTTGCACCAATCTGAAGTAAATATCGTTCGAAAATTAATTTTCCGGTTTATATCGATTAACAGTTCTCTGTATCTCGATCGACAATTGTTCAAAACTACAATTAACGCGGTGAACTTCCTCGGATCCACTGACCTTATAAGACCTCCGTTTTTGCTTTTGTGCGAATGAGCGGTGAACGCTCCAACCGTGATCAAGTCGTAGAATCCGCATTTGTTCAAAGTGTCGTTGTGAACCCACATCCTTTGAAGGTGCAGATTGAGAGGCGCGAATTCGAGAGTCCTGTCGTCTCTGCGCAACGACCGTTTGAAGTAACTACCTGCTGAGGAAAGAGAGAAAGAAAGAGGTAAAAAGAAGAATAGGACGAACACCACGCATGAAATGGATTTCGAGCGTCAAGCAGTGGTCGCCTCGCGAACTGGACTCGCGTCATCACCTTTGAAGGCTGACAAATTCTCTTTCGCTTGCGAATAGAGGTGCAACAGGTGCAGGTGTCGATCGAGCAACTCGATTTGCTTGGTATGCCAAGGTTCCCGCAACTCTCCCATTCCAGCGACCTCCTGCAGCAGTTCCTTCTCCTCTTGAATCCAAATAGCACTGAGAAAAGGGTTCGAAAATGATACCGATAAGCAACGACGAAAGCAACGCGAAAATAGATACGTAGAGGAATTAAATTGATAGAAACAGCGTTTACTCACAGTAAATGTTGCGGGAACTGGAAGCAAAGTTTACTTTCTGCCATGATCTCGTGAACACAGATGTCGCCACCCAAACCGGAGTGAAACCTGAAAGGTTTGAACATTGCAAACGCCGAAGCGAAAGTTTCGCTGTGACGACCCTTCGAATTTGTACTAGGGCTTGCAATCCCGCAGGATCCCGCGTCGTTGTTTGATCCTGCATTTCTTAAGCCTTATACGTTCGTCAGAGTGAAAATTCACCCACTCAATATTTCCACATAGTGTAAAATCATTCATCCTTTTATGTTTACGTTGTGAGATGTACTTCTTTAAAATGTGACGCTATAAATGGAACATAATGTGTAAAATAAATATGGGTGAATTGTTATCTTAGTCTCTTTTGTAATAACAAATAAATCCCACGTCTATCTCGCGGGATTGCAAACCCCAGTCTGTACTTCTCTCGTTGCCACTCACCTATACGTTTGCACATAAGGGTTCGCGAAGAGAAGCTTCAGCTGGCCCTGATGCGGCAATTTGATTTTCGTTCCCAGACGAGGAGGCAAGGATTGCGAACGTCTGTGCGCGAGTACCTGTAGAATCGCGAGACCGGAACAAACGAGAATCAATGGGCAAATGAAAAGAAAAAACGAAACGCAAAGAAGCAGAAGCGTAAAGCGAGCAGTGTGCGATGGAAAGAGAGAAAAGCTATACCTGTTGATTCGGTCCGCAGGTGGATTCTTTGGACGGAGTACTCTCCGTGCTGTTGCCTTTGTCCTCCGCTTCCAAATTCCAGGCGTTGATGGTCAAGAAGCCGACGGTGGTAGTTTTCGCGGACTTCAATGGTATCCTCAACCTGAAACGATGCGATCGCTAGTCAGAGACGCGACAGCTCGACGGACATCGCAACGAAAGGAAGGGAAAACGCGTTCGCGAAACGAGAGCCGTTCAAATTACCTGGGAGTATCTTGAATCGCGTTCAGCGTCACGATCACGCTCCCTATCGGCGTGGCCGTTTGACTCACCCTCTCCCTAACGTCGTACGCTGTTATCCTCGCTTTCGTGTCCGCGTTCAAACCGTCGCTCGCTCGAAAGCTGACGGTCGTTAAGAAACCGGGATTGCTGCTTCGCTGTGAAACCAAATCGTACCATATTGTTTCGTTCTCTTCCATTTCCAAGGAAGGGGGTTTTCCAGCAGTCAGAAGCGCTAAATAAAAGAGCAATCTAGACCGCTGTCTCTCGCAAAAGTCCAATTCTTAACACTTTACCGACCGGAAGCCTATTAATAGCATTTTCAATAATTCTGATGTACCAAAAAAAAGCATAGAAATTTTCTTTGACATTGCAATCTTAAATGAAACTATTAGACGACGTTATTGAGGGTGACTTAGTTAGTTCATACTAAATGCTAAATGAAAATTTAGCCATGTACCATACATTTTTCAAAAATATGCAATAATCACCGGTCGGTAATGTGTTAAGTTTACGAGGCATACTTTGCATTATTCGACTGGATGTAGCTGTCGCAGCTTTATAAAAATAACTACATTACAAATTACAATGTGGTATTTAATACAATTAAATATTATAAAGTTCTTGATTGATCTAATCTATGTAGCGCTTTTGACTAGTGAAATACCACATCTTTGAAAGAACACCCTTTTAAACGGGACACTTACTTCCATGACTTCCGTTCGGGCATACTTGATCCAAGTTTTCGAACCTTTTGGCTGAACGTCTATCTCCAGCACGGGATTCGGCGGCCGACCATGCCCGTCGCAGAGAAGATTGTCACAGGTCAACGATATCTCGCACATCGGGATCTCGGCCGGGTCTGATCGCGAGAAACAGCGTTTGAAATGTTCGAATTCGAAAAGTGCGACGGTCCTTGAAGAAACGATCGTTAAGAAGCGCATCACGCCAACGCAACGATGCTACAAACCTGTCGAGACCCCACGCTGAAGTCGTAACATCTGGATGTCTGTGTCGTGCTTGTGCCCGCTAAACGCCTCTATTCGTTGCCGTAGCGCCAACAACTGGCTTCGCATACACTCGTAGCTGGCCAACTGGAGAGCCTGCAACCAGCTGTCGCGTTCTTCGGCCGAGTTCGCGCCCAACGCTTGAAACAAGCCTCCCTCGAAAACTGAAACAATTATGATATCGTCTCTTTTAGCTCGAAAGATCTTCGATGACCTCGGTTGACCTCGGTGGACCTTGGTTGACCTTGGTTCACCGCACAGTGGGGAAAACGACCGATTTAGGATTGTATTCGATTTTATTATTTACTAGCTGACCCAACAGACGTTGTCCTGTCCAAATTTTAATAAATTTGTTTGAGATCGTTCTAATTACGCATATCCATTGTTCAAATCGTGAGTTACCGTCTTGAGTTTATACAAAAATCCCATAGAAAAAAAGCACTACCATTTTCCCCCGAATTTTCCATTTTTCCAGGCAACTTTTCCAATTTTTCTTTTCCTAAAAACCTTAAGACGTCAATAATTCAACTTCCTATTGAAATATTGATTAAAAGCTGCGACATTCGTTTCTTTTTTGTTGTATTAAAATATGATTCAGAAATCACTTTTAGTTTTTCTTTTTAGTGTCGAAACGAAAAAACGAGAAACAGTAGCAAAAGAGACTTACCTATGCTGAATCCGTAAGGAACTTGGTTGCTCGGTTGTTCCACTCGAACAAAGCATTGTTCGAGTATTATCACTCCCAAAGGTTCCGACCATTGCTCCCGCGACTTGAAATAAAACAATAGGTTCCCCCGCAATCTGCACCACCTCTCGAAGCTGACTATTCAACAAAGGAGAAACAGAGAGGTAGTAACGTTTTCATTATGAACGGTGATAAAGAAAGCGTCGTTGAGAACGCAACAACTCTCGGCCGATCAGAAGCCTTCGCGCGATCAAAATGTAAATACCAAAGCGAAATAAGAACGATGCTGGTAACCGCCCTTTTACCTTACAGCGATCGTGTGAACAAAGAAAAACGCAGGGGAGAGAGAAACGCGATCTCGAAAACCAGGGAAAAAGGTGGAGAAGAGAAAAGAAAAAACGAAAGAGAAACAATACGCGATCGGTATATATTAATACTTGCATGCATGTTGGATGTTAGTTCCGTGCGCACCTGTGTAGAAAACAAAGCCTGTTCTTTCCGATTTCCCGCATCAAACGGATTTGGTTGATTGATTTTACGGTTAGTCCCTTTTGGGAAAGAAAATAACGGTTTTGCACTCCAAAATCAAACGTAAATTAACCCTTCGCTGCATAGTGTATTATATCTGATACAGTGAACAAATCTGGCATTCTCACTATTCTAAATTATGTTTATTTTTCTGAAAATGTTGTTTTAATTTTTCAAAATATTTGTCCCTTAAATAAAACACAAAAACTGACCTTCTTTCAATTCTTTCAACCCAATTAAAAAAAAAACTCATGCAGTGAAGGGTTAAAAGTAGTTACTAATTCTAAGTATTCTTAATGTGACGAATTGATTTGCAGAAGGTTGAATTTGGAGTACGAAACTCCAAAGTCGAGAACATATTGCGAGACTGGAACGATACGAATAGTATGGGCAGCTATTACGACTTCGGGTATCTCCTATCGAGAAATGTCTTCGGATTGAAGATCGGATACTCGAGTACTCGGGTGGTAAGAGCGCTAGTTCGAATAATCTAGTATTGTAACAAGAACAGTTTCGCGGCGTGCAGTGAAACGCGCAGAATACACACGACATCCATGAAAGCAGACAATCGCAGGAGAGGAGAAGGACATGCGACCGTATTCTTTTGGAAACGGAACTGGCCGTGCAAAACCGATAAATACCTTCCACGATCTTCGGCGTCTACTCGCCGAACCGTTTATTCGGTAGAACCATGGGTACCAAGGAGAATAAAAATGAGAAACAAGGGAGAAGAGAGGAAAGGAATGGAATTTCAACGAAGTAGAGGGGAGGACCCATATCCAAGGATAAAAATGGAACACCGACAATGTGTGAAAAGCACCAAGCGGATTCCCGATGCGCCGCGTGCCGCGCGTCGGTGCTCAATGTATGTACAGCTTTTTTTTCTCAAACTCGGTTTACAGCATCAAGCGTGTTAATCGCGAGTGAAACAAATCGATTTATGTTAGCAAGGAGAACGTTTTCTTGGGGGGGGGGGGGGGGCGGGAAAAAGAAACAAAAAACTCGATTATACCTTTACTCGTACTGGCGGTAACGCAACTGAAGTCTCGCAGTGTCTTATGCGTTTTTCCCTTTTGAAATTTGTTGTCAGATTTTTTACCTGTACCTGCAAATTATACGTAGCTACAGGTATCTTTCAATTCCACCGAAAGCTTGCAGTCGTCACTCGACAGCGATGTCCGAAGCGTGCGCTAGCCGCATCGACTCTCCGTTGTCTACGACAAATACTTACTATCCAATCTTTCTTTTTGCCTGTCAACAGTTTTCTATTCTTTCATCTTGTACAGAAAGAAGTCGTGCGTCTATTAAAATTTCCGTTTTAAAACGGCAAGTTCGAGCGATCGACTCGCTGATTAAATATTTCGCTCGCTGCCATCGAGATATAAATATCAGATGGAAACGCGATTAACTTTGAATTATTGTTACTTTCAGAAACGTCAAGGTGATCGATGTTTTTTTAAACGAGATCGTATATTTTCATTACTGCCGCGCAATAGCCAAAGTCGGGCCGAATTCAACGACCTTCGTGTGACATTGAGTACCAAGAATAAAAGGTATGTAACTAATCTTTTGATTTAAACGGCAAATATTAAGAATTACTGGTATAGAAAATCATTTTAGATTGCTTCTTATTTATATTTCAAAGCAACGTTGTAAGTTTTCATGACAGGGTTCCATATATGACTGTCAGCAAAGAAACATCCAGTTTTATTAAACACGTTCATTATAAAACGAATAGCCTGTTTAACGTTTACCTCTTACTGTGCCAATACTATTCGTCTTGTGATTGTTATTCACTGAATATATTTTATAATAAAAGATTTACGACTCGTAAGACTGTTTGATTTCGCTGATAAATATCTATTAGCTTATAATAATAGCAAGTTAAGCTTGTCTAGACATTTCAAAAGAAGTTAAAAAGATTTTTACTACGATTTTGGGTTCGACCTGACCTTGACAACTACTTGACAGTAATTGTAATGAAAATGTACAGTCTCCTTTAAAGAAATCATCGTTTCTACTCGCAATGCTACTTCTCTTGTTACGTTTTCCCTTCGATCGTATTTCCGTGCGAGTTTCAATTTCCATTTGGACGACTCGAATTCTGCGAGATCAGGTCAGAGGAAAAAAGTAACAGATAACGACGAAGATAACGCTGGTAGTAACGTTAGTAATTGCGCAAATAAGAGGACCGTCGAAAGTTTACATAAAGATAAGTGACGAGCAAGGTTTACGATGCTTACCTCGCAAAGACGTCTATTTCGAACGTTGTGAAATAAAAATTACAATGGTCGGTTCGGGACGTTGCGAAGCTACGATACCCTGTAATTCTAGGATGCCACGAGGTCGACAGATTCTTCGGGCAATTAAATTCGCGTTGGCGTTTCGCGTAGGCAGGACTTTGAAACTTTTATCCCGAATAACTGTTACGAGCAACTAAAATTTCCAAACTGTATTATCTGCGGATCTTCATGCATCTATGACAAAAATGGTTGGATTAAATATGATACAATAAAACATTAAAAATTTTAAGAACATTGTAGCATTGTTTTCAACGTAACAAAGTTATTAGAGAATGAATTTGAGTAAAATCAATTTTTGTTTTACTTCCGCTTGCCACGATCGAAGCGCAACGTTTTTATCTTACAGAAAGATCCTCAGTTTAATCATCTGTTTCAATTAACGGTTCCTACGTCGGTTACCTTTTCTCCGACGCGCGAGATCGTTATAATGACCCAAATGAAACCGATACGGAAATCAAAGAAGGAACCATAGCTAAAACAGACAGTAATCGGAAATTCCAGTTCCTAGTAACAGTTGCCCGGAAAAAATGGTTAATAATGGTTGTAAGCAGTTATTTTCAAAGCTGTTCCAAGTCCTGCGTGTGGGATTTTATACGGCTGCTCTGTAACTTGGATAAACAGAAATTCTTTTTCAGTAGATTTGGCCGAGAAAGTGGCAATAATCGAAGTTTCCATCCCAAAAGGATTAATAGTTCAAAAGTTACGAGTGCATGAACATTCGAACTCTTGAACCAATAATTTCCTACGATCGAAATTTGGATTTTTGGTATTTTCTCACTAAAAGCTACCGAATTTGATAAAAAAAAAGGCAAAAAATTCTGGTTACCTAAAGTATAGTGCAGCCTTTGATTCAATTCGATTCAATCGAACTCAAGACGAGTCAAATCAATTCCAGCTGATCCGACCCAGGAATAAAATACAAACGATCTCGTGGACGCAACGGTGCAACGAGGCGCGCCGGGAAAACGAATCTCAAGGTCCGAGTCACGCGAATATACACATGTACACTGCCGCTCGAAAGTATGTGGACACATTTCCGGGTAAAAAGTAACGTTTCGCTAAAAATAATAACGAAATATACATGTATGCATATGTATTTGTCGAAACTCAAGATCAGTTCAAAGTGAACACCTCTTATAGGCAGTCGAATTCGTCCGTTTATGAAAAAATAGAAAAAGTACGTTCGTACAACGAGTCTCTCGCAACACTATACATTTCTATTCTATCGAACTCGTACGACATGCATGGCGAACGAATTTGGATTCTGTGCCAGTGGTAGTAGAACGTGCACAATGTATGTAGAATGTGTCCACCGACTTTTGAAGGGCTGTACGCTTGTAGTGGTGCGTCGAAACTTTGGAAACAGATGGTGGGCTCTACATTAAACAAAAGACGAAGAATTTCCGTATCACGTGAATTTATTTCGAAGGATTCAGACATTTACAAATGTAAAATGAGGGAGAAAGTAAAACATGCGTCTGTTCGGGGGCCTGAGCGGCAAAATATGTACATGTGTGTATGTACGTAGTAATCGGTTGGTTAGAAGAGGGGTCCCGCTAGTATCGCGCTAGTTATCATTCGCATTTTGCCAACAATTGGATCACTCACTCTCTGTTCTGCGAAAGAAGCCTTCTTGTCGTTCGCGCACGTACAATATACCCTCCTTCTCGAATTTCTGCGACGGTTGTGTGGCCAGAGTGAGCAGTTCTTGCTTGTTGAATCGCATCTCGGAGCTCGAAACACGGCCCTCGGTTCCGGTTCCGGTTACCGTTCCCTTTCCCGTTCCGGTTCCACCCACTCTTTTCCGCAATAATCCACGTTACGTGCTATCCTTTATCCGCATCTGTCAACAAGCAGATCGTTTAAGCATCGCTAAACGTGTCCAGACGTCTTCGCGTATGTTTACGTTGACATTGTGATGGACGCTGCCAAACCGGCAATCAAAGTTAATGGTCCGTGTTCATATTCCGACTAACTTTTAATAACTTATTCAATATTAGACCATACAACTTGGATTTTCTTTTTTTAGAAGTTAGAACTTTTAATCACTTTAGAACAATTAATTTGCCACGTCACGTGAGAAAGACATTTTCGAAAAATTGCAATTGATCGGAATTACGAAGCAAATATTAAAAGTTGTTGTTTACAACCGTTTATTATGAGGGCCTACATTGAAAATTTTAGAAATACAACAAAAGATTGAATTGTGTTTATGAAATTTTCAGAATATATATAAATTTACACAGATATACTAGACGTATTTAATTAAATTTTCAATATAGGTGCACACGCACATAAAGAAATTGTAGACAACTTTTGGAATTTTCTGTTCCAACTTTTTTTAAAAATCCAGGTTGCATATTCGAATATTAAAAAAGTTATCGTCGAATATTAACGCGGACCACTGTATATCTATGTATTCTTTGTTGTCGATAAGGTTATGAATCAATAAGGAGAATGACGGTAATAACAACGAAAGTAACATTGAATCCAACAAGCGTAGCGATGCTCGCTGCTTCAACGTAAACACTGCGAACGAAGCACGTTTCGATCAGTATTGTAATTTGGTTTTTGCTTCGTGTCGTCGCGTTTCATCCCGTTGCGACAAGTCAACGACATTCCTAACCTATTCCTTCTGCACGCGTCTTGCGCTCTACGATTTGATACGAGTATTTAGATACAGATACGTCGACGCATTGGCACTGAAGAAACCGTCCATAATTATCGAAGATCATCGCTTTCGAAAATTATCGATATGTGGTTTTAAATCGTGGCTCGATGTCCGTGCAGTTTCGTTAAGTAAATATTTAGTAAGGCCGAGCATCTCAGAGGATTCTGATGTTTTCAATTTCCCGAAAATAATTGATAACTACGAATAAGTACTTTTAAGTCGGCGACTGCGCAACTATCTGTGTATTCCTGAATCTTGAACCGCGAGCGGAACGAATTTTACTGTTCGAGATTGCGACTGGTTGTAAATCTAAATTGAGAAAACGATTGTATACACTAATATCGACGGTTAGTTCGACTATCGATACGTCTCAATCGCTGCAAACACACGATCTCTCACTTTCGTTCTGTAATGTTCTGTACCCGCTTTCCACCTCTCTCGCGCCTTCGCCGTCACCAACCACCTCCGCCCCTTTCACACTGTCCCTTCCCTCGCCCCTCTACTCTTTCTCTCAATTTTCTCGTTTCGTCACGTTTTTCACAACAGCGAGAGCTGTTGATGAGCTTTCGACGACTAGAAGAATCGATAGAAGCGAATAAATTGGCTGATCGAAGACGAATTCGTTCGATCGTTCGCGAGAACCAACCTCCGTGGATAAAGAATCGTCGAATGTCCTTTTGGAAATCATGTTCACTCCGTTTCGTTTCTTGCACTCTGTCTTTCTTTCTTTCCTGCGGTTCTTTGTCGTTTAATGGAACTAACGTCGATCGTCACAATGAACCAAGAGAACCCCTACTCGAGAACGTCAGCGCGCCGCGGTAGCGTTGCAACCATTACGAAATCTCGTGTGTATATGTACGTATACGTTCCGTTGCGAAGAAAACACATGCTCGTGTATGATCGTGAATTACGAGTACGCGATTCCCGTTTTCCCCAGGGAATATCGGTCCATCGAACGCAAGCGAAACCTGTACGGTTGCTCGTTACATTGCGCGCGCTAAAAAGTGCCGATCGCCGGAACAGTAGAATAGGCAATCGCGGACATTACTGTCACACCGACACCCGATTGATGCAGCGTCGCGCTTGCGTATTATTGACTTGATCGAAGGGAACGTCAGTGGAACGATAAACGATGAGTTGGAACGTTGGAACTGGAACGTCTGGCACAGCTACGTCAGCGACGCGCGTACAGTTCGTCCCGAAAGTGCATGAAATGCATCTGTCAAAATCTTCTTGGTGTCCTTGTATATATCCACCTCGCTTTTATATCGTTATCCACCATTTTGAATTATCTTGTGACACGTAACTTGTGGTAGATACTCCGTTATCTTGGAACACTGCGTCCTATGCGTATCCTGTATCTATGCTGAGTTTATAAGTTTATACGGTAGTGTTCCGATTACAACCGCCTTTTTTCGAGCATACGCTCATGATTGACGTCGCAAAGTAAACTATTCATCTTACGTATAATTCTAACGAACAAAATGATCGATGCACGCGAAAAGTGCAAGGTCCGTATCTCTTCTTTGATTTTAGAAATTTGCTAGACTTTTACGATCGACTGTACAACTGTGTACAACGTAGAATCGGGCACTGCGCAGACGCAGTAGAACTGTTTGTGTTGTCGTCCCACGATTATGTCAGACAGTTAGAGTGATCAAATCAGAGATCAGAGTATTTATTGGTATTTATCGCAGTAACCATGTCTAATATCGGCTCGATGGACGAGTTTCTTCAAGAGTCTAAGGAGGCTTTGGTAAGTTTCGCTCGAACTCGAAATTTAAAGATCAATCGTTGCGAATAAATTTTAGTAATTGTCTGTAAAAGGTTATACCTCACCGATTTTAATAACATTTAAATATGTTGTAAAACTCAACATTCTGAACAACTTTTTCCTACACGTATAAGCGCCACTCAGTCTTAGTTTCTGAGATATTCGCGAAAAACTGTAACCACTACACATTGAAGTTTGCCTGTACGTACACGTCCGCGACGTATGTGTCATCAGCATGGTGCGACCACGTGCCATCTGTATCTTTGATCTACAGATCGATCTACAGAAAGAAATCGGAGAGGTGAGGTAATTAACCTCTGGTATCAGTAGTTGATCATTTCCAGGGAAACGTGAAAAATAATATTTCTGGATGTAGTCATTCGCAAAAAGGCGCTATAAATAAATATAGTTTCTCATTATAATTAAGAACAAGCAAACTGCGTAACATTTACCTACTCTGTCCTTAAATTAGAGATTTTGTATGGTTTTAACTTGTACTTCACCCTAATTTTATGTATTTTAGCTCCCTAATCATTGTTATCAGCAGTATTGTAAGTGTACACATTTCTTCAAGTCTCGTTTAGGAGTCTTCGACACAGTCCGTGTTGTCATGGGTAACGGCACGTGCGACTTGGATTCCGCGGTATGCGCACTGGTTCAGGGATACTTGGAGTATCTCGACACAAAGAAGACGGACCAGTCCAATACAGTAGCTGTAATTCCATTGATGAACATACAGCGGAGAGAGTATTGTATTAAAACAGAAGTGGTCTATTCTTTTAAATGTCACACCATCTCTCCAGATTTATTGACGTTCCGGTAAGTTAATATCGAGCACAAGGAGAATTGTATTTATTGGGATGCTTAGAATACTGTGATCGACCGTTCCTTTTCGTTTGCAGGGATGAAATAGATTTGAAAGAACTGAAGGACAGTTTGGCTGGTACAACTTTAGAAGTTGTACTCGTCGATCACCATGCCCTTCCAGAAGAGGACAGTTTTCTAACGGACTCTGTAATCAGGGTGATTGACCATCGACCTCGAGATGCGAACTGGCCATGGCACCATAAAGATGTTTGCATAGAACCTGTAGGAAGCTGCGCAAGTCTCGTGGCAAGACGTTTTCTGAACACACATCCGGAGTTCGCGGACTGCCGGATAGGGAAACTTTTGCGAGGTACGACGACGGCTAAATATGTGATTTCGACGCTCGTTTCTTAATTGGAACTCCAACAGGTCCGATCTTGATTGACACGTCTAACTTGTCGGAAAAAACCGAACGTACCACTCCAGTCGACATTGAAACATTGGAGCGGCTAGAACATTTGATCAAACAGTTCGATTCCGAGGATTGTCAGTTGGAGGATCGAAACATCGTGTATAGTCGTCTTATGCAAGCGAAAAACGATATCAGCGAATTGAGTCTCGACGATCTGTTGATCAAAGACTTGAAAGTGATCGATGGGGTACCGATCGTCGGAATGCCCACATTGATTCGGGTAAGTTACGGGCCAAAAATGTCCGAAAACCCCCACGCTCCGAATTGACTGAAATCTCGTAAATTAAATAGGTTTTTTTACGAGAGGGATTTTCGAAGTCTCGAAAAAAATTGTTTACCATTTCAATATCATTTCTCTTATCTTACTGGGCGAGTCTTAAGGACTTAAATCGATAGTTACAGCGATTTCACGAATCCAAAGGACTGGGGCAACCGTACACGTCCAAACTTGGACCTCTGATTTTCACGGGTTCTCTTTTTTTTAGTGTCCAATAGAAATGGGTTTATCGCATTGTAGAAATTCATCGCCGCTAAACCGCTGCCAATACCATACGATGCCATTTGCAATTTCGCCGTGGCCAGGAATACCAGGGTAGTCATTCTACTCGGAATGCTGATCGAGCCGAACGAGATCAGAAGAGACTTTGCTCTTTTTTCGCTAGCCCCTGCCTGTAGTAGTGAAGGTTTCCACTTAGCAGACGATGCTTCGCTACGTGCTAATGAGATCTTTAAACAGGTCTGCGTAATAGCTGAAACATTGCTTGCGTTTTGTGATATTCAATTAGTCGAGTAAGCGGATTAATCGAACGTTTTACGGACAGATGCATGACTTTTTCTTGGCTGATCCGTGTCTCCGTTTACGGAATGGATCAACGTTCGAAGATCACAATGGAAAGTGGGAAATGGTGGTAGCCGAACAGACAAATCTAGCCGCTACACGGAAGCAACTAGTGAAGATCTTTCGAGACATGATCGAGAAGATACAAGATTTTAAAATAAATAACCAGTCTCGCCCAAAGTGGGTAGAAGAGAGGCTTGGTTGCTCTTCATCGTTTTAAAATGTTATCGATATTATATATTAAACGGAAACCAATCACCATGATCGTGTTGTTTGTAAAATGTTAATTTTCAAATAATACCCAACTCTCTATTATATTAAATAACTGATAATGTATACAGATATTTAGTATTTTTATATAATCGACAAAAACTTCAACCTTTTAGCTATGGTTGGACTTCTCGCAATGCTGTGAAGTGTGCATGACCCTTTCCACCATGATATTACATCGGAATGCAGTTATAACAAAATAAATTCTAATGTAAAGAGTTCGAAGAATACACAACAAGCTAATATTAAGGCGTATACTTTATTAATCAATAGTATCATTATGTGTGATAAGTTGTTATAATGTGATGATAGGGAATCTGCGCCGCATAACAGCTGCCCCTGTAACTTGAAATGTAAATGAAGCCACTTCCACGCGTCTTCCCACTCTTTACATTCTCTCAAATCGTTCCACCACCACGGGCAATCGTCGCGGATGTTGACCAACCCTTGTAACAGCTATCAGCTAACGGAGCGGAGTTGCGCCTTGCGCCTTAGTCGTTGCGCGTCGTCCGTTGCGCGTGCACCGAGTCAGCCGCGCGTCTCGCCTCGACAACGCGAATGCGAAACGTATTCCCGAAAACCGAAAAACAGTCGTGCAAAGCTAAACGCACGAGCGAACCGCTCGACCTACGGTGACATCGGTCTGCATAATACCGGAATATTCGTTTAAAGTTGCCACAAATGTTCTATCATCGGCTAAAATCGATTTACAATGAAGTTGACGTGGTGACTATCGAAAGTTGTCGCTTCATCTGGACGTGCCGACGATGGGAGCCGTTGTTTTTAGAAGGTAAGCAAGAAACTACGGTGGTCGAAATTGGACGGTCCACGAACGAGGAGATCGTTTGAACGTTTGACGCTTTTCGACGATTGTCCTTACAAAGTTACCCATTGCACTCAAATGGTGAATCCGCCAGTAAAAATTGCCGTACCATTGTTCAAAACAGTTTTAACATTATTAAATTCGTCGGTACTCTGTAAATCGTAAAAAGCTCAGCTGTTTACGAGAATTCAGGTTCAATATGATGCGCACAACGTAAAACAGATTACACAGGATAAAAGCGAGCTAATAAAAACGTGGTAAAAAAATGATCTGGGTTGAAAGAAATGTCTTGATTTTTTAATCGAAATGGTTTAAAAAACGACGGTTTCATTGTTCGTTGTTTTGAGAATGGAGAGCATACATTGAAGATGGGAGGTGCCGGGGCCGGGACACGTTGTTCGAATCGATCGTAGAAAATGCTTTTTGATAAAAATGCGCCGATCAAGGACGAAACATCGAGCACAGCGACGATCCACGTCGATCCATATCGCGAACGATACGAACGAAACAAGATCGTTGGAAACGAGAAGCGAGCATGGTCAGGGTCTTTTCGTTTGTACGGTCAGCTCGTATTGATCGTGCTTTACTTGTTGCACGCATAGCAGAGCTGGACCCCGTGCGCATTCCCCAACTACAACTCGAACTCCAACCATCTTTGTCTTCGTTTTCCATCGGCGAATCTAATTAACATCCAGCCGAACAACGAACCGCGTAAACACGATCTTTGCCGTTCCTGTCCAGCTGTATTCGATTCTCGCGTAAACGCGTTCCCCGCTGCGTGTAAACATTCCCTCCTAACGTTGCTTCCCCGAAAGAAATACGATGCGTGTTGATCGCTCGAGAACAGGTTGCTCGGTTTCAGGACAAGGAACGACGGTACCGATTTACTCGACCTATCATGAACTGTAAATCCACCGAAGCGAATGTCAGGATCCGATGTCAAAATGCGGTGCACCTTGTTAACCGTTGTCTATTTGGCGATGCTAGCCGCTGGCTATTCGCCGTCCGTGGAGGATTCGACGAGAAACGTATTCGGTGAGCCACTCCACTCGACAATAATAACAATCAATCGAATAAATAAAACGCGTGAAACAGGACGATAAGGGAAGAACACAATCCTTCTTGTATTCCAGGTGAATGCATTCTTCCATTGGGTATGGAGGAGGGGAAAATTCCGGACGATGCCATCACGGCTTCGTCTAGTTACGAGAGCAAATCGGTGGGCCCTCAAAACGCGAGGTAATTATTTACATAGAGTAAAGTCGCCATCAATTAAATAATAAAGTCGCCACATGTTATATGTACTTTTATGTATATGTTGACAATAACCACGAACTTGCATATCGTCAATCAAATCTCTACATACAGTTGAAGTTATATAGTGTCATTTTAATTAGAAAAATGCTACAAATAAGTTGACGAAAGTCATATAACAAAGTAATGCAGAATAAAGAAGTTTTGTAATTGGATTAGTAGTGGTTCATACCGATATAACCGACCCGGTATCGGATTAGGCAGCATGCCTTAAAAGTATGCTCCCCAGTGAAGAGTGAACTGATTTAGTAACGACTACCTTCGTAGCGCTTAGATGGTGATTTTTTAAATGGTCGAAAGGTTCGATACAAAAAGAATAGTGAAAATTAGCACGTTATCGGAACGAAGAAGACTAACGATAATATTGTAACTAACAATATTGTTATGCTTTCGGCGCACTGGTTCGATCAATTATTATTTTAAATACTATTTGCAAATTACCAAAATATTTTTTTCTCGACGTTTCGATCTTACTTTAGATTAGCACTAAGCAAGTAGGTAACAGTTTTCTCCTTTTCTTTAAATTAACGCACAACAAAACATAATTAAGTTTAATAATTTACAGACGCAATTCTTCTATTTTTCTTGAAAGCGATCTAAAGTAAGATCGAAACGTCGAAAATAATTATTGTGTTAATCTGCAAATAGTGTTTAAGCAACAATCCACGATCGGCATAAGGACACATTTGATAAGATTGTGAACTGGGACTAACCGGAGATATTCGTGACCGTGATTCTAGAATACGACAAGAGAAGAACGGCGGTGCATGGTGTCCAAAGGCGCAGATCAGCAGCTCTATACGGGAGTATCTGGAGGTCGATTTGACGAGGAACCACCTGATCGCGTGGACCGAAACTCAAGGGCGATTCGGCAACGGTCAAGGACAAGAATACGCGGAGGCATTCTTCCTCGAATACTGGCGCGACACCGAGTGGCATCATTACAAGAATATGAAGGGTGACAGAGTTCGTGTCGTCGGTAAATCGACCGCGGGAGTCGTCCGCGTTGCTTCGATTTTGCGATCGTTCGGATCGTCGGACAAACAGACAGACAGACAGATTCCGGATTTCCGTGTCTCGGAGAGACTCAAACGATTGAATTCGAGTGTGGGTGCCAGGGGTTATCTCTGGCGTCCGGGTTTGGTCTCTTGTTTCGAGCGCAAAGCGAGACGTCTCCTGTGACTGTTGCACGAATAATCTAGACTCTCGGTTATGGAAGGCGGCATCGAACGAACCTTGATCGTTTCAGGTGTTGCGGGGAAACAGCAACACTTACCTCGTCGAGAAACAAAAGCTGGACTTGCCGTTCGTCGCGAGCAGGGTGCGATTCGTACCGTACAGTCAGCATCCTCGAACCGTTTGCATGCGAGTCGAGATTTACGGATGCTTGTGGGATCGTAAGTATGCGTCGTTTTATCTTTCTCCGATCAGTTGTAACTAGATGGGGCCAAGGCCGACGTGACCTTTCGCAGGGCCCGGTTCAAAAATTTTGCGAGGCCGGAATACACATTCAAATCCCATACTTAAATTTCACAATAAGGAATTACTATTATTCTGCGATTGCATTTTCTATACACATCCGAATATTCAATCTACTATACAGGGGGTCCTGTAAAATGTTTGATGAGGTATTGTAGACCACGGGGCCTTTCAAAACGCGAGGCCCTGGTTCGGGCTTTGAGCAAAGTAGAATTTAGGGGCCCCTGTAAAAAAATAGCAGTAGCAGGGCGAAAATCATGAACAATTCCAAGTTTTACCACGTTCGATCGTCCACAATTCGTACACCAAAAGTCCTAAACAAATTTAATCTAATCTAATATGAACACGTTGGCAGAATACGTTGTCAGGTACATCGCGCCCCGTGGAGCTCGAACCGGACCCGGAGGGTGCAACGTTGAAGACTCGTCGTACGACGGCGACACGGAACTCGGCTCTGATTCTTTGCTCGTGAACGGTCTCGGTCAGCTGACGGATGGAATCTTAGGCGAACTCTCCGAAATTTTATCCTCGACCGGGTCGGCGACCGCCACGAACTGGGTAGGATGGACCGATCGCGACACCGTTCAATTCCTCTTCGAGTTTCAAGAGATACGGGAATTCGAGAACTGCTCGATCCACGTGGCTCGTTTACCAGAACTGGAAGTCGAGGTTCTCCACCGTTTATTTATTGTTGTTTATCGGACGAAACGATTGAAGACTCGAATCTATCTTAATTTTATCAGTCTTGTTAACTCAGCACCATTCTCGTAGATGTTCTCGAAGCTGCAAGTCTGGTTTTCCACGAACGGCGACGACTACCAAACGAATCCAGACATATCCGAGACGATTCCGACCGACGGCGGCGGCGCCAGCGCCGCCGTTTTCACAACTTCGATCCCGTTGCGGTCCAAGGTCGGAAGATTCGTGAAATTGGAAGTCAGTTTCACCGGGAAATGGTTGCTACTCAGCGAGATCACTTTCTACACGGGTACGAGTCAACGCTGTTTCGTCGATTGAATTAGCCTTTCCCTTGATCTTGTTCTCCCCAGCTAATATGATTTCATTGTTACGATAGTCTCAGGTATCGAGAACCGTTCGATCGGTTCTTATACGTCTGTCGATCGGTCGTTCAGCGAGGACCGCAATCGAAGCGAATTATGGAGTAAGGTGTCCGACCTGGAGGGTACGATGTCCGACTTGAACGAGACGGACATTTACAAGATTCTGAAGGACGACGACTCGACCATGGATGCTTTTCCCGTGGGCAGCTTGCAAACTTACGTCGGCCTTGTCAGCGGTCTCCTGACCGTCGTCGTTCTCTTTTTGACTTGCACAGCTTTTCTGATCAAGCAAAGGGGCCGCAACAAGGTAGCGCTTTTGCAAAAGCACACGGCTCTTCTCTGCGACTCGTCCGCCCCCGGTATCGCCATCAACCCGAAAGACGTTAAGCTTCACAGTTCGATCGTAAACGGACTATCTCTGATTCGCAAACCGATAATCATTACCATGTCTACCTCTACCGCCGCCACCGTCAACTCTGCGAACGCGATTACCGCGACAACCGCAAGCGCAACCTCCACTTTAACAGCATCGGCAACAACAACGGCAACAACAACCACTGTAAACGCTACCGCGATCGCAAACAAAGCGCTCGTCGAAACCGACTCGGCCGATACCCAACCGGATCATCAGCCGGATCGTTCGCGAGCCAATTCGCAAGTCGCCGGTAATCATCGTGCTTCAACCTTGTACGAAAAAACCTGCCAGCTGCTTTCCGATCAAGATATCATTCTCGCGGAGTCGAACGCGTCCGCGCGCGCGCCCGAATCATGTTCCGGTGAGTCCCGAGTAGGACTTTACCCTCGTCGTTTCTCTTCTCTATCGTCGAATCCTCTTGCAGACTTCAAGTGCAAGATCTCGAACTTCACGAGGAACAAATCGATGGAATTCGCGCTCTCGGTTCCTACGGTGGCTGAGATGAAAAAGCCAAACTATCATTCTGTCTCGGGAAAAACGACTCGGAAGGTGCACGAAGGATACTACGCTGCTACGGATATTTTGACGGTAGGAGTTGAGTTTCGTTAGTTTGTAGTTTATCTTTGAAATTGTCGCATAACATCGTCACAATTCCAGATCAAGAGGCGAGAACTATCGTCGGCCGTGAGTCCGTTCACGCCGTTACATATCCGAGAGAAGGGTGGCAAAGCGAATATACCGCGGACGCTCGACACGCGCAACATCCGGCGTATTTCTAGACATAGGCTACGGATTCTTGATATGCTCGGCGAAGGGAACTTCGGCTTGGTAAACATTGATTTTCGATCGCTGTACGAGTAGTTTGTAGAAAGGAATTCACGTAGATAGATAAATGAATGTTGGTCCGCGCGATAGGTTCACTTGTGCGAGGCGAAAGGGATCTCGAGCCCGGATGTGGGGTCTGGATCCGGGCAAAATAGACAAACCGTGATCGTTCGGTCTCTCTGGCGGGGTGTCGTCGACTCTTTAAGGTACTTTTACGATATCTCGATTTCGTGGAACGTGTAACGTTACGTTCTATTCCGCAGGATCGACTTTACGAAGGACATGCGCATTCTGGCGACGCTCAGAGATCCACACGTGGCACGGATGATCGCGTTGGTCGAGGAAGAGCCGTTCGGAGCTGTGTTCGAGTACAGCGAGTTAGGAGATCTGCCTGCCTTTCTCGAAAGCCAAGGAACGTTCGCCGAGAAGCAAACGATTCTCAGGTTAATCGATCGACCTCGACGAACGCCGTAACGATCGATCCCATTCGATTAACGTCTACTTTTCGTTTACAGCTATAGCGATCGTTTAAATCTCGCCAGGCAGATCGCGTCGGGCATGAAGTATCTCGAGTCTGTGAAGATTCCGCATTGCGACTTGGCGGCCAGGTAAACAAAAACTTTGAATAGCCAACGGCGAATCATCGTACCTGTAATCGCGAAAGATTCGCGCGTTTCAGGAACTGCATCGTCGAGCAAAATCTGACGATAAAGGTGTCCGATCATGCGATGTACTGCAGCAAGTACGACCATCACTATTACATGGACGCGCACAACGGTAAAGTTCCCCTTCGTTGGATGGCATGGGAAGCCGCCATACTGGTAAGGAACGTTCGTTTAAACATTTAGAACATACTTGAAAATTTGAAAATCCATTTTGAACGTGTACGAACACTTTACACGCCCGCTGTATTTACTCGTTCACCGGTACGTGTCATTTTCAGAGCGCGCGGAACTCCCGAGCAGACGTTTGGTCGTTCGCCGTGACCGTTTGGGAGATTTTCGCGAACTGTAAAGAAATTCCATACTCGGAACTGACGGCGGAACAAGTTCTCGAGAACTGCAATCGTTGGTATCAAGGAAACGCGAACGGGAACGAGAACGGAACCGATCTTAAAAGCGTCGACGAGAAACATCAACCAAGAATTCTGCCGAGGCCTAGCGGCTGCTCCGACGATCTCTATCGTATTATGAAGGAATGTTGGAACAAGCGTCCCGAGGATAGGCCTACCTTCGAAGAAATGAATCGTTATCTCGAGAAACTGGCGCACGTTTGAAAGCGCGTGGCTACTCGTTCGCGACTCGCACGGACCAAATCGGTTACAATCAGCTAAGATGCATCCTGTTTCGTGTATGTAAATTTATCTTTTTTATGCTCGTCCAGTCTCCTCTCTTTCTCTGTCTCTCGCTGTCTTTCCCTTCTCTGTCTTCCTCTGTGTGTCTCTACGCGGAACCGTTACCTCCTCTCCCTGTTCGGTAACGCAAATTTCACACTTTTGCGAGATTCTCGTACAAATCGATGCGTCGCTCCAGGATGTTCTGGCCATCGACCTCGTAATGCTCAACTAGATTTACTATGGACTCTGGTCTTTGCGTATATATGCGTGTACGTACGAACATATAGAAATACATGTAAATTGTATATCGCGTGAGTCGACCGCAACCGAGGGATGCAAAGTTTCGATAAGTATCTCCTCGTGGTCTCGTCTAATCGCGCTCGAAGATATCGAGAATATCGGAGACCATCGCCGGCAAACCGATTGGTTCACTGAACGCATCCACGCTTCTCGTTTCCACGCCGCGTAAACTTTGTCGCAACGCGAATGGAGTACAGTCGGCGGCGGATTTACCGATACCGACACGTTAACCGCTGGCAACCTCAAAGATCGAATATTTTCTCGGATAAGGTGTAGCGGCTATCGAGACAGGAAGAGTATTCGCCGCCTATTGAAATGAAAATTAACGACAGATCATATCAGCCTACGAAATCGTAAATCCGTCGCTGCGCGAAGTTTTCGTCGCAATATTACCTCGCATACCTACGGTGCTCGTACACGTGGCAAAACCTTTCCCTACAGTGCTGGGACAGCCAATATTTTTGTCGGCGGCTCTGGTCGAACACCCTAGTACGTGCGTGCTCCCCGTGTCTCATAAGAAGTCCCATGAGACAGCACAGCGGCAAACGAGGCCTTCGCTTTAGCCAATAATTCGGCAAGAACCGAAATTCCGTGCGGAGACAACTTGCGAAGCACGGGGAGAGTACCTCGAATGTTTCTGGTATCGGCATACCGCTCAGCGCTGCACCTATGATATACGACTATCGTGTAAGTAGAGTAAGATTGCGCGGGTTCTCGAGAGACCACGGTGCAAGGAGGAAGAAGTTATTCTCGGTTTCGCGGAAGAATCAATGTTTCCTATTACGTTTTTAAGCTTTCGACTAGACTAAGCGTTCGTTTCGACTGGAAACGAACATGGAAAACTTCCGCGAAAAAAACGCGCGCCGCTCGGTCACACCGTCGATGAAACACGGTTTCCTTGAACGTTTTCTTTTTACCTAGACAATTCGCAACTGGCGGCCGCAATCGCCGCAAACGAAACAAGACAATCAATTTCGCGAACGTTGTTTCATGGAGCCGAGCGATACGCGTACTTCTACGTGTACGTCGAACGGCAATTATCGATCGATTCGTAACGAGAAACCGGCGAGATCTCTCGGTCTTCGACGCGTCATCGTAACGACGATCGATAATACCATCAACCGTGGCGCGTCCAGCGCGTTCGCGCGTACTTCTCTATCGAACAATCCTTTCTATTTACGGTTATAATTAGTATCGAAATTTGTAATACAAGTCGCACTCGTATATTCCATTATTATAAAAATTATATTCTTCATATTTCCAACGTTACGACGTTACGAATAAACATTGTTATACCATCCGTAAAGTTGTCGCATCGCTGCCTAAGACCCCGTTCACACACGGCGGGAACGTTTATCGATCGCGCGGATCTTATTTACATTAGCGTGTTCGGAAATAAAAAACAATCGGTCTGTAAACCGTTCGTTCACGACTGACAATGAGCTAAAGAGTTTCGGGGTCTACCCAGGCCGGCTCGGTTTCCGTAGATCCTCGACCAGCGGCACGATATTCATTTCACGATGGAACTCTTCGAGCGGTTGCTCCCAACGTTCCTCGAAGTATATTCCCAGTATGAATTTCGCGTTGGTCCCGGTTCGAATAGCCCACGGAAGATGATGCCGAAGATACAGCTGTCTCTGTCTGAAAGTCGCGCGATGCTCTTTTATTGTTTATTCGTTATCGTGCGCTCGTTTACACAGCCCGGAGCACAGTGTTCGGGGCCGTGATCCTATTTGATCCTATTACCTTGGACGCAACCGATACGCGCCGAATATCGCTCCGCTCAAGCACATCGGGAAACGCAATTGCAACGCCTCTATCCACTTGACGGATACCTCCCCGAGCATGGTGGTCGGCATCAGAAGCACCGCGTGAAAAATGTCGTGCGTTTCCCGATACCGTTGCATCACGTACGCCAATTCCGTATCTTCGACGAACCTGACCAACGGCCTCGAATCGGGCGACACGTTCTGCAAAAGAGGAACTCTACAATTTCTCATCGGTCTTTCAAAGCCACGGCCCACAGACGACAAGTGCACAGACAGTTTGAAAAACAAGTCGTATAAAATAAACGGTGAAAAAAGAATGTTCTTTAAATTACAAAATTTTTAGTAGATACTCTTATGCTTTCATTAAGAGTTTCTAAAAAATTATTCTTATAGGTTTGTCAGTGTTCTAGTCTTATGATTTAATGAAAAAGGGGTGAATATTCTTTTCTACGCGCCTGTAAAATCAACAATTTTTAAGATATCTCTTATGTTTTCATTATAAGCTACTAAAAACTAATTCTCATCGGTTTGCCAGTGTTCTAGTCTCCCGATTTAATGAACAAAAGAGTGACACTTCTTTCTACGTGTCTGTAAACTCAACAATTTTAAAGATATCAAAAAATCGGTTAAAAGATTCGTTCATAGGTCACTAAAGACTGCAACAAATTCATATTTGAACAAAATCCAGAACGTTACTAAATAAAAGTGTGTTTTAATAGGGCCCGATCGAGGTACGCAAGCCGATTTCAGGGCTTACGTTCGCGTCCAAGAATTCACGGTAGGTTCTGCCCACGGTGCCCGCCGGCAAGCGCTTCAACGCGTCGAGATCGACGGTGGAGGATGTGACGCGCGGCTGTTGCTCGAGGATGCGACGTCCCTCGGAGGTGGCCAGCATTTGTCGATGGCAGTGGACGAGTGCGTCGGACCCGGTGGTTTCTCCTAGGCACGCGATCATATCGCCGCGAAACGGATTCGCGAAAGATATAGCGGCGGCACCAACCGTCAAGACCGTGCGTTGCATCCGTGTCAGATCGACTCGGTCCTTCGCGTAACCCTCCGCGAACGAAGCTCCGCTGAGAAACCTTCGAGCCGCGCCAATCGAACCGCCTGGAACCGATCGAGGAACAATAACAATCGGAATCATTCTTCTTCTCTATCAATAGAATTTATTTCGATAAAACTTTTCATTTTGTACACGTTCTGTACACGCTCTGTACACATCGAAGATCATTGGTTTTTTTTTCCCCCTAGAAACGTATGAACACTGTTACAGTCTATATACTATGTACAAGCAAATTTTACTACTATGCAATCGACGTAATTTACACAGCGAGCCTCGGCGTTTACATCGATCCAGGGGACTATGGCCTTGTTGCTTTGGTATGAAGAACGTCTCGCCGTGCTTCGTTCCTCTCGCTCTTTTTCCACATACACGCGGACAATCACACGCACGCATTTACTCGTCCCACTCCGATTTATTTATTTCGCGACTGCAAGTAACGACTGGAGAGACATAATATCGCCGTCCGAATGTAAGAACTGGGTAACTTGAAATTTGGACATTTTGAGTTACCTGAACTTAATGTAAAAACTAGTGAATCATAATTTAGTTGAATCTTGTTAATGTATAAAGTAGGCTACTTTCTTTTTTGCAAAAGAAATATCTCTAAAATAAGGAATTGTAAGTTATCTAGTTCTTCCATTCAGGAGGCGATATAACGTGAGCGTGAAAGGGAATCGACAACGTGAGAATGAACGAGCAATGCTCGGTCCCGTGTGAACCTCGTTAAATAAAGACGAAAAACGAAGGGCGAAGACAAGGACGAAAAGAAAGACGAAGTATCGTAAACGTCGTACGAGATTACACGCTTTGAGGTCTGCTCGGTTGATCCTGACCGAGCGGCGAGTACTTAGGGTCGGACGGTTCTTTTCTCCGGAATGTCACCCACGTGTAGACCAAGCTACCGATCACGCTCAAGTTCAGTCCGATAAAGTTCAGCCATGTGAATATATAGTCACCGCCGACGATCATTCCGAGATACGTGACGCAAATGTTTTTCAAGCAGCCGATTATGGTGGTGGTCAAGGCGGAGTTGTGCATCGTGCAGAGGATCATGCTGTAAGAAAGTACGAAGCCCATCACGCAAGAGAGTCCGAACTGTAGGATAAAGAAAACGTTGTCCCAATGTGGGAAATCGAGGGCGGAACGCGCGTCTCCCATCCAGCCGGCGATCGCGATCGCTGGAACGATCATGAACAACGAGTTATAGTACATCAATCCGTATTTCCCAAGCTCCTTCGATTCCAGCTTCTTCTTCATGTAGACACCGTTCGCGGCGGTGAACAGGTCGTTCAACAGGATAAACAAGTAACCTTCGAGATTGAATGCAAGGTCGTTCAATGCCGCGACCACCGCTCCGGCGATCATCGTGTAGACGCTCAACTGAACGGAGACGCGCGCCTTCGCGCCGAGGATATAGTATTCGGCGATCATCGTCATCAGAATGCTGAATCGTCGAAGTGCGGTGAACATCGGCAGGCTGAGCTGTTTGGTGCCGCCTAGTCCGAAGATCATGTTACCGATGTAGATCACCGGCAACGGCCATATCTTTCCGAACGTCGCCGTTTCTAGATGCGGGAAATCGACGTAGCGCAGCTTCTTCGCGGTCAACAGCAACGCGATCGTCGCCAGCATCTGACCGATCCCGAGCACTTGGAACGACGGGAATTCGAACGTCGTCAGCACCGTTTTGTTCACGACCGTGATCATCAGAGACGACAACCCGTAAAACAGGGCCGAACCGACCCGCTGAAACACGACGTTCTGCTGATGCCCCGACATACCGAAACCACTAACATCCGACAGATCTATTTCTTCACGTTCACGAACTCCTCGGTGAATAATCCCCTACACGTAAGCAATGTACTCGCTAGCGTGTCACGTGTCATGTAACGTACTCCGGCATAACCTTTTAACATCTCCCTTGTTTTTGTTTTTTCTCTTCGTCTTTCTTCCTTGCTTCTTCGCGTTTCTTCCTTTCCTCCTCTGTCTCTATTATACGTCGTCCTTCGTTCGACTCAACTACTCGAACTGGTTAACCCTGATACCGCGAGCAAAAGAGACACTCGGTGTTTCGTGCACCGGTTCTACTCGATTTCTGCCACGCTTCTCGTTGACGTGTTCATCGAGTCCTTCGCTTCATCTCGTTTCTATGTACACAATTCAATCGTTGTTTACACACAGATACACACGAGTTCGAATCGGCACTCGCGCTCGCTTCTACAACAGTTTTTCTCTTTCTCCTCCAACACTCCCTCCGTTCGTTACTTGCAATTTCCGTGATTACTTTCACGTCGGTACCTTCGAGTATAGCGAGAACGTTCGTTGATTGTCTCATCATACGCGATTAAGACGTCCGGTTGTTTGAAGTCTGGGAACCGTGATTCGGAACGTTATCGGTGATAACACCATCGAGGATGTAAATAAAAGTCGGACGATTTAATCGTTGTCAATCGACTCTTTCAACAGTCGTCCACACTCTAATCTTATATATTATCGAGAGCCACTGATCGAAACGAGTATACCTTCTTAAGTCGCGGTAACTCGTGGTAGATGACGTACTTACATTTTTGGACCGACGATAACATATTGTACGTTGACAGTATGCGTTCAGAATTGTTGATTGTTACTGGTTACCGATAATTCACGAGCTTCGTCTTCTTCTAATTAGTACGAATCGAGTATCTCGCGTCATTTGTTCCTACACATTCGTACTATGAACAACTATGAACACCCGGTCACAGCCTTGAGACGATTTGGCGCGAGACACTAAACTGTTACGTCACAGCATATGTTGCACAGTGACCTTCAAGGTTGTGCAAGATCAGAAATGGAAGAAACATTTTTGTTGAATATTTTATAGCAATGTGATTACAAGTATTATTTATCGGTGAGGTTACAGGGAATGTTCAATATGACTTCCTTGTGCGGTTTGATTACGAAATAATGGATAAATGTACTGTCCACCATTTTGAATTATCTTTTGACGTCAGCGGTGGGTATCGGATACTCCGTTATCTTGGGACATCGTTATATATGAATATCCTACGTCGAATCTATATAAGTATACATTAGTGATGGGCACTATCGATTAATTACTATTTAGTTGCTACGTACTATCGAATTTAGTCGATAGGTTTTAGTCGACTGAAATGTTGTTGTAGTGATTACGTCTAGATCGCGTGCTATAGTCTATGCCTACGTCTATCTTACAAAATTATTAATTTTAATTTTTATTAATTTAATTAATTTTATTCCCATAAGTGCAAAACAAATAGGTATTGTTATTTAATAAGTGTATAATATTATTTCTATTAAACGAATTATTCGATATCGCTAATGAGTGAATGTATTTGATAGTAAATCTTATTAAAATCTATTCAAAACTCCCGCCCGTGAAAATTCAAGCAATAGCTCGACGACTGTTTCAGTTTATTAGCCGATAGTTTGAAAAATGATTCAATTGAAAATAGTTGTTGGTCGATTTAGTCGATAGTTTCAGTCGACGGTGTCCCATCACTGGTATACATTGGTCTACGGTTAACGACGCATTTCTGCGCTCGGTCAGAAAATATATAAACGCGAAACGAGACGGTAATACTCGATAAAATTCTATCGATGCTGTTGACAGATGACGAGAGATGGCAGGTGCAGTCGAACGATAGTTTACTTTTCGCGCCATCACCATGTCTAACCTGTACGGAGTACGCGTAGCACCGTGATTTTATACGGTGGAGAGAAGGAATCATACCGGTTCGAAAATATCAGATTCCGAAATCGATTATCCGCGACGTTTCATGCACAGAGTCCGTCCCGTTAAAATGGAAGAGGTGACAAAATGTAGATACATCGATTGCCTGGACGGTCGTGGAAAGGAGCAAATACTTCACGAGCTTCCCGTTTGCGATACCAGTCTTTGCGTGAGGTGGTTGATCAACAGTGGTCACGTGGACCTAATCGGAAAGGACTTGGACACGTTACGGTCCATGAAGTTTTTCGTCTGCAACAATCATTTCACGGAAGATTGCTACCTGAGCAAAGGAACATTGAAAGAGAATGCGGTCCCTTCGCCGCATTGGGGCGATCTTTCAAGAGCGATAAAATCTACGAGATCGCAACGGGTAAGTACACAGTCACTCTTTTCCTTCGTCATCGTTCGTGAACGGTGTGATTTCATGCGATCTGATGCATCCACGACAGAAACCGAGTTGGTGAAATTTCAAGCGGTAAAAAGATCCGACGAACTTCGGTATATCTCGGCGATGTTCTTGTAACATCGAATTATTCGAATTATTAAGAAAACCCGTAGCTTTCCATTAAATCAAACACGAATAATTTTTCTTACAATCGATACGCAAAGCGATCTGTTTCGCGTGAAGCTCCGTGTTTCCGATATCGGTATACGCGCGACCGACGGTAATCGCAAGAATCGACGTACATCGGCAACGATATCGAAACGATACGAACCTAACGCCGTAACGTTGTTCCCCGCAGAAGAGTCAACCGAATGGCCAAGAGAATTCGATGGAAGGCACAGTAAAGGCAAGCCAAGGTTCGGCAAACAATTGCCCTTCCGAGTTCGAAGCGAACCAGTGGTGCCGAACCTGTGCTACGAAGAAACACAATCTCGTAAGTATGACAAGCAAGGGAAAGGGCACAGAGATGAGTCTTCTATCGAAACTAAAACTTTTGATAGAAATTGACGACGAGGACGCGCTACCAACAAAGATGTGCGACGAATGCGTCGATAAATTGGAGCAGTCTTACAAGTTTTTCCAACAGATTTACGTAGCCGACAACACGTTGCGTCACGTGTTCCCGAACGCGCGCACGAACAATGTGTCACGAAAACCGTTGTACTCGCTCGGCGAGCACCTCAAGAAAGAGCAAAAGGAGAAGGAGAAGGATTTAGAAAAGGTGAAAGAAAAAGAAGAGGCTCTGGCGGATAGCGTTCCTCGAATCACGCGAGGTTTGTTCCGGCGTGGACGAGGAAGGCCCCGAACCCGAGGTTACGCCGGCAGGGCGAGAGGAAGACCAAGATGGGGACCTAGAACGAGTCAGGTGGCGGTGCCGGTCGCAAGCATCGTGTCAACTTCGATTCACGATTCCAGCATTGAGGTGCCGGCGACGCCGAAGAACGAGCGCGAAAACCAGAAGACGTCGGAAGAGGAACAGAGAAGCACGGTGTTCTCCTTGCTCACGGACACTTGTCACAGCGACGAAGAGCTCGACTGGTCGGACGTTTTGAAACTAATGAACTCTCAGGCGTCGCAATGGCCCTCGAAACCTCCCGTGGACGAGCCGATTAAAAAAGAGGTGGAGATAAAGGCTGAGATCGAGACGCAGGTTGAAGTACCAGTGAAGCTGGAAGTGGAGCAGCCTTCAGTCGCGGAACCGATCAAGTCCCAACGGAAATCGCAAGAGAAGGAAGTCCCGAAAGCGATCGAATCACCGATCCAAGTCGAGCCAGAAACGAGTCGACTCCACGTTTCTGAGAGCACAGCCGCGCCTGTACCACCGGTCGAATGCAAAACCGTTCATTGCGAGCTTTGCAAGGAGACGTTCAATTCGAAGCGCGAGCTGCAAACGCATTCGGCCGCGGTGCACTCTCAATTATCCGGCCACGTATGCACCGACTGCTCAGCCTGCTACGAGAGCGAGTCGTTGCTCGCGAAGCATCGCGCTCTGCGTCACGGACAGAGGAGATACCGGTGCGAGCATTGCGACGCCGAGTTTCTCGAGAAAAGAGTGCTGAGAGAGCACGTGAACAAATGCCAACGGCCCGAACAGACGGATTGCTCTTGCGACTTGTGCGGAGTCCCGTTTGCTTCGAAGGAAGCCCTCGCTGAGCATGCGGCGAGCCATTGCAAAAGTCCGGCCGCGTCGGAAAACGCGTCTTCGAAGGATCCCTTGGTGTCAGATCAAAGCAGAGAAGTTTCTGCCTCTGCCTCGACGGTCACTGTGCCTCCGAGCAGCGACGTCGCACTTACCAGCGACGATACTGTTCCCGGTTCGAACAGCACGCAAGAAACCGTGGTTAACGCTGAAGAACGTGTACAGGAACGCACGGAACACGAAGGAGAATCGACATGTCCGAGCTGCAACGAGAAACTGGACGACACGACGGACTCGAGCAGCCATCGAGCGAATTGTCGCAAGAGAAAGGACACAACGTGCTGTTTACTCTGCGGCAAGAATTCGTTCTCCTCGCCGGAGGAATACGAGCAGCACTTGCTCGAGCACTCGAAACGATCAAGAATGTCGCCGTCGTAGGATCAAGACATCGGGCTCTGCGTTGCGTCATGGATGGGAGTGTGATTTATTTCGATTCGTCGTCGTTGCGACATATCATCCTCCGCGATTCCGCCGCTTCCTCGAGAGCGACGAACCGGACGGTCCGAGTATAGATACAAAAATTACTCGACTAACAAAATTACCGGCTAAGTACAACGTTCGCGTTCACGGTCAACAATCTCCTGCTACGTGAACACGTTTCCGACGCGTGTCGATATATTCTGTACATGTATTTTCTCACGTTTCTCGATATAGCTGCCAGCTGCGCGCTTCAACCGCTCGCCGTACGAATTTTCCGTACTATTAGAAATCGAACCTCTGTCTTAGAAGGCAACGAAAATTTTTCTATTCGTCGCGTTTCTATATTCGCAACAGCGCGAAATCGAGAGATTCGGAACGTTCATTTCGAATCCAGTTTCGACATCGTATCGCGAGCGGTCAAAGCGCCAGCAAACTCGCGAAGTTCCGTTTAAACGGATCGTGATTTTTCTTTCGTGTAGCAGGCAGGTTTGTGAAAACTCGTTCGACGTGCGCGCACACCCGTACGCGTAAACTTACACATGTATATTGAGCCGCGACGATAAGACCGACGACACGCGAGCGCAACGGTGCAAGTTGCGGCTTTCGCATTTATTTACAATCGGTCAGGATCCTCGGCGAGAAATTTGTAAAGTTGTGCACTAATAAATTACAGCGTGTTTCCTATTCGAGTATCGCAGTTCGACGGTTTCACGAGTAAAAGCTGCTGTTCCGGTCCTGGCGAGACTTCGAGCGATGCGCGCGTCGGTCGATGAACGCAGCCATTCTCGAGGAAGGAATCGTCGTGCCGATAGAAATCTGCAACCAAGACGATGAACGTTGCGCGATTACCGGACCGTAAATTCGTTTTCGCATGGGATAGGAAAGAAGTTTTTGTTCCGTTTACCTGGAACCAAGGCGACGACAAAGAGATTCGAGCAGTCGCTCTCTCTTCGCCGCGTAGACACAGCAGTCCTCGGAGAAGATCCTTCGCGTCCCTCGATATTGTCGCGAAATATTCCTCGGGGAAACAGAAGTCGCATTTCAAGATGTTGGTGGTGGTCTCCTCGATCGAGTCGTCCAGGAACGGCGAGAGTCCGCTGGAACGTTGTTAAGATGAATCTCTGTCCGAGAATCGAGCAAACGAACGGACAGGGAGAAAATACGGTACCTTAGAAGCACGTAGATGAAAACTCCGGTGGCCCACATGTCTGTGTACGGGCCCATCGGTTTACCGAGGACGGATTCTGGAGCTGCGAACTCCAGATCCACCGGGGGGACGACCTGGTCGAGCGGCGCGGTTTTCACAGCTTCGCCGAAGTCGATCAACTTCACCGCGTCCTTGTCTCGATCGATCAGAACGTTCTCCGGTTTGATGTCCAGATGAGCTCGTTTCCGGGAGTGCAACCACCATAACGCGGACAACAACTGACCGGTGTACCTCGAGACGGTTCCTTCCGTGTAGTCGATCTTCCCACCGAGATACGCGAACAAACTCGATCCGTTGACTCTATGGATTGTAACAACATAATATTTGAAATTGTTCAGTTACTAGACTGCGGATCTTTATGAAAAATTGATCGGATGAAATATAAAACGGTAAGATGATTAGAAAAATTTAAGAACATTGTAATACTGTTTTGAATGTGACAAAGTCGTTATCGAAATGAATTTCTTCGCTTTTACTTTCTGCTTTCCAGAATCGATGCAGAACATTATTATTTCGCATGAAGATCCGCTGTTCCCGTTGTTACGCGGGACGCTGAGGATTCAGGGCAGAGTTGGACAAAAAATTAATCGCCGATTGACGACTTCTCCTTCAATCGTTAATTGCAATTAATAATTAATCTCCTTGTTTAGTCGTTAATTGCGATTAACGATTTTCTCCGATTTCAGTCTCTGATTGTTCGACGATTTCTTCGTTTAATCAACGATTGACGATTAACTTCATCAACCGACGATTTATTTTTTTAATCGTACACATTAATCAATCAATCATGATTAAAATTTTAACCGATTATTGCCCAACTCTGATTCAGGGATCGTACTCACAGTTCAAGAACTATGGTGTCGGTGTCCGGTTGCGGCACCTCTTCGAAGAGAGCGAACGCTCGGACGATGTTGTCGTGGCGAGCGGCTCGCAGCAAATCGTATTCGGCGCACGTCAACGATCGGGACTGTTTCGATCGGGACACTTGCTTCAGCGCCACTTCTCGACCGGTTCCCTGGTCCCTGGCTCGATAAACTCTCGCGAACCTACCGTGCCCTAGCTCCTTCGGCTCCACGTACATTTCAGCGAACCATGTCGCCGCCGCTTCTCGACTCACGACCTCGGCGTTCTTCGAAGATCGCGGACTCTTTACCAGACCCAGGAGCGCAGAGTTGTCGTCGACGAACGTTGCGATCGATGGATCGTTCACGGTCGATTCGTCGACCCCGCCGCTCTCGTTCGCGGCGTTCCAGACGTTTGGACCGATACCTGGAAGATCGATTGGTTCTCATTGGTTTCCCACGGGCCGCCGTTCACGGTTATTCGCTCCGAGAGTAAACACGACTAAAGGGACTGTGTTGTTTGTACGCACGGCAAAGTAAAGAAGAAGGATGTATCAACCCTTTGCACTCGGAGCTAGTTCAACTAAAAAATTAAACATTTCATAGCTGCGGATTTTATGCATTTAAGATAGAAAATTGGTACGTACAATTTCAAACAGTGGAGGTATTAAAATGATTTAATCCCATCAGTGTATTTGTTTCAAAAGTAGGTTGAATTTCGCTTCTGTGTCTTGCGATCGATACAAACATTTTCTATTTTGCATAAAGATCCGCAGTTGATTGTCAAATTTTATTATTTTAGCAATTGATTAGATACCGGCAGATTTAATAATGTAAATAATATTTTGTATTATAGTGCAAGGAATCTTTAACGGTGGTTTAACTCTCCGTCACCATTCGAGTGCTAAGGGTTGGAAAAAAGTCATCGAATAAAGAAACTACCTCTTTGCGCGATCAAGCACCGAAAAGGGGCGGCCTTTAGCAACGGGGATGAAGCTTGTTTAAGGTCGGGTCATATAAGCCAGTTCAGTAAAGTCGGAAAGAATATTGTTACTCAGGTTTTTTGTGTCAAAAAACCAGACTACTACGGTCTTGACTTTATGCCCCCGCCAGGGAAAAATTGGAAAATGACAAAAACTGGAAAAGACAGAAATAGCAAAATGGCAAAATTACTAAATGGAAAAAATTGACAAAATTGGATAATGTCGGAACAGCAAAGTTGAAAGATTTCCAAACATCAAAATGTTACAATCGAATATTCGCAGCAATTACAAACTGGCAACCTCACAAAGTAGAAAAAATTGCAATTATACCAAAATAGGAAAATTCTAAAACTCTTATTTTGTTGTTTTTCATTCCTTAATAATGAAATATCAGGGTTGTGTGCCAGGGATTGTATTAAAATGCACTAAAAAGGAGAAAATAATGTTTTCCTATATAAATGACTATAAATGGATTATAGTCACTATGGAATTAAATGGGATAAAAAAAAATGGAAACATTTTTGTTGTTGGACAGTGAAATAGTTGACAAACCTGTGTAACAATATTCTGTCCGAGTGGACTTGGCTTAAACGACCGTATCCTTTACTCGTCGATCACTCTTGGAGCGTGTTACCGTGATTTGCGAGCACGAAGGCGTTCGGAACGTACCCACGACTCTTAGAGGAATTTTCGCCGAGCAGGAGCCTGTCTCGTGATCGACGCGGCAGTGATAAACACCGGAATCGGAGGGCAAGCAGGGAACGATCTCGAGAGAGAGTGAATCGGCCGTTTGGCAAATTCGATACCGATCGGTTCTCTCGATGTCGCCACGTTGTCCCTCCTTCTTCCAAGTGACGATCGCTCGTTCCGCGCGACGAACCTCCAGCACGAGACGAGCCACGCCACCGGCCGTCGCCCTGATCGAACACGGGATAGTCAAGATCGCGGGCGGACCGTCGTTCTCGTCGGCGGGATGCTCGCGCGGAACGCGAACGCTCTCGGCCGCCTCGGTATCGATTCTCCGCGGACGGAAAGACCATGCGCGGCTGATAGACGAATTCGGAACGAGACTCGCCGGGATCCAGAACTCTTCTTTCCTCCCGACCACCGGAGAGACGATCAACCCTGGACCGTCTAATCGAGAGATCTCCAGCTCCTCTCCGGCACGCAATTTCCCCCAATCCGCGGTCAACCTTACTCTGCTACCTGGAACGATCTGCGGAATCTACCTATTAACATTGCGACCAGTCATCCATTTCGGGCCTCATGCACCGGCTCCTCGCTCTCTCGATCATTCTACCCGCGATTTTCACCGTCTCGAGTCCAGTTCAATCCGTCGAATCGCTTCCCTCATCCCCCTCCCCGTATCTATGAAGCTTCTTTAACACTTTGGGGACACTAAGAACTCGAGAAAAATGTTCTGCTTAAATTGATTCGTAAAATTTCCTTCGCACTCTCTCTCTCTCTCTCTGTGTGTTTCTCTTACTCCATCTCCCTCGAATGCTCGCCGTCCCCAAGGTGTTAACGCCTAATCGACAAACTGCGTCGTATTCAATCACCGATCATACGGAAGCAAACAGGATGGAGAGAAAGCGACAGAGACTGATGGCGTCTAAGTAAGACGGAAGATGGAAACAGAGAGAAAGTGAGAGAGATAGCAGGCGCAGAGAGACAGAGTTAGCGTACAGCAACATCGACAGAGAGCAGTAGCACCCGGCAACACGAAACCTATGTACGGTTCAAAGAGAATTTCACGGAATGCTGTCCAACAGTGGAATGGTAACGATAGCGGTAGCGGAGACGACGGCGGGTGGCATCGGCAAGGACATTTAAAACAGCGGTGACGACGACGACGACGACGACGACGACGACGGATAGACAACGACGAAGAAAGGTGTATGTCGTGCTGCGCAACACGGAATAAGAGATAACCGCGATCGAGGAACGAAAAGTACGATTACATTCGACTGTCAGGAGTCCGAAGCGATATCTCGGCGATGCGTGCGTTATAATCACGGTCGGCTCGTTGCGGAATGATACGAATCCGCTCGGGAGAGGAGCGCGCCGCGCGTGTAAATCTCTTCGTTCAAGGACAAAAATTAGAGAACTGATCGCTGCACCAACGAAAAGTTATACGATAGAGAGGGAATAGCAGCAGGCATCAAGAGGCAGAGAAAGAAGAATCCTTTTGCTGCAATTGCAAGAATTCCCAATTACGGATAAGCAATAATAGATTCGCGCGGGGGTTGTTACGCGCGAAATCGGTACGGGATTGTTTCTCGGCGAGGAATCCTCGAATTAAGAGAGAGAAGCGTCCGATTTCGCGCGTCAAACCACCGGTATATATAATCGAATCACAGCTGGGATATTTCGTTGAGAAAAAGGGAATAAAATAATTGTTGCGTTATTTATGGGAACAGGGTCATAAACAAGTAACTCGTTGGATTCCTCTTGACGTCAGCTACAAGATTATGAAATAAAGAATGTACTTTAACCCTTTGCACTCGGAGCTATTTTAACTCGAAAATTAAACGTTTCATCTGACCTACAATATTTCCATTCTCTATGATTTTTAAAATTTGATAAATATGAAATTGATATAATACCTCATACAATACTTAAATCTGTAGTAATTGGTTAGATACCGACATATCTGATAGTGTAAACAATTATTTAAATAATAGTACAGCAATTTTATTGGCGCCTCAGAGGCGCCACTCGAGTGCTAAGGGTTAAAGTATATATTTTATTTCATAATCTTACAGCTGGCGTCAAGACGAATCCAACGACGAACTTGTTTACAACCCTTCGCCCTATAAATAAATCTACGATATTTTATTACCGTTTTTTTTTCAGCGAAATACTTCACTGTGGCGAGGTGGAGTTCTGTGCAATGTTGTCGCTTACCGGGATCGAGTTGTTGCGAACAGGGGACCGTGGTCGCAACGTGCTCCGAAATCCTTCGAGAAAATGCAGTCTGCTCTTGGTAGGGCTCGGTGTCCTCGAGGATTCGTTGAAAGTACCGGCCCCGCCGCGAGATCGTTGGAGAAGCGACGTGGTGGTTGTGGCAGCCGTGGCACCGGTCGCTGTCGCGCTCGATGTCGCCGACGATGTCATAATCGCTGCCACCAGGGTTCTCGCAGCGGAAGAAGTGGCCGAACCGGAGAGCATCTCGTTCTTTCCATCCTCGTTCGGTTTCGACAAGCACTGCGATATCGTCGGTGAAACCGTCGAGAGAACGCTTCCTCGACACGGAGATTCCGGGCTCGCGCCACGACTGTACGCCAGCAAATTATAAATGAAATTTAAACACGGTACCGCATTCATGGACGCGTGGCGCCTTTATTCTTGGCCCAACACGGTTACGGTATTTCGTTCCTGGCTCGACTCTCAGTGCTCAGATTATATTCCATTCAGTCGCGCGAGTTTCAACCCTTCGCACTCGAAGCTGACTCAAATAAAAGATCGAGACATTACTCAGTTGAAATTTATTCAAACTTCGTACGGTTTTTATTAGAATATCTACGCTACTAGAAATCTTTTGTTTAACAGTAAACCTACCGAGTGCTAATATATACAAATGTTTTAGCTTACAAAAGTGACAAGGCTCTATTTATTTAGATTTTGTGGAATTTTCATTACAATAATTGTAATACAATAATGAATGTATTACAGTAATTTCAATAATTGTAAAACGAATATATAAAATAGGATAAAACGAAAAATAAAATAGTAGGTTTAGTGTTAATCGTTTACCAACGGAAGCACCTTTGTGATTTCAATAATTATGATAAGTTTGCGTTAAATTCATCTAATTTCTTAAATAGAAATTGCTTCGGAGTCGCCAATCGAGTGCTAAGGGTTAATATCATCTCCTGTCTTGTGCGACGCGTGTTTGTGGAGGTCTCGCCTCGAAAACATTTAGAAAATTTTGTCGATCGACATTTGCAAATTGCAGTTTCAGATGGTAGTCGTTTCCTACTCGTTTGACCTTTCACAAGTCGGTGGTGAACGTGCGCGGTCAACGGGAACCGTACGGTTAGCAAAAAAAAAATTCCGCCAGAGAGGCGCACGTTCGACCATTTTTGGAATAATGTACAGTCTCTCGTGAAGGGTCAAACTCGAGTGACTCAACGAGGAAACACCAATCACCGAAGCCCGATACCCCCACACGATACATCCAGTACCGTTGTTAGTTTATTGGAAACATCTTTGTGCAGAGGTCGAGGAACAGGCTCGGAGAGGAACCTGCGTTATTGTCAGATCGCGAACGATCGACGCAGTACCGTGTTTTTGGCAAAACGATAAGAGAAGAACAAGCTGTTAGTCGAACAGAAGGTAAGTAAGTTTTTGTTAGAATAGGGCGTGGGAGAAGGACGCATCACACACTCGAGAATGTTGATCAATGTACAATTTATTCTAAACAAAATGTTTACGGTCTCGCGGAATCATTAGTCTTAGTTTTGTTCTTGTTCTTTTTTTTTATGTCGTCTCTCGTGAATGCACATCTATGTACAGCATACTATCCCCAACTCTTTTTTCCATTCACCTTGTATTATATAAACATTATTAAAAGTATTATACACTTGCAACGTTAAGTTGTTAATAGGTAATGTATGTGTTCCTGTTGGGGGGTGGAATAGCACCTGAACTATAATAATACCCGGCGTGTCGTGTACCTCGTTTCGTGGCGCGTGTACCTCTGCGGCTTCTCCGTTGCACGCGCGCGCTTCTTTTACTTTTTAATCATTTCAACGATACAAGAGATTTAAGCACAATACGTATGCGATGAATATTATAATCGTGTTCCTCTATTCTTAATCGTTATTATACATTCTCAAACGGAGGAAACTGTTCTCGAACAGATGAGAGCGGCGGTTGCTAGCAAAAAGTATGAATTTTGACATAGTGTTCTCGTTGTACTCAACTATTGAACGACTCGTATTATATTTTGTCAATGAAACTTTTTTTTTCTCATCGAGGTCACTGTATTACCCCACCCCTCATCAACGCGCGGCTCCACGCACATACAAATACACGAGCATACACAGCACGCATTCGTACACGCACGCACGCACGCGTCAAATGCATGCAGACACACGGCACAGATACATGACGCACGTATACGGAAACATGCAGCAGACACGCTCTTTTATTTCTTGTTCTCTTTGTCTCGAAACACGAGTAAAGGAATAGTGTGTCGGTGTGTGTATGTATAAGGTGTTAAGATTTGTGTGTAGTGTGTGTGTGTGTGCGAAGAGGGTGGAGTTCGTGTAACAGTGAATATACATTGTTATACCTACCCCCACCTGCACAGGTGTGCGAACATATAGTCGAGGAATAACAGAGTCCATTTAGTTCGCATCGAGTTGCATTTTATCGCGTGACATCGCATTGCATCGTATCGCACAGCATCCGTATCGCATCCACAAGTGTAGCATACCGGTCTTGTCTGGCTGTGTGTCGTGTCGTACAGTGTAGTATAGTTATGGTATCGTACCGTATCGTTTTGTCTGTTAATTCGTATGATAAACTACGTATATTGCATAGTAATGTAAATGATCGTGTCTCGGGGTGAACCGTAGCAAGCCCGGTCGGAGGAACGTCTATAAAACGACTCGAAAAAGGAGGTAGGTACATTACGTAGCCAGTGAGTGTATTATATATATAGTGAAAGACGCTCTCGCGCTAAAGCCACTCCACAGCAACAGCGAGGTAGAGATTCTCAGACTGCGATGTTAAGGCAAACAAGAGGAAGCACTTCGCATAATATGGTGGAGAGATAGATAAATAGATAGATAGATAGATAGATAAATAGATAGATTGATAGATAGGTAGAAAAAAGAGAGTGAGAGACAGAGAGAGAGAGAGAAACGTACGTGTATCGTGATTAGAGATAATAAATATTCAGGTAGTGGTAACAAAAAAACACGAGAAGGAGAAAACAGAGAAACGAACGGGCTATTATCTTTCAGGAGACGACTACGGTTCTCTAGCGTGTACAGCGCAGTTCTCTGTATCTTTTTTTCATCATATATATATATAAAATATACAAAAATATGTCGGAACGAATCTTCACAGGTCGAGCGTTGAAAGAGAGTCAATGCAATGTTGTGTGAATTAGATAGAGAGACGCTTACAGTGGATCTTTGGTAAGTTCCTTTTGGTAGGCAATCGGCGACTGTATCGCCTTCAGAAAGTCACGTTGGGTCTGCAGGATGGCAGTGATCGTTTCTACCCATTCCTGCTTCCGTGGCCCGGTTTCTTCGAGAGCGCTGCAAAAGAATCTGAGGCCAGGTTTCCGGGGGTCTGTCGATCGGATCTCGAACTTCTCCGGATCGTCGTAGCACTTCTCCAGACTCATCTTATTCACCTGTCACGCGGAAAACAACGCGTTTCAACGTTTACTCGGGAAACAAGTAGCAACAAAGAAACAGATCGGGTCGAGGGGGCCCGGCATTCGTATACTGGAAATTTTAATTTTCTAGCAGCTAGTGTATAAATTATTCCCGATGTATTAGGTTGGGAAGGGTTACCATGGGTTCGTCGACACCATGTTGTTTCATCGACCGTCTGGGTTTGGCGACAGGTACGAGTACATTCGTTTCCACGAACTAATAGCGACTGAGAGTCACCACTAAAAGTTGCTACATCATTATTCAAAATATTTTTTACATTATTAAATGTTTTGGAGTCTAATCAATTGCTAAACGTTTAAGTATTGTATGAGATACTATATCAATTTCATCTCCGTTAAATGAAAAAAATATTATAAAAGAAGAGTAATAATATGGAGAAAGTAATGTTTAATTTTCGAGTTAAAATACTCCGAGTGCAAAGGGTTAATCAAAATACAACAGATCTTTTCTTCCAACCTAATGCATCGAGTCCATCGAGAGAATCGTTAGAGGACGCTCACCTGGATATGAGCTTTGTAAGTGTAGGCGGGATTCGTGAACTGCGTTTTCTTGCCGACAGCTTCGCTGAAGATGATGTTTTGCTCGAAGAGAAAAACATGCCATTCCCTTCCTCTGCTCGAGAGATTCGATAATTCCGACACCAAGAGCGGACCGTGCAGCAACAGTTTGCCCTGCGCAGTGATCTTGCCCTGAAAGAAACACCGAGACGTGTGAACGAGGCCGGTACATTCGGACGGAAAAAAATCGGAGCCGCGCCACAGTGGAGTATTTGGCCCGAAAAGCTGGCCAAAAGTCAATTCAAAAATTTTGTCTACAATATAAAATTTTTGCATTTTAAGATGGTTAATATGTACAGAATGGTATTGCAATACCTTTTTTTAAATTTTATTCCCTCATGAAGTGTTATGCTTCATCAAAGATGGAGAGTTTAAATGATATATAATATTATGAACTTGAGACCATAAACAACGTTGCAATAGTTTTGGCCACCTTTTCGGGCCAAATACTCCACTGTGCCGCGTAAGAAGATCGCTCACGTCGAATCCCTGCAGTCTTCCGACATCCATCATGTCGTTGGCCGCCTTCGGAATAACGCGCATCACGTGAACCGCGGCTCTCAAACCTTCGATTTCCGAGGTTCTCCTTGTTCGTTCGGTGAGCCTCAACGCCTCTCTGAGAAGAAGTTGATACTTGGTGATTCTCTGCACGGGCTTGATCAGAAGGTCGCACAGCTGTAACCGGTGTCCGAGCTTCTGTCTGAGATCCTACGGGCACAATCAGAGGTTTACAGAAACGAATAAACGCCGAATGCAAAATGGAGAGAGCCCGACGAAGTGAGCACAGGCGTACCTCGAAGTAGGTGTCGATATACTCGGAAACAATGTATTCGGAGACAGGTTTGTTTTGACAGTAGACGACGTACATGTGCAGCTTCCTTTCGTATCTCTTGAAAAGTGGACCGAGCTCTTCCGGCCGCTCCAGACAACGTTCCAGCGCTTTCAAGAAGAAACTAGTCCCATCGACAAAGTGATCGAATTAAAATTACGAACCTCTTCGAACCGTTCGATCGAGAAATTTTAAAGGAAAACTCACTCTCTGTGCCACTCGTAGATCGCCTCTAAATTGCCGAACACCATTTTATCCTTTCCGCCTTTCAAATCCTCTGGCAAAGGGATCTCGCAATTCTCATCCCGCATCAGCGCCAGGTAGCCCTCCACTATTTGCCCGAGATCGTTCACGTAATACTTCTCCGTTTCCACGAGTTCTCGTATGACGAACTGTCGCTTCGTTAGAATGGTACTCTCGGCGTCGGACTCCTCCATGGAGATGTAAGGCGGATTGCTGGTCATCGCGGTGGCCGTTGCGGTCGACGTAGCCGTCGCTGTTGCCGTCGTCGCTTCCATGCCGGTGACGCTTTCCGTTGTCGACATCGAGCCTTCGTTGTAGGCATCTTCGTCGCCAGCTGCACCGACGCTCGAACTCTTACCGCTGGGCGTTCGCAACAGGCTCTGCCTCTCCTGGTTCTCCGTGTGCTGTTCCTGTCGTCGTGGTTGATACGCGTTAGCGGTCAACGCCAAACTCATCGGCACTCATTCGACCGGGCACACTTACCATTCTCTCTTTCACGATCTGCTCGATCTCCGCTAAATCGACCGTCGTAGCGCCGTCCAGAATCTTCGTGGACCGCTCGGACGCCTGTGAACGAACACCCGCGAATCAATTTAGTTGCAAAAAGCACTGTTCCGTCGCACAAGTAAGTTAATTAATTCTTCGACGAACTACTTCGTAACATACAAGTCAGTCTCATAATTGATGGCAGTGCAGCATCCCTTTCACGACTAAATATTGTAAATGATTCCAAATGTAACTGTGGCTATGAGGTTCAGGACCTTAACCATATTATTTGGCAATATACCTTATTGGAATCACAACGAGTTTGTCTTATGAAGAGATTGAATAAGCTCAATTTTTTCCCACCCTTGAATGTTAGATCGTTCCTCTGTAAACCGAACATTCAAGCGTGTCATCTTCTTTTGAATTTCTTCAAATAATGTAATCTACAAATTTGAAATTATGTATATGTCAAATACGCTGTATTTATATTAACCCAAATGTAAAGCTTCATAACCCTCAAAGGGGAGTTACATTAAGCTCAATAAAAAAAAAAAGAAATAATTGATGGCACGATCAATTATAAGATTGACCGTGGGTCATTGTAGTCGTGTCGAAACGCTTTCTCAAAACAGAAATAAAAAGAAGAGTTGATACCTCGTTCACACCTCGCGACCTATAAGAAGATTAGTAACGTCGGAAATCGAGCAAGCTTGATCCGATGCATTTGTTCTCGGTGACGAGAAGCGAGCAAGATATTCGGCTGACCTATTTTAAATACTGCGCTCTGGATATTAACACATTACCGACCGGTGATTATTGCATAATTTTGAAAAATCTATGGTGCATGGCTAAACACTTCTTAATGAAACCTTCAATAGCAACAGCAATTTTCATAGTGAACTAACAAGTCAGCCTCAATAACGTCATCCAATAGTTTCATTTAAGATTGCAATGTGAAAGAAACTTTCTATGCTTTCTTTTGGTACAGCACCATTGTTGAAAATCCTATGAACCCTTTGCACTCCGAGCTATTTTAACTGGAAAATTAAACATTTCTTCCGATCTAAAATATTTCCATACCTTATGATTTTAGCGATTTTATGGATATGAAATTGGTACATTACCTTATACAGTACCTAAATGTTTAGTAATTGATTAGACTACCGATATATTTAATAATGTAAACAATATTTTGAAGAATGGTACAGCAATTTTTAGTGGTGCCTCAGAGGGGACAGCCTAGTGCTAAGAGTTAATAGGCTTTCGGTAGGTAAAGTGTTAACGATTCTTCGTAGACGAATGATTCTCACCCGAGACTTTCCGCAACTTTCCGTGGGGATAGCGGCACCGGAGGCTCCGTTCGCGGTTCCTACGAGGATAGGGTCGGTGATGGGTTTCATGGGCGGCGGAAGCTCCAGATCGTCCTCGACGTCGTCCGCTCCGTTTTGCTCGGAATAAGTCAGAGCCTCGATATCATCGGACTCAGGCTGATCTTTCTCTAGCTTCGTGCTCTGCTCGATCTCGCCTTTCTCCTCTTCCTTGACGTCGACTTCGGCCTGAATGTCCGCGTCGAGATCCGCCGTGTCGAGGTCCGCCGCGTCCGAAGCTGCAGTGGAGACGTGCGTCGACGTGCCGGCCAAAGTGGACGCCAAACCAGAAATGGATAATGGGGCGGCGGACCTCGATACTCGCGTTTGCTCCGCACCGCTGGGCAACTTGAATCGCTTTTCCGAAACGTGCTTCTTCAGTGTGGAACGATCGGCGGACGCGACCGCGGTCGATGTGGACGCCGGCGTTGGCGTCGGCGTCGGTGTTGCTGCTGTCGCTGTTGTCGTTGCGTTCGTTGATTTCTCAACTTTACCTTGGCTGAGCTTACGCAACGGTGGTGGCAGCCACTTTCGTCTGCACGGTCAGAGAATTACAAATTTCGCTTTCAACTCGTTCGCTATTATCGTTAAACCCTTGTCCAGTGAACCGGGTACACGTTCACTGTATTTTTCTTTCAACAATTTGGTAAATGTTCCTCCAAAAAAGTATTACAAAAATTCTCTGAATGTCCAATCTTTATAAAAGATTCAAATAAAAAAAAATATATGTATATAGTCTAGAATTTAGACAAGACTATAATAATAGTCTTATGAGAATTCGTGCAAACATTTTGAACACAGAAAGGTTTCAACCCTCATACGTTCCTCAGAGTGAAAACTCACCCATTAAATATTTTCACATACTGTAAAATTATTCATTCTTTTATGTCTACGTCGTGAGATGTATTTCTTTAAAATGTGACGCTATAAATGAAACATAACGTGCTGATTTAACGTGTAAAATAAAAATGGGTGAACTGTTATCCTAGTTTCTTTTATGCAGCTATTTTCAAGGAATGTATGAGGGTTAAATAATGTATATATTTCGGTTTACCACACAAGGGTTGAGGGGCTACAGACACCTTTGTGTACGAACTTTGATGTAGAACATTGTTAAATATCTACTCCCTATTTTTCACGTTTCTAGGTGTACGTAGCTCCTAAAATCGAACTTCCAATCAACTCTCGGTTCGCTTGTTACTCACCCGCTGAAACCGCGTCTCTTGTTCCCGGGAGAACTCGTGTTCGCCGTGCCGCTTCCATCGCTCGCAACGCTCTCTGAAATAGATAAACGAAGTATTTTTCATTGATCGAGAAAGGCTTAAGAGGAGAACGTCTCCGCGATAACGCGATCTCCTTTTCAGAAATTATGCGTTTCAATCGATAAAGCCGTTCGTTCGAGGAAACCACCAGCGTTCGGTAACTTTATTTTCCCGTAATAAAGTCTCGACCTGCTGTTCTTTAGAAATCGTACGGATTCGTAGAGACAAGTCGGATCTTCGGCGAAGAATTTAATTTTATTGTTGTCTTATATCGGAACGAGAGGCCATCGAGTACGGAAATAATACCTGGAGCAACATGCTCGAGGAAGAATCGGCGAATGAGAGCTTAAACGCTCTTAATTGGAGATTGTGGTTTTGAAATACTTCCGGACCGTTAAGGGTTAATGCATCCCCATTTCAATTCGTATAATTTATCGAACATTGACATTAATTTATGTATACCCGTATTTTGCTTTCGAAAATCAGTAGACTGCGGATGTTTATGCATTTGTAGCTTCTGAAAATGTTCGCGAAAGTGTAGAATATCAAATTCCACAGAATCTCGTAGAATTTTTATTTATATCAGATCTGCAGAGGTTAATACCGTTGAAAATAAGATTCTAGCCTATTCCAGTTTCTCCAAATTCGTCTACAAAAATTGATAATTGCATAAACATCCGCAGTGTAAAAATCAGTAACTGTATCCTAAAAATTAAAACGAATTAAACTGCGGATGAATACACGTGTATTAATGAATACGTGAAATATCACACGTGTACGCGTGTACTTAAAACGACACGTACCGAAGTACGTGTACGTGAAACACACACGTGTCTTTCGCTACACGTGAAATAGGGATGTCTACTCTTAATCGTCGGTAATTGCGCGGTTGTCGGAAACGTCCGCATCCCCTGGCTGAATCTCGAGAAACGAAGGAGAAACTAAAAGAGGGAGAGAGTGGAACGCGGAAAACCGTGCATATTCCGCCTAGCTAGTCGTTTCGCTAGAAATCTGGTCGCGCGAGAGCGTGCCTCGCGGCTGCCAACAAGTTAGTGTGACACAATTTTAGAAAAGGTTATCGACCATCGATGTGGAGTACGTCGATTACACCGAATATGTAACACCTTGCTCCACTGGTACGCCAATCGGAGACTCACCGGTCAAGGACATAGTTATCCCGGTACGTACATCGTCGTATTGATCCGATACGGCTGCGTCGGAGCGCGCGTACCATAAACGTTCTCAAATATATAACCGTATTTTGACACCGATCTACCGATGTATTATAGTATAATACAATGTCGCGCACTGTAGTACAACGCGATACGCAGCGCTCCGTGCAATATGCACCAATGTACTCGCACGATTTTTCTAATTCACACACGCTTTCCCTTCGCTGCAGCGATTTCACTTGGAATTTTTCATTCCACCCTGTTCTTTCTATTCTACAACATAATCTACTTTTGTTTTTATATATACTAAATTGATGATATCGGCGCCAGGTTCGGTCATTTATAGAAAAAACAACAAATGTGCAATTAATTCATGTCTCGTTTCGATCCCGATGTGGATTTCACGTACCACCATTGATCGATATCGATCTACCAATCACTAAACATCGTGTATATATGCCAGAGCCTTCTTGCCTTTGATACAGCACGTGTTTCAGTTACATATCTGCCACCATGGTTTAAAGTTGCTGGTCGTGTAACTCTTCAATATTTGTTTGAAATGTTTGTCCACTTTTGATACAATATGTATATTGCTATCTCTGTTTTCTTTTTTCGTTATTTTGTTAAGGTCAAAAAGCAACCAATAGTTGACCGGTCAAGAATAATTCTCCGCGCGAATAATAGCCGATGCCTTTTGCTCTAATCACATCTAATTTCGAAACAGCGTAAGTAAACGTTTCGCGGTTGGCTTGTTCTCGCTTAACACGAGAAACTATTAGGTCATCCCATAAGTTCGTGCCATTTTTCAAGCAGTGCACATGTTAATTTTTTAAACATACCATGAACTGTTGTTGGTCTAGATATTCTAAAAACATCCGACATCTCCTCGCCTGATAAACTTCGTGATTTCTGTACAAGTTTTCGAATTTGATCGTCGCCTGTCCGAGGAGAACGCCAGGAACGTTCCTTCTCTTCCAAGCAAAAATTCCCATCTCTAAAACGTCGAAACCACATTCTACAGGTACGAGATGAAAGCGCGTTTTTTCCGTAAACAGCGCATATGTTGTTCGTGGCGATTGTTACCGAACTTCCTTTCAGAAATTCGTATAACGCGAGATGTCGGAAATGGATAGATATTACGTCGATCATTTCGCGCTGCTAGGAAATCACTGTGCTCACTATTTCACGATCTTATACCGGCGGAAACATTCTCTGGACTGTTCCTGAACAGCTACGCTTAACCGCATTGGTCCCTTATCGCCGTAAATTTTATAAATATGGAATGACCTAGTTTATCGCGCCATTTATCTATAGATTATCACCTCCAAGAACAGTATTTATCACGTTTTCCTGAAAAAACGGTGAACTAGTGATACAAAGTCAACTACTGGTGCCTTTATCAATGGTTAGCGAAAGCGTACTGACCTGCGTCGTCCGGTAGCGTGGTGGCGGCGACGTTCTGGGTGTTTAATCCGGTGGACGTTACGCCGGTGGTTACCGTGGCAGTGGCGGCGGCTGCGGCTGCGGCTGCGGCCGCTACTGCCGACGATGACGACGACGACGAGGAGGATGACGAAGAGGTTAATCCGATGCCGGAGGATGACGTGACGGGTGTCGTAATTCCACCGGAACTCGAGGAAGTTTGACTCTGATTGCTCCAGCCTGGATGATATTGTTGTTGCTGCTGCTGCTGTTGCTGCGGCTGGTGGTGATGTTGTTGGTGCTGATGCTGTTGGCTCGGAGTCTTTCTAGATGGGGATGTCTTGTTGGAAGCTGACGGTGGTTGTTTCAACGCGCTCGTCGGCACCAACCCCTCCGGTGGTGGATCGACCTGTCCTTGCGCAACCAGCAGACGCACGTGGGTCCACTCGGCTGTGTTGACACCGCTGATGTTGCTTCCATTTTCCAATACCTCGACTTGCTGACCTTTCGTCACCGTCAACTCCCTCGAGCCAGGTGCCGCCGAGTGATCCGCGATAACCCAAGTCAGCTCGGTTATGCCGGTCTGGAATCATTCATCGAGAACCATAAACGCGTGCTTCTTTCTCTCTCCCTCGACTCCACCCACAGTCGGTTTCTACGAAGAACGTGGAATTCATGAAAAATATGTTCGTGTCTCGCGAAATTGTGAAACGCTACCGTTTCCGAGCGAATATTTTCTTACCAATTAAGGACTCTCTACAGGGTGTTTAAAAATTCCTTCAACATCCAGAAATTGGAGGTTCTCGAGTTATTCTTGCACCAGTCATTCTGACTGGTCCGGTAGTTCTGGTGTTAATAACTCCTTAACACGGGCCTTAACGCCTGGCCCAAATTGGACCGTCGGTACGCAGAACGGTATAATGTGTTTTTAATATTTTTATGTTGTATATCCTATATATAATAACCTATATTTAATTAACTCGAACAAGAAGAGCGTCATCCATATTTGTGAACGTGTTAACAGAACCGCGGACGCCATTTTCGCACAGGAAAATATTGCTTCGAATGATCTCAAGAATCTCCAATTTCAGGATGTTGAAGGAATTTTGAGACATCTTGTATTTTACACGCGTCTGTTTCTATATTACAAATTTAGTTACTTTTCTACCCTCCTTGTATTAGCAGTAGCGCGTTATAACTAGTTGGGGCCTTGGGCAAAGTAGAATTTCGGGGGAAAATCGTAGAATTTGGATCTTGGTTTTGTGTTCGGGACCCCAGGCATTTGCCCAAGTTGAACACAGAGTAACGCACCACTGTTTACTAGAGTCGTAATTCACTGCATCATTACGTAAAATAATATACGATAATTCTTACAGGCAGAGAACATTTTTGTTCGGTCCACCCTTTTGTATTTTCACCGTAAGTGTCTGGATTATTTAAGAAGTTTAAAATAGCCGCGCTCGCGCGCGACCCTCCCGATCTACGAGAAAATTTCTGCGACACTAATCGTTTTCGTCCCTGTATGCTAAAAATTCCACCTTTCTCCACCGCTTAAACGTGTTCCACGTGCCATTGTTTAAAATAAACGTGTGACGTGGTATCGTTTGATAGCGTTCGAATAAAATCGTTGGAACACGCTGTCTACCGGTTACGCGAACTATTTCGCGCGTGTTATTGATAATCTATAAAATTGTTCTTTGATTTCTCAGTAGTAATTGATCGAAACCGTAGCGCCGAGAATATTAAACTTTTGTTAATCCACGCACCGTCTTGCATCGTAACTCCGCAAGGAAAAGGGTTCTCGACAAGGATGAGAAGCGAAGCGGATCTTACAGAACCGTCTGCGAAACACTTGAAAATGTAGGCGTGGGTTTTGAAAGTTGTGCACCGCGGCGTGTATAGCTTCGAGAATCGCGTGACGTCTCCGGAGTCGTCATAGTCAAGTATAGCAGCCGAGATCTATGAGGTTTCGGAGATGGGGTGGTATCGGGGCAAGGAGTTCGCCGAGGAATCATCTACGCTGGACAGTCTCTGTTTCTCTATTCGAGCCAGTGGCGCACTCAGGATTTAATTCTTCTGGGGGACGAGTTGAACAAAATAATCTTGTTTTCTTAGCAATATTATCTGTCAACGGTAGCCACACAAATTTACTTATATGTGTAGAAAAGAGTTGTTAAAAATGTTTGGTTTTATATACAAAAGTCATCCAAATCAGAGAGGAAGCAGCTGTTCAATAATTTAGCTAATTTTTAACCGACTTCGAAAAAGGAGGAGGTTGCTTAATTCGATCTGTATGTGCCTTTTTTTCTATGTATGTTTACCGATTTCGCCGAGATAGAGGGACCACTCAGAACGAAATCTTTTGCATCTTGTAGAGTGTGTCCCTGGGGTGGTCCCGTTAAATTTTGTTTTTTCATTTTTTCATTGTTCATAATTTTTATCAACTGTTTTGTTTCCTTTTTCTTGGGGACTTGCCCCCCTGGGTGCGCCACTGATTTTTGTGGCCAAAACTATTGCACTGTTATTACGACATTTAATATTATCTTATTATAGGTCGTTGGATTCGTCTTGATACTAGTTGGAATATTATGATGTAAAAAATGTGTTAATACTTAAGAAATTGAGGTAACCTTCATTTTCTTTTTATAAGAAAAAAAATTGTTTTCTAAAATTTCTTATATTGAAGTTTGTAGAGAAATGAATACTGGTCAATTTTCGTTGGAGACATTTTCTTGTCTGATCATCGGAAATATTTGCAAAATCGTGTTAACAATGCTCACAGTGTATGTTACGGTCCAGAAATCGCGAAAAAGTAACCAAAATTTAATTCTTCATACGATTTATATGAAAGTTTACATTGCACTTAACTTTATATCCTTCGTATATTGATTGAAACATGTTTATACTACCATTAAATAACTGAAATATACCTGTTCACACATCCGAAAATGTAGTACAAATTTTCATTTTCGCAGTGTGTAAAGAATAATTCAACTATTTAATTGTTCCTCTAATTTCATAATAACTTGAAACGCTGTATCTGCTCGGAAAGCTATCCGAAAGACCTAATATTTAGAATGTCGAGATTTCAAAATGTTCTTATGTGAGAGAAAAAAAAACATGTTTGTTGAAATTTGATAGTCGAAAAACTGAATTTTGGCCACAAGAAGCGGTCTCCGGGACCACTGTGCGTCGTGGGACTTTGAACTTGCAAAAGATTCACGAGCTAACGTGTGAAAAAATAAAAAAAATGGCCGAGCAGCAGCCGGGACGAGATGCACAGGAGCCGGTGAGACGAGTTGAAATCGGAGTTGAGCAAGTGGAAAGTTGAAGAGGGAGGGAGCGGAGACGAGAGCGCGGATTTGACAAAATGCCGAGGCACCGATTATCTATGACTTTGCGGTCCGATGGAGCGTTTAATGGATTACCGATGCTCCGGTGATTTCGATTTTATCGAAATAGCTCGTCTTCGGTGGACAGTCTGCGGTCTTCCTGACCGTACCTAAACGCGCGGCTGTATTCTCTGTCGAGCGTGTACCGCGCAAACAAACGAAAACAGTCATGAATGGTGGACGCGTCGCACAGACTGGTATTTGACCGATCTGGCTGGCCAAAAGTCAATTTCCTAGAACTACCCGCAAGTAAAAAAATAACAGTTTATTGGGAGAGTAATCACTCGAACCAACCCCGTTCATCGTCTCTCACCGCACGCGATAACCGCAATAGCCATAAATGCAAGCATAATTTCGAACACTTAAAGCGAAATCTACTTAAGGATTAATTAATCCAGTGAATCGCATTATTGCAAGATCATGCACTATTTATAATCGTATTGATTTTGTCATTGTATCTTCGCAAAATTTTCAAATGCAACTACGCAGGATTATATGATAATGCCTATCGATTGTACCACTATTATATTATTATATTTTGTTTTCTTTTCTTTTTGTGCATGTCCCGTCTTTCTTATTAGACGAGCAGTCTTGTATCTTTTTCTTTCTTTTTTGTAAACATTTATGTAAAAGGACAATGACTTTTCATTTTGTTGATCGTATGTTTAAACAATGGTGATGGTCTTGGCGCATTAAACTATATAGTTTTGCAGGCTATGATAGGATTAATGGCAATCGCTAAAGAAATTAGAACAGGACGAGATGGAAATGTGGAATATATTCGAACTTTTTGAAAGTGGTACTTTGTCTTGAATTGATGGGAAAATTCTTTTAAGTACTGTGGTATTTTAAGGATCGTGTGCATACCGGCTTTTCTAAAGATCCTTTTAATATCTATGGAAATGTTTATCGATTGGTCTACGCATCGATGGATTATCTAATTCGTGACTTCGGAGAGTTTCACTGTTTGTCTCAGTAGCTTCCAAGGAAGACACGAGCACAGTACGTGGTGTTGCTTTTCTATAATTCTTAAGTTATATCATTAAGTAAGTTGACATATTTCAAAAATTATTTTAAACGTGTTCTCATCAAAAGAATATCACCTTTTGTGTTTTTTCTAATAATTCACTGTTTTCTTGAAAAGGGTCTAAACAAAGACCGAAACGTCGAAATTAATATATTGAAAAATTGATTTCAATTAAATTGATCGAACCGGTGCGCCAAGAACATCAACTTTGCTTATGTAAAAGGGCTTCAATCCATCTATAATAAATAATACTAATTTAATAAATCATAATAAATCGAATCGATTTTGAGCAATAAAAAACTTTGGCCAGCTAGATCGGTTAAATACCAGTCTGTGCGTCGCACAGTGGGCAATTTGGACGAAATTTGTTTCAAAATCAAAGAACTTTCGATAGAAATGACATAGAGCGATGAAATTTTTTTTTTTAAATTGAAACTTTGTAGAATATGGGAAAAATATAGAGATTATAGTACGAACGTTTTTTAACCTTGATAGAATTCGTTAAACTTGTACAACTTCAAGAAAATTGAAGTACTAGTGACAGCGAAACAATAAGTGATGATGAGATGTGAAGTGCTTCATGTGTCGTTAGTGAAGTGCTACATGTTCCACGTATAAAAATACGATATACCTTCAAACGAATGTGTAATCAAATCATTTCAACGACAAGATCTCAGTAGTTTTGTCGCAAAAATAAATTTTTTGCAACAATCCTCATGTCGTAGACAAATTTTGAAACCAGATTTGAAATCAGTGTGAAAAAATCTACGGAAAATTATATATAGATATATAATTATATATAGAAATTATATAACACATTTTATAATAATATTGATTTTTTCAATGGCACGTTACAGGCATTCAAAATGAAATTGCTTAGTTTCGCGCTGTCCATAATTATGTGAATTTTAGATTAAGACTTAAGATTAAGATTCTTTTCTGTCATACTATACATATAATACTGCATACATTTGTATAAAAGGACTTCGGTCCGTTTAAAATAAATAATAATAATAATATAGCATTCCACGCGTGCTACTGGAAAACGAGTGCTAACGAATTGTATCAAGGTTAAAAAACGTTCGTACCATAATCTCCATATTTTTCCCATATTCTACAAAGTTTCAGCTTGAATTTAAAAACAAAATTTCATCGCTCTATCACATCTATCGAAAGTTTTTTGATTTCGAAACGAATTTCGTCCGAATCGCCCACTGTGCGTCGTCCCTCCTCCGTCGTGTTATCGTGTCTCGATGTACTCTTATCCACCACTCGATAAACTATTTACTTTTGCCATTACGTCGCGCGAGAAGATTCGCGATAACCGCGTGTGTCTCGGTTGACGCATCGCCGGTGATAAGGCTGGTAATCGTTGTCGCAGGAGAACGCGACTTCCGGAGAAGCGGAAATAAAGGTGTGGAGCGGTGTGTGGTCACCTTCGAGAAGCGTTAATAACTTTAACGCGTCACCGCGTCTCGTCGAGTCGAAACCGAGTACTCTGGAAGCACTTCCATTCGCACTGGAAATTACATTGAAATTCGCCGAGCAATTCGAGAGTCTCCGATCGGATCTCGGCTCGGTTGCACGCGGAAAAGGATCCGGCCGCATCTGCGTGCGATTGTGCGACGATAAACGGTCGAGAAATCGAAACAGAAGAAGCTGACTTGGTTGTGGTCCTGCGTCGCATTCCGCCCGACGAAAATAGACTTTTTTCCACGTGCCAAATTTTGCCGATTCTGCTCGAATCTCTGTCCGTGGCTCTCTCGATACGTGTCTTATCGAACGAAGGACCCCGGTCGCGTGACCGGAAATTAGGACCGGTCGTCCAAGATCCGCTCCGTTCGTTCGCGTACAATTTGTCGGCGAGTATTGCGCCCGACACACCGGGGTCGTTCAAGTTCGATCAAAGATTCTAACGCGACGTACAAAGTTGGGGGGGGGGGGAGGGGGGAGGGCAGAAGCCAATAATATCTGCGCTTGGCGTCGAATACCGGGTGCTTCCGAAGGTAAACGCGATTTTCTCATCGATCTCGCGGTGAATCGGCCGGCGATCAAAATCGTTCCTTCTTCTCGCTGGAAACTGGTGATCGGTAGGGCATCCCAATGGCGGATCGTGTGCAAGGTGGTAGCATCGTCTCGAGCGGGAAAATCGGCTTGGAACGAGACCCAATAAGGACAGCCTCGAACGAAACTCGCGGATGTGGCTACTGCGATACGGCGGTGACGGACGTGGACGTTGCGTTTAAACCGAGACAGAGAAAAAAAAACGATGATGCATCGAAGAAACGGTTCGATTACGTAACATTCTTATTCAGTTCTTATTATTTCCTTTATATCGACATCAAGGAGAAACCAGTTCGACGATTGCCCGGAAACGGCGTACAGCACTTTTGTATTCGTAACGGTTAAATATCGATGACAGGAAACGCGGCTTTGTCGGATTCCTTTTGAAATTGTATCGAGTCTGTCCGTTATAGGGCAATCGGTCAATTAATGGGTTCCCCGCGAGATATGCCGCGAGAGAAGTGTGAAATCGTCGCGGGTCTTGCCGAGGGTTCGCACGGAAGCGAGCGTTTCCCTTTTCAGCGACCGAATAAGGGCACACGCGAGCAAGGGGGTGGTAACAGTTTTTTCGGGGGTAGGAGAAGATTGATCGTCGCATCGTGGCACCACTGCACCGTTGCACTTGCCCGAAAAGATTCGGGCAAATTGGTTGGCAGGAAGCGAGCACTGACGGGAGAAGAGAGAGAGAGAGAGAGAGAGAGAGATATCGCGGAGGGAGGATATACTCGGGGGGAAGAATGCCAGCGATGCCAGCGGGTAACAGCGAGACAGCATCGCGCATACGTGATACGCGGACACAGAGAGCCAGCAAAGTTTTGCGAGTGGTCGCGAGTACCTGGGAGAGAGAGGTTTGACGGTGCAAACGACGGCTCTGGAAGGAGCCCGGAGTGTCGATGGTGTGCTGCCTGGACAGGGCAGCGTGCGGCTGAGCCACCGAGGTCTGCCGGAACCAGGGCAACGAGATCTTCCTGCGGGCTTTCTGGACCATCGTTGCAGGCTTTCCTGCTGGCGACGTCATGACAGTTTCGCCTCGTGCTCTCGCAGTTCACGTGTGGAAATAGAACGGCCGAGCGTACACGGCGAAACACGGAACGATCGTCGAGCCTACGACCGACATGGTTTCTTCCGGCGCGGTGTCCTCCGTTCCTCTCACCGACGAACAAACGTTCGAAAACGTAGCTCCCGGACTCGGACGGGATCGGTCGTGTCAGATTAGCCACTCGCCGTCGAGCGGACGACCTGTTCGACCCGAGAGTCGCGCCCGTACTGAGCCTGTTACCTATCAGCCTCCTTCCCTGTCCCGCCGATCTATTTCTCACCCTTCACCCCTTACCCCTTCCGTGCGACGCCGAGTTTCCGCGTCTCTTTTCTTCCTCGACAGCCTCCTCGCGTCTCTCGCTTCCCGTACACGCGACCCGCTCCCGACGCGCTTGCTCACTTTTCGATTATTCCCGAACCCCACCCAAAACTGCTCTTGCTCGCTCGGCCGCCTTGCTCGTTGGATGATTCGGTTGGTTCATTCGACTCGGCTGCTAGACCGAACGAACCTCGGTTTATCGTAGCCAGTCGGACAGAACCTTCTTGGTTCTGTATCTCAGTATTTCCCAATGGAAATATAAATACTCGATACAAAAACCAGGGTGGTAAGGTTTCGTCCCGGAGACTGGATAAGATAAACCGACCTTAAACCCTCCACACCGACCAACAGAGCAACCAGTGCAAGTTGCAACGTTCCAGGTTACGTTTAAGATGCCCGGATTATTTAAATACTGCCATTCCCACCGCATTTAACAAGCTCTTCGAGAACATCCTGCAGAGATCCCTGAACGACCTTGACCAATGATATTCTTCAAGAGTTAGACTTCCACTACTCGTAGGATCAGGATGGGTGAACGAACTCAGGACGAAACAACGTTGGACAATCGGATACCACAGAACCTTTGACAATTTTTTACGCGGTTAAAGGTCGATTTATATTCAAATATATTCGCCGGAATATATGCGACCAGACAGATATTCTTCAATGGATTTTAATAGAAGTATGTAGACCTACAGTAGGTGTACATGCTTCCATTAAAATGCATTGAAAAATATCTGTCTGGTCTGATATATCCGGTCGGAAATATACCAGTATAAAAAGACCCTAATTCAGTTATCGTATCGACTAATTTCCGAGGTCGCGCGATACCAATGTTGTTTTACGAACGTACGAGTCTGATGATTCGCTCTAAGTGAAAACTGCCTTAACACCAAGTTCGAATTTCTCTTATAGGGTGTACAGGGTGCCCTGGTATTCGTGGTACAACCTCATAGAGAAGGGAATTGATTCTCCGTGGAATATCGAGTCTAAAACGTTTCGATTCTGTCTTCTCCCTTACTGTGGCACCCTGTATCAGGGATCGAAACAGTTTCCAAACTGCAAAAACTATTGTCACGATAGAAGGGACAATCGGAGGTGACGCCTTACCTTGTCAGAGTCCGTGGTGTTGGTGGACCCAAAGGATGCTAGGGAGTTCCTGTCCAAATTCTCGACGCTGTCGTCTAGAGACGCGCACTCTTCAAGGTCTCTGCTCGATCGTTGACTCGAACTCTTTTTCGCAGGGCTCTTCGGCATGCTTAAACTGAAATACGTTTCTTGGATAACCTCGCGCAATCTCTTCACCCACAACTGCTTGGCATCCATCGAATTGGCACGAAGAACGACCCGCGTGTCGCTGGTCGGCGCTCGGCCCGTCCAAACCGCGAATTTGCACTCGTCGCCCTCGATGTGCTCGGTTACGCCCAGTTCGGAGGTCATCAGACGGCTCTTGTAAATATATTTCACCTAAGGCGCGATAAAATTGTTGTATCTGCGATGTTTTATGTGTATGCGCGCATTCGCGACCGAAGCGTCGGTTAGCTGAACGCCGTGCGTAACTTTAAAAAGATGTACAACTATTCGAACCCGTTCATTTTAATGGGTCGAATAGAAAGAAATTGATGCGAGATTAAGTTACCGGCGTACAGTCGATAAGATTTCGAACCGGTCTCGAATGCGCGTCGACAAAATTGTCTATTTGCTGTCCTTTCGAAGATTACCCACCTTCCCGGCGGAATCTTTGACCTCCTTGCTGAACAGCAGGTACAACTCGAAGAGGAATATATGCCGATCCCTGCCTTTTCTGATCAGTTGCTTCGGATCCCAGACGGTGAACGAGTCTTGCAGCACTACATCGCCGAGAGTGTCTATTCTTACGTCGCATCCTTCCAGCATGCTCAAATGTAAGGCATCGTTTGCTTTCTTAGGCACATTTAACATCACTTCCAAGCCATCTTTTATCTCGCCCTGTCCTTCTTGGCAGCAAGCCTGAGAGTTCGGGCAAACGGGATAAAAGGGAAGTTTCAACGGAACCGGAATAGAAAGAGAAAACGGTGAAACGCGTCTGTACATTAATCGGTTGATCGATCAAATATTTTAATCGGACGCGTAAAAAGTTCTGATCGAATGCTGATGTTTGTCAAACGATCGTTTCACGTGTCTTGTAAAACCTTGAGAGTCGTGTTCGGTCTAATTTTAAACAAGTTCTTTCGTTTAAAAAGCGTATTTGATCAATTACGCCAGTCACTGTATACAATGTTTACCAGAAAATAGCACAAGAAAGCGAAGCCAGGTGGAAACGCTATTGATTTATCGGTCGTACGGGTACCTACGTACGGATGCCTACGTACCTGAAGATCTTTGAGGAGCAGCTGATACTTTGTGATTCTCTGCACGGGTTTGATTAGGTACGCGGCGATCGGATGCTCGACACGATGCTTTCTTTGCAGTTCCTCGAACCATGTGCCGCCGTGTGCGACCAGGAACTGGTTGCTCTCCGGTTTATTTTTACAGTACATCACGTACATGTCAAACTTGGGCGCCTACGCGAAACGAACACGAAGCGAACGATTAAATATGCAACGAGCATTCCGACCGAGACACCAACATTGAAAAACTCCGAACCTACCCAAGTGACGAAACAATGTCCAACGTCCTCCGGCATGGTCTCGTACTTTTCCAATTCGCGGAGAAATATATTGCTATGAAACTGATGTATCTCTTCCATATTGCTAAAGATGATCGATTCCCGACCTTGCAGTCCCGGTGGAATATTGCCTTTGCCGCATCGCGTTTCCTCCAAAAAGCAACGAATACAGGTTTCCAGATCTTTCACGTAAGTGCGTTCCGTTTGGAGCAGCTCCGCCATTATAAATCTGCGTAAGCGCAAGAAAACCATAAGGCACTGTCATAACACCGTTCTACAGGCTCTAACAACAAAAACGCTTACTCTTTTCGCCGTGCCGACCGTCTTTTCTCCTCGTTCAACTCCTTCAAGTCTTTTCCCTTGATCTTCTCCTCGAGCAAAGGATCAGAGTTACGATCGATGGACAAATCTTTCTGGCCGTCGTCGGATTGGATTCCTAAATCGTCTTCGATCTGCGTCTTGTAGCAATCCATACGCGTGCTGAAGTCCTTGTATCGTAGATCGACTTCGGCAACAGATTGTTTGATAGCTGCCGCGTGAGCGTGACCCTTCTCGACCAAGTTATCGGCAAGTTGTATCAACAGCTTCACCCGTTCTCTAGTTTCCTACGAGTAACAAGAGCAACGGGGATCGAATCGGAATTCGACGAGGAAAATATGAACATCATACCTTAGCGGCTCCCTTGAACTCATTGTGCTCGCGCAACAATTGCTCGTTCTCGATACGATTCTTCCCAACGTTGGTATGCGTGGCTAAATACAACTCGCCGGTTTCACGAATCCACTCGAGGGCCTGTTTAGCGCTGCGCTCGAAAAGAACGTACTGATGACACTGGTCCAGTCGCTTTTTACGTTGCGTCCAATACTCGAGGACTCGGTTCTCCTTACTGAGTAATTCTTCCAAAATACCTGGAAAGAACGGCCGAACGTCAGATATCGCGGCGATCTCTCGCTAGAAGTATGAAGCGTATCGAGCTGGACAAGAATATCGTGCGAAAACCACGTACTTTTAACTTTGTTCTCGGAACCAGCACTATTCGACTGATAGCTATAAAATTGTAGGCTGCGATTCGTATATTTCAGGAATGTTTCCGCGGTTCGGCGTACCAACGTGCACGCCTTCAGAAATGCTTCCTTCTGCTCCTGATGTTTGCCGACGAGCGTCGGCACTTGCGTCGCTTTCTCGCCGGAGGCACACCAATCTTCGTCTCTCTTATATTCGCGTTCGAGACTATCTAATACGGAACGTACTTGCTCCGCGGTTTTGTAAAAATTAATACTAGCGGTCACTAACTTATGTCTCTCCTCGGCGCACGTGACCAATTGCTGCCATCTCTTGGTCACGTCCTCGGCGACCTCTCTTATGCTCTTCGGATCGTAATGATTCGCGCTGACCAGAGCGTCTGCTCTGTGCTTCACCTACCAAACGATCGAATTGTATACAATCTCCTCTTTGTGTACCATAAACGAGAAAGAAGATAAATGATTTTCTTACTTGGACAGCCGAGGTATGCGTCTTTTCTATAGCAACCTGGAACTGCTCGTGTTCCAAACGAAGCTGCTCGGCGTCCTGCAGGTTCTCCGGAACTCTCAGCGACGCTAGCAGCATCGCTTCGCCGTTGCGAATCCAATTGGCTACGTGAGTGGCGTCCGTCTGCAATTGCACCAATTGAGAGGCTTGTTCCAGCCGAACCCTTCGCATTTCTGCCAAATCTTCCGCGTCCATTTCTCGCTCGTTCAAGAACTCTAGTAACACTTGAACTCTAGACGCGGCGCTGTGCTGACCATCCGCCATTATACATACTCCGGATTGTTCGAGCACCTGGACCGGTTGGAAGTTCGTGAATTTTCAATATTACATATTCGTACAAATAATAGAACATTTTATCCGAGCGATTCTTACTTGAGCGAGCTCCTGGCCTTGTTGCAGAACTTGAAAGGCAGTGTTCTGCATATGAGCAACGCCGTCGTTGTGCACGCGCAACAGCTGCTCCGGTGATCCCTCTCGAGGAGGACCTTGCAGCTCTTGCGCCCACATCTCCAGCTGACCACTCGCTTCCAGAGCGTCCCTTTCGAAAACGCGCAATCGCAGACAGAATTCGAGTCTCAGCTTTCTAGTAGCCCACAAATCTTCCAATTCCTGTCTCAAACCAGCCAGCCTATCGAGCGCAGCTTCCACCGCAGCGATCTGTAAGAGAATTCGCACGTGTTCGCTTTAGCTGCCTCTCTTAGTCGCCCGCCGTTCGTCGTCTCGAAAGCAAAGATTGCTCACCGAGCCAGTACTGTCAGGAGCATCGGTCGATTCCCGAAGTTCACGAAGCAACGCCTCGCCCTGCACAATGGTGGACGTGCAAGCTTCCAAGCAAGAAGCCCTATGCTGCGCACACTGCTCCAACAATCTCTCCGCAGTCTCGAGATTCTCCGCGACCTCGTCCTGCTGCAACTCTTGCCGCAACTCGTCGACCCAACCGCTCAACTGGACCAAACAAACAACGTAAGTTTCACGTTCGATCCTTCTTCCTTAATCCGTTACAACGATCACGGTCGGAAATACGATACCTCCTTCTCGTGAGTGTAAAACACAACCGCCAGATCCAATCTTCGTCTACGTTGCTCGACTCTGGCTGCGAAACTACTAACATGAGCTTCCAATTCTTGCGCGACCGTGTATATCTCGTCAGCGGCGCATTCCCCGGTGTGCGCTAATTCTTGTGCAGCGGTGAGCAATTTGGTGGCGTTCGTGTACGTATTCTGTACCGAGGAAAGTAGACCAATATCATCGGAACACAGTTTTCTCGATCATGGAAAATCATCGGAACATCTGCATACCTGCGCGACGTTCTCGAAATGCTCGTGGCTCTTCTGGTACACTCTGGCCTTTTGAAGATTACGACCTACTCCCGTGTTCTTCCTAATAAATACCTCGCCGTGGTTCGTCAGCCAATCCAGCACTTGCTTCACGTCCTCTTGGAACAATCTGAAACCGATACGATCATCTGTGATCGCAACGAAAACATTCTTTCGAAGACAAGGGACCTAGCGACGTACCTTAACGCGAGACGCTGATGGAGCTTCACTTTCCGAGCATGCCAACGCGCTTCCAATGCTCTATGATGACCCAATATTTGGTGAATAACCGCCAAAACGTGAGACGCACCCTCGCTATAATCGGCAGCCGGGTTTCCACTCATACCGGAATGTCCGTCGATGCCGTGTCCGTCTTGGCTCTGAATAAATTCGAGCATTGTCAATTCCCCTTTCGACCATTCGGCGTTTTGTTCAAAGCGTAAAGCGAACAATCTACTACCGAATACCGACAGAGACAGCTTCGTCGAATCCGTGATTAAACACGGTTCAAGCGCATGACTCAAGCAACCGAACAAACATGCAATCTATTCTTGTTACGTCGAAGCGTGTCCGCGCGCGCGCGCGGTCGATTCGTAAAAGGGTACGAAAGAAATATTAGATGAACAAGAAAAGCTCTGGTCCGCGGAGAATACAAACATGTACACACTGCATGCACACACCAATGGACGTACATGTTTTCTGGCCGTATGGTCTATCCCTTGTGGTTGATTACAGACTTGCACGAGATGATCCAGTTGATAAAGAAGCTTCTTACTGGTACTATGTACCTAAACAATAGGATTACCCAAAACCTTGTTAAACATTTGCTAAGCATTTCGTGACGGCGTTTACGTCGTCGGAACATTAATACATTCGGATTCGCGCGATAGTAAAAAAAAAAATAAAATAAACGAGGATAGAACAACCGGAAGTCGTCAACACCTCGCGGATCAACCACCGATGGGCGTGCACGCGAACCTGACCCGTGTTTTCGTTCGAGTTAGAGTCAACTCTCACCATCTACCGACCACCCTGTTTATACCAAAGCGCACGTCCACCGGTTAGAAGCTATAAAAGGTAACAAGATACTAATTGTCTCGTACGTAATCGATGCGAAACGTATCCGAGTTCGAACCGTGAATCGAACTCAGGCTGTGACAGACTTGTAGCATCGAGCCTAGTCCGCTCAAAAGTGCTTGATACGCGTCATACACCTGTTAAATATCATTCTCCATTACTATGAAACGCATGTACGATTTGCTTTGCTCAGTACTTTCGTCGTCTCTTTAAATGTATAGATTCTATTCACTCGAGTCGAGATGAGATAACACGAGCCGCGATATCGCAACCGCGAATCAAGTTCGTTTTCGTTTCCGAATCCGAAGCGATTTGATCAGAAATGAAGAATTACCTCTGTGTAAGCCTGGCACATCGCCTCGTAAAGCGACTGGTGCTGCCGTATATGAGATTCTAGAATCGGTATTTCGTTAGGCAAATTGCCAGCGTCGCAAGCTTGACTCCATCCCGAGACGCTGTCGACGTACTGCTCGGCCTTATGGTGAAAGACAACGCTCAAACTGAGAACCGCGGTTCGCTCGTCCAAACCGGCAGCGAATTCTTTCCAAGCTCGATCCAGACGACCGGCAACGGCTCTAACATGTCCCGCAGCGTAATGCTGCGTCTCCAACAGCCGACTAGCCATCGTCAGAATTTTGTTCACGTTCACGTAAACGTTCATCGAGCTCATGGTGAAGTGTTTGTGCTCCTCCTGAAAACTTTTCGCCAGCTGATAAGACCGACCGATCTCTACGTAATTCCCGAGAAATCTTTCTCTGTTGTGGCAAATCCAGTCGAACATTTTCTCGCAGTCCTGCTCGAACAGCCTCAGTTGAAAGCACTGGTCTAGCTTCATCTTCTTGATATGCCAGACCTGCAGCAGATGTTGCTGTGCCGCGTGCACGGAATCCAAGTGCTGGATCACCAAAGCTTCCAATGCTCTGCCATCGGGATCGGTGCCTCCGATCGCGCCGCTCTCGATGCTGCCACCTTCGCTGCTGGTCGTAGCCATGCCTGGGATTACGGAGATCAGGAATTAGAGAAAGCAGGGAGGAAAGTGTAGCGCAGCCGTCGATTGGAAATTAAGTGACTTTTACTGTTATTGAAACGCTGCAGCAACCGTTGCCCGACGACCTCGATCTCCTCCACCGGAACCTTGACGATTTTCTTCTTCATCTCGTTGTGCAGATCGATTCCGTGTTTAGCTCCGGCCACGTCGTCCGCGAAATCGTTACGACTCAGATCCTCCTGTAGATCGTCCAATCGATCGAGAAGATCGGCCGCCTGCCACGTGAAATCTTCCACCGCGAGCCTCGTATCGATCCACTGTGCATGGTCGTATTGCAACGATCCGTCCAAATCCGAGGTCAATTGCGATGGATCTATTACCTTTGCGAGAGCATCTAAGCTTATGGTGTTTATCTGAAATTATAGAGATTGTTACCGAATCGTCTCGTTGCCACTCGTGCCATTCTTCTATTATGCAAACCTTGCTTACCTCGAAATTATATTTCTTTTGTTTAGCCAAGGTAGTCCGTTGTTTCTGCCAGAAGTTCTCTGGTTTTATGATGAAGGCGACGTGAACCGATCGATGGAAATGTTCGTGCAACACCTTCGACAGAGAAAATTTGACTTTTAATACAGATAATACAGATTAATACAGGCTCGTTTAAGTTACAGGAGTGCAAAGAATCAACCTTTAAAATCGGTTTAACGGAGTCCCAAGTAGCACCACGCATGTCCACGATAACAGTGAAACGTAAACCCCTAGCCTCGTCGCTGGGTACAGTCAAGAGATACTGTAGCAGGCGACGATAGTCCTCCGGTTTTGCACGCTCTCGTCTGGGAGTAGTAGGAAAGACAAGTACCGGTCCTCCCCTGCGGTCTCGGCCACCCGGTAATATGGCCAGACGCTCTTGCAGCAGAGGCAAAACCTCAGCTGCTCTGGTTCCGTCCATGTCCTCTGTTTTTGTCGATCGAGCCGTAGCTAATGAAACGTGTTGTACAGTTATCATTAAGAGACAGTCTTCTCGTTTTCAGACAGAGCTAAGTCGAGAGATATTTTTGCCTGAAAAGATTCACTAATCTCTGTGCACGATTTACGGAAATTTTTATTCAACAATCTCTGTGATTATTTACTCACGCGTACGACCGACGTTCAGTATATTCTCCGACGCATAATTCTCCTATCGCATCGTTCGAGAAGGGTATAAAAAGAGCGCATAGAACGAACTCCGACAAACCGTATCGACACGTTCGAGGAACGTACGTCAAATCGACGGTTCACCGATGTTCCGAACAGCTCTCGGACGAAATTCGTCGAATCGTTAGAATTCCACAAAACAGAACGGTACACATAGACTTGGAATAAAGGCTATCGTTGCATCCATTGTAGTCGTGAATCGAGCTACTCGAACCACACAACCGTTACCACTGTCACAGGATCGTTGTAAATGCAGATATTATTTTTTATGCCCCTTTCGGTAAACGATTCAGCGCGAGGAACAACGGCGACGGACAAAAAGTATCGTCGCCTTTGTTACGCGCATCGCAAAACAAATTGGTCTTTTATGTCGTTTCTTTTTCGCGGTGGACCGAGTGTTCTCTCTTTGAATAGACGTCCGTTGTTGAACCACGAATCACGAGTCGAAGAGCACGGGGTTGAAATTGAAATGAAGAACGTCTCGCTTACCCGTTAAAGATCAACTCGAAGAAACTTCGGACGTCCCGATTTTCTTCTCTGCACCATACACACATTCGTTCTGCTAGACGAACTACGGCTCATATCCTTTGTTCCCGAACGTGAAAACGTTTGCAGTCGCGATCAGTGCGAAACCGCAAAACTGCTATCTGCCAATGGCAGTCTGCCATGTTCGCACGGATTCGTTCGAGCAGGAACTTTTCAACGACCTCTTCGCTCGAACATCAACGTAAAAAAATACACGCCGATGCGAATTGATGTCGTGTGGTGGCAGCACAAAATTTTTTAATTCTCCCAGACGAAAATTTGTTGATGCCTATACAGAGAAATTCGTTTAAACAAACGTCTACTCGACACCGTGGAAATCGTTCCTGCTACATTTCACGATTAGACCTTGAACGTATACAGGCGAACGTCTCGAAAGACGCTCCGGATAATTAAGAAACGGTCCTCTCAAATTGTTAAGTGTTATATTATATATGCCGTTACCAATTTATTCTATATATACAAATATACTGCGTGCATACTTGGATTAATATCTCCGCGAGGTTGATCGTACGATTAATTATATTAATTACATTCGCTTCGATCGTCGTCCGTTACATTCTACATATAAAACTCTCTAATCATCTGCTTTCGTTTCACGTTTACGATTCATCGATGTGATTCGAAGCTACGCTACGGTTCAAACGATACGTGTTACATATATACGTGCGCTTATGTGCATATATATGCACCTATACATACATCCATAATGTTCGGTTAGTGTCCATAAGGGAGGTTTATGAATGACCGTTATTTATAGAAATTATTACGAATCCGTTTACTCGATTTACTACGCAAATAATTGATAATGATAAATTCTTTCCAACTTGAATGAAATGTCTATCGTATCATATCAATCGTTTACATGTAGGTATACATACTTACCGTACATATACGTACATGTGTGAGAATGATAAAATACATGCAGAGAGGATTAGAGTATCAGAGAGTGCTCACGCCCGGGTTTTCGATGCCTCTTGTATAGTGCTGCCCCCACACAAAATCGCAGCCTGGATCAGATCCCACACCGTCGCGACGGTAGAGCGGATTTCCCACTGATATATCAGTGTTCCGAAAACAGTATCGTATCTAAGAATTTTTTCGGAGCGCCTAAATGGCGCTTCTGGGCGCTTTCGTTCAACGTAAATATATTTTTCTCGCTTGCTGCTGAGGTTTTCGACTCGAAAATGTTATGAACGTCTTAGTAACGTCTTTAGTAAGATTCGTTTCTGTCATACTATATAAACTGCATACATTTGTATAAAAGGACTTCGGTCCGTTTAAAATAAATAATAATAATAATAATAAAAGTCTGCGAGGCGCTTAAGGTACCCACTTTATCGACAAGGTTACGGTACTGAGGCTGAAATCGCCGCGCATGCGCGAAGAAAAGCGGTTGTAATCGGAACTACTGATATCAGTGTACTGCAGTGTCTGGGATACTGTACCATACCGTGATACCTTTATTTATACGGACCGAACATAACCTCTTCGTTTACATCAATCATTTTAAACAATATCTACCGTACCATAATTAGTCGTGAGGAGCTTCGATGACACGTCCGTATTTCACAAGATTCGCGTGATATTATTGTAACAATGGCAACCAGGTTATTTCGAATTGTCACAAACGATTTCTCTCCGCCCTCGAGGATTTGTATCGGGTTAGTTCGACATGGACATCATATACGAGGACAACCGCCGACAGTTGCTCGCACCTTACAGCAACGTCTCGCAGGTAAGGCAATCACGACAATAATGTTCGCATGAATACTTCTCCAACTATGTTTCTTTCAGCTTTGAACCAACCGGATCCAGAGACGTCGTTCAAAGTAGATATTGGGTTCGCCGTTCCGAAAGTGCCGAAAAATGTAACAAAGACTTGGCTGGCTGAGAAAAAGGCTATTGCAGAAGATCCTGATACGGAGAAGCAATCGAGAAACAAGTCGTGTAAATAGAACTTCTCCCACCGACGGTTTTTTTATTATTAATTTTATAGCGACAAAAATTATTATTGTTCTTTGTAGTATCGATCGACATGGATGTGGTAAGAGAGATATGGTTAAACACAAACAGTCCCTCGGACCTGCATAGAATCGCAGACCATTACGGAGTCTTTGAACATTTATTCAAGGACGCATATTTCAAACCAGTTGTACCTTTAGAGATAGACTATCAAATTCAGGATGATAAGTTTGTCAGAGTTTATACAGGGAATGTTATAAAGCCTAGCGAAGCGCACAAACCTCCAACTGTGAATTTTTCGGCGAAGGATGACACGTTATGGACTTTGATAATGAGTACTCCAGATGGTAACTTGCAAAATGGGAATAACGAGTATTGTCACTGGTTCGTGTGAGTATAAAATTAATCTGTGTTGATATAATTAATTTTAAGTAATATATAATAGGGAACTGTAATGTTATTCGTAGAGGTAACATCCCTGGGAATGCAGTGGAAAAGGGAGAACAAATACTGGATTACATGAAGCCCATTCCATCCAGAGGAATTGGATATTATCGTTACATATTCGTTCTTTACAAGCAAAATAAGCGTTTAGATTATTCGAAATATAAAAAGGCTCAACCTTGGTAAATAGAAACATGCAAACCATTTGATGTTTCATGTACAATGTAATTTACATTTTATTTGTACAGTCTGCAGTTGGAGGAACGCGATTGGACAACGCTAGAATTTTACCGGGAGTATCAAGACGATCTTACGCCCGCGGGTTTAGCATTTTTCCAGAGTGATTGGGACCCTTCGGTAACAGAATTTTATCACTCGTCGTTAGGTGTGTATGCTCGTTGGAATTACTTTGATCCGATGAAATCACAGTTATTCTACACCGTGTCTAGAATCTGTTGTACTTCTTTTTTCATAGATGCGGCGGAACCAATATTCGAGTATAAGTTCCCGACAGAATACACTAAGCCGCAGGAATGGTTCCCACTGAGACAACCTTTCAATCTTTATTTAGACCTTCACAGAGATCCCAAAGAGACGATGAAGTATTATCTATTGAACAAATTGAAGAACGTTCATCCTTTCAGAGAACCAAAACCACCTTTGAAGTATCCGAATGCTATTCCTTTCGAGAAGTATTCGCCTTCCTGGTTGAGACTGAAAATCAAGAAGGACCGTTTGGGTTGGGGGCGAATGAACGACATGTAGTAATATACCTTTTATTTGCCAACAAACTTTTGTAAATAAATTCTCGACGAATACCGTGTAATTAATCAGGTAGTCAATTTTCATAGAATCTATGGAGGATCGTGGTAACGTCGACTGGTATACTGTCGTTATTCTAGTCGCGTAAAAGCTTCGACAGCCTGTTTGCTTCTTAGTTTGATATCAGCCCTTGTCAGTACCGTGGAGTCGATCGCTTCGTGCTCAACGATGAAACCTGAATGTTTATAATCTGGTGTTACTATCCATTTGTTTTAGATAGAAGCAGAGAGAACGTATAAAGATCAACTATATTTTTTTAGATGGAATGGTGTGCATTTCGATGAAGCTGAAGACCATTCAAAGTCAAACTTACCCGTAGCATCTGTTTCCTTGTCTTTAAACTTCAGTTCCGAGTTATAGTCAGATACGTAAGTTTGGTACAGATCTTTCGCTCTCTCGTCCCTGTCTTTATCGAATTCGAAGTTGCTCATTCCAAACAGCGCCCCTACTTTTCGACTCACGGTCGACAGTAACGCTAGACCTAAAGAGCAAACGTACAGTACGGGATTTGCCATTTAAACATGAACATTGACGATCGTTACCCTCCGTTTCGACTTTTTCCATTTGTGGTAGACCAGCGTCTGCTTCTTCCGTGTCGTCCTTGTCTTCTTTCGATGTCTTCTTCTTCTGTGCTTTAACGATTCCTCTCCTCACGCAGAATAGCATAGCTACCATGTTTTGTAACGCAGCTCGTATGTCCATCAACAACTCGCCACGAACTTTTCTTACCTTCCTGTGCTGGATTCGACGCTCCTTTTGCATCGTGATCTGATTCAGAAGAGCGTTTCTGTCCGCGTTATATCTACAGTCGAACAATATCATCAATGATGTAATTTTTGAACTCTAACTGTTCAGAATACTCACGCTTCCACGTTCGCGACAATAGCATGCTCGATATCTGATAGACCGGCTAAAGCTTCGTTTTTTCGCGACAACAGCGAGTCACGTTCTTGGACATTACGGTTGAATTGGTCGAGCAATCGCGTTCTCTGTTTCATTTGTTCTTCCAACCTGATAAGCATAGGGAGAAACGCAAATCAGAGAACGATACTAGCATCTATATCTACGCTAATCGACAGTCTTTCTTTCTCCAGGTCGGAACACAACAAAGAATCTCTAGTGTCTCTTCTACATAACAACTGTGACTCTGCAGATTCGAAGTTTCCACAGTTACGAAAAGAATATTGTATTAGACAAGCGAGGGTACCTCACAAGTAACTCTCGATAAGATCGCACCAGCAACGACTCTTGAACATTGTGCAAGACTTGCTCGAGGGATTTCATCTGCCTTTCCAACGATTCGTTCGCCGCCAATGAAGCGTTCCTACCTTGCATGGTGAACATTGTTTCGCTCTGTCGTTTCAAGCAGAGGGAATAGTATTTTGCCATCATTGTGTAACTGACTACAGTGTTTTCTCGATAGTTGTACAAATCTCGGGTCCGACTCGAGACAATTATCGGCCAGGGATACTATTCTTCGACTACTGCAAAGAAGCATAAAGCTGCGACAGCTACATGCTGCCGAATAATGAAAATTACGCCTCGTAAACGTGAAAGACTTTTAAGGACGATTGCGGTCTAGATTGATCTTTTGAAACGCCAGACAATTAGACAATTGTCGAGAAAACACTGTATTTTTCGGTTCTGATCTTACGTGGGCACTTACTTCGGTTCGTATCAAAGATTGCGCGTACGACCACAGATCTTCGACTTGGCTGCGAACGAGCGCCAATGTGCGTTCCCGCTCCTTCATGTTGTTCCAAACTTTCCGCGTGAGCAGTTTGCACTTCTGTTCTATGTCGTCGGCTTCTTCGACCGCCAGCTGCCCCATTATCGTCGCCTTGAGTATCACCTTGCATTGACTTCGTCGATCTTGCTTCAGTATATCCAACAGGGCGTCGTGTCCCACCGAATCCTTCGCGGAACGGTTTCGTTCAGTAGTTTGCAAAACAATGTTAACAGAGAATTGTACCTGTTTCAAGATTTCAAGCATACAGTTGTACGTTATGTTTATCGCTTTCGCTGCGTTTTGCTTCGCTATAGCCAGCTGATAGCGCGCTATCAGTCCTTGTTGCGGACCTTCCGCTGCGGTCTGCTTCATCTCTTGTTCCTCCGCATATTTCTCGGTCAATTCCACGTGCTCTAACTACGTTACACATCCGTGTGAATAAAAATGTTCGTATACAATTCGATCGCCTCGGATATCTCGATAATGTCACCTGCAGTTCGAAGCAAAGCTTCATCTTCTTCTTTTTCTCGTAACGAAGTAGGTCCAGTCGACGTCGCCTCAGACAATTATCCTCGTAGACGGTCGAGCAGGTGTGCTGAAAATTGAATCAAATCGATATTCTAGTCCTCAGAGTTTCGATCGTGAAACAAACCTCTGCACCACGATCAAGGCATTTCAACTGCAAATCCCGATGACCTCGCAGTACTCTGTGCGTTTGATTTTTCGTATCCTTGACGAGTTGCCGGTACTTTTTCACGTCCTCGCGGAACGTGTTCAGTTGCCACGATACCCTCCTCTTCAATTTTACGGCATCTTGCTGTCGCAGCTTTTTCTCGCGGCCTGTGCGATCGGAGAATAGCACAGTTAATCAGATAAATCGTAGCTGATTACTAGACTGTGCATCTTTATGGAGAATAAAAATGTTCTGCATTGATCGTGTCAAGCAGAAGTAAAGTAAAAATCGACACTACAATATTCTGAGATTTTGTCGAATCTTTTCAATAAATCCATGAAAATCCGCAGTCTACCGGCACGTATACGATTATAATAGCATCCCCTAACCGTACAACTTTAAAATCCCACGATACTGGTCGAGTTTGTCTTTCGTGGACCATCTACTGTCCTTGTACAGTTCGACTACTTTCGTAGCCATGATCTTCCTGTAGAATTACGCCTGTATATTACGCTTTATGATTTACGATTCATAGCTGCGCCTGGAAACGAGAATTCAACAACATGTGTTATCGTATTTATAAGCTGACAATCTCAGAGAATAACTCAACTTTATTTTACATACAAAGATGTATATATACCATGTATAAGGAGAAAGTCGCGAAAACCTACGTGCTTCTAAAGGTTAGAAACAGTCATCGAACAACCTATCCGTATCGCATTCATTTATTGCATCTATACAGAGAGGTGTAAGAGCACCTCTCTCTCTCTTTCTCTCTCTCTCGTTTTTTCTTTTTCATACATATACGCACGCGCACATACACCGCTATTTACCCGCCTTTTGTTCTTTGTTTAATTAAGCTCATTCTTCGACTATTTTGTATACGAAACAATTCTGTTAGTCTCGTTCTTTACGCTGATACGGCGATACGCGAGGCGACAAAACCGATTCGTTCTCTATTGTCTACTCGTTACGGAGAACAGGAACGAAGCGAAAGGAGGAAATCATTCTAAACGAGACAGTTTTGTCGCCAGTCGCAATACTTCAAACGAGAGATCATCGTGTATCGGGTGGCCGCAATTCGTCAGACGTTCTTTCTCCGCCAATAAAATTCGAAGATAACAGAAAAAATACGCTGAACGATGTCACGAAAGTCAGCGATCTTATGATTGATATGTATTATGTCTTGCGGATTCGGCGCAGCATACGCGTCTTATCCGCAGGAGAGCTGATCAACGATGATAGATCTATCGCGTAAAACAGGCTGATCTCTTCACGGCAGATCGTGTAGCGTCGATGTCGATGTTACATACGTAAGTCGGTACGAAATGGTTTTCGTCGCGCAAAATTAATCGATCGATTATAATCGGATTAAACGTCTTTGTACGATCTGCAGGGGGGCGGTGGCGCGCTCCATATCCCGTTCTCCCTACAAGTTGGCCTTCTGACAGGTTCCAGCGGTGTTACGTATCCGGGCGAACAGGTGACCTAGCAGAGACAATAAGGAAAAAATTCGCATTAGTCATTTTGACTGGTCCGGTAGTTCTAGTGTTAAATATGGCGCTTCGTTACCTGTATATTGTCGCCGGGTTTGTACCAAAACTTCAGAGGAGCGATTCGTCCGTGTGGCGGATCGCCTGGATAAGGACATCTCACTTTACCTGGAAATCAACGCGATCGTAGACAACCACACTAAGGATTCGTGTCCGTCTGAGAGTTTCACTCAAGTTGGGACGCGTCCATCCGAGAATACTTCAGAAATGTTTTGCTCTCGGAGATACCTCTCAGGTATATCTGGCCATTTGAAATTCGTACGTGCAGCTCTCAGATGAATTTCAATTGTTACAGGTTATAAGAATACTCGTGAATAGAATGGACGCGCCAAATTTACTGCGATTGTCGCAACGGTACTTGATATGAAGTAAAAAATGTTTGAAAAAGAGAAAATGCTAAACCATTTTCGAAGATACATTTGTTTAAACAGATCTTCGCAACGTCATTCTGGAAAATAACTCGCGACAGTTTTACTCTCGGACGAACGCGCACCTTTAAATCCTAAAAAAAGGAAAACGTACAAATCGGTGACGGGTGAGACCACGTGCCGTCTTCGGTGCATATTATGGAAGCCTCGCCGAGTAGTTGATGACCCGGCAAACAGGCGTATCTGACAAGTGCGCCGACTTTGTGTATTCGACCGCGATGATGTTTCCTCTCCGAATTGTGACGGTGGGTTTGCTCGATGATCCGTCCGCTTTTCGGTATCGATGGTGGTGGACAGGTAATTTCTGCGGAAGAATCGTTACTCGTTAATGTCGCGTCGCAGAGTTATACTCGTCGAAGCGTAACAGAATTTACCAGCACAAATCGGCACGTCCGCGCTCCACGAACCGTCCTCTTTGCATTTTATAGTGTCCGATCCGACGAGCCTGTGGCCCCACATGCAAGTGAACACCGCCCTGTCGCCGAAACTGTTATTGTACTCGATCAGCTGCAACCGGGAATCGTCGAGAGTATCCAAAGCCGGACACTCGATCGTCTCGCATCGTGGCATGTCACCGGACCATTTACCTAAGAGCAACGCTGAGTTAATTGTCTTTGGTATTTTTACCAGGTTTTTATTAGCTCGCTTTCTTGTCTGTCTGTCTGTTCGGTAAAAAATCTTGCAATTTATTATAAACTAACTTCCCGATAAGCTAGAGACTTGAAACTTTCCACATAGCTCAGAACTGAATGACAATATTCGTATATAAAAAAAACTGTGCGTTTAGGAGATAGTAATTAAGAAATCGTGATAATACGGTCGGAGTGGTAGTACGCCATTGTTTCTTACTCTTTCTACTTCATTAGATTACTACGCGTTCCCACTTCGTGTCCCAGTGTATTTTTTCGTATGTAGAGGTAAATCATGAACAACTTCAACTGTCTCCTGTTCGTTCACGCAATCGCTCGCGGTTGTCTTCGATGTTTTTACGATTAGCTTTGTTCCGTACCATTGTATTGACAGGTTATGCCTGGGGCACCTTCCAGTCTGTATCCGACAGGGCACTCGAACATCGCTCCGTGACCCATCTTCGCACCTTCGATCTTCCCGAGCAACGGTGGTTCCGGCAGACTCAAAACCGGACACTGGACGTCTGTAATCCGTAAAGCGTAAGGCGCGAGAAATTATACATATTGATATGTGTGTATATATGTATATATATTCCTCGAAGAGGGACTCGATTACTTACCAGCAACGTGAACACGAATGGAGTTGGACAGTCCGCGGGGCGTGGAGCAGGTGTACGTACCGGAATCTTGAGCTTTCGCGTAATATATTGATAGCCGGTATTTCCAATCCCTCTCGCTAGCTGCGATCGCCCATCCTGCAGCGAATGGAAACCGCTACAACGCAACGTTCGATGGTTTTCCCATGCTTTTTGCCTCGCGAGCGACTTTGTACGTTGCAACAGCGTATGTTTTTCTCCAGTTTTGTCTCCCACAGTGTTACAACCAAAGCTTGAAAGTTGTTTTGGTAAACCTTACGTTTAGGGGTGGTAGCTCCAATGATCTTGACCTTGACATATGTTGTCAAGGACAAGATTCTGAACAACTGTTGTCAATATAACTACTCGGTGCTCGGTCTTAGTTTTTGAGATAATTGCAAAATATTAGGTAGCATATGTAGGTAAGCATATTTGGTAAAAATGTTTGGAATAAAAGAATTGCAGTTCATGAGCTTGTGCTTGTTGTCCATAGTATGTCCATGACAGTCACACTATGGGAGACAAGACTGTATAAGGAGAGTTTGCGTGTAAGAAAGAAACTAAACGTTCTATCGTGCAACCACCATAGTTACCTGACTGTTGCGGCCAACACGTTGAAATTTCATCGCGCGTTTCCCAAAATTGAAAACGATCGAAACGGTTGGCTGCGGTACCTCCGATATCCGGACGGATAACATCGAAGGGACATCGATTACTCACCACTTAAATACTGTCGATAGGTAGACGTCCAGGTCCATTCCGGGTTACCAAGCTTCCTAGCGAAAAGGCACTCCAAGTGAAGAATGCTTCCTGGAAAGACCGCGAGGGCACCGGACGGTTCCACGGCCGCCGAACCAGCTGGTAGTCCGAACATGATCGTCGGCGGTACGTCCTCTGTTTCTCCTCGAACAGTCATCAGAGGAGAATAACTTAAACACAGGTATCGTCCTCGTCTCCGTCAGGAGAACTCGAATTCTCTCGATTCTAGCGAGCCGAACCAGCAGCGCGTCGATCGAGGAAATTTAAACGGATCTACCGTCCGAAAGATGCTGCTTCTCGAGCCACTCACCGGTATAATTAGAAATGACCGTCGTCGGGACGCAATACGGCACTTTTCCGGTCCAGCTTGCATTCCGACAATGCAGCAACGAGTCACCGATCAGCTTGTATTTACCGAGTTCCCTGCATCGAACGGTCACCCGTTCCTCGTGCGGCACAGTGATTCTATCCACCTAAAAACGGACCAATGTTTCTATAAGTATTCTGTTTTTCTCTTACGCGTGTTCTTTCAATAATATATAGCTTACCGATATCGTTATATTTTTGTAGGTGACGATCAAGAGCGGATGGAGACCTTCGAGTTTGCAACTCTGCTGGAGTCCGTCCGCACCTGGAATCAATCCTTTATAGTTTAGGGAGTTTACAGGTAGAATGTATACAGGGTGATTCTGGAAACAAGTTACTGCCTGATGCATCCGCAGTTGCACTTTGTTCTTTAACGCCATCCAACTGTTTTGTTGAACCAAACATTTTCTGTCGGGAACGTTATTTTACTCCAAGATTTATCGAAACTCTCGATATGAATTGTAAGAGAACTAATACGGTATTCACTGTGACAGAGAATTGTCAAATATTCCCGCGTCGTTAATACTTCTATACGTACGATATAATAAAAGGGATCGATTGGTTTAACAAAAGCATTGGGTTGTATTAAAGAACAAAGTGTAAGTTCTTTTATTCTTCCATTTCTTTTATTTTCATTTAAACAAGGGCAGTGACTTGTCCCAGTTCCCAGAATCACCCTATGCACCGTTGTTGTTCTCGATTCTGGTGCACGCATTCGTCAAAACAAGCACTCGCGCGCCGTCCGCGCGGATAATTTTGCAAATCCACGTTCATTGAATCGCGCATGCTCGTCGTCGTAATACCAGACGGTCGATAGAGTATCTAGTATCTAACCGTTTCGAAAAGCGCCCAGACGCGTCGCCATCGATCCATTCTCGGGCCCTTGGGAACGCGATTCCTTCGAATTATCTCGTCTGTTAGCTACCCCTTTCTCAAAGGGATCATCCCTGGAGGGGCGAACGCTTGGCAACGAACACCAACGAGGAAAACGAATCTTTTCTTCGTTCGAACGTTCCACGTTCTACCCCCTCGTTTCATTTCGTTCGATGTCAATTGAATCTCGTTTTCATTTAAACGAGCACCGATATAACGCGTCGATTTCTGTTTCTAGCTCTTCTCCGTTTCGCGCGTATTTCTCTCTCAGAGCGCGACACACGGAAGGTCCGCTGCGGTTCACGAGGGTAGTCGGCGAATCGATTCTCGGTACGAACCGCCCACGTTACTGCAGAAAACATCAACCCCGATACGCGAATGTAGAAAGAGGAATGCGAAAGCGAAGAACGTAGAGACGCGTGAAACGCACCTGTTTGACCCGCATCGCAAAATCCAACGATCAGACCGAGCAAGAGGAGGAACCATGCCGCCGTGGTCGACGGGCTCGCGCGAAACACGCTCTCGAACAGTTTCCTTCTTCTTTCCTTCTCGATGAACATACTGTTTGTCTTCGCACATCAGAGCGAAACCCGGTTCGAGTTACCACACCGGAATGTTGTTCCGATGCCGTTTGCGCACCGAAAGTGGGATGAATTATCATGCGTCGTGGTACCGTTCACTCTTGATTTCGACATGTCGTTTCACGAGCACAATGAACCGCGCGTTGCCGACCGTCAAACACCCGAGAGCATTGCACAGCGAACGATCGAATCAATCGGAAACGTATCCATGGGGAGATCGGACGTCGGATCCGACCAACGGAACGAACTTCTCTACACGTATACGTAAGTACGTGCCGCGCAAACGGCGCAAACGGCGCAAACGGCGCCCAATCACCCAACGATCAACGGCAAGAGCAACGTCCCCACTAAACTTTATCCCTAACGTTCCTAAACGACACGAACCGCCACCGCCACCGCCGCCGCCACCGCCGCCACCGCCGCCGTCACCACTCATTCCCACCACCAACGGTGAAAGAATCAGAGCGTTCTGCCTGATTCACCTTTTTGGTCCCCTATGGATCGGGGACTTCTTCTCCTTTTCCTCCGCGATAATTACACAACGTACTTGCGTAATTTAGTGTTAGTCAGTCGTTGTAAGAAAGAGAGCCAGAAGGAATATTGCATTCGTGCAACCTCCTCGTGGTAAGATCTGGGCAATCGGTATTATCCTCTATTTGTAAGTGCTCCTAGTATCTTACGAATAAAGGATAATATCGAGCTGATAGCTGTAGTGTATTTTTAGACTAATTAATTTTAATAAGAAAGCAGCCACCTACGTTCGTATTAGCATGGACATTAGAACTTACGCATCCGCAATATCCTGCCAGACACCTTCATCTCATCTCGTCTCAATACACATTTAATGTAATAATATTGTAATCTTTTGGTGAAAAATAAAAAATATTAGTTACAACAATTAATGTCCCCTACCCTATACATGAATATGCGATAGTAGAATTAAATTAACATATTCGAAAATGTTCATTAAAGCAAAATTATTTAAATTCGACGAAACTTAAGTTTTGTAATAAGACCTTCCGATTTTCGGAAATTTTTCGACCTTCCGACTTGTCGTTGACTTGTACTACTGAATTTCCGAAAATTTTCGGCCGTCTGATTTATGGTTGATTATACTACTTGCCAGTTTTCGAAAAATTTCGAAAATTTCCGCAAATTGAGTAGTAGTACAAGTCAGCCATAAATCAGACGGCCGAAAATTTTCGTGCGTCTGACTTATGATTGATTATACTACTTGCCAGTTTTCGAAAAATTTCGAAAATTTCCGCAAATTGAGTAGTAGTACAAGTCAACCATAAATCAGACGGCCGAAAATTTTCGAGCGTCTGACTTGTCGTCGACTTATACTACTGAAAGAGGAAAATTGAAGGAGTTTACGAAAATTTCGAAAAGTAGTACAAGTCAGACATTCAGGAAGAATGGGTTGTTGCAATAAATATATACGATTCTTTATGACATTATCTTTATTTATTCATTGTATTTTCATACATAAATATGTTGATATTTTACATATATGTAACTTATATTCTAACGCATATACATACATAATCATAAAAGGAATTATCTGTACTTTTATATTATTTAAATAAATAAAAGCACTGACGTAATAAAAATGACCGGGCATACGCGAAAAATGTTGGCCGATATCGCAGATCATAGCACTGATTGGACAGGCCGATGCACTTCTCTGTGCTCAACATGGGAGACATCATAACCTAGCTTGTTTGATAAATACTTATACTGCCTTCTGATGTTTTTTCTATCAAATCTAAAAATTACCGTTGAAAATGTACGATATATGTCACCCTAGTGTAAGTAGAATAATTGATTTGGGTGTATAGTAGATTCGAATTGTAGAAATAATCCTTCATTAATCTCCGTCATAATTATTTTAGTTTTATCACATCGGAAAATTGGGATGCACAGATCCTGTGAAGATAAGTACAACGTTCTATGTTTACATCGAACTGTGTGAAGGTAATTGAACCACTATCGTAACAATAACAAGCCTTAGCAAAATGTTTTCAAATGAATATGTATATGAATATATGGTCCCCTCAGGATTTCAAATCCATAATTCTCGTTCTTTCCACTCTCCCTATCTCCTAATTTTCACAGCGGAACCTACTGTTTATTACGGTGGGTTCCGAACCACCTTTTACCAACAACACCTATACCTAGGCAGGCTCCCATCCAATTACTGCTTGCACCCAGCGCTGCTTAATTTCAGTGATCGTACGAGAACCGGTGTTTCCAGCAAGGCATTGGTCATTGGTGTTTTCAAATTCATTATTTATTTTCAGCACGACAATATTGGGACGTCAATTATAAATACAACAAGAGCGTGGATTTACTCTATTTAGAAGTTAAAAAGAAGAAGAACTCTGAAACCGAATTCTACGTACCATGGCCAACATTGTACAACATCTCCTTGAGCAAAATCGAAGAGATACAAGAAGGCTTAGACAGCGATACGTAAGGATAAAATCATTTGTACAATTAAAGCGTAGGGTTTAGTATGATTTATAAATAATTCATGCTAGTAAGCTGTGCTTTGCAGGATCACATTTGTTTTTAAATCCGAGGATAGCACCAGCATTATCTACAAGGTGACTAAAGGTCTGGTCAAACCTATGTCTCCGGAAATTACTAAATTGATGAAAGAGAAGGAAGAAAGAAAGCTAGACTTAGAAAAGGAAATTAGAAAAAATACTTCCAACTTGTATGAACTAGCAAAGTCTTTAAACTCGAATAATACTAACAAGGAAACAGAGACTGACAAAGACAAAGAAGATGAGAACGAATAGATCTGCATTATTTTGTTTCTGTTTTTCTATCGTATATTGAATTCACAGTTCTAAGTTACTATTGCAAAAGTTGTACAAGGACTAGAAATGACCGAACACTGGATAATTGTATATTGCTTTTAGGTATTTATTATTGAAAGTAAGTGTATTACTTATATATATTCGTAATATTGTAAACTTGGGAAGTACTGATCGAAAGTTACTTAACTAAACAGAGTGATATGTATTAAGCTGCCACTGCAAATGTATATGTTAAATAAATTATTTTTTTCAGGATAGCCTCAAGGACATCCTTTTCATCTAGGCATACTAGCTGTTCATGTGATTTTTTATAAACGCTACGAGGCACATGCTGTTTCTCATTACTATTAGACTAAAGATAAATACAGTGAACATGTTACCTAAGATTAGAACTTAGCGGGTCTACGTTATCAGCTAAGTGTATATAAAAATAAGTAACGAAAGTACGATCTAATAAGGTTTCTACTTTTGAGTTGTTAAAAATAGATCTATCTACAAAAAAAAAATGTACGACACTTCAATTATATATATACATTTTTCAATTATCATGTTTCTTCTTTTTCGAACATCCATATCCAATCGTTAAAGTTGCCAGTATACACGAAGAAACTTCGTTCTTGTAAAAGTACTTATGTATGTGATGTTAATGTTAATACAGTATATCATTCTTCCTTTTTTTGTTTACTGATTAATGTATACATACGTTTTAGGTAGGTGGATATAGTATACAATTAATAGAATCGACAAGAAAATATTCTTCTCTACGGTGTGGATTGATTTGATTTTATAAAAATCTGTTCTCTTTTGGCAGTTAGACGCGTCGAAACAATGTAACTGATTACTCGTGGACTATAAAAATAAATTGTTCCTTGAAATTCATTACGGATCTCTCGATGGAACGTTCACCGAGTACCTCGACGTTACATATTTTCTTGTCCGTTACATAAGAAGACGCCGGTTACACAGATTTTCAAACGTCCTTGTACATTTATAACTAAAGTTTATATTATAGTTACTCGGCTAAATCGTAGAACCTATATATGAGAATTGTATAAAATAGGCACATTAGAAATAATGTGTTACATGAGCACCTCTGCGTAAGTAGGTCTTCGCTTCAATTTACATGGTCTCGGTACAAAATAGTTACCAAACAGTTTATTAATTTATCGGTGCATTAAGGCAACTAGAATTCGAGATTGATACTCGAAACTATCACAAGTGATACAAACGGTTTTATATGTTTCGTAATTTCAAATACGGCCCTCTTTTTTTATATAAAATTGCAAGAACTTCCGTGACGAAACGAACAATCGTCTCCGATCGGTTTCGTTTAAAAAGTTCTCGCATAGAAAACGTTTAGACCGATAGTCATCGTTCAATTTAAAAAATGTTTCGTGTAAAAGATAGAAGAAATGAACACGATGAAAGTACATTAGTGTATTCGTGTGTTACTAGTGATATTTTCAGAAATCGTTTGCGGGATCTATTGAAGTCAATAAATTTTGTAAGGTGTAAAGAGAGAACGACGTTAGCGCAGAACTCTGAGTAACTAAGATGTAACGCGTATATTTGTGATGATTGTACAAGGTAATCGCGACTGTTCACCAGAATATAAAGGAGAAGGGGTGAGTAAAGGGAAATGGTAGTGTGATGTTTATAATGAAAGGTGAAAATGACTACTAAGAATGTGCTACTACATGTGTTACCCTTTGTGATATTATGTTGTAATAACATATCAAGCTGAACTATTGTACTTAGTTGGATCTTATGCATTACTTCTAGACGACGTTCGGTTACATATTTACAATGCGTAGCACTAGAATACCGAATGTATTCTATCACATACTGGAATCGTGAAAATATGTAACTAAAATGATACGAGTAAAATTAACAAATAGATTACGGGGTAGGAATCAAACCTCTAGAAATCTTGTTCGGTACAAAGTTTTGCAGGTTTGTTTGCTTACAATTCTTTTTAACTAATCGTACAAAAAAATTTAATTTCAACTTGTCGATCATGTTGATAAGTAAGTAGATGCACGCGCAATCAATGCCAATCGATAAATGTTAGTGCCCAATGTTAATTACCGTGATCAATAGTGTTGCACACAGGGTGCCATTTCTTTCATTCAATTCCCTATCACATGAGCATGAGCAAATATAGTTACATTTTGATTTATTCACTGCACTTTATGAATATTAATTATGTTTATACAGTTAATATCTTTTTACGATACACGGGGGAGGAGGGATAGAAATCTGAAGAATTTGAAAAGTGATTAATATACATAGAAATGATACGTGTACGATGAAAAAAAATTGTAAAATAATACTTTGTATTCTAAAAGAAGAAGTAATTTCAGACGATTGGTCCGGTGTTTAGAATCGTGGCTATGTCGAGATCTGATAAAACGTCTCGCGAAACGACAAGGAAACCCTTTTTTAAAATTTAGATACCAAATAGCAATAGCCTTCGTATCAAAATATCGAACATGCTACAAAAGTACATGTATCAGAATTTATGTTTCTTTTCCTGCCTTTCGGCCGATAAGTAGCGAATGTTGCCTCGAAACATCTCAAGCGACTAACAACTATTTTTCCTTACGGTGAAGCTAAACCAGTAATCGTGATAGATGTAAATCTGAAAAAATGTATAACTATGAGTTAAAAGCCTGAAGATCATATATTAATTAAAAACCTGAGATTCAACGGTAGAACATAATTCGTATCTTTTCTGTTTTTTTTTTCTCTCAATTCTCTATATCCAATTATATACCATGACACTAAAAAATAAAACGTCTGTACAATACATAACATTATGAAGTGTGGAAACATATTATTTCTGACAAAATTAAACAAATTACATATATAATTACCGGTATTATTAATTCATTGCGATTCGATTGCCCCTAAAATGATCTCTGAAACGACATTAATAGAACGCTGAATGATTTCCATATCAAATTTAACAAAAAAGACGAACAACATTGTTAATATTATCGACACGGCTAGCACCAGTCAGCCATGTACGTAAAATCTTTAAATAGACTTTGTTCTAAATCGCTAAGTGGTCTAGGATCTTTAGGCGGAGTTAGTTGCGGTTTCTCGGATGTGAATTCCTCATCGAAATTACTGACGTCTTCCACAGAATGCTGGAATAGAAGCAAAATCACGATGCACCGGTTAGAACAAAATTGATTTTAACATCAACCTGTGAAAAAGAGATGAAGATCTGATACTCACAATCACTGGAACAAACGGTGGCTTCACGCGTCTCAGAAGTAAATCGTCCCAGGCTATATGCCTAAAGAATGCTTGTTTTTTAACATCCTCAGCATCTCTTTCGCTGCTGCCCAATCTCCTATCAGGATTTTTCCTTAGCAACTGCAAGGAAACAAGGTCCAAATATTTCTCGTGTCGCTGCTGTTATAAGAAACAAATTCTCAATCTAATAAAGAGCAGCATACTCACCCTTCGCATTATTGCTATCGCTTCCAAAGAAAGGAATCGCGGATAACGAACTTCGTCGTTCACAATCGAGTCAAACACTTCTTCCTCGTCATCCCCAGGGAAAGGAGACTAAAACAGATAATGCTGTAGATTATGGATCTCCGTGCGAACCAAAAATGTTCTCCATCCGTTGCGAAGAAAATTTTCAGTCTCAAATTGCAGATGACGATCGAGCTTACCTCGCCAACGAGCATCTCAAATATCAGTACACCAAGGCCCCACCAATCCACTGCTCTGGTGTACGAGGTTTCGGTGAGAACCTCAGGAGCCAAGAACTCTGGCGTTCCACAGAAAGTTCCTGTTCTATCCCCATAACCCATTCCCTCTTTACACAAACCAAAATCTGCGATCTTCACATATCCCTCTGTATCCAATAATAAATTGTCTAGTTTCAAATCTCTGGAAGGTCAACAGGCACATTGGTACTTTATAAAACTGCCACAAGAATTAATGATTTTTCAACTGCAGAAGAATTTGTCAAAGTCTACCTGTAAATGATACGACTCTCATGCAAATATTGCAACCCTAACACAACGCAAGCTGAGTAAAAGACTGCTCGTGGCTCCCCGAAGACGTCCGCATGTATGTGCATCATGAGATCACCTCCAGCAGCGTACTCCATCACAAAACACACGTGTGCCTATGGGAAAACGAAACTGTTACTGTTTGTTATCAAAATTCGTGCAAAAACGAAACGTGAAACCAGAGTACCCTCTCCATTAACCCTTGCGTAGTCAACAGCAATTTTCATAGTGAACTAACAAGTCAGCCTCAATAACGTCATCTAATAGTTTCATTTAAGATTGCAATGTGAAAGAAAATTTCTATGCTTTCTTTTGGTACAGCACAATTATTGAAAATCCTATTAATAGGCTTTCGGTAGGTAAAGTGTTAATTTATAGTCTTACAATGAGGATTTGTGCAAACTTGATAAATACAGAAAGGTTTTCAACTAATCTATACATTTCGGTGGACTACATAAGGGTTAACTGAGAATGATACCGAATTGTACCTCTGTTTGGAAACAAGCGAAGAGGTTCACCAGGAAGGGGTGGCGGGTTGCATTCGCCACTTCGAATATTCTTTTCTCGGACAACAATGACTCAACTTCATCCCTTGCGATAATATCTCCTTTCTTCAACGCTTTAATCGCGAAGTATTCTCCCGTGTTCCTGTACTGCGACAAAATCACTTTGCCGAAATGACCACGACCCAGGACCGAGAGTAGCCTAAAGTTCTCTATGGTCATTCCGGTCAGCTGCGAGTGTCTTCTAGACTCGTAGGCACTATCTCTGTATTGAGAAGGCTTAGAGGGCATTTCGTACACGACCTACAATTGTTAAAATCATTCGTCTCAGATCGAATTATCCCCCACACAAGCAACAAATACATGAACATTAATCACTCAGAGATTAATTGATAGCGTCGCTGTAGTCGTGTTAACAGTTTTATGCGTTGTATAAATGTAGGCCGCTAACAATCACGGTTTGAACAAAATGCAAAACGTTATTAGTAGACTACGGATATTTATGTAAAAACGTATCAACGATATCCGACATGAGACAGGCATTCGGTTTGTTAAAGGTTTACGCAGCGAAGTACACAAAATCTGTAGTATGTTTATTAATGGACTGGATGAACGAACTTTATGAATCATATACCGTCCACCAGAGCTCTGAGTAATTGTTAGAGCACCTAGAACCCGTGGTACCTCGAAGTATTTGCATTGTCGAAGACAGAAATAAACATAACATTACAGAAAGCGTCACGAGTACAGAGTTAGAAGCTTTTGTACAAAATTAAAACACAAGTGCATGCAACAGTTTGATTGGCATGCTCCCTACGAAAGACCAGTTAGCTCAGTGAGAATTGGCAATGGTTTGCCAAGGGGTTTCTCTACTTCGATACCATTAAAAATTGAATTTTTAGATCCAGATTTAATTCATTCCTTTGTAACGTATAATAGAATACACCATTTTTATATACAGCATTTTTTTTATGAATCCACACCACAATTTATATAGGGTTGTCCACCTAAATGTCCCCTAAATGTTAATTTTTTCTCAATGTCTTTTTTCCAGGTGGACCACCCTGTGTATACAACATAATATTAATTTGAAAATCTGAATAGATCAATGTAGAGAGACCCCTTGATTTAGTACGAGCCGCAATGAAGTTCGAGAGTCGGTTTCACGTAGAGTATGTGAGTAAGAAAGGAGCAGAGTCACAAGAACAATAAAGCTGCGTGTAAAGGAGGTATATACCTCATCTTCAGGAAACTCGACGACAGGTTGGGGCGAGGGTGTGCGTGGAGAGGGTGGTGCAATCAGCACAGGACGAGGCTCTGTAACAAGAGGCCTCAAATTTGCGCCCTGAGGCCCCCCCTTTTCCTCGTTGTGCAGGAAATCAAACTCCCTTAATGCACTCTGCAACTACATTACTATCTGCTTAACTCTGGGGGAACTATTTCTCGATTACCAATTTACTTTGCGCCGCGTGGCGCAACACGTGGGTGCATACCAAACGGATAAAATTTCTCGAATTATATACTAAATTTATAATAAACAATAAGCTGGATAAATGAAGGGAGTTTGTTGCGACTTTGTCGAGAGAGAGCACTTGCACATTGCACGTAACAACGTTCTCGGTTACATTGGTGTCGGACTTTGTGAAAAACAGCTATGCGCAAAAGAAGCTAGCGGTAAAACAGAATAATAATTGTAAAAAAAAATGTACAGGTAAAAATACATTAACATCTTGTACGCTTGAAGCATCTAACAGTACGCTAATCCTCGATACTTGGCATTCTAGTCGGTCTTTATGTATAAACGTGATATTATACAAGAAGTCCCGTTTAAATCGATTCCCTCGAATAGCTCCGAAAATCATAAATAATTTCGAAGATATTCGAGGGGATCGATTTAGACGGGACATCCTGTATATATTCGTTGCGTTTTCAAAGCGGCAAATGTGAATTGTAAATACTAGTATACGTTGCGCAGTCGAAAGTATATAATATACCCTAACATGCCTCTTGTCAAAGTATATACACAAACGTTAGAAAGTACACGCCGTCAACTGGATATATTGTATATACGTGTTCTACATGATCTTTCACCCATAACCAGTGTACCAAAAAATACCCTGAACCTTTCAAGTAACAGAGAATACTTAGGAAACTTTCAAATACTTTCATAAAACAATGGATCTCCTCGATATACTACATCTCCGTTCAAATATACTTTTTATCGGCTGGTTGTTTCAACGGTAATCACGCTAAGATAATATGTAAGTAAGAACGATGTATATTTCTCAGGACATACCTCTTGATCTATTTTAGGTGGCGGGGGCGGCGCAGGCAACGAGGGTTTCTTGGTGATCGTTGGAGGTGGTGGTGGAGGATGTTCTGGAGGTCGTGGCAGTGTGGGACTACTGCTGGATGCTGACAGTCCCAGGGGTCTAGCTCCTCCGAGTCCTCCCTTGTCAGGGTCAGGCAATTCCCCAGGTGTTTCAGGCTTGTCCTCCAAGGAAGTATCAAAATCTAGCTGCAAAGGTTGCGGTCCTGAAAAATACAAGGTCGTTAATAGACTGCGGACTGTTTGTGGAAAATAAAAATTGTCTGCATCATTTGCAAGAGACTGGCGTCAGATAGACGTTCAATTCTTATTTTGATAATCTTAACAAGCTGAACTGCACAAAATCCTCAGTCTACTAATCACGTATCATCCCTTGCCAACTCATCAGAAACGCAACAATGCATGTACAATTACCTGACGGCGGACTCTCGGAGTTTCTTGTATTGTGTAGCGAAGGGGCTGATCGTTTCAGTAGCCTGCCCCAAGTAGCGACGTTGATATTCATCTGATTGGCTCTAGGGAAGTTCTTCACTTGCTGCTTGAAGATCTTGCGTTGACGTTGCAGCTTAGGCTTCCTCGAGATCATCGGGTTTAGGAATTTAATCTCGGCAAACAGGAGACCCTGAGGCTCCAACTGAAGGGCCATTCCGTGTCTGACGTCGTCGATGAACTCCTCCAGACGTAAGAACTTCACGGCGCAAAGGGATCTCCAGTCTTTCCAGTAAATGCCTATCTCAAGCTCTCTCGATTTATCTAGTTCAATGGAAAACCTGAAGAGACGGTACATTTACACAGGTCTGAACAAAGAGTATCTTCTCGAACGAAGGTGTGCAGTGAAATATACCTTTGATCCCAAGCCTGCTGGGAACATGGTCGCCAACTTGTTTGCGCTACTGTTTGGTTGTCCAGCTTAATGACTGCCATAATATCATCTGAAAGAAGCGCGAGCGTTAAGCACAAACCTCGAACTCAGGAGAATATAGTCAGTTATGAGATACACACTACTTGTTTCGTCCTTAACGCTGTAGGATTTGCTCGAGCTACGTCCTGTGACTCCTTTGACGAAACTGCGCAGGTCTGGACTCGCTGGATGCTCTCGTCTGGTACGTCCAGGGACTTCCTCCGCCAAGTCTTGACATCCCATTAGTCTAACCTGATGCGTAAACCATATGTCAAACAATGCTGAAATCACTGTCAACACAGATACGGTCTTAGATTACGGTCGCACAGGGGCTTGTCTCACCTCTAACTGTCCAGTTACAGCTGCACATCTTGAAACCGAAGCGGGCACGGTAGCTCTGCCCTCGAGAGGTCCACGGAAAGGTTGCAGAGAAGTGTAAGTCACCGGTACAGGGCTAGCTGACTGCACGCTAGCCAGCTCTCTCTTCAACTGAGCAGCAGTTCCGCTATCGGGTGGCAATTCCTGTCTTCTAAGTTCAAGGGATAATCTCAATAGGTCCAGCTTTCTACTCGATTCCGCGAGACTTGCTTGAGCCTGAAGTAATTCAAAGTGGAAGTATAGAAAGTGTTTCTAACGACGATCAGAGTGTAATGGCGCGAAGAGGGCACGTGACAAAACGCCGTTACTAATATAACCAATATTTATTAACAGCACGAACAACGTAGACAATCGCGTGTACCAGTAGGCTTACATAAATGCTCGATAATCAGCAGAATGTTCTGGCCAGATGTTTCTAACAGTCTTTAATTACAAAAAAAACGGACTACGAGTATGGAATATCATATAGTAATCGATAAATATAATTTAAACACACGCTTGCAACACGACCGTACATACTCCTAATCTCCTTAGAAAATTCCCTTACGATAACAGAGTAGTTAAATAATTAAAAAAAAAAGAAGCGATGAAAACACGTCAGCGAGATGCACCCCCTCACGATTTACAGTTCTTCGGTAGGGGTCGAACGATTTTCCTCTCGCTCTGCAACCGGAAGCCGGTTTGTCGTTCGAACTCGCTGATGGACCCGGTCCGGTCCCTCGAGTTCAGTTCTTCGAAGTGTCTTCTACAGTGATCGCAGGAGCAATTAGGATTCTTCGAGGGTCCGATATGGTGTCCAGGTTTGCGAAAGGCGTTGACGACTCTTCCAAAAATAGAGGCCTTAACGATATGATCGGTCCTCTCGCCCTGCGGAGTCATGAAAGGAGAGGTGACCCTAGAGGGCATCTTCGACGGTAGTGGAGAGGGACTTTTCGACGCGAAGGGTCCAATCTGATCGCGCAAACTACGGGCCTGCGGAACACTGCCGCTTCTAGTCGTGGAATCGGAGTGATCCTGCTGCGACTGCTTGCGGGGAGGTTCATCCTCTCTCTTAGCAGGCGCGACGCTGCTCTCAGCGGTTTCTCCGACTTCGTTGCTGTTTCTTCTAACGCTGAAGGTCCTCTTCACCATCTTCTGGCTCTCCTCGCTGGACACGAAGCTCCATCCGACCGTACCGCTTTCGTCGGAATCTTCTCCACTATCGGCGGAGGACCAGTCAGCTTCGTGCCTCTCCAGGTACTCCCTGATCTTCTTGCTCTGCGCCAGGTGTTTCCGGTCGGTCTTCGCCGACCGCCAGTCTCTGCATCTCTCTTCAGCTTTCGCCCAGTTCTCCTCCATGCGGCGAATCCTCTCCCGGTCGCTGGAGCTGGCGTACTCGAAGCTGTCGGAGGGTGTCAGGCCAGACCTCGAGGCGATCAGCGATTCTATATCCGAGAAGGTGTCCTTGCAGCTGGTGGCCGCGGCGGAGTCGTAATCGAAGGGAAAGCCCACGTTCGAGGAAGCCGCCGACCAAGGCACAGAGTCCAGGTCTCTCAGCGCGCTGTACGAGCTGAACTGAGAGGGGTACAGCGAGCTGAGCATGTCGTCGCTGTCGTAACCCTTCGAGCTAGCTATGGAAGGCATTCTCATGGGCGCGTGCTTGAAACTGTCGCATCGTCGTTCCGTCGCTCTCTTCAGGAACGCCTTGTCGTCCTGGAATCCTCTGGGAAGCACCGTATCCGGCACTTGCCTGTGCGTCACTCGCACGTCCGGGTTCTCGAATACGGTCGACGGTGTGTCACGCTCGTTGTCCGACGTGTCGGAGTTCTCGTCGTCCTCGGTCCCAGTGCAGTACACGTCGATGTGAACCGTTCGGGATTTTCGTCGCGCGCTGTCGTCTTTCGCCGACGAGTCGGATCTTTCGGAATCCACGGAAGGTCCCAGGCTTGTGGTCTCGGAGGCCGCGGTCGACGATTCGGTCTCTTGCTGAAAGAAAACGAAGCTGTAAGTTTTGATGGGTTCTTTTGGTCCGTTGCAGGGTGCGAAGCAAGTGGAAGTTTAGAGTTCGATGCTATTCAATTAGTCGAAGCTACGAAAGAATTATTCGGTTACTCTCCGTTCAAGCCGTAGACCATATACAGGCTGGTCCTTTCAAGTGAGGCCAGCTAAATATCTGTTCAGGTTATTGTGATGCAAACACTATTTGTTACGTAACGTGCAAGGTGTTAATGTAACAATATACGGCAATATTTCTTTCCAAAGGTCAGTTTTTCGAAGATTATTAAATCTTGCGCATTGGTTCGATCAATTGTAGACAATAAGTTAAATTAATTCAACGTTTCGGTCTGAATTTAGACTATTTTCAAGAATTATTACGGTCATCGGTGTTCTTTGATGCATAACTACATTCTTTTTTTTTTAATTTCATCGTGTAAGCGATGGAAAAATACATTCAGATATGTATAATAATCAAATATCAAAGTCACTTCAAGATCACGTTATTATATACATATATCTCAATGTATTTCTCGATCAGTTACACGATGCAATGGTATCTGGTCTGTATATGGTCTAAGGGTTCAAGCCACGAGACTCACCTTCTTCTTCTTCTGCTCGTCAAACGGAAGTAGACCAGCGGTTGCCTTCCTCCTGACCTTGCTCTTGCTGAACACTGTCGACGAGGACTCTCTGCACTCGATATCCGTGGTCTGCGAGGCAGCATCCTTGCTGACAGCGATCGTCTGCGTAGCAACCTTATCCTTGCTCAACTGAGTAGTCAGCACACTCTCCTCCTCCTCCACCTCGGGTACAGTGGTGAACTGTTGCCTGGAGAACACGTGCTGGGTGGAATGGTGTCTCCAGGATTGATCGTACGAGTGTTTCGTGGACTCGCTGGTGGCGATCTTGCCGGAGGTCTCTTTCCTGGATCCATCGGTGACGTCGACGGCGGATAAAACGATGCTGCATGTGCTTTTGCATCGGCGATTGTATTGTTGCGACGGTCTACGGCTCGGCAGGCTCGAGTAGGTCTGCGGAGAGTATTCGCTGTTGTATCCCGAGTCGGAGATCCCTCTTCCTCTGGAGGAGAGCGACTCCTCGTTACCGGAAGAGCCTGATCTTGGAATCGTGTAGAATCCAGGTCTTGGCGGTGGCGTCGAAGTGAAGAGGATGTTGCCTCTTTGGAAACCGAACGAGCTAGAGGACCCGGACGGAATCGATTGCGAAGACGAAGAGGCTGATACCGTGGGTGGCGGAGACTGACAAGTGTTCCATCTGTACACCATACGCACGCCGCTCGAATCTGTGACGCTCGAGGACACCGCCATCGGCGAATCACCTGACTCCGAGGTCGTCGGCGTGCTATGTCGGATCGTGACTTCCGCACGCACCAACCATGGCGGCTGTTGCGCGTTACCAGGCTCGCCCTGACGGCCGTACATGTCGCCGGTGCTTCTTCAGTCTCCTCCAGGCCGTTACCCACCGCAAAACATCCTCCGCACGGCCGTTCAACCGGCCGCCACGCGAACACGCGTGCCGGAACTTTACGACTGGCCACGGGGATACCGTGATCATCGGTTCGAACTCCGCGGCTTTCACGACTCCGAAACTAGCTCTGCTTTTGCACCTGGTTACTGTGCTAGCTCTCGAGGATTTTTTGATGATGCTCGGTCTTTTTTTTTAGCAAGTTGTCTTAGAGCAGGTAGCTAAAGTTTTATATTTCTAGTCTTTTTAAGTAATGGATCGGAAGAATATGAAGATTTTGTAATAAAAGTTCTGTGATTTTTCGAAAATATTTCGTCACGCTTCGTCCGAGATTTTTTTAAGAGTAGACTCAGAAATTATCTCTGGTTTGCACCTGGTTACTCTGCTACCTCTCGAGGATTTTTTGATGATGCTCGGTTTTTTTTTTAGCAAGTTGTTTTGGAGCAGGTAGCTAAAGTTTTATATTTCTAGTCTTTTTAAGTAATGGATGGGAAGAATATGAAGATTTTGTAGTAAAGGTTCTGTGATTTTTCGAAAATATTTCGTCCTGCTTCGTCCGAGATTTTTTAAAGAGTAGACTCAGAAATTATCTCTGGTTTGCACCTGGTTACTCTGCTACCTCTCGAGGATTTTTTGATGATGCTCGGTTTTTTTTTTAGCAAGTTGTCTTAGACCAGGTAGCTAAAGTTTTATATTTCTAGTCTTTTTTATGATCTTGCCTTTTTAAGTAATGGATCGGAAGAATATGAAGATTTTGTAATAAAGGTTCTGTGATTTTTCGAAAATATTTCGTCCCGCTTCGTCCGAGATTTTTTTAAGAGTAGACTCAGAAATTATCTCTGGTTTGCACCTGGTTCCTCTGCTACCTCTCGAGGATTTTTTGATGATGCTCGGTTTTTTTTTTTTAGCAAGTTGTTTTAGTGTAGGTAGCTAAAGTTTTATATTTCTAGTCTTTTTTATGATCTTGCCTTTTTAGGTAATGGATCGGAAGAATATGAAGATTTTGTAATAAAGGTTCTGTGATTTTTCGAAAATATTTCGTCCCACTTCGTCCGAGATTTTTTTTAGAGTAGACTCAGAAATTATCTCTGGTTTGCACCTGGTTACTCTGCTACCTCTCGAGGATTTTTTGATGATGCTCGGTTTTTTTTTTAGCAAGTTGTCTTAGAGCAGGTAGCTAAAGTTTTATATTTCTAATCTTTTTAAAATCTTGCCTTTTTAGGTAATGGATCGGAAGAATATGAAAATTGTGCAATAGAGGTTTCGCGATTTTTCGAAAATATCTTGTCACGCTTCGTCCCAGACAATTTTTAGAGTAAACTCAGAAATTATCTCCGGTTTGCACCTGGTCCCTTCTACCTCGAGGATTTTTCGCTGATGCTCTCCGAGAGTGGAAATTGTTGAGTTGAGCTCGGTGTTCAATATGTTATCAGCAAGTTGCATTAGAGCAGGTAGCTAAAGTTTTATATTTCTAATCTTTTTAAGATCTTGACGTTTTAGGTAATGGATCAGAAGAATATGAAGGTTTTGCAATGGAGGTTTCGTGATTTTTCGAAACTATTTCATCACGCTTCGTCCCAGACAATCAACAGTAAGATTTTGCACGAACGTTCGTTGCCTGTTCCGAATTTCTACTCGTCTACGCAACCACTGTTAGCTTCCCACACGAAGATCTATATACTCCGGCAAACTTCGACTTCATCTTGGCAGACGCATCCCTCGACGAGAACGTTCCGCGAGAATTTTTTCTTCGTCTAACGACGTCGACTATCGTCTACGGACATCGATCGTACGGATCTTCAGGAAGCTCGAAATAATTGTCTCGACAGATACATTTCTCAATACGGCGTCGCCTTAAATAGATCCTCTCCGAGATCTCGTACAACTTCGTTTCTCACGGGATTACGACATTAATCTGTCTCGCATATCAAATTTTATCTCGTCCTCGCGAGAAACAGCCACGACGAAGTGTCTCGCGCTCGTTTTGCTTCCAACGCCGTTCAGGTATCCGACCGAGGAATCACAGAATCTTGGAAATAATTCCCCGAGTGAAGCGATCAATCGTTATCTGCAACGAGGTAGAGAGAGAGAGAGATCGTTTCGCAACGTAGCGCACAGCATCAGATAAAAAAGAAAAAATGGCAACCGGTGGACATCTCGTTTATGCATCCTCGTCGTTTCACAAGATCGCGGATAATCCGTGCGTTTCTTGGGAAATCCTGATACTTTCCACGCGGCATCGATCAACTCGTCAGTCAACTTTTCTCGAGGAATGCCACCCACCGGGTGGTATGATTCTCATCGATCCCCTGATTCGCCAGGAATGTTTCTCTCGAAGAAACCTTCTCTCACAGATTTTTCCAACGATCGCGAGACGCGCGTACCAGGTTAGAACTTCGGTTCCTGCACGGAAGAAGACTTTTCACTGGACGCAGATAAATAAATTCCACCTTCCGATCGATCACGAAGAACCCGCTCGCACGGGGAGCAGTATTTTCGGAGCGTCTTTCGCAAATCCACGTTGCACGGTTGTTCGCGGAAAGACGGCGATTTCGGAGATATTGCGTCTCCGCGGTCTATTTTCAGCGCGGCGGTCGCAAGTGATCGACCGCTTTCGCAGTCCGCGGTTGTCGCCGGGAAATGGAAAAACACTTTTGTCCGAGGTAAATGGTAAAAGACATCCGACGAAGGAGGAATTCGTCGTCTCAGCGATCGGATCAGTTGTCCATAATATTTACGTTGATTCCGCGGAGGCAGCGGTTCTCGAGTGTCGGTCGCTGGCTTTTCGTGACAAACGGCGCGCGTCGGGCCGCGGTATAATTAGCACCGGCATAAATTCGGAGCAACGCCGAATATACCTGGAGAACCGAATGATACTCGCGTCGGTATCATCGACCACCTTGATTGAAAATGCACGTTATCGAGAACCTTCTTTCTCATCCTCTATATCCATTCGCAAATTTTCAATCTTCTATGACGAACGAAAGTTTTTAAGAAGTTTCAAGAGAGTCTGTTAGTCGAATGAAGATTGATTATATTCACAGGTATCCTCCTGATGTCTTCGACCTGGAGACGTCAGTCTTCTTGGTACATAGAAAAGCAACCGGATGAAACGAAGAAGAGGAATAAAAATAAAGATGTCGTATTATCGACCACCTTGATCGACAACTGATCGATCACTTCATCTGCATAAATGCACGTCATCGAGAACTTTCTTCCGTATCTTCTATATCTATCCACAGATTTACAATCTTCTATGACGAACGAAAGTTTTCGAGAAGTCTTAAGAGAGTCTGTTACTCGAGTGAAGATTGATCCTATTCACAAGTATCCTCCTGATGTCTTCGACCTGGAGACGTCAGTCTTCTTGATATGTAGAAGAGCAACCGGATGAAACGAAGAAGAGGAATAAAAACAAAGATGGCGTATCATCGACCACCTTGATCGAAAACGCACGTTATCAAGAACGTTCTTCCTTATCCTCTGTATCCATCCACAAATTTTCAATCTTCTATGACGAACGAAAGTTTTTAAGAAGTCTCAAAAGAGTCTGTTACTCGAGTGAAGATTGATCCTATTCACAGGTATCCTCCTGACGTTTTCTACCTGGAGACGTCAGTCTTTTTGGTATGTAGAAAATCGACCGGATGAAACAAACAAGAGGAATAAAAATAAAGATGGCGTATAATCGACTACGTTCATCGATCACTCCATCTGTACAAATACAAGTCGTTGAGAACCTTCTTCCTTATCCTCTGTATCTATCCATAGATTTCCAATCTTCTATGACGAACGAAAGTTTTCGAGATGTCTCCAAAGAGTCTGTTACTCGAGTGAAGATTGATCCTATTCACAGGTATCCTCCGGATGTCTTCGATTCGGAGACGTCAGTCTTCTTGGTATGTAGAAAACCGACCGGATGAAACGAAGAAGAGGAATAAAGGGAAAGATGGCGAGTCTTGTCGAGGAATCAGGTCATAGTTCCGGTGAAGATGATTCTAGCCGCGGGCACCGGCGAAGTCTCCAGGAAGATCCTCCGACAGGGCACACGCGTCTACCCTGATCTCGGTTCGCGGTTGATTGGCACACATGTCGTTGGTTTATCGCGTTCTCTACGACTGGGTTGCGGCAGCTCCCCTCGAGAGGTGGCGACTAAGCCCGACCCGAAAAGGCGTCATAGAAGGCGACGGGGTAGCGGGGATTAGCCGCTATTTCGGGATCCGGTGCGTGTACACCAGCGACGCGCAAGCCGAGACGTGGACGACCACGTCGAGCAACGATTCCGAGGCTACGAGTCTGCTATAAGTACTCTAAATTAATGATTTTTATATCAAAAATTCCCTCAAATTTTATATTAAAATTAAATTTATATAGTAATCACCTCAAATTATATATAAGTACTCTAAATTAATAATTTTTATATCAAAAATTCCCTCAATTTTTATATTAAAATTAAATTTATATAGTAATCTCCTCAAATTATATGTAAATACTCTAAATTAATAATTTTTATATAAAAAATTCCCTCAAATTTTATATTAAAATTAAATTTATATAGTAATCACCTCAAATCATATATAAGTACTCTAAATTAATAATGTTTATATCAAAAATTCCCTCAAATTTTATATTAAAATTAAATTTATATAGTAATCACCTCAAATTATATATAAGTACTCTAAATTAATAATTTTTATATAAAAAATTAGCTACGAGTCTCACCAGCCTCCACTCGGAACCTCCATTCTAGCTTTCTCGAGGCTCTACATTTGTTTCAATCAGTGCCGGATTAAGCCCCGTAGCAGGAGTAGCAAATGCTACGGGCCCCGCGCTTGCAACAAAAAATTGATATAAAATTGAGTCGATACCGTTCCCAGATATTTTTGCTAAAAAAAGAAAAGGTCATTCATTGTGTTTTATTATATTATCGTGCAAGACCTAGGGCCCCCTGGTAACATTTGCTATGGGCCCCGCGCTGGCTTAATCCGGCACTGGTTTCAATGGCAAACTGTTCGATTCTAATAGCGATAATAGTGATACCTGTAATTTTTCCGAAGTTTCGAAGTCTTATACCATGTCACGATTTTTGATAAATAAAAATATTAACTGTCAGTCACCGGCGACTGACACTGAACTTTCCGTTTGGACGTTTCGTAATTAAATTAAATTTAGTAAATTGCATTCTATTAATTTTCGGGATCACTTCACGAATGTACTTAACCCGTAACCACTGTTGATGGGTCAATTTGACCATGTAACTATGTAACTAAAATTGGGTCACAGTGGTTACGGGTTAAGAAATAATACTTTGCAAACAACAATTTTCATTAGTTTTATTAAATTCGGTGAAATCGGATATGGAGCATAGATAAACGTCAGTGACTCGAAGAGGCACTCGAGGAACCATGGTGACTTTGTGAGGCTCCGATCAAAGTTTTCGAGTGTCACGATCGGTCAATAGTCTCTTTCACTTGGGTGTAGCCAGCTGGCGCAAGTGGCCGAGACTAAAACGTGGTACGTAAATACTGATCATTCGGAGGGCGCAAAATCTTCGTTAAAGAAACTTCCAGTCAACGTACCAGAGAATACAAAAGAATCAATCGGTAGATCTTATCCTCTTCTCGGGTGAAGAATTGGATTTACACAGCACTAAGAGGTTCCAACAAGCGGACGACACGAGAATTAATCCGAATTCACTGATCACACCAGGCAGGCGACAAACTTTCAGCAAATGAAAAACAGATTTCTAGGCTTGTACCTGCCAAGCGTATCGTTTATCGTCTTTCTTGAGAGAATCCCAAAAGCTTGGCTGTACCAATGCTCTTCCTTTATCAAAACGCGATAGATTCCATTCCATCGATGGTGACTCACAATTCCATTATTCAAAATATTCTTTATATTGTTAAATATGTTGGAATCTAAGGAATAACTGATGTTTCAATATTGTACGAGGTGTTATATAAAATTCATATCCATCAAATGAGAAAAATCATATTAACACTAGATTGCCCAAGGAAGTCATTTTGACTGCTTTTTTAATTTCAATTAGAAAAACAATTATTGTCGATTTGGTATACTTGATAAGTTGCAGTTGCTCAATAAGCTAAAGTAGTACTTGTTATTCGAATCTTTATGCAGTGATACTTGTTCTAACAAATTTTTTTATTATTATTAATATTTACTAATAACTGGTTATATAACTGTAAATAATATAAAAATATTAAACAATTAATTTTAAACAAATTTCCTTACACATTAGTTATTCTTTCACAATGCAGTCATTTTCACTGCTTTTGGGCAATATAGGTATATACTAAGTTTCAGTCTTTCTAGTGTTAAATGGAATTATTTTAGGTTGGAAGAAATGTTTAATGTTCGTGATAAAATATCTTCTCGTGCAAAGGGTTAAGACTTGTGAGATAGGGACTATACACAAGGGTTATAAAGAATGGGTTGAAGCCGTTGGTTTCTGATAAAATGTTATCAAAAGGATCATGATTAGTGAGGCCGATCGTAAGCTCTTCTGTTACGAAGTGCTTACCGAGGTATCGCAACGACATTCAATGGACAGCCACTTTTATACAATATTACGCAATCATAGGATCGATTGTTCATCCCTACGGTTGGCTCTTTTTTTCTTCAATTGTTCGTGCTGTAACGACGGAAGACAACATCGCGAATGTTTTCTTTTTTTTTTGTCGCTCGAGACCAGAGCGAATCGCGTATTATGAAGGTTCCTGTCTCGCAAACGAGATTCCACGGACAGAAAACATCGACAGGGAATTTCCTCGCGTGAAAAGACCGTCTCGAATACATTGTCCAATAATATCGCGGCGAAGAATGCGCGTCTGTTAATAACGGCTGGGCTGATAGTTCGGTTTTGACGGCGCGTATCGGCAGACGAACAACACAAAAGCTTTTCATTATCGGAACGTCAGTCGCTCTCGTATCCTATTATCGTCACGCGGCTATTGAACAGGAAATGATACGTACCTCCGTTAACGCCTTCTTATCAGCGACTTTGGCACTTTGCAGCAGACGTATCACGTTCTTCGCACCCTCCACCACCGCGGCTTCGATCCGCAAACGGTGTCGCAACTCCTCCACCCTTTCCTCTAACGCGAGCTCCAGACTCGGCTCGTATTTATCTGGAATCATAGCGCACAATTCCCCTCCTTGTATTACTACACTTCTGTTAAGTCGACGGGGAAACGCCATGGCGTGAACGTTACCCAAGATGTCGCACTATGGGACAAACCGACGAAATCTGTGTCAGAATCAAAGAACTTTAGATAGGAATGAGATAGAGTCATGACATTTTATTTAAATTAAAACTGAAACTTTGCAGAATATGGGATAATTATGGAGATTGTGGTAGGAATGTTTTTTAACCTTGAAAAAATTCGTTAAACTCACACAATTTCAAGTAATCGTACTTTTTCTAATACCACGCGTGGAACAATTTTTTTTTTAAATGTTATACATCGTTTCCCGTTGATCTTTTCACGCTGATTTCAAATTTGGTCTCAAAATTTGTCTAGGACCTCTGGATTTTGCAGACAGCCGAATTGTTGTTAAAAATGTACATTTTCAATTTTTCAAGGTTCGAGAACGTTTGTATGATAATCTCCATAATTATCTCATATGCCGGAAAGTTTCAGCTTTTATTTGGAAATAATTTCATCGGTCTATCTCATTTCTGTAGAAAGTTCTTTGATTTTCACACGGATTTCGTTGGTATGTTCCATAGTGCGACGTTCGAGGAAATTTGATTTTGCAGGGATTGTACAACGAGGGAGCGTTCAATCGATGTTGTACTTGTTGCTTCTTTGTTGAGAAAAATTATAAAAAGAAGGTTCACTTTTCTCGTTCAAAAAATTGAGTTGAATGAATTCAATGATTGTGTTAGAAAGATGCAAGTGATGCAGTTCTTACACAAGAGGGTCGGTCCATGATCGTCCGAACTGTTCCTCGCGAAGATGGATCGAAAGCACATAGAGATAGAAGAGGATTTGTCGGCGAATGGCGACGCACTGAAATACGATCAGCGATCCGGTGATGTCGAGACCGAAAGCGAGATTGATTTTACGTCATGCGAGACCGCCGGTGTCCTCCGAATCGTGGCAGGACGAGCCATTCGACTCTTTTCGAATCACACATCTCGTGGACGGGTCAAGTGGAATGGATAATGGCGGATTTTTGAAGTGATACAGCTCTGTGTGTGTTTGTGTGTGTGTGTATTTTCCATCGATTGATAGCCTACACTGGCACAGACAACACGATCCATTTACCTATTGAATTATTTACACTCTGCCGCAATATATCAATAGAATGTACGGTTGTGTCTATTTTTTAGTTTATTCTCGATAAATCGAGCGTTGGTAATTTAGCAAAATGCATTTATGAAAACGTTTAGAACATTTTCGATAAAAATAATGGAAAATTTGAATAAACTATAAAATTTTTGCACTCGTTTATATAAGTAAAAATGATTTGGCTGATTTTTTTTGAAAAATGTTCGTAATAGTTCCAACAAGGTTTTTCCGGAAAGAAATGCATTCCTGAAAACGTCTAGAACATCTTCAATAAAATTAATGGAAAATTTGAATAAACCATAAAATTTTTGCACTCGTCTATATAAATAAAAATGATTTGACTAATTTTTTTTAATGTTCGTAATAGTTAGAAGAAGGTTTTTTGGGAGAGAAATGCATTTATGAAAACGTCTAGAACATCTTCAATAAAATTAGTGGAAAATTTAAATAAACCATAAATTTTTGCACTCATCGTTAATAAAAGAATTGACGTTTGTATCGAGCTCAAACCTAGTTCAGTATTTTACTAAGAAATTTAGTCCGAAGTCTCAAAAAAGATATATATCTCAAAGGACGATTCTGCTTCTCCCAAAAATCGATATCAGATTTTCGATAAAAAATTTCGATGAAATTCTAAACTGAATGCAAATTGCCATCGGGAATCCACCCGAATAAAATCCTTATCATCACACATCCTGACGATCAGAAAATCCTGGTACAATCTAATTACTTAAGTCCCTTTATCGCCTCGCCAACGTTAAACTAGCCTCGTTAACTGAAAATTATTCGCTTCGAAGGAGTTACAATACCGCGAACGAATAAAAAAAAGGAAACAATTTGCTGTGAAAGGAGAGCCACCGTTCTACGAATGTCCTTCGGTAACTTCCACCGAATTACTATCACATTTCATGGACAGCATCTGGAATATATTTGAGTAGTTAGCACCGTGCAATGGGCTCGAACGCGTTTGCGGTATGAATCACGGCCTATCAGGAGGAAATATCGATACGAGGCGCGGGGGGACAGAATTTTAATTGCAACTAATTACGCACCGCGAGTGACTAACTGCTCGGTCGCTCCGTATGCGGTTTCAGGAACTTCTGACGACTCGGCGAAAAGAAAACAGAAGTTTAATAGAGATTTGTTTTTTTTTTCATTGAATAATTCGATTAGATTGAAAGTATTATGACGGTATTCTCGAATTTTTCTAGTGTTTCCAGTGGTTTGCTGTGCTTTATCTACGCATGTTCGTAGAGATTTGCTGGAGGAAGCTAAACTTGTGACCTCGGACCTTTCCACCGAAGCTTTTAAGTCGGTAATGGCTTCAGTCGGATTCACCTTGTTTGCCAGGGTTCAATTAAGTATTATGCAAAAGGTAGATCGTAGGTGACGATGTTAAAGAAGAGATATGTTCGTCACTGGAAGGTTCATCAGAGGAAATTCAAATTGGGATTATAAATATCTAGCTGGAGCTGGTCCAGTTCGATTCACTTACTCTGCCAGGATTTAATTAAGCATTATGCAAAAGGTTGCCGATCGTAGACCTTCAAAACGGAATTATTCAACGAGCCGATTATTTTCCAAATCGATTAACTCCGCGTAATAAAAGGTGAAGAAAATTGATTGGAAAAAATGTAGATTCTATTTCGAAACGTTCTTTCGATTCTTTCCACTCGATCTTTCCTCATTATTAAGAGAATTTATTCTAAAAGTGAAGAGCGAAGCAATCGTCTGGAGCGACAACCCTCCAATTTTACTGAAATTTTGTATACAGCTTCTTTTTATCTAGTACATAAGACTCCCAAATGTATTTAGGCTCTCGACTCCAGCTCCCTTCAAAGGTAAAACTGTTTTTGTTAATTATTTCATAAAATATTAATTAATACTCGTAAACAGTTCTACAAGTAAAGTCGTACACATATTTCACGCAATTACACCGCCGAGTTATTTTCGGTCATAACAGCCAAGATAATAAGTTTACGTAAAAACTATTTTCTCTAAAATCAATGTATTCAAAAATATTTAGTAAGAACTGTCAACACTTCGAAGGGGGCTTTTGGAGACTTTCTTTTTAATCAAGGATAAGCTTTGGAAAAGAAGTTCAGCAAAATCGCAGGGTTGACGGTTTTGGAAGTGCACCCTAAAATATCAAAGAATTCCAAAGATTTTGAATGGTAGAAGAAAGATTTCACCAAGTTCGCTTTGTCGTTTGGGTTTCCAGGTTCAGTTTGTAGAATTTCATCTTTGAACTGGCGAGTCTACAATTGCGAATTGGCGTAGAAGAAACACAACGAGGCTTCCGGTGGGCAACGTTACAATAATGAATCACAAGATTGGACCATGGAACGAGGAAAACAGCGTACCTTTATTGCTAGTTGCTTCTCCGTTCGGTGGCGGAGCATCGCCGCGTTCTTGTTGCTGACGAGCCTGTCGCACCTTCATTATCCGCATACGTAGGAACTCGATTTTCGCACGGGAATCGTCCAGCATTTGCTGCGCCTCCTGCAGCAACTTCTTGTCCCTGCCGCTCGTTAAACTCTGGATCATGTTCTCCGCCCCCTGCTTCACCTTTAACGCCAACGGGAACACGTATTAACCAACAAATTACCAGAACTGGGAAACGAGAACACGATCGGTGCACCAATTTTCTAAAAACCGAGACCCTCTCAACCAATGATTTTCGAACCACTCGTTAAATTATCTTGACTCGTTTCATACATCGTGCAAATCTATTTATCCCTTCGCTTCGCGATTACTGTCAGTTATTTACTGCCGCGAATACCACACAGTTGTTTTCGTGGGAAATTGTTAAGCATTTCCATTCGTTTCTGTACGCGTTCTCTGTGAAATTTAAGATTGATCGAAGGCATTGTTTTAACTTTTATGGGGCGTTGCGTGATAGGCTCGTGCTAGGTGCTTTTATTGTTTAAAGGATCGGTAGATTGTTCTTTTAATTTTAAACGGGAATTGCGAATTAGTAGTTTCACTTCTCGGTGGTTTTATTGTTTAAAGGATTGGTAGATTCTTCTTTTAATTTTAAACGGGGAATTGCAAATTAGTAATTTCACTTCTAGTTGATTTTCTTATTTAAAGGATCGGTAGTTTGTTCTTTTAATTTTAAACGGGGATTGCGAATTAGTAATTTCACTTTTCGTTGTTTTTATTATTTAAAGGATCGGTAGTTTGTTCTTTTAATTTTAAACAGGGATTGCGAATTAGTAATTTCACTTTTCGTTGTTTTTATTATTTAAAGGATCGGTAGTTTGTTCTTTTTATTTTAAACGGGAATTGCGAATTAGTAATTTCACTTTTCGTTGCTTTTATTATTTAAAGGATCGGTAGTTGGTTCTTTTAATTCTTAACGGGAATTGCGAATTAGTAATTTCACTTTTCCTTGCTTTTATTATTTAAAGGATCGATAGTTTGTTCTTTTTATTTTAAACGGGAATTGCGAATTAGTAATTTCACTTCTCGTTGGTTTTATTATTTAAAGGATCCATAATTCTTTAGATTTAGATAGTTCTTTTATCACTCCTCCACTTAATTCTTTATATATATAAAGATATAATCTTTATATAGATAAAACGTTTGCCGTCTCAATTTTCCTCGTCTTCCGTGACGTCTCGGTAACAGATCACGATTGGAAGATCACCCAGTTGAAATGGTAACGAACTAAACTGGCATTCTCCTATGATTTAAATTTTCCTGTGATCAACAATTTTCAAACGTGATTGATGACGAATCGTTGTATAACAGAGTGACAAGTCACGTAACACTGGTCAAGTTGTTCGAAGAGCAATGATTTTACGGAACTCTCTCGATTCACCTTTCTCCACGAAAATTTCGGCATTTCCGTTGTTTCATCTGTCAGAGCTGACGTGAGACTACGGCGTTTCCTAAACATTGTAGGTATTCACCAGCTCGATAGTTAAGCCTATTACCATTTGAAACGGCTCGCGTAATAAGACGCAAAGATACGATTTTGTTGTGGGCCGGATCACCGGGTCGGGATTTCGGATTCGTTGACATTCGCGGATTGGGTCGCTGCCAGAATCGATAGTTCGAGGCTCGTCGATCATTCGGGAACTGATGCGGGAGCAAAGTTCGCTGGTCGACACGTTTCCGGTCACGTGGACCGCGATTCATCCACGAAAAACGTTCGCAGCTCTCGAGACGAAGACCAGTGAGCATCGATTAACTCTAATTACACCTGACTCTCTTTTTACACGGCGGTTGTGTATTCTGTAAAAAAAACTCATGCGAAGGAAGACGTTGAAAAAATTGATTGGCAACAAGGTGCGAGAATGGTTATAAGATAGACGAGGTTTAAGTGGCTTGTGTTCCACTTGAATCGCAAGAAATGAATTTTCGGTAATTATTACGGAAGGGTTACTGTACTCCGATTTTGATGAAATTTAAATGTTTTATAGATTTCGACATTTTAAACAACTTTTTCATTTTCCGATATAGTGCGGTCGCTTTTGGTTTTTGAGATATTCGCTAGAAACTATTGCTAATACTATATTGAATTTTTCGTATTATTATTTACTTTTTTTTTTTGTAAACACGTTGTGGGGGTGAGAGAGAAAACAGGGTCTCACTGTATAGAGGGTAAGCTTCCAATATTGATGGACTACTCCTGAATTTTCGTATGCAAGAATAGAGAAAATTCAATACAGTATTAGCTACAGTTTTTTGCAAATATCTTATAAATTAAAAACGACCCTCCCCTGTATTGGAAAAGGAAAGAGTTGTTCAAAATGCGTTGCTGCATAACATATTTAAATTTCATGAATAATGAAAATTGGAGTACAGTGACCCTTTCGCAATAATAACCGAATTTTCTAATTCAATCTTAAAAGAAAGAAGAGTGAACGTGTTCAAAGAAATGAGAAAAGAATCGGATGTCTTCTAAATCAACGTTCTATCTATCGTTGTTTTTTTATTGTCCAGTGTCAGAAGTCAAAAACATTGCGTCATCGTTGTTGAAAAACCGATAGAGCATTCGGTAAAGACCATTAAAAATTGCTGTTTGCGTTGCGCTGTTTTCTAGATGGAATTGATGTTTGCTTTTTACAAACGTCACTGCGAATGTTTATAGTCGCAGGCGGCGATGTAATAAGAAAATTAAGTGACGCTGCATTAAGCAACGTATGGATCAAACGATTATAAGCGACGGTGCACTGGTGCTTCTTTTTATGATTTTGCTTCGAATTAACGCGTCTAGACTGCATACAGTTAATTCTAGTTAAATTATTCCGATAAAAAGGTCGGTCAACAGTGAATCATAGGCGAACATTAAGAATGATAAATATAATTACGAGACTGCGGATGTTTATGCATTTATAACAAAATTGAGTAGATGAAATTCGAAATTGTTGGAGAATTTTCAAAATGGAAGATGTTAATATATGATCTCTGCACTATTAAAATCATTAAGGAAAGAAGTAACATTCAATTTAGTTTTTATTTCTTGTAATCGACGCAGAGACAATTTTTATTTTGCACTAGCTGACTCGACAGACGTTGTACTGTCCAACTTTCTATAAATTTATCAATTGAAATAGAAATAAACTAACTGGCGAATGTTGATAATGTTGATAATGTAAATTCCTATTAAAATATTGATTAAAAGCTGCGACGTTCGTTTTTTTCTTCTATTGAAATATAATTCAAAAAGCACTTTTAGCTTTTCCTAAAAAGTGAAAAAAATTAAAATTATTTTCACAAAGCAAGTGAGTAACTTATTTCATAATTAAATATTCAATAGGTTAATCAACTGATATAATATTATTTTGTTAAATCATTTACAGACGCAATTATTAATTTTCTTGAAGATAATCTAAACATAGATCGAAACGTCGAAATTTGAATTTAATAAATTGCAGAATTTCTTCTAAGTAAAAATACATCTTTTATAAACAAATATACGATCGATAGAAAGGAACATTTCTAGTCACTAATGTCTAAAAAAAAAATCATTTTCTCCTTTTCAGTGCATTTTAATATAAGCGTGGTTTTTAAACAGTGTTTTTACATATTTTTTTCTTATTTATCTAGACAGTATGCAAGGATCCGCAGTCTAATAATTACTGAATAAATACCGAATAAAATCAGTCGGAGCTATTTAAAAACTAAAAAGTTCAAGAGGCACATCTCAGAAGAGCGAACGAAGGGCAAAAGGGAGAGGAGAAGAGTAATATTCACGATTGGATTGAACTCGGCTGAATTGATCTCGCGAACGAGCCCACAAAAGCAAGTTCAAAGCTCGTCGCGTCCACCGATTAGTATAAATCGCCGTGCGACGATGTGTGGAAGCTATCTTTAGTGGAAAAAAAAGCTGCGGACGATTCACTGCTGAGTCACGAGAGCCCGAGTGGAACTCTGTTCTTCTTCCGTTAATCGGTCGCGAATCGCAGACGGATTGTTACACGCGTCATTACGACATACACACACACACGCTGCCCATATGGAGGCGATCGGTGCGAAATAATAACCGGCCTTCCACGTTTATGCGTAAACAATAAACGTAATTAGCGGACCGTGGATCTTGGCGCAATCGCGCCGTTTCCCCTCGAACGATTCGCACGAGCCGCGCGGATCGAAAGTCCTCGGAGCTCCTACCACAAAATCACACCGTGAAAGTGGAATAAACGATTAACTGGATGCTCGCGCAATTCTGCTTTTCCGTGCATCCTCGGACAAACACTGCGCGAAACTAACGAGAAAAAAGACTTTATTGTTGTTCGGTGTAAACGCGTTTCAGACTTCTGAACTGGCAAAGACAGTTGTTATGTAAGCAGAGAGAGAGTCGATTGTCCTTCGAACGAGTTATTAATTTGCTAATAACAGCTGGTGAGACAGTGCTCTGCCAATTAAAGAACGAAGTATTGGAAATTACGGGTTATAATATTTTCAATGTACGATTGCAAAATTTATTTCGATGGGAATATGTTACTTTGATAACGGATAACATTTGTAGATGGACAAATTCTTGCTCCTCGTTAAAATGTAGCCTCGAAGAGGTACGATTTTTAAAAACGAAGACAATTAAACGTGTTAGAAATTTTATTTCTATGGGAATATATTATTTTGATAACGGTTAAACATTTATAGATGGACGAATTCTTATTGGTCGTTAAAATATAGCCTCGAAGAGGTACGATTTTTAAAAACGAAGAGAATTGAACTTGTTACAAATTTATTTCTATGGCAATATATTATTTTGAAAACGGCTAAATATTTATAGATGGACGCATTCTTGCTCTTCGTTAAAATATAGCCACGAAGAGGTACGATTTTTAAAAACGAAGAGAATTAAACGCGTTAGAAATTTTATTTCTATGGGAATATATTATTTTGATAACGGCTAAACGTTTATAGATGGACATATTCTCACTCCTCGTTAAAATTTATCCACGAGAATGTACGATTTTTAAAAAGAGAATCGAACGTATTACTCAATCGAGGAAAAATGGAATTGCAATCCGTAAAGAGCGAAGGGACAATATCCCTCGTTCGAATTTTTATTACAGAGAAAAAAAAATCAATTACTCCACTGTCTGTCCAATTTCGATTAATTTTGCATTAGCGTAAAACGACGCTGTTACTCTACACCCCGACACGCAAGTAGAAATAGCAAGCAACAGCCAGACACGCGAGCCAAGAACCAAATTTTCAAACGCGAGACTTTCACGAGACAACCAACGCACTACAAAAAGAACAAAATGTTCGTTGAATTTCTGCTTGAACGAAGGGGCACCGATAATTCTACTAATTGCGGGACGTTCGGAACGTTGCTAATGCACAAAATCTCCGGTCTAGCAATTACTCTCGAATGACGTAACGGGACAGACTGAAGGTTGCAGTTTCTGCAACTTTGACGCGAGAACGATTTGCAACGCGATTCGCTGCGCGTCGGTCGACAGGGACAGTAATTGAAGTAACGCGAAGGTTAAATTGACGTATTGTTTGAATATGATTGAATTCGAACTCGAAGTGACTGGGTACGGTGTTTTCCGTCTTTTCTGTTCCTATTTTCTTCGGTGCTCCCCAAAAATAGCTGCGTTAAACAGACTAGGATAACAATTCACCCATTTTACACGTGAAATTAACACATTACGTTTCATGTACAGCGTCACGTTTGAAAGAAATACTTTTCACGGTGCGGACATGAAAGGATGAGTAATTTTACAGTATGTGAAAATATTGAATGGGTGAATTCTTACCCTGAGGAACGTATGAGGGTTAATAAACGACGTCTACCTTGAGTTCGATATTGAGCTGCTTCTCCAAGGATAAAAATCGAGGATCCGTGAATAGACCCTCCTGACTCGGCGACGACGGCCCCATCGGTGACAGAGGCGTGTCTGAAACGAAAATAGGCGTTGAAAATAAAATGCCGCCTCTCGATACGATCCGGCTGAGTCCGAATAACGAAAGCACGAGTTTCACGGAAAAATTCTCTCTCTCTCTCTCTTACTCGATCTCTGGGGAGAGACATCAAACATTAGAGGAATTTTATTGTTTTTGTTTAATTACAGCATTATAACATATATTCGTGTTTTCAGCGCACTGGTTCGATCAAATACTACTACTTAAGCTATTTTGCAAATTAACAGAAAAATTTTCAACGTTTCGGTCAACTATTTAGATCATTTTCAAGAAAAAAGATTTTTCGTATAATTGCGTCTGTATAAATTATGTTCAACCTGATACCAAACGAACGAGAAACCAACGTTCCTTCCAAGGGTGATTTCACCCTCTAAAACTGCATGGAGGTGCAAATAAAAAATAGGCGTGCGTTACCGATGAGTCACACAAACCTGTGTAAAAAGTTTCACGATTTTCTTTTCAACGGTCCGAGGAGAGAAGAAACGCATTTGCGGCGCACAGTGTGACATTTCGATCATACAAAATTGAAGAACACTTTCCATTGTTTAGCGAATATGAATTTCATTCTTCATTGAATATCGAAGTTAGCGATTTTATGTAGGCAGAAATGAAAATGCAGATATATTTGAAAGTCATGTTAAAGTGATTAGAATTCATTTCAGTAGTTTGAACGAAATGCATGATTAAAAAAAAAAAGAAGAATTGTCCTTATCTCTCCTTACACTCCCTGTCCTTCACTACTTCCATACTGTTTAGTTCTCCCACTCCTCTCTATCTTTTTTCTCCACCCTTTCTCTGTTTTCTCTTAGCTTCCTACCCCATTTTGCGCCTTTCCCCTTTTCATCCAAGATAGTTAACGTAGTATATAAGTTAGAATTAAGCTTAAGATAAGAGTAGCGTGAGGGGGGCGAGCAGGGGAAAGAGGAAATAAATGTAAGAAATGTAACCCTAAGGGGAATCATTAAAAACTACATACATACATACATTATTAAGAATTTAATGGCCCTAAACGATCGAAATGTCACACTGTGCGCGCAACAATCGGTGAAACCCGCCGGTTAGCGCGGATCCAACGGATCTTTGTTTAGATCCGAGGCAGGCTCGATCCGCGTGGGCGGTTAGTTCGTATAAGCGCGTCTCGTTACATCCGCGAGTTTCAAGTGTCCAATAGTGAAATCGTAAAGTGCTCGAATCTCACTTCCTGTAACCCACTGGGGATATCGCAGAGCGGCGGCGCAAAATACTCCCACGTGTTTAATGCGCCGCCAGGTACAATACTCGCCTCCAACGAGGGAGGGGAGGGTAGGAAAGAATACACACCGATCTTCTTTTGTTTCGCGGGCGCACCGTTACCAGCGAATTTCCCATCGCCGCTTTTCGCCACGGGCTGCTCGGCAACGCATGGGGGAGTCCCACAATCCCCATAGTCCCATAGTCCCACTGACTGGGAATCGCGAACTGCGGAACAACTCGTTGCGCAACGTTAATCCGCGGTAAAAGCGACCGATCGATTTTATCGAGGGATCATCGCACACATCGACAAAACAGATCACCCTGTATACAATCTCCGTACACCTTTTAAAAACTTATTACTTTTTTCTAATTGTACCGAACGATCTGACTTTTTTTATGTTCAACTAGCTGATCCGACAGTCCTGTTGAAATTTCAATAAATTTGTTTGTGATCGTTTTGTGAATTTGCGAAACGCTATTGCAAATTTGTAAACAAAGGCAAAATGAGAAGAATACCATAGAAAAAAGCACTTTTTTTTGCGCAACTATTCCAATTTTTCTTTCCTTAAAAACCTTATTCGGACGAATACGAACATTTTTTAAAAACTATTCGCCAAATCATTTACACATTTTAACAGCATTTAATTTTTATTTATATAGAAGAAAGAAGAATATAGAAGATTGATAGATTAGAAGCATTGGTTTACGAAATGACATGCAAACCAGATTTTCCATACATTATCATTGACAAGCGTTACATGCAAAAATACAAAAAGAAGTTTTTAAAACTTTTTTTATTTGGGCCATTAATGCAAATTCAAAATATACACGTATAACTGACACAGGTCTACAAAACATATATTTTAAATTTTCGTTGAGGGCCTAAATAAAAAAGTTCTAAAAAATCCCTTTTTCATTTTTGCATGTAACGCTTGTAAATTATAATTTTTGGAAAGTCTTTTTTGCGTGTCATTTCGTAAACCAATGCTTCTAATTGATTATAAAAAATCAGGTCGTTGGGTATAATTAGTAAAAAGTTATTAGTTTCTAACAGGTGTACCGGAGACTTATTTTACTGAGTGTGTATTAAATCGCAATTGCTCTTCAATTAATTCATAATAATTCATAATGTTCTTACGTGTACGGAAATTTCCTCTTTTCGAACAACGTAACACGGGATGCTAATATTTCTGACTAAGTCATTTTGTAACCGCACAAAGTGAATAAAATGCACGTGGAAATTACCTTTCGCAACTTTATCATCCGCGACGGCAACAAGGTAATTCGATATAATTAAAAGTAGAAGTGCTGGTCGGGCATCGGAATGCTCTTTTTCGTTGAAATTACACGTCGAGCAGGTGAGAAAATGCCGTCGATAATAAACGGTGACAGTCTGTAGCTAACAAGAACACGAGATTTACATAAACGGCTGACGGAAATCGGAAAAAAGTCGCATGGAAACGCGATATCAACGTAATCGTCGCCCATAAATTCAACGTTCCCGGAGCGCGAGATCCGATGCTCCTCTTTTACGGCGCAATTAAGCGGGCGTAAATTAAGGTCAGACACTATGAAATCATGGATTTGCATAAAAAGCTGATGCCGACGTTATAATATATTAAATCGATACAGTGAATCGAGGCGATTTATTATGCCGGATAGTCGTGGATTCATAGCGATCTCTCAGGGGAATATCGTTCTTGGAATAACGGCGGAATAGATTTCGCGTTGTACAGGTTAACTCAAAGTTCAAGTTTTTTTTAAATTTTATTTTGAGCATTTTGAAACCCTTCTGGGTTTATTTTGCTTTACACGAATAATATAAGTAAATACAGTAATGTGGAATGCAGGAATAATACAATAAGAATTTTCTAATAATACAAGTGAGTATAACAGTAATGTCCGTTAGCGCAAAATACGTTGGTTACAATTTTGGAAAAAGAAGTGGATGCTAATACAAGCTTTGATATTTGGTTTTGCTATAATTGTGTCTATATTAAGGGGCAGTTGGAGGCCCATACTGAGTAGGGTATTTGTTAGAAAGTTCAAGTTAATAAACAAAATCGGTTTGAAACAATTTTTTAAAATTTTCTTCAGTTTCACGAATGAGATCAGCTCATTGAAACCAATAAACAATTCCGTATAGAACTGGATAAAGAAACATATCTCGACTGTCTCCGAAAAAAATAAATTTTTGTAATTACTCCACCCGAATGGATAAAAAATACATATTTACAAATCACTTGAAGGATCATTTTTGAGGTGTCGTTTAGACGATTAAGGACCGTCGATTTCGGAGCGGACTCGCGGTTGTTATATTCGATTTGCATAAACAACGCTCCGGCTCGGGTAAAAGTAGATCGCGGGACTCTCTCGCGGCAGCCTTCTGAAAACCGAGTGTCGGAGTTATAAGTGCAGCTTCCGGGCGGGCCGGAACCCCGAACAATTACAGTAATCAATTCCACTTACGTAATTATATCGGCGGCGCTTGCGAAACACGCGCGGCTCCTGTTTTAACGCGGCCGGGCACGCCCAGCGAGCATTTTTCTCCTCGTGTTCTTTCGCGTTTATTTCTCCGTTTTATTTTTCCCCCCTTCGGTTTTCGCGATCTCTCGGCCCGCTAGATACACACCGAGAGCAGGTTACGCCGTGGCACACGGATTTCCTGCGTAACCGATACACAGAAATGGCCGCTCGTTGATCCCTCGATCACTCGCGATCGTTGAGTCCATATGCGAAAATTGGCCAGTTTCTACCGATCGTTTTAATCGAACACTGTTCATTACCACGCTCTTATTAATTCGAATGAACAGCGTGTACACCAGAGATGGGCATTATTTGGCGAAACAAATATTTTAAATACTATTTAATATTTTAGACTTTATTTTGCTTGAAGAAAATAGTATATTAAATAAGATATACAATTACGAAAATAAAATATTACTATTTTAACAATGGGAACCATAAAATAAAATATTTTTTAATAATCTGAACACACAAAAAAATAGAATTTAATTATTTAATCTTATCGACCGTAATGAATTAATAAAACTATATGCCATCGGCACACAGTTTCGATCAAATGAAACAAAAGACAAAGTAATTTTGCAAAATTTTTACATTATTCCAGTATTGTGCGCCTATCATGATCGGTTTGCGAGCAACACACTGACATGGCCGAATAAGGCGAGAGCAGGACAGAGAGGAAAATAGGAGAGGATATATCGAGCATGGGAATGCATACGGGAACAAGTTCGGGCTCGGGATCCAGGAGAATCCGAGCGTGCGGACAGGTTCCCCAGAAAACAAGGAAAAAGAACAACGGAAGGAAGAGCCGGTTGGCGAACGGAAAAGGATAATGACGCACAGAAAGGGAAGTAAATAAGAAGAGGACAATGAGGAGGATATCGCCTGCGGCTGAACGTCCCGCGGCAGCCATTAAGTGCTATTGAACGGCGCCAGATCGATTCTCGCGGTACTCTTTATCGAAACGTACGAGGATTTTCTCTCAAATATGGATTTTCCATACTGTTGTCACAGACACGATGATTCGAATCAAACAATGAAAACGTAAGAAATTCACTACGACGTGCAGAAAAAGTAATTGAAAATATTTAAATCGTGAATCAGTTAATTTTTTTATAAATTTTTGTTAAGGATTGTTCACAGGGTATACAGATACTCGCAAAATACTATCGGTAATACTGTATTGAATTTTTCGTATTTCTGCACGCCAGATGCCAGACTATCTCTCATTATGCATAATTATTGTTAAATGGCGAAAAAAAAGAGAAAATCCTAAAACACGTATCCCCTATTTTTGATCAAACATCACACACCCCAATTTACATTAAAATTAACTAACAAGAAATACGAGAAACTCCAACAAAACAATTTTTAAAAAGATCTAATTTTTTCGACCACTGCTTTCCGAGATATCTCAAAAAATATGGTTTTGACTCCCAACTTTGAGGGCTGTTTTCACCCCTTCAGAGTGGATGGTTGCCGATAAAGAAAACAAACGTGTGAAATATTTTTCGAAGAACTATATCTCACGTAAGTTTCATAAAAATCGGCTTGTATCAACTGAATATGTTCCCTTGTAAGTACTCTGCTTAAACGAATATTCCATCAAAGATTCGTCAGATCCAGCGACGACGAGCTTGCAGCACTGAACGGATCAACTAAAGAGAGGGTTTACGTGCAGCGACAGGGGTGTGCGACACGCGGTGATTGCCTGGCAAAAGGCGAATTATGCGAACCGGACGAGTCCTCGGAGACACCGGAACCAGCGAACCGGAAGGAGGATGCGGCCACGACGAGAGGGGCAGAAACAACGTCGGAAGGGAGGAATCGGATGACACAGGAAACAAAAGGAATGCGAGGGAAGTGGGGAGGAGTATAATTCGCGAGCGGAGAAAATTGCGAGAACAATGGCGGCATGGGGGACTCCTTGAAACCATGTCATTAGCGCAGCACCAGAACACGTGCCCCATTATATTCCGCTTCTGGCATCGAGGGGGCGGCTACAAAGGCTTCCCTTGTTTCCAGCCAGCGAAACTCTCTGCCAATCCTCTCTGTTCCTCCTCCACGCGCGATTCCGCTCGCGCGAAACAATCTATGGAATTATCCTACCGTTTGAAAAGAGTAACAGAACTGTTTCAAGAACCGCTCGTTTCGCTTTCGGGCTGGTTAGCCTTCGTGGGTTTGACGACCCCCCGGGGGTGCAACGCTCGCAACCCCCCGTATCGAACGGGAAATGCAACGTAAACGATGCACCCTTCCGCATCGTCGAAGTCTCCTCGAGTGTACGTAATTCCCTCGCATCGCGTGAAACTTCGTGCTCAAGTTGCCGAAGAGCTTTTCAACCGCGCAGCCAGACGCGAGATAAAAATATCCGCGATAGCGATCGGCTTTGCCTCGATTAACCCCTTCACACCTGAATTGTGATTTGTTCAAATTATCTTTAACTAGCTGACCCGACAGTCCTGTCCAAATTTCAATAAATTTGTTTGCGGTCAAAGGAAAAATGAGGAAAATCCCATAGAAAAAAGCACTTTCACGTTTTCCTGAGTTTTCCATTTTTTCAGGGCAACTTTTCCAATTTTTCTTTACCTAAAAACTTTATTCGGAGTATTACGAACATTTCTTTTTTAAAGAATTAGACAAATTAACAGTATTTAATTTTTATTTATATAGATTTAAGATTTATTGGTATATGTACTATTATTTTTTCCTCGGCAATTAACTGGTTCTCGAGGCGTAAGCGCGATTTATTGCGAATATAATTAGTGTTTTCTGGCATGTAGTAGTGGGATTTTTTAATGAAATTCAAGTTATTATTATATATTTTATTATATACTGTATTATTCAAATGTTTTTAACACTTCGGTCGGTAAGATCTTCAGCCTTCGGCAATTTATTTCTGAACGATTCCGATCGGAGAGTGTGAAGGAAAGATTCGCGATTAGCCGAACCGCGAGCGATATTAAGCAGCGTGATGATTAATGAGCGAGCCTGCGCCGCAATTAAAGGGCGCCGCGAGTAGATCGTGTACGAAACAAATTAAAAATTCTAATCTCGGCTGTCTATAGGCTGTAACATGGTTTCCTCTTTCGCCGGACGTACGGCACTGACTACGGCCTCTCGTCCATTCATGATTTTTCCGCGTGTTCGCGCGATTCATGCGGCCGCGCGGGCTTACGGACCGGAACCAGGGCCGCATTATGCAATTCCCATTGGGAACAGGGCCTAATTCGTTTCACATCCTTCGAGAAAAATTCGGATCCTGTGTAGGGACTACGGGAGCTTGAAAAATTGCATCTGAGAGAAAATTACAGGACTGATGTAAAGAAAATGTCCCAGAAATGAATTCTCAAAAATAATAAACTGTATATCATAATTAAAAAAGTCTGCGGTCTATTCATTGTGTATCACGTTGATTGATTGCACTAATAAATGTATATTTTTTATAAAATCAGACGTGAAAGAAATAAAGATCGAAGAATTTTGACTGGTGGTTATTTTCAGGAACTAAAGAATTGATAAAAGAAAAATGATTAGCCAGACTTGTTAAGCCGTGACCGTCATTAATATAACATAAGAAATAATTGTTGGATTAATGTTAAGAAAGTATTTTAAAAAAGAATTCTTAAAAATAATAAACTCTATATCATAATTTAAAAAAGTCTGCGGTCTATTCATTGTGTATCTCGTTGATTGATTGCACTAATAACTGTATAGTAGATCGAAGAATTGTATGTTATCATGATGTGATATGTATATTTTTTATAAAATCAGACCCGAAATAAATAAAGATCGAAGAATTTTGACTGGTGGTTATTTTCAGGAACGAAGGGATTGATAAAAGAAAATTGACTAGAGTATCATCTTTCTTTTATCAATTCCTTCGTTCCTGAAAATAAGCACCAGTCAAAATTGTTCGATCTTTGTGTGATGCGCCCCTGACCGGAACCTCATGGGCCAGGCTTGCTACGGCGGCGCGGCCGCCATTAATACACCATAAGAAATAATTGTTGCCGCACCGTGAACGGGGATCGGAGCCGGGACTGCAACATCCTTATTACGGGACTGATTAAAATAATTAGCGTGACTAGGAAGAGTTCGGTCTTCGGCCGGCGCGAAATGAAATCGCGGCGCTCGTGCACGCTAATTCCACCCCCGCCGTCGTGTTAACGATCGGTTGCGTCAAACGTGTCAGCCACCGCGACACAATCCGCGATTAATTAACGTAAATGTTGCACAACCATTGTGCCACAGCCGCTGGATCGGAGGAAAGAAATTTTCGTTCTAGAAACTATTTTGCGCGTCCTCGGTAAAATTAAAAACGGTACGAATGCCGACACGAAATACAGATTTTCGAGACTTCAGTGTTTCTTGAAACATGACTTTCTTCGCGAATAAATTAAAAACAAAATCTATGGGACAGTGAATTCCATAGTACTTTTTATTCCGAAACACTAAGGCAATTTTTATACCGTGCGAACGCATTCAGTTCCGCAATGCAGTAATGCGACCCTCTGCAGAATAATTATAACTCGAAGTTCAAACGACCCGTCTCAGTCATTTGAAAGTGATCACTTTTTTCAGAAGTTAAATTATTGTTGAAGGATCGACATCGAGCAACTTTTTCTCTTGCTTCGATTTGGAGATAGGTTAATGAGTTACGATGTTAACACTAAACCTACAAACTTTTCCCTCAAATTTTATATAAATTATAATAAATAACTATATTTACTCAATTTACATGATTATTCATCATCGGTTGAAAGGATCGGTTCCAGATTTGTTGTTTCACGATTATTGATAATAATAATAAGAATCATTTCATAAGAAATGATTGTATAGATATCTTTAGTGGAGCAAATATTACAATAGGAGTTGCACAAAGTCTGAATAAAATCAAGCTTGTCATTTTTATAAGGGAACACGTACCAATTAGTTTTAAGGCTCGGTAGGTTTAATGTTGAAGCTATCGATGTGGACGATTATTGATAACAATAAAAATCATTTCATAAGAAATGAATTGTATAGATATTTTTAGCAAAGCACATATTACAATACTAGTTGCACAAAGTCTGAATAAAATCAAGCTTGTCATTTTTATAAGGGAACAGGTGGCAGTTACTTTTAAGGCTCGATAGGTTTAATGTTGAAGCTATCGATGTGGACGATTATTGATAACAATAAAAATCATTTCATAAGAAATGATTGTATAGATATCTTTAGTGGAGCAAATATTACAATAGGGGTTGCACAAAGTCTGAATAAAATCAAGCTTGTCATTTTTATAAGGGAACACGTACCAATTAGTTTTAAGGCTCGGTAGGTTTAATGTTAAAATGTAGCGCACAGACCGCATTACCGCAGAAAATGAATTTTCAAGTCTGAGGAAACAACTCCGTCGTCCAAATATGGGTGACACGGCAGCGAGAGCGCGTTAAACAATCGACTACCTCTGGGAATTACGCGATCGGAAAGAAATGTGCGTTTCAAAATCGCGCCGGATCAGCAGAAATCGAATGCAGGTCGTCGATTATTCGATAGGGATCGCGTCCGTGCCGACCGATTTCAGCGATAAGCTTTTGCGATTACTGGAAATGCGGTTCGCGGTCTTGTAAAACAAGCAGCGAGCGGGGAAATCGTCGGCGAAACAGTTTGCACGGTGAGTTGTGATAAGAACGGTTAGATAGTGTCGGCTCGTATGGACCGTTTTCTCTTATTGGACGACCGTGGGCGTGAAAACGCCGCGGAAGCCCGATCGGTTCGCAACTTCGCGCGCACCTTCGCCTCGGATAAACGCGAATTCGCAGGATACGCGTCAACGGCACCGTGCCAGAGTTACGAGGCACTTTTGTAATTCGTGACTCAGACCTTATCGATCACCGATTTTTTACTCGCTGTCGCGCGGCGATGACGACACACGATCGTGCCAACGAATCACGCGAACCCTTGAATCACGGATATCGCGAGATCGATCCATCCGCGAGATAATGATTTTCGAACAGGATACACAATTTTCAAATAAATAATTCCGAGTGAAAGGCGCGGCATTTCGCGTTCTGTTTTACTCTCCACCGATCAATTAGTCCGCGGATTTTACGACGTCTCTGTCGCGTTAGGGCAATTTGTTCGTCGACTTAATGAGTCGAAGAAAATTTTAAGTGGACGCGATTAGTGTGCAGAGAACACATTCTCCTTTTACGACTCATTTTATCGAGTCGGGATACGCATGCTTTACTTCTTTTCAGATTGTAGTTACCTTGTTAGGCGACTATCGTATTCGATTTTCTATTTTCGGATGTTACGAGAGGCATCGGTGCATGGCGATATCGATAATCAGACTTTTTGTTTTATATCATGAAGTAGATCTCGTTCGATCGAAAGAGAAGTTCTCGTTTTCGGGGCTGGATGAAAACCGACAGAATCAACTATTATAAAAAAATGTTTGCAGGAATTTTCTCTGCAATCGACAGTCTGGTTTCGTTCGTTTCGTGAAATGATGTTTATTATAAATGAAAGTAGTGGACTGAATTACTTTGACAGAGAAGACAGATTCTGGTTTCGGCAACATGGCGATATCGATAATCAGACTTTTTGTTTATATCATGAAGTAGATCTCCGTTTTCGGGGCTGGATGAGAATCGACAGAATTAACTATTATAAAAAAAATGTTTGCAGGAATTTTCTCTACAATCGACAGTCTGGTTTCGTTCGTTTCGTGAAATGATGTTTATTATAAATGAAAGTAGTGGACTGAATTACTTTGACAGAGAAGACAGATTCTGGTTTCGGCAACATGGCGATATCGATAATCAGACTTTTTGTTTATATCATGAAGTAGATCTCCGTTTTCGGGGCTGGATGAGAATCGACAGAATTAACTATTATAAAGAAAATGTTTGCAGGAATTTTCTCTACAATCGACAGTCTGGTTTCGTTCGTTTTATGAAATGATGTCTATTATAAATGAAAGTAGTGGACTGAATTACTTTGACAGAGAAGACAGATTCTGGTTTCGGCAACATGGCGATATCGATAATCAGACTTTTTGTTTATATCATGAAGTAGATCTCCGTTTTCGGGGCTGGATGAAAACCGACAGAATTAACTATTATAAAAAAATGTTTGCAGGAATTTTCTCTACAATCGACAGTCTGGTTTCGTTCGTTTCGTGAAATGATGTTTATTATAAATGAAAGTGGCGGACTGAATTACTTTGACAGAGAAGACAGATTCTGGTTTCGGTAACATGGCGATATCGATAATCAGACTTTTTGTTTATATCATGAAGTAGATCTCCGTTTTCGGGGCTGGATGAGAATCGACAGAATTAACTATTAAAAAAAAAATGTTTGCAGGAATTTTCTCTACAATCGACAGTCTGGTTTCGTTCGTTTCGTGAAATGATGTTTATTATAAATGAAAGTAGTGGACTGAATTACTTTGACAGAGAAGACTGATTCTGGTTTCGGCAACATGGCGATATCGATAATCAGACTTTTTGTTTATATCATGAAGTAGATCTCCGTTTTCGGGGCTGGATGAAAACCGACAGAATTAACTATTATAAAAAAATGTTTGCAGGAATTTTCTCTGCTTAGGAGATTTCAATTTTCACCCGAGGAGGGTATATAAGGGTTGAGAAAAATCGAGAAAAATTTTGACAAACGTATTTTGGGTACTGTCACGGACAGGATTTTTTTTCCAGAAGATTTTTCAAAATCCGGCGCGGTTGAGGCGTTTCGCAGAGACGAAGCGTGCGCGACTTATGTAACGCGTTGCGTGTAAGTATCTGGAAGCGGTCCGGCCACTTAAACGAACGCCGTGGAACAACGATAGCAGCCGGGGAAAGAAAGAGAAGCCAGCGACCGTAAACCAGAAAAGTTTTACGGAATCGTGGTCGTCCCGGCACCGGTATTTCTCGATTTTAATCGGGAGACAAGGACCGGACTACCGGCTGCGCACGCCATGAATTTATTAAGTCGCCGCCGATTATATTAGACTGTTACCTTTATTATATATCGCAGTGACAATCGCATCGCTCCGAACAAATTGATATGCTAATGAAAAATTCATTTGAGACAAGTCAACAATTCTGATACAATTCAGTCCACAAGATAAACGCATGATTTTTCTAATTCGGATGAAATAATTGAAAGAAGAACAGTTTTTGTGTTTTCTTTAAGGGAAATATATCAAGAGAAATTCAAACAACATTTTAAGAAAAATAAACATAGTAAGCAATCTTAGTTTACTAAGAATAATTAATTAACACTTATTCGCTGTATAAATGGCACATTTGAATTCGTATTTTGTCCACGTTCGATAAAACAGTAAAGATTATTAATTCTTTATAATTGTTCCACTGCTGTTTTCTTATCGAACTTCCAAGAAATTATGTGAAACAATGTTCGTTTTCCGCTTTCAAATAATTAGCTGGCTATCGATCACACTTGTCCTCAAGTATCACGCAGAGTCGTTACAATAATTTATCCAATTTGTCATCGAGATATCGACGACCATAATTCCAAGCATTCGCGATATACAGGAAACTCATCGACACGAACGATTTTTTTTCAAACGGTTATCGGAGCATCGATCAATCCTTATCTTCCGTTGGAGAATCATCAACATGCGCGATGTTTTTCCTCTATTGAAAGTCAACATCCGATTCGACGGTACCTTAGATCAATATTAAAAGTTACAGGTGTTTTAATTAAAGAACTGATGGGGGCGAAGCTGAATAATCGTCCTGACCTTCCGCAACGTGACAATGCCCGTATCACTGCCCGCAAGTTCTTATCAATTCCATTGTTTCTCGAACTATGGAACTCGAAACTGTCTACAGGGTGTGCCGCAAAATTTCCAGTCGATTCGAACTCCGCGAAGTTTGGACTGCGTGCGATAATGGTACTTTAATTAGTTGAATTCTAAGGGTAAGAACAAAACGATATCTACGAGCTCAGCTCCCCTATCAGACAAATGAAAAATAATATTAACCAGTTCATTTCAAAACATTTATCTTTTCTTTTTATGCTGCACTATTGCAACGACATTTATAGATTCACGAATGCCTTGAGTACGCGATATCGATCACGGTTTATCGATGACTGTCGATCAAACTGTGTTTCGGTGAACTATTATGATCTGTTCGACAATAGAGACTGGTGTTGGAAACGCCATATTTCTATTGTGTTCCATTGTTCACCCCTAAATTACAATGATTGACTGAAACTTGCGACAGTTCGCGGAAACTTTAGAAATTTAATGATCCGTGCGCTCCGGTAACAGAGATATCTCGCGACACGCATGGACTCTCCGCTCGAAGCCGCCTGCATTTATACCGCACCGCGAAATTATGATAATGCTGGCCAGGCCACCGGGTTGTACCTGCGCGTTCGTCGAAGTAACGGTTCGTTGCGCCGCGTTTTCCCCTAGTCTTTCTGGCTTATAGAACGTGGAACCCTTTGTGTTTCATCGAGTCGAGAAATGATTTACGCTTTGCATTTTGACACGGATTACTAAGCTGGGGGCGTCTGTGCTCGTCAAGATGGCTGGTCGATGCTCTCTGACCGCCCCACAGTGCGGCATGTAAATGAACATAGATAGATAGATAGATAGATCTTGCTTTAGTTTCAGTCTTATAGCTAAGAAAATTGAACTTACATTAACCCATTTATACAAAACTATCTTATTTCACACATTCGTTCCATACCTTCTCTCATTCATTTCTATATCTCAAACATTCCTACCCTTGCGCCGAAATCATCAATTTCATAATATATTCATATTTCGATCGAAAAGAAATTCACCTTTAACACCAGAAAGACTGAAACTTAGTATATACCTATATTGCCCAAAAGCAGTGAAAATGACTGCATTGTAAAAGAATAACTAATGTGTAAAGAAATTTGTTTAATATTTTTTATATTATTTACAGTTATATAACAAGTTATTAGTAAATATTAACAATAAAACAAAATTTGTTCGAACAAGTATCACTGCATAAAGATTCGAATAACAAGTACTACTTTAGCTTATTGAGCAACTGCAACTTATCAAGTATACGGCCAAATCGACAATTTATCGTGTACTTGTATGTTATCATGTGATGGTAATCGAAAAAAAATTAAAATTGTTATTTCAATACAGAGCCGAACTGGTCATATAAGAAATTTACTCAATTCAATAATAAGATTCATTTGATTATTTAAAATTTCCCAAGCATTCAAAATTACTGCTTTTGAGCAATATAGGTATAATACACACACATATATATGTATACCGGAAATGAAGGAGGGGGGAGGTAACTATAATTATTAAGAAACGCATTTATATGTTGTACAAAAAGTCAGAAAATTCTAAGAAATTGTGTCATTATATATATTATATAATTGTTTTTTCTAATTGAAATTAAAAAGCAGTGAAAACGACTTCCTTGGGCAATCTAGTGTTAACCGGGATAGATTTTCTATATGATTTGTGCGGGGTCCTTATCGCGTTATCGTTTAGGGTCGTAGATGGAAGCGAGTAGCCCCTGAAGAAGGACTCGGAGGACGTAGAAGAAGAGGGCCCCGAGGGTCCGTTCGATATCTCGACAGCGTGGAATGCGAAAGCGTGGGTTCGGTTCGGGTTGAAACGCGATCTCGATCCGCGTCGAAGCGGGCCAGGCTGGGACCGCCTCGGGCCCGATACTCGTGGCTAGCTCGCAACGGGATCGATCCTTCGACCGATCGACTCCGGTAAACGCGCTTTCGATCGCATTGTGGACACCGGTGTGCTTCGGGTCTGTGTCCGTGCGAGAGGAGAAGCGTTTTCACCGTCCCTCGCGGTGGAAGAACGCGTATTACACGCACGTACGGCTCGGCCAACTGGAAAGTGAAGCCGGGAGGGCCTCGTGCGCGGCGTTCGTTATTCGCTCCTTCGAGGACGAGACCGGGAATCTACTTTCTCCTCTCTACCGTGTCTCTATATCTTGCTCCGAATCTACTCTGGTTTTCGGTAGAACACGAGCGGCCCTGAACCTCCAACTTAAATCCTCGATCGAGAATCTTCGAAATAGTAGACACCTTCAAAACGTATCAGATTCTCCAAATATTTCTTCCGGAATCTGCTCCTTTAATATTGCTAAATAAATATCAGGTTGTCGATTCATGCACATGATGATATTATTATAAATGGTGAACGTTAAATCCTAATCTTACATTTTTTGAGGATGTTGAAAATAAACATTTAGCGCTGTGATGTCTCGTACGCTTAGAAAAGAATTAATAATGTTATTAGTAGTATTAAAGCATTAACATAAAGATGATCTCATTGTTTGTATTTATTTAGCAACATTAAAGGAACACATTCCGAAAGAAACTTTTGGGATAACTTAATACTTTAAAGATGCAAGGATTTAAGTAAATTATATATTTACATTCAATATCAATCTGTATGGAATTGGTGAGTCCTCCAGCCGATCAAAAAGAAAACCAGAAGTAGACTGCGGATTTTTATGGAAAGTAAAAATTGTTCGAATCAATTGCCAAAAGCGGAAGATGGATTATATCTTTTTATTTTATTTACCTTAATAAATTGAAAATAATATATCGACGTTAGATTAACAAGTGGTACTACTCCTCGTAAAGTGGTCACTTTATTTGTTAAAATTGTCGCGATTTGTATGATTAACGTTTCCCCCGTGTCCAGAGAAACGGGGGGGGGGGGGGGAGAAGATTTACAGCAATGTAAAAGATTTCATCGTGGCGTGTTCCAGATTTTGCGTATTGGCGGCCGGAATCGCTCGGTACGTTTATGAGACGTTTAATAATAATCGCAGAAGGGTCCACGATTTCGCTCTACATACGAACAAGACATTATTATCGTTTTAAATAGACGCTCGGATTTACCACGCCACCTGACCCACATTCCAAACCACGGGTCCCTTAATTTAAAAACGTTCCTCTACACCGTGGCTGACGACTTGGACGTGTACCGCTTCGAGTTACTTTATAATGGTCTTCCACCACCATTATAACGCCAGCTACACCAGCCACAAAAGACACAGATTGTTGGAGCAATTTATTTAATGAAATAGAAACTGGAAAGTCGAGATTCTTGCTAGCTATCGATCTTTTAATATTCCTTGCATGTCTCATCGATCCCGACGAGCTTATTATTCATCGAGGATTATAAATATCTCTTTATTTTTCTAAAATTTACAATTCTTGAAAATGGTCTAAATTCACACCGAAACGTTGAATTAAATGTTCATGTGATATTTTGCAAATTTGCTTATTGTCTACAATTGATCGAACCAGTGCGCTAATAACATTAATTGTAATGTAGAATTATACAAATATAAAATCCTGTCGATTTGAAGCGAGTAGTGAAAAATGGCCAAAGTATTCCAAGATCTTGCGACCATTTCCGAGGACCGTACTGGTTGAAATCGTTCGTGCAATTAGCGACGCAATGATTGGCGAGAGACTCCCGATATTCCGTTCCCACAAACAGCATCTTTTCTCGACGCAGTCGCATTGTTCGAGCCGAGTTGAATGGCACAGGGCATCGCGGGTGAATGAGATGGCTCGAAGGCGAGTTACTAGTCCCGACAATGTATGATGACTGACTTAACTGGATTGGATAGAGCGTCTGGGTCCACGGTATAAATAGACGGCTACCACTTACCGTCAATTCAAAGGGAACAGAAGACCGACCCGCGCTTCTAGTCTTCTAGCGAGCGAGTATGCGAATACGCGAATACGCGAGAGGAGCCGCGGGCTCGTCACGAAGCGGCACCGATAGCGAACCGCTTCGCACAGTGGCGTAACCAGCCTTTCAAGGTCGACGGAACCAGAGAACCCGCGATTTCCCCGATACTGGTCAACCAAACGATTGATATGCCCGATTATCACAACCTTGGGTTCGTTTCGCTCATTTTTCGCCGAGGCAATATCACGCCGATTTGGAAAAAGCCTTTAAAAACTTTTGCTAATTATTGCGGAAGGGTTACTGTACTCCGATTTTGATGAAATTTAAATATGTTATAGATTTTGATATGTTAAACAACTTTTTCCTTTTCCAATATAGGGGGTTGCTTTTAGTTTTCAAGATATTCGCAAAATACTATTGCTAATAATATTGAATTTTTTATATTCTTGCATAAGACAATTCAGGACTAATCCATCAAACTTGAAGAAAGCTTATTCTATATATGTATCACCCTATATAGAGTGAGATCCTGTTTTCTCTCTCACCCTCACAACGTGTTTACAAAAAATATATAAACTAGAATACGAAAAATTCAATATAGTATTAGCAATAGTTTCTTGCGAATATCTCGAGAACTAAAAGCGACCTTCCTATATTGTGAAACGAAAAAGTTGTTTGAAACATTGAAATCTATAACATATTTAAATTTCATTAAAAGCGGAGTAAATAACCCTTTCGCAATAATTACCAATCTTTAAATTTTCAATTGATATTTTAATTTAACTTCAAGTTGACAATTGAACCGAACGATCCGAGTTTTTGCGGATGTTAGAACGAGCAACGTATCTAATGTTATTGTAATCAAGTTAGTTAATTTGTAAATTGATTTGCTACTGTGTAGACAAACGTTGTTTTGAAATTGGGGATTGAATTTTGTCAAAGTAGGAGGATTCGGTTCACAGTACATTTACAATTTCTGTTCCTCTTCTTCGACTTCATTGTTTGCGACTCGTTCACGAGCCTTTTGTTTACCCAGATGAGAAACACTGCGAACTATATAGCGACTCGAAGGTGCTGGGAATCGGAGCAGTGTTTCACTTGAAAAGCGCAGGTGAGTCATCCCACAGAAACTCTAGCAGATCCACTGCAAGAGTCATTGTTGCTTTCGCGGTTCTATCCTCAGCGTGCGATTAACAGATAATGACTAATAGACTTATCGGGCGAGATCTCACGTTACCAGAAGCAGAAGAAGATAGTCTACGACATATAGATAATGAAATTTGACTGCGATATTTAAATACTTGACTTTATTCTACGAAGTAGAATTACATTTAACAATTGTTACTCGAGAATCTTATATAAACAAATTTCAGACCGCTCATTATTGACCCACGCTGCTAAATTTAATCCTCATCTTGTTCTCTTATTTGTAGGTAGATTTTCCCCGAACCTTTGTGTGACTTAATTTCTTTTTTTAATACTGAACACATTATCGAAAAACCTAAGATGTAAATGTTAACTCATGAATTTGAGTAAAAAGCATTGAAATATTTTTTATTTCCTATCACTGTGTAAGAATGTTTATACCACCATCTCGATGACTAAATGTATTACTTATATATTTATCTGTTATTGATTTATACGTTGCGTTAGCATTTTGTTCACGAATCCACGTTACCATGAGTTTTGGTTAAATAAACAGTTTCCTACGAGTGAGTAAAGGATATCGACGTGTCAAACCTCCTTACAAATGTGTCAATTTGACACCGAGAGTCAGTTCGTGAAATGAGGGACGGATCAGGGTTAAAATCCTACGGTTCGCGATTTTCGCTAGTCTAATCAGATTAGGGACAAAAGATGATGTCATCCACCGACGAAGCAGAAGTCTGCGCGTTTAATCGCTGACGGTCGAAACACGTGAGCTGCGAAAGATCGTGTTTTGACGTTAGCAGAATCCCACGATCAATTTCGCGGTACTCGGCTCGGACGTTTTCATTCGACAGCGGATTAGTCGCGATCGTGGGAGCAATTAGTGCGATCGAATGGATTCTGAGAACCGAATTGATTCATCGAACGATATCGTTGTACACGCGAGTCTCAATTCGAAATCGACGTTTCTACGCCCGTGGCTGTTCGCCGAGTGCCATGACCCGCGATTACGAGGATCACAGTTAATCATTCCTAATTTATGCCCGGTAACTGCACCGGCGAGCTGCTCGCGCGCTCTAAGGGGGGGAAATGCCTGGAAACGCCATTAGAGCGCCGTTTCCGGATGACAATGTTCCGTTGACTGGAAACGCGTGTCCCGCGGAACGACCTAACTGTACAAAGTGACGTTTCCAATGCGCTCTCGAACCTAACCGAGAGACACCAGGGCTCCCCAGTGATTTATACGCGATACGTGCCTGGTGATTCACGGATTAGAATCCCGGGGAACTCGGGAGAGAGAAAGAGGGATCGGGCCCCGCTCGCTAATCCGGGGAAGTTATTGTTCCGATTAAACGGGCCCAGCCAACGCTGCGTATAACCTGACCGTAAATATCAACTTTATTGCCCGGCGAAGCTGTAAAAGTATATTTACGACCGGTGAGGCGCGGCCGAGTCTCTTTCGATTCGAACAATAATTTCATTAGTTGTGTACGCACGTTCAGAGGTGGGCATTATTTGGCGAAACAAATATTTTAAATACTATTTCATATTCTAGACTTTGTTTTGATGAAAGAAAATAGTATTTTTTAACAATCTGAACACACAAAATAGGATATTGTATTTTTTGCGTCGTTATATTTAATACTTTCAGAAATCGCATTATAAATAAATAAATATAATTTAATATTTCTTATCTTAGCAATAATTTAAAGAAGATATGGTACTTAATATAAGAAACCACATTATTTGCCATATTTTCGTTTTATTTAATAATAACCATTTCTACTCTCATAAATCTATTGAATGCAAACCATTATTTTCAGCAATAATATTTGAAATTGAAAATAAAGACAAAGTAACTGAAATTCGACCAACTCCAAATTTCCAGAAACAAAACGTGGCAGAAACAAGTATGATAAACCGCGAGCAAGGCGTCGTTAATCCGACGAGGATTGTTTTTATGGTTAGTAGAGCAATAAACTATGATTTACGACAACGGTGGAGATTATGCTAAGCGTCTTTCAATAAGGACGTAAAGTAGAAATCTTTCAATCGAACGAACGCCATTAGCTGGACAAATAGACAGTAATCCGAGGGAGGTTTAATTTTCTAAAAAAAAAATAGATTCTCAGTTCAAATGACCGAACTTCTTTCAAAATTCAGAAGAAAAAACCGCTAGAATCGAACGCACCGATACGGATCTCGGAGTTTCGGTAAACCGAGGCTGACCACGCCCCCCTGGGGCAGATTCGGAGATGGATGGGTCGCGTTCCTAAACGAATTACCCAGGGATCCAGAACACCAGCGGAGGAATACTGCGCGCCAGGAGCGTAAACGATTTTTCAGAGCGCAGTTTATCAAGCCGCGGATCGTCGACGGAACGATCCGTCGCGTCGAAGAGCATACACTCGCGGCGTGTGTGTTACGCCTCGGGGGCTGGACACGCTCGATTTGCCGAGAGCCCGATGCGATATACAGGGAATGAAGCGGTAGCTCGCATGCACGGTCGAGCTTTATAAACCCGAAGACGTCGTCTCGACGGCTCGTTAGCGGGTGGAGTTATTAAGTGGCCGCTCGTTAACGACACTGGCCAGTCGTTAGCGTGGTAGGAGGGAACGTACCGGAACGTACTCTCGCCATTACTACGATGTATCGATAAGTTGCCCGTGAATAAGCAGAAACATTAATTGATACGTCGGTAAAAAGGGCACCGAGACGGCCACGGAAAAATCCTACGACTCCGAGTCGAACCGGCTTTTTGCGCGCTTATGGTAGCCGGCTTGGACAACAATTACGTAATTATAAGGCTGGAATCAGATAAGCGAAACGATGGATGAGAGTGGACCAGTCTTTTACGTTGATTTTTGGAGAATCAAGGGATATATTGATGACAGTCAATGTTCAATTTTTTATATAATTATTTTATGATTTCGGCGCACGGTTCGATGAATGAAACAACAACAAATTTGCAAATAATTAGCACATCCTCAACGTTTCGATCCCAATGTGGATCATTTTCAAGAGAGACATTTTTGCGTTTGAAAACACCAAATAAAATATTGGGACACAGCCAAAAAGAAAAAAAAAAGAACGAAAAATAAAGCACATACTTGTTGCGACAAAATAGAAATTTACATATTTAAATATCCCGTGTACGAAATCTAAATAAATGCAATATTTTCATTATTAGAAGGCAATGTATGCCAACTGCGTTTAGTGCTCGGTAGTTCTAGTGTCAAGAAAACCCTTTAAGAAAAAAGAGATTGCGTCTGTGAATTATTAAAGAAACACAAAAGTTGATATTCTGTATTATAAAAATAATAAAAGTTTCCTTGGACCTTGTCCCAAACTACCTCGAATCCAAGAACCGATTTCGATTGCAGAGCCACCGATTGATGGTCTAATTATATATGAACTGTACGATTATATCAATGTATAATTATCCCGTGGATGTAGCAAGGGTTAACGATCCAGCACGAGAGGGTCCTGTCGAATCCCGATTTCGCACAAGATTACTGAAAAATCCTTGAACTCGTTTGGAAGCGACAGAATGATGTCCAAAGAGAAAGAGAGAGAGAGACTGGTTCTTGTTCTCGGTGCGCGCAAGGTTCAAGCCAAGAGTCCGGTAATTGATCGGCACGGAAAGGTCTAACGCCGCGGCATTACATAAAACCCGTTTAGGCGAGCATGAAGTCCTGGCTTATCCTCTCGGTCAATGGCATGCAGCGTTAACGCGACTACAAAGATGGTATCTCTGTGTCGGCTGGTGTACGCGCGAGCGAGCGAGCGAGAGAAAGAGAGAGAGAAAGAGAGAGAGAGAGAGACTGACTTCGGGGCTTTTCTTACCTTGACCGTTCGAGTGATTTTGCTGGGGCGACTGGGGCTGGCCCTGCGTCAATATAATTTGACTCTCGAGCTGCTGCAGCTCCGCCTGCAGCTCGTTCAGCTTGCTGTTCGCCTTTTTCACAATCGTCGCCACGTCGGACAGCGCTTTACGATCGGTCGCGACTTCCCTCAGCTTCTCGGCGCCGGCCTTTATTTTCAACTCCTGCAACAGAGCGGACAGGTTCGAGTCGGTTCACGCCAGCTGGTCATCTTTAATTCCTACTACCGCCCCCGCGATCGATTCAATTTCTCAAGCCTTTCAACCCCGAAAGCGTTTGCTCGACGCTTGTTAGTCACCGCTATCGTTAATTCAGTCGATTCATAGTTAATGAATAGATTTTTTTAACGATTTTAACGATTACCATCTTTTTTATTCTCCATTATGATCACAGACGATGAATATACAAAAACTGTATTTGTACCTGCCTCGTATTCTGTGTTTTAATAAAATTGTCAGAGAACAAAGTTGGAACATTTGTTGTTATTATAGAACTTGTTTTCTACTGTGCAGTAATTGCTTATATATATATATATAAAAGCTTATTTATATATATATAAATAATTAATTGTAATTACTTATATATATATAAAAGCTTATTTATATATATATATATATATAAACATAAGCAATTACAATTAATTATTTATACATATAATCAATTACTGTACATTAGAACACAAGTTCTATAATAACAACAAATGTTCCATCTTTTTTCTCTGACAATTTTATTAACACATTGAATACAAGGCAGGTACAAATACAGTTTATATATATATCGGGTCAGCTAGTTCAATAAAATACTATGTGTCAGAGACATAATTTTACTGTTCTAGTAAAAACGAGTATACCGTTAATTATTAATCCAGAGAAAACACAATACAAAGCCAGTCGGTGATCCGTAGCGTTAATTGATTGGATTCTCTAACGATTTCAATTAAAAACAGATTTTAATATAATTCCGAATGGAATTACTGTTTTATGCTCGACTCCCACACGAAATTCGAGACGCATCTAGCTCTCGGTAATAAAAATAGCAGCGATCGAAATGTAATCGTGTTACGATTGGAGGATGGCCTCGACATGCGTATCCCGCGTAGCTTGAAGGACTGCCGGTAGAACAGTTTCGTCACAATTCAACAAACACGCTTTATTGTTCATTGTTTCATTAATGCGCGCAGTCGAACGTTGCGACGAAGCCGAGGCGAGGATCGTTTTCGTCAGTCATCGAGAACGAACGTGTCCCGGATCGGTTGTCCCCGAATCAGAAGCGGAATCTCGCTTCATGGAATTCAGATGCGAACGGTTATTATTATTGTTATCGATCCATCGATCGGTCGAGCGTCGTTCTCTGTCCGTCGAAACACCGCTCCTCTCTTCTTTCCCCTATCGTTCGCCGCGGCAAATGAGACGTAAAATTATAGCAACGCTATATACGGCCTATCCTTTCATTCTATTAGCCCCCCCCCTCCCATTAGATTTCCTATAACTTTTCACCCGCGAGCTCGCACCTGACGGGTGCCGCCGTACCCTCTAATCATGCGCGCCAGCCGTGAATAATATTCGCGAGCGGCGTTTAATAAAACGATGACCCGGTTCGGGATCGTCGCAATCCTGCACAGGATGCCGGGTAATTTGTCGGATAGACCGTGCACAGCGGGCCAAAACCAGGACAAAAATCGTGTGCCTCGTTGTGCCTGAACGAGACTAGGATAAATATTTTTCTTCAAGTATCCGTAAAGTTATGAAACAAACCCCGTTTGCCCATTTTTACCCATTGAAAAGATATTAATAATATAATATTTCCCTAAAATGAAACACAGAAACTGTCATCAGAAACTTTCATCCCAATTAATTAGTATCTTTCGATAATTATAAATACTTTCACTAAAATATTGATATTATGTTACCCGAATGTTTCCCCAAACTTTCGAGAAATACAAAACTGACAGAGCACCTTAATGAAACACTATCGATGAAATTTTGTCGAGGAAAGAAGAAGGGGTGGAAGAATCTGATTAGTATAAAGTTATCTAGAACGCGGTTGAATATTGGGTTTTTAATTCGCAGGAGGAAATTCGCGTTCGGCCCAAGGATGCAGGATAACCGATATGGTCACGCGTTCCTGGAATAGAAAACCGTTTGTTAAACGGTTCTGAAATCCCCGACCCCGTTTCCAGGCTCGCGTACAACGATCCTCGCGAAGAATAACTGCAGCTGCCAGACGCGGAATAAACGCGGCGAGGCAAGGGTGTAATCACATTTTTGCTAAACCGAGCACGGCTCAACGAGACTGTATGGATAGAGGTCGCGGTGCAATCACGAAAAGGAAAAACGAGCCGAGCGAGAGAAAGAGAAAAGGGAGAGCGTGGAACTCGTTTCCACGCGGACCACCCTCGAGTTTCTATCTACTCGTAAGAGCCCACGTGTCTCTCTCCGTCTATACCCAGAAATTACACGGTCCATTACTATCTCTATTTTTCCATATTTAATAGCAAAGCGATCACCGTCAGCTAAAATATCCTTGCAATAATTCCTCTGTCCACGGATTCATTTTTTACTACTTCGTTTTCTACCCGATCAACTCCTTGATCACGAATTAACCTTCTACTTTTTATTAACCGTTAGGAAAATGACGAGATATCGGTTCGGACAATGGCCTTCCATAGAATTGTGTTGTACAAAAATGTCTACTAACATTTAATAAAATTGATTTAATGAATCCTTAAATTTCGAAGAAAGGCTAAATTTTGTATGAACGTTAATTATTAGTAGACTGAGGATATCTTTATGCATTTATAGTATAGGAAAGTTGAGCAGACGAAATTCGAAATTGTTGGAAAATTTAAAAAATTGAAGACGTCAATATATACATATTTTCCTCTATTAAAATTATTAAGGGAAGACACAACATTCAATTTAGTTTCTATTTCCTGCAATCGAAGCAAAATAAATATTGTTTGCAACGATTGCTGGTGATAGAAATTGAATGTTATTTCTTCCCTTAATGATTTTCATTAATCTTGAATTTAAAAAATTGTCAATTTTGCTAAAAAACCATGCAGATCCGCAGTTCATTAATTACATTTTACTCTGGAATGTAACATTACATTTTCGAACTTCAAAGAGTGGTAGAATTATTGCTAACTAATCGTTTTGCTCTCTCTCTCTATCGTTACTTGTAATTAATGTAAATTTAATGTAAGACTCGGCTAAGTTAGGATTATAAGTTACATTAAGTGAATTTAAGTGTAGTTTAGTGTTAAGAAAAAGATAATGGAAGAAAAGGATTGTAACCCTTAGGGGTTCAATAAAGATTATATAGATTCAACTAATTTGTTACGAAACACTGAACGAAACGAATCGTCTAAAGGCGAGACTCTCGGTCCCTCCGCAATTAATCTACACAACAATCGCTGTAAAAATTGACGCGATTTGTCACCGAGCGTTAATTGAATTAAATCGGGTAATTCACCGATCGCGGACACGGGGATCCCTCGATCTTCTCCCATCGAGAGATCAGCGAAAAAGGAGAGGACAAGAAGGAGGAAGCGAGGTTCCATCCTCTTTTCCCCTGCCACCCCCGTTTCCACCGAGGGATCGTGTAGCCGTGCGAGCGGTGCTACCGTGTATAAGGTACACCTCTAGCAAAAGTGAGAGAGAGAGAAAAGAGAGCTTCGGAGAAGAGGTGTGCGGTCAGAGAAGGATAAGCGAAACGTCGACATACCTTGCGTATTTCTCGGCGTATGTGCTCCCGGAGCTCGTCGAGACGAGCCGGCAAGGGCACCTGGTCACTGCCAGCCACTCCATACTTGCTCGACAGTTCGTAAAGAACCGGGTGCCTGATGTAATCGCCCTGAAACAGATCCCGAATTCGATTATTCGACGGTGTGTCTCGCGCACCACAGCTTATACCGTGAAATATGCGACTCGCCGACAAGGATGTGATCGTGTGCCACGAGCACCATGGAATGTCTACGCGAAAGAGACTGCCGCACCGTGCGATATATCTATTACCGTTGGATTTATGGGACTACTCAATTAGACATCATAAATACCATTTTCCCACCGGTTTCCGTCGACTTTGATCGATACCACCACGGTACACACGGTCCCCGACTTTTTATAGCGATTCTAGAAAATCTAGACGCGAAACTATCACCAATAGATATTGGGACAGTACACTTTTGTTTAAACATTCTTTAGGAAAAATGTCAATTGGGATGCATTCTTTAATTTTTTTATGTGTTCACATAACGAAATTTTAGTTTAGACTAATTTTTCTTGAAGAAAAATTAATTTGCCATGATGTTAGCCATGAACGAGTAAACGCAACGGTTTTTTATTTTTATTTTTATATGCTCACATAATGAAATTTTAGTTTAGACTAATTTTTCTTGAAAGAAAATTAATTTGCCATGATGTTAGCCACGAAGGATTAGACGCAACGATTTTTTATTTTTATTTTATGTGCTCTCAAAACGAAATTTTAATTCAGACAAATTTTTCGACATTAGAAGCAACGGTTCGACTTGCACTGTGCGACTTTTATTGAACGATTCGGAGGAACACGTGTCTCTGAAACTGCGTTTTGAAACAGCAGAACTTTCGGAGTCGATCGATTTCAAGCCTACTTTTATTTTCGAGACGTTCCATTCGAAAATATACAGAACGTGGCGCGGTCAGAGGCACGATATCATGTTCTTCCGCGCGTTGAAAGATTCTTTTATTATTCTTCGCATTAGTGGTAAGAAGAATTGAAATGTCTTACTGTTATTAACCCTCATCGGTCCCTCCTATCAATTTTACACAGTTTTCCCTAAATAAGTTATACTATTCTATTATTTGCGTAATTAGAGTGCGAAACTTCGTGTCTTTAATCTTTCAAACGCGAAACACACAAATGTTCAATCATCTAAAAAATTTTCGAATAAAAAAGATATCAAAAAATAAATATTGACTTGTCTACCTTGTTACCGAGGGACAGATTCAATTCGTGAAATAAGGGACGAACGAGGATTAAAAAGAAAAAGATTCGAGAGTAAAATTTCAAGCATCAAGCGAACATAGATGTATATAATATAAAAATTATCCTCTTCTGTGAACTTATTCAACACAAAATTAATCGTTGCAGCTCCGAAGAAGATGCTCGGCCGATAAAAAATGTTTTCACCCGCGAAGGGTTAAAGAGAGGAAATTTATTTTCCGGATCGTCACGCGATCGTTTCGCTTTGTTTCAACCAGGATCGAAATAACCGTGGTCGCGGGCGTTTTTCCGCGAAACCCGAGGCGGAATCGATAGTTCGCAAATTCGCGGAGGAAAACAACGTTCTGAAGCGTGTTTAGTGCCTCGCGCCGCCGGAAATTGTCTGGCACGTACTGCGGATGTGCACGCCGTGTGTTCAGTTCGCCCATTCAGCCCGTTCACAGTTATAAAACTGTAGTCGCGCGGGAGAAAATATTGATCTTCGCGAACACGATCCCCGGGGATCGACGGCACCGCGCGCACATCGCGGATCCGACTATTAATACCGCTAATCGATCAATATTTAAATCGTTTTGGCTCCTGGTTGACCTTGATCGAAATATACGATCAATTAACGAAGGCACGATCGAGATTTAATGCCGGCATCCGTTTCGGACGGACTCGCGGCTGCTAATCGGTACTTAACTCGGATGAAACTTAGTTTCTCGCGCAATTACGGGTGACTGGTCTGATCAAACGTTGCCGTGTGAGTCTGCAGAAACGTTCCCGTTAAAAACTTCTGCGAACTGAACAGCGCGAGCCTTCATTTTATTATTATTATTATTATATACGGATCGAGGTCCTTTTATACAAATGTATACAGTTTTTACAGTGTAACTGAGAAAAACAAAAAGAAGACATAACAAAAAAATAAAAAAAAGAAAGTCTTAACCGAAAATTTTAACCCAAGTCTGAACTAAAATTTACAAAAGCATGGACCGCGCGAAACTAAACGAATACAGGTATGATTAACAAATAGTATTGTGCAATTTTGTATTGAATGCCTGGAACGTGCCATTAAAAAAATTGATATTATTGTAAAATATCTAAATATTATAACCTTCCTTTAGTTATTCTTGTACCATATTAAATATGGTATTTTACAATTAACATTCAAGTTTAATTTAACCTTTTTTTCCCATACAGTTTAATGTATGTAGATGTTAATGCAAGTTTTGAAGCTGTGTACAAAATCATTAAAAAAAAATTTTGTTAGCAACACTTTACGATCGAGATTAATTTAAAAAAACACATTTAGTCAAGAGTTAAGTTTGTATTATAATTCGATTGAGTTCTAAGGACACTAAAAATAGTACCAGTGACGAACAATTTATGCACCAAGGGGATTTATGGAGAGAAATGTGAACGCGATGAATCATTTCATAAGAAATCGAAATGAGTGCAAGAAAGAATATCGACAACGTACCGCGCACGGTGAAATGCAGTGCCAAATGGCATTCGGTAGATGTCCACAACTTTTCGACTTCTTTCCCATCCCTCGCACCGAAATAAACGACATTGTTCAACTGTGCTGCCGCGCGACGTTATAAATAACACACGGTGGAATTCCGGTTTATTGGAATCGTTGGCTTTTTTACGGCCACGGGAATTCGCGTTCGGTGGGCGAAAAACGGTTGACCAGGTTTCATCGGTGCCAATGGTACCGTTGATAACGAACACGGGGCAATTAGCGTCGTCCGTTGATCGGCCGTTCTATTAATTTAAGAGCGATCATCGAGCGTTTCGCTCGATCGTACGCCGGCGTCATCGGATCGAAACGAACGTGCACGATTAAATCCAACCGATCTGTGCATCACCGCGCGACCAGAGTGCAGCCTGCCGATCGATGGGACCAAGTTCAATATGCACCTGCCAGTATACGATGAAGATCGATTCTCCGACTCCTATCGGAATAACAATCGAATGATTCATTCACGCAGTCGTCCGAGTATCGAATGATACGCCTTTAAGATTAATTCACTGCCATATGATATCGAGTGATGAAGATTTCAAATGTAACCAACCGAATAAAAACCGATCATTTATTTCAAATCGAGGTAATGCCTTTTAAAAATTCGCATTTATTTGTTTATGAATAAACTCGAATTTTAAATGGTCTAGCGATTTTTGAACCACCTAGTTATTAACACTTTACCAACCGGAAGCGTATTAATAAGATTTTTAATAATTCTGCTGTATCAAAAAAAGCATAGAAATTTTCTTTGACATTGCAATCTTAAATGAAATTATTAAACGATGGTATTGAGGGTGACTTAGTAAATGCTAAATGAAAATTTAGCCATGTACCATACATTTTTTAAAAATATGCAATAATCACCGGTCGGTAATGTGTTAATATTTAAACATTAATGTGTAAACACGAAGTGGATATCAATTCTCTTTCTCTTTTCACAAATTCTTCGGGATAAGAGAATCGTATGGCAGGGGATTAATTGATTGTTGAATAAGAATAGTTTTGAATAAAAGAAAACTGATACAAGTTCGTTATTGCGTACGTTCTCTCCCAGAAATTTGTGAATTACAGCACAACAATACTGCGTAAATCTAACCGTGCAGTAATACTGATCGAAGCAATTGCTTAATCGCGGAAGTTAATCCGTTCTCGAGATACTGATTGTAGCACCGCCCGTCTAGAATTGATTAACACAACACAAACCAGCTGATAAGTCGGATTTTTTCTGTTTGGCATACCGGTTACGTGAGAAGGTTGTAATACTGAATTTAATCGGGCCTCGTGAACGATTTCGGCTGAATCAAGCAGAATCATAAAGATTAATAATAACAAAATAGATAGGATATTCCACTCTTATCCGTTCAGATAACTACGTCAGTAAATACAGAAAGTATAGGAAGACTTTACAGAAGATAGTTGACTCGAGAGCTTAGTTCCCAAACGCAGGCACGAAATCATTTTTGCTTGTCGACTAGTTTAACCTAGTTTGCCCGGCCGGTTTCGAAACAGCCTTTGGGCTGTACCTCGCCCTTGCTCGTCATACGCTATCACGTAATTTGATCAAAAGAGTAATGTAAAAAACATAATAGAAATAAAAACCGCACTACACAAACGATGCAATAATACTAATCCATAATATAAACGCGTGATCTACAACTCCATAGAATACAAACGAAGTTATAGAATAGATTATTAGAATATAGAATTAGATATAGAATAGAAATTAGAATACAAAACAGTTGGAGAAAAATAACTAACTAAAATCCTAAAACTATAAGAGAAACAACACCGACAACTCGTCCGTATTGATAAAATAAAATTGAGATCTTCGTGCAATATTTATATAAATTATCACTGTAATGATAATGTTCTACGCTAGAATTCGTAGTATTACGTGTGCAATTAGTTCGAGTGCTCTTTTTGTCTGTGAAGGACTCGTATGCAGCGAGGGTTCGATGCAGCTCGCGATGCACTTGGTCCCATCGGTGCAACGCGCTTCCTCGACCACCTGTTGCAGCAAAATTGCGGTGTCGCGACGGCTTTTATCTCGCCGACTATCTCCGCGAGTTCACTTTTCTTTTCGTTTCGCCAGGCTTTCGCGAGAACTTTTATCACCACACACACGCGCGCGCGCGCGATTTTCACGGATCGTCTAGATTGCTTTTTTTCTATCGCGCCGGGTCCGCGTCGAACGAATTCGAGCATTCGTGCGAGACTGGAAACCGTCTTCGCCGATGCTCCCTTATCTCTTATCGCGAGTCACGATAACAGTGACACTCATCGAGAACTCGTTCGACCGAACGCCACCTTCAACTTCATTCGACGGTTATTCGCACGCAAATCGATATCAAACCGCGAGCCAGCGCAGAACGCTGATAAATTGGTATCGCCAGCACAGTGAAATGCGCTTACATAAGAGACTCGAATTGTGCTCGATGATCAATGTACCGTGCAATGATTCCCGCTGATAACACGCGCACCGGTTATCAGTTAAGAAGCCACCGGCCCCTCCTTCACTGAATGGATTTTTCGAATGGGGGTCAATGATTGTCCAAGGCGACTGCTTTTCACGATTCGACTGCGATTTTATGAATCGGTTGTGAAAATTGTTCGACGCACATCTGTGCAATAAATGAAATGTTGAATTTCTTAACAATTAATTTACATTTGATTTGATTTTTTTCACAAAAACTTAACAGTACCGTGGAATCTCGATTATCAGTGGGCGTCTGATGTTCAAATTCTTTACCGTCTGAATACTTTCCGCAAATAATTAGTTTCCGTTAAACGATAAGGATTAAGCATTGTAATTATTGTGTTTAAAACTATGTAATTGTTGTGTTATTCGAACAATCATGTTCCACTAATTAGCACGGATAATCGAAGTGATACTGTACTTTATTTGTGACAGGTTGAATTTGATTTGCAAAATGGTGAAAATCGAGCATGAAACCAGAACCTTCCCCTTCTACAACGCTATTCCCCACTCATCGCCCCTGGTCACGTGTCGCGATGTCACGTGACTAAAGGTACGTGTCCATCGCAAATGGACACGCAAATCGCGAGTACTCTCGTGAGCAACTGAAACTCTCAGACGGACACGTATCTTAACCCGGTACTGGCACAGAAAGGGTAAGTTTCTCTCCTTAATCTGGCTACTCTAGTCGAGAGACCCTTATCAAGAAGGGGAGCCTTATCCAGTTGAAACGGATCGTCTGAATCCATCCTCGGTTACGTAAGTCCCCTTTGAAAATGAATACATTCCCATTTACACAGAGGACGAGCGTCCGCGCAAAATTCTCTCCGCTCGGTATAATTATCACTATTTTCTTTGGCAGAGCCCGTAGACCGACGGGTTTCGCATCTCGCTCGATCAGCATAATTTCATCCAAGGTTTCGTTGGCTATAGTTTTTCGTAACCGGCAATAAAACCGTGCCGCGGCGTAACGATTTAAAGAAGCAACGAACCCCGTTTCCTCGTGCGCGTCTGACACACTGACGCCACGAGCTATTTCCATGCATTCCGTAATATGTGTGCCGTGCATAATAATCCGCAGAGGTCAACACTCGTTGCCATTTTCCACGACGAAATATCACCGGAAGATGTTTGCGCAGTTCCCGTGAACCGCTGTCCGTTCAGTTGTTTACTCGACGATTTCTTTCGCTTTTCATGCGCCTGATTGTCCGAAGGAAACGCATGGTATCCGATTGGTTCGTTCCCGATGAGACTTTCGAAGAAAATATCCTGTTACATATAAATTATGTTTACATTAATATTTACATTAAACGTTAATGTAACATTGCAATTATCGCGTGCGGTGAGGACCGATGAACAATGGGGTTGATTCGAGGGACTACCTGGCTCCTCCAATAACCTGTTATTTTTCACCTGGGGGTAGTTCTAGGAAATTGACTTTTGGCCAGCTAGATCGGTCAAATACCACTCTGTGCGACGATCAGAAACAAATTTATTGAAATTTGGACAGGAGAACGTTTGTCGGATAGTAGATATACATATATGATCGGCTAGTCGATCATATATAGCTCCATAAAATTAAGAAAAATTAAATTGCGTGTCTAAGCATCACCGTCTGTGGATTATAATGTTTAGAAAATTGATCTGCTTTCGGTTTCGATCTCGTCGATTCAATTCCGAGCGAGCTGCGTTTGCTCAGCGGGAAAAATCGAAGAGCTCAATGGAAAATTTAGGCTGGCCAAAAACTCTAATGATAGCCGGCTGCGCGGTTATGATTAATCGCTGCGGGGAAATAGAACGGCGAGGCTTTGAGAGCGCGCGCGCGGGTGTCTCGGCGACGTGTACCATTTTATTTTTGGGTTACGCACCGCGCGGAGAGACCGTCCGTTAGGCGAATTGCGAAAGTCCCGCAAATCCGCACGACAATCGCGCAGGGTGACGATCACGGCTCTGTCTCACGAGACACGCGAACCGGAAGCGGCTTACGTGCGCAAAGTTGTCGCGTACGCGTTTCGCCAAAATTATTTGCGTACAAACTGGCTTCGCACCTTAGCCCCGGTAAATAAACGAAATAAATATCGACACATTATCTATGTACTTGGAAGTAATCGGCTCGAGGAGTTTAATCGGAGACCGCGCACTTAGGATTAACCATGACTAATCCGCGAATTTATGGAACGGCACACGGGTCACCGGAAATTGGCTTTTTACGCGTTTTACGTTAGCCTAATTCAAGGGTGCCACGTACTACTGTTAATTTTAGTCACAGCGAAGTCGAAATTCTTTACGCGCCCCTTCTCAATGAACTCTTAGAATTTCAAGTATTTTCACTTCAAAAATTAACGAATTGTATGTAGAAAAATAATTCAATGCTAAGCAGTCGCCGGATTTATTTAGAAAAATTTTTCGAACGGTACGAAATTACGCTCTAGACTAGGAGATCGTGTTCAGGAGTTCAGAAAGTCAAACTCTTGACGTTTATTGTTTCAGATTCCCCTCGGATTTCGATTAAACCGCCAGCAAGATACGATTTTATAAACGCATTTATCGCGGGCGAGATAGGACACAAAAGAAGCAATTAAAACTGTGTAAAAAAAATATTCTGTATCAATTTCTTCCTCTTACACTAATCATTGTACAACAAGAACTTTCAATAGAGATGAGATAGAGCCATGAAATTTTATTTAAATTAAAGCTGAAATATTGTAGAATATGGGACAAAATAGGGAGATTATGGTACGTACGTTTTTAACCTTGAAAAAATAAAAGTTTAACTACAATTCGATTTTTTGAAAAAACCAGAGGTCGTAGAAAATTTTTTAGGTCAGATTTGAAAACAGCGTAAAGAAATCTACGGGAAATGATACATGGTGTGTTAGGAAAAAAATTTTACTGTTCGTGGTAACGTAGAAACGACTTTTTCTTGAAATTGTGCAAGTTTGACGAATTTTCTCAAGGTTAAAAACATACTTACCATAATCTCCCTATTTTTCCCATATGCTACAATGTTTCAGCTTTAATTTAAAATAAATTTCATCGCTCTATCTCATTTCTATCGAAAGTTATTCCTTTTTGAATCGAGTTAGGTCAAGTTTCCCCACTGTGCGCCGCGTAATGGTGCTGCCGTGCGCGATCGGCCGCCTCCTGTCAGACCGATCCTCGGTCCGTTGCTACGCTTCTGACAAACGCTGTCCGCAAGAGAACTGTTCCCGTAACCTCGAGGAAATACCACTTGCCGGCCGAAACAGGTGCTACTGCTCTCTTTGGAACGTTCTCATGAGCACGTTGAACGAATCGCGGTTGCAATCAGGTGCGCGATGCCCGTCGTGCCTCGCTCGATCCGTAACCGGGCAATTTTTCGGCCGCGTACAACGATCGGCGTCTCACAAAGCCCGCTACACACATTCCTTTTTTACCTAACGTTTTTTATTCCAACGCACGGTAACGGGATCGCGGTAAATATTGTAACGCGGCGCCGCAACTACCGGTCCAAAACAAATGTGCATCGCTTAATTGAATGCATAGTACATTTCAGACCGCAATTCCGGTAGCGCGCGTTCGGAAAACGGATGTGTGTAGCGAGCCTTAAAACGAGTCTGCACGTATATTCGTCCCGCGAAGCAACATGTAGTCTCGCGAATAATAATCACGGAATCGAGGAATATTCTAACGAAACGAATGATATTAGCGGTGAGTCGACTCCCGTGTTCGGAGGAGACGGTCGAGAATCGATAATCGCGATCGTCGTGGAGATCCACCGATCGTTCATCGGAGAATACCTTCCTCGAGATCGAGGGAGAGACAAGTGGGAGTTGAGGAGCGTCGGTGTGAACGAAAGGCCGCGAGGTGTCCGAGAAATCGTCGCGTGCTCGATTCGATTAGGTTCGGCGAACGATAGATTTTCTCGAGGATCGTTGGAGAACGAGCGGTCGGATCGGCGAGAAACCCGCCGCGCACCAGTTCGTAAAGAGAGCGTGGATGGACCTGCGGCTCACCTGATAATAGCTTGACTCCGCCATCTTGGACACTATAATCCACTCACTCACTCACTGCTTTCTATCCGTCCTTTGTGCACGGGACGACCATGTCCATTGTGTGTTTACACGCGTAATGTACGCTGCTGCACCGACCGTTCGGCCGCGAGTGCAATCCGCATCTCAGCAATCGCGGAAGCAGCCGGTTCTCGCGTCCGTCCCCGTGACTGTACGCGAGAGAATCTGCGGTGATCTGCGGGTTCGAGAAGCGACACGGGTGTTACTGCCGCGGAGAAGCGATGAATGAAAGACGCGCGGCTCGAGAGCCAAACGCAACCGGACACGAGCGCGTTCCACCGCACCAGACTGAACGCTGACGACTGACGGCCGACCGCCGGGCCAATCGTCGCCCAATGGCGCGCGCACTTTGCTAGTTGCCTCCGCGCCGTTCTCGCTAAAGGTGAGCCCCACTGATGTATATACACTGGATAGGAGAAGCCAGGAAAAATTAGAAGATTTCGACAGTTCGCATGTGGCGCCACCAACGATCCAGCATTGATTTACGTACTTCCCTCCACCCCGCGATCGCCCGTGAACCTCTACACTTTGTTTCACTTCGCTACGCGCAGACGCAGGCGATATTTCCGTTAATACATCGGTCGACCGTTGGGGGCGGTGGCATCGAAACTGCCTTCCTGTGTTTGTTTCGACTGTTGTACAGCTGGCTTATGGGGGTAACGTAACCCCTAAATATATTACTAGATTTAAGGGTAAAACACAGTGTTTGCGGGAAACAATTGTTTGTTCTTATAAGAGCATGTTACGAGCTGTGTGAGGGCTCATTCTAAAGAGGAAGGTTGATTGTAGAGCGCCCTGGTCATGATTTGACGAGATTATGTTTATATTTAATAATATGAGCGTCCAAAGTAGGGGGAGAAATCGAGACAACCACCCTCAGGTTCTTATGTATTTTCCTAATACAAAACGATTTTTCTGACTTACCTCATGACCAGAGCGCTCTACGATCAACCTTCCTCTGTCAAATGAACCTTTGTGCAGCTCCAAGTATGCTCGTATAAGGACAAACAATTGTTTCCTGCAAACACTGATTTCACGAATAAAACAGTGTTTGCGGGAAACTATTGTTTGTACTTGTACGAGCATACTTGGAGCTGTACAAAGGTTTATTTGATAGAGGAAGGTTGATCGTAGGGCGCTCTGGTCATGATTTAACGAGATTATGTTTATATCTAATAATATGAGCGTCCAAAGTAGGGGGAAAAATCGAGATATCACCCTTAGATTCTAGCTTAGGGGTTTGAAAGACTGATAAATACTCTAGAATTAGGGGTTACGTTACCTCCGGCGATACAGCCGTCACCCATTGGTCGGCTTCGCCGAGGTCGCTGCTCGTTGGACAAAACTCCCGCAAAAAGAACATCGGTTGCACGAAATATCCTTCTGTTGTTTTCGTCTATTTAAATTGAATCCTATGTTTTCAACAAACACGTCAACTACAACAGGATTGCAGAGAAGTAATAATATACGCTTACGAGAGTTAACCATGAAGCATAGTGTTCGTACAGAGAGGCGAAACTTCGCTAACTTCTACTGCGCATGATCACGTAGTCAGATTTTTTCACATTTTTATTTGAAATAAATCTATCCGTTCATTTTTAATGTTCTCTTTGTGTGAGATCGTAAGAGGTCACGGAGACCAAGCTTAAAAATTTATTAAAAGATATTTTTACAACGATGTATTTACATGTTCCTCGTAAATAATTACCCGGCGATCAAGATCCTTAAGAGGTCTTCCGGGCTCCTGGAGAAGAGACCGTTCGGATTTTGATATAGATTTCGCGGATCGTGACAGGATTCGTATAGTTGCTTGTAAATGGCTCCGATCACTTCGAAGGATCGTTTTTGCGTTATGACGCGATGATTGTTGCTTTGTAATAAACTGATTTGAGGGAGTAACAGTACGTCCGGCATCACTAAGAAAGCTTCGAGTTTGTTCTGTGAAATAAGAGACAGTAACAGTATCGTTTACCGATAGTAGTCATTTTATATTGTTCGAATAATAGCTTACTGTAAATTCTTTAACGCTCAGAGGATCCATGCCAGGAATGGACGATAACGGGCCTTGCTCGTGCCCTTGTAAAATTGTATAGATCGATCCAAGATTTAAATGCGCCACTAAAGAGCTCGCTTGTTCCGATGTAAGAGTATCGATTTGTGCATCGGATTGTGCCTAAAACGTGCGGTTTTAAAATATTACATATTGAAAATACAATACCGGTTTCTCAAAATCAGTCGGTTACCTGTAATCTTTCTAATCTTTGATCCATGTACTCGTACAATGCTAAGGTAGACTGTATTTGATGCATGCAATTCAGGAGATACACAGCCATGTCCACTGTGGGTAATCTGGATGCGGTTTCGTTCACTTCTTGCAGAAGCGGATCGATGATGCAAGATACTATCTGCAAATAACTCGATACATTACTTAACGGATATTTAGCTTTGGTTTAGTAAATGTTCGAAATAATACGAACTTGTAGCATGTCTTTTTCTCTATCTTCCGCGATGCTGGCTACAGAGAGAATTTCATTTAGAAGCGCCAATAATCGTGAAACGGATGGAGCTGGTACCAGATCAGTTCCAGGAGGTTCTGCGCGTTCCCCAAGCGCGATTCGCGTCTCTTTCTGCAGCCTACTAAGAAAACTTTTCTCACTGAGCATCAATAAATCCGACAACGTCAAGTCTAGGACACTCTCGGGTATTGCTTGCTGAATTATGTCGCGGTAAAATCTGAGAAGAGTTGTCACCGAGTATAACACCGTGGCTGGCGCGTCCGCGGAAACAACGTGTTCTATTCTCGACTTCAACGGATGGCAAAGACCCTCCGTGATGTTACTCAAAGATTGTTTAACTTGATCGGATATGTCTGAAACGAGCATTCTATGAAACAGTCGTAGCAAATGGGAGAAGATGATCGTTCAATTTTTACCAGTTTTGTCACAGCCTTTCATCAATGTTAAAATATTTTCTCTTTCAACGGGAATAGCCTGGTGCAACCAAGCAAGCATGTCGCCGACATATCTTTTCGGATCGTTTGCATGCATTTCAATGGGATTTGGTGTTCCGCCATATCCCTCACCCAATGTCAACGCGTCTATGAAAGATCCTACCAATGCGGTTCTTCTGGCCAAACAATATTCGTCTAAGATATATCTGAAAGTATAAATACGAAATGGTTCGTCAATGTATATGCACGTAGTTGTAGATATTATGAAATTCGAAGAACATACTTAAATAAAACTGGCCTGTCCTGCAGTTTATTCATTGCTTTAATCAACAGCGGTGCTAAACGCTCGTTCTCAATGTTTTTACATTGATTCTGCGTCCACCTGTATAGTCTTTCAAGGGCTGACTCTTGTAACAGAGTCATCCTTTGCATGATATCTAAGCCCAACGTTTGATACCCTGACTGCATCAATATCCTGCAATTGCTATGAATCTCCTGTAATATTAAAAACCAATTAACAATTTCCTCCAACATCCACGGATGTATTTGTTTGTACAGGTGTACCTGAACACGATTGACCACAGAGAAAAATTCTTCTGTTATAGGCGAATCTCTGCTCGGTCCATGCAAAATGCCTAACTCGGCCTGAGTTAGTTGGAAATTCTTAATGAACGCAGTGGCAACTTCGTGTTGCATGGACAAAGTTTGACTGAAAACATTAGCATAACGTTTCAGAGTGCTCTGATCTCATTTCACGAATCGAGTATACCTTTTACTTTGGAGTTTAGTCGTTTCGTTGATGAGCTGCGACGTTTGGGTTTTGGTGGTTTGCAGACGGTTCGTCATACATTGTACAGCGGTGTTCATGGCTAGAACGTCTTGATAGATGTCATCCAAGGAAGCTTTCACTTCTCTGAAAGCAGACAAAAATTCCTCGTTGATGGCCAAACTTCGCCTTTCTATCTTGCTGCGTAGATTTCGACGAGCGTTCAGCGTGTTCTCCGTGAAGAACGTGGACAATTCTTTCAATGCCTCGAGTGTGTCCTGAAACAGACAAACGTCCAAGTGATTCTCACCATTTCTGTTACGAAACGATTTTGACAAGTGATGCACGTAGTAGTACGCGAATAGTTCGAATATACCTTGTCGTGTTCGACCCTCGATTCGAGTAACTTGTTTACCCGTCGAACCAGGGCAGTGTTAGGATTTTTTTCACTCATGTTTTAAGTACTCCGTTTTTCTCCCTACCAAAATCATTCGGACGTATACATAACCTATATGTTCGACAACTGTCACGTAGCTTACATCACAGAAAAAACGCAAACGTAGATAGACATTGTATACTTGTTCAATCAGTGTTATTCACACTTCTCGATCCATCGCGGACCTTATCAGTCGTGTTGAAAGCTCTCCTTTATGCACGAGATATTTCCCAAACGAGAACAACCTGCGGCGAAATATTTTCTGAACGGTATGGAAACGTTTATCGAATTGCATTGATACTCAACGTTAATATCGAATTGTTTAATTGAACATACAATTATTTACGCACGACGCGGAAGTATTCACAAAAATTACTCGCACCGACATCTGTGGTAAGTTAGTGAAAACGCTCTGTGGCAAAGCCACGAATTCTGACTTTAATTTTATCAGTCTGCGAAAACAACGAAGGGCAGTTGCAGGTACGTCAATTCTGTCGTTTAAATTCGTCCACTGGCTTTCCTACGAAATAATATCTCGAGCGTACAATTCTTCCGGCAGTTTTGCACGTTAAAGCCGACGTGGCAATAGCCGGCATCGTCTTTGTTTATGCAGACCCGCGCTTTGCATGTATTGTCGTCCGATGCACAAGTACAAATGCATTTGCAATGTGTTACGCGCACACTTGTGCATATTTATATTTTTGTGAATCAATTTTCTTTTGGAATAGAGAACGGTTAAACGAGTTTCTTTCTTTATTATTGTTTACGTATTTTGAAAATTATCTTCTATTGCTAATCAACAAGTTGATTAGAGATAATAGTGTACGTTGCAAGTGTATGCATATTCGTAAGTGGCATCGGCCTGGTTTGTTATCGTCGCTGGTTCTTATCAAATCGTACGCGTGACGTCGCCCGAGTGATATTATCATTAACCGTATCAACAGTGCAATTCGAGCGAGATTCAGATGTTGAGTTACGATCTAATTATTAAATAGGTAATTGTAAACATTCGTTTACGTTCTTTATCAGCCTGAGAGAAATATTTCGGAACGTACAGAAAGTATACGTTATTCTAGATTTGTTATTTGATTGGATGGTTAAGGGGTTAAATGTTCGACGTGTTTTTCGCAATTCAAATCAATTGTCGATCGAATTCTCGAACGGTAACGGAGGCTCAGTTTGAACAGCCGCGACACGGTATTCCGCGTGTGCTGATTGGTGCCGCCACCTGCGACCAATAAAGGGAAACTTTAAAATGTCCTTTCGAAGGGCGCCAGAATTATGCTAATTTAATCTTCTTGGTTTTATAAGTACCTGGTCTTCAAAATCGTTAGAGCAGAATTTCTTAATTTCAACGAGTTGGTAACAAAGAATTATTGTTCACAATTAAAAATTCCGTCGGATAACGATCTTTCTCGAGGTTATATTTCCTTAAGGTTTCAAGGTCATCGATAGTTTCGTGCGTCGAATCACGACCTTCACGTGACATTGAATACAAACACTGAAAGTTACTTCTAGTCGACGAGTTTTGTTAATCAATTGTCATTCTCTACTTTGTTAATGAACGAAAGGAAGATGAACGAACGAATCGGTGTTACGGTCGAATATATTTACGAATTTACATAAACATCCTCCGGCAACCGATGAACGACATTTTCGAAACTAAACGCTCGGTTGCAACACGTCGATGGATCAGCGAAAAGGTCAGGTGTTTTGATGCACCGTCGAGAACCAGTTATCGCGAACTCTGCCGATCGTTCGGACGCGGATAATCACTTATATCTCTTCGAACTGCCGGATAATCGTTAGCAATCGCTGCGTTGAGTTTAATCTTATCTATCATCAGGTAAACTAGTCCTAACCTAACACCTGTTAACGCTTACTCGAAGATTACCAACAAGCTTTCTCACTCCTGCACATAAACAAGCTTAATAACTTTTGAACGTTCATCTCTAGATGCTGCGAACACTTCCGCTGCTTCGCTATCGCCGGAAACGCTTATTCCTCGTCGAAAAGAGTCGCTCGATCCGCGAAGCCGGGAAAAGCCTGTAAAACGATTTAGGTTCGATCGGGGGTACACGAAGCAACAAATCACATTCCGCTTTAAACAAACGACGAGGACGATGGATCTGCAATCTGATATTTATTGCGTGCGAGAAATACGCGCACGTGGTCGTTTGCATTTTAAAAGCCTCGTTGGAACCTCCGTTTTCACCGGAACTTTACAGTCGAGCAGGTTGATGGCGTTCGCGGCAGCTTATGAAAATAGTCCTGTGTTTATCGTGATTCACCGAGTTCGATGTTATCGTGACGCAATCGTCTTTTTTCCGGGACGACGATCGCTCGCACGCACCTCGAGATGCTTGAGGAACGTTGAGGAAGCAACGTTCGACCAGGAACGAGGAACAAACGTCTCGCGGAATTTTGTTTTCGATCGCTCAAGAACGTTGTTGTCCCGTAAGCAGGATGGCAATCAGGCAACCAGTTAGGCCTTAAGCGAGAGCCGCGACACAGAAATCGCGCGGGCCCGCTATCTTCCGCGGCAGCATGATCGTGCTTAATGACGTTGACCTCGTTCGCGCGATTTTCATTCGAAGGCATCATTGCTTGGAATCTACTCCGACGAGGAAATAATGTCCACTTTGATGCGAATCGAATCACGAGGTAATTCGATTATCGATCGTTTCGCCGGGAAATTCTGTCGCGCGGTTTGACGAGTCCAGAGACCTGGAACAGAGATCGGTTTTATATTCACAGAAAATTAAACATTTTTCTATCAGTTAATACAGATCGGATTTCCTTTCAGAAATGACGAATTCCGCGAACAGAAGAGGCGACGCGGAAGAGGCGGTTCCTGTTTTGCAACCGGATGAGGGGTTGCGGAAGAGAATGGAGACCTTGGCTGCTCATTTCGCGAAGAAGTATGATGTGCAGCCTTCGTTCTTCGTCAGAGTTCCTGGGAGGTATGTCAAATATCTTGACACTACAGTGTTTGATCATTTAACCCTTCAGGGACTTCGAAGAATGTTTAAAAATTGATTACACTTGGTGCGACACAAAATAGAAAACGTAACATCCGTAACTTGTGGTCCCTGTAGGGTTGAAGCTTGATTTCTAATCCCATCAAGAATTGTACACTTTGTAAATTAGTACGTTGTTTGTAAAAATTCGATTTAAACGGTCGACTGTTGTTCTAATCGATTGTATTTGCCGTGCAACGTTTCACACGGCCCCACAAATGTGAGGATCAACAGTTTAATAACAGTTAGAGTCGAATCTCGTTTATCCGGCGGTTATTTGCACCGGGTTCGACGACTTCAACACCCCCGGGGTGCAATCGAATATGTTTTGCCCGTCTGTTCGCAGAGTTAACTTAATTGGCGAGCACATCGATTACTGCGGATACGCTGTTTGTCCAATGGCCATCGAACAAGATGTCCTCGTTGCCGTGGCTGTCTCGCGGGACAATAAAGTTCGTCTGACCAATCTTGAGTCGAAGTACAAGGATTTCGAGTGTAACCTCAAGGACGTCAGGTGAGCAACGTGAAACGAATAATCCACGGTCTACTAATTATCTACGAATCGTAAAGTAGGACCAATCGAGGTAGCCCGGAAAAGAGAAACATTTTCAGTGTTTTCTTTTTCACGTTAATGCGATAATTAACTACGAAATACACATTCGAGTTTGCTGCGGCAACCATTCGCAACCAGGATTCAAATTAGACCGCCTTTCCTCCCGCGTTCCATCAAATGTTTGTCAATGGCGGCATCGCAATACCGGAAAGGATCAATTGACTGCAAAACGAGCTTGAACATATTCTCGTCGATAGCCGGGGAATATGCGAAACCTATTTGTGGATGGGTCGGAATACATATCCGTCGGCCCGGCGTATTTTCATTCTTCGAGCCCGACCGTGAGCGTCCGTACGAAACAAGCACCGAAGTTAATGCACAATTCCCGCGCGGAACATTGGAATGCAATTTCCGTCGGCGAGAAATTTCTGACCGGCGGATTTCTCGCGGGAAGGGACAAAAATAAATGGCATTCGACCCCGCGCTAGAGAAACTAATTCGCTGGAAAAGAGCGGCCGACGCTCGCCTCTGATTAAAGAAGCACAACTACATAGAAAAGTCACAGAATTAATCTTCCTAGCATAGTGCGTTAATTTATTCTGGGATTATTATTTGGATAAAAATTGTTTTGTGAGCAACTTCCGCAATTTTTGTCTCAATTTGGCTAACGACCTCCACTCTGTAATTTAGGGTACAGAGAGCACTCATTCCGAAGCGTTTCGCTTTCAGGCAATTAGTTCTCGTGAAACTACGTACTCGGGCAGCTGCGCGGCTCATGATACCTTTATCGCTCTATAACTTCAACAGTTCTCAACGTTCCGACAATTAGTTGTTTTAAAATTTCTTCGAAGTCAAAGCATGTGTTTTAAAGAAAATCAGTTTGTTTCAAATCAGGCTAATGCGATTACAGCCCTGTAATTTGAGAACAAAGCAGTCTGACATGAGACGCAAAGGGAAATAAAAGGGTATTAACACATTTTCCGACCATTTTCAGAGAAATCCAACGCAGAAACCATTGATTAGAGTTACCCGATACTACTGTACCCCCTGTTAAAGGGGTTGCGATGAAATGAAAGACAGCAGATGCGAGCGTAATTTCATTATTCGCCCGGTGTTTCGCGGCCGTCAATCGGAAAACTGACGCAACTGCGAAGCAATATATACGACGAACGATCGTCCGCCCAAGAGCAACTTGTTCGATATGACGCGAATCAGCGCGAAGATGTCACGCGGATAAATTGAATCAGGGCATAGAGCTAATTTTTAAAGCGGTCGGAAAATATTTCATTTGCTCTTTTTCCCGCTGAAATTACTCGCGGGCTTTTCTATCGGTTTTGAAGAAAAATCCGGGGAAAACTGTTCGCACTCGTAACGAGAATTAATAAGATTGAATTATTAATAAGACTTTTCTTTCCGTAGAATAGAAAATCAGCGAGTGTGCTAATTCACCGATGAAATATTTGGGACACTCGTCGAATCGACAAGAAAAGTTCTGGCTGTTTTCCGACCGGATAAATTCGGAACACTTATTTCCGCGTCGAGGAAAATGCAACGTACGTTTCTCTCGGCTGCAATCGATCAGCTCCCGAAAAATGGTGCTTTAATTCCGAAACGGCGCGAAAGGGACGTGGACCGCGTGCTCGTCTGTAAACAACCGCGAGACAATATTTGCGGAAACTGTCGAACCGGAGCGCGTTCCTATTTCGTCACCACCGTTCGTCAAAGAGAAACAGCTGCGGAAAGTCTGCCGCTTATTACGTAGAAATGGTCGCGAGTTAGTTTCAGCTGGCTCTCTTTATTGAGCGTGAAAACGCTATTTGAAGAATTGTCTGGCCTCGTAGCTCACCGGCGAGCACCGTACTTCTGGCGAGGCGAAAAATTTCTGGCCCTTTCATGGCTCGCTGAAAACTCCTGTTTCCACTCACGACGATAAGTTAGAGCGAAGCGACTGGAATCGATACTCTCGTTATACTCGCTGGAATTGCTAGATCCTTTTAACCTGCTACGAATTGTTTCATTGTTATTTTCTTCTCGGTTCGAGACTCAAATTTACTCGGTTCGTGACACGGTTTCTCAAATGTTTGTGTTACAGATACACCAAATTGTGTTTCATTTGGTCCCTTGCTAGCTTCATTGTGTGTCCTTTTAATGTCTCGTGCACTAAATTGCTCCATTTTTATTCTTCCTTGCAATTTCGAGTTTCAAATTTATCTCTTGGTTCATTCTTTCGTTAGTTCTACTTTAGGTTTTCTATATATTCCTACTTTAATAATGTTACACAGGATGGTACGAGAAAACTAAATATTTACAGATACCAGAGAGAAGGTTTCTTTAATAAGCAAGGTGTTTCTCTATCATCCGTCCATCTGATCGAATACAGCAGCCCAGCTTACGATATATCGCAACAGTAATAATCGAACGCACACAAGTGCCGTATAATCAGTTGCAAAATCTGTAATACTGGTTCACAGAAATTCATGTAGGAGATCAGTGCAGCGATATGCAATTACACTGCGATTGCAAACAGAGAGTCAAACGCGATCGAACCTGATCTGATACAGATCGATCATCAGTCGTCAACTAACCGAACATTTTCTGCGAGCCGTTCAACAGAGGAATACTCGAGAAATTCTGTACGCGACGAGTCTGTACGTACGCGACTATGACACTGGGATACGTCCTCGTAAAAGAATGTTCCCCGACGCGGGTGTCTTAAAATGTTTACTTCATCTGTAACGAACGACACTAAAACGCAGAGTCGGGCTCTTCCTTGCAGTGAAGTACAACCGCGGAGAAGATTCGTTTGATCTTTGCTCGAATCAACATGACGAGAAGATTCGGTTTCTTCATCTTCGCTCGAATCAACACGATACCTTAACGAACCAAATAAATATCACCGGAAGGGCTGTCATATTCGTCACGGCCGAGTAAAGTTATATTGCTTCGCCATGTTCAATGTTTCAGAGGCTTGATCTAATTTCTCGTCTTTCGAATTGCTAATTTAAATTTGTTGTCTGTGCGAGAACTAGCAAATTTATTAGAAAAGTATGAATTCGAAAAGATTCAATGAACCTGCCAAGATTGAAATTTATTTCACCAAACTTTCACGCTGTTTTCATGATTCATTGCGTTTTCGAATGTAAGATGAAGGCGCAGGGACTAAATTAATAATTTTCCGCAGTGCTTGCATCGAGGGTGGCGGCGGTGGCCCGGACTGGTACAAATATTTCCTCTGCGGCGTGAAAGGAGCCCTCGAGGTGATCCCAGAGGAGGGCGTTCCTTCGGGAATCCTGGCTGCAGTTTGGGGAAACATTCCTCCTAATTCAGGGCTCTCGAGCTCGAGCGCTCTCGTCTCCGTCGCCGTTCTTCTGACCGTGCGCGCCAGCCAGGTGAGCTTCCACCTTCACGCTATTTCTCTTTATTTCAGTGCAGCCTGGACCACCACTTTTAATTTTAAAAATTCCCGCTGTCTCTATCTTCGATATTAACGTGAAAGAATCATCTGCAATTCGCTGAATTTCTTTCACTTCGTCTGAGCTTCTTCACAAACATTATTCAACGCAACAGCTCCAACGTTTATTTTTGTAATTTTATATACATTCGACGTGGAAAATGTTTTTGTAAATACTAATTGAATTGCACGTCAATTACCTGACCGATCAAAATACAACTTTTGCTGGAGCGTTTGATAATTCTCGAAAATAAAATAAAAGCGAGACGAGCTCGCTGCGAACAATATTAAAAGGTTCTCACAAATCCAACACGAACTGGTCGTTAAAAAATGAAAAAAGAGAATTCGACCTCACGTTACACTGGTCACAGTGTTGCTGAACGTGAAATATTAAATGTCACATGTAGCGGGAGAGAGAGAGTAAAAAAGCATACGATAAAACAGGTTAACAGGTATCGCCTCGGTCCGCGTAACAGAAAATGTTCTCGCAGCGAGAAAGGGCAATGGTGTGTAAAACGATTCGTTCGCTAATCACGTTGTACGTCATCGTTACGTTGTTTCCAGACAGAAACGATCCGAAACTGTAGCTAATCATGCGATAACTACAGTTAATGAAAGCCACCTGTCGTCATTTCTCCCTGCGCGACCGTGATACTTCGTCCGCGGGGCTAATGATCGCGTGTTCTCATTTTCGCTCGATACGGACGTTAACATCATTTTAAAAAATTACTCGAAAATTTCCGCAACCCCAGCGGATTAATTTGTCAGCTTTTTTGGGGGTCTCGGTAAACGATCTGTTTCATTTCGCCTCCGGAAGTATTACTCCGGCAAAACTTTTACCAACTGAGGGTGGAAGAAATTTACCTGTCAACCCTCGGAATTATACCGTTCTCAGGCAATCGCGACATATCTGTTGTTATACAATTTCACGGTTGTTTACTTAAAAATACCATCTAAATCATTTATTTTTATTGATTCATAATTAAACTGTGGATCTTCCATAATTCAGTGCACTGGTTTAAAATATGAGTAGACGTTTGTTTCTATTTTACCACGTTTTCTTGTCTATCTGTCTGTCTGTTTGTCTGTTTGTTAATGGAGTTTCTTTATGTTCTTTAGAAATACGAACTGCACACTCAAGATTAACTGAATTAGCATACAATGTGATTGTACAACGGAAGCTTATCGCATTACTGTTCCGCTAAGTGGCGAAGACGTTAGTGTACAAACAATGTTGGCAAAGTCAATGCAGACCATCAAGCACAAAGTCAAAATGTTGACTGTGCGTGTTACCGCGGGGAACATGGCCGTCCTTAACGAGCCCGGCTTTCCCTATAATTTAGTTTCGTCGGCTCAAACGCTTTCTCATAAATTAATACTAATTAAACGTCCTCCCCTCTCCCTCCTGGATACGCTGTTATTACACCAGCCGTATGGAACTTCAGGATGAATAACCGGGGTGAAAGGTGAACGACGATTTTTACCGTCAGGAATTACTTTCCGCGACGGTTCACCTAGATACCTTCTGATAAAACTGGAGTTTCATCGCTATAGTGGGGCTACAGAGGAACTCCGCGTAATATTCCTCGAACTTCTTGATCTCCTAGCAGACTACAGCCACCGAAGAATATTGAGAATAAAGTTCTTACAGTTTTGCGTAGTTGTTTGAACGGATTTCTCCAGGTATAACCGAATAAGTATCTTTCCTATATTTTGTAGATACACTGTAGAAATATATGGTAAAATCGCGGAGTTCCTGGAGTTTGATGGATCTACGATTTACCAGTTCAGTCGGAGGGAAAAGTCAACTCGTAGATCAGTTACGTCAATCTCGATTTTGCTTTTGATAGTTTTTACTGACGATTCTTTACTGTGTGCGATGTACAAGGTCGGAGCTCCGCTAGGATGTAAGCTTTAATCTTGTATGCACAGCACAATAGGTACCCTGAACGTTATACCTATCCCCATAAGCAGGAGCTTAAAGGATTATACACAATGCGCGATGGTGTTCTTAGAACAAGGCTGTGGTTTTGCAATTCTTTCGTGTCCGGATTATTGTCTGCTGTGGCATTGCGATTGTTATTTAAGAGGGTAGGCAACCCACGTGACATCCATAGAATATTACTAGATTTTGGGCCCGAAACATGGCTCTGATCATTATAACAGTCAAACAAGTCTTTTAGTGACAGAAATTTTAATTCATTTTTTATTTCTAACAAAAATTGTCTGCTAGGTGGCGAACAGTTGTGCGGAAGATAAGCATACAAAATTTTGTGAAAAATGACGTACACACTGATTCAAGATATTCCAGCATACGATAATGTTCGTCCTAAGTCCTTCTTTAAAATAAATAAAATCCAGTCTCAGCCCTTTCACGTGTCTCCATCCTCTCAAGCCCGCGAAGATCGATGTGGAAACTTCGCTAGCTGTCGCTTTTAACGGACTCGCAGAAGAGAGAGGAAGATGGAGACCGCCGAGATTATGCTACCAGTGTTCCCAAGGTATCGGGGGAATTTCTGATGCCTTCCTGTCCATTGGACCATGCTCCTCGAAGAAACATGGAAATCGAGTCACAACGACTTTCGCATGGAGAATACATCGACTGCGAAATCATGCCTTAACGTCGTCGCGCAGGAGATTTGCAGCTTTTTCTGTTTTCTATGGATCACTCGCAAAGAACAGGAATGTGTGAAAGGAACTGTATAGTCTACGAAATATTAGAGCCTTGAATAGAAGAGGAAGAAATTGTAGACCACTCAACAAGGGAATTGAGGTGCCTTGGGAAAAAATGTAGAGCTCAGGATAAAATGATAGAACCTAGAAAAAAATTGTGGAGTTTCCACAAGCGTTGCAAACCCTGTAGAAAAAATTTTGGGACCTAGGAAAAAATGTTGTGAAGCCTAGGAAAAAATTGAGAAAAGTAGGAAATATTGTAGGGAGTTGATAAAAATGATGGAGTTTCGAAAAACATTGCAAAAAAGGTTGTGGAGCCTCGAAAGCGGTTTGGAATCTTGTGAAAAAATGATGGAGCTCAGAAGAAAGTATAGTTCGGTCATCGAAAGGTGGATTTGAGTCTGAAGAAGCTCGCAGGACAGTTTAGCGTTATGTTGAGGCGATGAAGACAGCGTTGAGTGATATCGAAGAATGCCTAGGGCCAACGAATACCAGAATGCCGCCCTTTGTCTGTGTGTTTCGAGTAGAAAGGATATTGTTTCCCGGTTTCGCTGGTAAAAGGTTCGCCGAGGGGACTTCCGTCGAGCAGCCCCTGCTGGGATTTCTAACGTCACTCGAGAGGGTATTTCCACGGCGGACGCTCGAAAAGTTCAGAGAGCCATTAGCTTCGGAAGCTGATTGATTGTTCGTCCTAGCCACCGATACACAGCGACCACAAACACTCGCGACACGTATAGTTCGTGGAAAGATTATTCGAAAGCGCCGATTTTCTATCTTGTCGTGATAAATGTTAAATTAAATATATTCGACTAACTCGCGAATATATGTATACCGATAAATAATAATTTAATTGTTTCGTCGTCGACACCGTACCCCTCGGGGGAATTTCTTTGCCGAGCATGAAATTCTACTTACGGCTCGCGAACAAATTTAATTAGCGATTCGACGTACAGGAGAAACTCGCCAAGAATAGGGGAGTTTGCTGTTCCAGTTAGAGCGTTTTCAACCCTCCGTGTCGCGCTTTCGCAATTAACGGGCTCGCTTACGGACAAACGTTTCGTTAATGGGGACGAGTGCTTCCAGTTTCGATACAGTTGGCATGAACGTCTCTATTGAGACGAGTCGAAAGTTTTTTAATACCTTCGCGCGGGGTCGTTTTAATGATCGCCACTCTGCAGCGCGCTGTTTGCAGACATTGAAAAATTGCAGAGCTCACGGCACGATTGCAGGTCCCGCGAACAAAAATTGCAACACTCACAAATAGGGTGGAGAGCGTATAGAAAAAATTGTGGAAGCTACAAAATGATTTGAGGTCCCGTGAGAGGATTGTAGTATATATAAAATGTTCATAAGGGCTGTGAATAAGATTGTACGAAAAAAGTATTTTCTCTGAGATAATAATAAATATTAATTTGTGTTGCAGCATCAACTGTCGAAACGTAAACTGGCTGACCTGAGTGCCAGAGCTGAAAGGTACATAGGCACCCAGGGTGGTGGAATGGACCAGGCCATAGCATTTCTCGGGAAAGCTGGTAATTAGAATCATATTCTTCGAGACTTACAGGAAGATTTTTGATAATGACCACAAGTCATTTTGAACAGTAAATAAATGAAACGAACGCGATAGCATGGCACGACGTTGGCCGTTACCGGTGGTTTTGTTGAAGTTTGAATAACTTAAATACTTGCGACTGTGCGCGTAGGTTCCGCGATGCTGATCGAATTTAACCCGCTGCGTGCAACGAATGTCACTCTGCCAGAAACCGCAGTGTTCGTAATAGCGCACAGCCAGGCCTGTCACAACAAAGCTGCCACCACGGATTTCAATTTAAGGGTTGCGGAGTGCAGACTGGCTGCCCAGGTAATGTGCCTCGATTTCTGTTCCGTATTCAAAGTAGAAATTTTTTATTATTCTGTACGTGATACTCCATCTAGGAGATCGCTAATTAGGCGAAGTACTTCTCATTTCGGCCGTTACAATACATAGACATAGTCAGTGTCTTGCCTTTCGTAAGAGAGAACGCGTGGTAACCAAAAAGAGCATTTTGTAATTAACCGCCTGTAAAACCTTGAAGTTTACGAATAGCGAAGAAGCTTACAACTTCTAGCTAAAATTAAAGAACTATTTAACCACCGAGAAAAATAATTTATTACTCTCGACAACAATTTCGTAATTAAAAATCCGACTGGATCGCTCGGACAACAGCCAGACAATTCCTTTAAGTTGTCTTCTAGACATAATATAAGATAAAATTCTGTTAAAGCGACACCGATTTCATCTATAATTGAGAAAATGGAGAATTAATATAACGTAAGAACCTCTTTTAAAATTATTATTCAACTGCTCGGTCGTTGAAAAGCTTCCGGTGGGCAAAGCGCTGAAATACTGTCCCACGGAAACCTTGAATGTGTTTCCCTATTCAATTTGTAGCACCTCCGACCGAATTTATTTAGCACAGAGAAAATGTTGGAACCAGTATAATTCTGAATTATGTTTCACGTTTTAACGAGAACAGGTGAAACTAAAAATGCGAGGGGAAGAATTTCATTTAAATATAGTGATGGAAATAATGTTTATTATAGTCGAATATACTGTGTAAAACTGTATTTATCTTTCCAAATATGAAGATACACGGTCACGCATTGTCTGGTTGAAGTTTAAATTGCACTATCATTTCGGGGTGAACTTTTAATGACAGGCGGTTTGCTAGACAACAGCATGGCCTCTGTAGTTGAACGAAGTTGCAATTGGAACAACAATGTCAAGAGGCGAGATCCGTTTGACTAATATAGAAGCTTCAACACTGTTTTTGAGCGCTGCAGAAACGCAGTGAATTCAAAAGGCCTGTGAAGTCGAGACGGAACTTCTTGTGGCTGTGTTAATTCACACAAGAAGTTGTACGAGCGTAGTAAACTGGTAGAATACGTATTCAGAATAAAATTAATTAAATTAAACTTTAGAAAGGCTTCTCGCGTATCTTTGTTGCAAGTACTTTATATTTTTAACACTTTTTAACGCTTTCGGTGCTTCCTCAGAAACAGAACTGGTTGTCCAGATTTGAAAATTAATTCATGCATATTCAAGGTTTCGGAAATTAGTATTTTGAAAATTACTGAATTATATGAAGCAATACAGAAAGCAAATAATGAAACAAGAATCATGTTAGTTCAACCAGAAATGTTTCAACGTAACGAAGATGTCAGATGGCAAGAATGGCGTCGCTCGAGCACGTTAATTCGGTCCGATTAATTATTATTAGTTCGAAGCGTCAACAAGATTCCCGAAGTTCCAAAGGGACTAATGAGATTGCTTTTCGTTTAAGTTTTATGATCGTCGTACCGAGGACTATGATCGATGCGCTTCACCGAGCGAACAACGAAGTACAAGGATCAAAATCGTCCGAACCATCTGCTTTGCGAAATGACAAAGGATCCGTTTCCTCGGTTTTTGAAGTACTTAAAACTCGACGAAGCTAGCGAGCCAACCGAAAGGGGAGATTACTTCGTCGCGAAATTATTTAAAATAATTGTAGTGAACACTTCGCCGCGGAAGTTTCCGCGAAGGTATTAATTACTGAAACTTCAACGCAAAATAAACTCTGACGTCTTCATTCGTTTCGAGGCGAGCAGCCGTCTTCGGTATTTTGAAATTTGTATATTAACATATTACTTAGTTAGCTAGTGTTTAATAGTCTTCAGTGATCTACATCTCTATCTCAATTTTTTAATGGTAATGGATTGGTGTAATTGAAAACAGTAAAGACATTAAGACGATTCAAGGACATCCATATGTTATTTTTAATTTATTAGAATTGTTAAAGAGAGGTAGATATTTTTATATGATTCCTGCATCTTGTAAATGACGTTGAAAATTTTTATTTTCCATAAGATTCACAGTGTCTAGTAATTTCATTCCCAGAAATATAACTTGGTGGTTTCTCTCGGGATTACAATTTGAGGGGTGAAAATGGTGACCAGAAACCAATGAATATTCCATGGGCTATCAAACGACACGGTTCACCAGACTCTATTCCCTCGTTTCCAGATGATAGCGAAGAAAAGAGGCAAGAACTGGGAGCACGTGCAGAGATTAATCGATGTCCAAGAGGCACTCGGTGTCACCGTCGACGAAATGGTTCCTGTGGTAATCTCGGACCTCCACGAGGAGCCATACACCCTAAATGAGGTATGCACTTGACGTACAACATTAATAATAATAGTGCTCATGTCGTGATACACTTTTTCTTCGATTCCGCGATACCGAAAGCCTCGTCGTCGATCATCGAGGAAAAAATGATATCACGATGTCGAACGTATCATCAATTTCCATCCATTTTATTCGTCGATACTCTTCTACATCGTACAAAATTATGTTTGAATAAAATTGTCTGTTTAGATCTGCGAAGGACTGGGAACAACGATCGAGAAGCTAAAGGAGATCTCTCGGCTTGGATCCTTCAGCGAGTCGCAGCCTTTCAAGCTGAAGCAACGTGCCCTGCACGTGTACCAAGGTAACAGGATATTTAAAAAATAAATTAACCGAACAACAGGTAAAAGGTCGCTCTCATATTTATCAGTTTAAGAAAAAGCTGCCGGTGAACGAAGAAAGTTGCCCGCGGCAAACATCGGTTACTTATGCCGCAATTTTTCTCGACGAGGTTCCGCCCGATTTCGTCGGCATTTTCTCGGGAATAATTCATGTATGCAAACGCCGATGTTACTTACAAAGAAGCCCGTTTGCCGGACTCTGTTTGAATAATGAAAGGATCTTGAGCATTAGACCGCTTTGTCGACGGAGAAATATAGCACCACTCACGGAACAGAATGTGATGCTCATTGGACCGAGCGAAAAAAATCTCTAGTTCATACGTCCACTGACAATTTCTGATTCGAGATGTCCGTGATTTATGCGCGAGAATGCAAACAATTTTCGCGGAGGCCAACTCAATAAACTTGTTCCATCGATGCACTGTTATTCCGAGCCGATCAACAAGAACGGAATTTTTGCATTTCAATCTAGCTTCGAGGAGATGCGGGAAATTTTCATCTAATAATTTTGGAATGTATCGGAATCGATCGGACGGACGAAGCTTGTGTTTAACTTACATAGAGAGTGGCACCAAAAACATCGTTTCTAAATTTAAATATTCTGCTTCAATAAAATATTCTGCTTCGAGGAACCCGTTTCGTTCGGTAAATTCAAATTTCTTAATCGACGGAATTCATGGGATTTGAATGTTTGAATTTCCCGGTGGTCTTCGAAGCGAATCGCACCGAAGAATTAGCGAGGAAATTAATTCGCGGTGAGCATTGCAAATCAGTTGTACGGTTTAACGATCGTTGATCCAATATTTGAGCTCGTTGAAAGCCGCGGTCGCCACTCGATACGTGGCTCGATTGTCTAGTTAACTAAATATTGGAGATACAAAGTTTCTTATTAATGATTCACGCGTGTTTCCTTCGCGAAACAATGAATTCTCGCGTGAACAGTTTATCGATTGCGGTCGCTGTTCGCCCTCGCCGCCATATTCTGACCCGACGCTATAATTTATTGCTGTGGAAACGCAACGGAAATCGCGCGAAAGGCCCGTCAAAGGTTCCATTGTCTTTCACTCCGTGGCTGCAGACAACCAAACCGGGCTCGGATCTCTGATTTCAATTAAGAAGATTCTCGACGGTCGGTGTACTGAAAACAATGCGGTGGAAACTGGACGAGCTTAAAATTCATTTCTATCGGGGAATTCAAGGAAGTTTCTCCCTGCTATCTGAAATAGCAACAGGCCTCTTTAAACTACTTAAAACGATTGAATTTCATGCGTTTAACATCAACGTAGAAGCGACACCGTCGCTGCATTTTCCTAAACGACCTGTGCACGCGAGGACGATACAGGTTCACTCATACTAATGGATCCATTCTCATTGTTTCGTTGGCACGATAATCGACTCGAGCTTCAAGAATCATGCTCCGATTTTTAATCCCTTCAGCCAGATTGTGGACGGCAATTATTCACGATAATAACGAGCGAACGATAAAGTTGCATAAACAATCGTTGAGAAATTAATTAGAACATTCCCGCAAACAAAAACATGTTTGTAATTTGCAGCCACTTAATTATAATATTCCTTTCAGTTCATTATTTATACGGAAATGTAAAAAAAGAAGATACACAGAATTCTCAATCTAAAACCACTCGATTCTATTTTCCTCCGGCGGCAATTTTTAACCGCGAATATTCTGACGTAAAGTACATTTCATTAATAAGAAGACTCCGTAAAAGTGCAATCTCTTTCCGAGGAAACACAGATCTCGAGTGTTTTCTTGCCATCCGCACAGTTCGAATTGAAGGAAAATATTCTCTCAGTTTTACTTCTCGTCTTTGTTTTACCACGAACGTGGAACTCTTCTGAATTTCCTCTCGAGGTTCGTGGAATATTTGAGAACCGATACTCGAGGTATGTTTACGACTCGTTGGTGTATTAATTGTTGCTCGGGCCTGGCCCCTGTGATCCCTAAATCACTCGACAGAAGCAAAATTGACAGGAGAGGTTTATACCTTGAACAGCCTCGGTTACTCGGCCTGTAGCGTTCCCAAATGCCCTGCGCATACATTCGATTATGAATGCATGCGAGCGTGCTCTATCCCGTCCATCGGTTATTGCTGCGTTCATTAAATTTCAGCCAGGTTAAAAGGCCTCTCCGCTCCGACGAAAAATCACCTCCCCGAATACTCCTACATAATACTATCAAGCAGACTTTATATTTTACGGATGTAGAAACGAGTAGATCAAATAATAAAAATGGTAAAAACTTATTCGAAATTACTTTCAACAAATTATAATTATGAAGGATACAAAATTGGCTGAGAACTCTCGGTTATTACAAACCATTTATTTCGCATGACAGTCCATTTTAATAGTCTACAAACTGTACAAGGAATTATACTTGCAAACTTCCAGCCGAGAAACTTTCAAGATGGCCGTGAGCCAAAGAAGTTCGGAAGCTGGAACAATCAAGAGATCATTTTAAAAACTTAGGGCAAGGAAGCGTTTAAAATGCGAAGTTATATTTCTCATTAAAACTATTTACGTTAATTGGGATCGTTGCTGTTCCGAAATGTTTATTATTTCTGTAGATGAGCTTTTCTAAGAGGGTTCTATGGTTGCCTTTTTCAGATTATTTTTTATTCTGTAACTCTTTTCGAAGTATATTTATTCCTGAAGATGAGCTTTTCTAAGAGGGTTCTTTGGTTGTGTTTTTCAGAGGCAAGCCGAGTAGCAGCTTTCCGGCGTGTAAGCGAGGACAGCACGCTGATGGAAAAGGAGAAGCTCGAGCAGCTGGGTAGCCTGATGTCCGGAAGCCATAACAGTCTGAACAAATTGTACGAGTGCAGCCATCAGAGCGTCGATGCACTCGTCGACAATGCAATGAGCTGTGGTGCTCTTGGCGCTAGGCTCACAGGAGCTGGGTAAGTTCGACCGATCAAATAGCGCACCCTTTCTCTTTCAACTGCAACGCACAGAATTGTATTTTTCGTTCGTGTGTCTATTTCGAAAGAGCGTAGAGATATTAATATTATCAGCGCACTGGTTCGATCAATTGTTATTTAAAACATTGATTGCCAATTTACCACATTAATTTCAACGTTCGATCCTACTTTCGATGATACTCAAGAAATAATTGCGTCTGTAAATTATTAAACGTTCTTATATTTTACAGAATGTTAATCTAGAATGAGGAAAACTTCTTATTAACTTCATAGAATTATTGAAACACGTGTTGATGTCAAGCTGGTACATAAGACTATGAGGAAAAATGAACGTTTGGAAAGAACGTATCACATCATCGATCTATGTTCTGGCCAATCAATATTAGTGTAGAGATATTCTGGTGGAACGATGGACATCTATGTTCTCTACAATTAATTCAGTTTTCTAGGGAGAAGCTTTTTGTTTTCGTTGAACCAGATTCTCTTAAGAATCAGATCCGAATGGGATTAATTCAGTCGAGTTTAAGCTGTCGCAACTGTTCACACAGTTCCTTGTTTCTCTCTCCGTTCTCGCTTCTCATTTCTGTCAGAGTGAAAATCAGTTTGCCGACTTGGGGCTAGCTCGAGGAATTCTTGACACACCGAGGACGCCGGGTATCTGGGACGTTGAAGAACCAACGCGTTACGCAGTCCGTTCTCGGCGAGTTTCTGGAATGATTTAACGGGAAGCCAAACTTCACGAACACGGACGAATTTGTTTGTTGGCTTTCTGCTTGACCCTGTTTACCGGCTCCGAGCTGCTCTATAAACGTAGCTGTACAAACCAGCCTCCTGAGAAATATTCCGAAGAAAACAACAGTTTTCGTGATTCTATGTTGCATTCAACGGAAACATTAATTATTTCACTGAGCCAGAAAGACTGGTCGGATGCGTTACTTAAATTTCTACATGGATTTGCACTTAAATCATATTTATTCCAACCAATTGAATCTTTTATTTCTGAGTATTTAATCTCCAGAGCAAAAATGAACTTCTCGACAATATTAAATTTCAAAATGAATTTAATCGCGAGGCTGACAGATCGGCTCCATTTTTTTTTAATAAAAGATTTCAAACTAAATTAATTATTTGTGAGGACGGAAATAAATGTCATTAAACGTCACGATCATTTAATGTCCAGAGGGAAACTATGCTTGGTCCGAATACAAAATTCTCTCCAAGCCATGAAATTATTTAAAAGAACACGTGTGGGGAAGGTTAGCAGACAGACAGCAAGGCGAGAGCGGTCGATTAATTAGTATGCTCAATTAAAGTCGTCCGGGAGGCGTGGAAAAAGGAAACCGTTCTACATACAAACGTAAACATCGACCGTACATCCAAAATGAGACACACGTCCCAAAGAAACGTATCACATGCTTGATCGGCATTTTCAAGCGTTTCAGCCTTATAAATTCCCGATCGCGCTACGTTTCAATTATTTCGCGCGGCAAATAACGCTGACTGCCCGTTAACAAAATGAATAACGCATTGCTTTTCGTTCCGACGGAAATTAAATGAAACTGTTCGCCTCTCATCGGTGACCTCTTTTCGCGAGAGAGGCCAAGGCAAATACAGTCGGGAATCCGTGTTTAATTAAGTTTAAACTTTTTTCGCTGTTAGTTCACTGTTTTATTAATCCAAGGCTTTTGATCCTTGGGAGTCCGGCGACGTCCACTAGTTGGCGAGTGTGCAACGACTCGCGTGTGTACACTCTCCAAAAGAGAATATCTTCCTCGGAAAATTCATCTAACGACTTGCAGTTTGTTGAGAAGTTAGAACAACGCTGTCCAACAACAAAAATGTTTCCATATAACTGTTGCATGGATCTTATTCCGAATATGGTTTTAATTTTTTTCCTACATGCACAATTTTTGAGAAATTTGAGTTTGAAAATAAGACGAATTTTTCGACTTTGAACAAATATTGTGATGTTATTGTATAAAATATAAGATATAGTATCTTATATAACTTATAATACAATCTTGTATCTTATATAACTTATATGTAGTATAATATTGTATCTTATATAACTTATAATATAATGTTGTATCTTATATATCTTATAATATAATATTGTATCTTGTATAACTTATAATATAATATTGTATCTTATATATCTTATATAATAACATCACAATATTTGTTCAAAGTCGAAAAATATGTCTTTTTTTCAAACTCAAATTTCTCAAAAACTGTGCATGTAGGAGATAAATTAAGGTCAGATTTGGAATCAGTAAGATCCACCCAACAGTTGATTTGGAAACAGGAAAAAAAGTTGAAAGTTGTTGGACAGTGCAATTAGTTCACCTGGTAAAACGTAAAAAGAAATTTTGATAAATGTATCAAATTGAATATTATACGTACTTAATACAATATTTGCAAATAATCAAATTTTATTGTTCTCAGAAGTGGATGAAACTCGCAACGATTACAATGAAACTTTCCGAATATACAATACTATAAATTTCGTTCTACTGGCTACCGTTGCGTTTCGAGAATATAGGAACCGCGTGAAATACGCGAAGATCGAACAGAAGAAACTCAGAACCGGAAACGAGCCCCGGGGAACGGGTTAATCGTTTTACGATGAAAACGCGATGAATTTTATTACGGAGGGCTAGCCGCCAGGACGTCTTAAACGACTTCGAAAATAGGTGGTGCCGTATCTCAAAGTGAACGCGAACTTCCATTGTTCCACGCGATTCAATTTTATTCGAACTATTCCATTCCTACCGCGATAACTTCCCTCGAAACGCGAGCATGCACGCGAAATAAATCTTTAATCGTGATCATCGATTATTGAGAAATATCGATTAATGATTATACGACGAACAGGGAATTTGCTTGACTCGATATGCTCGGGATTAATAGCTGAGCTTCTTGGGAGCCGAACTAATCAACTACTTGGCACAAAGGGTAGAGGCGATTGATGGAAATTGATGGAAATTCGATTACGACCGGAAATGTAATAAAGAGAAAGTAGCAGTAGGAATTGGATGTAATTAGGATTTAATTGGTAGTCCAATCAAAATCGATTGGTTATTTTATTAGCCAGCTGAAGAATAATTTCTGTGCCGATCGTTCATCGTCATTTTAATCGTCTGATCTTTAATCGTTCGATCACTGAACAGAAAAGAAATTCACAGAAACAATTTTATAGTGGAGTTGATCGGTGACACGTTACGAATCAAAATGTATCCTGTGATCAAATGTTCACAATCTGTGTTGGACGATGTAATTACAGTGTCGCGGAATAATATTAGAGAATTTAAAGAATAGACAATCAATTTTTTTCACGACCTTCCAATGTCGAGCGCAACCCCTACGCGAGGGATGTGTCAAATCGATCCATGGGTGTGTTTCAATTGACGGCTGAGTGTGCCCACGAAATTGCTTTTACGGCGCGGAAACACGCAATCCTGGTGTCCATTGCCTCCGAATTTTCCACTTTACGAACACACATTTCGTGTCGCAAAAATTCCGACGAACTTTCGCTCGTATCGGTCGCGAAACATCTGCATCGATATTTTCTGTTAAGGCAATACCGTGCTCATTAACCTCTTGATTAATTAATTGAGATTTATTTAACTCATCATCCGTGTCAGCTGGACAATGAATTTTATTAAAGAGACATTTCATCGGTGATATTTGCGTTCGACGTTAAACAATATTCCATGTCAATTTGTAAAACGAGAGTTTATCGAATCGTGTTTCACATTGATTTATTCAACGAAAATGTATTTAATATTTTATATCGATGTGCAAAATAAGGGCGGCTTTGTGTATAAAGGGATGGAATAAGCTGACTCGAAATATTCATGTAAATACTATTTTACTTCCATTTATAGTTGGTTTATAAAAACCAGTGGAAACGTCTAGTATTAATCAGCCACGTCGACCATTTCCACTGGCAAACACGAATGCATCACAGTCTTTGCACATTTTATTTCTGTTGTTTTATTATTGACAATGCAGTTGTTATGTATTCGTTCAAAATGTAATGGAAATTATTTCGTACTTGTTAGTGCTTTTCGAAGTCGGTTTTTATTTTTTTTTAAGCTCCGGCTTTTATATCTTTGATCGAACCGAAACGTCCACGTTGAAAATCAATCGGCCGGCTGCCGCGCGAATGAATAAAAGTATCTTTGCATGTTCGTTGCGTACCTGAGGGATCTCGTTTGATGCAGGTGGGGCGGTTGCATAGTGGCCATCACGACCAAAGACAAGGTTTCGCAATTCGTCGATGCACTGAGGGAGCGGATCGCGAGAGATGGGATAAAAGATGGATTCAAGCTCGACGACCTGGTCTTTCCAATGGGGCCGAACCAAGGAGCCGCGATTTACACGATCTAGTACCACACCGTCGATCTTTCAACAGACAGACCTGTTCAAGACCTAGATAAAACATCATGGCGGACCGCACACGTGTACTGGAAGTTGAATTTCACCAATCTTCGCGCGCACAAACGATCGAGAAGAGGCTGAGACTATAGTTACTCACTAGTTAGCATAGCTTTCGATGCACAAGTCGAACGACTGATCGAGGAATTCAAATGCTTGCGTTGTTTGCGATTCACACGGAAGAGGATGGAGAAAATATGATCTTGAAAGAATTGGCTCGAAACTTTGTGAATGCAAACATTCTAGTATTTTTCTACATTCCTATGGGCTGCTCTTTACATTGACGGATTCAAAATTTCGCCATTTTTTGAATGTATTATTATGTATTTGGTGTGTAATTCAGTAGATTTGTAACAGAGGTGGGCATTATTATTATAAAGAAAATAGTATTTTAAATACTATATAGAATTTTCATTTCGAAATTTCGAAAATGAAAATATTTCGATTTTGATAATCTGTACCTGAAAATAAAATATTTCTGTTTCAACGATTTGATCCACAAAATAAAATATTTCTTAAATATCACGTGTTCTACAATATTTTTATTTTCGAAATTCTATATAGTATTTAAAATACTATTTTCTTTAATCAAAATATGAAATAGTACTGAAAATATTTGTTTCGCCAAAGAATGCCCACCTCTGGTACAAATCTACTGAATTACATACCAAATACATGATAATTCATTCGAAAAAAAACCGTAATTTTGAGTCCTTCAAGTTAAAGTTTACCCTTCCTCTGAATTCTTCGATTACTTTGTTATTCCGCTCGAATGGATTAAGATGACATTTTAGCTTGTTTCTAGTAATTACTTCACATATACATTATACTGATATTGTATCCAATAAAATGTTCCTTCTAGTAACCAATGATAAGATTAATTAGCAATAGAAAATGAGAGAAAGCTGTTTTGTATGTCTATAAAGAGCAGAAATATACGAGTATGCGATGTCATAGGTTTTGCCGACGTGTCCAGACCTCATTTTCCATTGGAAGTCCTGTTCCCGAGTGGATGTGCCAGACGAATCCCGTAAATGCACCAGTAAGTTAATCTATACGAGTCATCTCGGATTGATTTACGAGTGGGAACATAAAACGGATCCGGCAGGATGCGAGGAGAAGCGTCGAATCATCCCCTATAACCGGAACACCTCCTGCAGAGAAGTCTGAGGTACATTAACAGCTACGTAGCTTGGAAGTTTATCTGGCTCGGATTCGGAAGGATACGAGGAGGATCCTTTTTGTCCTTGGAATATTCCTGCGGACCTACGATGCTGCCATTAATGGCCCCGGACGTTTAACAAAGGTAGGGTGCACTTTCAAACTTTTCTTTCCGAAAGCCATTCTTCATCGAAAAATCGCTACGCGCATATTAAACTTCCTGCTATAAATTCTCGGAACGGAGATATTAATATTGCAGCGTTATGCAAATTTCACATTATACATTCCGTTATATTCGAGACGGGGAAATGCAGGGTGAACTTCGAAAAAATTAATTTTACGGAATTCTCGATGCTTTGTAATCCGAATTATTTTTCAATTTTGGTTGCTAAAGACTTTTTACTATTTTAACTGGTTCGTTTGAAATTTACTTCAAGGACAGTTCCTCGATTGCTACTTGTTTCAAACGATTTTGTTTACTAATTATGTTAATTATAGCTCTCGAACTTTGTTGTAATTTATATTTATTTCAACTGGAAGATGAGACAATTAAGAACCCGTTTTATCTACATGTTTCATACTAAAACAAAGTGATGGTACTATAATTGTTATAATTAGACTAATCTTTAAGAACCAATTCTGAAAATCAACGTTTACTGTAAGCTCTGACGGTTTTTATGGAAAAGGAGATTTACAAAAATATTTTGAAAACTGTTCTTCGTCACAGTCAACGTTGGGGTATCAGTTTTCTAAAATATTGCTGTCCACGGGCCTGAAAAATGGTGTTTCGCTATGAAAAATGAGTTACGTGGTTTGGAAAAATCCTTCCAACGAAAACCGGATGGATCAAGTTGTCTAATGACTTGTGGGATTCTGTATCAAAATTCCTCTGATCTCCTGTCTTCAGAAATTCCATCAAGGACTTGGAAATTAGAGGGCGATGGGAATGCTTGGAAGTTAGGTGTGACTGATTGCGATTTTGTTCGGCTCGGCCCGAGACATGCCATTTACTGCGTCACGTGAGGGAGACTATCGTCGCGTTGTGTCAATCAAAAGTCAAAGCCAGAGAGCCTGGTTAATGCCAGCACGATTCCAGGTAGCGAGAATCCAACGTACGCGAATACGGCAAGCAGCATTCCCGAACTTAATGAATAATTAAAGTTACAAAACGCAATGGTCGCAATTAGAATCACCATGGCCCCGATTCTAACGAGCGTGGACGACGCGACTGAAGAGCTTATTATTTTCATGGAAACAGAAATTAATTAGGAATTTATTCCTGGAGTGGAGAATTTACAAATTCGTAGAAGTTTTTAGCAGCGTCAAAGAGAGTTGAATAAATATACGATTGAATGTTTAATAAATAAATAGTATTGCTCAAGCAAGGCTTAATATTTTCATGGAAACAAAAATTGATTAGGAATTTATTCCTGATAAATTCACAAATTCGTAGAAGTTTTTAGCTGCGTCAAAGAGAGTTGAATAAATATACGATCGAATGTTTAATAAATAAATAGTATTGCTCAAGCAAGGCTTATTATTTTCATAGAAACAAAAATTAATTAGGAATTTATTCCTGGAAAATTCACAAATTCGTAGAAGTTTTTAGCAGCGTCAAAGAGAGTTGAATAAATATACGATCGAATGTTTAATAAATAAATAGTATTGCTCAAGCAAGGCTTAATATTTTCATGGAAACAGAAATTGATTAGGAATTTATTCTTAGAATAGAGACATTTATTTCATAGCATTTATACCGACAAAGAAGAACACGGCGTAAAAGGACTGAATGTTTAATAAATTCTGAATAGAGTCTATTAAGTAGTTTTTACTTTCACAGAAGCTGAAATTAATTAGGTGTTTATTCCCAGAACGCAGATTTCACAAATTTATAGCGTTTATGTAGCAACGGTGAGGAAGGAAATGGAATAAATATTGTATGTATAATAAATTTGGCGAAGCATACCGCCGAGACGGCGACATTTCCATAAGCATCCGCGGCGGACATTTTCCTGGAAGAAAATAGTCCGCGTCAAGGTACATTAAAGTTTCTATTGCGTTGTGTTTCACGTCGGTCGCGTTTACTACGGATGCATAAAATCTGCATTCTAATCGCTGCTAACCCCCTATGACGAGGCGATTCGAAGGAGGTCGACATAGGGCGCTTAAAGCGAGCCAATGCTCCACTTTTGCGAGCGAATAACCAATCAAAAAGCTACATAAATAAAAATGAAATGCTGTTTGTTGGTAAGCGCATCACTTGAGAAAAGCTGGACCGATTTGGCTAATTTTGTTTTCAAAAAGATCGTAATAGTCCGCATAAAGTTTTTGCGGAAAGAAAAATTGGAAAAGTTGCCCGGAAAAATGGAAAATTCGGGAAAAACTAAAAGTGCTTTTTCAATCATATTTCAATACAATAAAAAAAACGGACGTCGCAGTTTTTAATCAATATTTCAATAGGAATTTTCATTATCGACGTGATCACAAATTTATAAGAAGGACAGGAAAACGTCAGTGGTATCAGCTAGTATAAAATTGTATATTTTTCTAATGTACCGTTTTAGATTGTACCTACCATTCTCGATAAAAATATATCAAATTCGAGGAGGAAAAGTTACCCTCTCGTGGAAGGGGAAGATAGAGCGTGGACACAAGTTTCAATCAGTGTCACAAAAAGCAAACAAAATTTCTTATTTTTCATACAACAATTGATTCTTTCGTCGAATTAATCTAATTCTTCGGGCGGGATTCGACTTTCCAATTTTTGCGAGTTTTATTTTGCTCGTTCATGATCGATACCATGGGACGTGAAAATTGCGAAGCCGTAGAAAGCTTTTTTCCAGAGTGAGGCAGGTCGGCACACCTGTCGTTCTAAAATCCGACGGAGATATCGATTTTCCAGGACAGCCGTCCGTATCAATAAACTTCCCGATAAGAAACCGGAGTACGATTCAGCGAAAATTCGATCGAAAAAAGATGTCCCCTCTCTGATTGACAGAAGAACGAAGAATCGGAATGTATTCCGAAACGGATCGAGGGAACTCACCTCCTCGGGGATCTTCATAAAGACGGCGAGTTGAGGTGCTCTTTGATGAAACGAAAGGAATCGATTTTTTGCAAAAATGATATTGGCACCGAACCTTCAGGAATCCTCTCCCGAAATTACATTTGGAAATTCTGAGGCAAAGAACAATTCAAAATATTTTAGAATTCAGATGAAATTAATGAAATATGTGTTATATAAAATTCCACAATGTTTTGCGAGAAATAGCTTGGAGGACTTTAATAAAAATGTGCTAATAAAAATGAAAGAATGAAATTAATGTACTTCTCTGTAAAGAATGGAGGATCTACATTCAGAGAAGAGCGAGATAACATTTTTATATCTTTCCCTGAGGAAGGGAAAACAATGTTGACAGAGTGGGGATTTGTAAATTATAAAATTACGTTGGAAAATAACCTCGGTTGTTTTCGTCACGACTTTTTTCGAAATTGTGGTCCCCATTCGTCATTAATAGAGACAGTAAAATGGAAAATAAAGAGGTACCTCGCTATTAATAATTTCCTGCAACGAAGAAGTCCCTATATTTCCACAACTGTGCTCACCAATGGTCTTTATCATTGATTTCGTTTCGTGTATTAATAAAAGAGATTATTACACGCGAATTACTCCTTTGCGATTGATAAATACTTGAAAGAAAGTGGTTAAGCTTCTTGAAGACACAACGCTGTCATTAATAGCGTATGAATAAGCTTCTGGCAGACAAAGAGTTAGGATATTCTTAGCTATTGATTATTAAACCTCAGAGAAAGTGTTGAATTTTTTCCACGTAAAATTTATGCATATATTCGACCTATAATATTAAACGAAGTGTCAAAGTTGGTCATAATTGGATCCTGAAGAACAGGAGAATATGCCCGAATGATTTTCTACTCTGGATCATAATCATCTAACTACTTTATTTTAGTTAAAAATTATGTGACTGTGTGCAATAGATCAATAGATCCAGATAAAACACCATTATTTTATCATTATATAAATAATATATGTTCTTCATAATAATCTAACCAGTTTATTTTAGTTAAAAATTATGTGACTGTGTGCAATAGATCAATAGATCCAGATAAAACACCATTATTTTATCATTATATAGATAATATATGTTCTTAATAATAATCTAACCAGTTTATTTTAGTTAAAAATTATGTGACTGGGTGCAATAAATCAATAGATCCAGATAAAACACCATTATTTCATCATTATATAAATAATATATGTTCTTCATAATAATATTCTTAAAAAAGAACAAAATATAGATAAAATACCATTACAAGTATACTAAAAAAATTTATGCAAATGGAGTAAACCATCGTCACCTTCGCAGCTATTGAAGCTACGCCTTCCAAGCGTTAAAACTGAAAAGCAAAAGACCAAAATCAGGATTACAGTTTCCCAGCATGCCTCTCTCCCACGCAGACTAATTAGGGATGCAGACTTTACAGGAAGAAGACCATTTACGCACGGAGTTAGGTATTTATACAGCAGTGGGTGCACGTCTACGTTGAACCGACGTTCCTAGTAACAAGTTCGTAACAAGGAGGCGGAATTTCGCGAAGAGTAGCGAGGCAACTATTCGGCCCGATGAATTATAGTGTCGTTTTACTATCCAGCCCCCGTAAGACGGCTTATTATGTATCGGCTCGTTTACTTCTCGCAAGTCGCGAGGGGATGATCTTTCTCCGTAATCTTTCCACTGTCGTCTGCGGAAGTTATGGGGTCGCGTTTTTAACTGGCGCCGCGAGTCCCTTTCATTCCCAGAATAAAATAAAGCGATTAGAACAGCTCGGTCGGAATTATACAATTTTGTATTGATTCCTTCAGTCGATTTAGCGATTTAGTGTGATAATAAAAAAGAAATTGATTGATTAATTTCTTTCTTGTCATTGATAAATTCACTTAAACACTAAATACAAATTTGTTAGGTTCATTTTTGGTGTTAATTTGACGTTAACCCTTCACTGCATGATTTTTTTAATTGGGACGAAAATATTGAAAGAAGTTTTTGACGAAATTTTCAGAAAAGTAAACGTAGTAAGAAAACACATTATTAGTTTAATATATACCAGATTTGTTAACGGTATGATTAGACTGCGAATATTTATGCAAAATAAAAATTGTCTGCATATAGTTCAAGAAATAGAAACCGAACTGAATGTTGTTTCTTCCCTCAAAGATTTTAATAGATGAGAAATCATATATTGGCACGTATAATTCATTAATTTTCCTTGAAGAAAATACATCTGTAAAAAGTGACTTTACAAATCAATGTGTTCCACCATTTTGGTAATACTTACAGGATTGAATAAATTCATGTTTGAACTATAGGATGATAAAGAAATATTGCATAAAGGAAAAAATTTGTAAAATAAAAATTGTCAGCATATATTTCAAGAGATAGAAACCGAACTGAATGTTGTTTCTTCCCTCAAAGATTTTAATAGATGAGAAATCATATATTGGCACTTTCAATTTTTTATATTTTCCAACAATTCTGAATTTCGTCTATTCAATTTTGCTATAAATGCATAAAAATCCGCAGTCTAGATATGATACAACGAAGGGTTAACAGTAAAAAAAAAAGTGAAAAATATATTAACGCCAAGAAAAATGTCTAATGCTGTAGAAAAAAAAAGAAAGGGGACGAAAGCAGTTTTCTCAAGACTGATTCTCCGACTATAATCAAAAATCGAAGCTGCAAATTCCGATTTGGGTTCACGAAACGGATCATTGGCGCGAACAGCGGTGCGGATGAAATTTCTGACGGGCCGATATTACTTCGCGGCACGGGTTGCGAAGTTGGTTGGCCTGGTACATGCACGTAGGGGACATTTACGAGCTTAGACTTGGAAATTCTGGTAGTGTCGGTGGCTGGCGCGCGGTAACAAGTCGGCTGGTGTTAGCGGAAAGGGAAAGGGTGACAACCACGGCAAAGTACGTGACGCCTCGAGCTTAAGCTCATCAGGACCACCAGAATTGATTTACACAGCGGTTATATGACCGACCCCGGCTGCCACCGATGCTTCCGAGCTTGCGGTTGACTTACCGTGTCAGCGACAGTGCCAGGAAGAACGCTAATCACACTGTCTTCATTATCTCTAATCTGCGAAAAATTAATGTTTCAACCCCTGAACTTTGGAAGTCCCTGACGTTCGTAGCTAAAGCTTCGTATTTTGTAATTTTCTTCTAAATTGACTGTGTGTATATAAGCTTTTATTGAATTCTAAGGAAGTTCGAATTAATGATAATGACATTAGTAACACTGACTTCATTAACTCTAACCTGCGAAAAATTAATGTTTCAACCCTTGAATCTTTGAAAGTCCCTAATGTTCGAAGCTAACAGAATGGGTAAAGGGGTTGCTTGTATTTTGTAATTTCTTATACATTGATTGTGTGTATCAAAGCTTTTATTTAATTCTTCGGAGGTTCGAATTAATAATAATGACATAAATTACACTGTCTTCGTTAACTCTAACCTGCGAAGAATTAATGTTTCAACCCTTGAATCTTTGAAAGTCCCTGATGTTCGAAGCTAACAGAATGGGTAAAGGGGTTGCTTGTATTTTGTAATTTCTTCTAAATTGACTGTGTGTATCTAAGCTTTTATTTATTTCTTCGGAGATTCGAATTAATAATAATGACATTAATAACACTGTCTTCATTATCTCTAACCTGCGAAGAATTAATGTTTCAACCCTTGAATCTTTGAAAGTCCCTGATGTTCGAAGCTAACAGAATGGGTAAAGGGGTTGCTTGTATTTTGTAATTTCTTATACATTGATTGTGTGTATCAAAGCTGTTATTTAATTCTTCGGAGGTTCGAATTAATAATAATGACATAAATTACACTGTCTTCATTAACTCTAACCTGCGAAAAATTAATGTTTCAACCCTTGAATCTTTGAAAGTCCCTGATGTTCGAAGCTAACAGAATGGGTAAAGGGGTTGCTTGTATTTTGTAATTTCTTATACATTGATTGTGTGTATCGAAGCTTTTATTTAATTCTTCGGAGGTTCGAATTAATAATAATGACATAAATAACACTGTCTTCATTATCTCTAACCTGCGAAAAATTAATGTTTCAACCCTTGAATCTTTGAAAGTCCCTGGCGTTGAAGCTATCAGAATATGTAAAGGGGTTGATTAACGTGAACAATACTTGTATTTTATAATTTCTTCTAAATTGACTGTGTTCCTACACTTTTATTTAATTCTTCGGAGGTTCGAATTAATAATAATAATTTGATGTACTTCTACGAATCAGTTTCCGCTGTCTCGAGTGAAGCGGAATGAAAATCCCCATTTTTCCCGGCGCGGAGTGCATTTTAATAGAAATCCGTAAAACTAAATGAAGGCGCATTCTCGCGCATTATTTTCAAAGGAGAAGTTCGCTGTACGTTCGTCTTGCCGAGGCACGAAGCGGCTGCTGGGGAGGAAGAACAATTAAAAAGTTCCGTGAAGAAGAAGGAGAGGTGAGCGCGGCTCGTAGAAGAATAATAATTCTTCTACACCCTCTATCGTCCATTCAGCGATTTAATGATCCGCCGAGCACGCTGTCTCGCATCTTCAAGTCGGAAAAAGACTAATAATTACGTCCTCGTATAAAGTGTCGAAGAAGCAAGCAAAGTATTTCGTTTCTCCGAGCGCAATAAAGCTAAAGAGAAGTGCACGACAAACGATAGAAAGTTCCTGCTGTTTGGAAACTCCAGGAAATTGTTCTACAAATTCCACGAATCTTTCCTCGTCCGATTAGCCAGCTGAAACTGCTTGAAACGTATCTTATTTAAAATAAAAAAGAATTTTGTTTATTGTTTCTTCGCTTTCCCACCTTTCCTCCGTTCGAGAACTTTGATATATTGAATGAATTATTGACCGAGCTTCATGAAAACAAGCTTCATGTCTTTTTATTAGTACTGATTAATATTCTACAGATTCGACAAATATACTTTATGAAGACAAAGTTTCTACCCAACTCGTGCAATTTTTTGATCAAACATCGTCGATCGAACGATTAGCAAAGTCGCCAGGAATCTGGAACGATTAATTTCAACTGGTGATTTTCGAAGGGTGGTGTTTCGCGGCGGTGTTATTAAAAAATCGATGAAAGAGAACCTCGACAGGGGAAGGTACGTGATAGGTGTGAGTTACTTTGTCTTCCGGAGTTTTTCCAATCTGTGAAAGGTCAACCGAAAGCACAAAACGCGGCAGTTTTATCGTCCCGCGAATAAAATGTCGGGGGGTGAGGGGTGGACAAATTGATTAGAGCATCGAGGAATGACGGCCGAAGCCTTGCGAACCAATGTATCATGTCGTTCGCGATCACCGGTACTTTTATTTCCTCCGGTGTTCCTGCTGTCTTTTAACTGTCCGCCCTCGTCGGCCGCCGCAATTTATAGAGCATTCTCGTGTCTATGCGGCGGAGAACCGCTATTGCCTGCGGCGAAGGTGTCCTTCGTGCTCCTGTGCTCGCGAAATAAATTCTACGTGATAGGTGTTGCTGTCCGCAGGTGTCCTGATTTATACCGGTGCGTCCGGGAAAAATTACGCGGTCCTTGTAATCGCGGATACACGGGTCGCGACACGAAAATACGGTGCGTAGAGTCTATAAAAAGATCGTAGGATCTCCGAAAAAAAGCCTGAGATCTTTATTTGTAATCGACAAAATTAACAATGTCTACAAAGAAGTAGTGTAGGGTCTACGTCACTGTTTTAGGACTTTGAAAGAATTCGTAGGATCTAAATATTCTCGGACTTGTGAAAACACCTGTAGAGCCTCGAGAAATATTGCATAATCTACGAAGAAGGTTTCCAGGGAAAGAAAAATTGGAAAAGTTTCCCGGTAAAATGGAAAATTTGGGAAAACATGAAAGTGCTTTAAACTATAGTAATTCTTTTTTTTATTTCGTTCGTTAAGGTCCTAGAACAGTTTCGCAAGAAAAAGAATTCGAGACAATTACAAATGGAAGTCTGAAAATTCGGACAAACTGCAAAAAGCATAATTTTTGAAACGGTACTAATGATCACTCAGAAATATGTTTTTTCCCCATTTTTCCTTTGTTTACAAATTTCCAATAGCTTTTCACAAATTCGCGAAACGATCGCAAATGAATTTATTGAAATTTGGACAGGCAACTTCTGTTGGGTCAGTGAATTTTAAACACGAGAGGAATTTATATCGCAATAAAACAAACGTTAAAACTGAATTTCGTTATAGAAATGTAAATCTGTATAAATATTGTAATATTGTACGGTGCTTGCTCGTGTTTATCTTCCAATTAATGTTTCTCGAGAGATTTCTGTTACCGCGCGTGGCTCCGTGTAATGAAAAATATTTGCAGAATTTACGAGCACGCCATACTTACTCGAAGGGGATCAACGGAAAATTGAAGACCCCGTAAGCTCAAGCGTTCACGTGAAAATTCCTTCGCAAGTTTTTTCTAACAGTCTCGCGCAGCAACGTATAGTCGCAGGATTTTCCCTAGGATTTTCCCTGCTTCGGTAACTTTTCAAGTCAATCTTCGTCACACGCTGACCATATTTTTTAGTCAGCCGCTTTCGCGTGTTGACTGTACCTGATGGCTTTCTGTTGATCGTGGCACGGTGTATTTTGTACACGTTATGTATTCCAGGTAAACACGTTTACTCTTATTACTTTCGCGTCAGACTTTCCGGTGTATACAGATCAGAAGGAAAGGATGCTCACAACGTGCTTACCCTTAAAGCACAATTTTCCAGTCGACACTCAGGATTTACGAGGGCGTTAAAATTTCATTTTTAATTTTATCAGATTCATTTCTTCCGAAAGGTGTTTTCTTATTCATACTTACAGATTTTGAAAAATTCATGTTGCTACCACAAGATGACACGGAAATGTTGCATAAAAGAGCAATTGTTTACCTCGTTTCATTCGCTCAGAATTAATTCTAGAAGAAGATGAAAATTCATGTTTTTTCTTGAACAAAATATATCTGTAAAAAGTAACTTTACAAATCAATGTGTTCCGCCATTTTGGTAATACTTACAGGATTGAATAAATTCATGTTTAAACTATAGGATGATAAAGAAATATTGCCTAAAAAGAAAAATTTGCATCTCGTTTCATCCCCTCGAAATTAATTCGAGAAGAAGAAAATGCATTCATTTATCTTGAACAAAATACATCTGTAAAAAGTGACATTACAAATCAATGTGTTCCACCATTTTAGTAATACTTACAGGATTGAATAAATTCATGTTTGAACTATAGGATGATAAAGAAATATTGCATAAAGGAAAAAATTTGCATCTCGTTTCATCCCCTCGAAATTAATTCGAGAAGCTCTTTGGCTGTCTAGTCTTCTAAGCAAATTGCCACAGTTTATATCGCACATTGCGGTTCCGACATCGAGCTATCGAACGAGCGACAGGTTCGCAAGGATCGATCGATCTGTTTTCTTCACCCATTCGCAGGCGATAAATCGACCTTGTCACGGCAACCCATTTCTCAAGGGGTGATCCACGAAAATCGTCACGCGAAAAGTAGCGGTCGATGGTTTTGTCTCCGATCGAGCGACGCGGCAAAATCATTTTGGAAAGTTTACGATCAACCTATATGGTAGCCACGGGATCGTAAACTACCGAGCAGCCCAGTCGTTTTTAGGGGAAGAAGCTGAAATATGCTCGGTACTAGGAACTCGTTCCGCCGTTTCCGAATAGGTTGCCAACACGAAAATTTTCTGGCTCGTCTGGCACCGCTTTTCCCAATCCCGGAGAATTTCAAAACGCAATCGGGTCGACTGTCGGTCACTTTTGATTTTCAGGTTAATGAATCTTCGATATAAATAATCTTCGTAATGCCGCGGTAGAATTACGATTTTATCGAGAAACCAACGTGCTCGATTTTATCGAAGAATGAATGGATTCTGATATTATTATATAGGCTAGTATTATATTTCGTGGAATTTTAATGATGCGAATGATTTTAAATATGAAGTTTCATTAAAAGATTTCAAGAATATCAATACGAATTCTCTTGCTTTCATAAATTACAATTTAAAATTTCTTTTTGTAAATATCGCTTTTGTTATCGAAATTTGTGTTTGAAATATTGTGCAAATAATGAAACTTTTCGTTTCAAATGTATTTTAGTTAATTCAATGCGATGAAATCTGCTCTGTATTTAACACAGGGAATATTTTTATTGAAAAGTTTCCTTGACTTTCATTCGAAATGAATCTCTCTCTCTCTCTCTCTCTCTCTCTCTCTCTCTCTCTCTCTCTCGAGTCTCCCTGGGGATATTGGATTATTCATTTGTGTTTAACAAGCAGGTATCTGGTTTCGAGATGTGTGCGTATTATTAATATTAACGTATAAACTTTCTCTGGAGCGATAATAAACGTTAATTATTTCGCAGGATGTATTTAGAGTTCGCCGCGCGAGGGCGTATCCGTTTCCATTATAATGGCCAGAAATAAGCGGATACATCTGCTTCTGATGCGAACTGGTTAAGAGAGATAAGCTTTAAAGCTTTTGACGTATTGCTGTAGGCATTGATTATTGTTGCGAGTCGACATTGGTGTCGCACACACCTCAGAGAACGTGGTAGATTTTCCATATCCCATTGATAAACATTAATGCTGTGATAAATGTTCCTTTCTATCGATCGTATATTTCTTTATAAAAGATGTATCTATACTCTCGGCGCACTGGTTCGATCAAATACTTAGAAGCAATTCTGCAATTTATCAAATTCAAATTTCGACGTTCAGATCATCTTCAAGAAAATTAATTAGAATTGCTTCAGTGCGTCGAGGGCATCAATGCATCTTTTATTAATACTCTGATCTCGTAACACTTGTTCCGATTGTTAAACATATTTTTTATAAAAAAACTAGGGGGCTCCGCCCCCTACTCGCTTCGCTCGCCAACCCCCGCGGCGCCTCGCTCTCTCTCCCGCTCCTCCTCTCTCCCCCCCTCTCTCCAGCTACCCCTCTCTCTCACTCTCTCTCCTGCTCTCTTTCTCTCTCTCTGAAAAATACACACTGTCACGTCGCTCGATTTTCGGTTCCCCTTCGGAAGACAAACCGCTCATCAATTTCAGTTCCCCTTCGGAAGGCAACCCGCTCTTCATTTTTCGGTACCCTTTCAGGAGGCAACCCACTGTTCAATTTTCGATTCCCCTTCGGAAGGCAACCCGCTCTTCACTTTTCGGTTCCCCTTCAGGAGGCAAACCGCTGTTCAATTTTTGGTTCCCTTTCAGTAGGCAACCCGTTCCTCAATTTCCGGTACCCCTTCAGTAGGCAACCCGTTCTTCAATTTCCGGTACCCCTTCAGTAGGCAACCCGCTCTTCACTCTTCGGTTCCCCTTCAGGAGGCAAACCGCTGTTCAATTTTTGGTTCCCCTTCGGAAGGCAACCCGCTCGGCGTTTTAGCGTGACAGAACTATTTTATATAATAGAAAAGAAAGAAAGAAAGAAAGATGGGTGATACAGATTATTACAGTTCTCTGTATCTCGATTGAAAATTGTTCTAAAATTACATATTTGTTTTTTATTTGGAAAATCCGACGATTCTTTCGAAAATCGAGTAACTCGGAATCGAAATTTGTATCGATTCCCATGAATCCAACGCTGACAAATAGACACCGCGAACTTCTCTGCATTCGCTATCGGGATGCTAATGAAACCCGCATCTCCGGGGATAACTTTTTCCATTAGCATCCGGCGAACTCCTACGCGAGCATTCCGCAGTATCCCGATCCTGTTTCCAGGTGAGCACAACCCAATGTACCCTTCGCTGTAATGCGACGCGTATCGGCTAATATAAACCAAGCTTCAACGCGAGAAAAAAGAATCTAACGAAAAAGTCATGGTGAATAGAAATTGCTGATTCAACGGGAAATATCATCATCCCGATCCATAATTAGAATTCCAGCGTTTTCTCGTGGCTAATAACTCTGCACTCGCGATAACATTTTGTATATTATAAAGAGTGATTAATATGTTTCTTCTATCGATCGTATTTGTTGTAGGACATTAACGAACAACACAAAAAAAGAATTACGCATAGCAATCGTTCGTATCGTGAGTTATGGTCTTGAGTTCATACAAAAATCCCATAGTTTAAAGTACTTTTAGGTTTTCCTGAATTTTCTATTTTTCCGCGCTAGTTTTCCAATTTTTCTTTCCGTAAAAACTTTATTCGGACTATTACGAACATTTTTTGAAAAAATTAGCCAAATCGGTTCAACCATTCTCAAGTGATGCGCTTACCAACGGACAGTATTTCATTTTTATTTATATAGAATATAGAATATAGAATATAGAATATAGAATATAGAATAGAGAATATAGAATACAAAATACAGAATACAGAATATAGAATATAGAATATATAGAATATATAGAATATATAGAATATACAGAATATATAGAATATATAGAATATATGGAATATATAGAATATATAGAATATATGGAATATATAGAATATATAGAATATGTAGAATATATAAAATATATAGAATATAGAATACAGAATATTGTAGATTGGTAAATGAACGATGGAACCGTACGCCGAAAACATTAACCATTCTTTACAAAGGGTAATTCTATGAACTTGGACAAATTACTGCTTTTTTAAATTAACTGGTATTTATACAGACACTTGTTTGCACGCTACGAATTTTTATTTTACCACGGGTGATAAAATAAAAGATAGAAATGAATGTTTCAATTGCACGAGCCCATTGTTTGGAATAAAGGAGGTGTGTACGTGCCGCGTTACCTGTTTCTACCGAAAATAATTACCTGAGCACGTTCCCTTTATACCCCATTCAGCGGCTTTGTCCGCGAGTAGTAAAGTTTCCCCATTCGAGGTTGCGAACTGAACGCGGGAATCGAGTGCGCATGAGCGAGTTGAGTTTTCGCGCGGTGAACAGCACAAAAGGTGACAGTCAGTGACAGTCGGCTCCGGGCTGCCACACGCGCCGGTTACTGTCATTGACGAACATGATTTCGACATAGTGACTCCACTTTGTTCAACGATACAACCGCGTTATACTTGACAATGGCTCGCGTGCCATTCGACGGACCAGTTAGCCGTTCGATCTGTGTTTGAAATTCGGTTGTTCGTCTTTTATCTCTGTTGCGTGTTATGTGCGGTTAACCACGCGCCCGAAGCATGGCGATCATGCAGTCCTGTTGCTGCTGGAGGTCCGTCAGAAGGGGCAGCTTCGCGTGTGCTATCTACATGGGGGTTAGTTTTTAAATTATTTTCTATTTCACGTGAAACGCGCTAACCCTTCTGCTAATATTTTCTTTGTTAATCCTCATCCGTCCCTCGTTTCACGAACTGAATCTGTCCCTCGCTGTCAAATTGACACAGTGATTTAAAAAAAATCGATAAATTAACCCTTTGCACTCGGAGCTATTTTACTTCGAAAATTAAACATGTTTTCCTATCTAGAATAATGACATTCTATACGATGTTTTTTTTTTTAATTTTGTGGATATGAAATTAATAGAATACATCATGCAATATTAAAATGTTTAATAATTGGTTAGATTCCAACGTATTTAGTAATGTAAACGATATTTTGAATTATAGTACAGCAATTTTTAGCTGTCACCACTCACTTAACAAGTCGAATATTTACTTTTCAATGTTTTTTTCATTCAAATTGATAGGTTAACATTTCCATCTTAGGTTTTTTGCGGTTATATGTTTCGCATTTAAAAAATAAATCACCAAGTTTCGGACTTTACTTGCAAATAATAGAAAACTGTGTCAAATTAAGGGACGGATGAGGGTTAATTCCTTGCTCTACGTTTTGTTTTACGGTTTCAGTGACTAGAACTTTTTTATAGTTCGTATAATTTCCAAAAAAGGAGAAAACTTGTATCTATTGTATTCTTCAATAGCGTTTTTTTAAAATACAAGTTAGGGAATGGGGAAGAATGCAATAAGTGAGTAAATAAGTAGGTTAGTGTTAATTAGGGAACTAAAAGAGTTGGAAAGGGTTGGAATGAGTGAGACAAAGATAAGAGTGAGAGAAGATAAAGTAAACCAAGTCACATTTCTTAGCTGTAAAGCTGAAATAAAACAAATTCTATTCTATCCTCAAAGGACCCCACGTTAAAAAATTGTAGAATTGAAAATAAAAAATAAATCATCCACAATACTTGACGATGAATAAAAAGAAAATATATAAAATATGAAAAATTACTTACGAAGTTATTAAGGAAAAATACTTTCTGCATTTTAAGGGTTAAAGACGTTCCGAAAAAATACATTTACGTACACCACCCTGCAGGGGGTTAGTATGGGGCTCGAAAAAATATTTCTACCGTATATACAATGTAATATATAACTTACTTAGATTCACGAAATACATATTCTAAATTTTCATTACAAATGTGTCTATTATAAAACGACATAATAGCAGTCTTTCATATTTCTGATCTTTCCTACGCTTTTAAATTTTACCTACTTATATTCTTGTTATAAATACAAACAAAAATGTAACGTCCATAAATTGAACATTCATAGATAATCATAAAAGTTTCCAACATGCTTGGAGAGAATAAAATGAAAGAAATTGCAAGATTTGATTAGCTTGCATATATTAAAGCACCTCCTACGAGACTTGATTAGTATTTCCAATTTCCTCTGGTCCCCCTATCTCCAGTTATAAATGCACAAGGATCCTGGGGGCTTTATTAACGATCTTGGAGTATCTTCCACTCGACCGATGCGACGGGAAGAAAATATTTACGCGGTGGAAAATAGTTCACTCGGCCGCAGTGTATTGGCAACAAACGGTAACCGAATAACGATGACGGACGAGCACGAGTAGTTCGACCTATACGTGGATCCGGACATGTGGCGTTTCCAAATTTGTTAGTTGCCACTTGACGGTCGAATATTTTTCCCACGACAATAAATATTCCTTTCACGCGGGGGGTCATCGTCGAATTTATTGCCGGCTCGAACGCCGTGATCGCGCTGAATCTACGTTCGCAAAATTTATTTAGCTGGCGATAGCGACTCTTTTCGAAAGTTCAGATATATTTTTTGAAAAATTTACGTCATTCATCTTTCGAACTCGTGGACAGCGCATTTATTATAATTAAATTTCCAGCTACATCGTTCAGGTCGAAACGAAAATTTCATAGAATTTTGCCCTTTGGTTTAATAAAGCGTGTCGATCACGTCGCCGATGGCTAATTCACCCCTCTGCCGCATCGTTTAATGTCGACGCATCTCGATTTGCATTTTTCGAGGGCGGCAGAGAAGATTAATTCAACATCATTTCGAAATATTGCGCAAATTTTCGACAAAGAATTAATACAACAGTAATAACGATGTGGGGTCCTCAAGGAACCCTACGTTAAAGAATTGTAGAATTGAAAATAAAAATTAGATATGTTTAATATATGTATTTATTGATATAATTATAGTACAAAAAAAGCGAAAATACATAAAATATGAAAAATTACAAAAAATTATCTCACTCAGCATTTTAAGGGTTAAAGCAAGCGAATGTTTTACAGTTAATCTACAAATAAGAGGGAAAAAAGGGTTCGTTTTTCCTTGAAAAAATTTCATATTCTTTCATTTCACATTCTCTAAGAAAAATAAAATATTTCGTGTATACTTGAATGTTCTGGCAGTCTCCATGATTCCGCAGAAAGTGAGAGGGGTAGTCGAAATAGGGTAGCAGTGTATATTAACCGTCAATGTTTAATGTTACTCCCTGAATTGTAACGCTAAGCTGGTCAAACAAAAATAACAGCACTAATTGATTGGATATCGATTAAAATGTTTGAACGAGTGCGATATTCGTTAGCGGAAAAATTCGTTGATACTGAATTCGTAATTTAATGATTTTATCCTGGGATGGCCAATAACAGTTTGCCCGAGCATAATGTATAATAAAATAAAAGGCGAACCCTATGAATACAGAGTAGACGGGCCATTTGATTTCGTGGAGAAGGCACCGATAAACTTTGGAAATTTCACGTATTCGAGGGGTGTCTGAATTAATGCGTTTTATTGCTCCGGTCGTAAAGAGGGCAATAAACAGGTGTGCCATAATGAACTGCATCGCATGTTTCCCCGTACGCATGCATGACGAGGGATCGTAAAGAATACGAGGGGACGGTGCTATTCACCCCTTAACAGCGTGAGAAATTAAATTTTTCACGAATTTCTTCAAAAATCTTGGAACATATTTTATTATCGTTAGAATTTATGCATTTTAAGCATTTTATGCTTCTATGGCGGAATTAAGCGTGTGAAATTTGAAACACATGGATATACATATTTATTTCAACTAAGTAGAATTTTTCATAGGAAAATCAAACTTCTATTCAACTCGCATCTGTTGCAATTAATAAAAAAAATATCATTTATACACGACATTTAATATTCAAGTATCTGCAGCAACTGTCAACTTCGGTAATATAAAGCTGCGTAAATGTGATTTTGATTGTAACAGTTCAGAAAAGTGAACGTTGAAAAGGTCTGGCGTCCAGCAAAGTAGAATTGTTTGAAAATGTGATTCAACTTTCAGCAGTTCGACATAAAACGCCATAAAAATATAAAATGATCGTTCCTAAAATGAATATTGAATAATTAAATTCTATAAAAAATAAGAAAACAGTAAAATGCGCTAACAGTGTGTTCAAAACATTGTTAGTTATTTTATTCAGGATGTGTGTATTCTTATACGATTTCATTCGAATGGCGAACACTTTATCCGTGTGGTCAGAATTTTCTTCGAACGGTGAACATTTTATTCGAATGCATGGTGTATGCTTATCATATATATGTATATCACAATAGACTTACATAACTCGCAATATTACATACGGCAGTCGACTGCACGTACGCGTAAGGTAAAAAATATTGGGAAATATCGAAGAGAAGAAATTGCATCGGAATCGCTTGGGATTCATGGAAAATTTCTACGAATATACGTTCGTGAAATTCGTCTAGATATAATTTCGGTAGTTAAGGTTCGGTTTAGTCTCGCGATTGTTTCCGGTGAATCGCATAACTCGATTCAACAGTTTGACCCTCGGGAAATTTAACGGATTAATGATGCAAGACATTTGATCTGACGAATTAGAAACACAGTACCATTCTCCCTATCGGAATTAATTTGGAAGCATTCTCAAGATTATTAGTTCCTCCAACTCTTTCGCTTATTAATATCAATCATCCAGTTAAAAATGAAAAAAGGATAGAAAAATTGTTTCTACTGATCACCTGTTGATAATAGTTTTTGATGAATTACATGAATGAACAGCTGCTGCATTAAAAACAATAAAAAGATTAACGTGCCTACAAGAAATAGCTTCATACAAATATGTTCTAAAACATTGATAAACGAGGATCAACAGTTCCTTTAATTCTTTTATTTATTAATATCAATCATCGAGTTAAAAATAAAAAAAGGATAGAAAAATTGTTTCTACTGATCATCTGTTGATAATAGTTTTTGATGAATTACATGAATGAACAGCTGTTGCATTAAAAACAATAAAAAGATTAACGTGCCTACAAGAAATAGATCATACAAATATGTTCTAAAACATTGATAAACGAGGATCAACAGTTCCTTTAATTCTTTTATTTATTAATATCAATCATCGAGTTAAAAATAAAAAAAGGATAGAAAAATTGTTTCTACTGATTATCTGTTGATAATAGTTTTTGATGAATTACATGAATGAACAGCTGCCGCATTAAAAACAATAAAAAGATTAACGTGCCTACAAGAAATGACCTCACATAAATATGTTTTAAAATATCCTAAACTTGAATTCTTTAAATTGTTTTTATTGGCAACATTCCACTACTCGCAGGACATTGTTACACACGAACAAAACAATGCTAATTATTCTCAGCACAGGAATATATCACAGTTATTTCCAATTGTCGAGACAAAGAGTCCCAAATGAATCCGCACAACTAATGACAGCGGATTCTCTTGTTTCGCAGGTGGGAACACGGTCCTTCAGTCCGATGCACCCGAAATTTGTTTTTCACACGTGTGCCACGCGGAAATCTTCAATCACGAAATAAAATTGGCGCGCGAGTATCGGGCACAGGTCGGCCAGGTAAATTTGATTGCAAATTTTTGGTTATTGCCGGCGTTCAAATTGCCCCGAAACAATTCGACCGAATAAAAAACCCATCGAACGATGGTCCAGGATAAAATAGTGCCTTGAGCGACGGAAAATCGAAATATATTTCTCGCTACTTTCCTTCCGGATTTTTACAGCACAAACTGTGCGAAATTATTGGAGAATTAACCTTTTTCTCTTTTCAAAGAGTCCGGTTCAGTCGAATCCGTTAATTTTTCTATATTTTTCGAATATGAAACAAAATTCGAATTGATGAAACAAATAGAAACTTCTTATTGTTTTGAACGACACTTATTCTCTTGTAACTTCGTGTAGAAACATTAAACACATTGCTTCCTATGTTCATTTTAATGGTTCTACCTTTAGAAGTTGCTTACTTCTTCTTTCGAGCTTAATCTTTTTTTATTATTGTAAAACGAGAAGGAGAGTTAAAGTCGCTTCGCTTTATTCGAAATTTTATAAATTCAAGACTCCAGAGAGTTTGAAATTTTTTTTTTCTTGCCAAGTTTCGAAGTGACCTCACAAACTATGATCTTCTTTTACTACGGTGATCTCTTTTTTAAGAACATCGGAGTGCGTCGAGTGCTTCGAGTGCTTCGAGGTACATATTTTAAAACACGTTTACCGAGTGCGCATTTCAAAGTGCGTCAGTAACACAGTGCCCGGAGTGCATTCTCCAGAGAGTGTCCATAAAGTGCATTATCTGCAGCGCATCTCTTGAGTGCGTCCGTCAAAGTTCACGCTCCGAGTTCATCTAATTGCGGAACCCTGTTTGAGTGGGTTCGCCCTACTCTGATCCAAGATAACTATAACTAGACTGCAGATCTTAATGCATTCATAAAGGAAAATCAGTAGGTATAATTTGAAACAGTGAAAACATTAGAAGAATTTAAGAATTCTGTTATACTATTTTCAACCTTCACATGAATTAATAATGATCTAATTTATAATACTACTAGCTTTACCCCACGGCTTCGATCGCACAGGAAACTGTTTAATGCCCTCGAAAATTGATATTGTTTCTCCATAAAACCTTTTAACCCCCCATTCACCCCTATAGAGTTTTAATTTTATGTCACATCGCCATCTTAGATTTCAAAATTGATGCCATTTTCGTAATTAACGTCCCTAAACCTCAATAACAATACCCATATCGATTTTTAGGCTTATTCACACCATTTAACCCCATTTGTCGAATGTAAGTTTGAATTTAATTTATAAGGAGTTGATTCTTGAAAAACCACCACGTATCTAAGGGTTAAGACTGTTTAGTTTATACTTATAGTACCTCTTTATATACTACATAAATAAAATATTTCTCGTACAAACGTTGCAACCTCTTTTCACCCTCTTAGAGGTTGAATTTTTTTAAATGCCGAAATAGGTGTTTGATTAATTATATCAAAGACCTAACCCTTTATAATTGGAAGATTTGGTAATTGCTTAGTACCACTAATAATTGGAGCTCCTGATATAGCATTCCCTCGAATAAATAATATAAGATTTTGATTATTAATCCCATCAGTATTTATATTATTAATAAGAAGAATCTTATTATCAGAATCAGGAACTGGTTGAACAGTATACCCCCATTATCTTGCATTTTATATCACTCATCCATTTCCGTAGATTGTACAATTTTTTCATTACACATTGCAGGAATTTCATCTTTTATAGGAGCTATCAATTTTATTGTATCCATTATATTAATGAAAAATATTTCAATCAATTATGATCAAATCCCTCTACTAAATTTCCCCGACATGATTTCCACCGGCAACGTTTCATCGACTCCAGATTTGACCGACAATAACTTTGGCAGACAACGACTTTACAATTTGTCCAGCAACGATTTTAGATTCTTTATCGGTGAAATTCGTTGTCGATCAAAGTCGTTTTCGGTTAAAAGCGTTGTCGGTCGAATCTAGATTCGGTGAAACGTTCTCGGTGAAAACCGTGTCGGGGCAATTCGTGTCGGTGATTTCCATGGGATCCACTAGAAAATAGTTGGATCGTAAAAAGTCTCTCAAGAAAAAGGGGGTGCAATATACAATAGAACGAAGTTTCGTTCGGAAACATAAAACCCAGGGTGTTGTTCCCCTTTCGAACACTTTGCGCGAAGTTAATCCGTAATTATCGGAAAGTTTAAACACCGTGCACGCGTATAGAGGCGAGTTGGTTGAACGTAACCGGACCACCGCACCGACGCCCCGCGGAAATGCATATAAAAAGAACGGAAAATCCGAAAGCACGTGTAAAGTTTTTTATTTTATGGAGAACTCTGCATCCTGTATGAAGTTACAAGTTTATCCGAGCCACTCCATCGGGACGTTAGGGATGTAGTGCTGTGCACGTTGCACAACAAACAAAATTTATGCGAGGCTTGCAGCTGCTGAATGCTTATCATTTATCTAAACCACACCTGACACAGCAGCAAGCCACGTGAGCAGTGTTCTTAAACATAACAACTTTTCTTTTATTAACAACATATTATTAATCTTAAATAAAGTTGATGAAACAGGAGTTGCAGTGGATAGATGGATAAACTGAATATTATAAACTGATATAATATCCATAAACTGATAACCCGTGATAAACTGAATAACATTAACAACATATTATTAATCTTAAATAAAGTTGATGAAACAGGAGTTGCAGTGGATAGATGGATAAACTGAATATTATAAACTGATATAATATCCATAAACTGATAACCCGTGATAAACTGAATAACATTAACAACATATTATTAATCTTAAATAAAGTTGTTGAAACAGGAGTTGCAGTGGATAGATGGATAAACTGAATATTATAAACTGATATAATATCCATAAACTGATAACCCGTGATAAACTGAATAACATTAACAACATATTATTAATCTTAAATAAAGTTGATGAAACAGGAGTTGCTGTGGATAGATGGATAAACTGAATAAATTAACAGTATGCTCTGAAATAACGGCTTTACATGACTGCGATATAAACGCGACCGATATTCGTGAGGACTTCAGGTGAACTGCGTGTCAGTTGTAAACATTCAAAGGTGTAGACAAAGCGTGTCTGCTTCGGGTACGCTCGTATTCGCTCGCGTTCGCTTGTTTTCATGTACGCTCGTTCCAACAAAAGTAAACGAAATAATATTTTTCTAAATAATTTTATACACAGCTTCAACACTTGCATTAACATCTACATACATTATACTGTAATAACTAAGATTTTTAATTTCTTCTCGGCGCCACGGTTCGATCATTATGTTACATTACTGTAATTTTTTATACAAATGCTTATTCCTCGGCGATATACATCGGTGGTTCACTGATGTTACTCACTAATATCTAAGAAAAAGTTTTTCTCCTTTTTAGTGCATTTTATTATAAGCGTGGTTTGGAAAATGTTTTTTTGTGTCGCCATTCCACTTTGCATTGCGAAAAATGAAAATATTTACGACGAACGTTTTTTCACCATTTTAATGACGCCAAATAGCGACAAGTTCTATCACGTTCTTTTTGTTCAATGATTGTAACGAGTTAAATTCTGCTTCCTATTTATTATTATTTTATTATATACATGATATTTGGTCCCCTCAGGGTTTCAAATTCATTTCCCCCTCTTTCCACTCACACCATCGCCTTTTCAGCGGGACCTACTGTTTTATGGTGGGTTCCGAACCACCTTTTGCCAACAACACGTGAAAAACACCTCGGGCGGGTCACTTTCCGGGTTTTTTACCAGACGGTCACCCATCCTAGTGCCATTCACGTTCCACATTGTTTAACTTCGGTGCTTTCAACGGGACTACGGTTGTTGGCTTATTTTATTTTATTTTATTATATATACACCCATATATTATGTATTATCTACCCGTTTCTGTACATCTTGCTGTTATAAAATCGATTAAGACATTTTCAGCTGTATTGATCGTAAAACTATCGATTGGATCGAGACGACCTGCATCGAATTGTTTAATTTTTACAAATATCGGAAACGGAAGATCTCCTTCCGCGAGGAATTACTGCAGAAATTGACTTATCCGCGCGCATGTTACATCAAAAATTGAATTGAACGTTCAGCAAAACGCTCTTCTCTAATGTAATTAAAAACGCAAGGGGGTAGTACGTTATTCGACGAGTTCGTTGAAAATTCCGTCGGTCTCGTTATCGACGTTTTCAGTTTATAAACTTGTCTAAAGAAAATCGATTCTGTCGTTCCAATAACCGCAAGTTGACACGTGCAATTTGTTTCAATTAAGTCGAGCTTCGAACATCTCCGAGTATTATCGATCAGTGTTGAGTAATTATAAAACCGGTGGCGAAGAAGTTCCGTTGAACGCAGACGTAAAGATTTTTAATTTGTTCGAGTTCGAGGCGAATTAAAATCTCTCTGCTACGAGGAGCTTCGCTTGTCTTTCTTACCTGGCGAAAATAAAGTTCGCTCGATCGGAAACACGTTCGCGAAACTTCCTAATAGAATAATTAACTCTATCGGAAAGTTGTCCTTTCAATAAAACATGTGACATCGGGACCGTTCCCTGATTGGCAAGTTGTTCAACATTTTCCGGGAAAAACCGACGAGGTATGCGCGATTTTCCCGATTAAATTGAAAAAGATTTGGTCGAAACTTGAAAATTTAATTATTTTTGTATAATTTATTATTTATTTATTTTGAACGGACCGAAGTCCTTTTATACAAATGTATGCAGTTTACATAGTATGACAGAAAAGATGTAATGTAATAATGTAAAATATTATGCATATTAATGTAAAATATTATGATAATGTAAAATAACTACGTTTTAAAATTAAATATGTATATATCGACAAAGGGGTGATTTTTAAGAGGGTTGTTTTGTTAAAACGTATTTCTACTTCTAATAATTTTTTTCGATAGTATTTGGAAGTAAGACACAATTGACGTTTTCAAATGTAGTTCGATGTAGAAAAAAATTTCACGAGCGAATACTTTTGGTACGAACCGCAACGATTAATCCGGGTTAAATAATAATTGTGATTTTTACCGATCAATCGGAAAATCCCTGTCGAAGGCCGGGGTCATTCGATGAAAATGTTCCGGTTGAAAAAGCCTCGTGAAAAATGTAATATGTTCCAGTTGAATATTACCAGTTATACGCGCGCGCCGCGTCGGAAACCGTTGGCCAGGATTAATCAATCGGACAAATTCACGGAATTGAATCAGCCTGTCCAATCCAGTTGAAATATTAACAACGACGGGAACGTGTCTTTATTTCGATTCGCCGAACAATCGCGGGAATCTGACGCTTGCCGTTGTTGGTAATTTGATATCGTTTGGGGGATTACGTTGAATTAATTAAGATCAAAGTTGACGAAATCGAAACTCGAGATTCGCGGGTTTTCCCGCGATCGTGTTTAATTGTTTTCGCCATTGTAATATCGAGAACGTTGAAGGGAATGCTCGAGGGCTGTCGGCTTGGGTTCGCAAAAAGTGGCAAGCTGCCGATTGGCAACACGACGCTCGTGTCTTCGTTAACTGTCTGCTCGTTATGGCTTGTACGAAATTCTTTGGATCTTGAAGAAACCACTGGATGTTGCTTCAATTATTATCTGGAAAATTACCAATAATTTTTGAACGCTAAGACACTGCTATCAAACGACAGGTTTCATATTTTTCAATTCACAATTTAAATGATTCAGTACACTTTTCATGCAAGCACATATTGCAATATACTTTCGGATTTTTAATTGAAGAAACCACTGGATGTTGCTTCAATTATTAACTGGAAAATTACCAATAATTTTTGAACGCTAAAACACTGCTATCAAACGACAGGTTTCATAGTTTTCAGTTCACAATTAAATGATTCAGTACACTTTTCATGCAAGCACATATTGCAATATACTTTCGGATTTTTAATTGAAGAAACCACTGGATGTTGCTTCCATTATTATCTGGAAAATTATCCATAATTTTTTAACGCTAAGACACTGCCATGAAAAGACCGGTTTCATATTTTTCATTTTACAATTAAATGATTCAGTACACTTTCTATGCAAGCACATATTGCAATATACTTTCGGATTTTTAATTGAAGAAGCCACTGGGTGTTATTTCAATTATTATCTGAAAAATTACTAATAATATTTTAACGCTAAACCACTGCCATGAAAAGACTGGTTCCATATTTTTCATTTTACAATTAAATGATTCAGTACACTTTCTATGCAAACACATAGATCAGTTTCATATTTCTTATTTCACAATTAAATGATTCAGTACACTTTCCATCCAAGCTCATATTACCATAATCTCTTTTGTGCAACTCATTTTGAGAGTGGCACGAGTGTTAAAATACTTCCAGAATTGTTGGTAATTATGTTAAATAGATGGAACGGTGATAGAACGATTTCTTAATACAAAGTTGAAATTTGAAGTCGATCGGGCCAATCTTCAACAAAATGGAAGTGACGTGAAATGGTCGGCGTGAGTGCTCCGTGGATCCAACGTTGAACCTCGAAGGTAAGGGTCACTATCAGCCAAGACAAAGCACCGAAGTCATCGACAGAAGCGTCGCATTACGACGGGAAATAAACCGTAATCAAAGCAATATCGAGAAGACCACGGTCCCCGAACCGAATTCAATAAGCCATCGAAACCGGAGATACGGCACTCTGGTAGTTCGAAGGGGTGAATGTGGGGAAAGCAGTGGAGAAGCCTGGTGCAAAGAAGCTCCTCCACGGGTAGCCGATGGCCCCGTTCCATCGGAAGAAACCGAATTGCTGGCTTTGCCATTGTCCGCCACACACATCCTCGCAGGTTACATTGATTTAAAAAAAAAACAGTTTTCTGCCGAATTCACAGACTTTTCCAAGGGCAAATTTTTGAATAATTCTGTTGCATTCTACTCATCGAGGGCATCGTTGGGCAATAAATAAATTTATTTAAATAACAAGTTATTTGTTATTTAGATATTCAAATAAAACGCAGAAATAATTATTTATTATTTGAGCAAGTCTAAACGAATTTATTTGAAATGATAAAGTTAATTGTCATTTACAAATACAATTTGTATTAACAAATCATAAATTTCAAGACTCTTACTTCTTTATTTCAAGAAGTCTGTGACCAAAAGTTGTGCAAAATCACACGATACAGTCTTTTCTATTTCGACATGACTTATTCCATTATGATACTTTGATTTTTGTATTTTTATAACCTAAACCATTCCTCATTTTATACAATTTATTCTCCAACCGGTTTAATTCGTTATAAATTTTCATAATCGTTGGATCGTCTTTGTAATACGAGGTTACAATCGATGATACGTAAGAGACAGATAAAATTCCAGATGGAATATTTGTCCCACGACGATTATTTAAAACTCAATCGTCGAAATGCTTTTCGTGCAATAGCAGAGCGACGATCGTCGTCAGAGAAAAAGCAGGTGTCCGGTGACTTATGGAAGGGAGTGTATATCACGAAGAAGAGACTCGATCAGAACGAATATATGTGTAATCGAACCCTCTCCTTCGCCTACGTCGCATCCCTGAACCGTATCATATGTCGCGGGTCTACCCCCCGAGCTTTTTCCAAACCCGTACGACGAAATTCCATTTTAGCCCGACCGCCCTCGCTGTAACGGCACCCGGAAATTCCGAATTAAAAATCGTCGAGGGGACCCCGGCAAAGTCTCTCTTATTTTCGTCCTTCTTATTTCGTTTCTGGGATTCCTGGCGTTCTCCCCGAGGCAAAACTTGTTCCTCGAACGTTCGAACGGCTGCCGGAAATAAGTAGAGCAGGAATTTTTCCGAGGGATATTTCTGCCATTAAAACAATTCGAAATTGCCGCGGCTTCCGCGCAGCTTCCCTTTATCCAGAGCATATAATGGAATTATTATAAAATAAAACTGTGCTATCGGCGCTAGGTTCGATCACTTTTAGAAAACAACAAATATGCAAATTAAATATTCAAATTTCTCAACGTTTCGATCCCCATGTGGATCATTATCAAGAGACAAAAATTTTTGCGTCTGAAAACAGAAAAATAATAATACAGATTTTGAAAACCAAAAATTAATATATATTAGGTAATATAACACAGCCATTATATTTACCAAGAATTAGTAAAAATAACAACAAGAAAAAGGAAGAAAAATAAAATACATACTTGCTGTGAAAAAAGAGGACAAAAACTATTAAACACATATTGTCAGGTACAAATCAGCTTAACCCATAGCTGGCAGAAATGTCAGAAATTTCAGACGCAAAAATTTTTGTCTCTTGATAATGATCCACATGGGGATCGAAACGTTGAGAAATTTGAATATTTAATTTGCATATTTGTTGTTTTCTAAAAGTGATCGAACCTAGCGCCGAAAGCACAGTTTTATTTTATATTTCAATTTTCGATCGATAAGAATTTTTCCTTTATAATGGAATTATTGTTCGAACAAATTCGATGGAATTTTTTACAAAAGGTATTGAGGTAAAAGATTGTGATGAAAAGGAGAGTATTACGTTTATACAATGTTTGAATTTACCGCCTTATATTGATATTGGCCAATAGATCGATATCTGATCAACCATTGGTTTCCCGAATGTCTATACGTTTTCCTTACATTTAACTCTCGTCACTACCAATATGACTGTCCAGGCAGCAACATGTGGGTCATTTATATATTAATTTTTCTAATTTAAAGTTTGTTCTGTGACACTACGCAAGTGAGTAACATTTTGGTTATTATAATATGGTTCATCGTTTTTTGGGTTTCTTATATAAATTAAAATAATTTTCTTTTGTTTCGTTAGACACAATGTTATTTTGTTAATCTCTTGAAAATGATCTGAATTTAGATCGAAACGTCGGGATAAAATGTTGTGATATTTTGCAAATAGTGTCTTAAAGTATTTAATCGATCGAACCAATGCGCCGATAACATTTAAAATTTTGCTTAAATTCGATGGAACTTTGAATAATGTATCAGCCGCGCAAACGAATCCGCGACCTTTCACCCACAAACTGAAACGTTAATGAACGCATTGATAGAAGATACGGTTCTTCTATATTTTATTTATTCTTTCTGCTGTTCGATGGAACAACGCGAGAAGTAATTTCACGACACGCATTTACACCGTGAAACAAAATTATTATTACTCGCTTTCATGCAATCCATTAGCAATCGTTTGTTCAGTCGGATAAACTCCTTCTCGTTTCCTGTTGTAATTTGATGGAGGTTTAAATTGAATCTGATGCATTCTGCCTCGAAAATATTAATAAACTCGCAACATTTCCTCCAGTGAATCCGATACAAAATGAACTGCCCTATGGAAAAAGAGTTTTTTTTTATATTTTCAGTTTCCCCTCCTCGTCGTATTGTTAAAATGAAATAGCCAGAAACCATTTGTTTACCAAACACATTTTCCACAGAACAGGTGAAAAACCGGTATTTTTAAACAAAATGTTTTAAACGCCGATTGAAATACGCGTCGACGTTCGATCAGCCCTTAAACGAAATTCTGGTTGTTTGCGAAAAAATGAATATTTATGGAAACGGAAGCCATTATTTTTCCTCCGATATTTCCTCGGCGCCGTTCGTAGTCGCCGGAAGCCACTTAGCCTTTTAAAACATATTTTTGTTTACCGAGCAATCGTTTGAACGCGCATCGTAAAATCCAATTCGATGGCGTGTGTACAGACACTCGTCGGCAAACATTTATCCGCGTAGAAACGTTTGTCGGGTTTTATATATCTCGGTTTAGCTACGGTGCGTCTGGATTCTCTACGTTCGCGATTTATCGGGATACATCGAAGTCGCGGATTGTATCGACGCTGTTTCGCCGATACCACACGTGTCTGATTGATGCATTGCTTCTACAAGAATGTGGAACATTCGCGCGAGATAGTGCCCACCATTTTCTACCTGCGTGTAGCTTCCTCTCGAAAGGTACAGTGACTCCGATAACTTTTTTTATTATTGTACTATGCGATTTGAACATTTTTAAGAAGCTAGAGCCATCAGTTTGCTACAGGATGTGAACAAAAATTTGGTCAAAAATTGTAATTGATCGGAATTGTAGAAAATATACTAAAAGTTGCATTTTATAACATTTTTATGTGGGCCTATATTGAAAATTTTAAAATTACGTTTTGTAGATCTATTCTTCTTAAATATTCTATATAACTTCTTAAATATTGGACTGTACAATTTGAATTTGTTTTTTGAGAAGCTAGAGAAATTAGTTTACTGCATGTATCGAAAAAAAATTTGGTCAAAAATTGCAATTGATCGGAATTGTAGAAAATATACTAAAAGTTGCATTTTTAACTTTTTTTATGTGGGCCTATATTGAAAATTTTAAAATTACGTTTTGTAGATCTGTATCAATTATATGCACTGCGAAAGTTTCATCGAAATCGGTTGATGCTGAAAAAACGATAAGCATTGAAATATGTAAGAATCCTTAGATTCACTGCAGTTATAGGCCGAAAATCGTGGAAATCTGCAATTTTTACCATCTTTAAACGTTTGTAGCTCATTGCAACGTCGCCGGTTATTGACAAATTTTTCAGAATATGTTTAATCGCCACAGATCTATAAAACGTATTTTTTTAAATTTTCAATACAGGCCCACAGAAAAAAAGTTGTAAAATGCAACTTTCAGTATTTTTTTCTACAATTCCGATCAAGTGCAATTTCTCAAAAAAGTTCAAATCGTATAGTACAATATTAAAAAGTTATTGTCTTTTGAAGAGTGTTCGAATATTAGTGGGAGTCACTGTATGCACAATGGAAAGATTATGCGAATAGAGTGAGTTATGATTAGGTCGTGGAAGGGGGCGGAGTGGGTGACCATTTTACACTAGAAAAATAGTAAAACTAGTGAATAGTGAAGCTAGTAAATAGTAATCCTAGTGAATACTGAAGCTATAAAATAGTAAAGCTAGCAAATAGTAGACCTAGCAAACAGTAAAACTTGTTAAGTTCTGAGGAGCACATTGCCGGTCTTGCCCAATTGTGGATTGATTTGCTCCATTTTTGTAATCACCCAATATATAAATGAAGAATGTTTTAAAAGGATAACAACGAATCGTTTCCTAGCAACATAATATTGATTTATTAAATATGTATTACTTCACTCTTCTCATTGACACGGTTATGTAAAGATGTTCTTTTGTATTCTATATGTTTCATTACATTTGTATCTTTAATGAATAACGTTTCAATTTGAATCCTCCCACACCAATATATCAAAGATACTAAGGTATACAAAATATTTTAAGAAACTGTACCGTGTTGCTAATTACCTTAAATGTTAAAGCAACATTAAATATATAAATTTAAAAAAAAGACAGTAAACTATCGAACAAACAGTAAGCCTACCAAATAAACAGTAACCCCAGAAAATGATAAAATTAGTGAACTTCCCCCCCAAAATTCAGTACAAATATCCTAAACAGAACTTGCAACCCTTATTCATTCCATGACATTTTCGGATGCAACAATACGCCTAACCCCGTGGGGTTTCAATTTTCAAAATTTGCAAATGTGACGCACAGGAAATGCGTCCCATATCCTGCACACTTTTGTGCAAAAGGATCAAGGACACCTCTGCGCGTGAGCGTACAATAGCAAAGATATTTCCAACAGCTTGATCAACAAATATGTTCACTTTAATCCACGGTTAATCCTCCGCGCTGCCACGGAATACAGCGACCAATTGATGATGTTTAATTACAATTTTATACTATTATCCGCTTATACCTGGATTAAGTCCGTTGAGTTTCGAGCTCGCCAGGAATAATCGAGCCCTGTCCGCGTCATTGAAAGCTCGGCGAGCCTCTTTGTATCACGAACTGCGCCGGGAGCTTACGTAAAGCTCCGCGGAACACGCGTTTTCATTAAGGATGGATAGTATGGATACGCGAGGCCGCCATGACACGCGACAACTTTTGCGCTACCGGCCATTATACATCGGAAACGATGCTGGTCTCGCTACGAATCGATAACCTGAAACTTCAGTCACCTGTGCGAAGTTCTTTTTTTTCCGTTTTAGACAATTTTCGTTGCTTCGATGCACGAGCGATCTTTTCGTCGATCGCACTCCTCGATTAATTTACTTGACTGCGGGCTACGAGAGTTAATTTACTTTTAAATAGTTTGAAATTACTAAGTTATTCAAAGATATAAATGACGTACTTCATTTAAGACTGAATTTTAGTTTGCATGCAAATCTAGTTTCAACCCTTAAGCGAACCAATCGAGCTGATGCAGACGCTTCAAAATTTATGCATGTAATTATTTAATGTTCATTAACTTTCTATCTACCATTGTGGTAGAGGTAAATGTGAAATATAATTGAACTTCGCATCCTTGAATTTTTTTCTTGACTGCGGGCTACGAGGACGGGGTAATTTGCTTTTAAAGAGTTTGATAATACTGTTGAATATTATTCAAATATATAAATGCCATACTTTCTGTGTCACAGAATTGATAAAATATTTAATTTGCACACAAATCTAGTTATTCCCAAAATTTTCAACCCTTAAGCGAACCATTCAAGCTAATGCAGCCGCCTCAAATTTATGCATGCAATTATTTAATGTTCACTAACTTTCTATCTACCATTGTGATAGAGCTAAATGTGAAACATAATTGAATTTCGCATCGTTGAACTTTTTTCTTGACTGCGGGCTACGAGAACGGGTTATTTGCTTTTAGAGAGTTTGAAAATACTATTGAAAATTATTTAATGTTATAAATGCCATACTTCCTGTGTCACACAATTGATAAAATATTTAATTTGCACACAATTCTAGTTATTCCCAATATTTTCAACCCTTAAGCGAACCATTCAAGCTAATGCAGCCGCCTCAAATTTATGCATGTAATTAATTAATGTTCACTAACTTTCTATTTATCATTGTGGTAGAGTTAAATGTGAAACATAATTGAATTTCGCATCTTTGAATTTTTTTCTTCATTGCGGGCTACGAGGACGAGGTAATTTTCTTCTAAAGAGTTTGAAAATACTATTGAAAATTATTTAATGTTATAAATGCCATACTTCCTGTGTCACACAATTGATAAAATATTTAATTTGCACACAAATCTGGTATTTATCAATATATTCAGTCGCCTCAAATTTATGCACGTAATTATTTAATGTTGACTAACTTTCTAGCTACCATTGTGGCAGAGGTAAATGGGAAATATAATTGAATTTTTCATCGTTGAACTTTTCAAACAGCTTCGATATTTATACCTGTCGATTATTCAGTATTCCAACGCGACAGGAAATTGCGGCAGCAGAAAATTTCCTCTCTCGAGGAATCTCGCAAAAACAGTCTATTGTGCATGCACCACCCTCGTTGCGCAACGGAAGACGAAAGAAGAAGCAAGGTGGATGTGATCCCTCACGGTTCCGCGAGCATGTTCGCGAAGACGGACGTGCACAAAGTGACGATATTGGTCCAAGGCCATCGGAAACTAACCGACAAGAGACAATAAGTCGGGGTGGAAGCAATTTCAATAACCTACGTTACGTAGGATCGATCCCGGTCGACTATCGGACATGGAACGGCCACGTAGCGAACCACCCTTCAGAGAAAACGCGTCTCTTTCACGGCTCCCGGTATGCGTACGCACGGGACTTGTAAATCATCCATAACGCGTGTCAAATCGCTCGTGAAATGATAAATGCCAGCAAGCCGGGTTCGGACGGCTCGAATTTTTCCTTTTCCAACGATTCGATACGCCCCGGTGACAGCGCAGCGCAACTTTTCCCGAAAATGATGAATCGATAGATTATTTATCGCTCCGCAGAGGTAATTATGCCATATTAGTTCCGCGTGGTTCCCTCTGCAAAATTATTGCTAGCACGAAAATGATTTAACCGGTTGCTTTACAGGGGATTCGAAAAATTCGACATTAACGTTGTGACATTTTCAGTGTAATTTATAGGTCATTTTGTGACATAATATCGACGTGGTTTCCTTCTTTATTATATCATTTAATGAATAATGATTTACACGTGGATTATTCAGATTTATTTTAATTTAGAAGAGTGTGGAGAATTATTTTCTCCCACTTTACAGGGGATTTAAAAAATACAATATTAACGTTGAGACATTTTCAGTGTAATTTATAGGTCATTTTCTGACATAATATCGACGTGGTTTCCTTCTTTATTATATTATTTAATGAATACTGATCTACACGTGGATTGTTGAGATTTATTTCAATCTAGAAGAGTGTGGAGAATTATTTGCTTCCACTTTACAGGAGATTTAAAAAATACAATATTAACGTTGAGACATTTTCAGTGTAATTTATAGGTCATTTTGTGACATAATATCGACGTGGTTTCCTTCTTTATTATATTATTTAATGAATACTGATCTACACGTGGATTATTCAGATTTATTTCAATTTAGAAGAGTGTGGAGAATTATTTGCTTCCACTTTATAGGAGATTCAGAAAATACAATATTAACGTTGAGACATTTTCAATGGAATTTATTAATCATTGTTTGACATAATATCGACGTGGTTTCCTTCTTTATTATATTATTTAATGAATACTGATCTACACGTGGATTATTGAGATTTATTTCAATTTAAAAGAGTGTGGAGAATTATTTGCTTCCACTTTACAGGAGATTCAGAAAATACAATATTAACGTTGAGACATTTTCAATGGAATTTATAAATCATTGTTTGACATAATTTCGACGTGGTTTCCTTCTTTATTATATTATTTAATGACTACTGATCTACACGTGGATTATTCAGATTTATTTCAATTTAGAAGAGTGTGGAGAATTATTAGCAATATACTAATTGCAGAAATATGGAACGTATTTGTGCAAATGAATTCCACAGCCGCGGGAAATATTTGTTTCTGAGAATTAATAAAGCAAAAGTTCGCAGAGAACGTGGCAGCCACGTGGTTTCATATTTCAGAAAGGATTCGCGACACAGAGGCAAATAAATAAATAAAAAAAACACGATGCTCGTGCTGATATAAAATTTCCTTTTTATTTTCGTTGCGACCTTCGTCCCTCGAATATTGACACACGCCGAGGAATCACTCTATATTTAACCTAGTATTGAATTTTGCCGCCTTTTATTATTCTTCGAGACGAGCTCCTACGTTTGCTGGCAACCTTAGAAAGATGAGAAAAAAGATTCTCGAGCCTATCGGACATTAAATATGAAAAATATTTATTTTCATCTGTGATTTCGAGATTGGTGCTGGAACATTAAATTTCATTTATGAAAGGTATGAAATTGAATGAAACTAATTGAATGGAAACCTTTTCGAACAAGTATCGGTGTTTCTTGTATTGTAACTGCAACCTCGTTCGAGGTTCCCATTGAAATATTTATTGCGAAATGTTATTTTCGTTTTCTGTTTCTGAAATCGATAGTTGCGCACAGAAAGAAATACACTGTAATAAATCGGGAAGTTCGCTCGGCTAACTTTAACTCGTCTTTCATATTCCGCGTCGTTCAATCATCATCTATCTTGCTTCCATGCAAACGTAGTTAACAGAGAGAACATTTCCCAGCGAAGTCGATGAAAACAAACACTGCCACGATCTCTTCCAGCAGGAACATAAATTTTTCGAAGCCGTGAAACTATTGCCGAGCCTGCGAACGAACGACAGAACTCTGAGAAAGTTCTATTGTATATCAACCTAAATTTTCCTTGAACAAAAAATAATTCATTTTAGATCCTGAAAAAAAGTAGCTGGGAAGTAAACTTCGAGAATAATTAAAATAATAATAATTGCTTACTTCGTAATCACTGTTTGCTGGTGCAAACATTAATTTTCCTGAACGTATGAAAATATTGTTGAATATCTTGGTAAAAAAAGAATGAAAAATCATGCAATATTAATTACAAACGTGATGGAAAAATTAATGATATTTCGGAGCAAAAACAATGATACTTAAAAGATAAATGTATTTATTTTTATCTGACCCAGTTAGGTATCATTGTTTTTATTCTGAAATATTTTCATTAATATTGCAATCGATGTTTTTAATTTTTACCACGCTTATATTAACTGTTGTATCAAATCTTGTAATTGAATTTTAAATCACTTTCCGATGAGCTAGAAACTTGAAACTTTAATCACAGCTCAGAACTGAATGACTATGTAATATTAAAAAAAAAGATTCTTTAAGAAACTGTAGGAAAGACTAAAAAGTAGAAAATAAAAAAACTTTCTAAAGCCCTTATATTAAAATGCAGTAGAAAGGAGAAAATATTTTTTTTAGATATTAGTGACTATAAATAAAAGCATGGAACGCCCACAAAGATTACGTCAATATACCTTAGCGCTCCACGCTTTTATTTATAGTCCTTAATATCTAAAAAAAACATTATTTTTTCCCTTTCACTGCATTTTAATGTAAGCTTGGTTTTGAACATTTTATTTTATATATTTTTCAACAAAGTATTCGACAATGTTTAGCAGATATTCCCTCAGAAACTCAACAATTGAATATAACAGTCTATAAAATTTAATAACAATCGAGGAGGTGAAGTCCCTGGGCCATCAACTACTTTTCGTGGAGGACAATTAAAGCCTTGGGAAAGAGGGTTCGAAGGGCAAACAAGAAACGTTAACAGAATCATGGAAAAATACAAGATACGTGGTGGAACGGTGCGACAGGATTCTATTGGACGGTGAAGCAACCCGAACGGCACTCGTGCGTGAGGGAATTGTCTGGACATGGACTACCCTCGTTCCCGGGGGACGCGATCCGAATCAGGAACTCGAATTCCTTCGGGACGCCTTGTTTTCCCGGTAGTCGAAGGTTGACCCGTGACAAAAAAAGGCAAGAACGAATACAGATCAATCGTCGGGGAATCAATCGCGAGCGGAGCTAACCCGGGGACCGTGGAATTTCGCCGGAGAAAACAGGAGGCTGGAGGCAATAAAATGTGCAATCTTGAGGGTAGAAGCCACCCTCCATCTCCGTGGTACCGGCAGCCGGAAATTTCATTTTAAATTCGAACGAGTTCGCCGGTTGTGACGTCGACAAAGCTCGGAGCAGCACCTCGACGTCGCGACGCATGGTTCGAGCACGGTTTTTCCTAGATTTCACCTGTAATTAGTGTAGTCGCGAGACGAACAACCCTCTGTTCGAAAATCGCATTGAAATTAGTCAACGTTGATTACAGAGCAAACTGTACTATTGAAACGGTAAATATTAAGAATATCAATTATCATTGAATATCATTTTTTATTACTTCTTATTTATATTTAATATTATCTTATAAATATTTAACATCATTATTCATCGTTATTCACTGAATATATTTTGGAATACAAGATTTGTGACTGATAAACCTGTTTGATTTTGCTGAAAAATATCTGTTAGCTTATAACAATAGAAAGTTAAGCTCGTTTAAACATTTCAGAAAACGATTTTTACTACGATTTTGGCTCAGGTTGCCAATCATTCTACAGTTTACCCTACCAGCAATTGTTTACGAATTTCTCAGCGAAATCCCTCGGTGTGTATTACTTAAATCCATTTGTTGAAAGAAAATCTTGGTTGACGTTCTTTACACCGTTTGGAATTCGCGAGCATCGATTTTTCACGACACTTTTAAACAGGAAGCCCTTTCAACCCTTTCAACCCCACGCCTTACGATTTATTTCAGTCCTTTCAAAATATAAATCTCTCGGATTTGAATATGTTTCGTTGAAGAAAATCTAGACAGATGTTTTTCTACCTTCTGGAATTTCGGAACACCGATTTTTATGGAACCGGTGATAGCTTCAACCCTTATGATTTATTTTAATCCTTTATAAAAGATAAATCCCTCGGATGTTTTTTACACGTTGTGAAATTATTTTACAATATTATATTGTCATGAGATAAAGAAAATTGATGTCTATATTTAAAATACATAATGTACAAACATTTTTCATATTTCACGAAGGTCCAGTGAGTAACATTTCAGTATTATTTCTTCCTGCCGGCGTGCGGATTAAAATGCAGAATCTAATAAATTCCGTGCTGGGAAAAGTTCGCACAAAAGTATGAGCTAATTTAACAACGTGCAATAATTTATAATTACGTTGAAACTTCGCGAAAGCTGTCCGGTGAAGTTCGTCTAAAAAATCCCGCTATGCGTAGAATTTTAAATAGGGGATGGATGGGGAGGATTTACTATTGTTTCACTATTCTGGGTTAACTGCTGATGTCGCGAGTGTGTTTCGTAATGCTGTGTACATATGTTGGGGTTTAGCTGATTCGGTGAATTTTAATGGACTCGATCCCAGAAAAAGTGTTCGAGTTGCTGCGCCAGCAGACAACGAAAATTTATGACTCCGTGTGCTACGTTATAGCCGGTTCCACTTAGAGATACATCGATTTTGTCGTATTAAATATGTTGCTCATTCGGCACATATGTTTCTGCGAATTTATACCCCTTTGGAAGGCAAACTCGCATCAATTATCGGTTCCCTTAAAGAAGGCAACCCGCTTCTCAATTTTCAGTTCCCTTTCAGTAGGCAACCAGCTCTTCAATTTTTCGTTCCCCTTCAGTAGGCAACCCGCTTCTCAATTTTCGGTTCCCTGGCAGTAGGCAACCCACTCTTCAATTTTTCGTTCCCCTTCAATAGGCAACCAGCTCTTCAATTTTCTGTTCCCCTTCAATAGACAACCCGCTTCTCAATTTTCAGTTTCCTTTCAGTAGGCAACCAGCTCTTCAATTTTTCGTTCCCCTTCAGTAGGCAACCCGCTTCTCAATTTTCGGTTCCCTTTCAGTAGGCAACCCGTTCCTCAATTTCCGGTACCCCTTCAATAGGCAACCCGCTTCTCAATTTTCGGTTCCCTGGCAGTAGGCAACCCGCTATTCAATTTTCGGTTCCCTGGCAGTAGGCAACCCGCTCTTCAATTTTCCGTTCCCTTTCAGTAGGCAACCCGTTTCTCAATTCTTCGTTCCCTGGCAGTAGGCAACCCGCTATTCAATTTTCGGTTCCCTGGCAGTAGGCAACCCGCTTTTCAATTATCGGTTCCCTTTCAGTAGGCAACCCCCGCTCCTCAATTTTCGGTTCCCCTGTAGAAAACAACCCCCGTCCCTCAATCTACGGTTCCTCTGTAGAAACCAACCCCCGCCCCTCAATTTTCGGTACCCCGGTACAAATCAACCCCCTCTGCGTTTCAAATTGACAGAAACTACAAAACTATTTGCTAAAACAGAAAGATTTAATATGTAACAAAAAGGATGCTGAATGATTTGCCTGGATCCAGAATGAAATCGACAAAGATATCGGGTTCATTCGGAGGAATTTTGTTCATTAAAGATACTCTTTTTTTCCGTTCCAGATATACTTCATCGCGCTGGCGCTAACCACCGGCAAAGTGCTCCAGGGGGAGAGCGAGTATCTGAGGGGAAATCGTTCTTTCCCGGATACTATCAGCTTTCTAGAAGCGGACACCATATCCCCCAGTGAGTACCCATCTCGTAATAACGGTAACACGCGTTCACCGCTTCCGAGGCGTGGCCGTTGACCAATAACTAAGTTCCTATAGTCGGTATAGCGCAATACACTCGACGAACCAGCGGAACAATAAATGTCTTACGTGTAACACGCTTCTGTTGCTTCAGCCACGCTGAGGATCAACGTGGTCCTGTTGCTGTGCTCGTGCTGCGGCGTGATTTGCTGCATCCTGCTTCTCTATGGTCTCTGCAAGGTGAGCCTTCTCATTTCCGGGTAACAAAATTCAACAGTAAACCTACCGAGCCTTGAAAGTACATGTTCCCTTATAAAAATTACAAGATTGGTTTCATTTAGACTTTGTACAACCCCTATTATAATAATGCTCTACTATAGATATCTATACAATCATTTCTTATGAATTGATTTGTATTATATCAATAATCGAACATATTGATAGCTTCAACACTAAATCTATCGAGCCTTAAAAATAACTGGTACATGTAGCCTTATAAAAATGACAAGCTTGATTTCATTTAGACTTTGTACAACCCTTATTATAATAATGCTCTACTATAGATATCTATACAATCATTTCTTATGAAATGATTTTTATTATATTAATAATCGAACATATTGATAGCTTCAACACTAAACCTACCGAGCCATAAAAGTAACTGGTACATGTTCCCTTATAAAAATGACAATCTTGATTTTATTTAGACTTTATGCAATCCCTATTATAATAATGGTCTACTATAGATTTCTATACAATCATTTCTTATGAAATGATTTTTATTATATCTATAATCGTAACATAAAAAATCTGGAACCTTAACTTAGTGTTAACTATAATTAACGATTAGCATATATCTATCTTCAGAAGACCCATTGCTATTGAATACTGAATAATCACACAGACTTCCCTTTCCTGTATTTCTTGTTTAAAGCATTTTTTGAGTGCAATCGATATAATGCATAGTTGAACAAGCCCTACAAAGGATTTGATACCATGGAAACGACCACTAGAGAGCATATTTTGATCGCTGAAGTATCAGAGCTTTTCCAGCGAGCTTCGAAATCCTTGGATATGAGCCCCGGATGGCAAATCCTTTTTAATTCCATGTAAAATCAATGTATATGTCGAACCGTAAATCATTTATTGTTTTCTCAGAGTACTGTACAATTGTTCATACAATTCTTTACACTGTTTCGATCATCACATTATGCAATCTTCTAGATTTGAAAATATATTAAATCTGGTTTAGCTCAAGTAAATATCGCTAAATAAATGCAAACAATGCGATAATCTTTATGTTAACGTTTTAATACTTCCTAACATGAATTCGCATTATGTGCACGAATCGAGAACCACTTAAATTTAATAAATTAATAAATTAGTGTATCATATCAAAGTGCAAATATGAACACACAGGAAAATCTTGAAAATCCACAGTGACGTCGAATTCGTTTTATCAAAAGTCAGTACATCGTATCAAGCGGTAGAATACAATTTCAAGGGACGAAGAAAGCAATAGCTTTTCCGGAAGAAGATGAAATTGCGGCGACAACGAACGTTCCCCCGAGCAAAATTAATTAACGCCTTTAACAGCGGCACACGGAACATTTCCCGGATTCCAGCACTGTTTCCGGGTGTTCGCCGCGAGATTTCGTTTGTGTAAACATTTGCCGAGAGAGACACACCGGGTTCCTGTAAACCGTGTCTGATCCCGAGTCGCGTGTTTCTTAACGCGAAATAGAAATCGTCGACGCGAGAATCAGATTAATTCCGCCTTTGATCGACGCGCGTCTCCGTCGACGATTCCTCGATCTTTATTTTCAACCAGCTGACCCGACAGACGTTGTCCTGTCCAATTTTAATAAATTTGTTTCGTGAAGCAATTTCAATTTGAATCTTGAAATATTATTCGTTGACATCAATGTTTTTCTTATTGGGAACCAATAATACTTGCATCGTTTCAAAAATTATGATTGTTGCTGTTTGTCCGAAGTTTCCTACTTTCCTTTGTGATTGTATCGAATTTGTTTTTTCTGAAAGCTTTTCCAGAACTATAACGAACAGAACAAAAAAAGAATTATGCATATCCATCGTTCGAATCGTGAGTTATGGTCTTGAGTTCATACAAAAATCTCATAGAAAAAAACACTTTTATGTTTTCCCGAATTTTCCATTTTTCTGGGCAACTTTTCCAAGTTTTCTTTCCCTAAAAACCTGATTCGGACTACAAGGAACATTAAAAAAAAAATTAGCCAAATCGGTTCAGCCGTTCTCACGTGACGTCGTGACCAACGAACAGCATTTCATTTTTATTATATAGAGATGTTGCAACAGAAGATATCGGAGAGAAAGAGAGAGAGAGAGAGAAACCGAGGGCAATCCCGCCCTGCAGATTTAGTCGCAGAAATTGTTTTCTCTCGAATTAATTCGAACAGTATTTAATTAGAGGAGAATTACATATGAATGTTAAGAGCCTTTTTGTCTCTCGTCGCGTCCGCAATGATTCTGTTACGCTCCGAACGTTTATCAAATAATTAACGTGTTTCCTGTGAAAATGTGACTGCACATTTTGCTCCAGGAATTCCGTGTCGCCGAGTATTCGAAACAGTTCTGTGTGGAATTGTTCTTCCATCGCGGCTGTCTGTTTCGATATTGTGGACCGAAGAACGAAAAAATGTTTGTAATACAGTCCGAATAAGGTTTTTCGGGAAAGAAAAATTGGAAAAGTTGCCCGGAAAAATGGAAAATTCTGGAATAAATGAAAGTGTTTTTTTTCTATGGAATTTTTCTATGTACTCAAGACCACAACTCGTAATTCGAACGATGGATATCCGTAATTCTTTTTTCGTTTTCTTTTCGTGATGGTTCTGAGAACGTTTTCAGGAAAACAAATTCCAAAGAAAAGTCGGAAAATTCGGACGAACTGCAGAAATCATGATATGCATATATAATTGCATATTTGTTGTTTCTAAAAGTGATCGAACCTGGCGCCGATAGCATAGTTTTATTTTATATTTCATTTTTCGATCGATAAGAATTTTTCCTTTAGAAATCATGATGTTTGAAACGGTACAAGTAGCAGATCGACATGTTCAACCCTCATCCACACAACGTGGTACCCGGGTACCTATTTCAAATTCATTTAGAATCGTACAAAAAATTACCCGTGTGGATGATAGTTAACAAACTACGAAAATAGAAAATAAGTCTCTAAATAAAGACATATTGACAACATTTGGTTGATCACAGTGCAGCAAGCAACTATTAACCCTCGTATAAAAAATTATTAAATTGGTACAAAAAATTACCCGTGTGGATGATGGTTAACAAACTACGAAAATAGAAAATAAGTCTCTAAATAAAGTCATATTGACAACATTTGGTTGATCACAGTGCAGCAAGCAACTATTAACCCTCATATAAAAAATTATTAAATTGGTACAAAAAATTACCCGTGTGGATGATGGTTAACAAACTACGAAAATAGAAAATAAGTCTCTAAATAAAGACATATTGACAAGATTTGGTTGATCACAGTGCAGCAAGCAACTATTAACCCTCATATAAAAAATTATTAAATTGGTACAAAAAATTACCCGTGTGGATGATGGTTAACAAACTACGAAAATATAAAATAAGTCTCTAAATAAAGACATATTGACAAGATTTGGTTGATCACAGTGCAGCAAGCAACTATTAACCCTCGTATAAAAAATTATTAAATTGGTATAAAAAGTTACCTGTGTGGATGAGGGTTAAACAAATTTATTGATATTTAGATAGGACAACGGCTATCAGATCAGCTAGTAACGAATGAACAACTAGTTAATGCACGACGTAGATGATTTTAGATGTTCGGTGAGCATGTATTCGCCAAGTTTTCCCTCCGGAAATCGTCTTTTCTGTGATTCACCCCGATATCCCTGGTGTTTTAAATATGTCGGAAGTTCACTGCTGGGGACAGAGTATATTGAAGTCCAGGGGCATCTCGGGTCACGATATATCCCTCTGTCTGACAAGCGAAAGCCCGCTAGGACCACTCGATCCTCCGTGATTCTTTCGTATCAAGGAGCCAGCTCCTTCGGGGCGATGATAAAAATTGCATCGGTCCTGTAAGAACGTGGGGGTGGATTTGTCCGTCATTTGGGATAAACTAGCAGGCGGGACCGATACGAGGGCGATAAGACGTCGATTACGAGGGACACTAGAATTCTCCGATTACACTGTACAGTTCCTGTACGGAGTTCCTGTGAAACGTTGTAAGGAAAACCCGGAAAATGTCGTAAAGACACACGGATAACCGTTCGTTTTGACAGACGTGTGTCTTGTCGTTTATTGATGAATTCTGTGATAAAATCAAAGAACTTCCGATAGAAATTGAGTTCGAACGATGAAATGTTTTTGAAATTACAGCTGAAACTTTGCAAGATTTTGGAATAAGTATGAAGATTGTGGTACGAACGTTTTTTATCCTTGAAACAATTTGTTACACTTGCACGATTTGGGTGTAGACTTTAAAAATGATTTTAAATTTAGATTTGGTTAAAAATAAACAAGAGTATATTTTAATTAAGAAAATTCTTGGTACATTCAGTTATATTTTACAATAATTAATCGTTAGTATTTACCGTAAAGTTGTGTGTAGATTGCTAGGTAGAAAACTAATCCTGGCGGGTGTACAGGTTAATTATTTAACCGAACTTGACTTTACTTCTGACTGATTAGCTTGATTTTAATGATATAACTGATTGTCTTGACTTTACTGATTTACTTGACTTCTGAACTATCTTGGTTTTTACTGATTTAACTGGTGAGGAGTGGTCCCTTTTATAATTTTGTCCATCCTTTGTTTCAAGCCATATCTTCGTGGGAATGGCTTGTTTTTCCTTCGTAGTTGTTTTCTTATGAAATTTGCCGTCTGCATTTTTAAATCTTGCATCCTTCTCTCTCCTGGCTTGGATCCTCTGTTCCGCACGTTCTTCCAGAGTGTTCTCACCAGTCTATATTTAGTTTCTACTGCGTTCTTAGTCTTCTCGATATTTGTTTTTGTTTAGGATTGCTTTTTACTATGACGTGCTGAACATGGTCTATGATATAGTATATAGTAAATAGTATATAGTAAAATAGTAATATATAGTATATATAATAAATAGTATATAGTATATAGTAAATATGATATAGTATATGATATATATCGAGGTAGTTTTGCGATCGAAAAAAATTTTGATATTAGAAAGATGATTTCGGCGCACAGGTTCGATCAAAAATAAATAGTTTATTTTTGATCGAACCTGTGCGCCGAAATCATCTTTCTAATAGTATATGATAATTGTAATATTTGATTCTGGTATTTCCCGTGCAACATTATTAGAGAAAATATTAAACGACATTAAGAAATATTTGTATTTATGATTATTTATATCAATTATTACAAATGGCTGGACCACCGGACGTGACATATGCATCAACCCTATAATGGTAAGGTGCTTCGAACTGTACTCACAGAGAAAATCGACTTTTTCAATAGTTAAACCTCGTTCCATTCTTGTTGTCTTAAAAAATGAATGTACGCTATTCGTGTATGATATTTACTTGACCTCGTATTAACGTTACGTGAGGGTCTTGCAACACGATCCCCCTTTAATTAGAAAATCGGAGAAACTCAGCTGTGTAACACGGTATTTCCATTAAATGAAGCGGAAACTCGGAGACGAGCTTCGGGAACCCTTCGTGAAGTTTGCGAGATGACGGTTCGAGGAAATGTAAAGAAGCCTGCAGAAAGAAGCTTACTACAAGTCCAAACACAAGTTATTTCTACGCGGCGTGTAGAAATAAACCGGTTCTGCAAAATGGATTAAGCAACGTTCGCTTGAAGTTGGTAGAAAAGTCGCCATCTTATATTTGTCCCATTCATACTTGAGATATTTGAGGTTCCAACGTTAGTATAGTGACACTTTACCCACCGAAAGCCAATTAGTAGAATTTTCAACGATTGCGTTGTACCAAGAGAAAGCAAAGAAATTTTCTTTTACATTGCAATCTTAAAAAAATATATTACTTGACGAAGTTGGGGTGATTTGTTAATTCACAATGAAAATTGCTGTTACTACTGGAGGTTCCATTAAAAAGTGTTCAGTCATGTACCATGGATTTTTCAAAATTAGTCAATGAAGAACGACAGTGATGAATCCTTCCCTCAAGAACAGAAATTTTGAGAACAATAAATGAATCTAAAGCACGTCAAGAAGACTACATCAACGGGGAAGATTAAATAAAAGATTTTCAATGAAGAAAGACAGTGATCAATTACTAAACATTTAAATATTGTATGAGATACTATATCAATTTCATCTCCGTCAAATGAAAAAAATAATATAGAAGAAGAGTAATAATATAGAGGAAGAAATGTTTATTTTTCAAGTTAAAATAGCTCCGAGTGCAAAGGGTTAATCTAAAGCACGTCAAGAAGACTAGAATCAACGGGAAAGATTAAATAAAAGATTTTAAATAAAGAAAGACAGGGATGAATCCTTCCCTCAAGAACAGAAATTTTGAGAACAATAAATGAATCTAAAGCACGTCAAGAAGACTAGATCAACGGGAAAGATTAAATAAAAGATTTTCAATGAAGAAAGACAGTGATCAATTACTAAACATTTAAATATTGTATGAGATACTATATCAATTTCATATCCGTCAAATGAAAAAAATAATATAGAAGAAGAGTAATAATATAGAGGAAGAAATGTTTATTTTTCAAGTTAAAATAGCTCCGAGTGCAAAGGGTTAATCTAAAGCACGTCAAAAAGACTAGAATCAACGGGAAAGATTAAATAAAAGATTTTAAATAAAGAAAGACAGTGATGAATCCTTCCCTCAAGAACAGACATTTTGAGAGCAATAAAATATTGTAAAAATGTACAGGAAAGATTAAATAAAAGATTTCTTTCGGTGCAAATCAGTCGGTGTGCTCTTAGAATGATGCACTCTGAAGAAATCACAAAGGAATCTCTGCGTTGTTTTCAGGGGTATAAGATGATTGTGAAGTACGACATAGCAACAAAGAACACGCTGCGTCAGAGAGTCGCAGAAAAAAAAAGATGAAAGTGGTATCCGTGAAAAAAGAAGAAGAAGAACGATGGGGAGAGGATAGTAGGACAGTATCTAGTCAACGAGGGAGGAAAAAAAATTTACGAGCCAGATAAGCCAGAACCCCCGTGACTGACATCGTCCGACCGCGAAATCTCTCCGGAAAGTTTCCCCGTGATCGAATTAAATCTTCGTTACCGCCCTACGGAAACTCGAGGCTATGGAAAATCGAAATTGAACGATACCTGCGCCGAGAACGGCGAACTTATTGTTATTCGTCCATTAACCGAAGTTCTACCGAAAAGAAATTTTTACTATAACGTTGCCCTCCGAGTATAATTTCAGTAGAACGTCGAAGTGTTTTTACAGACACGTGCCACCATTATTGACAACAGCGAGACGATCGAGAAGAAGAAGTTTTTATTTCAGTTCACTTTCTCGGAATTAATTCTGGAAGATTTATTGTTTCTAATGCAGAACATAGGCTTTTTAATAATATGCGCCGCCATTCTGGTAATACTATTTGTATGATCTTTTCTGTGATTTTTTTGTATTAGTTGTTCTTGATCTTGTTATCATTTTTTTATCCCAACTCTATCCACGATTATTTTAAACAAATTCTCTTCCTTAACAATATTGCAATGTCACGTTCCCTCAGAACAAGATATATTATTCAAGCTTGTTCAATTGATTTTTCATCATTTTTTTGTCCTAACCTTATCTTAACACTATCCACGATTATTTTAAACCTATTCTCTTCCTTAACAATTTTGCAATCTCGTTCCCTCAGAATAAAATATATTATTCAAGCTTGTTCAATTGATTTTTCATCATTTTTTTGTCCTAACCCTATCTTAACTCTATCCACGATTATTTCAAACCTATTCTCTTCCATAACAATTTTGCAATCTCGTTCCCTCAGAACAAAATATATTATTCAAGCTTGTTCATTTAATTTTTTATCATTTTTTTGTCCTAATCCGATCCTAACTCTATCCACGATTATTTCAAACCTATTCTCTTCCTTAACAATTTTGCAATCTCGTTCCCTCAAAACCAAATATACGTTCAAGTTTGTTCATTTGATTTTTGTATCAACGCGAATTATATTGTTTCGTGCCATGAACTACTATCGTCCTATCACCTTCCCTTATGTCTATGTAATCATCGTGTGCTAATTGTGTTCCTTTATGTTCCTAGCACTTCAATACGCAGTAAGTTACACTCGTCTCCAATACACAATTTCACCAGGATTACGTAGATTCAAATAAGCTGTCGATGCCTGGGGAGCAGCTACCTATGTTCGTATTCGCATGGACATTCGTATCTTCGACACTGCAATCATGCTAGACACCATCGTTTCATCTCCTCACGGTACACAAATAATATTGTAATCTTTTAGTGAAAAATAAAGAATATTAATTACAACAATTAATGTGTTCTTTCTTCCCTACTTTCTTCCCTAAGCGACGTTGACTTATACTACTGAATTCCTGATATCTCCTTCGACATCATGTTCTCCTAATAAAAACTTAAATTTTCAACATTTTCGAAAATTTTCGAGCGTCTGACTTGTCGTTGAGTTGTACTACTGAATTTCCGAAAATTTTCGGCCGTCTGATTTATGGTTGACTTGTACTACTTCTCAATTTGTGACAATTTTCGAAAATTTTCGAAAACTGGCAAGTAGAAAAGTCAACCATAAGTCAGACGCTCGAAAATTTTCGGCCGTCTGATTTATGGTTGACTTTTCTACTTGTCAATTTGCGCAAATTTTCGAAAATTTTCGAAAACTGGCAAGTAGTATAATCAACCATAAGTCAGACGCTCGAAAATTTTCGGCCGTCTGATTTATGGTTGACTTTTCTACTTGTCAATTTGCGAAAAATTTCGAAAATTTTCTAAAACTGGCAAGTAGTATAATCAACCATAAGTCAGACGCTCGAAAATTTTCGGAAATTCAGTAGTTCAACTCAACGACAAGTCAGACAGGGTTAATTTTCGGAATTTTCGCTATTCCAAATAAGTATTCCAACTCGCAGTAAGGAAGGAATATAATTTCAAACACATGGAAAGTCAGACAAAGGAATAGCACTTAAAGGAAGCAGCCATGAAAGAAAAGGAAGTGTTTCGGGATAGTTGATTGACTTGCAGGAATGAAATAAATACAAATGAATTTCTTTCACACAATGTTGGTCATTTATTTTTAACGTTTGTGCATACATAGTATATATAAGTACATGATAAATAATATAAAAACAAATCTGTGTGTGTTAATATCTAAAACAGGTTCTCGTTGTACAATATACACGAAGAATCCTCCACATAAGTATTTACAATAAAAAAAGGAGAGAAAGATACAAGACTACTCGTCTAATAACAAAGAAGGGATATGCACAAAAAGAAAAAAAAATAATAATATAATAATGGTAAAACCGATATGGCATTATCTTATAATCCTGCTTAGTTGCATTTGAAAATTATGTAAAGATTCAATGAAACAATCAATACGATTATGATTATATTAATGAGTTCAATTCGTACCTCGTTTCGTTCTCTCAGAATAAATTCTAGAAGATTCAATTCTTCTTTAAATAAAATATATCTACTCGTTTAAATAAAACATTTTCTGAAAAACGTCTCTGAAAATGGAAATATGAACGCGTCGTGTCGGACCGAGGAAATACAAATTAATTCGGCCACCAGAGACTTTAGTGACATTACGATTTAATGAGTTCAATTCGTGTTATACAACTATTATACATAATTATTTATATATAATAATAACGAATGAAACAAATGTACCATTATTTTTCTTTTTGTGCATGTCCCTTCTTTGTTATGAGACGAGTAGTCTTGTATCTTGCTCTTTTTTTTATTGTAACTACTTAAGTAACGTCTATAATAAATAATAATAATAAAAATGTCGGTGGAGAGGGACGCAAGAAGTTATTCAAATCGAATGATTCGACGAAGCCGCAGGAGGGACTGATCTCGCATAAACGCGGTCTACTTCGTATATTTCGTTATACGTTGCATTAGAATAATCGGTCCTCGACGCGCTTATGTTAGCAGCGTGCCATCCGAAACGGGGAAATTGAATCCCCTCGCGAGAAAGCGGCTCGCGCAGAGTTTATTCTTATACCTGAATGCGACGCAGGATACCGGGATTTCAGACTCGATTTTACAAAGATAAATGGAAAAAGGCTTCCTCGAATGGGGAGACTCGGCAAATCTAACCCGCGGTCGCTCTCGACACTTATGGATCGTGATGTCTCGTAACGTCGGAGACGCTTTATCCGCTGAAATCTGCGATTCCAAGAATTCTCGAGAAACGTAACCGGATGGGGCTAGATCTACGTGCATTGCTGCCTGTAAATAAATTCATGCAATGTAAAACCGAAGAATTCTGTGTCAAAATCAAAGAACTTTGTGAAATGTTAAATTCAAAGTAAATTTGTTACTAAGCAAACGCAATTATATTCTTGAAGATGGTCTTAACCTAGACCGAAACGTTGAATTATAAATTTGTACAACTGCTTAGGAAATTAGTAATATAGGATCGAACCTGTTCGCCGAAATCACAATTTCTATCAAAGAACTTTCCATAGAAATGAAATAGACCGATGAAATTCTATTTAAATTAAAGTTGAAACTTGATGATAAGAATTTAAATGAAACAAATTAATTATTTAATTTATATGAATATCTACTATCGTAATAAATATATTTTATCTTAATCATCTTTTAATGAATTCTTTAAATCGGATTGTCTTCAACTAATATTTAGAATTGTTTACTCGTTACTTATATTTAGTACTTTTTTTCTAGATGATTTAAATCACAGATGTCTTTAATTGTAAATCAGAATTCGAGATATTAAATAGCTTTAATTTTGATTTCTTAATACGATCGTTTAGACAATCGGATTTCTAAAGATAAATTGTTGCAGCGATGAAACTAATAAATTCTTCAAATGTAAGGGAGTGTATTAATCAGAACTGACCCCTGTTTCATTTTAACAAAAGATTTTCTAGTTGATCGGACACGCTTCCTCTCGATTTTAATATTTATAACTTCATACAGATTTCTAAATATGAAACAGCTTCAACTTTGATTTTTTTAATACGATCGTTTAAATCGGTCTGATTTCTACCTTCGAATCGTGCATCAATCCAATTAGAGTCTCTCTCGAGTCTTAAGCACCCTCGTAACTCTCATCCCTCGAGGATCTGTTCTTATTTCTATCCTCTTAGCTGCCATCACATCTAATTTGAAATGTCATGTCGTCCCGTGAGTAATGCCGCTCTTCGATCCCGACTCTCGCAGCTAAAATATTCATCCTTATTATTTCTTTCAATCGTTTAGTGTTTAACGTTTCACTTACAACTTCAGTACCGACCGCAAAGAACCCCGCATTAATCATATGGGAAAATCTATCCTGGTAAAATCAGTTGGATTTTTCATATGTTCTAGCTTATGATCTACTGAAGAAAAGATAAGTTAATAGGCAATGTAATAGCTCAATAATGGACAATTATCGAGTTATAATCTCGGGAAGTATATTTACTTTACTCGCTTGCCATTTCTTTTAACAAATCCTTTTAATTCTTTTAATCCTCACTCGTAAAAAGAAATTTCGATTAACCATTTGAACCCTTCACTGCACGATTTTTAATTTGAATTGGAACGACAAAATTGAAAGGAGATCAGTGTTTGTGTTTTAACCCTTAAAATGCTGAATAATTGATTAAGTAATTTTTTGTAATTTATCATATTTTATGTATTTTCTCTTTTTTTCAACGTCAAGTATTGTGGATGATTTATCTAGCAATAAATACATATATTAAATGTATCTATTTTCAATTCTAGAATTTCTTAACGTGGGGTCCCTTGGGAGCCCCACATCGTTATTAGCGTTGCCAAAAAGTATACAGCACTTTAAGGGTTAATTAAGGGAAAACTATTAAAGAAAATTAAATCAACATTTTCAGAAACATAAACATAGTAAGAAAACACATTCTTAGTTTACTATATATCAAATTTCTAAACTGTATCAAATACACTATGCAACGAAGGGTTAATGTAGAAATAAAATTCAAAATAAAAATTGCCAGTCACAGGAGCCGCTCCGAAAATCGTTACGGGGAGGAAAAACATTTCGAACGAGTGGTGCGCATTCATTTCAAGCTCTGCTTGGTATAATACCGTTTCAACACGGATATTTGATGCTTTATCTGAAATCCCAGAAAAATATTGGGCATTTCATTTGAAAAGGACCCTCGTGCCTCGACGATAACAGCGAACCAACAAAATACCGATTACAGGCCAGTTCGAAAATATTCGATGTGCAATTTAAACTGTGGTGCCAAGGTGGTTCGGAACCCACCTTAAACTGTAGCTCCCGTCGTTTAACCCTTTGCACTCGGAGCTATTTTAACTCGAAAATTAAACGTTTCTTCTAACCTACAATATTTCCATTCTCTATGGTTTTTTAAATTTGATAAATATCAAATTGATATAATACCTCATACAATACTTAAATGTGTAGTAATTGATTAGATACCGACATATCTGATAGTGTAAACAATTATTTAAATAATACTAAGTAAGTAACATGATATTTGGTCCCCTCAGGGTTTCAAATTCATTTACCAATCCCCCTCCTCTTTTCCACTCTCACTATCGCCTTTTCAGCGGGACCTACTGTTTATGGTGGGTTCCGAACCACCTTTTGCCAACAACACGTGAAAAACACCTCGGGTGGGTCACTTTCCGGTTTTTTTACCAGACGGTCACCCATCCTAGTGCCGTTCACGTTCCACATTGTTTAACTTCGGTGATCTAACGAGAACCGGTGCTTTCAACGGGACTACGGTTGTTGGCTATTTAAATAATACTACAGTAACAATAATAGTACTAAGGGTTAATAACTATAGCAGTTGAAAAAGGGAGGTAAAATAATCAAACAAGAAGCCCAGTTCGAAAAATATTTTCGTAGAACAAATAGCCTGCGTAAACGTTGCACGAATTCCGGCGTTGAAATACTAAATAGCTACAGGAAGCTATTCGACTAATTCGCGAGCGTAGAAATTTGCTCGCGGGATCCGTGATCCGTGCGCATAATTAATCCGGCAGCGTCTAATCGTAAGGTCGCGCGTGGCGTCGATCGACAGCGTCGTCTGGGCGTCTCGGCGCCTAGGACGTATTACCACGGGGGAATTCAGAGTTCATCGGTGAAATGATTTATCGACGATCTTCGGGGTAAATCACGTTGCCAGTCAACTTCCTTACGTAAAACACCCTCCGGCAACGTGATCGGGCTTCGACAATGCGGGAAAAAAAAATATGAGAAGATCTTTCGACGGGTCTCGATCCTCGAGGCCGAGGGAGCCATTCGTTGTGCTCTCTTCCCCGGTCAATTGAAATTCAATTCCTTCGAATCCGCGACACTTGTCGGGCTGAAGTGAAACGTTCACTGCTCGTTGCGGCGCTCCTCGGGGATCTGACGTCTGGAAAATGTTACACAACCCGTGGGCATCGTTGCCGCCACGATCGGACAACAATCGAAGCATGGAATCGACGCTGATTCAACCCCCTCAGACACCGAATTCACCAATCAGCGAAAATCATTTTTTCTACGTTCAGTTTCTACGTACAAGCGTTACGAAGTTGCCGAGAACCTACAAACTTCGAATCAATGAAATCTTGTCATTTTTATAAGTAGCCAGCGCACAGTGATCGATTCCTCGATTCTAGGTGGACAAAATTCAAATTTTTGTGTTCCCTTGTACTAATATCTACTATTTATAATTCTATTGATTTTTTTCATTGAATCTTTAGTAAATTTGAGAATGCAATTATTCAAGATTATATGATAATACCGTATCGATTGTAACATTATTAAATTTCTCTTTTTGTACCTGCTTTGTTAGTAGAAGAGTTGTCTTGTATCTTTCTCTTTTTTTTTATTAAACACTTATGTAAAAGGGCTTCAGTCCGTCTATAATAATAAATAATAATAATAACGCTTTATTTTAGAACTTAAAAGAATTATACCATTTCATTTTCTTTTTTATTTTTCCATGTAACCTTGTAAATGATAATTTTTGGAAAATCTTTGCTGCATATCAATTCGTAAACCAATGCTTCTAATTGATTATAAAAAATAATCAGGTCGTTTGGGACAATTATAAAAATAGTTATTCGCTGCATAAGCCAGTATATACCAGAGTTTTTATTTTTCCATGTTACCTTGTAAATGATAATTTTTGGAAAATCTTTTCTGCATATCAATTCATAAAACCAATGCTTCTAATTGATTACAAAAAATAATCAGGTCGTTTGGTACAATTATAAAAATAGTTATTCGCTGCATAAACCAGTATATAACAGAGTTTTTATTTTTCCATGTAAAATTGTAAATGATAATTTTTGGAAAATCTTTTCTGCATATCAATTCATAAAACCAATGCTTCTAATTAATTCTAATTGATTATAAAAAATCAGGTCTTTTAGTACAATTATAAAGATAGTTATTCGCTGCATAAACCAGTATATACAAGAGTTTTTATTTTTCCATGTGACCTTGTAAATGATAATTTTTGGAAAAACTTTTCTGCATATCAATTCGTAGACCAATGCTTCTAATTGATTATAAAAAATAATCAGGTCGTTTGGTACAATTATAAAAATAGTTATTCGCTGCATAAGCCAGTATATACCAGAGTTACTTTTCAGACTCGGTAGTTTTAGCGTTATCCAAACAGTGGATGGGACTATCAATGTTTAGTTAATCGTGCACACTCGTTTCTTTATTTCGTTTCAACTAAATTCGCTTGGCACATTTGCCTCTGACTCGTAAATCAAGTAGAAAATTCGCAGACTGCAGCGTGCTAGAGACAGACAGGTTCGCAAAGAGTTGATTCTCTCGAATTCCTTTATTCCACTTTGTTTCAGCAGCGAGAGAACGGTAGAAGCCGAATTGCATTTAGCATTTCCATTAACACATCCACGACAGACTCCCCTCTCCTTTCTCGCTTGAATAAACAGGAACACGTTTTCGTATCGGATCTGCGATCCATTGTGTCGGGGTGGAATGAAGCGAGGTTCACGTTAATTTCTCTGTGGAAATACTGGGAGCGAATCAAATCTCGAGAAGAAATTGTTTCAAGGACTAACACCACTCGCGATCCTACTACTCCGACTCATTTCACAAAATTTGTCAAACCAAGTTCGAAGTTTATCTTGCAGATTATTGTTAACACATTACCGACCGGTGATTATTGATATACGGCTAAACACTTTTTAAAGGAACCTTCAATAACAAACAGCAATTTTTATTGTGAACTAGCTGACCGACGTTGTCCTGTCCAAAATTCGTTTTGCAAATCTGTGAAAAGCTATTGGAAAAATATAACGAACATACATCTACAAATGGAGCCAACAACCGTAGTCCCGTTGAAAGCACCGGTTCTCGTTAGATCACCGAAGTTAAACAATGTGGAACGTGAACGACACTAGGATGGGTGACCGTCTGGTAAAAAACCGGAAAGTGACCCGCCCGAGGTGTTTTTCACGTGTTGTTGGCAAAAGGTGGTTCGGAACCCACCATAAACAAGTAGGTCCCGCTGAAAAGGCGATGGTGAGAGTGGAAAGAGGAAGAGGATTGATAAATAAATAAATTTGAAACCCTGAGGGGATCAAATATCATGTTACATCTACAAATGGAAACCGAAAAATTTGTAAGACTTTAAAAAAGCACACATATGGAATATCTTGTAAAATAAACTACAATTAAAAAGAAATAAGTTCCGCAAGTCGAAAAAGTAACACACATATTTCGATAATAAAGTAGATAAGTAGAATTTTTTATTGTAACATTAATTACTGTAAAATAATCTACAATTAAAAAGAAATAAGTTCCGCAAGTCGATAAAAAAACACACATTTTTCGATAATAAAGTAGTAAGAGTTTACATTTATTTAATTACATTGGTTTAAATTGTTATTCTCAGTTGTGTACTTTTGTTAAATAAATATTTAGAGTTCAACATTTATACTCTTACAATAAGAATAATTTTTTTAACAGACAGACAAACATGATTTTATTATACATAGAGATATAGGTATATTATAATCAATTCATTATTATTCACCTTTTGCCATTTAACTTTTACCATACCTAGGATTTCGTTCGATTAATTCTGAATTGTATTATCGTAGACGAAATTGTTTTCCCTGGAAGATTCGCGATTCGCTAAATATACGCGCTGTCAGGTCGACGTTCCTTCTTCTTATCGATCTCTTCATCCATTAATCACTGCTCGGTGAGACTGAACCTGTCGCGTCTATTTCCCGATGCCGACCCGCCAGGAATAACCATGGCAACGAGTTTTCCTCCGCGATCTCCATATTCGGACTGTCGCCCTTTCTCGTCGGTCATTCATCATCCAGCCACCGTCATTTTTTAATGAAAGACCAAAAACGCGTGCTCCCCAGGGACACGAGTATTCTCGCAACGATCTCTTCCCGTCCGATTCGTTCTTTGAGTACACACGACGGAACAGGGATTATGAAAGCTCGATTAGGGGTGTAGGTCTGGAAGAATTCGCGGCACGAGCCGGCATCGGCTTACGTTCCAATCAGATAAGGGAACTTATTGAAGATTAAATGTGTTCGGGATCGATAGACTGTCGACTGGCCATTGGGTCCGTTTTTATCCGGGAATCGGAGCCCCTGATTCTTTTAATGCGAGCTATACTTATTCCGAGTGTGAAGGAGATTGCAATAAAATTTTGAATGAAATTGATCCACTTGGTGTAAAATAATGATTTATCTCAGAATGTGATCTCTATGATTTTTATAATTCGAGCATTGTTATTTCTAGTATGATGGAGGTTGCAATAAAATTTTGAATGAAATTGATCCATTTGGTGTAAAATAATGATTTATCTCAGAATGTGATCTCTATGATTTTTATAATTCGAGCATTGTTATTTCTAGTATGATGGAGGTTGTAATTAAATTTTAAATGAAATTGATCCACTTGGTGTAAAATAATGATTTATCTCAGAATGTGATCTCTATGATTTTTATAATTCGAGCATTGTTATTTCTAGTATGATGGAGGTTGCAATCAAATTTTAAATGAAATTGATCCACTTGGTGTAAAATAATGATTTATCTCAGAATGTGATATTCGATTTTTTTAATTCGAGCAACGTTAATTCCGATTATGATGGAGGTTGCAAAGTTTGAATGAAATTGATCCATTTGGTGTAATATGATTATTCATCCGAGAATGTGATCTCTATGATTTTTATAATTCGAGCATTGTATTTCTAGTATGATGGAGGTTGCAATCAAATTTTAAATGAAATCGATCCACTTGGTGTAACATAAAGGTATTCATCCCAGAATGTGATCCCTGATATCTCGAATGCGTGCAATATTAATTTCAGGTATGATGGAGGTTGCAATCAAATTTTGAATCAAATTGATCCACTTGGTGTAACATAATTATTCATTCGAGAATGTGATCCCCGATTTTTATAATTCGAGCAATGTTAATTTCTAGTATGATGGAGGTTGCAAATTTAGAATAAAATTAATCCACTTAATGTAAAATAATGATTCATCCGAGAATGTGATCCCCGATTTTTATAATTCGAGCAACGTTAATTCCTGGTATGATGGAGGTTGCAAATTTTGAATAAAATTGATCCATTTGGTGTAAAATAATTATTCATCCGAGAATGCGATTCCCCATTTTTATAATTCGAGCAACGTTAATTCCTGGTACACTGGAGGTTGTGCAATCAAATTCTGAATGAAATTGATCCACTATGTAAGACGCTATTTATAAAATTATTCGACTGATACTCGTCCGCATAATTCATAAAGTTTCTCTAAAGATTCTCAAGCTCTTGTGACAGTAGCTAAGGATTTCAGAGAAGTATAAGCGCACCCGTAGAATCTTAAGGGATCGGCTCAGATATTCAGAAGCATTTCGCAGGGATCTGGCAATCTTCGAAGGACCCTGGAGAAATCCAACAAACGTCACAGATTCCCAAGTGTGCTCGCACGATTGTCAGAAATATTAATGTCCCATAGAAAATAGTAAGAACTCCTTAATCGAATTCTACCACAGTTTTAACATAATAAAAAAAAATGCTAAGAGAAACCAAGCTCCCACAGACAACAACCATAGATAATCAGGGAGACTGCCAAGGTCCTTAAAGCTCTCTAAAAATTTCAAAGCAAAAATTTCAATGCATCTCGAAAGCTCTCAAACGAAAGATAGAAATGGGAAACATGAAAGTCCAACTTTAAAGGATTCCCGGGACTAAGAGCATCAGAGATTTACAGAGATCCATTCAATTTAAGGATTTTGCACAGATTAAATATGTTTCGCTTCAACGCGTCTAATTAAGCCGGTTTTAATCCCTTCGTTTATACTCTTGTATAATTATATTTCCCCTCTTATAACGTACTGATCCTTCGTGTACACGCAATTTACTTATTTCTATATAATTTAACATTTAAGACAATTAAACCTACTAAGCGTCACATCATCCACTGATTCAATTCCTTTGAAAAAATTTTAGATGACTGTTTTACTTACATTCTGCTCGAACACGAGCTTCGATTTAAAATTCCACGCGAACTCTGTGCAACTTTGTGCAACAGGTTCGTTCGGTAACCGACCACCGTCTAATACCCTGCGTTGCAACCCGAGACAGCTTAAAGTTCTCGAGCGAAGCATTAAACTGCAGGCGTCGGTTCGCAATCGGATCAGAGGCACAATTGATCGGGGATGCTAACAAAGGATTACATTTTTTATTGCTCAATAATATTGATTTTATGTCTCTCTTCCACTCGAGGAAACACGAGAACTCTAGTTTCGGATGTAAGCTCGCATCAAGATTCGATTTGAAAGAAAACATGGAATTTCACAAAATCTAATAATATTAATTCCTTATCATCATAATCATTCGTCCCCGGGTCTTTGTGCAAATTGGACACAGTTAATTGGAGGGACAGAATTATTCGATAACAAATTACTTCCTCTTCATCTCTTTTCTAGTTTCATACAATAAACGATTTAACCTGGATCATAGAACAGTAGTTCCAAAAATATTTGTAAAAACTATTTTATAAAAATACAGTCACGAATTTGTGGAAAGCATTTATTTCGCCAATCGTCGCAGTTAAAATTAAGGGATGTCATTTTAAGTCGAATTCTTAGTGGCAGTAGTATGAGTCAGTCGTTGGTCAGACGTCGACGGTTTAAATTGAACTACTACTTAAATATTATTTTGGTCTGGCTGAAAACTCCTCTAGTGTATTCAAATTTAACTTACACTCTATAAATTAAATTATAAAGTATAAACATTGATCCTAGTGACAGTAGTGTGAGTTAGTCGTTGGTCAGACATCGACAGCTTAAATCGAACTCCTACTGGCAGTAGTATGAGTCAGTCGTTGGTCAGACTCCTACTTAAATATTATTTTGGTCTGGCTAGGAACTATTCTCGTGTATTCAAATGCAACTTCCACATCTATAAATTAAATTATAAAGTATAAACATTGATTCTAGTGACAGTAGTGTGAGTTAGTCTTTGGTCAGACATCGACACTTTAAATCGAACTCCTACTAGCAGTAGTACGAGTCAGTCGTTGGTCAGACTCCTACTTAAATATTATTTTGGTCTGGCTAGGAACTATTCTCGTGTATTCAAATGCAACTTCCACATCTATAAATTAAATTACAAAGGATAAACATTGATTCTAGTGACAGTAGTGTGAGCCAGTCGTGGGTCAGACATCCTTTCTAATAATTCCTAACCCTAACGGCAATAAACTTATTCCCTAACCAATTGCAAACGATCTAAATAATCTTGGTACTTACTACGAGACATCTCGTAGTTGGCAGTGAATGGGTTAAACTTTTCGAGCAGACTGTGTCCCGGAAATGCTCCTCGAGATACGAAACTGAAGAAAGATATTAAAGCCGAGAATGGGCCATTAAACGTAGCTGCTCGTGCCAGAGTTCGTTCCTCCTGTCGTCGTCGTTCCATTTACCTCTGTACATTTATGACCGATGATCTTTCAGAATCAACGGGTCTTCCTCATCCCGTGGATCGTCGTCGTGGCTGCAACATGCTTCGTCGACGTGGCCCACACTTTGTACCTGTTCGCCGTTGCTGTAAGTACTATCATCCTTTAAAAACTACTAAATATAAGTAACGAGTACACAATTCTAAGTATTAGTTGGACGATCAAATTTAAAAAATTAATTTAAAAAATGATAAAGAGTTTAAGCAACTTTATTGATCGTATTAAAATATCAAAATTAAAGCTATTTTATATTTAGAAATCTGTGTCAAATTCATAAATCGAATTTTATTAAAATGAAACGGGGGAGAATTCTGATTAATACACGCTCTCTTACACTTTAATCATTTCCCGTAGATTTATTCACGCTGATTTCAAATCTGGCCTAAAAAAATTGTTCTACGACCTCTGGTTTTTTCAAAACATTCGTACCATAATCTCCCTATTTTTCCCATATTCTACAATGTTTCAGCTTTCATTTAAAAAAAAAATTCATCGTTCTAGCTCATTTCTATCGAAAGTTATTTCTTTTTAAATCGAGTTAGATCAAGTTTTCCCACTGTGTGGTGTCAGGATATATCATTTCCCTTAATTCGGGTTCCATAGTGAACGGGCCGAGCTTAAAATCGTAATTCCAAAAACCCAGCTGGGAAAGCTCGTCGGTGGAATGGTGTCGGTGAAACGTCTAATCGAAAATCTGCGCGGTGGATCGTATCGGTTCTGGTGCGTTCTATCGAGCCGTGTAAAAGCGTCGTGTGCGGAAGGTCTTCGCTCGACACAGCATTTCCACTGTTCCCTGTCTGTCGCTTTCAATCGCTCTCGGTTCACTCTGTTCCCGTTTTCCCCGCGGAAAAAAACCATCTCGTTTTTCCCTTTTTCCTCGAAGATGTATCCGGGGGTCGAAGCGACCCGGCAATTATCACGAACATATCCTCTTACCACGCGAAAGGATGATCATGCGGTCGGTTCTCACGGAAACAACAGCGGAAAAACCGGAAACACGCGGACACGAGCACCGTACTCGAACTCGCGCGGATCCATTTGCCACGAAAGCGCTTTTGATCGATCACTGTCCTGCATGTTCTCGGAACGCTCTCGAAAGTAATGGTGTCTGAGAACAATTATTCATCCGCTTTTTTTCATTCGCCACCGGGTCTTTGTGCAAATTGGACACAGTTAATTGGAGGGACAGAATTATTCGGTAACAAATTACTTCCTCTTCATCTCTTTTCTAGTTTCTTACAATAAATGATTTAACCTGGATCTTAGAACGGTAGCTCCAAAAATATTATGAAAAATATTAATGTTTAAGAATTTGAATGGATCTAGTCAGGGCAATCACGAAATTATTAAAAACATCTATTTCGCCAATCGTCGCAGTGAAAATTAAGGGATGTAATTCTAACTCAGGTCCAAGAATAAAATCAACATGAATTTGAAAAAAGTAGCTGCAAAAATATGTAGCAAAACGTGAATAGATTTAGCTATGGCGGCCACGAAAATAAAACACACGCGTCTGTGTTAAGGTCCGATATTCACGGGCATGTGTGGGAATTAGAAAATCACGCGGCTTGAATTCGACATTAAAACCCGCCGGAATTTTCTGCCGCGTTCATCATTTCGTTTAATTACACGTGGCTTTCCGTTAGTTTTCTCCCGAGCCGGATGTGGGTCATCTTTTACGAGAGCCCCGTGGCACAGTCACGGAAACCTTGCTATAATTGATCTACTAATTTCGTGGACATACGTCCGCGTACCTCGCTGCGACGTTGCAGAGAAGTTTCATCAACGAGTCTCCTGTCAATACGCGTAATCATCTCTTTCATCGGCGAAACGCTAAACATAAGTTTCGAGTGGGTGGCTCTCGGTAACTATCCTCGCCATTTAACCAGCGTTGCGGCGACGTTTATTCCAACATCGATGACGCACGATTTTGAAAATCATTCGATACTGGCCCGCATTAATTTCACCGCGGAATTAATCAATTATTCCGTGTCTATGCAAATTTCTCGATTGTACAGATTAATCGTAAAAGTTGCGATTAAATCGACGCATATAACGAGTGAAATCGGAAAACCGGATTACACGATCTTACGCGTTTCGAACGTGAATGATTTATCGGACTGTGGACATTTTATTGGTCAATTTACACAAATCTATATTTTTTCAAAAAAGCTTCTAAAATATTGAAAATATTCTATTTTATTATATCCAATAATACTTTTTTCACATTATATTTTATCAGATTTTGTCATACCACTTTTCCTAAGGGTTTTATTAAATTTCAGAGTAATTTGCAAAATTGTTTAAAATATTCGAAATCGAGTCTGGTTAAAAGATACTTAATACGCACGGAGTCAGCTGTCCAACGAGCGACTTCCGCAGAAGGCGGAGCTTCTATTTGAAAATTCGAAACTAATAAACTCCCACGATTCGTTTCCGTTCGATCGTTGATTTCTCGGCGGAAAAGAAAAACAAAAACTCCTCTCTGGACTGGACAACCCGATTAACACATCATTTCCCGGCAGGCGAGTTCAATCTTCGTACTCGTAAATGAAATCGCCGTTAGAACATTAGAGTTACTTCTCCGCGAAGCATCCACCGGTCCAGTTGCCGACCTGTAAGTTTTCCACTCTCGAGGAAACAGTTTTCACTATTTTGTTCGCCCATCGCTCGAAAGTTTTCCTACTTTCCGGAGAACGTTCTAACGGGTTGAACGCATTTCTCTTAAACGAATAGCAAGTTTATGCATTGTTCTACGAGAAATGACATAAGATAATTTATTTTGTATTTCATCAAATAGTTTTTTTTTTTATTTTAGACTAGCTGACCTGACAGACGTTGTCCTGTGCAAATATCAATAAATTTGTTTGTGCAGTATGTTCGAATTTTGTCGAGTTTTCTTTTTAATTGTCTTGAATTTTTTTTCCTGAAAACTTTTCCAGGATCATAACGAACAAAACAAAAAAAGCATATCCGCCGTTCGAATCGCGAGTTATGATTCTTGAGTTCATACAAAAATCCCTTGAAAAATTCGAGGAAAAATGAAAGTGTTTTTTTCTAAGGCATTTTTCCGGACAACTTCTACAATTTTTCTTTCCCTAAAAACCTTATTCGGACTATTACGAACCTTTCTTAAAAAATTACCCGAATCAACGAACAGCATTTAATTTTTATTTATACAGAAGATACTTGACTAAAAGAAATCACATTACATGAAATATCGAGTTGAGGGAGTCGTTTGGAAAGAGAAACGTCGAATAATTATCCGACAGCGATCCGAATCGGAATTCTTCGAGTTTTGAGCTGATTGCCATTCCCGCGCGATGTTTTCATTCTCAAACAGGTCTAACAATCGTTCGCGCGCTTTATTCGAAAGCAGTGCGCGTGTCGAGTGCTTATTCACCCGTGATTTTGACGTCTTTCGAGAACGACGTCACTCAACCATGCATGGAAAACCTTTTACGAACTCCGGAGAGCCTGGCATATCCGTTGACGCGTGTACTCGATTTTTCGAGATCGAGAGACACGATTCGGTATTTCTCCTAGCTATACACGTCCTCGCTTTGAAGCTCGCTTGTTTTCTGCTGATTTTTTCCGAAAAATAGCTGTAAGGTGTTGAATATGTAAAGGTAGTTCGTTGTCGAAGCACTGTGGATATTTTCAACCTTAGAAAACATTGAAACTATTTTATGTTAGTATCGAAAAAGAAGAAAAATGTTTATCAAAATTTTTAGTCAATTTTTTATGCTCACAGGAATAATTTTATTGAATAATTCCTCGTGGATAGCGAAATAAACATTTTCTACACGAATTGTAACAAACTGGAGTGAAATAAAATTTTATTTTCTATCTTAATATGTTTCATTAGGAAACATTAAATAATATATGCTCAAAGGAATAAATTTATTGAATAATCCCTCGTGGATAGCGAAATAAACATTTTCTACCCGAATTGCAACAAACTGGAGTGAAGTAGAAATGAATTTTATTTCTTAATATGTCCAACAGGACAATATTGATCAGGCAATTGAATACTTTATGTGTATAAATTTATTTTCAATTAACTATGTTTCAATTAACTATGTATTAACTATGTTTAAGAGTACCCGAGTGCGCGTGTATGAATAAATTATAACACTTTCCAAGGGAATTTGAAGTTTATACTAAAAACTAGACTTGAGGTTATTGCTCCTCGAAGGATGGGATAAAGTAGTTTGTAACAAGTGCGTGGAGAATACAGTCTCAAAGGCACATCGTGTAAAGCGTACCTTAGGCAAGTCCCTTACAAAATGTTCGCTTATTATTAAACAGTCTATCCAACACACTTCCCACCGAAAACTCTCCAAGTTTCTTCAATCATAAATAGCCTCCTCAATATGTAAGCTTAGCAACGCGTCTCGTGCTTTCGCACTCAAGAATCTTATACAAGCTTATTCGCAAAAGATCTACTATTGTATTCTGTTTTCACACGTTTAATACTTTCCTGCAGTGCTACTTTGAAAGATGGAGAAAGAACAATGAATGAATGAATGAATGATTTTTATTTTGATCCCCTTGGGGTTACAAAAATTTTCACAATATCTCTCCTCATATTCATCGCAATTACAAACTTAAATACTAACTCCTTAAAATTAACTTACAACTAACCTTACATTTACTTATGTGTCGACCAACGCACGAGAGAGAGAGAAACACTCACACTCTAAACATACAACGCATATACTCTAATATTTACAAAATCCTCCCTTCCGTTCCGTTCCCCTCGCGCTCCCCCCCTCATCTACTTCCAAACCCCCCACCCCTAACCATGGACTCCCTTTTCCGGTCGCTCACATTCAACACACTCATATCTTTCATTCCCACTCTCCACTCATCTATTCGTCTCATCCATTCCTCCCCTCCTCCTTCATCTTCTAGCACTTCCGACATTCTCTCCTGCCACCCTTTACCAACATCCACCCTCATGCACACCTCCCACACATGCTCCCACGTTTCTTCTTCCCATCCACACACTCTACATTTTCTCCTGTCTTCATTCACCCAATATCTCTCTCCCATCATCTCATTTCCCAATCTATAACGAGCCACCCTCTGCCACCTGCTCTCCCCCCACCCCTTCTTTAAATAGCCCGGCAAACCTTCCCCCTTTACCCTCCCGTACCACTTGTTCGATCTAGAATTTTCTATACTCTCCCACCTCTCCTTTCTTTGCTTTACCCCCTCCCTTTTTACAATCTCTCCACTTACTAATTCTTTCCTCCCCTCCACCATTCCATTCCATTCTTCTAAAGACCACCCTTGCCCCAGTACAAACTCCTCTCTCTCCTTTTCCCAGCCCTCCCTTACCCCTCCCCTCCTATCCCTCCTCCTTATTTCTTCCCAACATACCCTCGCTAGCTCCCCCCCTTTACCTTCCCCTAACTTCTTCTCATAACCCCACGCCCTTAATCCTGCCTTCCCCCTCAGCAAATCCCTTTGCAGCTCTTCCCTAACCAAATACCCTGGTGTATACCTACCTACCCCTAATACCCATTTCAAATACCTTTCCTGAAGCCTTTCTAATCCGTCCCTCTCCTTCCATCCCCAAATTTCTACTCCGTAGCTTATTACCGACCATACCAGCTTATCAAACAACCACAATCTTCTCCCCCAGTCTTTTCCAAACCTCCTCTTCCCTATCCCCCACACCTGTCCCATCACCGCCGCCCCCTTCCTTAACCTTTCTTCTACGTGTGCTCTCTGCCCCCCATCCCTCGTAATCGTGTAACCTAAATATTTGTATTCCCCTACTTCCTCTATTACCCTCCCCTTCCACCTCCATGATACCTTCTTCCATCTACCCCCTCCCTTTCTACACCTCATTACTTTGGATTTTTCCGCGTTAAGCTGCAGCTTTTTCCCTTCCAAGTATTTTTCTAACACCCCCATCATTCCCCTCATCCCATCCTCCTCCTCTGCTAACATAGCAACATCGTCCGCATATGCTAACGTATGTATCTTACTTCCCCCCACTTTTACCCCTCCCCATCCTCCCCTCTCGAGTTCCTCATCCATATCTGCCAACAATAACGTAAAAAGCAAGGGGCTTAGCGGGCATCCCTGTCTAACCCCTCTTTCTGTCCAGAAACATTCCCCTTCTTCTTCCCCCACTCTTATTTTACTTTTTGTTTCCATTAGAACCTCCTCACACCTCTTCACTAACCCTTCCCTCAATCCCCTTTTCCTCATCGCCCCTACCAACACCTCCCTATCCACCGAGTCGAACGCCGCCTTCAGATCTATAAACATTATTACCAACTTTCTTTCTTTCCTCCTCACCTGTCTGTTTATTAGATAATTTAACACATAAATATTATCTATACATCCTAGGCCCTTTCTAAATCCTGCTTGACTTGCCGGTAATAGTCCTTTACTCTCCACCTCCTCCCTTACCCTCTCCGCCAACACTGCCGCATAAATCTTGTACGCTGTCTGCGTCAAAGTTACCCCTCTGTAACTCCCCACCTTTTTACTATCCCCTTTTTTTGCTATGGGCACCACCACCCCCTCTGACCAGTCCTCTGGCCATCCTCCCCCCCTCCACACCCCATTGCAAATCCTCCATAACCCCTCCTGCACCTCGTCTCCCCCGCGCTTCCATACCTCGTTAGGAATCCCGTCACCCCCTGCTGCTTTCCCGTCCTTCAGACCTTTTATTACTTTCCTGATTTCCCCTATTTCTAAATCTTTCTCTCCGTCTTCCTCTCTTCCACTTTTTCCTAACCTTCCCATCCTCCCCTCTACCCCTCCCAGCAACTCCCTAAAATATTGCTCCCACTCTTCCATCCTTATTCCTTCATCTATCTTCATACCCCTTTTTCTTTCCTTATTCACAATCTTCCATACCTGACTTTCCGTTCTTATCCCCTCTACTTCTTTTTCCCACCTTTCCCTCTCCTCTTTCTTCTTCTCCTCGCACAATCTCTGGTATTCCCTTTTCCTCTCCCTAAAAGCTAACCCGTCCCCTCCTTCCTTTCTCCACCTCCTTAACTCCTCCCTCGCTCTCTTTTTTCCAACTTTACACTCCTCATCCCACCAACCTTTCCTCTTTATTTTTTCTTTTTTCCCCAACTCCCCCAAAACTTCCTTTATTTTCCCTTTCAGCCCTTCCCATCCCTTCTGCGCCCCCTCCCCTACACTTGATCTCATTGCAAATTTTTCCCTAAATTCCTCCCCTGTTTCTTCCGACCATCTCCCCATCGCTCTTCTTTTCCCCCCTCCCATTCTCCCTTTTTTTCCTCCCAACTCCCCCTTTATCCATACCGTTATGGGCATATGATCCGAATCTACCTTGTCCCCTATCACTATCTTTTCTACACCTTCTCTTGTGTCCTCATTCCCCAGCACGTAATCAATCACCGAACTCCCTCTCGCCCCTACATATGTAAATTCTCCTACCTCATCCCCCTTTATATTCCCGTTCATAATCCCCCACCCCCTTTCTCCTAAGAATTTGCACAGCTTCCTCCCATCCCCATTACTTTTTGTGTCCTTTGAATTTCTTAACCCTCTTCCCCTTCCCTCATCTTCTACCACCTCTCCCCCTACCCTTCCCGTTCTCGCATTAAAGTCCCCCCCTATAATCACCCTAACCCCTTTTTCTCTACCTTCCACCCACTCCGCCATCTCATCCAGTTTCCTGTCTAAATCCCCATTTACGTATAACCCAACCACCCTCCACCAACACCCCTCTATCCTAACCTTCACAGACATCAACCCCTCCCTTCCTTTTAAGACCCCTTTATCCATTTCTAACTCCTTCCTTACACCCACAACCATACCCCCTTTTGCCCTTCCCCTCTTTTCCTCCCTCTTTGCCCACTGAACCTCCCACGCATACCCTTTTGGTAATTTACTCCTGACCTTATCCCACCCCTTCTCCTCCACCCACGTCTCCATCAAAACTATCACTTCCCACTCCTCAATCCCCTTCCAAAATTCCTCATCTTTATTTATCAACCCTGCCACATTCCAGAAACTAATCTTGTACTCTTCCCTTTTCTTCTTCTCCCCCCTCCCCCCTAAAACCCTTCCCTATTCGATTCCCTGCCCCTCCATCCATTTTTCCTCAATCTCATCCCATCTTTTTACTTTCCCATTTACCCATAGCTTCAAATACCCTATTTGAACATTCTTTCCCTCCCTCCTTTCCTTCTCAGCTTCCCTTTCAATTTTCCATCTTACCCTTCTCTCCTCTTCTGTCAAGTCATCATCTACTCTTTCTATTTGCCCCCTAAGCTTTTTCTTCCCCTCCATTACCCTTCTTTTAATTTCCCTACCTGCCAACTTCACCAAAACCATTCCCCTCCCGTCTTTATCTACTCTCCCTATCTTTCTAATTTCATTAATTCCCTCTTCCTTCAACTCCATCTTTTCCCACAGCCTCTTAACCTCTACTTTTATATCAATACCCTCCACCTTTATCCTCCTTATAACTATATTATTTTTCTTCTCCTCTCTATCCCTCTTGTCTTGTTTAATTTCTAATATCCTTATTCTTCTTTTATTCTCATCCACTGTCGTCTCTTCCCTTACCCCATTATCCCCTCTCTTTTCCCCCCTATCTGTTTTTCCTACCAATTTTTCCATTTCTCCCAGCTTTCCTTCTATCTCCTCTATTCTCTTAACTGCTTTTTCTCTACCATCCCCTACCCCTTCCCCCCTCACCAATTCCTCTATTCTCCCCTCTGCCTTTGTTACCCTTCCCTCTACGCTTTCTATCCACTTCCTCATCCTTTCCCTATTTAACTCTTCCTCCCTCCTCTCTTCTCTCCATTTTTCCCTTTCCCTCCTCCATTCCTCCCTTTCACCTCTCATCTCTTCCCTCATCGTCCTCACCTCCCCCAGTAACCCTCTAAACATTTCCTCCATTTCCTTGTATCCCCCTCCCTCCCCCCTTTTATCTTTTTGCGGGGTCCTTCTCGTATTGTCACTTCTTTTGAATATTAAATTTACCTCCTCCTCTTCTCCCATTACATCCCCTATACCCCTTTTCCTCCCCACGCTGTCCACACTTTCCGAGCTGAACCACCGCTCTAGATTACCATCTTTCATGATCACCCCCACTCTTCCCTTCCCTTCCTTCCCATCCTCCCTCTCCATCCCCTTAACTATCTCTCTTCTCTCTTCCATTTTTCCTACACTTTAAATTTAATCCCTCTTCTTCCTAATCAAAATTCCCGCTTCTCAGCCTGTCTGTCTCCTAATTCCACTTTTCTCCCACCAGATTGCGCCACTTTCCTCCTATTCTCCTGTCCCGCGCCCACCTGTCTACTGCCCCGCTATCCTAACCTATACTCTCCTCTCACTTAGCCCTTCTCTACTGCTCCTTCTCTCACTCCCTCACCCTTGCCCTATTCTCTCCCTCCTATTCCTACACCCCACTAACCCGTCTCAACAGCTTTCAGCACTCACACTTCTTTCAAAACCTCTCTTACACACCAAAAACAGGCACCGCTAATTCTATCCACAACCTCTCATACGACCGGAAACGGAAGTCTGGAGAAAGAACAATGTTTATACTTTATAATTTAATTTAACGATGTGGAAGTTGCATTTGAATACACGAGTATAATTACTAGCCAGACCAAAATAATGTTCAAGTAGTAGTTCGATTTAAAGAGTCGACGTCTGACCAACGACTGACTTATACTACTGTCACTAGGATCAATGTTTAAACTTTGTAATTTAATTTAACGATGCGAAAGTTTCGTTTGAACACACAAGAAGTTTTTAGCCAGACCAAAATAATATTTAAGTAGTAGTTCAATTTAAAGCATCGACGTCTGACCAATAACTGACTCATACTACTGTTATTAGGATCAATGTTTAAACTTTGTAATTTAATTTAACGATGTGGAAGTTTCGTTTGAACACACAAGAAGTTTTTAGCCAGACCAAAATAATATTTAAGTAGTAGTTAAAAAAGCATCGACGTCTGACCAGTAACTGACTCATACTACTGTTACTAGGATCAATGTTTAAGCTTTGTAATTTAATTTAACGATGTGGAAGTTGCGGTTCAACACACAAGAAGTTTTTAGCCAGACCAAAATAATATTTAAGTAGTAGTTAAAAAAGCGTCGACGTCTGACCAGTAACTGACTCATACTACTGTCACTAGGATCAATGTTTATACTTTATAATTTAATTTAACGATGCTAAAGTTTCGTTTGAACAAACAAGAAGTTTTTAGCCAGACCAAAATAATATTTAAGTAGTAGTTCGATTTAAAGCGTCGACGTCTGACCAATAACTGACTCATACTACTGCCACTAGGAGTTCTATTTATCCCTGAAACAATTTCTGGAGCAATAAATAATTGATCGTATCATTGGATAGGCAATACATGTATGAACGGTGATTTTGAATTTTTTAAATGGATACATCGACCATTTCCTGAAACACGGTGTTGGCCTAAACGATATCGACGGTATGCCAGGCCATCATCTCGAGGTACATCGATGCTCACGTGTTCTCGCATGGGGGAAGTGACATAACACAATTCACCGAGAGGATTGATCTCTGATGCTCACAGGTGGCTGCGGGAATCACGATCGCGTATTCACCGGACTAATGAATTAAGTAATAACGCGGGCAGACCATGTCATCGCGATGCTTCTGGTGGTTCATCCTTTATTCATCGTGATCAATAGACTGCGGACTTTACGTGATCGTGGCGATTTCAGTCTGTTAATAGTGGACGTGAAATGTTCGACAAAGTGTGACAAAGTGTGACAAAGTTTGATTAAATTTTTCAGCTCTCTTTGAAATACGTATTTACAGTAGATAGTCCAATAGATGCATTATGTTTTTTACAATCACATTTCAAAAATATACAGTTAATAAATTAGTTAAGGTTTTTTTTTCTAATAATAGATATATAATAGACCACGCAACAAGATTATTATGTGATACTCTTAGTATCTATACTATATCTCTGGATCTTCTTAATAATAATACTATATGTTTTGTTCCTTTATTGTATTATGTACTATGTGCTAGTATGTGCTAGTACTATGTGCTAGTAATTATGTACTATTGTATTATGTGTTTACTGTAACGATTTATCTTTCACATTATATCTTTTGTTTCTAATATGAAAAATTATTATGTTAGTCAAGATTCATTATTATATTGCTCACTTGCTTTATGAAAATTTTAACATAGATATTTGGTTTTGTGATACATGCTATTACTAGGTCGTTACACAGGTTACTGAGCACCGGTATTGCGTTTTTGGTCCGGTATTGCAAATCCTAGACGATACAAATAATCCTGGCTTGCGAAGTGGAATAAGCCAGTTGTAGTCAGCCGTCCGTATAGAAGGCGGAGCTCGTTAAACTCGTTAGGTTATTTCCGGCGGACAGGCCGGCAGATAAGAACCATGAGCACGTAAACGACGCTGCAGGACATAAGGAAACGTTCATCGGCCGTGTCGCATACTAAGCGAGCCCTATACGCATACAGGTGCAAAAGTTCATCTCCGCCGCGGCGTAATCTTCATTAACGTGAGTCGCAGAGCTTTTTTCACCCTCGAAACGTACCAAAGAGCAAAGTTTTTGCGAGAGTATCGAATGACCGTTCCCGTGAATCCGGAAAAGAAACGGAAAATTACATTCCCGAAAGAAAAATTTCGCTAAAAATAGCTAAAATTAATTTTTTTCACTGTACACGCAATTATTAGCAAGAGTAAAAAGTGTAGTTTGTTTGAGATTTTCGTAAAGTTAGCTAAAACTGTATTTCGAAATAGTTGCGTCCAGAAATATTATTAATATCAGTATTATGAAATAATGCGTATTAAGAATAATATTATATATTATGTTGTCTTGTCTAAATTTCTATAAATTTGTTCGTGATCGTTTTGTGATTTTTGAGACCTCGATGATGTAAATTCCTATTGAAATATTGATTAAAAGCTGCGACGTTCGTTTTTTTCTGTTGTATTGAAATATGATTGGAAAAGCACTTTTAGTTTTTCCAGAATTTTCCATTTTTCCGGGAAACTTTTCCAATCTTTCTTTCCCTGACAACCTTGCTCGGACTAATACGAACATTTTTTTAATAAAAATTGACCAAATCGGTCCAACCAACATTCAAGTGATGCGCTTACTAACGAACAGCATTTGATTTTCATTTATATAGATTAATTAATGCGTATTGACGAAGAAATTTAAGAATGATTAAGAATGAAAAATATAATGTCATTTTGAAATTTCCGTTCCGAAACAGAGGAACAAAAGCGAGCGAAAAGCCGATTCGATAGAAATACATTTCGGAAAAAGGTTGCGTCGAAATAAAATTTTGAAATGCGTGTTGGACTCTGTGAACCAATTTCCACGTGGCTGGAAGACTCGTTTCGACAAAACACGCGCAAACGGATGTAGATCCGCTGAGCGATCAAACGCAGGTTCGTACAAAGAAACTTCAGAGCGCAGTCGACGAAGAAAATGAAACGTGTGCACGCAACGAGCAATTCTTTTTTGTCTCGAAAGTGTCGGAATTCATGGACGATGTATTCGTACGTGTTTGAGCAAGGACTCGATATCGACTGGTCTAACTTTATGTTTTGTTTCAGTCTAATTTCGACCCGGCGAAAGTGATGCTGTACACGCTGAACTTCTTCCTTATCTGCCTGAACGTGAGTAGATTTAATGAACGACACTGGTAAATAATCGCAGTGATAACTAGACTGCGGATATTTATGCAAGATAAAAACATGAATTCTTAAAAATACCACGGTTTTAAAAATCGACTAAAAAGTATATTCTCAATGTCGATTGCACGGTAATTAATGCGAATGAGTTACTGTACTCCGATTTTCATGAAATATGTGCAGCAACACATTTCGAACAACTTTTTCCTTTTCCAATATAGGGGGGTCGTTTTTAGTTTTCGAGATATTCGCAAAAAACTATTGCTAATACTGTATTGAATTTTTCGTATTCTTATTTCCCTTTATTTGTGTAAACACGCTGTGAAATATGTGCAGCAACACATTTCGAACAACTTTTTCCTTTTCCAATATAGGGGGGTTGCTTTTAGTTTTCGAGATATTCGCAAAAAACTATTGCTAATACTGTATTGAATTTTTCGTATTCTTATTTCCCTTTATTTGTGTAAACACGCTGTGGAGATGAGAGAGAAAACAGGGTCTCATTCTATATAGAGTAACCTTTCAATTTTGATAGACTACTCCTGAATTTTCGTACGCAAGAACATAGAAAATTCAATACAGTATTAGCAATAGTTTTTTGCAAATATCTCGAAAACTAAACGCGACCCCCCTATATTAGTAAAGAGAAAAGTTGTTTAAAACATCGAAATCTGTAACATATTTCAATTCCATCAAAATCGGAGTAGAGTAACCCAATAATCACTGAGTGCACTTTGCTATCCCTTTGTCGCAATAATTAAATTCGCGTTGCCAACGACAGAAATTATAATAAACGGAAATCACCGTTGGGCAAAATGAGATCTGATTACGCTATGAAAATGCGATAATCCCTAAATATTACAGACCCACGAGTGCAATCGAATCGTGGTAATTAAAGGGAATGATGAACGATCCGGGGAAGTAGTCCGCAATTAACAGTCGCGTTTCGATTGTGCGGACGAGCGTTATCGGATCGCATCGCGTCCAACATTATGGCAGAAACGAATCTGTCGCGTTATCAGACGATCGTCAGAGCTGGTTGGCGAATTACGGGTTTGTGTTCCATCTGTCCTCTACTTCAGACATATTCGCTGTTGTGCGTCGTCTCCCAGTATCAAGAATATATGGCTGGTCGGGGGACCGCCGCGGACGACTACGAATACAGGGTCAGTATTCTGAGACTGTCTCAAAGGAAACAGGAACGGGATAAGGGACGAAAAGTTAAGTGTACTAATTGTATTGTTCACACTGTTTCATTTTCTTATCTGACGGAAACTAACCGATAAGATCAATCAGAGGATCGATTTGTTCGTTGAATTTTTAAACGGTCGGAAAAAAAGTGTTTCGGAAAGACAATATTTTATAAAATAAAACTATGCTATCGGCGCCAGGTTCGATCAATTTTAGAAAACAACAAATATGCAAATTAAATATTTAAATTTCTCAACGTTTCGATCCCTATGTGGATCATTCATCCATCAATCAATGGATGGCGAGACAATATTTTGTTTGTTTTTCTCGTTTCTTTATTATAACAAATGGATGCTTGTGTTATTTTGTTGTTTTTCATTTCTTCTTTTTTCTAATTGTACCGAACGACCTGATTTTATATAATCAATTAGAAGCATTGGTTTATAAAATGATGTGCAGGAAAGAATTTCCAAAAGATTATATTTTACAAGATTCCATGTAAAAATGAAATTAAGGGATGTAATTTGAATATCAAGAGAATCAACATGCTATTGGAAGTACAATAATTGCCACGTCTGTAAGAGAGAATTTTCTTGGACGCTTGTCGAAATATTTTCTTTCCGAACCGCACTCCAACCGGGAACCTTACAAAGCGCTGTATTAGACGTCTCGAGGATCTGCATGTAACAATACGAGGACGGAAAGAATTCGTCGAAAGGGCAGACATGACACGGGTCGACATTTTTAGTCGAGCAATTGCTATTATTGGGCAACGATGACAAGTGTATTCCAGAGGCCATCGCGTGTCTTCCGTTGCTCTACAGGGTGTCTAAAAATTCCTTCAACTTCCGGAAGTCGAAGGTTCATGAGATATATTCCATTTTATCGATCGTAATGAATTAATAGAAAAATGTATGCTATCGGCGACCAGGTCCAATCGTAATGAAAATCAAAATCAATTTTGCAAAAATTAAATTATTCCCAACGTTTCGATCCTGGTATGGATCATCTTCAAGAGAATTTTGCATCTGAAAATTACCGAATATTATATTAAGTAATAAATTTATGATTTCGGCGCATGGTTCGATCAATAAACAGTTTAAATCGTAAATTTATTATATATTTCAAGTGCGACCGAGAAAAAATTTTAACAAAACCGCGGACGCTATTTTTGCAAAAGAAAATGTTGCTCCAAATAATCTCGAGAATCTCCGATTTCCGGATGTCGAAGGAATTTTTAGACACCCTGTAGAAAAGAAGCAACCGACGACAGTGTTCAAACACGTTCCCGATCGAAACCCAATTGCATCGGTTCGCGTCGCATCAAAAGAAATCTCGTCTTTTCGACCAGACCGCCGTGGTTCCACGCTGAAAAGATTCACCGTGGCGCGTCGACGTAGATCGTTATCGAAATGGGACTTCCGGCAATCGACTGCAACACGTTTCAGTGATCTAAATTGATGTTCTTCCGAATCGTCGTTTAATCGATCCCTCTATCGTCCCGTTAATACGCTCTTCCTCCTTTAATGCGCTTCGACGATCGATCTTAATCCATCTTGTTAGTCGAGTGACTATTACTTGACACTCTGACGGAACCATTTTTCCGACGTAATCTAGATCTAGAGAGGACGGTAATTTGTCGATGACTAATGCCGGTGAGACGCTAAATTCGAGGTTGCGGGTGTTTGTAATTGGAACGCTCCCTTATTCGGAATCCCCTTATCTTCGAAATTTACGGCACCACCATTTTCTTGTGAACTGTGCTACTCGGCGGGCGATTTTATCTTAGCTGTGACCGCGAGATTGGACGAAGGGATCATTTGAATATCTTTGTTGTTCATTGATTTCGAACGCAAATGTTTTAAATACTATTTCATATTTTAGACTTTATTTTGCTTGAAGAAAATAGTATTTTAAATGAGATATACAAGTTCGAAAATAAAATATTTATATTTTAACGATCGGAGCCGCAAAATAAAATATTTCTATTTTAACAATGGGAACCGAAAAATAAAATATTTCTATTTTAATAATTTGAAACACAAAATAGAATAATACTGTTGGTTTTCTGGGAAGCAGGATCTAGGATTTTAAATAAAACGCGTTTATTGAAATTTGCTCTTGCAAGTGTTCTCTTAGCCTCTTCGAGATCGACTAACTATTCGACTGCAATGGTAAGCAGAAAACCCAGGTCAGTTGGGGCTGACGGCCCTTAGGTTCATCTGAGTTTTACCACATGGCCTTTAGGTGTTGTATTACCGATATCTTTTGGGTCTAAGGGTCCTGGCTTAGGAAATAAACATCTAACCCTCGGTATCTACATTTACGAACAACAGGACCATTGTGACGAAGTATTAAATCTTTTTGTCATTATATCAATAAATACTTTCAGAACTCGCATTATTTATAGGTAATTTAATATTTCTTATCGTAGCAATAATTCAAAGAAGAAATTTTACTTAATATAAGAAACTATACCATTTGCCACATTTTCGTTTGATTTAATAATAACTATTTCTACTTATAAATGTATTGAATGCGAACCATTATTTTCAGGAATAATATTTAGAATTGAAATTGAAAATAAAAACAAAATCGAAATATTTTCAATATACTTCAACTAAAATACTATTTCCAAAAATTACTGCATCAAATAAAATATTTTATTTTCAAAATTGTACACGCACTTTAAAATAAATAGGATTATTTATTATTTACTATTTAAAATACTATTTTCCACAGCTCTGCGAAATTTCAGATGCATTTCTACTCTCTTTTTACGATCTTGTATTTTCGATTACAATCCATAATGTTCTTTTATAAGACTGCGTATCTGTGAATAAGTTTCTTCGACACAACTTGTCGCTCGTTATAAAAATTGTACGCTATTATCCTAATTTTTAGAAGCACTTGCAACGTTGGTAAAATTTCTTCTCTTGATCTTTTTCTTTACGAGCCTGTATACATTATATTCTTTAACACTTTCATCAGCACAGTTTGAACTTGAAAAAAATGTCTGAGGTTGTTAGCAACGGAATTTGAGAAAAATCCATGAGAAATGTTTTTCCAAGAGGCGGTTTCTCGCCGCAGTTTGATTACCTGTTAATTAGAATCGGATTTTGATCATCTGAATGCCTCGAATGTCTAACCGAACACGTGGCAATGCTCTCAGCTAGCGCAGAGGAAATTCGATCCCGCCGCTATACGTTGATTAATGCAAATTGTGTAGGCTGCGACGTCGAATCTTGCACGCCAATGCATGGATATCGAACACGCGCTATTGGCTCCCTTGAAGCGTCGACTGACGTCGCGACGTCCTGTCGAAGGTCCCTCAAATAGGCGTCACCCGGCACGACAGACACGAACATCACTGACAGAACTGATTTAACCCGACAATACCCGACTCTATGGATTTGTCAATCTGCGCTCAACATTCGCGACGAATTCAGTTTGCTCGTTTCTTAACTATCATCCTCCCTTGTTTCATAAACTGAATCTGTCCCTCGGTGTCAAATTATTATTATTATTTATTATACACGGATTGAAGCCCTTTTACATAAGTGTTTACAATAAAAAAAAGAGAGAGAAAGATACAAGACTACTCGTCTAATAACAAAGAAGAGACGTGCACAAAAAAAATAATAATAATGGTACAATCGATATGGCATTATCATATAATCCTGCGTAGTTGCATTTGAAAATTTTGTAAAGATTCAATGAAACAATCGATACGATTATGATTATATTAATGAGTTCAATTCGTACCTCGTTTCGTTCTCTCAGAATAAATTCTAGAAGATTCAATGCTTCTTTAATTAAAATATTTTCTAAAAACAGAGACTTCACTGTCACTACGATTTTTTAATATTATTTATTATAGACGGATTGAAGCCCTTCTACATAAGTGTTTACAATAAAAAAAGAGAGAGATCTAAAGATTCAATGAAAAAATCGATACGATTATAAATAGTGATTATGATTTTGCAATAATACGATTCATTGTATTAATTAACTTGTTCTCAATTCACGTACCGGTACATAAACATTGATTTGCGCAAGTAGGAAGGAAGAATCAATATGATTATTAATTAAATTAAAAATAAACCTCTGGCCGGATACTATTCTTCGAGCAGATAATGTCTCTAGGTTCATTGTATTAATATTGTGGAGTAATCACGATCAAAGAATGACATTGAATTATTCAGCTTATATGAACAAAACCTGAGAAATTTATGCTGCACTCTCGAGCAGCATGATTTCGTACTTAGAGCTTTTCGGAGACCACATAATTGATGCATTTTCTAATAGAGGACGTACGAGAGCAATACGTATATAGTAATCTAAGTGTGCGGATTGAATGAAAATCAGTGGAAAAACGAAATTAACACAGTGATATAAAAAAAAAATCGATAAAACAACAAGTCAAACAGTTACTTATCGATTTTTTTTTTATTCATTCAAATTGATGAGTTAACACGTACATAAATCTTAGTTTTTAAAAAACTGAAAGTCTCCAAGTGTCGGACTTACAAATAACAGAACAGTACAACTTATTTCGAGAAAACTGTGTAAAATTGACACGAGGGACGGATAAGGGTTAAACGTTGAGTAACGTGCCCCCGACGAAACACGAACAAAAATAGGTATCGACTTGGCATCGATTGTATCGAAATAATTTAATTGATCGGACTATAATAAGACTTTCCCTAGTTGTTAACCCCTTTCTTCATTCTTTCCACTCTCACTGGCAGTCGGTGTGAGTATCAAATAAGGAGAAAACTCGTTGTATTCGAAGCTTCCAGAATTGTTTGAAACCTCGCGATGGCCATTTGAATAATTACCTAACGTGTCGGCAGAAGAAAGAAATGAGCGGCAGTGAACGCGTTAATTATTATCAAATTGGTCTTATGAAGTGTCCTTTGAAGGTTCCACCAGTGAGGTACGTGTCGTCGCAGCCGCTAACAACCACCGCCACGTCTTGCTTGAGCTCCCGACGAACGGCAACCAACAACGAAACCAAAACGACCGCAACACCGACACAGAGCCCCACGGCGGGTCAGAACACTCCGGAGAAAAGTCCAGTCTCGGGGAGGCCAGCTAGGAAACACGTACAATTCCCGGACACGGCTTTGGAAGAGCAGAAAGTGAAATCAGGTGAGCGAACAGAAAAATACAGCTCCCTTACACGTTCAGCTAAAATCGATTCTTCCGCATCGGATTCTGGAGGATCCTTTGTCCTTATTATTATTTATTCAATGCTTTAACCCTAGAACTATCGGTCCAATCAGAATGACTGGTGCCAACTATTTTCGATTTGAAATATTAAAAGTATAAATGTATTTTTCCGAGAAATTTCTTTAGTCAACTTCTCAGTTGGAGTACATATTTAAATAATACTTGCACGAAATCGAAATAAATTGTATATTGTCGTTATTATAAGACAATATATGTTTAGTGCTCGGTAGTTCTAGTGTTAAACCAGATATGGTTTATATAGCACATTCAGTACATGAATCCATTAGCGTATTACAAATTGACTTAATGCGCCCCTTAACTTAACATTAATTTTTAATTCAAATGTTAATTCAATTGAATAAAATTTTTAGTGCACATCGTTTAATATAATATCGAAAATAATTAACAGGCCTTTAATAGAAGGACCACATAGGAAGTATCTTATACAAGTTGAAAGATAGTAATCCTTTGTCTTTAATAATTCTGTAGTAGTGAACAAGAATTTCATTCTCTGCTAGTATTGAGTTGACAAGAAAGTTCGTAGCGCCTATCAAATTAAGAATCGAAGATAAAATTATTAAGATATTTATTCATATGTTTATTCAACAGCGCGAGAAGTTACCTCGAAAATAGTAAAAAGTGACAGAACAGAATGGAAAATATGTTATCGAATAAATCTATGAATAAACTTTCGTTCGAACCCAATATTTATTATTCAATATTGACAACGGAAGAATTCTCTTTTGATTTACAAGGAATAAGTTACGTTGAGTATAATGAATAATATTTCGTACAAGCTAACCGACGATACTCACCGCGTGAGATACAGTGCGAAATTAACTCCCGAGGACTCAAGTTCTATACCAAGGACCAATTAGGGACTGATTAAGGACTAAGCACTAACAAATTAGGCCTCTAACCGTACCCCAACGCTGTATCCCCGAGGATTTATGTCCGCGCACGGTATCACAATCTAGAGACAAATGATAATGAAATTAATGGACGCTATCCACTGACGGAAACTCGTTCTCGCATTTATTTCTTTGATGTCTCCGAGAGAAAATGTTTTTCCAGTTCGATGTCCTCGGAGATTTCTCAGACGAAAATCGCCAGGTGTACTTACGCTCCATCAAAAATGGTTGCTGTTAGAAAAAAATTCAGAATTGCATTCATAATTAAAAATCCTTTTTGTATTCAATATTTTCGGTGATTCCTTTAAAAAAAAAATTAAGAATTGCATTCACAATGCAACAAACACTACACTTCTATTTTCCATATTGGAATTCTCAGACGAAAATCGCCAGGTATACTTACGCTCCATCAAGAATGGTTGCTGTTAGAAAAATATTCAGAATTGCATTCATAATTAAAAATCCTTTTTGTATTCAATATTTTCGGTGATTCCTTACAAAAAAGTTAAGAATTGCATTCGCAATGCAACAAACACTACACTTATATTTTCCATATTGGAATTCTCAGATGAAAATCGCCAGGTGTACTTACGCTCTATCAAAAATGGTTGCTGTTAGAAAAAAATTCAGAATTGCATTCATAATTAAAAATCCTTTTTGTATTCAATATTTTCGGTGATTCCTTACAAAAAAGTTAAGAATTGCATTCGCAATGCAACAAACACTACACTTTATTTTCCATATTGGAATTCTCAGACGAAAATCGCCAGGTGTACTTACGCTCTATCAAAAATGGTTGCTGTTAGAAAAAAATTCAGAATTGCATTCATAATTAAAAATCCTTTTTGTATTCAATATTTTCGGTGATTCCTTTAAAAAAAATTAAGAATTGCATTCGCAATGCAACAAACACTACACTTATATTTTCCATATTGGAATTCTCAGAAGAAAATCGCCAGCTGTACTTACGCTCCATCAAAGATGGTTGCTGTTAGAAAAATATTCAGAATTGCATTCGTAATTACATCAACATATTCGCATATGGAATTTCCCAAAGCAGAAAATCCTTTTCGTATTCAATGTCTTCCTCGATTCCTTTAAAGAAAAGTTAAGAATTGCATTCGCACTTCGCTTGTATTTTCCATATAGGAATATTCTCAGCAGAAAATAACTTTCCTCTATCTTCGAAGATTTCTCCGACCAAATTGGTAATTGAACTGACGATCCATCAAAAATTCTTGCCCGATTCCGTAACCTCGAGCACGCCGAAGCTCCCCCACGCAGGAGATACGTTTCCGTTTCGACATCCCCGGGGATTTCTTCGAAAAAATTTCCAAGTTGTATTCGCAATCGAGCAACCCCATCCGAGCGATCGCCTTGGTGTTGATTCTACGTGCACGGAGATATTCCGCGGAGTTAAATCGGATTCTCGGTTGGCAGAACGTCGCCTGTAATTTAGTATCGGTAGAAAGTTTTCAACGGTATCCCGGTTCTCGGTTGTACAACGTTAATGAACTCGGCTAACAGGATGGCGTGCGCCGCGAAATTTCCAGTAAACTACATCATCGGGAACCGATCCGGTAATTACATCGCCGATTGATTTCGTACAGATCCGCTGACCTCAGATCGAAGGAACAACCGGAGGCGAGTCTCAGAACTATTTATACGGTGTTAAGAATCTGTATGTGGTTAGTAAAAATTATTTTATACTTTTCAATTCGTTTTCAAAATACGTGGTACTTTTTAACCGTTTGCACTCCAAGTTATTTTATCACGAACGTTAAACATTTCTTCCAACCTAGAATAATTCCATTCTATATGATTTTTCTCATTTGATGAATATGAAATTTCTATAACACCTCGTACAATATTGAAACATTGACTAATTGCTTCGATTCCAACATATTTAATAATATATAATTAATTTATGGTTTCGGCGCATGGTTCGATCAATAAACAACAACAAATTTGCAAATAATTAGCACATCCTCAACGTTTCGATTCCAATGTGGATCATTATTAAGAGAGACATTTTTGCGTCGGAAAAAACCAAATAAATATAATAATAGTTGAAGAAAATATTGGGACAATCCTAAATTATTAAATTCCCAAAATATTGGGACAATTAATAATATAAAGAACTCTCTCCCTCTCCCTCTCTCTCTCTCTCTCTCTCTCTCTCTCTCTCTCTCTGAAAAATACACACTGTCACGTCGTTCAATTTTCGGTTCCCCTTCAGAAGGCAACCCGCTCGTCAATTTTCGGTTCCCCTTCTGAAGGCAACCCGCTCTTCAATTTTCGGTTCCCCTTCGGAAGGCAACCCACTGTTCAATTTTCGGTTCCCCTTCAGAAGGCAACCCGCTCGTCAATTTTCGGTTCCCCTTCTGAAGGCAACCCGCTCGTCAATTTCAGTTCCCCTTCGAAAGGCAACCCGCTCTTCACTTTTCGATTTCCCTTCCGAAGGCAACCCGCTCTTCAATTTTCAGTTCCCCTTAGAAAGGCAACCCGCTCGTCAATTTTCGATTCCCCTTCGGAAGGCAACCCGCTCGTCAATTTCAGTTCCCCTTCGAAAGGCAACCCGCTCTTCACTTTTCGATTTCCCTTCCGAAGGCAACCCGCTCTTCAATTTTCAGTTCCCCTTAGAAAGGCAACCCGCTTGTCAATTTTCGATTCCCCTTCGGAAGGCAACCCGCTCTTCACTTTTCGGTTTCCCTTCCGAAGGCAACCCGCTCTTCAATTTTCAGTTCCCCTTAGAAAGGCAACCCGCTTGTCAATTTTCGGTTTCCCTTCGGAAGGCAACCCGCTTGTCAATTTTCGATTCCCCTTCGGAAGGCAACCCGCTCTTCACTTTTCGGTTTCCCTTCCGAAGGCAACCCGCTCTTCAATTTTCAGTTCCCCTTAGAAAGGCAACCCGCTTGTCAATTTTCGGTTTCCCTTCGGAAGGCAACCCGCTCGGCGTTTTAGCGTGACAGAACTATTTTATATAATAGAAAAAGAAAAGATGTTTAGAATAATAGTCCAGAAATTTTGGTGACTCTGAGTCACCACTCGAGTGGTAAGGATTAAAAATTGATTTTCATCTATATAAATCAGATGTGCAAAACATTGGATTGGAAAAGGTTGAAAGCACTCGTTCTTTTCACCTGTTCCAGAGAGCTCGGAGACGATCCTGATACCGAAGAAGGGCTCGGAGACGATCAATCAGTCTTCACCGATGCGGATCCAGGACCAGATCCCGATTGACCAGTCCCAGAAAAACATTCTGATCCGTCACACCTGAATCGACGGATGACCATCGTTTTACAAGTTGCACAGCCGCACACAATACTGTGCAATTGTCTTTCAGACGGTTGAAAGCTCGAAGACGTCAACGCTGACGTCGACGATGGAGTCATCCCGAAGCCAGAGGCAACCAATCGACCCACAGCCGATTGCACCAACGGCTCCAATGAATTATTAATCCTCACAGGGTGTTGCGCGTGCACGATCGATCGAAACCGGCTCGTCGAACAACGCCATTGGCAATTCTGTTGTCTGCTGGCGTACGGACTTCCGGCTAATTGAATCCGTCGATCGGACAGTCGGTCAAGTTCGACGCACTTGTCTCACGGCGTGATTCCGACACTCGAACAACCGTCGAGGAGAAACATTGGGTCGAGGAATCAAATTCGAGGAGTTGCTAAGACTCTGCAGTTGCCAGGGGAAATGGTGGATAATGGATCTGGAAATCCATAATCCTTAATGGATCCAGATCCTCGAGAGTCTTCTATAATCTCTGAAGGGTTTCCGGCTCGGCGAGTTCTGCTGTGCGAATTCATTCGTAAATTATTGTTTGGTAGTTTATCCATCTTTGTATTAGGTCGTCCCGTAAGTTCGTGCTTTGGAACGTTCCTCGTCTTCTAAACAAAAATTCCTCCACGTTTGAAACATCGAAACCACTTCCTAAAAACGAATCGTTATAATTCTTAAGGATATTATTCGTTTGTTATTGCCTCGCCACTGTCAGCGTTCGTTTTATATTTCTTATATATTTATTTTAATTATATTTCTGTTCGGTGTCGTGAAAACTTTTTACACCACAAAATGGAATTTTCTCTTGCATCGTGCGAGTATCATTGAACGAATTACTTTTATTAAACATTACAGCAGAACTAACGTTCTCGAGTTAATGAAGGTTTGATAATTGGAGTATCCTTGGTATTTTCGTAAGCATAAATCCTTAAATACTGTCCGACAGTAAGTAGTGAGTAGACATTAGACAACCCCGGACAGTATTCAACCCTTCGCTGCACAGTTTATCATATCTGATACAGATAACAAATCTGGTACATAGTAAACTAAGAATGTGTTTTTATGCTATCCGAAATTGTGTTTATTTTTCTGAATGTGTCGTTTTAATTTTCTTTTTAATATTATTCCCTTAAATGAAACACAAAAATAGACCTTCCTTCAATTTTCTCATCCCAATTAAAAGATCATGCAGTGAAGGAGTTAAGGTTTTAACTGTAATTACTTTCTCGAATAATTAGTATTAAATAAATTACCATTACGAAGCATTCTACGAATAAAAAAAATCGTGGGAACACGTAGGAGACTTTTAATTTTCTTTTTAATATTTTTCTCTTAAATGAAAACAAAAAAATTGACCTTCCTTCAATTTTCTCATCCCAATTAAAAGATCATGCAGCAGAGGGTTAAGGTTTTAACTGTAATTACTTTCTCGAATAATTAGTATTAAATAAATTACCATTACGAAGCATTCTACGAATAAAAAAAATCGTGGGAACACGTAGGAGACTTTTAATTTTCTTTTTAATATTTTTCTCTTAAATGAAAACAAAAAAATTGATCTTCCTTCAATTTTCTCATCCCAATTAAAAGATCATGCAGTGAAGGTATAAGGTTTTACTGTAATTACTTTCTCGAATAATTAGTATTAAATAAATTACCATTACGAAGTATTCTACGAATAAAAAAATCGTGGGAACACGTAGGAAACGAACGCTTTCAAGTTAATGAGCCGTGAAAAAGTGTCCGACAAATGGGAAAAAATTGCAGGAGAGTTTGACAGAAAGTCCGGCGTCTATGTGAAAAGAAAAACTCGCGAGAGCTTGTAACTCGACCCAATGCCATCGAGACACCGATCCGATGTGCGCGTTTGTGTCGTGTTCGCGGGGACAATCGGAAAAGTTGCTGGTTGATCGATGCGCCGCGCGTCTGCCGGACAAATAAAGACACGAAGTTTCCCGATTAACGCGAGACACGTCCGTCGCACACGGAAACAGGAACAAATCGAATCCGACGAATAAAACCGTTTTGCTCGTCGGTCGATCCAATATTGACGGATCGGTAACGTCTCCTTCGTCGACTAATGAACAACCGGCCCTTCAAAGATGGACGAGTAATTCGAAAATTACCGCTCGGCAACTTTTTAATCCTAGTTGTTAAACCGTCTCGGTTCCACGAGCGAACCGCGTTTCATTAGTTTTTCGAAACCCTTTGCCGATCCAATTGGAAACCGAATGAGATTCGCTTCGACGAAATCTGGCCAGTCGTCGAAACTTTACAAATGCTTTTCGACGAAAGAAACTCGAATTACGCCGTCGATGCAACCGTGAAAAATTCTCCATTTATTTTCTTCGCTCGCCGTTTCACAATTTCTGACTTGTATTTTATTCCACCTTTTAATACCTTCTATTTGCCGAGGGTTTATTAAAATTTCCAGAACCGGAAGTTTCATGAAACGCATTACGATCTCCCGCTGATTCTCGTTTTTCTGATACAATCTCGGGGAATTTTTGCTCGTGTTTGATCGGGCTTTTAATAACTCGCTATTGCTGGAGATTCGTGAAAATGTATCGAAATAGTCTTTCCGGTCCGTCGTATCGAAGATGTCGACGGCAGTCCGCGGAATATAAATGTTTACTAATAAATAGAAATATTTATTTGGTCGCTCGGGAACCGGGCGGCACGATTGTTGTTTGCCGCTGTCGGGTAGAAACTTAGGTAAACCCACACAGAAGCAGTCCGTCTATATTAAGGCGACCGCGGAGCATGGTAATTATTGCGAAAGGGTACGCCGATTTTCATGAAATTTAAATATGTTATTGATTTCGACATTTTAAACAACTTTTTCCTTTTACAATATAGGGGGATCGCTTCTAGTTTTCGAGATATTCGCAAAACACCATTGATAATACTGTATTGAATTTTCTATATTCTTGCGTACGAAAATTCAGGAATAGTCTATCAAAATTGAAAGCTTACCCTATATAGAACGAGACCCTGTTTTCTCTCTCATCTCCACAACGTGTTTACAAAAGAAAAAGTAAACAAGAATACGAAAAATTCAAATACAATATTGTCAATAGTTTTTTTGCAAATATCTCGAAAACTAAAAGCGACCCAGCTATATTGGAAAAGGAAAAAGTTGTTCGAAATATGTTGCTGCATAACATATTTAAGTTTCATGAATATCGGAGTACGGTGACCCTTTCGCAATAATTACTCGGAGCATTTTAACTTCGCTCAAGATTTCAAAGTAGACAGGTCGTTTCCAAAATGGCCCCAAGATGAATGTTTGCACTTGCCCCTACGACGCTCCACGATCTCACCGTTCTTGCGCGAAAGTACACAACTTTCACCGACACTTTCTTTTCGCTTCTGTCGACGATAAACTTCCATGAGACGCGAGGACATTTCCAGGAAAGCACTGTCGACAGAAATGTTACTATTCTTGAAATACCGATAGTGTACTACAGTAATATTTCGAACTTTCTTCTAAAGCTGACGACTAATTAATTCGGTTGACGGGTGTAATTAATCCTATTTTTTTATTGTACATTTTCCGACGACGAACCAAGTATTTTTCGAACTGCGGCGTTTCTTCTCTCGAAAATCGGTACTCACTCTTTGATTAAACGACTAAATCAGTCTGCGGACTGTTCGCATCCTCGACTGTGTACATATTATTGTAAATTCGATCGTGTTACCAGTACCTGTTTGTATAGATTCCGAAGAGGACTTTTAAAAGGCTGTTCAAAGATTTTCAATAAATCAATTTATGTGGTTTTCTAAACGAACCCTCGATCATTTCATGGTAAACTAATCTACTCTTAACCCTATCTTCTTTAACCCTCATACTTTCCTCAGGGAAATTATTCATTTTACTATACATACATACATGCATATATACATATATACACTAATTAAATTGTTTTTATAAAACAATACAGAAGTGACTCCCATTAAAATTCGGACACACTTAAAAAATCGATAACTTTTTCAACATTGGACGATTTGAACTTTTTTGGGAAGCTAGAGCAATTAGTTTGCTACAGGATACGAACAAAAAATTTTGTCCAAAATTGGAATTGATCGGAATTGTATAAAAAATACTAAATGTTGCATTTTACAACATTTTTCTGTGAACCTATATTGATAATTTAAGAACTACGTTTTGTAGATCTATTCTTCTTAAATATTCTATATAACTTCTTAAATATTGGACTGTACAATTTGAATTTGTCTTTGAGAAGCTAGAGAAATTAGTTTACTGTATGTATTGAAAAGAAAATTTTTTCGAAAATTGGTCGGAATCGCCGATACACGGTCAGCGTTAAGACATTGGAATTCCAGAGTAACGTGTGTAGCTAGATAATATTTTTTTTCTTAAAAAGAACTCGAATATTTCACAACCTCGTCCTAGAAACCAGCGTTTCCTGAATCCTCAGGAGCGACAAGCTCTTAGTCTCTGGCAGATAGTATATCAGGAAGAGTACCCCGAAGATATTCAACGCGGAGATGATCCAGAAAGCAGTGTACAAATTCTGTTCGAAAGCTACAATGCTCCACACTTTGATCAGTACGAACGAGAAGAAGAAGTTGATGAAGAAACAGAAGCTGATGCAGGCTGTCTTCGCGTACAACGGAAAGATCTCGTTCGTGATGACGAACGGCAAGCTGCTGAGACCTACGGACACTGTAGCAGCATAGAACAAGATGCACGCGAAGGCCAACCAGTGTATGTTCTCAACGTTAACGTGTTCCTCGTTCAAACAGAAGTAGACACCGAGGACGAAGCTGCATATGACGACACCTATGATCGAAATGATCATCAGTGGTCTCCTACCGATACGATCCACCTGGCCGATGCAGAGGATGTAGCTTATCAGCTGCACGGTTGCTAAAACGATACTCATGTAGCTATCCTTCTCCCTGTAATTGTGGATGTTCTTGAAGATCGTCTGAGCGTAGGCGTTCAGGATGATGGAGCCTGAGAAGGCTTGCACTGTCATCAGGCAGACGCCTAACAGCATCGTTCTCGGGCCGCCTGGAAAGTTGAAAAGTGCAATTAATGTCGCGGGACTCTTTGACACTAGAACTAATTGTACATTCCTTTACGATGATAATGGAATCGAATTTATTCCGATTTCATAGGATTTTTGTGGTGACTGAAGAATTATTTAGTGAACCAAGGATTTTCAACACTGTACCTACCGAGCACTAAAAGCGATTCAAATGTTTCAGATTACAGAAATGACAGGGTTCTATTTACCTCGATTTCATGCAATTTTTATTACAGTAGCCGCTTCGATAAAGAAATCTATCGAATCAATTTCCATACAAACAACTTCATAATTTTAATAATCGTAGGAGGAGAAATATTAAACCGGTAATTTAACCGGCAGTGGAAAGTTTAAAAATGACAAGTCTGAACTAATTTGTCTCACAATTTTTATGATAACACGTGACTGGATTAAGAAATTTATTGAATAATTTCTGATGGAAGGATATTTACGATTTCAATAATGAACTTATTTGTCTCACAATTTTTATGGTAATACGTGACTGGATTAAGAAATTTATTCAATAATTTTTGATGGAAGAATATTTACGATTTCAATAATGAACTTATTTGTCTCAAAATTTTTATGATAATACGTGACTGGATTAAGAAATTTATTGAATAATTTCTGATGGAAGGATATTTACGATTTCAATAATGAACTTATTTGTCTCAGAATTTTTATGATAATACGTGACTGGATTAAGAAATTTATTGAATAATTTCTGATGGAAGGATATTTACGATTTCAATAATGAACTTATTTGTCTCACAATTTTTATGATAATACGTGACTAGATTAAGAAATTTATTCAATAATTTTTGATGGAAGGATATTTACGATTTCAATAATGAACTTATTTGTCTCACAATTTTTATGATAATACGTGACTGGATTAAGAAATTTATTGAATAATTTCTGATGGAAGGATATTTACGATTTCAATAATTAACTTATTTGTCTCACAATTTTTATGATAATACGTGACTGGATTAAGAAATTTATTGAATAATTTCTGATGGAAGGATATTTATGATTTCAATAATGAACTTATTTGTCTCACAATTTTTATGATAATACGTGACTGGATTAAGAAATTTATTGAATAATTTCTGATGGAAGGATATGTACGATTTCAATAATGAACTTATTTGTCTCAAAATTTTTATGATAATACGTGACTGGATTAAGAAATTTATTGAATAATTTCTGATGGAAGGATATTTATGATTTCAATAATGAACTTATTTGTCTCACAATTTTTATGATAATACGTGACTGGATTAAGAAATTTAATGAATAATTTCTGATGGAAGGATATTTATGATTTCAATAATTAAGAGATAATTTCGTTCGATAGCGACCCTGTAACAGGGTTTCCAAATGTCGAAATTAAGCCAGTTTCTTTGAACGAATCGATAATCGACATCTGTAGCTACCTGGTTTCGACATCAGATCGGGGATGACCATGAATAGTCGGACGTTCTTGGGCTCGCTCTCGACCGATCTCATTATGGAGTCCATTTCCTCGGAGACGCCACCGGATCCCCGCAAAAACATCAGAGAGTCCAAAGCAGCCCCGTGACGTTTCTGACGTAGAAGATAGTAAGGGGTCTCGTGGAACCAGATGAGCATAAGAAACTGTATCATCGAGAACGACATCGCCACGTATGCATACTCGTCGATGCTGGCGAACGAGCCGATTATGTAACCCAGAAGACCTCCAACATAGTTCATTATCACGAAACAGCTTCCTATAGCTCCGCGCACTTCCGGTGGAGAGATCTCTGTCACGTACATCGAACCCGCTGTGAACACTAGACCGCTGCCTATGCCGCCTATGAAACGCGCCACGTACAGACCCTGAAAATGTATCACTGCAATTAATTACTACAACCCGTCGCACTGTTTCCGAGCATATTCATACCGATTTTAGAGATAACATTCTCAATTTAAAAGTGTAAATTATTACTTTATGAAGTTAAAACCGATGGGAAATAAAAAGGGCTTATCGAAGAATGAGAAACAACAAAATAACATTAGCTTCCATTTGTTATAACAAAGAAACGTCCAACACCAAATCTGTTCAAAAATTACTGTTGGGTGATTCTTATAGAGTTTTTTTTTCCGCTGATTACGAATCCGCCTTTAATTTTTCCTCTAGACGCACAGTTTTTAAGAAACATGATTTTGGAAAAAAAAACATATTTCAATTTTAAACAAATATTGTGATGTAATTATAAAAGATATTGCATCGTTCAAATTTACTTACGAAGCGCATGAAATTAATCTAAGAATTTTTAAGTACGGATCCTGAAAATTAATCACTGCTATAAATTACTACATATTTGATATTTATGCGAAATATTGGATTGGAACAAAAGTTCGTAGCGTTTCTTCCACCAGAATTGAAACTACATAGAATGTTTTCTATCTGAATTGCATCTAGAGCGAAATAGACATTTATATTATACTGTGACTTCGATTAACAAAGTGTACAAAATTGAAAATTAAAATCCAACAATTTTTCAGTAGGCACATTATTAGTACGTTCAATAGTTTGAAAATGATGAGACAGTACATTGAAATACTACCGATGTTTTTTCTGTTAGAGTACACCGACTCATTTTTCGTTAAAAATACACGAATCGCATTGAACGAAGCGGAATAAATTGTAGCGGTGAGTCACATGATAACGGATGTTCTTGGGAAAAACTGTAATTTATAAAACGGAATGCAATGAATTCCAAGAGCTGGTGCAATCACCGATACGAGCAACGTTATGCCGATTATCGTATTCGGAAAAAAGGTTCTCGAGGAGGTGGCAGAAGTTTGTTTTAATTAGAAAAATGTGTCGAAGGTGTGGTCGCAGATGCAATTCCGGTGAGTGCAGTTCAATCCAGTCCAAGTGCGTCAATTGTTCGCGGGATCGAGTAACGTTCTCGTTTCTCCGATATTGTGCACAGAACGAAATACTCGGGAAAACAACGAAAATTCATCGAGTTTTCGACAATGTTGAAACAGTTCTATGTCGCGCAGCTTTGTGCAAAGTGAAACTGGGAATGTATAGTAAACGAAGAGACGCACAGTGGTCCCGGGACGCGATTTTACTGGCCAAAAGTCAATTTTCGAAGTTGAACATTTTGAAAAACTTCTGTTGGCTATAAAGTAACAATATTTGAAACCATCAGAATCCAAAATATCATCCATTTCAAAGTGAAACTAATTATTCGAAGAACTCATTATAGAGCCATTATATAATATAATTATATATATACAATATATATAATAAAAATAATAAAGAAAATTTAAAGTAACAATATTTGAAACCATCAGAATCGAAAATATCATCCATTTCAAAGTGAAACTAATTATTCTAAGAACTCATTATAGAGCCATTATATAATACAATTATATATATATATACAATATATATAATAAAAATAATAAAGAAAATATAAAAGGTTTGAATAAATGTATTATATATATATATATATTAATATTCGTGTTTTCATTATTTAATTAGTTTCCCAGCATTATCTAATCCACATACAAATGCTGCACTACTATTAACAATTTAAACTTTGGGAAGGTTTTAAAAAAACAAGTGTCTAAGAGTGTCAAGCACGAGACTTGTTTTCTATGAAAGCGTAAACAATTTCGAACAAGAGCATAGACATTTTAGGTGCATCCAGCTGCAGCCCTGTAGTTTATTAATTTTTCCGCGATACGGAATAAATTGGTGACGAAGAAGATTCATTAATGATTTCGAGGAGAGTTTCTGGAATGATTTTAGCTCACCGGAATCGTGGTGTCCCAGGCAATTATGGCCCAGCTAGCGATAGTGGGAACGATAGTGACCAACATAGAGATCTTTCTACCGACGAAATCAACGACAAAGATGGCGAGGACACATCCAACAGCCATTCCCAGCTTCAGCAAGGACACCGTCCACGAGGCTTCGTCCTCGTCCAGCTTCAGACTCGAGTCCATCAACTTCGGGATCATCGGAGAAGGCCATCCCAGAAACAGACCCGTGGTCACCTGGGCCAGGCTCACTGTCTTCGCGCAACGTTCTGTTAATGATCCACGGTACTTGGACCGGTAGCAAATTGTTTTCGAAATCGTTATGCTTACCCACGAAAGCCATCGCGTAAAGCCTCGCGTTCGACATGCTCGCGACTGCCACGTGACGTCTATCGCGACGGGACGTCCGACATTTTCCAGCATAATTACACAGATAAAGGTTTTGCAGCCAAGTGACGACGGAGTTCGGTTTTAATTGTCGGAGCTGACGCTATACAAGGTGCTCGCGTTGTTCCGCGGTAACTCTCTGAGAAAGAGGCGATTAATTTTATTTTTTTTTTTTTGAGTGGAATTAACCCCTTTACACTCGGAGCTGTTTTAACTCGAAAATTAAACATTTCTTTCAACCTAGAATAATTCTATCTCTATCTCTATCTCTATCTCTTCTAATATAATAAAATCGTGTCTGTCTGTTTGTAACGGCTCAACGTAGAAAACTGTAGTTTGAACCGTTAGACACGGCGTTTCTTCGGAAAGGTTTACTGATAAATGGATGTAGGGATGAGTGAGATAGTAGATCTGTAAAACGAAATCCAATTTCATGGCCGCGAGGCCGAAATTAAATAAATTATTATTTTATACAGGTATTTTCGAGGAGCGTGCGAGGGTTAATCGAGATTGAATTATTCGGGAATTCCAGGAGGTCGAAATGAACTGTCTAATAATACGTTCGGGTCGGTGCGGTGCGTAGCGAACCAGAGCCGCGCCGTTGTAAAAGAGGGGTATCATCCGGCTCGTCCTGAATGGCAGTAACGAGCTGGAGTGCACGTATATTCCAGCCTATCTGATCCTCCGATCAACGAAGTTATGAATATACCCCAATTAAGATCCCGATTTCTGGCAAGGACGAGGCACGGGACGCAGTTACGTTCGAGGACGAGCTTCGTCACTCCGGAATTCGACATGTTACAGTCCGATAAACTTGCGACAACACTTGCAACTGCAAGAACTGAAACATTTCTTCCGCTCTCTTTAACCCTTCGCTGCATAGTGTATTATATCTGATACAGTTAACAAATCTGGTATATAGTAAACTAACAATGTGTTTTCTTAAATTGTTTATTTTTCTGAAAACGTTGTTTTCATTTTTTTAAATATCTTTCCGTTAAATAAAACACAAAAACTGACCCTCTTTCAATTTTTTCATGCCAATTAAAAAAATCATGCAGTGAAGGGTTAAAATAGAAACGCATAAACTTTGTTTTCGCGGTAGAATCTCGCAGCATTCTACAGATCTGAGGGAATCGAACAATTTGGAGCACATGGAACATCATCCTAATTCCGGGGGCGTGGAAATTAAATAATTTCCTCCATTGTCTTTAAAATAAAAACGCATTATCTTTATTTCTACGATAGAACCTCACAGAATTCTACAGATCTGAGGGGGTTAAACAATTTGGAGCACAGGGAACATCATCCTAGCTCCGGAGGCGAGGAAATTAAATCATTTCCCCCGCTCTCTTTAAAATAGAAACGAATTATCCTTATTTCCACGATAGAATCTCACAGAATTCTACAGATCTGAGGGGGTTAAACAATTTGGAGCACATGGAACATCATCCTAGCTCCGGAGGCGTGGAAATTAAATCATTTCCCCCGCTCTCTTTAAAATAAAAACGCATTCTCTTTATTTCCACGATAGAATCCCTCAGAATTCTACAAATTTGAGAGAGTCGAATAATTTGAAACGCGTGGAAATTAAATCATTTCCTCCACCCTCTTTAAAATAAAAACGCATTCTCTTTATTTCCACGATAGAATCCCTCAGAATTCTACAAATTTGAGAGAGTCGAATAATTTGAAACGCGTGGAAATTAAATCATTTCCTTCACCGTCTTTAAAATAAAAACGCATTATCTTTATTTCCACGATAGAATCTCACAGCACTCTACAGATCTGAGGGAGTCGAACAATTTGGAGGACACGGAACATGTCCTGACTCCGGGGGCGTGGAAGTCACGCCTAATTAAGACTATTCACACCATCCGCAGAGACACGGAACGGTGTCGTTCAGCATCGATCAGACTAACACTCTTCAACGCATTCGAACATAAATTGATTGGTATCAGTACAGACACGTGTCGGAAATTAAACTAGAAAAACATTATCATACTGCACGAAACCGTTTGTACGGATAGCATGAACACATTACGGTCAACTGCATCAAAGAATATTCGTCCGAACGGTGCTGAACCGTTCCGTCTCCGTGCAGATAGTACAAATCTACGTTTCCTAACTTCCACGGAACACACGATCGATTAGAGTAATAATAATAGTCTAGAATAATAATACTAATAATCTAGAAGATCTTTCGTCCGTGCAGCTGGTTCTGCACCTCCTGCAGCGTTTTCTGTCGCGTCTCCGGTACGTAGAAGTAGACGAACAGCGTACCGACGAAACTGACAGACGCGTACAACCAGAAAGCGGTGTAATTGCCGAGCTGCTCGTCGATTATCAGATACGCGAATGTTACCGAGAACGCGAACGCGTTGCAGCACATCATACCGATCGTGCTGCCGAGCGCTTTCACGTTCGTCGGGAACACCTCGCTGATCATGGTGAACGGCAGCCCAGCAAGCCCTACGGCGTACGTGAAAATGTAAAACATCGTGCCGATCGCCGGCATCCAAACGATATCGGACACGTCGACACCGATGCTTTGAAGGTAGAAGAACGTGCCGACCACCGCCGTTGACAGTCCTGTGCCGATAGTCGAGGCCATCAACAAGGTACGTCTTCCTAGATTGTCTACTACCACTGTGCTGAGCAGAGCGCAAAGAATCTGCACGACACCCACAATCATGGTCACGTATTTGCCCTCGAAGCTGTTGCCTGTCGCGGCGAAAATCAGCTGCGCGTAAGATAGCACCGCCATGCTGCCGCTCCATTGTTGGATCAGCATCAGGGTCATCACCACGATCAGAGCTCTGGAAAGAAATCAGTGAATATCGTTGAAAAAGATTTTAAAAGTTGTTCCAAATGTTTAGTTTTACATATAACATATCCAAATATTATCGAAAACGGAGACGAAGCAGCTATTCTACGGTTTAGCTAATTTTCCAGTGTTTTGTTTCCTTTTTCTTGGGGGGGGACTTGGCCCCCTGCCCCCCCTTTTTTTTTTCTTTTTTTTTTTTTTTATAGTGTGGAAATGCGTTACGCATATCCTGGCCCCCTGGGGGGGGGCAGGGTTATGTGGGACTGTCCAGAGGACTCACCGGCCAGCCTCTACCCACTAAAACCGCACTCCCACCTAAGCTATTGTAAGGGGGGGGGGGCAGGATCTCCGAGAACTCAACTGGCCAAACCCCCTGCCCCCCCTGGGTGCGCCGCTATTACAGTAATGTCTCTATTAGAGCGACAGCCTCGGGGGGATTTGGTCGCAGGAACCGTGCGCAGACACTATTTTTTTTATCTACAATTAGCTGACCCGATAGACGTTGTCCTGTCCAAATTTCTATTTTATAATAATGTAAATTCCTATCGATTAAAAGATGCGACGTTCGTTTTTTTTTTTTGTTGTATTGAACTATGATTAAGAAAGCACTTTTAGTTTCTCCCGAATTTTCCATTTTTACAGGCAACTTTTCCAATTTTTCTTTCCCTAAAACCTTATAGGATTTTCTTCTATGGGATTTTTCTATGAATTCAAGACCGTAACTCACGATTCGAACGATGGACATGTACCTATATAATTCTTTTTTTATTTTGTTCGTTGTGGATCTAGAAAAGTTTTCAGAAATACGTTTCTTTCTAATTTTTACTTTGTTTACACATTTCCAATAGCTTTCTCACAAATTCGCAAAACGATCACAAACATTGAAATGTGGACAGAACAACGTTTGTCGGGTCAGCTAACGATTAAATAAAATTCCTTATTTAACCACGTAAAATTATAAAAATTGTAAAAAATCTAAATAAGTTCAGTCTCGAAATGTCTATGAAACAATAAAAAGAAGGTAACAACGGTGAGGGATCATTGTCAATTAGAAAAGGGTGCGTTTAACTCACTTGCGATTTCCCGAAACGGTGAGTAGTTCTCTGAGGCCGGTGTCGCTCGCTAGGTCCACTTTCACGGACTTTTCGATCAGCTTGGATTCCTCGGCGACATCCACGGTTCCTCTTAATCGCTTGAGGCTCTTCATCGCTTCGTCGTACTTGCCGCGACGCATCAGATGGTAGGGTGACTCCGGCACCCAAATCACGGCCAACACGAAGAGGATTGGTATCGACATGGACGTGAGGGCGAGATCCCTCACCGACAGGAACGGACCTATCACCCACTCCAAGAATATGCCGGACTTCGCAGCTAGCGTCAACGCGGATGTTAGAATCCCCCTGATGCGAGCTGGCGAGATCTCGCCGGTGTACATTATGACGGACGTGTAACCGGAACCGGTACTCAATCCACAGAACAGTCTTGCTATGTACAGTTCCTGAACAGACAATCAGATCTCGGTAATTATTTCGAAGTTGGGCTTCCTCTCAGATTTTGATGATCTTGAAATATGTTGTCAGGTTCATCGTTCTGAACAACTTTTCCCTGTACATGTTACCTCCGCTCGGTTTCAGTTTTCGAGATATTCGCAAAAAACTATTGCTAATGCTGTATTGAATTTTCTATATTCTTGCATACGAAAATTCAGGAGTAGTCCATCAAAATTGAAAGTTTACCCTATGTAGAGTAAGACCCTTTTCTCTCTCATCTCCACAACGTGTTTATTTTTAAAAAAAAGTAAGAATTCGAAAAATTCAATATAGTATTATCAATAGTTTTTTGCGAATATCTCGAAAACTAAAATCGAGCGGCGGTAACATGTATAGGAAGAAGTTGTTCAAAACGTAGAAATCTATAACATATTTAAATTTCATCAAAATCTGAGAGGAAGCCCAACTTCTAAATAATTACCCAGATCTCTAACTTCCTTTTTGTTCGAGACTTTAGTCAGAGCTGGGTAAAATAGTATTTCAAATGGTGAATAGTAGATAATCCTATTTGTAATTTTAAAGTGTGCGTACAAGTTTAAAAACAACACTTATTTGTTATTGTATTAAAACCGAAACATTTTATTTTGTGATTCGGATTGTTCGAATAGAAATATTTTATTTACGAAATAGTATATCTTATTTAAAATACTATCCCCATTAAGCAAAATCAAATCTAGAATATTAAATAACATCTGACATATTTGTTTCGACAAAATAAGGGTTGACAACAACCCCCTTATAGAAATTGTTCCAATTCTCTTTTATCATTGTACATCTATTATTATTGTTCTGTTATTTTATGACAATGATCTTGTTTTCTAGATCATTTTAGTATTCGTTCCAGTCTAATTTTCCTTCCAGGAAAAAAACAATGTCAAGTATATTGTCGTAACAACAGAATCTCTTCGCGATTATTGCAACGTTAATTAATATATTTCACGATCGCGGCTTAAAGTGTCAGTATTATCGCGTAAAATCGTGAACAGTAGTAATATCGGATTAAGTGACACGTGATCAGATTGAATTCCTCGATTTCTTATCAATTTAGTATCGCGTACCGATCAATGTACTGTTGAAAATATACACGCAGATGATGGAACAAAAATATTTTAGCTACCCAGACGGATCGAGCGAAAGCGATCATCAGCCATGATACGATCGCTGGCACCACAGTAAGAACCATAGTCCACTTTCTGCCGATTATGTTGATGACATAGGTGCATAGCAACGCGCCACCGACTGCACCCAGCATTTGACAGGACGTGACCCATGTAGCCTGATAGGATGTCAGAGGTACAGGACTGTCATGCTCCATAAGTTTAGGCAAAGACGGCGATGACCAGCCGAAACATAAGCCATAGGACATCATGCCCAAACAACCTACCCATTAAATGAAAATCAAATATTTCAACAAAATTTTTCTCTAGAGAAGAAAATTAAAATGTCCTTCCTATCTCTCAATTGGAAAGTCCTTTGAAAATAGAATATTTCAACAGAACTTTTCTCTAGAGAAGAAAAAGGAAAACGTTCTTTCTATCTCTCAATTGGAAAGTCCTTTGAAAATAGAATATTCCAACAGAACTTTTCTCTAGAGAAGGAAATGGAAAACGTTCTTTCTATCTCTCAATTGGAAAGTTCTTTTAAAATAGAATATTCGAACAAAACTTTTCTCTAAAGAAGAAAAAGGAAAACGTTCTTTCTATCTCTCAATTGGAAAATTCTTTGGAAATAGAATATTTCCTCACGATTTTTCTCTGGAAAAGGAAAACGCTCTTTCTATCTCTCAATTGGAAAATTCTTTGAAAATACAATATTTCCACAAGATTTTTCTCTGGAAAATAAAAACGTTTATTCAATCCCTCAATTGGAAAGTTCTTTTATTGGTCGATTCGACACTAAATACGATAGCAACTGCTTTTCCTGTCTGTCAATTCAACAGTAATAATAAAAACGCGTCAAATAACGATCTAATATATTTAACAATAATGTACCACGATGACAATACATTCGAACTTACTAATAACAGCGGCTAAGTAAACTGTCTTCATGGCTCCGTCGGATAGATCGCGATGTTCATGAATAACTGAATGAAAAGATCCACCGATCTGTCCGACTCGACTGTTGCAGTCGAAAATAGGTATTATAGATATTCTACGGAAGGCAGTCTCAATCACGAAATGGTTTTATCGTTATCAAACGGGATATCTTCAATGACGACGCGCAAAGACAAAACAATCACGTGGATTAAACGCGCAGGCAATTTAACAAGAAGATGTGTTTCCGACCGTAAAATAAATATATATATATATATATATATATATATATATATTTTTTTTATACGTGGAATAATCCACGTTAAGAATAGTAATAATTCCTAGTGAAGCAGAAGATGATAAATGACGAAGATCGCCGGAAACTGGACAAGCATCAATGATCAATTGTATTGTTTTCGAACTGTACTTTAATAAGTCTTTCACACTCGGTCTACATTATAGTTACGGTTATTGTAACATAAATAAAACACGGATAGAAACCAAAAGCACCACACGTTGTAAATCATTTGATCAATGCCGACGATGCGATTGTGCAGTTTAAAATGGTCTGTTTGAACGCTCGCTTCTTCACGTCTTGCGGCCGCTTAATGCTCGTGCTCTCTCTCTCTCTCTCTCTCTCTCTCTCTCTCTCTCTCTCTCTTTCTCTCTATTTCTCCCTCTCTGTTTTGTGCTATTTTTCGTAGTGGTGAATATATATATATATTTATATATAATATATAATAAATATATATTTACATTATATATATTTACATATAATGTAATGAAAATATAAATATATATATATATATATATTGAATGAACAATAAATAAACGATGTTACATGAAGAATTTGTTCGCGCGAACTGTCTAGGGGCATTTACAAATCTATAAGACCTAACGAATACTGTACACTAAGAGCGTTTCTTGAATCATTATAAATTAAAGTGGCTGATGTAGTCGTTTCGTTTGAATACTGAGCTAAGAGAAAATTAACATTATCAATTTGACAGTACAAATTTATCACAGATTCGTAATGCTTGGAGTGTTTTCTTTTCCTTTTAAATCGTAACTATGATTAAAATACATCTATTTACAATAATAGCAACTATCGATATCTGACACTTTTCCTCAAGTATTCCCTGTTCCTTCTCGTCGAACGCTACGGATAGGTACTGGCGAGGTAAACTCGCGAATTATCGTCGAGTTTACATCATCTTCTCCCAGCGTTGCTACGCTCATCCCGAACCAGAAATGCCGTTTTGTCAAGTGAGTTACGAATTCATGAACACCTTGTATATGAGATGCGATGTCGTGGATAAGCTTCAGCAATTTGTAACGCGGCATAGCATCGACAAATAATGAGCGCGCGTCTGAACTAACTGGGCACGGAGAACACGGAAAGCCGATGATTATCAAACTGATAGTGCTCCCGGTCTTTTTCGCCAAACACCTTTGCTTATTTGTATACACGCACGCACGTATAAACACAGCCAATTACGTTACGCTTCTTACAAAGTATCGAGCTTATCGTCTTTGATACAGTTCCTCACGAATAACGTCGTTTCTCTGCGCGTGGAAACGACCATTAGAAAAGTGCGATGAAAATTCAGTCACTGTACTTGACAACATTTGAATGCAGTATTCACCGACCTACGGATAAGAATTTGTTACAACGCGTTACTCGAACTTGCTTCAAGAATCTTTATGAAATGTCGTACACAAAATGTCGTGGAGTATAATGTGCATCGCCTAAACGTTGTTACACAGAATTATTTCTTTTTTGTACAAACTGCTATGAGACAGGAATGAAAATCTCCTTCCTTAGACACGACCCTCTGAGAGCAACGGCGATCGTTCTTTCTCCCTTGTGGAGCCAAAACAGAATATACGTAACGCTTGTATATAATACGTGGCACACCGTGTGTCGAACGAGAAACGTACATTGGAAAAATTAATAACGAAATCGGGCTATACGGTGATATATCGGGTTGGCAAGAAAGTAATTATTTGAAGGTGAAACGATGACGACTTGAAATCGCTGTTGTATTAGTTTCTCGCCGATAAGGACCAGAAGTTTTATCAGCACGGAATCGTGGAACTACCAGAAAGATGGCAAAAGATCATCGAACAAAATGGAAACTATTTTATCGATTAAAGTTCATTGCTTGAATAAGAAAATTGAGTTTTCTAACTCACCTTAAAAATAGCGAATTTACTTTCTTGCCAATCCTCTTGCATATTAATTTTTATAAAATACTGTTGTTGTTTTTCTTTTTTTTGTCAGGGGTACTGAACACTTACACCGATCGAGGCAAATAGCACTGTAATTACAAAGGAACCGTTATCTTCTCCTCCCCGTAGTCGTAAGGAATATGTATTACAAAGTCACCTGAAACTTCAATTTCTCATAAAAGAATATATTATTTAAATATGAAATTAACCTAATAAAGAAAACGACTCGCGGGCATGTTAACAGCGCCTCGACAACTGCTCGGAGGCGGATTCTCGTCGTCGGAATTCTCGTTTCTCCGCAGCAGCACGGAGCTTTGTCGGCCATGTTGAGACTTCTCCGCCTGATGCCTCAGTTCCTCGATGTAAGCCGTGGTGTCGTTCGCCACCAGGCTTTGCAGTGCTTTGCTCAGCGTCGTTAATTCCGGTTTATCCTCGTCGTAAACCCCGTCGAATGGTACGGACTTCTCGTAGAATAATATGTACGGTGTGTCGGGCGGTTTCAGGTCCTTGAAGTCGTTGAAAGTGGTCTGTGAAACGTAGCTGTCGTTGAACTTGTACCAATTCTGCTTCGAGTCGCGGGCGTACGTGAAATAATGACCGTAATCCACGCTATAGCCGGAGTGTACTACAGCGGCGTACAGTTGGTACGTTTCGGTGGTGGTGCATAACGGCGTCAATACCGGTAACTGTATAGTTTCGTTATACATTACTTTGTGCCGGAGTTTCGTTCGTAACCGGGTATCGAAATCGTAACGGAAATGCTTCAGTATCAGGATCAGATAGGTCGGCGTGTGCAGGATTTTGATAATTCTTTGTGCATCGCATAGTTTCATACACTTGTCGCAACGATACTTGTTATCGCCAGTCAGCTTCTCAGGCGTCAGATAGTAGTTGATCAGATCTTGCACGGATACCTCTTGGTTCTCCTGTATCTCCTCTGGGAAGCACAGCTGTAAGTCACGAAACTTGTCCGTATTGTGGGAACTGGTATCACACTGTGCGCACTGGTAAGTAATTTTGCATTTCCCTCCTAGAACCCTGTGCACCAGAGGTATCTGTGTACCAGTGTCCTCCCCACCCACAGATTGTATTCCACTGTCGGTGGAGTCTGAGTGAGAGTCGCTGAGCTGCTGGGACTGTGCTAGATCGTCACCTGTTGAATAACATTTAATGTTAACACTGGGTTTATGGGTTATTATTCTTAACTAGCTGCCCCGACAGGCGTTGTCCTGTCCAAATTTCAGTAAATTTGTTTGCGATCGTTTTGTGAATTTGTGAAAAACTATTGGAAATGTGTAAACGAAGTATAAATGAGAAAAAAAAACGTATTTCTGAGTGATCATTGTATCTATTAACAATTGTGGCCATGGATATTCAATTTAAGAAGGACTACATTTAGAAGATGATTTTTGCAGTTTGTCCGAATCTTCCTACTTTCCTTTGTGATTGTCTCGAATTTTTTTTCCTGCAAACTTTTCCAGGAACATAAAGTAGAGAATAAACAGTAAATGGTACCTTGCGAAAAGTCAGCCAACGATTGCGTTTTCCTCTCTAACGATATACTTCCAGTTAAATCTTCTTCGGTTGTCCAACGCTTAATAGAACCTCCGTCCTCATTCGTCGACGAGACATCGTTTATTTCTTTGTCGTCCTTATATTTCAGATTGGAATCGTTAGCTTCACAATTTACAGTAGCAGATTTTTCTTGTTCATGCAAGAGATTCAATAAATGACTGTTGAAATAAATAAATCAATTGATTGAAAACAACATTCGATCGGCAAATATGTATATTTACATTAGAATAATATATTAACCAGAGAAATTCTGAACTATCTTGTTGTTGACCCGGTAGAAAATACGCTGGACGGGAGGCTAATAGAATTTCAGTCGGTGCCAATGAAATTCGTTTCGAGTACAATAAAAGAGTGAACAGGTTTTGTAAATTCTTAAGTACAACATGATCGTTCAGATTATTCAACGACTTGTACGTTAATACTTCGTAACAAAATTGTCTGGTCATTAACAGTGCTTGCAGTACGCTGTTCATATAACAAGTGTTCCCAAGATTGGAAAGTCCAACTTTACCAGACTGTGGTTTCGGCGATTCGATTATAGGCTCGATATCTTCCGTTTCGTTAACCCAAACTTGTTCCTCCAAAATCGCGTTAACAACATCTATTCTAGGTTGAATGGGAAAACTGTTCTCTATGTTACTATCTAAACAATGACCTGGATATCTTAATGTATGCGCTTTGAAAATATCGATCAAGTACTGCATGCATTTCTTACTCGATTCCGAATCTTCTTTCTTTAAATAAGGTAAAACTAACTGTATATTTTTCTCTGTAGCTCGAGACAGAGCCAGAGACCCCTGCCTTTTCAAAACGTGAAACACAATTTCAGAAGCGTTCTGGCGAATAACCGGAACCAACAAAGCATGAAGCATAACATCGAGGGTTGCCTTTGTGACCTCGATAAGTACAGAATATTTGTTCTGCATCTCTAAACCGAGTATGAATTTCATGATCCAGATGCTCAGTCGGTCTCCCCTGCATTTCGGAAGCCAATTGCATAGCACCTTCAACGCTTGAGTCAATTGCGCGTCGTAGTGCGATTCCAAAAGGATCCACTTAACGGCGCATGGTATAAAGGTTGGTTCTACCAGCTGTAACACAGCCGCTAAACCAGGTCCGGGATCTTGTTTACGACTAGTGTCCGATATAATTCTATATAATGTTTGGAGACATGTAAAAATTAAATCGTTCCTTTCGATATTCTTAGACTGTGTTTGTACTGTTTTCAAGAAGTTTTGAACTTTGGTTGCATTTTCAGTGAACTCGGAGATCTCTTTCGGATCGGGCGGCATTGAGAACGTAGACAGTCTTATGACAATCGCCTCGCAAAGGTAAGAGTGATCCGCAGTGTCTGACAGATACACATTGTATTCCAATAATGTTTGGAGTATCTTCGTTAAATCGGACATACATTTGAACTCTGTGTTCTTTATCATCGTTGCGATTGAATTTGAAATCGGGATAACGGAAAACGGTTTCTCCGTCAGATATTTTGCGAACCATGCCAAAATCCCTGGTACCTCGCCCACGTTCACTATCTTGTCGTTGAGTATTTCCGTCAAAATACTTTCGTAATTGCTTAGCCGCCCGTACGCTGGCTCGCTTTCTAAAATGCTCAGTTTCCTCCATCCTTCGATAACCTCTGTATCTATGCCAACCACTATCAAATTGAAGCATTGCTTAATGTCGTATCGAAAAATTTGTTCGATATCCATTGTTCCGGAGCAATCACTTTCACGTCACCTTACCACTATGCCTTTTACAATTTTTAATTACAACTATTATTTAACCTCAACCAAGAATGACTTTCACGAAAATCTAAATGACTTCATGGTTCTGGAGGGATGAAAAACCGTTGTCAACTCGCGAGCGAGAAATGTCTCTATCGCGATTAAAGGCCGCTTTACATTGCGCAACAAACAAACGTGTGACGATCAATGCGATTGAACCCTTTCTTACTAAATAGAAATTCTGATGTCGCACGCCATTCTAGGTATTATTATATTAGTCATAGTATAATAAATTTGATGATATCGGCGCCAGGTTCGATCATTTATAGAAAAAAAAACAACAAATGTGCAATTATTTAATCATGTTTCTAACGAATCGTGAGTTATGGTCTTGAGTTCATACAAAAATCTCATAGAAAAAAAAACACTTTCATTTTTTCCCGAATTTTCCATTTTTATACGCTAAAAACCTGATTCGGACTACAAAGAACATTAAAAAAAAATTATCCAAATCGGTCCAGCCGTTCTCACGTGATGTGACCAACGAACAGCATTTCATTTTTATTATATAAGAAGAAGATGTATAGAATATAGATAGATATAATATATTATACTTATAGTGGTATAGACCCGTGAAAGTCAGGCAGCCGAAAATTTTCGGATTCCTCGAAATTGAATTTTGTATTAGGAGAATATGATAGCGAGGGGGTCGCACGAAATTTAAATAGTACAACTAAACGACAAGCCAGACGGTCGAAAATTTTTCGAAAATTCAGAGTTTGTAAGAACTTCCAGTATCCTACAAGTAGTGGATAATATCGAGCTAATTGCTGCACACTTTGAATCTGCGTTAATATGGCACACTAGAGTGTAAATTAATATCCACGATTATTTCAAACCTATTCCCTTCTGTAACATTTCCATATTGCGCTGTTACCGTTTATACTACTATATGTACTTGCCCTCTTAGTAAGAGGTGGTGCCGCACTATTGCCTCTCACGCACACGAGTTTCTATGATTCTATGTTACGTGGATAGCCCTGTAAGTACGTGAACATGTTCTCCATCGCAAAAATTCGATTTTCGCCGACAAATAAATATGCCTTGTTTTACGAGAAAATTTCTCGAAGTCGAGTTTTCATAATAAAGTTGAGATCGTTTTCATATGAAAAATATCGAGAAGCATGGTTTCAAAATCGAAATATTGTGGGACTTTGTTGATTATAGGTTATATTAATGGAATGTGCCAAGCACAAATTGTTTTTCCTAACGATGCGATCCTAATTGTGATCTCACGTTAGCCGCGAAATATGTCTTTTACGCAAAATAAATGAATATACTATGATTAGTATTGTTCGGAAGATAGTTATCGCAAGATCATCACGTGTCATTGTTCTGATTACTGTATAAATAACACCTTGCATCTTTGCACTTCCTAGTTAGTTCCACTCGTCACATTGGATTTATGTATGACTAAAAATTCGAGAGCTGTCTAAAAGTCAGTCGCAAATAATGGAGAAAATATTAATCGACCCTCGGGACGGATCTATGGTGTCATGTTTGTCTAACCTTCTCCAAACAAGTGCCGATGAGGCACTTGATAGCGGTGAAACGTTCAAAGTTGGATTATCAGGTGATATGATTCGCTATCAATGTAATTTATCATTCGCAAAATATTTCGATATTACATGAATTGTTTTGTCACACACATTTTACTTCAATGCCTCTAAGATGTAAAACCGCATAGGTTAGGAATGATGTAAAAGACGTTCTGTAATTATATAATATAAGGTAATATGCAATTAAAAATCGTATAACTTTTTTCAAATTGGTCCAAGGGACTTGAATTTTTATAACTCATTACCGACCGGTGATTATTGCATATTTTTGAAAAATGTATGGTACATGGCTAAATTTTCATTTAGCATTTAGTATGAACTAACTAATAAGTCACCCTCAATAACGTTGTGTAATAGTTTCATTTAAGATTGCAATGTTAAAGAAAATTTCTATGCTTTTTTTTGGTACAGCAGAATTATTGAAAATCCTATTAATAGGCTTCCAGTCGGTAAAGTGTTAAGATGTCAGACCGATTAGTTTGCCAGAGAATGATTTTGAAAATTTCGTATGATTCCTACCAATTCAAATCTAAACAAATTTTTGTTTACTCATTTTCTAGGAAACAATTTGGTCTAACATCTTCAAAAAAATTCAAGTATCTTGGACCAATTCTAAAAACTTTATGCGATTTGTAAGAGTCCACTCAATATTGTTGTCAAGGAGAAGCAATTTTATTGTTAAATGGAAGATATGAAATCTCAGTGAAAAATGTTTGTACGAATATCTATAGCCACTCGTCCAAATATTTTTCTTATTTACGTATAATATATTGATATATTAAATACTTATATTTATTAGGGGGTTCTGTGGTACAACTGTTGGCTACGTGTTTACCCACCCTCACAACTGACTGGAGTAAATGGTACTTTTTCTTCTGTGATGAAAGGGTTGTTCCTTTCGACAGTAAAGATTCAACTTACGGAGAATATAAAGCAAAATTAATTGGAAAGATACCAATAACAGAGGATCAATTCATAAAAATAAATTCCGACTTATCTGGTAAAATCTTTGAATCTACTTTATCTTTAATTTGAAAGATTTGTTTGTTATCTCATAAAATTGTCCTATTTATAGCTGAAGAGGCTGCAAAAGATTATATTAAGAAGATGTCCGTTTTCTTTCCTCCTGATCGTGTTCCATGTTTCGATGTACTTCTCTTGGGATTGGGCCTTGATGGACATACTTGTTCGCTCTTTCCTGGCCATAAGGTTTTGAACGAATCAAGCTTGTGGGTCTGTCCAATTAACGACTCTCCTAAGCCACCTCCGTCTCGCATCACTCTCACACTCCCTGTAATAAACAATGCTAAAAAGTGCATATTTCCCATTACCGGATCTGGCAAAGCTGAAGTTGTTAAGGTGATTATATCATTGAAATTACCACGAACGATTTAATCTGATTACATTCATGCGGAAGCCATATTTTCATTCTTAAATTTAATATCTCGCAGAAAATCTTACAAGATAGAGAAAGTTTACCAGCTGCTCGTGTACAACCACACAACGGAGAATTATATTGGGTCCTAGACGAAGATGCTGCAAAACTTTTAGACACAGTCTAAAGATATTTCATTAAACTGTCTGTGACATTCCACACTGGTATCATGTTCTGATGCTTAGCATATTTCTTGGGCTTACTATTTCGTATACATATATGTATGTGCATTTTACTTAAAATGATATTTAATAGATAAGTATAGTTTACAAGAAGGATTTCTGACAATGTTTTGCTCAAATGTCTTTTTTGACATTGGATATGATTTAAATTATATAAGGTCATTCCGTCGAACATTATAAATGTTCTACTACTTTATATATATATATTTTTTTTTTCATTTATATTTGTATATACTGAATAGAGATTTGGTACAATGAGATGAAATATTTTACATCACTTTACTATTAGTTATTACTGTGAAAACGTGCAATATAACTATCGAGAAAAAACTAGTGAACGAACTTTATAAATTCGCATGACAACTAATATCTTCAATAATAAATTAATCATATGTTCCTAACTAACGTACAAGCATTCAGTATACACTGAATTCTACATTAATCTTTCGTTTTTCTTTCTTGTTTAGTGGGTATATTATAAAAATGTAGCTATATATATTTATTTTTAGTTAAGAATAAAAACATAGGAAACAAAAGGTCGAGAATATTTTAGATTAACGAACGTGTATAGTACAATCTGCTTCTATTTTGTAACAACTTTTTAATAATAAAAAAAAAGAAGAAAGTGAAGATATACTTCAGGTGGATAAGACATTATTTTAAGAACTTTATATTTTTGTTAAAATGTGAATGAAATAAAATAGTTAATTGCACAGAATCGCTATGCATGAAAATTTTGTAACAAAAGAAAAAAATGTATCACAAATAAATTTATTAACATATTTTAAACACGGTTACAATCAGTCGAAATATAAAGTACATGATTGCAATGATAAAAAGTCTATTTAATACTGAATTCAAGAAGATACATCGTGAAAATACAAAGTAACTAGCAAGATAGTAACGTAAAACTTCTACAGGATTATTTTATTTGCAAGAATAAATATTCATAGTCATTTTTTTCCATACAAGAGTCGGTATATCAAGAATAGTATAATAAACAATTATATAATTGTTCGGCAAATCATAAAAGATATTCTTTGGTGAATGACATAAAACTGTAGTAGCAGGTAAATAGGTAATACAGTAAAAAGTGACTATTTTTATACGAAGCACAACTTATATATATTCTTAAATGGAATTAATATTATTAATATGTATATATATGTATGTTATATTATATAGGATGAATATTATAACATACATATACGTTGTACATCATCTATATATAGGTTGAGGCAGGAAGATCGTTTTTAACATGAAATTAAACATGTATTACATAATCTGCCACCAGTCAAATTCGACAACCAGTGTTTCAACTATTTAGGAACCAAATTGCTTTACAATAATGTATAAATTATGTTTATTCTTTACAAAAGTCTTACGTGTACATGAACATCGAGCTATAAAAAGAACCAGAATAGCCCTCATCAATTCGCACTGTTTCTGAATTTGTAGTAACTACCAGTTCAACAAAAAAAAAAAATAACAGAAGAAACTGCGTGTGATATTGTTTATTTGATTTTTTGCGTAGCGTACTAAAAAGAAAGTGTTCTTATAGCTCCGTTTTTCAACTTATAAGAATTATTTACAAAGTATTCTTCTGAAAATATCATGGCTGTCTCGTAACTTAAAAATTACACCAAATGTCAACACGAATTATGATATTTCTTTCCTGTACAATATACTAAAATTGTAAATGCTATAATTACCCAAAAAACACGGGTTCTGCGATTTTGCATTTAAACATATATGTTTGTTCCTATGTAAAAAGTGATGGAAAATAGTAATAAGGTACTTCTAGTTCTATAAACGCAGTACCATAAATATTAGCTCGCGTTCATCCAGAATGTATTACGAAGATTGCCGAGCATTACCACCATCGCTCGTCATTCGTATTCTTTTAATGGGTAAAAGTGAAATAGACGCGGCAATAAATACTATCTCGCGACAATACACTTCCATAAAGCGTCACTGTACATATTTATAATATACACGATAATACACATCTTGTTCGTAATATTCATTAACCAGAAGATGAATTATGTCGGAACAAATGTGTAACAGATAACGCACGAACATCGTTAATATTTGTTCGTGTAGTAAGTTTTTAATACATGAATTATAAAAAAGATCGATGAGACGTGCAGTTTTCTAATTGCAATTCACAGCATAACATCCTGCTTCCCGGATAGATTATTAGTATTACTTTTGTCGACGAGTGACTGGACGATAGAATTAATAGAAATTAAATAAATCTCCTTACTATCAATCAGATGTTATGCACTGAATTACGTTCCCAATTTAGCTTATAACCATACATATCACAGTATCAATATAACCCTACCCTCCCTATTTTCATAATTTGTAACATTTTCTAGTGTATGTTGTTAAGGAGAATACATTCGTTTATATTTTTGATAAAACCATGTTTCGTATCATCAATACATGTACATGTTACACCGTTTTCAGAACACTTTGCAAATTGTATGGGAAAAATTTCATTTTCGTATCAACAACCAAACGTATTTTTCACCATTTTTTGTGTTTTTTCATAAAAACAAAAGATAAAATGAAATTAAGTCGTAATACTTCTTTACCGAAGATCTTTGTACTATCGTTCCTATTTCGAAATGAGGAAACTACACATTTATTCTGCTTCTTAGAAACAAAAATGTACATGTAGATAATCAACCGGGATTACAACTGAACCATTAATGCCATGTATCGAACATACGCACAATGTACATGTACGAATGCATTGGAAGTTATTTCGAATCCCCTATACTGGCCATTTAATTACAATTAGCCTCTCTCGATTGAAATCTTTCACAAACGTGTGTTAATCGATATACGATGATAGCTTGATACGTCCGGGAGAAATAGAAGTAGTGAACGCTTAAATAATTGGGAAAGCCTCGAGTTAACAATAAATAAGCGACGTTACGTTCAACAAGGGGCGGAGCTTGCCCAAATTGCTTATTATACTAGCCGATGATTGAATGGCTTTTATATATCTTTAGATAGATTTAAAGAATAATTTAATTAAATTAATATCACCTAACATAAATATTCATCACGTCATATTTACACCTAGTAGTCCTCTGAAATTCTCGTAGACTATGTAACTAATCGATACAGCTGGGGCCACCTGAAATCGAAAATAGATAAGCTTATAAATGATTCTATAAAATTATAGTTCACCTACGTTCTATAGATTAATCGCGTTAATACCTTTAAGAAATTTGGCGTTAAACCTCTGTATAATCCACGGAGTCCTTCGTTTCTAATGATTTCTTTAAAAACACCGACCATGGTGTTAGGAGATTTATCTGGTGCAATATCAGCTTGTAATCGTGTCCTAACTAAAGCTAACGGATATGAACACACTTGGCCAGCTGTACTAGAAGTTGTTCCACACAGTAACAATATCCAAAACGGTGGTGGTTCGTTTTTGTCGTGTGTTCGTAAATACCTATTCTTTAAAGTCTGTAAGGGTAAGAGAAATATTAGAATCGGAGAACACCCGTTACAACTAATACTACAACTAGCACCACATCGATTCAAAGTACTCACTTCGTACACAGCCAGGTCAATACCAGCGTATGGAAGTATTCCTATTAAATTCGGGACGTAACCTTTGTAAAAAGATTTTAGACCTCCTTGTGTATATATTTTCTTTGTGGCATCGAGTAAACCAGAAAATTCTCCTGTCTTTCTAAGCGCAAATCTAGTTTTGAGTACCTGAAACACATCCGACATGGCATCAGTATCAGGTAGTAAACGTTTGACTTGTATTACTATTACTATTACCAAAAGGAGCACTGATGGAAGCATCTCTGGATCATCTACATAGTATTTTCTCTAACATCTCTCAGATGCACTCTCAGAGAATCATTATCGAACAATATTTAAGGCTTCGAAATGAATAGTCGTAGTGTTTGTACAGATACTTTCATTCGTGTTCTCTGCTGCACTATTGCTAATGTTCTTATAATACCTCTAGCGGATATATGGCTGACTGACTGATCCCTCCTGCTAAAGATCCTGCCATTAATCGTTCGTACAATCCGAGCTCCCGAACGTCGTTTCCTTTGATTGCTCTCTTAATTTGTTCATACGCCATGAATTTCAGCGCGCTTTCAGGTCCGATTTTAAGTACGTTTATACCGTTCCCTCTCCAAAGGCTAATCGATCCTCCTTCACGGAGCATGTACCTGAAGCAACTCATAATTTTGCAGTGTCGGGTTCCGTGTACCTGGAATTATGTTTCTTCGTCATAAAATAAAACAAAGTTGAAGCTGACCATTTTCTCTATTACAATCTCACTGTTCACAATATTTTTTTTTGAATTCTCAACACTGTCCGTACCGGCTACAAGACTGTACCTATTTCGATTTTTCACAATTTTCATAATAACACGTAATTAAATAAAGAAACGTCGTGGTACGGTCAGTGTTGATAGGGGGCTGGACGGGTACCCTACTTTTCTAATGAAAAACTTATAGTCCAGTCAGCAGGTCCAAAAAAAGGCGTCTACCTGGAAAGTATTCTGAACTTAATGAAATTTTGACACGTCATATAGGGGTACTCTGGGGTGTCGAATCTCAGTTTTCGACCTCGAGGATCCTGTGCTAACTTGGGAAGGGGGAAAAAACCACGATTTTTATTACCTTGTTTTGGTTTTTCGCCTATTACTCAAAAACTGTGGGTCCTAAGAACTTTTGATTCGACACCCCAGAGTACCCCTAAATGACATATCAAAATTTCATTAAGTTCGGAATACTTTCCAGGTAAAAATACCTGGCGACTGGACGATTATCCCAAAGAAAACAATAAATTTTCTATGAAATTTACACATCTTTATAAAATACATTTTGCCAATTTATTTTTTCTACAATTCCGATCAATTGCAATTTTTGACAAAACTTTTGTTCGGATACTGTAGCAAACAAATTGCTCTAGCTTCCCAAAAGAGTTCAAATCGTACAGTCTAATATTGAAAAAGTTATAGATCTACGAAACGTAATTTTTAAATTTTCAATATAGGTCCACATAGAATTCTTTTTGCCTATTCATTTTTAATCTGCAATCATCCATACCTAGATGAATTTGTTTATGAAAAAATTCACAATATTTTTTGTCTAGAGTGAACAGCTGTTGACATATCGAGGAAAATCGAGTTTTCCGATCCTCAACGTTGTTACTCGTCGTCCCTTTAGATATGGATGATTATTAGAAAAATATTCGTATTTCTTTGATCTGGAAACTGTAAATTTCGTTAAAAAAAAAAAAGAAAGAAAAGGAAAAAAAATCGCCGTATTATATTCGACCGTTGTACTTTCTAGGTAATGTTTATATCTCAAGCTCACCTGCAGGTACACTTTAATCCGATCCAAAGGGGCGGTACACGTTCGCGAGACAGCACCGGCTACGCCACCGGACACCAAGTGTCGCCACCACATTCCAGAGACCATTTCGCTAGTCGTGAAATCTTCGGGGACGCCAATGTCCTCTCCAATATCCATATACTGAAAACCGTCGTAGAAATTATAATCAATCGTGTCGCATACAATGTATTGCGATTGCGACGACGGCATCGTGTTCTCTATACGGTTAAGCGGACGTTTATGTACCGAGAATAGGGCAAAAACTGCCTTGCATTTGAAGACAGTCCATAGCGCGAGAGAAAATCGAATTTCGTTTTCGATAAATCGTGCGCAAATGATCCGCGAACGATTAAACCTCCTAATCTCCATGTTCCATATGTTTTAATGCTCTATCCGATTCGTTCTTGTATATATATATATATTTTTTTTTTGAAGCGTGCGCAGAAGAAATTCGTGTACACACGGTATACGAATCGCGAGGCCCTTCGGACATGTCTGTTTGAATTTTTCTCGGGAAAGATGAACAGGGTGGAACACATCTTATCGAGGAATTAGATGCTGCGACAGAATCTCTTTATCTGCCTTGCACTCAAAGGAGCTGGTATTAACTAGTTCAGCATGATGAATCGCGCAAAAATCACAACCGTCCCGGCCAGACTGTACTCGATCCGGTAGTCGGGAGAACAACCACGTGTTCAGATAATTCTTGAACTCCGATCAGCTGTAATTGTCGCGCCAGACATCGTGAAATATACAGCGTCTGATTTTCGACTGTCTTATCGGTCGCAGACCATTACATCACGCTTTTCCACGTGCCGGGGTGACATTTCCAATGATCGGCTCTCGGCTCAATTACCGTCGGAGACGGTTTTTCGATGTGCACGCCACTAGAAACGACCTTGGCAATTTCAACACACACCAGAACAATATTTAGAAAACGGCTTGGCACCGGCCGGACATTGGATAGTCGATAAGTGAAAGTTCATACGAATCGGCCGGCAATGTTCAAGGATCACCGAAAATGACGAATGGAATTTCGACAGAAAAAAAAACGTGGTTTTTGAGAAACTCGGGCCTGGCCTCGCACGAATTAAAAATCAGGACATCTGTAAAAATCATATTTCGAGTATTCGTTCACCTTTTCGAGACGAATAATTTTTGTTCAAAATGGACACAACAGCTCGAGCTTTTCCGAGACGTTATAGAAGGATTCGTTTACCAGTTAATGCGTGAATAATTTTGCAATCTATTATCTGCACTGCAATCTGTACCTTTTTCCTTTGCATTTGCGGCCAATAACAATTAAAAAGTAATCGAAGCAGTTGGGTCAAATGTTGAAAGAGTTATTGGTTTTTAAAAGGTGTACGAGTACCTTGTACACTCGCTGTACGTAGATTTATAGCTTTTAATTACTCGCGTATAGTATTTACAAACTCGAAACATTAAATTTAGTGTTTCAAGCGTAAACAAGGGTGTCGACTATTTATTTATTTTGCATTGAAGTAGTTGTTCCATAGAATAAAAATTTGTTCCCGTGAACAGTCAGGTGGAAAGCAAAGTAACTGAAGGTTAATAATTTTTAACAGCTGTTATTTCGAGTTAATGTAACTAGTAAATATTTATTTTGCATTCAAGTAGTTGTTCCATTGGATAAAAATTTGTTCCCATGAATAATCATGTGGAAAGCAGAGTGCGCGAGTAACTGAAGGTTAATAATTTTTAACAACTGTTATTTCGAGTTAATGTAACTAGTAAATATTTATTTTGCATTCAAGTAGTTGTTCCATTGGATAAAAATTTGTTCCCGTGAATAATCATGTGGAAAGCAGAGTGCGCGAGTAATTGAAGGTTAATAATTTCTAATTAATAACAGGAAAAACGATATTGTTTTCTGTTCCGAGTGGGGGGTGGGGAGGAATGTTTTATCATCAACTGTATACGCAAGATGTTTCGATAAATAGCGCGAAGGTAGACGCAACCATTCACGCGGCACGTGTCAAACGAGTGCTCGTCATAGAAATAATCCGAGTGTTTTCTTTTCGAGATTTAATATATCGAAATGTTCTATAATTGCGAGAGCAAGTGAGCAATGTAGCTGCCCGTAAACAGTGCCGCGCCATGATGCGTTGCTGCCCCTCGACAATTTTGCACTAAATCCACCGAACTTGACTATACGTTCGCAATCTAATCCAGTTCTCGTAGGACTGTAAAATTTTCGAACACAAGGAAAATCAATAGACGAAATTACGAAATTGCACCGGGGAAGCCGGATTCATTGTTGGGTTTCAATGAATTAGATTTCGACCTTGTACATCTTCGATCGATTACACAAGAGGTTTCTATCGTCTGCCTTAAAAGAATGTCGTAAAACATCTCGATCGGTGACTAATCGTTTTTGCTAATCTATCTGAGAATTTGTAGAATAATCGTGTTTAAACGCCTCGGAATACATTTAAATATTTTCGATAATGTCACTCGTGCTATGGTTTAATCTATTCAACCCTGATCCGTTCCTTGTGGCAATTTAACAGTTTTCCCAAAGTAAGTCATACTGTTCTGCTACTTCTAGGTTAATTTACTCGAAACTTCGTTACTTTTGATCTATTAACACGAGGGGGTCGACTGACCCATTTTACATTTTCTATTTGACAATTATTGAAATTGTAAAGTAATATATCGTTCGACTCAAGTATATATTATAGTAAACATCTCACAAAAGTATAAATAAATTTAATCTTGTTATTTTTACAATACTATACACATCGGTCACTTTTGATATTCGGTAGGTTTACTGTTAACACATTACCGACCGGCGATTCCTGCATAATTTTGAAAAATCTATAGTACATGGCTAAAAACTTTTTAACGAGACCTTCAACACCAACAGCAATTTTCATTGTGAACTAACAAGTCACCTTCAATAAAGTCATCAAATAGTTTCATTAAAGATCGCAATATAAAAGAAAATTTCTATGCATTCTTTTGGTACAGCACAATTATTGAAAATCCTATTAATAGGCTTGCGGTAGGTAAAGTGTTAAGATGTCAGACCGATTAGTTTGCCAGAGAATGATTTTGAAAATTTCGTATGATTCCTACCACTTCAAATCTAAACAAATTTTTGTTTACTCATTTTCTAGAAAACAATTTGATCTAACATCTTCAAAAAAAAACTCAAGTATCTGTGGACGCTTCATAAAAAGATGTAAACACCCAGGGACGGTTTCAGTTCGTGAAATGAATTCGAACTGGGCCAAGCCCACCCAGAAAAAAAGGGAAATAAAACACTGGAAAATTAGCTAAACCGTAGAATCTTCTTAAAGAAAAAGAAAACCGTTTGAAGAACAAGTGTATCGTCACCGGAGGCTTTCTTTTCTCTTGAAACTGTTGCACTTGTCCGATAGACGCGATCAAGGCGAGCACGAAGAAAAAGAATACCGAAAAATCGAAACGAATACGTCACTTGATGAAGCACGAAGAAGTGGTCGGTATCGATGTCCGCGGCGATATCCATTGTCTACGTGTATGTACAAGAGAAATATTGAATCGCGAGGCGTGTTCGATTTTGGTTGAACGAATTTCAGACAGAACTGGAAAGGTAGAAGAAGCGTGCAGCTTTCTGTGGTTATGTCTGGGCTGCTAGCCAACAGATTGCACTTGGTGTCTCGCCCAATGTCGCCTTTAAATCCACATCTATTCGGTTAATATCTCGTCCGGCGTAAAGACACGCTGGTCACGAGACTGATTATTTTAATCCCGGTTCTGCGGCGGGAACAGAGAATTCACGAGAACGCCTACAATCGGGTATCGTAATCCATTTGACTCGCGATCACGCACGCCGTTACCTCGCGTGGATAAGCTAATGGCAGAACAATCGTGACATTATAGGAAATTGATCTACCGTCAGACTTATAGTTAATAAAACACGTGAATAGCAATTTTAGAGTCTATAAAAAATGTAATTGGCGATCGTTTGATGTACAGCGAGCGCCAGAAGATCATCGGTATATGTAGTGTAGGTTAGAAATCTTATAAGAAAAATCGTATCATGCTGAAATAATTGTTTTATTATCTGAAAACTTAGTTAAATGAAATTCCTGCTTCTAGATAATCGTGCACGCTGAATATTCCGGTTAAAATGAATTATTGATAAGATTAACGAACAGACGTAAAGCAATCATTGCTTGAAACTCCTGTTACATTTATTTTTTTTTTTTGGATCTTTCCAATGTGAAATTGTATCAACGAATTCAATTGAATTATTTTGTTTCCCAGCGAACTACTACCCTATCGCAAAAAGACGAACGGCAATGTTGGTTGGAAATTACGAGGAAATCGATATCGCGAGTCGAGTGTCGGATAACAATCGTCCGGTCACCGGTTGGAATACATATATATATTTCGTATCGAAGCATGGTAGGTACATAAATCATAGCCTTAGTAATGTTAATACTCTTGATTGTAATATTAGCGATTTTTCAAGAACTTAGGATAAAGCGTAGAATAAATTAAATAAATAATAAATCACCGAAATTCACACGTACAGTGACACCCACTAATATTCGGACACTCTTAAAAAGACGATAATTTTTTAAATATTGTACTATACGATTTGAATTTTTTTTGAGAAGCTAGAGCAATTAGTCTGCCACAGGATATGAAAAATTTTTTTGTCAAAAATTGCAATTGATCAGAATTGTAGAAAAAATACAAAAAGTTGCGTTTTATAACTTATTTATGTGGGCCTATATTGAAAATTTAAAAACTACGTTTCGTAGATCTGTGTCAATTAAACATATTCTGAAAAATTCTAAGGATTCTTACATCTTTCAATGCTTGTCGTTTTTTCAGCATCAACTGATTTCGATGAAACTTTCGCAGTGCATATAATTGACACAGATCTACGAAACGTCGTTTTTAAATTTTCAATATAGACCCACATAAAAAAGTTGTAAAATGCAAATTTTCGTATTTTTTCTACAATTCCGATCAATTGTCATTTTTGACAAATTTTTTTTTCACATCCTGTGGCAGACTAATTGCTCTAGCTTCCCAAAAAACTTCAAATCGTACAGTACAATTATTTAAAAAATTATCGTCTTTTTTAAGAGTGTCCGAATATTAGTGAGAGTCACTGTATTTTATGCATTTATTTGTGTTTAATACCGTTATCTGTGGATTACCAGTCTTACGCGATTACACTGACATAATGCAATAATCCTGCCTAAATGTCTTCTGACATAATGGCATTAATTTAATAATAGAGGACGGTCAGACTTAGGTGCGCCGATAAAAAACTATAGACATCAACACTAGCGGCTGGCATTAAAAGGCAAACGAGATATAGGATTAAGCAAAGATAGAATTCGTTGTGCAATTATTCATTTCGATAATATTGAAATTGATTTTGCCAATCGGTAGTATCATTTCGGATCTATTCGAGCGGCGCAAACGTTCCCGCGCGAACTGTACCGTTCATCTGCACGTCGAAGGAATGTTCAAGCAGAACGATCTCGAACAAACCGGAGAAGGGACAGAAAATTTTACATTCACGATGAATCATCGCTTTGCACGAATGAGTCCAGCAATTTGTCAATGTATTATAACACCTAACGCTATGGTGTCTCAATTGCTCGAAAACTTGCTCTCAATACAATTCATCGGCAAAGCCACATTCTCGCTCTCGTGCTATTTAAAATTGTAGGTTTCCTACAGCATTAGCGCGAGCGCGGAATCAATGGGAACACGTGTTCCGTCTAGCTTGCTGTCAATTCTTGCCGGTCAGCTCTCGTGGTTATTCTCGAACCGTGTTTCGACTTTTAACTAATAAATTATACGTACGTATATGCAAGCACACGGACAAGTCTCGATATTATTTTACTTGACAACAACACCGCGTCATCGTCAACTGTCCGATAATTAACTTTCGATACGCAAATATTTGTACGAATACATCGTGCGCCGTTTTATCAGCCGAATTGAATTTCGCAAGAATGTCGTCGGAACGGTTCTTTCCAAGCTTTCGCTTTCTCCTCCCGCCACGTGAATTCTCGCCCTGCCTTTTTCCATAACCTCCAACCGACTTCGCAGACAGAAAATCTGTAACGGTGTATCGAACGATTCCTCGTGTCTAACCTCAAAAAGCCGTATCGAAGACGCGGATGGTCGTGTGTTCACGTCGTTTAGATTTCTACGTTCGAAATTCTATTTTAAATACACGATAGAGGTTAGAACCGCATGTAATTCCCGGCCAGATTTGGACTCGTTGCCCCTTTTGAGCGCCCATAGATAGCTACATTGGAACAGCATGGTGAGAGACACTCACCCGTTGCAGAAGCTCATGATAGCCTTGAAGAAATTCCTCGCAAACCTGGCAGGTGGACGGGATGCTCTCGTGCTTCAAAATTCCCGGTTTTTTTAACGTGTACATCCCTACCGGATTTATATATATATGTGTGTATATATATATAACGGAAATCAGCAAACGATTTTCACCCCGAAAACTATGCGATTCCTTTAGACCGGAGAAATATTTCGACTAGGACGCGGTGAATTATCCTCGTGTCAGCTGTGCCCGAGGACACGTGAACGACGGAGGGAACAACCGAGAGAATAGAAACGAGAACTGTTTGACGGTTCATATGCACAGCGAATCAAAGAAAAACGAGCCTCGCCACGATCCAGCGATTCGAAAGCTCGGAGTCCGATCTAGAGACTGAAGAGCGCGAAGAAACGGTGGGGGAATCGGAACGAAGATATCGGTTCATCCGGGGATACCCCCACCATTATCTCACAATGTCTACTCCACAGCATGCGTCACACAGTACGTATATCCGCGAGAATACCTGTTAGAATGGGTACATACCTAAATCGGATTTGACTATTTACTTGACTGCGGTTCTTTATGCTTGCGTGGCTTTTAAAAATGTTGAGAAACTGCCAGAGTATCGAGTGCAACAGAGTTTAGTACAGCTTTTATTCGTTTCAGATCTCCAAATGCTAAATTCTATTTTATTCCACTTTCTTTAAATTCGTTTACAAACATTGCAGATTGCATAGACATCTGCAGTCTATTACAGAGCTAGGTAAAAACTAGTAGAAAAACTGCCATAATATTTACAACGTCTGGTACTAGACGCTTTGAACGAAAAAATGACCGATTTCACATTTTTTATTTTCTTCGCCCACGTTGTTATAAAAACGAAACATCGAAATAAACTCAGTCTAACGATTCTTCTAAACGAACGTATGCCAGTCACATTTTGCGTTAGTGTGAATAACCTGAATTAAAGTATGTTATTACCACATCTCGAATATATGCATTAAAAAAAAAGTAAATATAGCTGACGTTGGCAAAGTAATTTATTTTTAGTTTAATTCAATTGTACTATATTAATTATATAGTATATGTTTCGAAATGTTTGAAGAATATATGATCGAGCCTTCGACGAACATTGTGCTATACCAGTTTCCGTAAATTAGTTCTGAGACTTCTACCATTTAGTACCTAAAGTGTTACGTTGTCAAAACGATTGAGGATTGTACATAGAAATGTCCGTGTTTAAACTTGAATTATTCGCACTCCACTTTTCTACATAGCTGGTTACACGGAACTTTAATGTTTAATGTAATAATTACTTTAATGCAAAATAAATATTTTTGCAGAATAATCTCTTATTTGTGGTTACAACTGTACAAAAGAAATATTTCCTAGTGCGGTCGTCATTTGATTGAATGTTTCGAGATTGTAAATATTATATGCGAGTAACGAAAAGTTAAGTACGTTTCAGCTGGCTCCTGACAAGCATGCGGAGAATGCGTAACCCACGTGGCCCCTTTCTCACGTGAAAGTTAACCATCCTGACTTGCAAATTGGACGTGGCGACACCTGAGATACAACGGTTTTCCTTAGCGACTGCGAAGCAGGAAAATGGTTTTTGCGAGCTGGGTGAAGTTCGACGGGGAGAGATGAAAGAAAATGAGAAAAATCTGTTGAATCGTTTTAATGACGTTCGTACCCGCGCGAACTACGCGCTAATTAAAACCGATCCAGTGGTAGCTGCATCACGAAAATACCCGAGGCATAATGAAGTAAGCACGTCATCTTTCGAGGAAACTGATACTGGACCGAACGGTAAATACGAGTACGTTTCCGAGCGCATATATTTACACAACGAGTGCAACGTGAACACGTTTTCCTGTATTATCATTGGCGAACGACGCGCTCGGAAAACTCTAATCAATCGAATCCAGTCACGAGGGAACCGTAATTCACTATTTGTAAAACTACTTTATAGAAATAACGTGAAATGTCTTACTTGCTTCGATGGTTAATTAGAGGGAACATAAAGAGTCGGTCCACGCACACAGAAGTCTTAAAATTTATGACGACAAGTTTTCGTGGCGGCGCTGTCTCTAGGCCTAGGGCTCCGAGATCTGTGGTACAGCACTATACGGTCGGTCTGTACCCAGCAGACGATGACCTCACAGCCTAGCACATACTCGGCTGACGAAACGCTGAGACATATTTCGCCACCCTAAGAAAGCCCGCCGCTTACAATCTAGTTCAAAACTAGAAAATGTTACAAGTGCACCGCGTTCCATTCTAACACATTCATTTGTCTACGAGAAAGTTCCGACTTGGTTTCTTGTTCCGAGTAATCCGTGTACTTTCGTCGAATTAATTTTCGAATGTAAAACGATCATTTATCATTGATTCGTGCAGTCAGGTTTTGGCTAGGTAGAGAAAATAAAGGTCGCATTAGACACAGTTCTGCAGTAGGTTATATTCTCGTATGTAAGCTGAATGTTTGTTCGATAACGAGATATAAAGTGATCGCGAATATATATGTATATATAATTTACGTGTTCTCCTTCCGTTATCAGTTTTCATGTAACCGTCTGTGCGTTGATAAATTAACATAACATCGTTTCCTACCATTCGTGTGCGCTACACCTATGCATCGTGTCAGGGTTACAAATTCCGCGAGGACGTAACGTTCAGCAGGTTGATTTGTTACTGGGGAAAGGAATTTGAAATTTTTTTTAATCGGAACATCCAATTTCGAAGTCACTTTGAAGGTTTCACTCGACGCGACGTTTCGAAAACCGAATCGCAACTTTTAGAAAGCGCTTCGCTCGACTTGCAACCCTTTCCGACCACTATGTGAGGGTAAGCGATTGTGCGGGGATAAAAAAAAGAAGAAATAGGCTTTTAGGACGCATGCGCGTGTGCGCTTGTAATGCGGCTGCGCTTACGAACCGAATCGACGAGTAGAAGTGGTGGACGTCTAACAGAGAGCGGGGAAAGGTGCTGGAAACAGCTGGCAGATTATCAAGGTCATTTCGAATGACAGCCACACGTCACACCTCCGGTCGAGCCCCCTCTGTCGACCAATCAGAGGCCCGGAATCGACTCGATCTCTCTTACCACTTGTACACATGCAAACTACATCCACGAGTTCATCGTACAATGGTTATCTAGCGGGCAGACGCATAGAGCCATTTGCGCAGCTGCATTTCTGTTTCATTAACGAGGGATGAACGCGTAACTTTTGCCGCTAGTTCGAGATAAACGGAACCACGTTTCCCAGACGATCATTACGGGAATCATCGACGCGTCACGGTTTGCAAAGAGGACCGAGAAAAAAAATAATAATTACACTACGAAAACTCGTTCGTAACAATTTATTAAATAAATCATTTCAAGTTTTGTCTGTCGTTGTTGGCGAGTCTCTTAAAAATAATAATAAAGACACTACGAAAACTCGTTCGTAACAATTTATTAAATAAATCATTTCAAGTTTTGTCTGTTGTTGTTGGCGAGTCTCTTCGATGCTATTCTCTAGTATGATACAGGATTTAGTTTGTATATGAAATCCCAACGATTGTTAAGAGTAGACAGCGGATTTTTATATAAACATATGAAGAAAGAAAATATAACAGTTCTCTGTATCTCGATCGACAATTGTTCAAAACTACAATTAATGTTATTGGCGCACTGGTTCGATCAATTGGAGACAATAAGCAAATTTGAAAAATACTACATGAAATTTAATTCGACGTTTCGGTCTAAGTTTAGACCATTTTCAAGAATGTAAATTTTCAGTATTGCGTCTGTGAGTAAACCGAGACAATTTGAAACAACAACGAATCAAAGAACACTGATCCATGTATTGGCCAATCGATAAATGGCAATACTGAAAATTTACATTCTTGAAAATGGTCTAAACTTAGACCGAAACGTCGAATTGAATTTCATGTAATATTTTGCAAATTTGCTTGTTGTCTCCAATTGATCGAACCAGTGCGCCAATAACATTAATTGTAGTAAAGAAAATATAATTCAAGTAGCTTATTTAGTCTTGCATAAAGATCCGCTGTCTACTTGAGAGGTTGACTGTGTATGTTTGTTTAAATTGATGGACGCCATCAAGGGCGATGTGTTAGATTCATTAGTTAATCGTGAACGTATTAAAGTATTTTTTTAAAACAAAAGGAAAGACATGTATAGTATTTATTTGATGTTATTCTATGTTTACTTACTAGTTTTCTAATATAGTTAACACCAATGGTAAAGTCGTGTGAACATACTTACGTTTGTGTGATGCCAGTATTCTATAAGACCCAGGAGATCGGTGCTTGGGGCATAAAGTAGAAAATCTCGCCACTCGTTGAAACTAATCGTGAGACTTCCATCTTTGTCCATTCTATAAATCGGATAATATAAGCAATGTGAATCGACGGCGATCAGAGATTCTTTAAATAACAATCATTTTATATGTTGAATAAAAAATGATAAAATAGAAAAAGAGATTTATGTATCAACGTATCGATCCCCGTGCGCAAAGCTACGATGACTCATGCTATTGTCGCCAGAAGCAGCGTATAGCTCGAACTACACGTTCTACTAAACTACACGTCGCTCGAACGATTTGAACGAACGCGCACAAATCGTTTGTTGTATGAAAAACACCTACCGTTGCAACAATTTCTTCGCTTCGCCGTCGGCCATCTTTATCCCTAGTTCCTCGAACGATTTGATCAATTCCTCCAAGTCAATTTTCCCTGAAACAATAAAGAGCGAGTTACAAACACGGTCAACACAAAGAAAATTGCGTGTTTCCGCAACACTGGACCGACGATGTCGTCAATGTCGAATGAATAATAAGAAATAATGACGACAACAGTAATCTGATCTCCTCGACACGTAGTAAACATCGGTACAGGTTTGCGTTCAGATTAATAGCGTCGTTCATCGTTTAATATCGCTTCAGAGAAAAATGTCGCGTCTAACATGAAACATCGTCTCTTTTTCTTCGACTCGTATTTTCGAGATTTACTTCTCTTCGGATTTGTGAAATTGAAGAAATTCATGTTAGCCAGTTTGTCGAGCGATCGATAACCGTAATAATTTTTAATAAATCAGTGTAATAAAATTATATTGCATGAAAAATTTAATGGGACATAATGCGACCTTGATGCGGCCTTAACCCCTCGGATCGCAGACATCATTATCTACTGTTACGTAGGATGACGCGATGGGTGATGCTTATCCGGAACACACAGTAGATAATGACGCTGAACTAGTCAAACTTTCTGTGTCTCCGGGTTGACACGAGTTCAAGACCCTGTTATGCCAATAAGTAGTATAATGAAAAAGAAATAAATTATTTTTCAATGATAAGTCGGGATTGCGTTGCTGTTGAAAACATTAGTTAACATTTACTCGTTCAGATTTACTGACCGTCTTTGTTCTTGTCGAGATGGGTGAACTGTAGTCGTAAATTTTTTTCATGCTCCCGGACATAATGTATGAATTCCGCGAGACTAATGTCGCCGCTTTTCGTGCTGTCCGATCTGGCCAAGAATTCCTGGAAAAAAACGATAATTACTGTAGAAGAATAAATAACGTGAGATACTTGAAAAAATTGTATTCGAGAATATTTGTTGGCGATGGATATACTGACAAGTTCGAGAGATCGGTATATATAGATACTTTTGTGGGTTCTTTTAAAAGTACTACGGAGAAACCACACAAGTCTAGCAAAAATATGTGTAAATCTATTCTCAGGCTATTTGTAGCCAATTGAAAATTTGCTTTTTACCGTCTAACATTAGAAATTGTCGTACAGTCGAATAAAATTTTAATACTTCCATAGTTTATCAGGATGGACGTTGCATAACGATGAAAGAATCGAACTATATAATGAATATATATGTATAATGAAATATATAATGAATATATATATAATAAATATATATATAATGAATATATATAATAAATATATATAATGAAATATAAATATATATTTCACCATAAAATGCAAATTTATTTACATTATTTTTCTGCGTGTGATTTGCGAACATAAATTTCATCGTTATGCAACCTCCAGCCTGATAAACTATTGGAGTATTGAAATTTTATTCGAGTGTATGACAGTTTCTATTTACTGTTAGACGGTATACATATATATATGAATGCGTATAAAATATACGCACATTACGTAGTAAATGAAATACAGAATTGAATATTCCACCGTTCCACATTTATACCATGAACACTTTATCGTGTTCGTAAGAAATGAGTTTAAAATCATATCATTTTCGAGATAATCGAAAACTTTGAATTTTATGTAACATCTGCAGTACGCAATTTAATGGATGTGCATGCGTACACGCGTTTTCGCAGAGCGAACAATCTAATCTCTGTTACAGCATGATTTTCAGCGGAAGCGCGACTGGAATGAATGGAGCGGTAAAGTAAACGTGAATGGCAGGTTAAAAAAACTAATTGATAGTCGTTAGTTTGAAACGAATCTATCAGGAATGTGAAAGTCACATGCAACGTCCGCATTGCTCGGTTCGATCCGTACGTTGGCGCCTACGTCGAGGCACAGAGAGGTTTGTTCACGGGAGTTTTCAAATGATTCTGCTTACCTCGGCGTAGTATTTATCGACTCCGACCTCGCGGAGCGCCTTCGACAAGTCCTTCACGTCGATTTTCCCATTTCCGTCCTGATCTAAATTTTGAAATATCTTCTCGAGTCGCTCCTCGTCCTCGGCCGGCAACTCGTGCAGATAATGCGGTGGCTTCACGCCATGCACGGCACTTGCTCGATTACCAGGCATGTTTTCTCTGTCACGTCCTGTGCTCCCCAAATATTTCCGAGGATTTCCTCACACAGTATCCTCGCACACATACACCCAGACACGTCACCGTTATTTTTCTCTCCCGTTTCCTTTCTATTTCTCGAGGCTACGGGTCTCCACTCGTCGTGTTTTTCTCCGATCACTGCACGGAACGTTTTGATCGTTAAACAAGCTTACGATAGAACTCATAACTGCATCACACACGTGGCTCGCGAGCAGTGTGCATCGATTTTTCTCCCCCTGAATAACTGGCACGTTTTCTACCTACCGAGTAACGTAATCCTGCGTGTCGCCGTTCACGTCGTCGATATTTCACGCGTTCTCTCACTGAATACTTGCCCACTGTAAAGATCAATGTCGACCACGGAAAACGATCGGAACTTCCACACCCTTCCTAGCTGTGTAATTCCAATAAAATCGACCGTGTACACTCACTGTATTACACTGAAACACACTGAGGCTGACTGAGGCTGTCTTACTACTCGCGTTCGGAACCTCACAACAGTTACAACCGTTTATGCACTACTGAAATACAGTGTCGCTGGAGTGTCCTGGATCGTGCGCGATTCTACCAAACTTATCTACTGGGCAAAGGCGCGCGCGTCGTGTGAAATTTGAACTCGCTCGTCAGGATAGAGCCCAGAGGTGGGCATTATTTGCCGAAACAAATATTCCCAATACTATTTAATATTTTAGATTTGATTTTGCTTAAAGAAAATAGTATTTTCAATAAAATATGCTATTTTGAAAATGAAAATATTTCTATTTTAACAAGCTAGAACACGAAATAAAATAGTTTACTCTTTGATACAGTTTACTCTTGATGTACAGTGTTATCGTTAAGAAACGATTTACACTCATAAATGTATTACAGAAAATAATGGTTCGAATTCATATAGAGACTCAATCCGGAAATTCAGAAAACTGAAACTTTAGAGATATGAATTTAGTCGAGATAAGAAGAGAATGCTTATATTGAAATATATTACGAAATATTTATTTATGTACGAACACATTATGGAAGTAATTGGAGGAAGTTCAAATTCATTTATATACTATTGAAAATATTTGAAAATAGTGTTGCAATTATGTCTGTAGTGCTAAATTGGTATTTAATTTCGAAGTTAGAAGTAGGACATTGGATTTCTCAAAATCGAGGCTAACAACGCCATCTAACGACGAATTTTCGTAGAAACGTTGATGCTCCGTAACGAAGAGAATTCTCGAAACGCGCGAATAGTTTGAATTCGATACGAGATTTCTGTTTCGAAAAATTAGAATATAAATAATATAATATAATCGGGCGAATTATAAACGGCATTCGGACGACTCGTAAAATAAGTACTCCTATGTATGTTGAATAGATAAATATATTACACTTTCACTTACAGTACAATTGTTAGAAAATACATTAAACTTTCGTGGATTTTCATAGACGATATAAAACATTCGAAGAGTTTTATCTCGACATTTATGCACCATTACCCCCCGATCAAGTGTTCTTTCCTATTGTCGAAGCATTCGTATCTCGAATTTCGTTTTGTCCGGTGATGGCGTGCCGCTAATAAACGAAAAACCGAGAATAACATATCCTTTTCTTATAGATAGGGTTTCTTACACGATGGATCAGGAAATACGTATTCGCAAAATTAATTCTACCATTGTAATTGTATGATTAATAATTGAAAAATCGGTTCTCTAGCGGTGAATAGTAGAATCGGGATAATATATAAAAAGTTTACCATGAACATGCCATCCTTTTATATTATTATATATATATATATATTTTATATATATATATATAGTTTTTCCATAGTTATTTATTTTAGAAAAATACATTAAAAATGCCAGACTAACAATTACAATTAAACACAACGGGCATTGCGAACATGTGACATACACATACATATATGTTTATTCTGTTAATGATGTTTCTATTCAAATAAACGAAAATTCCAATCGATTCTTTCTTTTCCTGTAGGTCGAACGAGTCTGAATTGTATTCGTGAATGCATTGCCCATTGTGTTTACGGCTAATGTAACAAAAATCTTACAGTCGGGAATTAATTTAACATAAATGTCACAAAAGTACCATTCGTACTGTTAAGTGCCAAGTGCGCGCTGACTATATGCAATTATATACCGATATGTATATAATAATTATTGTTTTTTTTTCATTATGTTCAAACAAAGAACGTTAATATAGATTGTATGTGGCTTCATACCATTAACATAGGTACGCGTGTATTATTATACACATAGTGACATGTTTAACATGCAATTAATCTTGAAGCTTGCACAAACAGTATTGTTGCGCTTATTACTTCCCATTGTACACAGCCTTCTTTGCTTTTACTCTACATTTATTAACGAATCGTATTACGAATAAAAACAAAAAAAGTAAACGACAAGAGAAACATGTCGAAGGGCAACATCTGACGAATGGATCGCTAGAAAAGATCATCGAATTTTATAATTCCTTTAAACGACGGAAACATGTAAAGTGTATACAAGGCTTTCTTTTTCGTCTCAGTCGCACGTGTAAAGGAATTACATTTATAGTGTACAAAGGAGGAGGCGATTGCGAAAAACGGTAGCTTACGGAATTAATAAAATTTGATAAATACGGTTTGTATCTGAACGTAATTCTGAAGACGGTATTCATTTACAGAAAGGAACATTCGATCTTCCATATTCAACCTTGTGCTCAGACTAAAAAATGCCCTTTAATTAGAATAGAAACATATACATAATATATGTACGCGCGATGTAGTATTTCTGTCCAACAATTTTTGTATATATTACGACACATACAAATGGTAATTGCCACCGAAACATGTGAAACCATCAGAGTTTGATTTGCAATCATAATAGATCTATTTGCAACGAAATATTCGGAATTGTGGTATGAAATTCGAAGACTATGCTCGTGTGAAAAGTAAATTTTTCAAAAATCAAAAGGTGGCCTCTCCCTTTCTGCAATATTGTCACATACTTTTCTTCAGTACTGTGGCCAATTCGTGTTTCGAAATGTAAACCTCATGATAGATGTGTAGCGATTGCAAATTAAATTCTCATCGTAGCAAATAGAAAATTTGTACTACATAAATTTTAAAGTATTTATCAGATTTATCTGTGAAATCAGTAACAAAATAAATAAAGTTTTTAACATAGTTCTCAAATATATAAATATAGCATCGAATCTATATGTAATTATAACACACCAATGTTACCGTCAAACGTCGAACAAATAGTTTAGCGTTCGAATATTTTTTGAAATCTGTAATTGGAGAAAGCTTGTATTTTCGTTTAAGTATTAAAAATAGATTATTCTTTTTTTCTGCTATTCCCATGTGATTGGCAATACTGCAACCATAACTCAAAAAAGACATGATTTTTACGAGCTGTACTAGACTAAACTAATTATTCTTATATTCGGGTACATTATTTTTTCTTTTGTTTCTTACATCCTGGTATTCCGCTACACGTGAAAAAAATTTGTATCGGCGAATAATAAAAACAAATAAGATTGCACCATTTTTCTCATAATTTTTTGTTTCATAAGTTAAACTAGTTATGCTCTGGGATTATTATTTCTTTCGAAGTCAGAATAATGTGCCTCGTATTCGCAGAACTGGAGAAAGAGAAGAGAAACTAACGCGTGCAACTATAAAACGTTTCACTCAGTTTTGTAGTACTGCATGGTTTCAAAAGGCACATTTCACGTTGAAAGAAATCATTTTACTTGAACATATCTAGTTTTCGTAGTAGCAAAGGTAAAACAATATTATTTAATGAGAAAGATAAAAAGATCGACATCTTGTCTTTGATCTCTAAAGGTCTCATAAAAGTCTACAATGTCACTTCCACTAAAACTGGAATCATTAATATTTATGCTATATATTATTTCATAAAAAATAGAAGAACCCAAAAGCTATTGCAATTCGTAAATCACTACAGTATAAACAGGTCGTAAACTTCATTTAACGTATTTGATTCGACGAAATGTTTTCCGTTATCACATTTTGTGAAATACATATTTCGAATTATATTAAATATTTCGATAAGGTCGAATAACGGGAAGAAAGATCTCTTTACCCGACGGTCGTCGTATATGAAATGCAAGAGAAGAAAATATAGTAATTAAGAATATAAACTTCTTATCAGTAAGAATCAAGTACTTGCGTTATCATGCTTTTCTCCTAAGGAACGTTCAATTCATCATTTCTTTTGCAATGCATGTATAAGAACGAACATAAGAACAAGATATAAGTATCCGAATAATATTAACATTCAAACCGCGTTGACAGTTAAGAAATTAAGGTGATAGTTAAGAGGAAGCCAATGTGACTGTTTTGGTTTCTCGTAAGTCCGTAAATCGAACACATATTTACAAACGTGAGAGCTGCAGCTCGCATACATAACAGTCTGTCTCGTTTCAATTCATTCGCCTTTCAGTAAGAAATAGTTTTGAGCCAGTGACTTTCAAATCAGTTATTCTGTATTATGAACATAGAGAATTTTTAAAAATAGAAAACGAAACGTTTGCTGAATTTGAAAGTCCGCTTGTTTAGTCAATATCGATTGATAAGTAAGAAACAACGTAATATATACCGTCAGCGTAAAAATATTATAATATGAAAACCACTGTCACAAACAGTAAATAAAATGCGATACAGTATTTTTATCAGGCACAAATGGAATTGAAAAATAACATTTCCACGAGAAATTGAAAAAGAAAAAGAAGAACGAAACGATGACTTTCATCCGTACATACTAAAAGATTTTTCTCAAACTTTTCGGTATTTGAAATTGTAACATTTCATACTCAAAATAGAAAATAGGAGGCTTCTCGGTATTGATTATTTACTTAAGTAATATATGTTTTTCGATTTTAAAAAATAAAATCACAGCATAAGATAAAGTTTCTTTTTATACATTGTTTTCCACGATCTTTGTTACTGTACATGAAATTTCTAAAGAGAGACGGATTCGAATTAAAATTCCGAAACGCAAAAATGAATTTCAGTAAAAAGAAATATTCTTAAAACCAAAAAGTTAACGTTTCATGTAAGAGTTTGAACAAAATATTATGACGATATACTGTAGTTATCGTATTTTATTCAAGAACATATTTTCAGATATGAAAACATGAACCGTAGAACGTAATGCTATTAAGAAAGCTACATAACATTTTAAAATTTTTTTATAAGCTAAAAATCAATAATTTCATATATAAATACATGTATACGTATATAAATATACATATAGATATATATTAATTAGAGCAAATATATATCTTAATTATTCAAAATTTTAACAAAATATGTTAATTTTGTGTTTACGCATAACGTCTATATGTATTTCGTAATATTTTTATCGTGTAACCTCGTTGCAGGTTAAATAGCATTCTTTCCGAATGTATCAGTAATATAATATCCTTTGCTTCATTGTGCAAACATACAAACAAAATATACTACATCCTGTCATGTTTATAAAACACTGACATTAATTTCTGTTAAATTTTAACAAATCTGCTTCTTGTCGTCTGTTCGATCAGTTTGTCAATGAATGTTGCCATTATGACAACACCACAACGGACCTCTTATCAAACCTTCACCGGTTCTATATATGTAAATCCCAATGCGGCGGCTAACTCTCACTTCTTACAATACATTGATCTCTATAACAAATTGCTACTGCGACTAATAAACATAAAAAATGTTGCGACTTCCTGCATAACTAAGTTATGAATTACCATCATGAAGAATCTGACAAACTGTGATCAACTAATTCTTTCGGAATATCACATACTTGTAGCTAGTATTTTCCTTTCTCTCTCTCTCTATGCTGGTTTATCATTTTAGAGGATAGTACACATTTTCACGGTGATAGAATGAGTACTACGTACCAAGAGACTTGCAAAGGCATAGTACATGGGAAAGTAGTGAATCCACTTTTTTATGTTACACTATACCAACAAGAGAAATTTTTCACAAAGTTGAAGAGCGAATGATAAATTTCCTTTCTCTGGATATCTAGTGATAATGTTTAAATTGTCATCGTCCGGTGGTGAGCTCTTATTTTAATTGTATTTAGAAGGGCGTTAAATTCATTCTTTGCAAATGGTACAAATTCTATTATTTTTTTTTGTTCTTCACTTTCAGTCGTTCCCTTGGAAAAAGTGTGTGTCATGCTTGATGCATGGAAGTTCGCACAAAAAAAAAAATATTATCTCGCGCATGTCAAAAGAACATGTCGCCGTTAAACGAATAAGGTCAGATCTAAGAAGTAGACGATCTTAGTAAGATTTACTGTCTTACTATTATTTTTTAGAATTGTCCTCTTCGCTCGACCAATGCTTCTCTTGCTCTTGAAGTTCGAACTCCCATCGCAATTCCAACTCCCGCATATCATTCGCAATACCGGCCTCGTATGTGTCTTCCTGTAGAATCGTTCGAATCAACGAATTGTAGAAATACATTCGCGATAACATCTTTTACAAATGTTGAAAATATTCGTGTGTGATACAGCATGTGTTTCAACTTGAAACCAACTGTTAGAACGAAACACGACTTACCTCTTCTGGTTTGTAGTCTTGATTGAAGTTTTGTGTGCCAAGCAAATTATTCGACGATTGAATCCAAGGTACAGTGCCGTACGGACTCCAATTTCGTACATCCTTTTCTTTTTCCCTAATGCCAGCTTCGATCATTTGCAGTTCTTGCGCTAGCCTTTCTCCAGCTCTTGCTCCTTGTGTAGCAAGCTGAACATATTATTTCAAATATTACAATTAAAATTGTGTAAAATATTTCAGTGCATTCAACATGAAAAAATGTTCTGTTCAAGTTGCATCAACAGTGTTTACTCTATTCCACTTAGACGGCGGATCTTATTGAAAATAAAAATATTCTTCATTGATTGTTACGTTAGAAATAATTTTACAATATACTCGAATTTCTCTAATCTACTACTAATTTCTTACATAGATGCATAAAGATCGACAGTCTAATTTCACCGAACCAAAGACCACCGTAATTACGAATGTATTGCTTTGCATTAGAAGAAGATTCCGTGGCTGTGTCTAAAAATCGATAATTTAATAATACCTTCAAATCATTGATCTTCTTCTCAAGATGTTTCAACTGTTGTTTTACTCTTTGCGATTCCAGGATTAAGCTGAAAAATTACATTAGTTACAGATTGATATTTCATAAGTTGTAGATTCATCAACATACTCTTTAGACATGCACTCCGGCCGTGAAAGTTGAGTGTGTGCAGTCGATTCGGACATATTCCGACCAAACGTGATATAGTTGTCCCCAAAACCGGAAGTATTGATAGGTTGTACTTCGCTGTTCGCAGCAATAGCAGAATAAGCTGTAATTAAAGCGTTATGCGGTTGGTTTAAATGTTTACAACGTCGCGCGACGTAACAAAAAGAGAACAATTTCACGTACGCTGATTTCCGTAATACCAAGATGTAACAGAGTTCGCCGTTGGCATGGGTCGATACGGAGGAGGTGCGGTTCCTTCAGTATAAAAATTGGTAGGTTGTACACCGTTACTAGATCTAAATAAGAAAATGCGTTATTTCTCTTATGTTCTCTATTAATATTTAAATCTCGTTCGATAATTTATTCTCTTTAACTGTAATTATCACCTCATTAAGTTTTTGGATAATTTAGAAATTGGTCCGTATTTATTACTAGATGACGCGTCGAATGGCACGAATTCATCGTCAAACAAGATCGGATCTGTGCACCGAAAGTTGTTGTTACAATTTATATTTGACGGAGGAACCATGAGATTACTTGGCGTATTTGTCCATATGGAGAAGTTGCACGATACTGTATCTCCCTGCATATCGTAATTCTGTGGACAATATATGAAAACAAATATAATAAAGAATATGTAGAGAAATATTTATAACAATAAGTTCACTAATCGCGCGCTCGTACCGTCTTTATCTGTGGCACTTGTTTGTTGACAATTGTTTCCAACTCATTTAAAATTTCCATTCTACGTTGTAGCAACATTGCCAATGTTTTAGCTACTGTTCGCTGCTGCGACATAAATGTGTGACAGTTTAATGCGCGTTACTTACACGTCTATTTATCAAATAGAAGAAATAGCAGTTACTTACCTTTTTAGCATTTGTAACGCCGTTGGTTACGTTCGACGAAACTTGCGACGAGTCCCACATATTCAGATTAGGTGCCGTATAATCAACAGGTGCATTCGGCACAATGTAATGAGAGCAATATATGTCCATATTTTTGTTCGGTACCATCGGCGACGCCCCTTGCGGAGGTGGTAGCATGTAATTCGTCAAAGAGCCAACAAAATTGTTTTCACTCGAAGGAGCGTGATGTTGCATTGGATTGATTTTATTTATACAATTGAAATCTAGAAAAGACAATCGAGGAATCGTTCCACTTTGATCGTTCTTGTTTATTATTTTACCTCTTACGAATACTTACTGTCTCTATGAGTATTATCATGCGATTTTATGGAATGATAAGGTAAATCATCATTTTGCTTGTATGTTTTATTATTTGAGCCGGTAACCGATTTGTCCGTCTTCATATCCGAATTGTTAGTCACAGGTAAGTTCGATCTGATACTTAACTTCCTATTTTTCGATCTGTATCTATGGAATGAATGAAAATTGTCTATTAAATATCCGATGCACACACGACTACGTGTATTCTTTCTTTTTTTTCTTGAACATAACTTACTTATCCAATTCCATGTCACTATGAGCAAAGGTACAGCTTGTGGATCTGGGACACGATCCCCTAAGCGTAAGATCTCGACACATGCTCACTTTGTATTTTGGTTGACCTGGGCCTACATTGTGAGTGCCATCCTGTGTTTTTCGGTTGCCGTGTTGTTGAATAAATTCCACTAATGCTGCAACTACTGTTCTGACAGCTTCTAACGCTGCGCAACATTCTGCTAACGTGGGAGGTTCGGTTTCTGTAATAACGATAATAAATAGAATCGGAGACGATCTCGATACGTTTATTTAACAAATACGACTCGAAGTAAATCGTACCTGGGCTAGGATCTATTGCAGCTAACAGTTCTAATTGAGGTCTTAGACTACTTAATTGTCCGGGATCGGGAGTACGTTGAAGAGCGATAACCAATTCTTGTACACTTTGAGCAAAAGACTGCGGAGTTTGAAGTTTGTCTATAATACTTTGCATGTGAGATTTATGGCTGGTATCTCCATATAATAACGCAGACCACTGATCAGGTGCTATTCTCAAACCAGCTTCGGTTGCAATCTGCACAATCTGTGCATCGTGCTCTCGTCTTAAAGCCTCGTACGTTCTGAATTCTTCTTTCAACTGCATCAACGACGAATCTCCTTCTCGTTTAGATACCTGACCAAACATATTCTGATTAACTATCTCGCTGAACAAACGATCACCGCAATCATTACTGTGAACGGATATTACCTTGAAACAACTCGCCCTATATAACAATTGTACAACGTGTCCTATACTTGTTTTAGATGCTTGGGGAAAATGTGATTCTAAACGTTGAACTACGAACATGACTAACACTTTCCTGGAAAGAGCTGATCCATCTTCCAAAGCCAATAAAACAAGCTTCAACACTTCTTCTTGCATAGCTGTTCAAAATGCGAACGAATTTATTTTATATCTGTTGGGTTTTCGTTAAGAACATTTTTAATAGTGCAGCGGTTTCTCGATAAACTTGCCCAAATGTCTGGACTTTCTATTGAAAATGAAACGTTCGACAGAGAAAACACTATTAGATCCGTTGTAACATACCTGGCCCAAGAAATTGACAACCACGAGCGCGTACAGCAGCCCATAAATTAGCGCTAAGCTGTTGCGGATTTTGGTGTTGTAGTATCAATTCTGTAACCGATCTTTCTCCTAAACTTCTGGCTGCTCTCACCGCACGCGCTCTTCCTTCTGGCACAACCAACTGACAACCCACAAGAGTCACTAATTTCCTTTGCATTGGCCGAGAAATTAGTCCCATGCCACCTATATTAAATTTATTAATACGTTATTTCATATCGTTAGAGATACTTTAGGGTAGAACTACACGTATTCGTTCGTACAAATGTATGCTTTCGCTTTTCGAATACCTGCAGCTAAAGTAGGATTTGTCTGACATGGTTTGAGATATAGAGCAAGTTCCTCAATGCAACGTTTAGCAGCCAAATAATTAGCATGGTCTTCAGGTGGTAGTAATTTCTGGTAAGCTGATGCAACATTTATGGGAACGGGATTCCCTACTAATTGCAGTAAAGCTTCGTTTACTGGTAATCTTTCTATTTCTGTGTTGATAATACTCTGAAAAACATAAACGATAGTTTGTTCTGTTCGTCATGCGATTTGGTACATAAATATTCAAGCTTGACGCACGGACGTTTGCGTTCTCGATAATAAAAACAGAGAAACATAGTCGATTAGAATGTAATCAGGTACGAAAAGTTGTAGGATAATTGTGATGTCACTTACTTGATCGAAAGGGCATTGTTTACGATGTAAATTTGCAAGGCACGTACGACATATAGTATGACCACATGCTAATGATATAGGGCCACGTATTGCCACATCAAAATCATGACAGCAAACTGGACAAGAAAGAAATTCAGTCCACTGTGGTGCCTGTATTGGCATTCTAAAACAAAAATCAAGCGACCATGTTTCATCGAATATTTGATTTCACAATTATTATCAGCATTACGTTCGTCGCGAAATAAATCCAGCAGAGGATCAATGCCTCTCGTAGAGTAATGTACGTACATTTCACGGAATCGTTCATCTACGTTTGCTAAACGCTCGTAAACGTGAATGATTCGTAACGAACATCTATTGCGCGGCTGCAATTACGGTGCATGTCACGCAATAAACTGGAACGGTTTCCACGAAAGAAAGAAGAACCGTGTCGTTTCAATAAATAATCACGACTCGTTCGAACGTTTACGAAAGTGTTAACAGCACGGCCAAGGAACATCGTTTCCATCGCAAAACATTTATCTATAGATATAAACCTGTTCGAAACGGTAACGTTTGTCCGTCAATTGTTTTATCACGCGACGATTATTTTTCTATCCCCCCAGTTTCTGCCAAATGGAATATTCGATTTCGTCACGATTAAACGCGCAACGAGGTATTTCGATTGTGCACCGTTTCGTTCGCACAGCTCGATCGAACATTATTATTTTTTTTGTCTTTTCAAATCGCTGTCGCTCGATGTTCTTAGCGTTCGTCGAAATGATTTCTCCGGATAGAATAAGAAGAGGTAAGAAAAAAAAGAACGGTATCTGCGTTCGCCACGAGGAAAAATGTCGGACCGAGAATTTTTACAGTTATAATCGCGAAAGATGATCGGGACTCACCTCGTTATTGCCTTCGCAAAACATCACATTAACTACTCGATTACTTCGCACATAGTTCTGCCATCGAAGCCAGAACAGATGAATCTGGATGAATCACAAATAGTGAGATGAGCTCAGCACGATATCCTTTACGCACACCTTTTTACATCACTAGTACCCATGACGAAAAATCATCTAGAAAAATGATATTTCAAGTTGTATCGGCAGATGGCGCTGTCGAGTACACGATTTTTGAAATTTGTTGCATTTAGTCCGATTTATATTGTCTTCAATGAGAGAATATTGTTAAAAATGATTAAAAAAACATGAATTTGATCGTTCATTGTGTTATTCTTCTTTTTAAATTTCATTGGAAGTGGTCGATAAAGTACGAGAACATACCAAGAACATATAATTATTTGATGTACCATTATTATAATTGGATTTTATTATCCACTAGCTGACCCGACAGACGTTGTCCTGTTCAAATTCCATAAATTTGATTGTGATCGTTTTGTGAATTTGTGAAAAGCTATTGGAAATGTGTAAGAAGTGTTTTGTTTCGATTTTGCAGACGTTGGATAATGTAAATTCCGATTGAAATATTAATTAAAAGTTGCAACGTTCTTTTTTTTTGTTGTATCGAAATATGATTCAAAAAGCACTTTTAGTTTTTCCCGAATTTTCTATTTTTCCGGGCAACTTTTCCAATTTTTTTTACGCTAAAAACCTGATTCGGACTACAACGAACATTAAAAAAATAATTAGCCAAATCGGTCCACCGGTTCTCACGTGATGTCGTTACCAACGAACAGCATTTCATTTTTATTATATAGAATAGAGAATAAATAACATGAGGAAAACCGCGATGATGAATTTTTGATTCTTACGTTGAACAAACAAACGCGTATCGAAGAAAGGATTCTGTGGTGTCATTTGTTCGTAGTTTACGAACATTATTCATAATATTACACCTACATTCGCTCTTGTAACCAATGTTGAAGATATTTTGATAGGTGTAATCTGGTGTAACTGTAAATCGTAAGTTGAGAAGTTTAGAAACAGCAACAAGAATGAATTGTAATCGACGCCACAGAGTATTGTGTTGTATGTAGATGGGAATGTCCGTTCTCATAAGGTCTCTCGTAGAGAGCAAGGGTTACATATGTAGGTGAACAAGTACTTATATATTTATTGTGTTCAACGGTGTATGCAATAAATTGCAGTACGCCTAATGTTATTCTTCTTTCGAGCCGAGATCAGCCGAAATCGTGGAAGGATCTCTAACGTTTATTGTAACGATCGAAGCTTTGATCACAGCTTCGCAAATCAAAATCGGCGAACAAAAATACGTAGAGAATTTTAGACTTTAGGCAAAAAGAAATTCGAATTAAATATGATACAGTTACAGGAAGAGCAATCATCGGTTTCGTTATTTAAGGTGGTCATTAACACGGTGTTGTATCCAGTCGGATATGCCAAAGTTTTAATACAGGTAAAGAACTATGCATTGTTAATGTAATCGCGTTGATGTCAATAATTGATCAGAAGTCCATCTTTCTTTCAAACAGATTGGATATGAACCGATTTTACCACGACCTACGACTACCATATTATTTAGAAAGCCGGCTTTGGCTTTGCCTAATATATTCGAATACGGTAAGTACAAATTTCCCATTTCGGATATCACCTTGGACAAAGGATAAATTAGTTTTCCATTAGTTTATTTTCACACGATCTGCTTCAATCGTTACTTGCGAATCATATATTAAATGCTTCTACCGTTTTGTTGTTTCAGTAAATTATATTAAAAAAGTGGACGGAATATCTGGATGTTATCGTGGCGTTGTTCCAACGATCTGTGCTGACATTGTAGGTACAGTAGTTTTTAATAAAACATCTAACTATATAAAGAAAGCTGTAGAAAAAGAAGAAGAAGAAGAGGAAGAAACGAAAGAGGAGTAGGTATATATTTGTATAATCAGAAATCTCATATTTAATATTATGCGAGAAACGATTGGTATTATGTTTTTCCATCTTCTCGTTTCTCGATGATGCATGCGATAGTGGTGTTTTCGCTAGTCAAGGCAGTGTAATTTGCATTATTCGGAAGTATACAGCTGCACACGTAGCTAGTTTTCATAAAAAAAACGAGTATACCCTCTTAATGATTTATATCAATTTCTTTTTCAGCAAACAATGTACGACGTTTATATGTGAGCTAATACAGGGTTTAATTAGTAGAACGGTAGCAATACTATTCAGTCATCCATTAGAGGTCATCGCATTAAGGATGATGGCACAGTTCGTTGGCAGAGAAACAAAATACAAGTATGCAATCACCGTTACTGTAATTATTCTTCTGCTACTATAGTTATATTCATCTTGCTCTTTTTACGAATTTCCAGTGGGTTATTTAGTTCATTTGTGGAGGTATACAAAGAAAATGGAATTTCGGGATATTATGCAGGATTGATGCCTAAGCTTATCGGAATCGCAGTTATAATGACACTATTCAACACAACTAGCTATATCATTGGTAGATATATTCTAACCGATGAAGCGACAAAACCGTACGTGCATCCTACCGTAAACGTAAGTGAATTGATTATTTGATTGCTGTAGAAGCATAGTTCTACGTTAATGTTTCTTGTTATACTTTCATAGTTCATAGCAACGACAGCTGCATATCCATTCTGGGTGGTTTCCCATTGTATGGCTGTGAATAACTGTGGGTAAGTTATATTGATACATGCTCGGCGTATAGAATACATTTTATCACAATTGTATGGACTTTGATACATCAATTTATTTTTTTTAATATAGTTTGGTCGCCGGTCTTCCTCCACATATGCCAATTTATAATGGGTGGCGGCATTGTTGGTCTCATCTGTCGGCTACTAACCAATTGAAGAGAGGAAACAGTATGTTCTGGCGTTATCATACAGGACAACAAATAATGAGAGACGGAAAGCCAGCCGTTTTATAATAATATTACATTCATTTCGATTCGAGAAGACGAACAGTAAAATCAATTTTGTATTACATAGATTTTATCATCCAGTAAAGCTCAGTTAGTTGCCGTGTTTGCATTTATATTACTGATCATTGAAAATTCATTTAAATAGTAGGTTACACGTACTATCGACTACACCCTTTCTTCTCCTTCGGGACGTATGTGTTATATCGCAAAATCGGACAGAATCTTTTCTACAAATACATAGTGCTATATAAAGTTTTCTTTTTTTTTTATTTACTATTGTTATATAAATACCGAAGTGTTTATTCTTTATAAGATTTATGAAACGAGTATTTTTTCTGGTATTTATACATAGAAAATATGTATAGACGAATACGAACAACAGTGAAGTACAAGAGAAATTAAATTATATGTTTGCGGCAGGTTTCTTTTACAAATGTTATACACCCTGTACAGTAAAGCTTTGATCTAAGACAAACTCTGGGGTCCGTGCTGTCTCATAGATCCTGTGGTTCTACTATTTCTTTGTGTGAAGGCACACTACATACGCCAATTAAACCGCTAAATATGCGATTGGATTGCAACTGTATGTTAATACTTTATACTGCTCGACGTGGCTCGAGCTTCTCGGCTCGATATTCGATTCTCGTTGATCCTAAGGTTTCTATTTTCTTCGATTTTAGATCAAAGCTTTACTGGATAAATATCGAAGCTCATTGCATCACATTAATAATTAATAGCTATGACAAAATACACCTGCGTTGTTCTTGTTGTTTCGAAAACATCTATTCGAATGTTAATTTCTAGTTAAATTGGCAGTGATTTTGTAAATGATCGAACAATTTAACACTGGTTAATAAAAAGTAAATGTTCTTGAAAGAAGAGATGACTGTTTAATTCATATTTTTATTTGCTATTTCGATGATTTCAATCAATTTACAACATGTTTTACCAGACATTAAGAAGTTATACGAGTATTGCGTCATTAGATCGTTTCTTTTCGTTCTAAGTATCCTATGAATAATACACACAAGCCTACATTATACTATATCGCATATTTTTTCAAATTTCTGTATAAAAAAAATATCGACTTGAACTACAATTTTAAATATTACACAAATGTTTCATCAGGTATTACATTTGAACTTTAATTTATCTATATAGTGCGATAAGACGAATGTGAATAATGAACAAAACAATCAATATGTTATTTTTAATGGATATTTTTGTATTATACAATCTAGTTTGATCATGATCTTGTAATGATCTTGTACTAGAAGCAATTAAATGTATGTAGCACTGTTTTTAAATCAATTTCTGATTTAATAAAGGCAATGCAATCTCTCATCTTTGCTAAAATTAATTTTACCATTTAGTTTAATTCAAAGAGAATTATTATACTAAAATTACAGAAAACATGACCTACTAAGCATACACATTTTATATTACAGCCTAAAGGCTAATTTCTTCGGATTATTAATTAGGTAGTATTTGTTATCATTTTTTCATTAATATTCGAATAAGAGTACGTTTCTTTACTTTCTGTATAAAAAGAAGATTAATCATTTTCTCTAAAAACAAAAACATATAAAAAGTAATATAGCCATTAACACTGCAATATAAATGTTTATAAAAAGTAATCTGAAGAAATTATATAAATTTCTTGAACGTGGTTTTATATTAAAAATACAACAAAAAATACGTGAGTTTACTTGCGACGTTTGTGATTGGCAAAAGTTCATACCTTATGTATAATTTAATATATGAAAGCTAAATGTATAAATATGGTTTTTAAAATACAATATATTGGCTTAAAAATTAATGAACGAGTAAAGAATATTTGCAAATCTCAGCGTGACACAAAGGAATGTACATATTTAAATGTATACGTAATTTCGCTGAACTTGTGTTGGATTTTTTTTCATATTTTTACAATTCCATATTTGGCTTACAACTTTAATGATGTATATTTTAGGTTCTTGAAAATTTAATGTCATGCAACCTCAAACGGGGTTATCATATAACTGTACATTGCGTGTTTGAACTTTCTTCTCCTTTTTTTTTTTTACAATGCAATAAAGTTTCAAACCGTTAACATTTAATATTTATTTAACAAATATTACCTTATGGTATTAAATATAACAAGTGATTGCTGTCAGGTTGATAGCCCATGGTTTTCATAAATCTATATACATTAAGGAATACTGTATGTTCAGGAATGTTTTACAGAATCAATATGGATTAAGAAGCATGTGTTCTATTACATTAAAATACTTTTTGTACATTTAAACAATAAATATGTAGCATATTAGAAGACTGTTCAATATTCACATTCCACGGCGAAAGTTCTGACAATATTGATTTACTTTTCAGCTTGGACATCTTCCTTCAAGTAATATCTAATGAAAGATTTCCTCTCTCGGTAAATGCTACGTATATACAATGGTATATAATGTCACTGGTCTTTATAAAAAAGAAGCGAAACTTAAGATAAAAAAAGAGACTAACAGTACTGTGGCAGTATAATACTTAACATATTTATATAGAATGTAACTTTTTCAAGGATACGATTATTATTTTATAATAATCTACCAACTAAAATCTTTATGCTTTTATTATATCAAAATCATATGAAAATTATGTCATCGAACTCATACTTGATCCCAAAATGAACTATTAACAAATCATTTTACATATTTCAGGATTCTTAAAATAATTGACAATGTAAAAACCGATGATAGATATTTCGTCATAATGAAACATAAGTTTCGTAAATGTTGCAAAGATATCTATGATAATTAGTAGTAGTAATCGAGTACGCTGCTTTTCAAATTTACACGAAATTAATTTCTAAAACAAAAACATTTTGATTCTCATCTATTTATAATCAACTAAAGAAGATAATTCTGTTTCTGTGTGTCTTACAGAAGATACCAATAACGTATGGTTATCTACTTGTTAAATATTTCTACAGTATAGAACTTTATGTATATACTTGTTCACGACGTATGCGATAGTTATACGTAGAAATTTTCAGAGAAATGTACACAATACTGAAAATATAATAATGACTATTCAAAAAGATTCTATATGCTTATAGTATTGTAACAAAAATATCGCTTTTAGTATTATATTTACTATGGAAAATTGACTCATATTCGTATGTATAGAATGGCCAATTTATAGTAGATTCCAAAATATCTTTTATAAATGTTCGTTAAATGGAGCGATTTAGAAACACATACTTTACAGAAATTATCTATACATTTTATATGTTAAATGTTTTATATACCTATTTGTAATGTGGTTTCAATACCTTACATATACATATATATATTAATATTCATATAATACTTTAAAATTTCGTCGTTTTTAAATATTTTACTAAATATTATAATTAATTTTAATACATAATTCGTTTTTCTTCTGCATAAAGTTCTATCATCTTATTGTTCTTTTTAAGTATATAATTTGACACACATGACAAATATTATGCTGTTACTTTTATAATTAATCAATTAATTAATCAATAAGAGACACGAATACGATTTCGTTATTCAGAGTCTTATCGATCAGAAACAATCGACTAAAAATTATAAATTTCTATTACATAAAGTTCAACCATCTCTATTCTCTCTCTCTCTCTCTCTCTCTCTCTCTCTCTCTCTCTCTCTCTCTCTCTTTTTCTATGAACATAAATTAGGCCACAGCAAAAGTGTCAGAGTAGTTATCATTAAGCGCAAACGGCTATAATTATTCGTGACTAGTGCATATAACATACACTGATTTATATTCGAACAAGAAATACCATGGTATATCACGTTTATCGTTAATTCCGTAATCACTACTTTAAAGTAAACGGCAATAATTGTAGTTATGTGCATACTCGAATTTATAATACAATGCAGATTTAGAATTCTGTTCATCTAAATCAGTGTTTAATATCAAGCCGATGCAATCAAATTTTAATGAAACCTTTTTACACGTATAAACTTTCTTATCTACCAATACAGAATATACATACATATGTACACATACTTCTTTCAATGATAATTATACAGCGATCATCGATATATGAAATATTAGAATCCATTCGAAACAAGTGATATTAAATCGAAACCAACTGATATCAAGTCTGTGCCTCGTTCTCTTAATGTAATAGTGTCGTACAATTATATTAAGTCTTATTCGTTTGTTATTTCGAAAACAATGTCCCGTACACAATATTATATTAATTCTAAACAATAAACTGATATGTTCGTCGTCTGCGTTAATGAAAAGGTTGGAAACTGTTACTTAATTATGCACTTTCAGACATGTGCGATTATTATTCTGCATTGGTAGCGTAAAAATTTGCACGTGCGGAAACCTGTCATTAAAATTTGAGAGAACCGCACGGTATGGTTCCCTCGTGAGCGTAATGTCATGAAATGCTTTTTTACTCGTGCATGAAATTAATGTCTGTCGATTGAATAGATTATTATTTCAAGTCCAATTCGATTTCTGGACTTTCTAATGAAAATGGTTTGAGATTCTCCACTATTGGCGTTTGATCGGGATCGACCCGTATGCGGATCCTGTTAGTCTCTAAAGTCCGTGGGAGCGTACGTGGAAGATCATCCTTATATGACTCGGATATGGGTGAACTATATGATACATAAATTCGTACAACATCTGGACTCGGTTGTGGTGGCGTTTTGGTTGCTTTGGGCGTGGGTAAGCCACCGCTGCCCGAGCTAGCATTCGAAATATTACTTTGTGTATCGAGGCTATTGTCTAACGCTTGACACCGTGTCGCCGAACTAAATACGGAAAGGTCGGCTGTCGATGTAACAGACGTGTCTGCCAATGACCGTCGCGAGCCATTGGGAGAGGCTCCATCATCAAGATTCGGATCAAGTGAGAATTTGCTTCCTGCACATATATTTCAATTTTTATTATACTGCAATCGGATATTGGAACAAACGTGTCTTTCGACAGAGAATGATTTTTTGCGCAAGTACAATATATATATATATATATACGTTCAACTTAAAAACTGTCTTTCTCTCTCTCTCTCTCTCTTTCTCTCTAACAATCACTATGCCTTCTCCTATGTGTGTGTGTGTGTAATAGAGAAATTAATGCATATTACATACTACGGGTTTTCTTTTTGTTCTTTCATTTAGTAATTATTATTTAAATGGCAACAAAAGTTTGGCATACTCTCAGTTCAATAGTAATCTAAGGTAACAAAAATATAATAAACATTCACGTACTCGATTCTCTGACACACGCATGCTATTCGTTATTTTGTTCTGTAGAAAATCTCTTAAAAATATGTTTCACAAAACAATCACAGTATGAAAATGAACAGAATGAAAATTTTGAATGGAAGTTATCGAGGTACGTTGTAACTTTGTTCTGATGATATTGAGCATGTTTGGTTTTTATCTACAACTATATAGTATCGATCGTGATACTCCTAGAGTACTTTTTGTTGTAAAGTTTTATCGAAACGACTGATCATTTATTGTACGCAATAGTTTTCTCTTTCTTTTTGTTCTTTCTAAAAACCTACGTTTAAAAAATATCTTACAGTCTAGTGTTATATATAACCATTATATCAATCTCTGAATCTTTGTCTTTCTTCGTATCCTTAGTGGTATTTTCTTGTTTAGAATGCAGAAGGCAAGTATTTATATCACCGTGTACTATGTTTTCATTATATTGTAACTCACCGCCAAGACCACAATCAGTTGGTTCAACCGGTGTTGTACTTTCTCTACCGTCTTCGGCGATCACCAAATCTCTACGCTGCGTTATGGATTCACGCATTGCATGCTGTGCATCGCTAAATTCTTCGCTTCGTCTTCCAACCTAAATGCAACAGATCATAATAGTATATAGATCAAACCGTATACCATACAAGATATTTAATTGAACACGTTCCCATAGTTTTGATAAAGTAATGTATAGACTGCGGATCTTTATGCAGTTATGCATAAAAGTTTAAATAATTGAAGATGTTAACACTTTACCTACCGGAATCCTATTAATAGGATTCTCAATAATTGTGCTGTATCAAAAGAAAGCGTAGAAATTTTCTTTTACATTGCAATCTTAAATGAAATTATTAGATGACGTTATTGAGGATGACTTGTTAGTTCACAATGAAAATTGCTGTTACTATTGGAGGTTCCATTAAAAAGTTTTTAGCCATGTACCAGATTTTTCAAAATTATGCAATAATCACCAGTCGGTAATGTGTTAATATAGATGATTTCTTCTCTATTAAAATCATTACTGGATGTAACAACATTCAATTTAGTTTCTATTTCTTGCAATCGATGCAGTCAATTTTTATTTTGCGTAAAGATCCGCAGTCTACTAATGTTAAATGGTCACTTTTAATGCTCCGTAAACCTAGTTGTTAATCACCTTAATAGAAATTACCTTGCTCGCAAATGAAGGTTCTTTGAATGTACCGAATGGAATTCGTGGTAACTCGTGTGGCAACGGTGGCCCAGGATAATCCAGTTTAGCACGTTTTAGTTCTTCCATATTGCGTTCCATACTACTTATTACTGTGTCATCGTCGAAGCAGAAATCTCTTTCCAGCTTGATTTGCATATAGTTACAAAACTCGTCTAGACTTTCCATTGGCATAAGAAAACGTTTATGCATCTTCATGATGGTGTACGCCATAGCCGGTAAAATACGATCACCGTCTAATAAAAATACGTCCCAAATTCGAAGGCCAAGACTAACAGGCGTCTATTATGGATAGAAAAGAGAGAAACGTATTTAGTCGTGACATTTAATCTGAACGTGTATACTGTAACGATTAAATAACAGTGAAAGATTAATGAATATTCCTCTACCCTCTCTTGAAAAACAACAAAGAACCATTTTAATGAGTAAAGAATGGAATCGCAGCCACACTTATCGAGCTTCCTTTTCAATTTCGGCAGAAACTTATTCATGATCTTATCATGATGTTCAATGTAACGATTCAGCTTCGGGAATCCATCAACGTAAAATCCTGAACAGACAACATATTCGTTGAATTATAATAGAAACGATTATATTGGATTGGAAAGAAAGTTCGCAGCGTATATTAATTAGGAACCGAAGATAAAATTAAGGTATTTATTCAGTATGTTATGAAAATGGCAAAATGTAATAGAACGGAATGGAAAATATGTTATTGAATAAATCTATGAATTTTGGCTTTAAATTTTAGTTTACAAACGCTGCGAACTCTCGTTCCAACCAAATACTTGACTTCAATTATATGAAAATATGATCAGACCATGCATAGTGTATTTCTTATCAGCCAGCAACACAGAAAGACCCCAAAATGCATCCTCTTCATCCATATATAATAAAAGTAGTCCAGCTAATACAGACATCCCTTGACAATAGCCTACTTCCATATTGTACATGCTATAAGCAGCCAACACATAAAACATGGATCGTTGTTTTATGCTATATCGTTCTCTGTCAATAGAAAATCGATGTACATACGTACATACATCAGATATGTTAGATCATGAATCGTTTGGCATTTTCACAACTATGTACCGTTCGCTTACCTATAATTGATATGATCTCTATATTGTCTAGCAACGTCAGCGTCGATTTGTCTTATTTCGGTAGACCACTGACGCGCAAGTTTCAACATTTCTTCGTATTTACCAGTTTGCTCTTTCTTCAATGTTTTTATACCGAGAAGCAACGCCCAAACTTGACCGCGAAATCTATCAGGAATCCCTTTGTATACTCTACGTCGTAATTTCTCTTTCGTAGAGGTGCTATCCCACTGTTTCGTCATTTTCTCCCATTTCTTCAATCTCTCCATTTCCACCCGATGACATTTAATTTCATTCGGGTCCGGCTTTTGTGGCAGTCGCTTATCACTGAAACATAATATCATGGAACGTTAACACGATCAGTCAGAATAGTAATGATTAGAAGTTTCAGCTAAATATAAATTAATGTTTTCCTACCACCACTGGTCACTACCAGTTCCAGATTCACTATTTTACAATTATTGAAATAATCAAAATAATTTTATAAGAATTAATTGTATAAATATGATAATAGGAGCCACACAAAGTCTAAATAAAATCAATCTTATCATTTCTATAAGGGAACATGTACCAGTTACTTTTAAGGCTCGATTGGTTTTCGTATTAATACTCTTAAAGTCTTTGAATCTTTTAACTCTTATACGCTCCTCAGAGTAGAAATTTCACATACTGTAAAATCATTGATCCCTTTGTGTCTACGTTGCGAGATGTATTTCTTTAGAATGTGACGTTACAAGTGAAACAAAAATTTTGTTGTTTTAATGTGCAGAGCAAACATGGGTGAATTATTATCCTAATCTCTTTTATGCAACTATTCTTGAGGAGGCGTACTAGGGTTAACAATGTCATTGCTTACTGTATGAATCCATATCTGTCAGTCGTATGATACACTTCGTAGGCAGGATCTTCCCAAGAGTCGATCTCCGCTCCATTCTCTCTACCACGGTCATAGCAGCTAAATATTCTATCTCGCTCTGCGGCAGACCGTTTCAATAATTCTTCCTCATTCATCCCCCGTGAGAATTCGCAACCAAACTCTTACAAACATGCCGTCTTATTAAAGTTCTATTTATGGTGGGCTGTTATCTATAACAGAAAGAACATTGCCGATCAATTATTTAGCCAAATAATTATCACTCCTATATTCGAAGGAATTTTGATAACTGTGATAAATTACGATTAGCTCCGTCGTGACATTGTACATACACTAATCTATTATTACCGTGTGACAGCCGACGTTAAATAATAATTATAACTTTTCCCGATATCGAAGAAGATTCAGATACCAGATCAATTACGCCTGCGACTGAAAACCTGAATAGGGACATTCTGATTTATTTGATAAGCTCGAGGAAAAAGTAAATCCGATTCTATATTAAAATACAAACTTCCGATGTTCTAAAGTTATCGCGCTGCATATTGACAAGAAAGAAGGTTATATACATTGAAACGAAACGATGTCCCTAGTGAAGGATGTTGATCTTACCACTAAAAAAATTAATTCTTTTATTATAGACACTGCATGATTAAAGATTAACTAATTTTCTTCGTTTCATATTACAGAAAAAGTCGTTTCTTCATAACAGTCATTCGTTTAGTCGAAACTGCCGTCCATACATACCAGTACACGCAGTTCAAGCCGGATTCGGATGTTTCCATTCTCTTTTATGCATCAGCGCTGCCAACAGATTTATCGTAGAATTCAAACAAATAAACTAAATGAAATATTGTCAATAATTTCTTTTTTTCTTTATTAACACATTCGTCGGTATACCATTATAATAATTATGTAATTATTTTGTCTGTTATCTCGTTAATGGTAGACACTGTCGTTATACGAAACTCTTACGATTTTATTGGAAACGATTCTTTATTCTTATTTGCATATCTTATCTGTTTTATCACATATCATTCTGAACTACTCGTTTGATTTTACTTATAATTAATAATGCAGCTGCAATTGTTTATTTACTCCGTATATTGATTCTCGTACGAACGAAGTGTAATAATTATAGACTGCACATTTACATATGGCGTATAAAAATATTATCAAAAAATATTTGAATGCGAAATTCGATCGAATTTGGTACGATTTTAATTAATTTTGAGATTTAAAATTACACTTTCTTCTTCAAGATTAACTATGAAAATTAAAAATTGCATAAACATCTATGGAGTCTAGTAATGAAATGTACGTTTTCTGTTTGAATATTGAACAGGCGTGAGTATACTACTAAAGTAAAAATAAAGCAATAAGTACAGGTAAAAGCATGTCTGTGTTATTTCAATGAATTAAGAAAGAATTTTAATAAACATAAAAAAGGACGGCTAAATATAAATAAGTCAAATATTGACTACGTTCAAAGTTTAGATCAAACGATCGATTTTGATTCGCTTTATCTCATACTTGTGTTGCGCGTGCATAACTCCATTTTCAAGAATTCATTCTATCATTCGCTGTGCATTATTTCCAACTAACAGAATGTGGTAAAACCGGTGTGTAATATCAAACCCTACATCCTGCCCAATCATCAATTTTTTCCCGGTAAGATCAACTAACTATTCCAGAGGATACCTTCTTCATAATTTCTTGCAGACATATTTGTGAAAAAATCGCTCGGCAAACCTGTAGAGCGAATAAAAAAATTCGTAGAAACAAGTCATGTACCAAAAATGATTATTTCCTCGGAACTGAATAGTTGATAAATATGAAGATTCTCATTTTCATCGAGACTAGCGTATCCTAAATAAATTCTTAACGCTAACCTTACCAGCTACAAAATGACAAGACTGAACTTATATTTAGATTTCTCACAATTTCTATAATAACACGAGATCGATTGAATAATTGAATAAAAAATAAAAAATGTGAAACCGGTCGTGGTACGGTTAGAATTGTCAGTAGATATACATAAATAAAAAAAAGAAGTCCAAGTTTCGTTCTAAATAAAAGGGAAGACTAGATTCTTCTCGATACAACTGAAAGTGTTTCCAACATTGTAAAATATTTGGGCCCTGAAAAGGGCCAATTTAGTTATTCGTTTCTGCTTAAATTTGTTTAAGCCTTCTTCTCAGTCTTTTTTGGTAAAAGTACTGCTTGGATGTTGGGAAGAACGCCTCCTTGAGCGATGGTGACACCAGACAGAAGTTTATTCAACTCTTCGTCGTTTCTGATCGCGAGTTGCAAATGTCGTGGGATGATTCTGGTCTTCTTGTTGTCACGCGCCGCGTTTCCCGCCAATTCGAGAACCTCGGCGGCCAAGTACTCCATAACGGCGGCCAAGTAAACGGGTGCCCCAGCACCAACTCTTTCCGCGTAGTTCCCTTTCCTGAGAAGTCGATGGATACGGCCCACGGGGAACTGCAATCCAGCTCTATTGGAGCGAGACTTTGCCTTCGCCTTAGCTTTTCCTCCTTTGCCACGTCCGGACATTTTTCAGCAGGTTCGTTGGAATTTCAAAGAAATAAATCGATAGCACACGATCCTCTCGTCTGCACGATCGGTTCGACTTTGTGGTCTAAAATTGTCCGCGCTACGTATTTATGCCCTTTCCACGGCACATCTTGCGACCAATGGCCGACACGCAGCGCTGCAATTGGAGCAGAGAAACAGATGGCTCGGAGCAGGTGTAGAGCATAAGCTCCGTTCTTTTACACAAATTATTGTGCATATTTCTTTTTATTTAGAAAATCTTAGAAAAGATTTATTACAACATTAGGTAATACAAAAAAAAACCGTATCCATAGCGAGAAGCATTATCAGTCTAAACATAAAGGTATACGAATTAACATTTTTCTTTTTGTTAACTCTTAAACACGAAGGTTACAATTATTTTAAAATGATATAATATAATAAGAAGCGTCCAGAGGCAACTGAAATCTTAATTTATGGAGTTATTTCAAAAGTAATAATCTTTGAGCATCATATAAATTGCACTGCCAAAGAACATGGTTCAGAGTCATATATTGTGCATATTATACGTTCTTCCGAATAATCAATTGAATTCTGTTTATTCCAAGATATTAAACAGTTCGCACGTCACATACGTAGTATAAATTCGAATTGGAGTAACGGAAGTCGTACACTCGAATGAATTATTACAACTTTGATCACTCCGTGAATTTTACCGTGAACATATTTCAATATCGAGTTTAATCTTTACCAACACCTCGGCAATGAAAAGAGTATTTGCACCGAAACGTAATAAATAGTATACTACGTATACTCCGAAATTATGCCTTCGGATTGCGCAATATTCTGTATAATAGATATTATAAAAGAAATGTGATAATAACTGGCCAGCGGATTTCATGCATTTCGGGCAAAAATGTAATTTAAAACATTGAAAACGTTAGAATTTCAATTTCGCTCCAATTTGTTCAGGTAGACAATTTTTATTTTGCATAAATATCCGCTGTCTATTCATAACGTATATTATTTTCTATTATTTTCATATCTGAAACCAAGTATGTACCAACGTATATGTGCACGTAGATAAATATTTATGTTTTTGTTCAAGGTGTTTACTTGAATCAGGGACACAAAGGACCACAAATTATTATTACATCGTGGCAATAACGTTTGATTTCGTTGTGGTTTAACAGAAGGAACGATAAGATACTGTATACATATTAATTGAATGTTGACTTTGTGGAATATATCGAATGCTCGTGAAAGCGTCCACAGAAACGTGTCTGGACGCGTTCTACGAAATCAATCCCATTGTCCAAAGGTATGTACAATCGCCGCGCCAATCAGACGGTAGGCACGGTTGCTGCGTTCTGATTGGCGCGCTAGAGGGCACCGTTTGCCTTATATAAAGGAACCGTTTTCTCCGAACGATCATTCTCTGTTCTGCAGTCCTACTGATACGTCTTATTTGAATTATCAAACTGTGAGCAAACCGTGACGACATCATGCCGCCAAAAGTAAGTGGAAAAGCTGTGAAGAAAGCCGGCAAGGCCCAGAAAAATATCAACAAGGCCGACAAGAAGAAGAAGAGGAAGAGGAAGGAAAGCTACGCAATCTACATCTACAAAGTCTTGAAACAAGTACACCCTGACACCGGTATCTCCAGCAAGGCGATGAGCATCATGAACAGTTTCGTCAACGATGTGTTCGAACGCATCGCTGCCGAAGCATCAAGACTGGCTCATTACAATAAACGGTCTACCATCACCTCCCGGGAAATTCAGACCGCGGTCAGGCTTTTATTGCCTGGTGAATTGGCCAAGCACGCAGTCAGCGAGGGCACCAAGGCGGTCACTAAATACACCAGCTCGAAATAAGTGAAAGTATTTTTCACTGCAACAACAAAACGGTCCTTTTCAGGACCAACAAAATATTCAGACGTTGAAACTATATCCTCGATCAACTATTATTTAGTTACATGCTTATAGCATCAATTATATTATTTATTCGTAGACTGCGGATCTTTATGCGAAATAAAAATGTTTTTCATTGATTGCTAGACTTTGTCACATTGACAGCAACATCACTGCATTCTTGAATTTTGAAAATCTTTTTATATTTCGTCAGATTTTCTTCGTAAATGTATAAAAGATCCACAGTCAAGTTTATTAGTTACACTTGTGTATAATCGCATGGGAAATAACTTATTCCTTTTGATGAAACTTTGTTGAAAATATTCTGCATCGATTGTGGGACGCAGTAGTTCAATCAAAATTTATAATGTTCTTTTCGTAGATTTTTCTATTTCACCCAGCTAATTTCTTCATAAATGCAGAGAAATCCACGATCTATTGGCAATATCACTGTCGAAGCATTACTCAATTTATAAAATTAGTAAAAAATTTTTACTCTTCTTTATACAGTGCGCATAGAGTAAAAAGGCTCTTCGTAATACATGTAAAAATTGTAGTCTCTATAAGATGATTTAACGCGTCCACAACGGCTCCTGATAAGAACCACGAAACCACGAAAATGTTGTACATACAAGTATCGCCGATAGTACATTGGCACGAACGTGTTAAATAGTAAAACAAATTAACAACGTTGCAATTCACGTATATGACGGTTTTATTATGAAACGAACGAACATTGTATACAATATCGAAAATATTAGAACAAATGCAATACCACCTATTTACATTTTACTTTGAGTTTTCGACAATGATCTCTCCGTTGAGTGACTTGCTCCATTTCGATCCACTGATTTATACAATTTTTATAAAACACTGTCCGCTCGACGAGTTGTCGAATCATTTCTTTCTTTTTTTTTACATACGATTTAAAACACTCTGGATCGACCTGAGCTCCGATATTAATTTTTGTCCATGAGGTTGATTGTATAAGGTAGTCAAACATTTCGATATTACATCTTGACATTTTGTGATGATTTTCCGCCTGCAATAATAATAATTAACCAGAATTACTTTATCTAATGTACAGACTGTGGATCTTTATGCAAATTAAAAAATGTTCTCATTGATTGCAGGACACAGGAGCTAAATAAAACTTGTCCTATTAAGCTGACACTAATACATCGATCTCCTTAAATATTTTTAACATATCCACTGCTTTAAATCAATTACGTGTATCAATTTTTATCATAAATGCAAAAAGACCTGCAGTCTATACGACTGTAATAACAAATATCTTACCTAACAAAATTGTTGGTGATATTAGAGTGGTGTATGAAATAATTAACCAAATTAGCAGTCGACTGTATCAGATGGAACTCGTTTCCTTCGTTCAACCAGGTTCTCGTGTCTTTCCCGATCATTTTGTAGATATCCAAAAGATCTTCCATTGCAATTCCTAGTTGTAAGAATCCGGATATAATCCTAGCATTCGACACGTTTAATTTACACGCTTTGATCTCCAACTGCTTGATCAAAAAGTCAACTGGGAAACAATGCGGAGATCCAGAATACTCTTCGCCAAGGGATATAATTTTGCTCATTAAAATTGCCATTTTATCTTCCGCGGTAGACGTATCCTTTAATTCGTTATTAATGATATTGGTCCAAATTTCTTGAATCAACATTGCGTCTTGATGGCCGGAACAATGAATTATGGCCAACTTGCACTCCCATAATTGCAAAGAGTCCGCGTATTTTTCATACAGCTTCGTAATATCGAGCAGCGAATAATTTAATGCCCTAAATGTCTCCTCGTTCAATCGATCCGTCAAATGTTGATTGTAAACCGTGTCTAATATTTGCTGTTGTATTCTAGCCACTTCTACCTTGTCCTCCAATTCGCGTAAGAAAACTCCAAGATACGGAGCGTAGCCAGCTTGATCGCTTCTCATGCAAACAACCGCACGGGCTAAATATTCAACCCTTTGCGCTAATTGTATATTAGATTCTTTCGATGCCAGAGAGTCCAAGATCTTGGCTGCGGCGGCATGATTTTTGTTTCTCTCGTAAAACTGCCAGAGCAGATCAGGCGCATTGACGCGCGTCAGGTAAGCTTCCAAAGATGGGGCCGCGAGTGCCACCAATTCTCCGTGAAGCCTTCGCTCTATCATCCAAGCGTAAACCGAGACGTGAAGGGTTTCGCAAGGGAAATGCAACGCGTCGTTTATGATGTCGTGCAGTATCTTTTTCACCGGAGTGACCGACACAGCTGAAGCATTCGGAGAAAGAGGCCCTGGTTTCTTCGGCACGGTGGGCGTCAACGGATTCGAAATACTCTGATTATGGAGATGATCCAACAATGTTATAAATTCTTTGTAAATTTCCATCCGCTTCATGTAAGCGAATCGACCTTCCTGATCCTCGTTCGGCTCGTTGTTCTTGTAATAATGCAATGCAGCGTTGTTAGGGTCTACTCTGTCTGCACAGCAGAGACATAGCTCGAGCACACCCGTGTAAAACTGACACGCAATGAATTGCTGGCAAACTGCGCTCAAATTCAATCTGGGCGCCACTTCCTTGCACAGCTTTAAAGCAGACTGCAGACAAGTCTCTTTCTCCTCCGGGTTTGTACAACTTTTTGCTTTCAAAATGATCTCGTTAGCCTATAATTTAATTCATAGATGTTTTCTTTTATCTCGATCGCCAGTTTTAAATAGAAATTGTAATTTCGGCGCACAGGTTCGATCCTATGTTACTATTTTCCTAAGCAGTTTTACAAATTAATAATTCGACGTTTCGGTCTAGGTTAAGACCATCTTCAAGAATATAATTGCGTCTGTAAAAATTATTATGAGAATATATATTTCCGTGTTTAAAAGCAAAAAGAGAAACACAAGAGAAAAATACAGAAACCGAAACCAATGGTTTGCTGGTACAAACTTACTTGTTTAGTAACAAATTTATAATTTAGATTTAATATTTCAAACACTTGTTGACTATGTGCCGGCATTCTCTTTTGTTTCTCTTTTTGCTTTTTAACACGGAAATATATATTCTCATAATAATTTTTACAGACGCAATTATATTCTTGAAGATGGTCTTAACCTAGACCGAAACGTCGAATTATTAATTTGTAAAACTGCTTAGGAAAATAGTAACAGAGAATCGAACCTGTGCGCCGAAACTACAATTTCTATTTAATTTATAGAATTTATAAAATTATATTGATGTTCACGTTAATGAAGATGTATCATCGATAACTTGGAAATCTCATTCTTTTATACCTTAGAGCACACCGCATCTTCGCTTCTGTATAAATTCGGACAAACTTCTCGCAACCTTTGACTAACGATATCAACGGACGCGTTGTCTCCCAGATAACTGTTAAACGTTAATGTAAGGTAGTAAAAAATATATTTACACGGTATATTTAATGTCCTTACCTATCGATAAGGTGGATAATTAATAACGAAGAAATTTCGTGTCCGATAAGAATCAGATCTCTGAAGGTAGCCGTGGAAAATTGATTTATTTGATCCTACAAAGAAAACACGTCGAGACATGCATATTTTAAAAGATAAATAATTAAAAAAAATCGTATTGGTAATTTACCTTCGACAAACAGTTAACAATGTTATTTAAATGATTTTCACACAAGATCTTCCACAGTTCCAAGACTTCGCAAGCATGAGTAATGAAAATTTTTAAAGCTGCTAAGGAATTTCTTTCCTCGACTATCGGTTCTTGGAAATGATTGGATACAGTTGTTTCAAATCCATCGGTGATAGTCCTGCTGGTATTAGATCTGAAAGAAATCAGTTCTAATCAGTGAACGTGTAACTTCGAAATGATTGTTAATCGAATCTAGAATAACGTATACAGTACATACTGTTTAGTAATATGAGTGTTTTTATTGAGAAACGATCTTAACGCTTGCAGAAGTCCTAAAATCCACGTAACTTGTCTTGCTGGAATAGTACTAGAGATCTGAAATGATTAAACACAGGATGCACGAAGGATATAATGTATTAATCGGTCTTTCTAATAAATATTTATCTGCTGTTGCAATCGTAGATCATAATTAGACTGCGGATCGTTGTGCATTTATAACAAAAATGAGTAGGTGTAATTGAAAACAGTGAAAACATTAGATCCATGGCCTAATTATAATTGAACGTAATACGTATATGTATCGCTTTACCTGAGTCTTGTTATTTACGGTTTCTTGTTTAATACAACGCATGCTCCATATAGGGCGAAGTATTCTTCCTACATATAAATATAAACCGTTGTGCTTCGATGAGAAATGTTGCAGTGGAATGTCTGTATTAAGTCCCACAGGCACGTGTGGCCGAAAACCTTGGTATCTCATATCATAATTAGGAACTCTGGGTGTCGATGTGCGTAAGTCCACTATGCAAATCATAAATTTGATCAATACATCTTGTAATAATGAGAGGATAAAAGCAAGACTTACACGTGCAAAGGTACCTGTATTCATATTAGCAAAACTACTATGTACATCCATTCCGGGTCCAATACTCGCTGTCACCCGTTGACTGCCATATAAAAAGAATGCTCTCGTTGCCCATTCCGCTAACTATACGGTATAAAATAAGATTAATGTAAACACATAAGAATGTCTTTGCATTTCGAATTTTAGTTACCTCGGCATTCTGAGAACTTTCAAGCGTGGCTAAAATCAGACAGGTTGCGCACGCCTGATCTAACGATTGCGATTGAAAGTACGCCCGGACTGCTTCCGTATCCGGTCCACGTTGCTCCAAGAGAAGTTGTTTTAAAATATCTACTGGACGAACTTGTACAAAAACAATTGCACCCTACGTGTGTGGGAAAATATAGATAGTGTGAATAGATTGATTTATTAGATTTGTTTAAAGAAAATTCATCCACTCTATACCTGAGATGTTAAGAATATAAATTTCCTCGGAGCTTCCATGTGCTGTCTTACAAGGAGGGGAGGCTCTCCTTGAGAGCAACTTTGCTTCTCGATCCGAATAGCTGGTTCGACAAGGATTTCTGACATCGCCCACACTGGACTATCGAGGGATAGAGGACTTTGAGTTTCGGCTAAATAATTCGTAAATGGATAAGCGTCATTACTTAAGCACAAAGCTGTTTCCGAGTCTCCGTCGCATACGAGAATCAATGTTCCTGCAACAAAAGTGTCGTACTTCGTTCATTTCTGTCAATTTGAAAATTTATTAGGTTGAATAACCAGAGAATTTCGCTTGCAAATCAAAAATACTTCTCGACAAACTTTTAGATTCCGCCAAGTGATCAATTACTTGTGGACCTAATACCTTTTCTGTAATGTGCCATCTGAACTTTCCTGGGTCTCATCACGGTTGCATTGGCAGCATATCCTGGTGGTAATCTAACATGTATTAATTGCAAGCCTTGCGGTCTACTTGTTGGATTAGTGACGGAGGTACAACTGAAGTAAAATCGTGTTCCCGTCGCTGCAACTACAACTAAATTTAAGTGCATTGACTCGGATTCTGTTATAGCGGATATGCTCACCAATGGTCGAAAGTTATTGCTATCAAGAGTCCTAAAATATACCAATTAAATTGTTAGTTTGCTTTTAACTTTACGTTGCGTGCGTTGTGTACATACTTAACAACATGAACGGCATTTTGCACTAAAGAAGCTTGCGACAAAGACGCGACTTTGGATGCGCCATCGTTATCGATATCCCAAACTGTAATTGTTCCTTTGTCACCGAGAGTGTACAAAATGTTGCGCGAATCGTCCACAGAGATTTGAATTATGGTCTCATCTTCTGATAAAGCTATAGTGACAAACGATGGCACCAGGAATGATAGCGGACCCTCGGAATGATTGATCTTTTTACAACGCTTCCCGAACCAACTGCTCTCTGCCTATACAATATGTATATCGCATTATAATTACTTATTCTAATGTTCATTTGTATATAAATATATGTTTATACCTGATAATATATTTCGTAAAGAGAACCATTTCTACCTCCAAGAAAAATTCTACCACTGTTGGTGTTTGCTATTACTGTGATTCCTATACCATCTGTGGTTACTGTAAAAATTGGTTCAGGAACTAGCTGCATTTCTGGCGATGTGCCTGGGGAAGAAACCGAGAAAATAAACAATCAAGCTGAAAGAAGTCTATCTAAACAATGGTAAAACTTGAATACCTTCAGAATGTTCTGTTAATGTCACTCCAAGAATAGTTATCTCCACCATAGTTGTAAGAATCAATAAATACTTCACATACGACTGAAATACTCCTGGTTTTGGCTTCACCAAGCCCACGCTTACTATAGTCTCGTTTAATCCATCGAAATAAGCAACGTCAGTCCTAAAAGAACATACGCTAACAATATTACTGTTTCACGTTTCATTCGCAGCGCGTACAAACAGTCGAAATAATACTGACTCATTCTCGTACGACCAAACGTATATGTCGCTATCGATTGTAAGCCATGCTTTTGAAATTTCTGTGAATAAGCCCATCATACAGTGACATTGGACGTCTGAACAAATATTAAGGAATCATACTATATGGAAAAACAGAGATTAAAACGTTAACATGTTTTAAAGGATACGATCGAAGTGTTCCATTACTTCGGATGGCAAGGAAATTTTACTGTGCAGTTTCATTTGATTCACGTTAGAGAAACACATCGACATTCCGTGTAAAGTGGGATAATCATTGTCATCGAGGCCGCTAACTGTTGGTCCACCTGTGAAATGAAATGTGCGTATGTGTTATACTAAGAAATGAATACATAACAAAGCTATTACTATTTAAAAATGAGTAAACTACCTTGTACATTGTATCTCATCAGATTAATTAAGGAGGGAAAATTACTATCCGCTGTAATGTGCGCATCCACGACTTTCCCTGCCATTTCCAGAGCGTCTAAATGTATCTTAAGCGGTTCCATTTCTGTGAGAGTCATTTCTACACTAGATAAAAACGGAAATAAAATTTTTTCAAATTCATATTTTCATTTATCAATGATGAAATCATTTATTTTCAATACGGTACGCGTACACATACCCCAGTTGTATTTCACTGCTAAATATATATATATATATATATATATATATATATATATATACTGTAGCTGCACTCGAGATAAACTTCTAATAAGCGTGAAACAAATATCTTCTGCTCTTTTTGGTTGAGAGCACAACAACCGGTAGACGAAGAAACTGAATTACAGACTCTTACACAATTATTCTTAATTTAGTAACTAACCGTTTCATTTCTATTTATAACAATTTATTGATGACACAATGATTTTTCAACTTTTTCACTGTAATACCGCGCTTGAAGGTTAGACTTGTTTTTATAAGTAAAACTCGAACAATACTGAAAATCACACGATAACATAAACATTCTCTGAAACGTACGAACAATATAGAAATTACAATGTGTACGCTTGCATTTTGAAACACTTACAAAAAGATTTGTTACAATGGTTTCAATGCTATCGGTGACACGAAACGTTTCACGAGGTTCGTGCGGCTCGCGCCATACAGATTCCTAGGATGTATATATATTCATATTATAAAATAATGCGCACGCGCAGCGTTCGCGAATACGATTGGTTAGAATTTATCTTGTAGATGAAGCTGCTTTCATTTGAATTCAAACTGTAATGCTATATAAAAACAGAACCGTTACAAACGTATAAATTGATTCAGAATCAATAGTAAATTCATTCTTATTTCAAATTTTGCGCATTCATTTATCTAACGGTTTATTTTGCCATCGGCCACTCTAAGTCTAAGTGAACCATGAATATATAAAGTGAACATGTTTTTTCGCGCATGCGCGTCTAGCCAGTAACATTCCATATATGTATACATATATTATATATTTACTGCCAGTATCAGTTCAGTATCATGCAGTATACTCTCTTTCGTTCTTCAATGTCACAGTACAAACAATTTTGAACGCCTGAGACCGTTACTGCATACATATTTATATATACAAACTATTCAGCATTTTTCAGTATTTTTATTGTTTTCTTTTACATAAACCGACTAACAGTAAGTAATCACGCTATTATTTATATAAATAGTTTTGTCATATTATATATTATTATTTCCAACATTCTTTTAAGACAATGATGTTCAACTGTGATGAAAAATTACAGATTTTGAATTAATATTCAGACTAGTACCACATATAATAAATCCCAATATTTCAGAATTATTTTAATGATGACCGAAGACACAGTTCGTGTTGCTGTACGTATCCGTCCCTTAATACAAAGTGAAATTGATAAACAATGTCAAACATGCTTAGCTGTTGTTCCAGGGGAACAACAAATAATTATACGTAATACAGAGAAAGCATTTACGTTTAATTATGTTTTTCCTAGTGATGTTAATCAAGAAGACTTTTACAAGACAGCTATTGAAGGGATGGTAGAAAATATTTTTAAAGGTAACAATGCACAAGTACTTCCAGGTTTATCTGTCCATTTGAATACATAATTATATAAAATAATTATATCTTATGTTATGTTTTAGGATATAATGTAACTATTCTAGCTTATGGACAAACAGGAAGTGGTAAAACCCATTCAATGGGTACGAATTATATAGAAACAGAAGAGATGGGTGTAATACCACGAGCAGTTCATAATATATTTCAAATAATTAAGTCCAAAGAGGATTGGAATTTTAGTGTATTGGTATCATTTATGGAATTATACCAAGAACACTTGTATGATCTCTTGGCCGACAAACCACGTAACCAATGTATCGTTGATATTAAAGACGATGGTAAAACAGTGAATGTTTCTGGGGTTGAAAAAATGGTGACAAACGCATCGGAAGCATTACAATGCTTAACCCAGGGGTCTCTAGGTCGCGTAACTGGGTCTACAGCTATGAATGCCAATAGCAGCCGTAGCCATGCGATATTTACAATATGTATAAAGCAACAAAAACAGGATGACCCTAGTACAGCGATGACAGCTAAATTTCATTTAGTAGATTTAGCTGGTTCAGAGCGAAGTAAAAAGACACAAGCAACTGGAGAACGATTTAAAGAAGGAGTTAACATAAATAAAGGTCTTCTGGCATTAGGAAATGTTATATCTCAATTAGGAGAAGGAAGTGCTAATGCTTACGTTGGATATCGCGACAGTAAACTGACAAGACTGTTGAAAGATTCTCTTGGAGGTAATTCCATGACGCTGATGATAGCTTGTGTGAGTCCAGCTGATTACAATTTAGATGAAACTCTCAGTACATTGCGATACGCGGACAGGGCACGTAAGATAAAGAACAAACCTGTAGTCAATCAAGATCCACAACTTTTAGAAATAAATAGACTACAGAAAATAGTACAAGAATTGAAGCTTGCTTTAGTAGATCAAGAGATTCGAATCTCTTGTCCATTGGAACATCAAGAACTCAAAGAGAAGAATCAGATGTTACAGAAAAAGGTCAGAGACCTAACTGAAAAGCTAAATGATAATTTAATTGAAATTGTAATTATGCATGAAAAGGCCGAATTAGCTGAACAAAGTAGGGAAAAAATTCGGACTGATATGATGAAGATACAAGAAGAATGTAGAGATATTTTAAATGAGTTTGACAAAGATTCTGAACCATCTGCTGAACATCGTGCAAAAGTAGAAGCCTTATATTTAAAAATTATTGGTAAGAGTAATGTAACTTTATTCGTCAGTTTTTCTTTGTAATACTATACAATGAAATGTAATTAATAAAAAGTTTGTGTTTCTGTTAAATAGATATGGATATAGATCACAAGAAAAAATCAGAAGAGCTTATACATTGTGGAGTGACATCTGATTCTTATACACTTAAGAAAGATGATGAGGAAGAAACGGTCATGCTTCCAGTAAATTCTTCACATCACGATAGCATTAATATAGATGAAAAACAAGAGGAGCATACTTTACTTCAAGTGAAAAGGAATAACCAAGTACAAGGCATTAATAAAGAGCTTGCTATCAAGGAAGGTTTCATGTGTTATCTTCTAAAAAATTCCTCTACATTAATTGATCATTCTAAAGAAATAGAAGAAATGGAGCAGGAAATAAAAACACTTCAAACAGAAAAGAAAGAACTTATGCAAGCGCTACAAAATGTTCAGACAAATAATGCTACATCGAAGTAAGACAATCGGTCCTTTTAGGATTACTGTGATATCCGATCACCTTATTAATTTATCTTTAATATTTACAGATTGGCGGAATCCCGTCGTAAGAAAGTTCAAGAGTTAGAGAAAAAGATATCAGAATTACAGCGAAAGATCATAGAGCGAGATAGAATAGCTAAAACGAAAAATAAGCAGGATCAACAAATAAAACAATTATCGAAAGAAATGACATCATTGAAACAGACCAGATTAATATTAATCAGACAAATGAGAAACGAATCCGACAGATTCTCAAAATGGAAGGAATCTAAGGAAAAAGAGCTGAATAGATTGAAGGATCAAAATAGGAAACAGGTTAATGAAGTAACACGTCTGAAAATGTGGCATAGTAAGCAAGAGAATGTATTCAAACGAAAAATGGAAGAATCTTTTGCAGTTAATAAAAGATTAAAGGTGTGTATCGAAATAAAAGTTTCGTGTAATATTTTTAATTAATTCGTTTCTTTTCTCAGGATGCTCTCGATTTACAAAAGAAAGCAGCAGCCATGAGAAAAGCAAAACAGAATAATAATCCAGTTAAAATTAAAAGCTGGCTGGAGCAAGAAATACAAGTATTAGTCAGCACTGTGGATGCAGAGTTCTCGCTAGAGACATTAATGAGTGAAAGAGCATCGCTGGCAGCCACGTTGAAGAAATTGCAAGATAGCGATGACCCAAATGAAGAGAAGATAGCTGAGTTGTCTGAATTTTTAGAACTACGCAATACACAAATTACTGATCTTCAGGAAAAAATAGTTGAATCAGATCAAGGTAAATACTTCCATCTTTAACCAGCTCTCCCTATCGCCTATTTCAGCGGGACCTACCTTTTTATTAAAGTGGGTTCCGAACCACCTTGGGCACCACAGTTTTTTAAAAAGCACATTGAATTAATTCAAGAGGTGCCCGGGCGCGGGGATTCGAACTCGAGACCGCTTGGTCGCAGTCGCGCGCTCTATCCACTAACCCACTGTGTGCCCCTATTAAGTGTCAATTTAAATTCAATTGTAACAGACCTGTACCGGGCAGCTCTGTTACTGACAAGCCGCGAGAAAGCGAAGAACGGCGAACGCCACCGGAAAAGATCGAACCGCGATTCGGCAACAAAACATTCCCGTCCGCGCCGCGAACACCCCTCGCCACGAACCGATGTTTTGGCGAATTCGTAGAAACATCCCAAGAATACCGCGAAACCAAAAGGACGTGTCCTACCGATCCCCGCACCGCACTACCAACAACTCACCACCACTTGATGGGTATATAAACCCTGAGAAATCCTCCAAAAATCACCTGTCTCCGATCTAGCAGAGCTAGAACAAACTCCTGCCTAGCCGAGCCTAGAACGCTATCCAGCCAAGAAAATCCGATCCGCCGACGAAGACGTTGGAAACACCACCGACTTTCCGCCAGCAACGTAAGTTGACTACACCTTCGTCGCCGAGCGTCGAAACCTCCTGACCGATCCCTTCGTCGCCGAGCGTCGAACCATCTCACCCGATCACCTCGTCGCCGAGCGTCGAATCCTCCCGATCACCTCGTCGCCGAGCGTCGAACCATCCTGACCGTCACCTCGTCGCCGAGCGTCGAATCCTCCCGTCTATCTCACCCGATCACCTCACCGCCGAGCGTCGAGCCATCCTGACCGTCACCTCGTCGCCGAGCGTCGAATCCTCCCGTCTATCTCACCCGATCACCTCACCGCCGAGCGTCGAGCCATCCTGACCGTCACCTCGTCGCCGAGCGTCGAATCCTCCCGTCTATCTCACCCGATAACCTCGCCGCCGAGCGTCGAGCCATCCTGACCGTCACCTCGTCGCCGAGCGTCGAATCCTCCCGTCTGTCTCACCCGCTCACCTCGTCGCCGAGCGTCGAAACCTCCCGCCTACCTCACCCGATACCCGCGTCGCCGAGCGTCGAAACGTCCCGAACTCCTCGACGATTCCTACGTCGCCGAGCGGCGAACCATCCTGACTATCGCACCGATACCCTCGGCGCCGAGCGCCGACTCATCCTGACCACCGCACCGATTCCCCGTCGCCGAGGTCACCGCGAAGTCACATCACCGGCCACTACAACGCGAACAACCGCGATACCCACGTGCCGGCCATAGCGAGCCGTACACACAAACACCGGGCTATTTATTTCTCCCGATCTAAATCCTCTCCTCGCCGGTCGAACCCTGGCACGACGAGCCATAAGGGCACCGAGAGGACCCTGCCGATCACTCGGACTCAACCCCGAGAATCGGACCCGTTACACAATAATTTCATTCTAAATAAATTGTGTAGAAAGTAAAAAATATACGAGATGGCAAACACTACATACGTTGGAGGAAGGAAAAGCTGCGTTTGAAATACTGTTTAAACAAACTAAAGAGAATAAACGGAAACTGTGTGAGATGAAGTTTGACTACAATGATCTTCTGGTTTGTCTTTAATGTAGTACAGTCTTAAACTCTTGAAATACGTTGTCAATATTTACCCAGTCTTAATTTAACAGCATAAATTGATTATTAATTTTATACAATTGTAGGAAAAATGTGAAATACTAGAAGCACAAGTGGAGGAGTGTAAAGCAAAAGAAAAAGAAAGACGCATCTCGAAACAGGTCACATTAAGCAAAACTACAAATCGAAATGCGGATGTAAAAGCAGAGAATATGAGATTAAAACAAGAATTAGAACATTATAAAGAAAAGTATCAGCATCTACAACGAACGGTTAGTATGATCCATCAATATCGTTTATGATAATACAAACGTAGTTTTCGTGAACTTCTTTCTTTTTTTATACTAAAGGCATTATCGGAAGTAAAGAATGAAAACAAAGTATCAGAACGAAGAATTAAAAGGGAAACGAGAGTTGTCGAATTAATTGATGAAAATTCATTTCCCGAATTTGACGATAGTTTTGATAATGGTTATGATGTTGACGATTTCGAGGGAGATCCAGATTGGACGCGGACTCCACTTTACAAACGACTACGAAAACTTTGGGTATTTAGATCAAATTATCATGCGCAACTAAATATAGCATCCCCTTTGCATATTCACACTGTGTTAGCAATTTTATCAAGTCTGCTGGACCTGTTAATATGTTCTGAATGTCGACAGAATATTCATAGACAGAGATTAACCGTAATAACGTCGACAGTGAAAGCGAGAATAATAACTTAAATATGACACGTTGTTTAAAATACGAAAAATTTTTTTATCGTCTGTAAGATTTCGTTATAAGCTGTAAAAAGACCGTTTGAATGTTGTTTATTTTCAAAAATAATAGTAACAGCTGCGTGTTCTAATCAAACTTACTTTAATTACATTAACGTTTTTATTATATTGCACCTCTAGATGTGCAATTTAACTCACCAGTAAGGACGATAATCAATGTTATAACAAATCAATTGGCTTAGCAAGAAACTGTGAACCAAAACCTAGCTTTCAACATATGAAACTATCTAGTAATCATCTGATTTTTATTATAATCGAGTTGCCGATTCCATGCAGTGTGACTGTAGAAAGGAAATGCTGAAAGTTTTTTCCTCATAAGAGATGTTATTTTAATACCTGACTCTTACGTTTAGAATACAACAAAGACTAATTCATCTAACCGATCTACCCTGAAACGATCATCGGATGGAGATCTAAAGTGTGGTTGTAAAACGAAGTGTGCAACTCGTATCTGCACATGTCGCAAAAATAAAGTGGCGTGTAAAAACTGTGGCTGCGATCCGATGACATGTCAAAATAGAGATGTAACGAATGTAAGTTTTCTTATTTACTAATTATTTTATAGTTGCTCCCTATTACGTAAGAGCGTTTTTTTTTGTAGGTTCGTCAAACGTTATTCGATTATACAGAAACAGAGAATGAAGTGGAACCAATAAAAAAACTAAGGTATATTTCTGAAATAATTTTATTATCGCTCTTTTTGCATACTGAATGTCTGTTTATTTTTAGACTGGAGGAACAAGACCAAGAGTAGCATTATATTTATAATATATATATATAATTTGTAGATAATGTAACTTAAAATATACATACAACACTATAGTGTAAATACTTACTTACAAGGGAACACAACGAAGTGTCGCACGTCGATTTTGATGAAACATTGAAAAGGTTTATTTTGGAAATACTGTGAAATAATGACTGAAATTATTCAATATAATTTTGGCAGTAATGAAATTTATTGTAGATTTAATAGAGTAGATCTCTTGTTAAAGTATTTCAGTCATTTGTGTATACAAATTTATGTAAGTTTAATATTTAAGTTAATTGTATAATAAAAATACATATAAGCATTGAATTTTTTTATTGAAATGTTATTAACTTATTTCAATATTCTATGGTCTCCTTAGGACTCTCTATATACTTCATCACTAGGTCAAACAACTCAAAACCAGTGTTCCGATTGAAACCACAGTTTTTCGCGCGTGCGCGGCGATTTAAACCTCAGTAACGTAACTTTCTCTATAAAATGGAGTACCTTGAGCACCCGCAGAATTTAAAAAAATTATTAGTATATATATATATATATATATATATGAATAGGCAAGGGGTTCAAAATCGGTGGAACACTTGTCTCGTCAATAGTACCAGTACATTCCCGCCAATGTAACTCCCTCAGAGCGTCGGGGCTTGTCAGAGCTCTGGCCGCTCTGCTACGTCATTATATATACGCTACTGTTTTTGCCGCGCATGCGCGAAAAACTGTGGTTGTAATCGGAACACTATTCAAATTAATGAATAGACAGTGGATCTTCATGACAAATAAACATTTCCTATCTGAATCGCAACAAACTCGAATGAAATAGAAATTGATAACAGATAATATTTTCAATAATATATATATATATATATTAATATAATATTAAATATTATTTGCGATAATATTTCTTAATTCTTCGAAAGTTTTGACCATTTTAAATTACACCTACTCATTTTTGTCATAAAAGCATCAAATCTGCTGTGCAATAATGAACATTTCAATATTCTTCGTTGCATTAATAAGTTCTTTTACTATCGCTGGTATTATTAATAGTACTCTGTTATTCCTGTATTATTTCGATACTTATTTCGAATAATTTTGTTACAGGGGATATATCAAGCGCTGTGCAAAATCTGTATTGCGAGCTCGGATTGAAAAGTGACAATTTATGTCCCATCGACGGTGGATGGACTAGCTGGAGTTTATGGAGCTCTTGTTCTGGTAAATGCGGATACAAAGGCAAGAGAAGTAGACACCGTACGTGTAATAATCCATCACCTTCCAATGATGGTAGTCCCTGCATCGGTCCTAATTACCAAATTGAAACTTGTCAAATAACTGGTAACTGTGCAACAGAAATGTTACAAATTGTTTCAATCCTTCGGCATATTTTACGTATAAGATCCTTTTAGGATGTACAATGAAGGATTACGAAGACGTTGTTTATAATCATCCCGTACGTGTAGAAGAAATGCAAATTGTCAAGCGGATACACAAAAAGTTGCCTGCTCTGATCGAATTATGTTTCTCTGTTGATTGTATGCATTCTATCGTTAGGAAAATTCTTGGAAGTAATGCGGTAATAGATAGAACTACATTTTTAATTACCCTTACAATGTAAATATATTTTAAAGGAGTATTTAACAACGTCGCTGAATAATCTTTTCGTGTAGATGCAATATTGGAACGCGATGAACTGTGTTAAGTATGATGTTGGATGTCCAAGTAAATAAACTTACGTTAAGTTATATGATTATATGTAACATAACAAACATTTCCTTTTTTCCTCTTGAAGCCTGAACTTATATCAAATAGGCATTAACTACATGGAATTGCATTGTATTTTTATGTAGATCCTGGAGGCTGGAGTACTTGGGGATCATGGTCATCGTGCACTGCTGTTTGTGGAAGAGGCAAGAAATATCGTACAAGAATTTGTAATAGTCCAGTTCCTTCCAACCCTGAATTAATGTGCGACAACTCAGCTTTGGAGATAGAAAGCTGCGTGGGACTTAATTGCAAAAAGCACTCAAGTATATTAAAAATACTTTACAGTTAATAGAAACAATTCACTAGCTATTGATTGATGTCTTAATAGTGGGAACTTGGACTGACTGGAGCAATTGGAGCACGTGCAGCGTACAATGTGGCAATGGCATACAAATACGGGAACGATCGTGCTTAAAAGTGCAGAACGCACAGGAAGCAACATGCAAAGGTCCATTTCAAGAGATAAATGCTTGTGCGATCAGTAATTGTTCAAGTAAGAATAATACAAAGCATGACGTACAATAATGAGACTAAATACAGTTCTATAAAACTGTGAATGTTCTTCCTATTAGTAAATGGCCGATGGTCAGCATGGACACATTGGACACCTTGTTCGTTAAATTGCGGTATAGGTACACAATTCAGAAATCGCATGTGCAACAATCCATCTCCAAGTGGCAACGGTGACCCTTGCTCTGGTTCTGCTTCTGAAGTTCGTCAATGTTTTAGTAAACCATGCGGTGGTACGTTCATAATCAATGGACTGCGGATCTTTATGCATTTATGGCTCATGAAAATTTTCAAAACAGTATAGAATACAGAATTCGATAGAATTTTATACAATTTTTATTTGTTTCGGGTGTACAAAGGCTACTACCACTGAAAATATGATTTTATTTCATTCCACCTTCTTAAAATATGTTTAATAACATTCGAAAATGCATAAACGTCCACAGTCTAGAAATTAATAATACTGTTCGTTAAAAGAATAATAAAGCTAGTTTAATTTACAGTTAAATCACACGAAGTAGCGCATTTCATAGAAAAAAGCAGTCTTCTGTATACAATAAATGGAAGACCTTCGCGTTTACTTCATATGTATTTAAGATTTTTACCTCTGACACCGTTCGGTGTGCTGATCTATCGATACGAAAATAAATGTCGAGGATCGTTCTGCGATTATGTAAAATTATCCCTGCATAATGGAAAAGTGATACTCGTGTCGCAAATATCTGGTTGTACAATGGGCTTAGTTCACGAAGATAAAGTAGAAGTAGATCGGAGAGATTTTTTCTATATTTTAATATTTGTATAATTTATATAGAACTTTTCATATAGATTGGGCAATGGCACGTAATATTCGCTGTAATATGTGGTTCACGCGGTATATTACGTGTTGATAATCGTTTACACAGAACTTCCGCTTTTTCCTGTACTCCGATATCATATAATTTGGATCATTTTATGAGGATCGGAGAAGTATTTCAAGGTCAAATTCAAGAAATAATTATTAACTTCATGTCTGTTCCACTTTCTGTATCAAAGGTATATTGATTGTCGTTGCTGAATCGTAAAATATTTTTACGCTACTCAATGTTGTTTAGGGTAAACACGATCAGAAGCATAAAACTGTTCCTTTTGATGTTGTTAATGTACAATATTTACTGGGAGACGATGAAGAGGCTTTTATACATGTTGGTTTAACAGACTCGGTTACACTTCCGTGTCCAAAGAGCATGGAATCGTGGCAAGTAAGCACATAAATTTGAAAAAAGTATAGCTTGAATAACAACACGTTCATAAATGTTTGCGATTCAGATCACAATGGCAATCAAAGTGGAGAATATAAACGGCATCGTGGCAATCATACCAGACGATTCATCCAATAAATACATTTTACTATTGTTAGAAGAGGGAAGAATAAAACTTCGATTTCACCAGGAAGCGACTTACGTTGGAACTGAAAGTACAAAACACATTAGAATAGGAGAATGGTTTGAAATAGTCCTGGTTCAAGATGGTAAAAGATTATACATGCAAATTAATGGAAACGAGAAAAGATATGTACCTTTAATTTCTGGAAGGATGGTTACAGCTGCAACCAATATATTCTTGGGAGCTGCACGCGACGAAATACGGGTAAACGTTTTACCAGAAATATTCATCCTTATTTGATCATCAATTTGATTTCACAATAGGAGAAGATATGTCCTAAATGTGCAGACATACCACAAATGAGCTTTATTCTTGGACATGTCGATATAGATGGAAATGAAGTAGATCTGTTATCATTACCAGTATTGGAAACGACGAGCAATCGTTACACGAGTCGTACCGTTAGTTTGTCTGGTAATAATTATTGATAAAATATACTCACATTATGTTTAACAAATGTATTTGAAATTTTATGGTGATTTATAGATTACTACGAAGAAATTCCCCTCTTAATAGGTCAAGAGCTCGAGTTATCATGTTTCTACAATAAAGTCGCCCGTGAGAAAGGAGTTCTTGCGACTTCTAAAAGAACATACGTCGTATGGTTATTAATGGACAAACTATTGCAATCTTATGGAAGCAGGTAAAGCCCTTTAATACATCGAACTTATTTTCATATCTTTTTTAAATGACTTATCCTTCGTTGAATAGTGACTCTTATCACTTAAAAGACAATGGTCGCGTCAGTACTATCAATATTGCAAGCTATACATCTCGGGAAGATATTGAAAATTTTTACTCGTGTCATATTCGCAATCATAAAAATAAATCCAACACAATCTCGGATCGAGTTTCGTTCACGTTTGGAATTACTGTGATAGATAAGAATAAAGGTAATGTAGAAATATTTCCTGTTGGATTCAGTCCATGTATTGGTTCTAGAAAGTATGAAATTTCCTTTACAGAATCTAAAAAAACATTGTGGACAGAATGGTGTTTCATTTGTGCAATTACAATTGTTTGTTTCGTGTATATAATACTTTGGGGGATATTCGAAAAAATACAAGAGATCCGTAAAGGGTAATGTGTTGTGATTTTATAAAAGTAGAAACGACTACTCCTTAAATTTAATAGAGACATTCATTTTAGGCACGGCTTTTACAAACTTCCGAGTATACTTAGCGATGATCCTACTACTGTTATAAATTTTGTTCACTCTAAGGATGGAATTACGTTGCTCGGTAGTCAACAAGCTGCAAACGAAGTAGCATCGGGAATTACAGACTACTAAATCATTGAAACGATTCAGGAAAGCTAGAAGTATGATACGATCAAAAATAAACGTACTCTTAAGTGTTTCAATAAAATACATATATTTAATATCTTTTTTTCTATAAAATAGATTTATGTTAATTTGGACTTGCAACAGTAAATACAGTCACGTTTAACAGTGTACTTAAACGAATGAAATTTCCATGGTTATAATGATATAAAATAATATGATTCTAGTAGAAAAGAAAAACCATTTAAGCGAACACGAATTAAAATTTTAAAAAATATATTTATAAAAATACCGGTTTGCAACGATGGCAGCTTATATTTACAATTGGACAATGCAACAAAAGATTCTATATTCTAAAAATGAATCGTTTAAGAAAGAAAAGGAAAAACTGTAATTAACAATGTCTGTAATACTTATACTACAGATAGCTAATGAAAGACGACGTAACATTTTAAATTATATAAGTCTATTGCTTTCACAGAAATATGTTTAAATTTTAAGCATTGACTTGTTCAATAATTCTGAGTAAGCGCTGCTCCATGATGCGATGTTTCGAGCACGCACTCTCTGTTTAATGCAATGTAAAGTAAATGAATGAAATAAATAAAATGCATTGCTGCATCTTTCATGATACGAGTTTTGAAGCTGATCCACAATATTCAAGTTATATTTTCCCAGGATTCACCGCTACTACTACTGTTCACAGAGGAATGTTTCAAAATCTGTGGTAATTCGAAATACCACCTAGTATCACCATTTATAGTAAGCCCGTTGGCTATCTCGTAATTCAATAACGGCGGTTTCGCCTTGATGCCTAACGTTGTGGGTCTATTACTAGGATTTTCATCTAGCATCATTTTCAGTAAATCATACTGAAAATAAAGGTTTTCAATGAATTTAATTCGATCAAATTATACGAGAGTCAAGTAGTTTATTTCCTTACCTCAGCTGGATGATTGATGTCGAAGTCTTCTGGAAACACTGACTTTCTTAAATTTATAAGAGCCGTTACCCTTTCCATCTCGGTAGTAAAAGGAATGAGAAGCTCGAACAAAATGATTCCCAAGGAGTAAATATCAACCTTGTAATTATAACCTTGTCCGTTTATTTGTTCCGGAGACATGTAGAGATGAGTGCCGACATTTGCGGTATGTAAATTATTTTTTAAAAATGTCTTTTCATTCTCCGAAGTGGGTGTATGAACTTCGCCGTATCCTTCAGTCATCGCGGTGACGAGTCCGAAATCGCCGACTTTTATTTTATCGTCGAAAGAGAAAAATATGTTCGACGGCTGGAATTCGTGTGGTAAAAATAACACGGTCAAATATTTGTATTGCACATTGAAAAAAATATATAAATTAATTTCGAGATTACCTTCAGATCACGATGGATGAGTCCTTGCAAGTGAACGTATTCTACAGCGTCAACGATTTGCTGAAACAGATTCAATACTCGACGACAATCCCGTTTCGATTGATTCTTCAACCACTCTCTGAGACTTAGCCTTTGGCACAGCTGCATTTGTATGTAAAGGAACATTTTCGGGGACTTGCGAGTATTCACCTTGTTGTTCAAATCTAACGAGAACGATCTTTGTCGCTTTCTTTTCTCTTCTTTCTCCGAACGATCGTCGCCCTCGATATGTTCGAACACAATACTCTGCGAACGTGTAACGTCGTTGATACTTGGCACTATTTCTTCACCGGCGTCGATCGAAACCGATAGATTCGAACTTTCGGTACTGCATTTACTCATGTCGATTACATTCTCATTTGGCTTGTGTGAATCCGATGTTTCGAAAACAATGAAGGAATCATCATCCGAACAATCACAGTGATTCAGCGCATCGTACGCATCGAAAGCACTTTCTATCGAAGACTGGTCGGTTTGAGAAACGGTAATGCACACAGAGTTATTGACTTTTGTCCCGAGAGGAGTTCCATCGGACATAAATTCTAAGTTTGGCAACGCCAATTTGTTCATCCATTCTGGATCATGTTTCTCTTGCCAGCCCGCAGGCGGACACTCCAACCATGCATTAAAATATCTGACGATATTCTGATGATCCAATTTGGCCAAAGCTTTCACTTCTCGCATTACACGCTCTCTCGAAGACTGGCTGTAAACAACATTATATAATAAAGTGGAATCGTTGAAAGGTAAAAAAGTTCATAAATTAAAATATCCAACCTATTTGGCAGAGCGATTCTCTTGATAGCGTAATTGCAATCATCTATCTTATTCTTTGCTTCGAAGACAACACCGTATCCTCCTTTTCCTAAACAATCCACCGGTTCGAAATCTGTTAAGTAACGCGATGTAAAACCATCGATGTTTTCTTTGTCGTTGTTCATTTGAGGATTACTTGTGTTCGTCTCGATGTGTCTTTCCACTATCAAAGGCTACAAAAATTTGTCGAATCAAGTAACGTACATATTACACGATATTCAAAATATTTCTATTACCGGAAGTACTGCATCCTTGGCAACAGTGGTAGCATTCAACAGACGCTGCGTTAACATGAAGTTTAGAAGAATTGCAGTGGTAATCGAGATTATCAAAACTTCTTTCCTGTTCAAAGAAAATATTTTTCTATCAGAAGTTAGTATTTTAGGTTTCTTATCCTAATTTTACGTACCACCAGTACCACAGTGAAACGATTATCACTTGAACAGGCGTATCATCGTCCTCATCACTGGTGTTATTCGGTTGAAATGGCTTTTCGTTCTCCTCGGTAATTGTCGAGTTCGAAGTAGTACGATTACATTGTTTGTTGTTATCCAATTGCAGCAGTTCTTTTGAATACAAGTAAAATCCGCTGTCTGTCGAAAGAAAAGATATTTCGTAACGAACTTTTCGTTTCATTGTTAAGAGATTTTTCGACATTGTTATACCGGTTGTGTACTCCGATAAAGCGGTGGTACTTTGTGCGCCATTTATCTGAAGCAAAGCATTGTTATTTGGATCATTGTCCTCTGGAACTGGAAGAGTTTTTATAATCTTGTCACCTAAAAAGTACAGAATATTTTCATGTGCCTCTGGCTACAATAAAGAAAGCTGGAAACGAAGTTTCGTACCGATAGCAGGATAGAGCTGCAGTGGATATTTCGAGGGTTGAATGTACGGTAACGATTGTTCCAATGATTCTGTATTTTCTTGTATATATAACTGTCTACCATGTTTGCCCAAATAAATTGATGGATTAATTGAGAATTCTGAACCCCAAGACCACTGCATACTATCGAACAAGTTAACTTCTTTTAAGTACTTATGCCCGCTGTTCATATTCGAATGCTCGCGCCATATAGTAACAATTGGAGAGTCAAACTGATAACACATAAATACAAATAATTAGTACAAAATCTTCAAATTAAACTTAGAGTTTCTGTATTTCTCTAAACCTCACCTTGTACTGCCATAATTTCACTGAAGGGTCATTTCTACTAACAGCCCAGACCAAACCATCAGGTACAACAACTTTAATTTCAATATCCCTGATATGAGCTGCAATTTCGTTTTGACAATACGCATCGGAATTAGAAACCAATACCAACTCGTGTTGGCCAACGCTGAAGTTCCATCTATTAAGAAGATGTTGTTTTACATGAAATTTATGTGATTAACAATAATTCGAATTCGTTCAAATTATCATTTACCTTTCATGACCGGTTCGTGGTTCGACAGCTCGTACTGTTTGTTGAAACCGTTGAACGATAAGCACATCTTGATCTATATACGATTCCCCTCCAGTGTTGTTAGTGCAACCATTAATTCCACATTCGTATAATATCTTTCCAGTTGTACTTGAAACTCCTGTTGTAAACGTATTATTTATCACGAAGAGAATTACTCGATTATTACCCCATTTATTGCACCCTTCCCTATTCTTTTACACTTTTGGTTTAAGTTTGATCGGATTAGATTTTCTTTGGTTCCCTGAGTTACGCTTGGAGAGAATGTATGTATAAAGCTTGATACTTTCGTATATATTTAATGGACATATCATTGAAATATTTACCATATGATTTTACTTCCGAACCACCAGAAAGTACTAGATCATCAGAGTAACGGAAAGACGACTGTATTAACTGTGCTGTAGACACAGGTACTGCTTCTAAATTTTCCTTGTCCAATTTATATAATCCTCCGCTTAAAGATGGTATAAAATAAACCCTTTTGCCATTATCATTGAACTAGAAACAATAATAAATAAGTAAGTAAGAAACAGATGAAAACTTAAGGGGCCATTATGCCCTTAACACTTTACCTACCGCAAGTCTATTAATAGGATTTTCAATAATTGTGCAGTACCAAAAGAATGCATAGAAATTTTCTTTTATATTGCGATCTTTAATGAAACTATTTGATGACTTTATTGAAGGTGAGTTGTTAGTTCACAATGAAAATTGCTGTTAAAGGTCTCATTAAAAAGTGTTTAGCCATGTACTATAGATTTTTCAAAATTATACAGGTATCGCCGGTCGGTAATGTGTTAAAATATATTTATAAATATGTTTAGCATTCGTATACTTCTCTATGATGAATGTTAGACGATAACATAGGTTCTTCATCGAAATCTAAGGTCCATTGTTTCTTCCCTGAGTTGCTCGCGTCCAAAGCAGATATTTTCCCATCTAACGTACTTACAAAAATTAAGCTGAAAAGCATAGACATACGTTTAGTCCCTCCATTAAAATTAATATAATCAATTGCCTTATTCTTTGACGCATTTCGCCTAAAGATATATACTTCACAGAAACGATCAACTTACAACAGGACAACATCGAAATTATATAACTTTTTTAATTGCAGGTAAGCTGCTTCTGTTCGAACTATCGCATTGTTTATTCGTAAAATTAAACCGTAACGATCAGACTGAGAATCGTATTAATTTATAACAAACGCAACTGATTAAAAGATGACAATATACGAAAACAATTGCACGATTTAATCGAAACTCCATTGTTTTCATAAGCATACATTTTTATCAATGTTCGTACTCTAATAATACGAATCGATCACATTTCGAATGGATGTTGATAAAACTGTAAATCCGCGAGGTCACATAAAACATGTCGAAACAAAGTATCGTCGAATAACACGTCATAAACATCAGACGTGTGCAAAGTAGTTTCTGCGATGAATTACCTTCGAAATGTTTTCTGGTTGCAGAACGTCAACTGTTTTCTATCATCGCTATTGATCAGCGGGAATATGAACACAATAGTGAACAGTATACGAAACCATACTCCTCCCCGTAAACGAGTGTCAAACATTTTCTACATTCGACAAAAATTTCATTACTTAAAATACTACATTTTGTGTGTGTTTTTCGATGTTTACGTGGAACAACGTGCGCGACGTTTTATCGCGATATTTGATTAAAATACAATTGATAATGGTTAAACGTCGCACACCGATGAACCATGGTCAGTTCTGATAATTCGTAACAAACAGAAACTCCAGCGGCACCTAGGGAAGACCTTACTGGCGCATAATACAGAATATTTATATATACATACATGTTGGTAAAACCAATATCTTCAATACAATCAATTAATTTTCATATTTCATATGTAAAATTGCATTTGTTCAATTCATATATTCAAAAATAGATATAAACAGTATACTAACGCTTGCCGATTATTTTTCTCCACAAAGCTAAATCTCATTCTATTTATATATTCTTGAATTATTTTTCTCGAAGTGTTGTCCTCTTACCTATGGTACCATCAATACTGAAAGATCTTGTGTACCAAAGAAATTTCATATTAGATATCGCAAATTTGAACCAGAGAGTCTTTGTTTGAACCTGTTTGAACCTAAGTCTTCAATTATATATAGTATAGACTCGGCTTTGGTATAGGATATGCAGAGGACGCAGTGTTTCAAGATAACGGAGTATCTCGTGCCCACAATTGACGTCACAAGATAATTGAAAATTCTAGTGATATAAAAGTGAGGTATACAGAGTAGTGATGGGCACCATCGACTAAATCGATAGTAGCCAACTACTATTTTCAGTCGACTGATTATTTAAACAATCGACTAAATTCACTAAATTCAATTAACTGAATCAGTCGTCGAGCTATTGGTTAAATTGTAACGGGCGGGAGTTTTGAATAGATTTTATAAAATTTGCTATCAATACACTCACTTATTAGCGATATCGAATAATTCGTTCAATAAACACAAATAACAATTATTACACTAGAAATATTATACAATTATTAAATAACAATACTTATATTATAAAATTTTCATCATAATCTAAAGAAAAAGTAGTATTTTATAATTATATCTGTCAATAACAGATATTTTTCTAAAAAGTACATTAACACTTTGCCTTTATATCGAGGATAAATAATATGTGAGATAGACGTAGGCATAGACTATAACCCGCAATCTAGACGTAACCACTAAAACAAAATTTCAGTCGACTAAAAACTATCGACTAAATATTCGATAGTATGTAGCAACTAAATAGTAATTAGTCGATAGTTGAAATTAGTCGATGGTGCCCATCACTACTATACGCACATATTCCAGCGGATTGAAAATTATACCTTAAATGTCATCGACCGACCGTTATTTACTGATCTTGGTTCTCTGTTTTTCATGCTTCAGCTAAATAAGGCAAGGGCGGAACAAGTATTTCGGTGGAAAGTGTATGGGGGGGCGGCAGAGTGAGATACGAAGGAGGCATTGAACTGATTCTCGTTGTTGAGTTTTTTCAAGTATTATTTAAATAAAATAAAGGGAACAAAAATGTCCTATGAAACAAGTAAGTGACAACCGAACCGTTCCCGGTAGCTTTGAGTATCGCCGAGTCGATTTATTACTGTTCTATTCATGTAAATATCATTCCTATCAACTTTCCGGTTGCTTATCTCAAGCCAAATCATAACACTTCAAATGCATCAATGATTCACGTACAGTATGTCAAGATGGATTAAATCCATAATTATTTCCGACTTATGTTGCATTTAGCCACGTATGCAAGCTTATCTCGTGCCGATCATTGTGCAGCGTTTCTTTTTTATTCGGTAATAAAATATTATTCACACCTCGTTACCTTGCTATATATTTAGTTCCGCTTTAAACTTATCTCCTTTTTTTCGATCGCTCCTTTCGAACGACGATTCGTCGAACAATTGAGATAAATGTCACTTATCGGATTAAATTCTATTCAATTTTTATGCTACATAAAAAGAAAGATAAGCGATGATAATTTTTCATTTAATATTACGATATGCCTGTAGAGGCGTGATTCGTGAAAATTTAATTTATTTTTACGATTAATTTCTAAATACTTCTAACACGTTATCGGTGCAATGAAAATATATTTGTTGTATAATTGATTATGATATTATTAAATAAAATCTGTTTACAGAGTTTACAATAAAACATCGAAATTGTACGATCGCGATTTTAGATCGAAATATAGTTTGTACGCTCGAAATAATTTCAAATATTGCATGTTGGACTTATGCCAATGCATTACGGAAGTGTATTTTCGTTCCAGTTGAAAAATATAGTAGTCTACTGTAGATCTGACTTTTCTAATTTTACATTCGATCGGAATTCAAGTTTCCTGGAGAAATTAGTTTTTATGTGTTATCGCTATAATAATATTCTAAAACACGTGTGCGTATATTTGCAGAATACATTTTTGCTACATTGCCCAGGACTCAGAGAGGGCAACCGCTAGTCTTAGGTGCTGATCCTAAAGGGAAGAACTTTTTGTACACTAATGGTAATAGTGTTATCATTCGAAATATTGATGTGAGCATATTAATGTTTTATCTAAACCCTTGAACGAACATTGAAATATATAACTTATTAAATAACTTGTTATTTTATAGAATCCGGCTATTGCGGATATTTATACTGAACATTCTTGTCCAGTTAACGTCGCAAAGTATTCTCCAAGTGGTTTCTACATAGCATCAGGAGGTATTGAAATTTGAAAAAGAAAAAGCAATGTTGCCTGATATATAATTACAATTTTTAAATACAATTTTTCTTACAGACCAGTCTGGCAAAGTTCGTATTTGGGATACTGTTAACAAAGAGCATATTTTGAAAAATGAATTCCATCCTATCGGAGGTCCCATTAAGGATATAGCATGGTCACCTGATAGTCAACGTATGGTGGTAGTTGGAGAGGGAAGGGAGAGGTAAAGAGTAGAATATACTTTATCAATGTAGTTCAGAATTCCATAATAAATGATTTTTCGTACTTTAGATTTGGTCACGTATTTATGGCGGAAACTGGTACATCGGTAGGTGAAATTTCGGGCCAGAGTAAGCCCATTAACTCTTGTGACTTCAGACCTACCAGACCGTTTAGACTGATCACTGGAAGCGAAGACAATACCATTGCTGTATTCGAAGGGCCACCGTTTAAGTTTAAGTATGTACACTTAATTTTTGAACACTAATTCAAACCAGAAACTAAGTTCATTCGTTGTTTGCCCAGGATGACCAAGCAGGAGCACACTAGGTTTGTTCAAGCTGTTCGTTACTCGCCTAGCGGCAATCTGTTTGCATCTGCAGGATTCGACGGGAAAGTATTTATTTACGATGGTACAACTTCAGATTTAGTAGGCGAAGTCGGATCACCAGCTCATCAAGGCGGCGTATATGGAGTAAGCGAATCAAATATTTATTCAATGTCTAATAATAATTAGACTGCAGGTCTTTACGCATTTATGGGTTCTGAAAATTTTCAAAAAATGCTAGAAAGGCTACTACTACTGAAAATAAGATTTTACTTAATTCGACTTTCTTAAAATTCGTCTACGAAAATTGAACATTTATTAATTTACTGGATTTCGATAGGTAGCTTGGAAACCCGATGGCACACAGTTACTAACTGCTTCTGGAGATAAGACATGCAAGCTATGGGATGTGGAAACTCGTTCGCTGATCAGCGAATTCAATATGGGACCAGCAGTTGACGATCAACAGGTATAATAGTACCATTAATTCGATTGTTATTCAAAGCCGTGTGTTACAGATCGAAATTATACTAGAAACTGTATCTTGCTTGTTTCAGGTCAGCTGTTTATGGCAAGGAAATCATTTGCTGTCCGTGTCATTAAGCGGATTTATTAATTATCTCGATGTCGATAATCCGGAGAAGCCAATTAGAATAATCAAGGTAACGCCTGATCGATTGTATATAATGGTAATATTTTTTGGAGAATAAGTTTGACGTTATCATCATTTTCAGGGTCATAATAAACCAATAACAGTATTAACATTGAGTCCTGATAGAAGTACAATTTACACTGGATCTCATGACGGATACATTACCAATTGGAACGCAAATACAGGAGAGAATAATCGTGTTCAGGGCCACGGGCATGGAAATCAAATTAATGGAATGAAAGCCGCGAAGAATTTGCTTTACACCGCCGGCATCGACGACACTTTGAGAACGGTGGAAATTGATACAAACGCTTATGCAGATACATCTGTTGTTAAGCTAGACTCCCAACCGCGAGGTCTAGATATTTACAACGGTATTGCTGTGATTGCCTCGATTAGGCAGGTAAGAAGCGTTTTATAAGTTTATTCTAATTCAATTGTTCAGCAATCGTGTGTCTTCTAGTAATGTATCATTCTATTTTTAGATTACTGTTACCCAAGATGGCCGAAAGGTATCCAGTGTACCAATCGATTACGAACCTTCCTGTGTGTCAATTAATCAGGAAAATGGCGACGTAGCTATAGGAGCTACGTCAGACAATACAGTACGTTCATTAACTCTCGTATTCATATATGTGTTTTCAATTTGACGCTTTAACTACCGTAATTTTCAGGTCCGTATTTATACACTATCAGGCACGAATCTGACTCCTAAAACTGAACTGGAACACTTGGGTCCAGTCACAGATGTATCTTACAGTCCTGATAGCAAGTATTTGGTAGCTTGCGACGCAAACAGAAAAGTGATTCTTTATGTTGTTCCAGAGTACAAGGTAAAAACATTTCCAGTACTTAGAGAAATTGCGAAGATCGAGTTTTATGCTATTCATGTGTACAGTTTCCAAGTAAAATATTAACCGCTTTTTCAAATATGCCGTTACATATTCAGTGCTTACATTCTTAGTGATGTAAATTCATATTCCACGCTTCTAATGTACGTAGTGCAATTAATATCTATTCTGGGCGAAACATATATGTAAACGCTAGTTGGTCTATGTCTTACATACGAATTTGTTTGTAATAATTGCTCTTCCTAAACGCTTGTGGGAATCTTAGAGGGTGAGTAGATCTTTGGCTTCAGACTTACTGCTGTGCGAGCAACAGCTTGTTCCTTTGGAAATATTATCTGACGAAGTATGTTCATTTTGCAGCTCGCGCACAATAGGGAATGGGGTTTCCACAACGCAAGAGTGAACTCTGTAGCGTGGTGTCCTGACTCGGCTATGGTGGCAAGTGGTAGCCTGGATACAACGATCATTATTTGGAGCGTTACAAATCCCACAAAGCATACTATTATTAAAAGTAAGTTCTACTACGTTCTGATATTATAACTGAAACGAAAATGAATTTCTAACAGAATTATTCTCGTTTCAGATGCGCATCCACAAAGCCAAATAACGCGTTTAGTGTGGCTTGACGAAGAAACATTGATCTCAGTCGGACAGGATTGCAATACTAAGATATGGCGTATAGAAAAGATTTAATTAATTTCTCACGTAATATTTATATTATTCTTTCGTTTCCTTTTTTTCTTTAAAGAGCTTATCTTTGGATGCATTTTATTTATTTTGTAGTCAGCGGATATTGTGTATTATTTTTTAATACGATCCTTCAATAAGATTAATCAGATTAATCAGATTCTACTGTGATCTTTTTTATATATTCGATACACTTGAAAAGAATGATCAAAACGAGTGACACTTTAACCAACAAAAGTCGCCGCGATACTTTTTTACAATTTTCGCGCAGCGTCAATTATAAATAACATTTTTACACACTGTAATTATTTTTTAGATATTTACAGCGTAATTAATAGACACACGGTGTTGTTTGATTCTTCGATTTTTACTGGGTGATTGTAAAAAGAATTGATTGTGGAAGAAAAAAAAAAGGAAATCAAAAAACGAAAAATATTTATTGTCTACTCTGTCTTTATTAAAACAGCGTAACGATAACAAGAAAACAGTAACAATTCGAACACTAAGGGTCTCGGAGTAACGCGATCACACTTTTTAAATTATTTGTACATTTAAAAACAAAATAATTGAGTCATTTACATATAATTAATATATTATATATATATATATATTAAACTTGCCCTATCTTAATCAGTCTAGTACTGAATATCTCTTACAAAGATGAGGTACATAAGTTTTTATATTGAACCTTTTTCCTAAGTTCACGCGTTTAATAAAATATTCAACTTTTATATTCAACAACGATATTCACCTTATCCATGGAAACACAGTTAAGGTATTAAATATAAATCTGAAGAGTCTTTATATTGCTTTGTGTATGTTTTTTCTTTTTTTAAATTCGTATGACTTAAACGCTATATTGGACTTTCTCCAACTAAATTGCGACAACGCGACTGTAATTAAAGGGAGCATACAACGTATTTAAGAAAGCATTTTAATAGCTTTATAATAAAAAAAAAAAAATCAAAATACTTTCACAGCAATACCATATCTTGATCGAAAGAAATTTGGTATTTCGAAAGAGAGAAAAATAATCCTAATAAAATAAATAACAAAAACCAGAAATATTTATGTAAGAATTTCCAATTTCGATTCTGTTTTCTAGTTAATAAAATACTTAGACCTAAGTTGAGTAACACATCATTAACTTGTTTTTTTTTCGATTTTTTTTTGAGAAAGACGTAACCTAAAGTAGGGTCATAATACAAATCAAGATATCTATAGTAGTAATAGCTTCTATGGTTTCGGTGTACTGTATCGCGAACGTTTTTGCGGCGATGCTACCGGATGTCTATAAGAAACGTGTTTCCTAAGCGCGTCACGTGATCTTGATACGTGCGAACAAGCTGTACAACTATACGAACTGTTACTATGAGTTTCCATGTGCACCCGCAAATTATATTGATTACTTAATTGTTTCCCACAGATAAGGCAAGTAACACTAGATTTATTATAATTCTGAGACGTTCTACCACTGACGGAGCTTGTGAGAAATTTGAAGTTTGCGTCCCAAACAGGCGGCGGTTTCGTGTCTTCGACTGGAATAATCTGATCATCTAAAACCGGCGTACTTTCGTCCATCCCGCTGTCTGAATATCCTTGCTCGGTGTACTTGTTAGACGAAGCATTAGCAGAAGGAATACTGACTTTTTCTCTCTGATTCAACTTTGCATTAATTGAGTAATAAGGCTTTGTTTTTACACAGTACGGTATACTTTCTTGATCATTGAACGTTTCCTCCGTATGTTCCGTAGTTTCTGCTGCCAGGACTGTGTCTAAGGATTCGCCGGTCGCGACACTGTCTCTACTTTCTTTCTTTATCGGTGGTTCTGATAAAGTTTTCTCTTGTAGTTGTATTGGAGGTGGTTGTACGTATAAACCATTGTCGTGTCTTGAGTTTTTCTGTAAAGATAAAAGAGAAAGGATAATAGTAATCATAGGGAATGATATTTATCTTGAATCAGAAACACTGATTTTTATTTTTACTCATACGATTCTGCTTTTGTTTTTTCTCAAATTTTCTGTTCTACCTAGCCTCTGAGATTCCTAAACATCTTTTTCCATCGGAAAATCTCTGCTGTTCTCGATTCTATGATTCTGGAAAGTATTCTATGCTTCACAAGTATAAATTGATCTCTCTTATTCTTTTTTTAGCATGTTACTCTGTGTAATATTTTCCATGCAGTCTTTTTGTTCCCTTCTGATGAATGTAAGACTGTTAAATATGTATACATTGATTCTAAATTTTTTGTTATAGCCACTCTTGACTAAAAAAAAATAGTAAGCATTATTGTAATGCAATGTAGATGTGTAGAAAAGGTAAAGAAAAAAAAAAGAAAAAAGAAAAGACTTAATTCGTTCTAAAGTATCTACCGAATGTTTAGTAGTGTAGAGATTCTTGGAGAAAGCTATTTTAGATATACCTGTAAACTCATTCTATGGGGAAAGGTTCCATGGGATGCATCCACTTGCATTTAGTTGCAACACACACAACGACCTTGATCTCGTGGATATCGTTTATATTCATTATCGTTCCTTCGATGCACGTATGAACATAACATGTGTAGTAGGTAATTCCATCGTGAGGTACTTCTTGAGGAACGACAGTGAATGTATTTAAGTGACCTGAACAAAACAACACGATCATAGGGTAATATAAAGATTAAAAAAGGAGAAAGCGAATATGCAATTTTGTTTTAGATAGTATTTTCTTATAATACTGTATAGAGGAAGTGATTTTAATATTTAGAATGTCATTTGAGTATGTAATTAATGCACTTAATTAATATAGTCCATGCAAATAATGAATACACTGTAGAAAACATAGAAATTAATGAAGTAGAGAATTTGAAACTATAGAGATTAAGGAATCTGCAAGACCTTTTCAACAAGAAAATTTAGATACTCGATAAATAGTCTAATGTTTTTATTACATTCAGAGATGATAATTTGCACGTAACTATTAAGCAATTGCATTTATCAAAAGTTGATTAATACGATATGTTAACAGTATTGTTTATGTGTATTTATACAAATGCTTTTTCTCTACTTTTTTGTGTACCAGGTAACACAAGGAAATGACAATTATCAGCAAGGAATTGCCGATATTTATATAAGGCACTCGAAAAGATACATGCATTGTTACTCATTTTATACAAAACACACAGAGGAAAGCTTTGTCGGATAATTAATACTAGTTTATCAGATAATACTAAGTACCTATTGCTATTGTAACTTAACACAATTGAATGCAGTGAAATGATTGCTTACAAATCAACAGAAAAGTATACAATCTTGAATTATAAATTGCTGAAAGGAGCAATTGTAAGCAAGTATTTTAAACTTTATATCTCACTGAGTTTGTATAGAGTTGGAAGGAAAAGTTCGTAGCGTTTGTAACTTACGAACATTCTTTCCAACCCAATACTTTATAAAGAAAATTAATTGCATAATATATGCATACTTAAAATGCACTCATGCATTCCATGTGCAAAGCAATAAAATGAGGTTTGGTAGAACAGTGATAGAAATAAAAAGAAACAGATAAAAAGGTATACCAGAGATGTGCATTCAAATAAAACAATAAAGTATTAAGAAAATCGATAATATTGTTTAACTATAATATGAACTTACCAGTCTAGAAATGTTTTGCGCAACCGTCGCTCTTTTGTCTATTTATTATATTTAATTAATACGCATATGAGATTTCTTACCCCAGCAATGTCTGCCAATCCACGGACATGCAGAGTGTCTGCCATAGCCAAAAGTGCAGGCAATTGCTCTTGATAAATATTCACCTCGCCGTTATACATAAATGTGACAAGCGCGCACAAATTTGCATATTCCATGCCTGGCAATACAATGACAGGATGTTGTAAAGAACTTAAATCCTAAAAGTTGATTTACATCGATATAATATAAAATGATCTACAACATTCATCTCTATCGAATATATCTTTCAACACTTAATATATATAATTAAAACATTCGTACTATATGTGAATACCTTAAACAATTCTTTAAAATAGTAACTACAAGCTGAAAGTATAATTTTGTGTGCATGTATATGTCTGCCACCTGCACTTAGCGTGACGTCTGTTAAGTAACCGCCGTCGAGCAATTTAGGAAGGGAGCTCAACAGCGTGTTTTGAAAATTATGCCACCGCAAACAAAATTGTTGGCCTTCCATTATTTCCGTGCTGCGAATAAAAATGTTGTGGACCTTAAAACTCTGCACGTACCTTAAAACTATCGTGTTACAATTAATATAAAAAATAATAAAACGAAAAATTCAACATTATTCATTATATAAAAATGTCGTCTGGTTATGATTCATTTTGACAATCTATTATTGCTCCGAGTAAGTTACGAGGAAAGAAACGTGACAAAGTGAATAGCGATAAAGAATAATATAATTATAAAAACATTCATTATGCAAAACAAACCATATTCAAATCGAATAAATAACTCGAGCATTAATAGATGTTAAATAAAGTGAATATAAAAAGCACTGCTTTCTCGTAGGATTCCTCGATCGACAGTACATATATGTCGATGGAGATAACATTTACAATGAAATTAGATTCTACGGAAACACTGTTACGAACAAGGTTATGTGTCTGACGACTCTCGATAAAACGTTAAAAAGTTTTGCTCTTGCTTAAAATCAACCTATATGTGCCGGACGAAAGGATAGTTGCGTTACTGCTGGTGGAGCAGTTCGAGAGATAGACAATACTATTTATTTAATCAGGCTGCAGGTTCCAGCCAAGTCTATTATTGTACACTCGAGTATGGCTGGAGGAAAGGACAGGTATTAAACTCGCAACTTCATAGGCAAACAGACTTCCATTTCTCCGTTGATTTATTGCCGAATTATACCACCGACCGCGAGAACGAATTTTAAGCTCCTGTGTCGCTTACCCTCACTTCAACAAAATCCGTTTGATAAATTCGACAAGCGTATTCTTTATACGACACTTCACTTCCATCTGGCAAACCTCGCCATAATCACCCGTAACGTAGAAAAAAATATAGTCCGTTCAAGTCTGTTCGACGTGTGATTGTGTCTTCTACTCTGGCCATTAGAGGGCTACGAACGGCTTGTGTATTCTCGCAAGTATACCATTCAACACAATCGCAAACAGCAGATACAGAGAGGGAATGAGAGTGCCTGGGATTGACAATGTCTCGTCGGTGGTTCTGTTCCATGCTAAAAGTCAGTGCTCTGTCTACATTTATATACTCTGTAATATTAGTGATGGGCACCATCGACTAATTTCAACTATCGACTAATTACTATTTATATTAGTTGCTACATACTATCGAATATTTAGTCGATAGTTTTTAGTCGACTGAAATTTTGTTTTAGTGGTTACGTCTAGATTGCGGGTTATAGTCTATGCCTAAGTCTATACAACCTATATATATAATTGCTAATTTTTGTATCTTTGATCGAACCTGTAGCGCCGATGTCATATAGTGCATATACAAAATTTACGATTGTTAAAAATGGAGAATACTAAATGTGTTGCTCAAAACATTATTTATATCGTGTCGCATATGTTACGGTATCTATTTTCACATATGAGACGAATTTTGTATCTATTCTCGAAGATTTCTCTTTAGTATATTGAGGATTTGAATAACGAAACCAACCGGTGCGCATGCGCGCACAAATTTCTGCGCTAGGAACGGGCGACATCTCGCGGGCGTTTTTGAATTTTGTTGTTCGAACTCCTTTTCAAACATCGACGAGATTCTGTCTGTACAAGTCTCTGTGGTCGCATTTGCTTCATAAACAGGAGAATCATCGAAATAAAGTATCACATTTTATTGTAAGTTATCTATACAAATTTATGAATATAATAATCGTTCAGATTTTGTTCGGTAGTAGCAGTGTAATTATAGTTTTACATATATATGCATGTATATACGAGAACGAAACATTTTTTTTTATATAAAATCTAGATTACTGTGTGTACACATACACACGTATAAAAACCATCTCGGCAGATAGAAAACATGTAATGTGTTATTATAAAATATCACGTGCATTATGCGCATACAAATCTAACAGTTATATTTGATAAATTCAACTATATATATGTGTGTGTGGTAAATTTCTTAATTTCGTGTAGAGTAATGGTGTCGCGTGTATTTATAATAACAAACAATCGTTTTCTTTTTTTTTTTTACCGTAGAAACTCAGTCGCGTGACTTCTATACAAAGTACAATAATTATGTCGCATAAAAATATTTTTGTTTAATATTACGATACATATATATTTCGCGCTAAGAATGAAACGAAAATTTTCAGCGAGGTAAGTTCCTTTACGCCATATACATGGCGAACATCTTAGAAAAGAAAACTGACCGGTGTTATCGACATAAAACAAATCTCTCGCAGGATCAAATAACGAGTACATATATATTTAATTGACCAAATTATAATATAGTTACAGATCAAATTCTAAACGAAATACGATGCAAAAAATAAATAACAATTATAGGGATGATGAAATAAATAGTAAATGAATGAGAAGATATACATTATAATGATCGAAAGTATTCATGGTCGGCGATTATTCGTGCGTGATAGCGGGTGAATGTACACGTAAGCAAACTATATACAGGAAAGTTTAAAATGTATGCAAAAAAAACGAAAAATCAACAACGATGACAAGTATAGACCTTAATGGCCGACCAATCGTCATTTAACAGCTCGTGCCTCGTTATATACGTTTAAATTAGTTTCAATATCAAGAAAACGTGAGAATATGTCGTTCGTGGGAGCAGTCTTTTTAAATTCGCCGTTGCTAACTCTATCGGATGTTCGTGAATGCGTTAATGGACGTTTAACGATGCAAGCTGTTTAAAAAATATCACCCATTCGCTCATTTATTATACTATCGTTTAAGTCGGCTGTTAACTACTATAATACTAGTGATCTAAGTACAGGATCGATCAAGATCTTCTTTCCAAATACGTGCCATGGAAACGGCAGCAGATGTTACTGTTAAACAAAAATGTCCTGTACCATTGACCAGTAGCATATCGCTCTAAAGAATACACGAAACAACAAAATAAGGCTAAAATCTTATAATTTACTTCGAGAAGCGAATCCTACTCAGTAATTCATTCCGTCATCCTAGGGCCGGAGTAATAACTAGACTGCGGATCTTTATGCAGAATAAAAATATTCTGCATTGATCGCGGGAAGCAGGAGTAACAGAAAAATTGATTTCATCCCTTAACGACTTTGTTACATTAATATTGATATATTACAACATTCTTGAATCTTTTCAAATCCTTATTGTTTCATATTTCAGCCAACCAATTTCTTCGTGAATGCATAAAGATCCTCAGTCTAGTAATAACGATCAAAGTAATCACCTATACAAATCATTTCGTCTCCAATTTGCACCATGAAAGACCACATTAGCTACAGTTCAGTCGAACGCGGCACATTCTGTGCGAGTACCGTCTATTATTTCACGATTGTTAACACTAGAACTACCGGAGCAGTCAAAATGACTGATACGAATTTTTTGTCGATTAGAAATATTAAAAGTATAAATACGTTTTTTTGAGAAATTTTTTTAGTAAACTTCTCTATCGAAGTACATATTTAAATATCCCGTGTACGAAATCTAAATAAATGCCTTATTGTCATTATTAGAAGGCAATGTATATCAACTGCGTTTAGTGCTCGGTAGTTCTAGTGTTAATTAAGCTATACCCTCGTAATATTAACGGGCCCGCATAAAAAGGTACCGAGAGTCTGTCTTGACCTAATTATTTCATTTCATTTTTCAGACCGATAACATTCTCGTGCGGGATACACGTACTCCACGTTCGTGTCTGCGTTCAGTTCTGGCGTTCGAAGATACATTCCTCATCGATGAGTCGTGTTACTTCAGTAGTAATGAATCTTGCGTTTCGCGACGACCTCTTGAAGCAGCCGTCTATCGAACGGCGTGTGACGACGATGATTCTGATTTTTAGCCTCGGAGAACGAGTTCCCCTTGGATCGTTTACCGTAGAACGAGTTCCTGCTGTCCGCTTCGAGTTCCTCGATCGACGGTATACGCGAAGAAGGCCTGTACTCTTCGACGTCTTCGTCGCGTGGCAATGGACGCGTCGAGTCCTCCGGAACCGGTCGACCATCCGGATAAACGCGAATCACCATTGGTCCGACAAGGTACGGGCCCGTGTGTTCTGCAGGTGGCCGAACATAATTGTGGGACGGCGCTGTCTCTTCGCTCAGGCCGTTTGTTTCGCTGTCGCTGGTAGCTGAACAAAAATATTTAACGTTAGACGTCAGCGTTTGTAGAATCTCTCGATACGTAAAGCAAATGCTTCATCGCTTCGGCCAACCTCGGTTAAGCGGATAGACTTCGTTTTCGGGATTGCAAAGGATTATTGTTCTCATTTCTCGATAACGCGACGGGATATTTTGTATATCATATCGCCTCCTGAATGTAAGAACTAGGTAACTTGAAATTTGGACATTTGAGTTAAATACATCGTATTAAAGAAGAAGAGTTGAACAAAATGACCTTTTTCTAGTAAAAATATCTGTCAAAGATAGCCACAATAGGGAAAAGTTGTTCAAAATGTTTAGTTTTACATATAACATATCCAAAAATCATCGAACTCGGAGAGGAAGGAGCTATTCTACGGTTTAGCTAATTTTTCAGTATATTGTTTTCTTTTTCTTGGGGGGGGGCGACTTGGCCCCCTGCCCCCCGCCTCTACTGGGTGCCCTACTGACAGGCCCCACCGTGGCTTAATCCGGCACTGATGAGAAGGTGCACCCTTGCAATTCTGGAAACGAGAGTGTACACTCTCAACCCAATGTCGCTCGACATCTTCTCGCGACAATTTGTATGAAGGGTTAAAGAATTACATACGAGTGAAATTGAAAAAAAAATATAAAGTTATCCTGTCTTTCCGGAAAGGCAGGATAATTTTATTTTATATTTATTAAATTGAACTAATTAATTATGGAATAAACGTTCGATTAATACACAGACAAAAAATATGATTTCAGAAACATCCTGTGCATACATTATTCAAAGTATGAAGACTTCCTTGGACAATTGTAATGGAGGTGCGGCGTAGCAGGAAGAACGAACATGATTCGACAAGATAAACGCGTTATCCCCGCGATTAACGTTAATTTGACATCGAAGATTCTCGATTGGCGTGCTTACGAGGTACGAATTTAAAAGCGAGGAGGAACGGGTTCCGACGGATCGTACGTCGTAAATATTTTCAGCACGATCGGCCACATTTAAACGCATTCGCGTTGCGTGTAATGGTGCGATAGTAATTTCTGTAACCTAGACGTGACCTCCGCATTATGATAATTCAACGGGTAATATTTTCACACCGGGTCGCATCGGTAGTTCCTACTTCCGGCAGATCAATCGTCAGATCGTAACTATCCTCCGCAAGGACTATTCGAAAGGGACGTGCAGGAATCTCATTCACTCGGAATGCTCGACGGTTCAAACAGAAATTCTTTTGAGTCGCGATCGATCAACTTGTTCCATGGAAATTTTGTTCGCGCACATTTCTTACAGCTGTGCTGTCGTTTCTGTTAAAACTTTTCATGTTTCACGAACCATACCGTCCCGTGGCGATAAAATTTTAGTTTCGTGTAACCAGGCAATTTTCAAACCATATCTTTTATATGTATTTTCGTTACTGAACTTATCAGTTAGTACCATCGCGAAAGGAAGCCCGCCAAAGTGAAATTTGATGGATCGCTGGCGAATATGTATGAAGATCCATATGTATGCGCGAGGATCTATACGCTAAACTCACAGAAAAAGTGAAATTTCTTTGATTTCGAGTCGCGGAAATGGATTCTTTTTTCCCAAACAAGTTTCAACGCGTTCGCTAGCACCGTTCGTTTCGACAAGAGCCTTCGTGGCTGCGAAACTTTATCAATTTCATTCTCTTTACGTAAAATACAGAATCGCGTTCTCGAATTGTTTGAAGAGATTGATTTCTTTTCGAACTTGCTTCTTATAGGAAATACTGGTCCGGTTTCGTTCGGAGAAAATGTGAAAGTGCTTTTGAAGAAATTGACCTCTTTTTCAACGTTCGCAGCATCTCCGTGTTTCGTTGTGCGCCATCGGTTTTTTTCCGCAACTAGATCGATCCTTATCCGGGAACGATCGAGGGAAGGCAACCCAAAATTCTCGATCGCCACCGTGGATCGGGTGAAAGTGCACCGAAGAAAAGCGGTCGATCCGTGAACGAGCGTCGCGCTATCAAAACGCGATCTCGTTCGGGGGAAAAGATGAAAAAAAAACTTTCTAGTGTAACGAAAGCGATTGAGACGGTGGCTGGAACTTTCTCGCGGCGCCATTTGTTTTCGTTCGTGACGGGTCACGGACATCGGACGGACTCCGATCCCCATTAATAAATTATTATCCCGGCGACTGCCAAGCGATTACAATTTTCACGGTTAATATAAAGGTTAATTAACGTGTTTCGCCGCGCTCGTAACGCGATACCCCGGCTGATCGCTAATCTCATTCTCGAACGGGTTTTGATTTTCTATCGATTAGAACTTTCACTCGTTAATTACTTTTCATACAGCCGAACAACTTATCTCTTACTCGAATTACGTTCTGCTGAGAAACCTGCATGCGGGATTTGCAAACATTTTAATTTCTTAGGTATGCCGTTGGTATTTCCTTCCTTCCGATTTACTAATTTATCTCTTCGAGAGTCTATAATCTTGCGAGGTGATTCAAAGAAATTGTTCGAAATCAAACGAAATGTAATTCTTTCTACCCTGAATGTGTAATAACAATCGAAACTATGTGTAACGAGTATGATTAACGCTAGAACTACCGGACCAGTCAAAATGACTGATGCGAATTTTTTGTCGATTAGAAATATTAAAAGTATAAGTATGTTTTTTTAAGAAATTTTTTAGTAAACTTCTCTATTGAAGTACATATTTAAATATCCCCTGTACGAAATCTAAATAAATGCCATATTGTCATTATTAGAAGACAATGTATGCCAACTGCGTTTAGTGCTCGGTAGTTCTAGTGTTAAGTGTAATATCTGAAATTTGAAATTACAGACATACCTAATGGATCGGATCCAGTTGTGAAATAAGAATCGCCCGACTCGTGGCCTATCCTGGTTGAAAATCCATTCTTCGCCATAGCACGCCAAACTATAACGGAGAAAAACAGTGTTAGTGGATCAGAGATAATTAGTTACTGATCGAGGATAATATTTGTGATATTTAAAGGAAAAGAATATCAATGAATTCCTTATAATGTTGAAAGAACAATTTGAAATAATCTAACGGTTTATTTTGATCAATATCGTAACATAACTGATAAACCAACTTTTTTTTTTTAAATTTTTACTTAGGCCACTTTCATAATTATGGACACAAATCGTTTGGGATTTTTGGAGCACACTGCGACCACAAGGGTGAGTAACACTTTATCTAATGTAATCACTTACTCATTTCCTTTGCGCCGTGCTGATACGGGTCCAGTTTATCGAGAACAGTGTCGTCCATGTTGGCCAAATTTTGTAGACACGTGACCAACAGATTTTTATTGCAGTCCGGCATCGAGGATTCTGCACAGAACTTGGACACCTGCTGGCTGAACATCCGGAACAGGTGGCTCATCTGGAACAAAATATTTTGGTTAGTATACTCAATATACTGGACAACTGTTGCGATTATTGTCATGCTACAGTTTTTTGTTTTATTAAGCTATAAAACCCCACATGGGATTATTAGCAGCATGCACATGGCTGTGCATGCTAACATTACAAGGACATCTTATAGACTAGAATTGAACAATATAATGAACGTTTTTTAGTACAATATTAACATTAGAGAAATAAATAGTGGGACTTCAAGAATGTATGTATATAAGTCATGCTACAGTTAATACAGTACCAAAAGGGTGCACAGAACATTTAAGTATTTAAGATTTTAAAAAGGATGAACATGTCTAACGGTTTTGTAATATTTTCAGAAGAAACATAAAGAATGTATAACTGGTTCCCTAGGCAAGGGACGAACAGTTTCGAGGTTGTCCGGCTGAAGATCACAAAGAACAAACAAAAGCGATTAACCGAGACACAATTTAAAAGAAAGAATCTTCTATATCTAACGTAAAATTTGATTTAATCAATCTGCAACGCATAAGTTTACTGGGATAAAAGAATTCTTCGAAATTCCATTGAACAACAGTCGCGCGTGCTCGAAACACGCAGTTGTTTTCGATAATGCCGCGGCGATTGCAAAAGTCGGTAGAAATTGCCAGTGGCTCTTTTTGTTCTACACAAAGTACCGATCATCGCGAAAGCTGTTTTCCATTCCGTACGCCAATGCATTCCGCGCGCGTCCGGTGAAACTCGGCAATGTGTAACGCACGGGATATCGGTTACACGACAGTTATAACAAACAAATATATATGCGAGCCGCAGCCCGGCCGTCCGTCACGTATCGGACCTGATTGCGATACGCACCTTTTATTTTTTTCGTTTTCGTCACGATAAATTCTAACCGTCGTCGTCGCCGACGCCCGCGAAACATGCCCCCGTTCGCGTTCCTACGTAAAGCGCAATAATCGATGTCCACACACTTTTGGATCCATCTATGGACGAACGATTACGCGTACACGATCGACCTTAGAATTTCTAATGACATTTTTGTAACAGCTTTCGGCCCTCTCGAAAACCGTCCTAAGTAGGGACGCGTACCCGGTGTGTCGACATACTGCTTGCATAATGGCGGAATCTTTTTCAAACGTTTCCCAACGGTACCATCTTCATCATAGATCGATTTCGTTCATTAACATTCGTTAATATTATTTCTCATCTCAAACTGAAAGCTGTGGTTCGACATCTTCGGGTTCTTGTACGCGTCAAACTAATAGGAGTGGACGAATGCACGAAGTCGAAATCGGGTCGAGAACCCGCAAATTTATAAAGCTCGGATATTCGAATGTCATATATCATCCGGTTACCCGGCCAAAGAGATCTACTAGCTAGTAGATCTAATATTTCTAGAAATATGTTCGCTAGTAGATCTAATATTTCCAGAAATATGTTCTCTAATATTCTCAACATTTCTCATGGTTTTGCAGAAAGAACAGGTACTCGTTAAAAAGCGATTACACAAAAATTGTGTTAATAGGCATCGTTTATTTGATGAAAGAAAGCATCGGTCAATTTTACGTAGACTGCGCTACGTAATACGTTTGAATCTCGACGGACTACATGGGCAAGGATGCACGGTTTCCGGTGCTGACCTAGATAGACCGGCGACGTGATCGATGGTGGATCATTGTGTTGTCTCCTAGAGGATTCCGGAAATAGGAGAAAGTCTCCAAGTAAGTATAAATAATTAGCACGAATCGACAATGAGGTTTCGCGAGGACCTGGTAAATGTTTCTTTCAACTACATTTATAAAAATGTACGACGAAGGTGTACGCGTGTACAGCGAACAAATTTTACGAAACGTATCATCTTTCAGTGCAGAAAGTCGGAGGTACGTTGGCCTATATGTCGCTCAAGCAGCTGCGATACACAAGTTGAATCGAAGCGTGAATAATGAGAGCGTTCTTGAACTTCAACCGAACGTGCAAACGCTTTTACAGACAAGCAAGTACGTCTCACAATGGAACAGCGTCTTGCTCGCGTAGCGTGCATTGCGACGAAATCGATTTCACGTTTCTTTTCGTTGCCTAAGCGAAATACCACCGAACGTAGACGCCACGAAGAAATGCAAGTCGGTACGCAAAGCTTCGCGTAACTTAATCGAACGTGACCATCTGCGGTACGTTCGATCGAAATGAATTTTCACGATACGCAACCTACATACCGGTGTTTGTTGTCGTGGGAAATCTGCGTGCGTATCGCGCCATTGTATCGATTTCTATAATTGCCCGTTAAATCGTAATTACCGTAATAGCTCCGTCTGAAAAATGATCGTTTATTCTTCGCAGCGTCTGCTAAACGATCGCGCAATATTTTTAATAAATCGAGGAACAATTTTATTCTCAGTTACATCGGAGATAGTCGATCGTTGATTCTCTGGGGTGTGTTTCAGCGAGAGAAGAAGAACGCGAGACGAACGGCGCAATGTCATGAGAAAAGTCAATGTCCGAGGCGCGCTCGCGCAATTGCACCCGACCGGACTGCACAATTGCACGGGGAAAGAATTTTTAGCGAGCCGATGGTGTTCGGTGAAAGTTCGATATGTATTTTGCCAATGTCACTTGGACGTCTACACGGTAAGCATACGTCGTCGAAGATTCGCATAATTGTCGTTTCACTTTTCTTTGTTTCTCTCTCCAACATCGACGCAACTTCAACCCCCGGCGTGGAAAGACGCGCGATCGTATGCGAACGCGAATGTACGGCGAAGAGAAATTCGAATTAGTCACCGGACAAAAAGTATTCCGATGAAAGTACTGGCTCGAAAGGAGTTTTGCGAATCGGCTAACGTCGGAACCTTGAGACAATACTCACTTTCTCGTCCCGTGAGAGAAATTCCCACATGGGTATCGCGGAACCAGTGACGCACAGGACATGGCATCCGAGTGTCAGGGCAGCGGCGAAAATCACAAATGTTCTGGACATAGTCGCTGACAAAACGTTTCACTTTTGTCGCTGCTGGACCGTCTCGTCGGAGCACACTTCTTCTCGCACGGCTTCCCGTTAATTCTCGGCGTGTTTGATGTACCGCACAAGCGTGTGTATTACGTGTAGAACGTCTCCTCTGTTCAAACAACTCCGAACGTTCCAAAGAGACACCGGCTTCGTGACACGAAGTGTAACCGTGAGTTACGTAACGAGAGCCTACGGCGCGAAGAGTATTTGTTGTTCGACGAAACGTTAACGGCACTGCGCTGAAAGAGATTCACGTGGAGTCGATGAGACGGAGCGACGACGCAACGACACATTCCACTCGAACGATCTGTGCAAACTGACTTGCTCCCCTTCGATCGCTCGATTATATGTTCGCACGCCGGTGACGTCTGCGCCGCTACCGCTATCCCCACTCCGCCGCTTTCAGGAGCAGAGTCCACGGATTCTTCCAGTGTTTACGTCTTCGCAGGACGTCACCGGGGCCAACAGGAACTATCGTGAGAACGAAATAAAGAAAAAAAAAAAGAAATGAATCGTTTCCCCTGACACGGATCTACACTTCGATTCAGTTTCAAAACATCCGACCACGTGTTCGGAAACTGGTGGACCGGCATCGAGAAGAAAACATTTACAACGAGGTAGAGCGAACGTGCTCCTAGCCGAGAGTGGTCCTTTCTGAAAGTAAATTGTGTAAAAATAAGAGGCGTCTACCAGGCTTGGCCGCATTCTACTCGAAACAAGGTAACAAACAAACGATTTATTTTTATTCGGCGTTCAAGTCCAATTAATTAGTTCCAAATAATATTTCATTTCAATATTATTCCGTGTTCTTTTCGAGAACCAGGCGATGGACAACAAGATGTTGTTCCCCTTTTCCGACTTGTAATTTTATTATTAATAAGGTGTACAAAATCGAAAAGCAACGTGAGCATTCAGGTTCGAGTACGTAATTGAAAATGACATGCAGTAACGGCGAATTCGAAGGAGAAACACGGTGCATTAGGGGATTTTAATTAGACCCGAGTTCGGAACGGTATATGAGAGAAAATTGAGAGAACCCGCCGCCGCGGTCTGACTGAGAAACGGCTCCCGATCTTGTTCATCCGGTTCTTCCAGCTGGTTCCGAGTTAGGTCCTTAAGATCACATTCCCCAGGGTTCCATGCCCTTCGAAGTTGATTCGAGTTTAACGAACATTCGTCGGTACACGCACGGTTAAGAATAATCGCAACACGTTTCCGTATAAATAATCCACGAGACCCTAAAATCATAGTTTTTCGTGTCGGTAATCGACGATATGCTCATAAATATGTTAACTAGATCCTGTTTCGCAGATGCTGCTATTATTTACAATTCCTCCTCGTCTAAAAACCACGCGGTCGTTCAAGGATTCCGGTGACGTGGGTCATTGGTCGGATTATAAATTAATAGCCGAGGTGAAATATCGGTTGCGAGGGAACGGCGTAGTTCGGCGACGCTTCGACGTCGAAGAAAGTGCAGTTTCGCGTGGAACGGTTTTCCCCGTTTATTTACATCGCGACGGGAGTACCACTGCGTTACAATTCAACCGGAGCTTCTGTTATGTCGAGATCCAACAAAACTTCCGTCTTTCCTTCTGCTCGATTTATTTTTATGTTTCTCCATCGCTACGTATTATATTTTATTATTATTATCATTACCGTCATTAAACCGAGGCATCTTCATTGTCATCGTTCGATTATGACTTATCGACGTTTCGCACGCACGCTTCGGCACCGGTGCACGAACCTGCTATTATACTATACCGATAAGTCGTGTATCTACAAGCGGTGATTTACAAAATCGAATGATCGCCTCTGCGTTGAAGCGATCGCTGCTGAACACACCAGGGGTACCGCACGTTCGCGACCGTACACGAACGGAATAATAATTAAAATCGTTGCCTATTATTTTTCCCGTCGGTGATGCTATCGACGAAGATGCGTATCTACTTCTCCGCTGTCCATTTATGGCGTGGAAATAATGGAATCGGATTTATACATTGTTCCCTAATTCCACTTTCACCGTTTTCATCGTTCCTTTTGCGTTACAAAGCCACATAATTATAACGCAACCGTAAACGTCCCCATGTTGCGTATGCGAACGTTCGCAACAGTTATTCACGGACGGAATTCAGTCCCCCGTTGGAAAAAAAAAATGAACAGAAACGTTTTCAACGAACCGTATAAACAAATGTGAATCGTAAATTGTTCGAACGATCAGAGATGGACGCGCGCACGCGCTTTTGTCACGATGTAATTTCGCCCGTAATTAGAAAACGGTTAACCGACAAACCGCAGAAGAAACTTTGCGGTGATAACGCTCTTCCATGAGAATGACCAACGTGAGAACGAAGCGAACCGATGTGTTCACCGATAACGATCACCGGTGAAGCCATTTTAAGCGATTAATAGGCTGCGGATTTCATGCAGTGGATATATTTAAACAATTTAAAATAATTAAAGGAAGAAGGACATTTTTATTTAGCTTCTGCGTCTTGGGATCGATCCAGACAATTTTCATTTTGCATAAAGCATTTCTACATCGATCACAAAATACAGGGGCCTCGTAGAAAATTTGTTCTTCTTCTAATTGTCTCGTATAGTTGAAACTAATATACCGATGTCCTTAAATCATTTTTAATATGTCCCCTGCTTTAAATTGTACGCGTGAAATAATTTTCTGTCATAAATGCATAAAATCCGCAGTCTATTAATCACCCTCTCATTAAGTTATATACTTGGAACAACACGTGTTTAGTAAAATGAGGAAAAAAAATTGAGAACAAGTGGTAAATCGTTCTCTCAAAAATCTGACTTCTTGGAATGAGAAACGCGCAGGTGCGCGCCACGAAATTACGATTTCCAGTATGCGTGCATCTAACAATAAGCGTCGACGATGACGAGTAACCTGGCTGTTACTGCAACCGGCGTCGCTCCAGGTAATCATTGCTATCTCGCAAGTTCGCTGCACATTTAACAGTCAGCGTGTAGCCATCCAACTATTATGTCACTCAAATCCTACGAGAATAGACCTACGAAGAGGTTCTCAAACTTTTCGCCCATGTCTTCGTTATATAATAGAGAATTACAACTTCTAAATACATTATAATACAATATAATGTACCATTAGTCTTCTCGATTTGTTGCCACGCTTATATTAGCCTGCCGTGCTGTTTCAAATCGTGTAATCGAATTTTAAACCACATTCCGAAGAGCTAAAGACTTGAAACTTTAAACATAGTTCAGATCTGGATGACAATGCAATATTAAAATTTTTTTAAACTGTGCGTGTATGAGATAAAAAATCTCAGCAGCATATCTCGGTAGTAAAGACTAAAAAGTAAAAAAAAAGTGTATTAAAAAACTTTTTAAAAATCACGCAAGGAGAAAATAATTTTTTTAGATATTAGTGACTATAGATAAAACCGTGGAGCGCCCACGAAAATTAAGTTAACATAGTTTAATGCTCCACGCTTTTATTTATAGTCACTATAATATCTAAAAAAAAAATGATTTTCTCCTTTTTAATGCATTTTAATATAAGCGTGGTTTTTAAAAAGTTTGTTTTTTTATATATTTCTTCTTAACTGAAGACTATACGAAATGGTTTCGGTTCATTATTGTTAAAAAATATCCTTTCCTGATCGTAGATCCATGTTCGTAAATATATATTTATTTATGACAGAAAGAGATATATATTTCTTTTTGACAGAAATATATTTACATTGTCCACGACAGTTATTATATTAATTTATTATATTTTCCAGCTCCGCGGTTAACGGTTGAGAATTACTTAACGTCCCGCGAAAGCAATTGTGATTTATCGATGGTCCGATCAGCAAATCAATGAAGGAATGACAAACACACACCGGCATTACGTTGAACAATTTGCCGAAATCGAACGTCCTTAGAAAATATCGTATATGGCGGCGTTCTACTTTCCAAATCGGATCGATCGGACACGATCGAACGTGTCTCCGTGTATTCGTCGATTTACCGCGACTCTGATCCATGGAACGGTCTCGGGAATCTAAACGATTTCAACTGTTCGTTTTAAAGAGCAACTGTGCAGAAATTGCGTAAAGGGGTCAAGGTGTTTTCGATAAATCGTGATTGATTTTTAATCGATCAACTATGGCTCCTCGAGTCTTTTCCTAGTTACGCGAAGAACGCTTGACACGCGGATAAAGAGGGGTTTCAGATTAAACAAGGATTCGTCGAGGATTATTAAATGTTTTTACGTAACAGAGCTGCTGTGCTTCTTCAGCGTTATTCGAATTATTTTACTATTTCTTTTTCCAAGGATACATGCGTTTCTACCTTGAAAGCGTGAGTTGAAAAAAAAGTATTCTGACCTTGTCTATCTATTATTTGTCAATTAATAATTATTATATTATTATCTGTATTAAATCGTAATCTTCTGAAAATCTTTTCTGCATACCGTTTCGTAAACCAATGCTTTACAATTGATTATAATAAGATCAGGTCGCGTTTGATACAATCATAAGAAAGTTATTCTGTTTCAAAGGGCGTACGAATAATTACGGGAGTCACTGTAGGTGTGAAGCAGCCGCGGTTTCGGTATCGGTGCAACCGATCGCGAAAACATCCGTATATTTGCAACCGACAAAGATCATCGTAACTCTTTCAGGGAAGCGCTAAGCATCCGGCAACGATTACGTCAACCGGAACGAATTCCACACCTCTCGATCTCGGATGACCGGCCGATCGTTACGACGACCAGGGGGAAACGATTTTTCCACTTCCTTTTTCGGTGCGCCGCGATCATCGCGTCCGGTTCGAACGCGCGTACACCGAGTTCATACCGACACGATTTTCCGATACGCTTTGCATATACGCAAGCTGCCTGAAATTTCCTGAACGGATATAGGGTAAACTGTACAGTACTTAAACATAGTGTACTTACTCGTAACAAACATTTTAATAAGACACATATATGGAACTCTGTTATGAAATCTTACAACGTTCCTTTGAAATATAAATAAGAAGCAATGTAAAATGATTTTGTATACTAGGAATTGTTAATATTTGCGGTTTAAATCAAAAAGTGCCAGCAATAGATACAGTTCACCCTATGCGTTCACGAAATCGAACCTCGACGCCACGGAAACATCTGGGTCTCTCTTCGCACGGTTCTCTTTACACGTTTCGTTGATTTCGCAGAGGTTTTAACACGTTTCCCACTGCGTAAAAACGTATCCAGGTTTACCTCATAAACCTTCGAAAGACTACAATTTTGTTTGCTCCTTTCCGCTTCGGCGATTAGGCTATTCTGTATTGTTACGTGCCAGGGCCGTCTGCTGTCCATCTGACTGTATTCAGAAAGAAAAACGATAGTCGACGTGTCAGTCGGTGTGCAGATGATCCTGATACAAAATCACCTAGCCATTAAGAACGATTCACGATTACCGATTTTGTGTGATCAACGCACCGATTAAGAATTCATAAGCTGTCGTTTTTCCACCAATTCTTTTATTCTCTATTTTCTTAAGATACACAAATCTTGAAAAAAAAACAAAATGTACAAACAAAAAATGGTGGGAATCACCGGTGGCAACTTTTTTCGAGTGAGAGGAAGTGATAAGCGCTAGATAAAAGATCACTCTAGGCCGCAGACATAAGTTCCTTGGGGTGACGATTCACCCATTCAATATTTTCACATACTGTAAAATCATTCATCCTTTTATGTCTACGTCGTGAGATATATTTCTTTAAAATGTGACGCTATAAATGAAACGCAATGTGTTGATTTAACCCTTCACTGTATAATTTTTTTTTAATTGGGATGAAAAAATTGAAAGGTCAGTTTTTGTGTTTGATTTAAGGGTAAATTAAAACAATATTTTCAGAAAAAATAAACATAGTAAGAAAACACATACTAGAGCAAAATATTCTTAAAAATTAAAACAATATTTTCAGAAAAAATAAACATAGTAAGAAGACACATTGTTAGTTTATTATAGTAAATTTATATACCAGATTTGTTAACTATATCAGATATGATACACTATGCAGCGTTAACGTGTAAAAAAAAGAAATGGGTGAATTGTTATCCTAGTTTCTTTTATGCAGCTATTGTCGAGAAGCGTACAAGGGTTAAATCTACGATTGATAAGAGTAATCATTGAATAACGAGCGTCGAACGTAAAGTCGATGATCCCACGCGTCCGATTTCACACAAGGACGATCAAACTTATTTGCCTGACGATTCGGCGAGTGGAAAGGCACGGTTTTACACCGCAGAGACATTATCTATCACGGTTTCTCGGTTACCTTCGAAAAATCTCGACTACCGGTGAAAGAATTGGAGAATCTGCCGACGATGCCCGAGGTCATTGTACGGTCGGGCTGAACCTACTTTCGAGAACCTAATCTCTCGAGGGGCTCGATCGTGGTGACGCATTCGGTTACAGAACAACGAAATCGGAAGATCATCGAAATACTTCGCCGTTGACGTTCGACGAGGATTTCACGGTTTCCTTGAAACACCGGTGATCCCACATTAAAAGAGAGCCGTCGTATCGAAATAACTTTATAAGGAGATCATCGGAGTGCTCGATGATCGTTGTATTTTCATTTATCGAGTAAACGAGAAGACGCGAATTACCTAATTACGATCGCTTACGAATATCGAGATTCTCAGGATTACTTTGGTCTCGGAAGTACACAGGAAATCGGTTCGAAAAAGACTCGTAACGGTACAGTAAACTCCGGAGCTAGTAAAAAATATAAAAAAAAACGATCTCGCAATGGAATAATTCGCCGAGATCTTGAGGAAAATATTTACGTGTCGGTGGCCTCTTCTATACAGAAACAAACACATATTATTATTGCCAACAAAAATTTTTAATGATTTCGGCGCCCAGGTTCGATCAGTTGTCAATAAAGACACTAAAAGAATGGTCCAACATGTCAATTGCAAAGGTGAGCAACAAAAAACTATTCTTATTGAAATACAGATCATTCAATATATTTCCAAAAAAACAACTGATGGAACCTGGGCGCCGAAATCATTAAAAATTTTTGTTAGCAACAAATTATTATTATAATAATTATTATTGAGCAACTGCAACTTACCAAGTATACAGCCAAATCGACAATTTATCATGTACTTGTATGTTGTCATGTGACGGTAATCGAAAAAAAATGAAAACTGTTATTTGAATACAGAGCCGAACTGGTCATATAAGAAATTTACTCAATTCAATAATAAGAGTGATTTGATTATTTAAAATTTACCAAGCAGTCAAAATGACTGCTTTTGGGCAATATAGGTATAACACACACATATATATACCGGAAATGAAGGAGGGGGGAGGTAACTACAATTATTAATAAACTCATTTATATGTTGTACAAAAAGTCACAAAATTCTAATTAATTGTGTCATTATATACATAATTGTTTTTCTAATTGAAATTAAAAAAGCAGTGAAAATGACTTCCTTGGGCAATCTAGTGTTAAAGAGTATAGTTAAAAGTTGGACCGTTTTGATTGATGATACGCGTTGTCGGTAACGGTGTCAGCTGGCGCCATCAACTGTGTCAGAATATTTGGCGGGCTAGCCGTAAGAATGCGGCGCCTCTGAGGAACGCAAGGTTCCTCCCGCCCACAGAACAACATTGTCGATTGATTAACGAATGTCAAAGTTGAAAATTCTCGAGGATCGTCGGCGGCGTCAGATCGGCACGGCGATTTTTTAAAGGTTCAGCTGAATTAAAGAACTACGCGCCCACTCATTCCCCACCGTCGGGATGCAATTATATCTCTTTTTTTTTTACTATTTCTCGTTTCTTTCTTTTTTCCATCTGTTTATTTTTTTTTCTTCGTTTTTGGCGAGAATTCCTCGCGGTCGGCCTCTGAAGGTTGTCGGCGAATAACAGGCAATAAATTACCGTGAAACGAAACCACCGAGCGTCGCATAAACAATTTATTTATCCACGTGTTTTTCGCGCACATGATAAAACCCTGGTCTGTTGTCGATTCGAGTCATTAATATATTCTTCACCTACGAACTGCCAAAACTTTTCGACAACCCGTGGATTACGTTGGCCGTATGTAAATGCTCAGACGCGCAACCCATTAAATCAATTTAATTTAATGATTCTGAAATTGGTTGCAACCGTCTGCTTCCTTCTGATACGACGAACCGTAATTTATCGTCAACAGATTGTAACGCGATGTTCAGCCCGAACAGCCACGTCCGCGAGCTGTTATTCTAAGATCGGTATATGTACAACGAATTTATTTAAGTGGATAGCCCGAAAAGCTTCGTCATTTCAGACGCATGATAAATTCTGTTCGACGTTAGACACTAATTTATTCGTACGTATTGTGCCTTGATACTTCGAACTTTATTTCTCGTGTTTTATTTGTCTCGTTGAACCAACGATATACTTCATCGACGAATCGGCTACGCTGACACGCGGCTAATACGAGAGCCATCAGAATCCGTCAAACCGACAGCTCTCGGATTTTGTATTCTGTAATTATTGACGTGGTTTCGTTTTCGATTAATGCGAATTCAGTTTTTTTTTAACCGTGCAAATGCCGCGGTTGCGAAAGTGAAAGCTTAGGAAATAATAAAATATTAACGAAAAGGCCAGAGTTAGGCATTAATCGATTAAAATGTGAACCGAGGGGTAAAAGATTTTGTTTTCGATTAATGCGAATTCAGTTTTTTTTTTAACCGTGCAAATGCCGCGGTTGCGAAAGTGAAAGCTTAGGAAATAATAAAATATTAACGAAAAGGCCAGAGTTAGGCATTAATCGATTAAAATGTGAACCGAGGGGTAAAAGATTTTGTTTTCGATTAATGCGAATTCAGTTTTTTTTTTAACCGTGCAAATGCCGCGGTTGCGAAAGTGAAAGCTTAGGAAATAATAAAATATTAACGAAAAGGCCAGAGTTAGGCATTAATCGATTAAAATGTGAACCGAGTTCACATTTTATCGATTAAGGTGTACGATTAAACAGGGTGGTAATCATTGAAAAATCGACGATTGATTCAATCGATTGATGAAGTTAATCGTTGATTAAATTGATTAAATATAGAAGCGTAGCCATCGTGAAAATTTGTTTTGGGACAAACTAATCAATAAATTCGAGCGTCGATAACGTGCGAGTAATTTTGTTTGAGAAAAGAACATTAAAGAGAAACTGTGTACAATTTGTAACCGCAGGAAGTAAAGCTAGGCTACAAGGAAGTAGAAGTAGCCGTTCGACACAGACAACATGTAAAATGGCGGTCTCGATTATAAGCTGATCGCATTTGTCTTGTCTCAAGGTAAAACGGAAGGACGTTAGGGAATTTTGCCATTTTTAGGAGATTCGAAACAGTTATACGGAATACCACTGGCGGAGTTAGTTCAACCTCGAAGCAACAAATAAGAGTAATAATTCTGAACGCACGTACTTCTACGAGAAAATCATTTAACCAAAATACTGTTTACATTATTCAATATAATGGTGTCTAATCAATTACTAAACGTTTAGATATTGTACGAGGTATTGCATCAATGTTATATCCATGAAATTTGAAAAATCATAGGGAATGGAAATATTCTGGATCGGTAGGAATGTTTAATTTTCCAGTTAAAATAGCTCCGAGTGCAACGAGTTAAGATACTATGGATTCTATTAACTGATTCTGATTATTTATATGTGCCTGCAATTATGAAAGTGGTCTGTCATATTTCTGGTTTCGAGATATTTAAAGGAAAATGACAATAACACTAAATGCATACCATACAATGTTGAAACAACTACAGCGAATCTTACTAAATTAAAAACTGAAAAATTACATCGAATCAGTTCAGTTTAAAATAACATGATGTGAAATAATTAACAGATCACTAGACTCCGGATGTTCGTGTAAAATTGACTTCATTAATAATTTTAATGTGGTTCGAATAATATGTTAATACTCGGAAAGTCTTTTAATATTCTCACTGTTTTAAATTGCATTTGCTCATTTTTGTTTTGAACGCATAATATCCGGAGTGTACTGATAAAGAAACTGATAAACTGATATTTTTTTTTTTCTTTAATTTTAACTTATGGTTAGACCACTATCATTAATTATGGGTATACGGTTTTCAGCTGAAAGAGATTTCAAGCGAGTTCGAGAGAATCCCCGAATCTCGTTGTGTGCACACATTGAAATGAAAGATACGTAGCCTGTCGTTAAATATTCTAATCGTCGTGGAAGTTTCCGATTAAACAGGTATCCCCCCTGTGTTTCAAGTTTCATTTCCTTGGCGCCACGGTTTCCTCGTGCTCGTGTGCGAGCACGTGTTAATCGTAGGGCCGAATTAAAAGCGACGCCGCGCGGCGTGGCGGATCCAAGCGGTGTCAAACGGTCTCGTATTCAGGTGCAATAAATTGTTACGACCATATTTGGAATCCGAAAGTATGCGAGATCACGTCTGGAACTAGGCGTATAAAAGCCTACGCGAATCTCAGTGTCGCTGCCATTCCGAATTCATTAAATTCCTGAATTCTGCTCTGTCGTGGGATGCTCAATAAAACTAACAATAAGCGTTGCTGGATCAATTTTAATCGAGCCTCAAATTTAATCATTCTTTTTTCATTATTTCCAGTTTTAATCCGTTGCCCTATAACGACAAAGACTCTGAACAAAGTCTACTAAGTTTATATGTTCATATATATATATATGGTTATATTTTAAAGAATACAGCTTAATTAATCAAATCTTTTCTAAAAAAAAAAACTCCTCACTATTTGAAGTATTTTATTTGAAATTTACTTGAAAAGCAAGTTCGTTGACTACTAGTTATTTGAAACAATTGAGTTCTATTTGTTTTCTATTTGATTTTAACTGAAGAATAAGACAATTAGATAAATAAAGAAGTATCAAAAATACATATAAAAACCTCGATTGATGTATTTACATTTTTCTTTCTCTGATATCGAGTCACACTCGACAAAGAAGTGCAAAGAGTTAATCCTTCACTGCATGAATTTTTTAATTGGGATGAGAAAATTGGAAGAAGGTCTGTTTTTGTGTTGTATTTGTGGGGAAAATATTGAAAAAAAATTAAAACAACATTCTCAGAAAAATAAACATAGTGAAAAAATATATTATTGGTTTACTATATACTGTAATCAAGTCTGGAGCATTTTGAGGAATTTCAAATCCTAAAGGATTGCAAACCCTCGCGATGATTCCGCACACTAATTTGAACACGAGCGAACTGACCGTCCTCGTTCTTTTTCTAAACCCGCTAGAACCGATTTGTAAATAATTACAGGTCGGTGAGTCATGCCAGAGAGAAACTGCATGCGACTGCAGCCACTTCTAATCCTGTTGTCTCTCGAGATTGCTGACACCATTAACGTAACCTTATTAATCCTGACCGTATACGCGTGCATGTGTACCGCAAGGCTGAGCACAAGGACGTCGTGTGACGTTCGTCTGTAAATACATCGGTGAATTTTGAATAAATGATTTAAAGTCGATCATCAGCGTCAATCACACTTCTACAAAGTGTTCGTACAGCTTTTAAACGCGCGTAACATCTTCAAATTTGAACCCAACAGCTTGAGTTTTTTTTTTTGAAACTTCAGAAGGATTAGTTTACTAGCTAATAAGTAATGTGTCAATAATTTTTTTGTTTAATTGGTCGCAATTCTGGAGGGAAAAGTAAAAGATTTTAAAATGTTTTTATCTGTGCCTGTAGATTCCTGAAATTCCCGGGTACCCGAGTACAGAGCTGGGGAAAATAGTATTTTAAATAGTAAATAATAAATAATCGTAGTTATTTTAAAGTATGTGTACAAGTTTGAAAATAAAATATTTCATTTGATGCAGTAATTGTTTGAAAATAAACTATTTTATTTGATGCAGTAATTGTTTGAAAATGAACTATTTTATTTGATGCAGTAATTGTTTGAAAATAAAATAATTTATTTGTGGCAGTAATTTTTGAAAATAGTATTTGAAAATAGTATTTTATTTCAAGAATATTGAAAATATTTGGACTTTGTCTTTATTTTCAATTTCAATTTTAAATATTATTGCTGAAAATAATGGTTTGCATTCAATAGATTTATGACTAGAACTATATAATTTCCTGGTGATAAGATACACTGTATGTTTATCAACCAACCTCAGTATAGGCACAAAAAAAGCCAGGGGGCCAAGCCCCCCCAAGAAAAAAGGAAACAAAACACTGTGTGGCTACCGTTGACAGATATTTTTGTTAAAAAAAAGATCATTTTATTCAACTCATCCCCCCCAAGATTAAATCCTGGGTGCGCCACTGGACTCGGATACTCGAAATTTTCACCCCTAATAATAGTATTATTATAGAATCTCCCCTAATAATAATATAATATTATTATATAATAATATTGTATTGCCAGAATTGAGTTACACAAATTCTGACGTCGTTATCATAATCGATAGAGCCTGTTACACAAGTCCGTATAAAGAAAAGCACACGGTCGAAATTTCGAACAGACGTCACGGGGGCGTGCGATCGGTTCCCGAATTCCTTTCGGTATTTTTTATTCGTTGAACCGACGGGCGGATATAAGTTGACGCAAACGATAAAGTATTTTCGCGCGAGAAATCATTTACATGCAATTTAAAACTAGTTTAATGGTGGCCCGCTTCAAGTATGCATCGATAATCGCCGGTATACCCGTCGGTTGACGTCAATCTGACGAATATCGCGAAGACGTAAAATGTTAAGGCGGCGCCGTTTAGTCGGGCACACGAATCGGTTTTATGGATATAAGATTAGGGATTCAAATTTCCGCTTTCGAAAGCGTGTGGAGGAAGATCCTACGCGTTCATGATTTTCTTCTTCTTGAACGATAAAATATCGTAGAGTACAGAAGGATCTTGCTTTGAAAAATAAGAGCAGGCGGAAATATAATTGTTTTTATTTGTTTTTATTATCGTAGTGTTTTTGCAAAACGGATTTCTTTAATTGTTATTGATCGATGTTAATTGTACGCGTGGGGCTCGTGCCTGTTGATAATTTACTAGACTGAGGATTTTTATGCAAAATGAACACTGTCTGCGTTAATTGCAGGAAACAGAAGCCATGGTTTTTTCTGGCTTGAATAATTTGAATAAGTTGGGAATAATATATTAAGGTTTCTCAATTCTTTGAATCTTTCTACTGTTTTAAATTGTACCCACTCTCTTTTTATATATAAATACGTATTGGCAATGATTACTGTTGCTTCGAATTCGCGCAGCCTTTCACAAGACTGGCTCAAAGGACTTGTCATTGGCACGCCTTTTCTCGAAGACGAATCGCATAAATCGTGAGCAATGTCTGGCGCCAGACGCCACCGATGTATATCGTACATCTGTCGGAATTTCTTATGGTCCATAACGCGAAGCCACTTTGGAAGGCTGAGTACATTCCAGAAGGATGTCCAATAATTTATAGAATCGCCTCTGTTAAACTTTGTTTCAATAATGAAACGCATTGAAATAGTTGTGTTCAACTTTTTCAAGTAAACTTGATAGTATTCTGATGGTATATACTGTAGAAATAGTGCTAAACAATATTAAAGTAATTCAAAATATTTTCTAATCTTTGTCTATGATAATATCTTTACGAAATACGTGCTCATAATTTTACTTTTAAATTAAACTTCTCTGTTTATCGCACAGTAATACGTATACAATTTTGTCAGTTTTCATCGAGAACAATGAAAATTCTGTAGGTGAACGAGGTAGGCATATGTTGTAAATATAAAAATATATTTGACAGTTTAAAATTGGTACAATATCAACGATCTTTAAGCTTTCACAGTAAACAATTTATTATCAACAAAGTAAAATCTTCCATAGTTCCATTCCATTTGGTATAACTTCATAGAGCCTTATGATACAATTTAAAGTCCTCGTAGAAATCTTCAAGTAATCATTTGCTTGTCCCGTATTTGCTGGCCAATAGTATAATAATAGTAACGTACTTTTAAGACCGACCATAAGCGTGATGTGACTGATGGGCTGTGAACACATTTCGAAGGTTTTGTAACTTCCTTTAAAAGTACGACTAGATTATTGGTAATAGACAACAAATTAGACAGAAACTCACGTTTATAAAAGTCTGAGAAGTGTACATTGGGCAGTAAAGAACGAACTTTTTTCAACACAGTTGCTTTTGAAGCAGAAGCTGCATTGATATTCCATATCTAAACAAAGATATGAGACATGTATCATTAGTATTGGTATGTAGACATTTAAATTGATTAGATTGTGTCATTGAATACAGTATGTCCTCGACTTGCGCGGTTAATTCGTTCCAACGTTCTCTCTTCACGTAGGTGTCCCCTTCTACGTTTGGCTCAGTCTTTGAGCCTCAAAAAAATAGTGTCTGTCTACGAACTTTGCAAATGAATCTCCCCGAGATTTTTGCGACTATAGAGGATTTACTGTTGAAATTGAATTTGAAAGGAAAATTCAGATGGAAAATATAAAATTTGTTTAGAGAGAATAAGTATTCACAGTTCCGAATTGGTTTTCTGATTTGCTTCCAAGAATCCGTGTATCTTTGAATCCACGTAAAACGAGTCCATGCAAGTCGGAGACTTACTGTACTGAAAAAATTACTTGAATTATATCTTCTTTGTCTCTAATAGATACAGTTATTCCACAGATTTCGTCGTCTTCAGCCACACATTCCGCGAACTGTTCTCCAATAGCTGCAAGCACCATTTCCTTCCAAACTTCTTCCTAAAAGAAAAAAAAGATTTCACTACAATGTTTGTGATGATCATCAACAGAAGTTTCAATACCTACGGTATTAGACTTATGGCACCTTAATCTCCATGTTCCACCATGTTGATTAATAGGTTCCTCCCATAGTGGGTATCTCTCGTCTCTCATCAAATGATAACTATATCTAACCTGGAATTGAAAAAGTATATAAATCAAGATATGATAGTATAGTTTTCATTTGTAACGTGAATGATTCATTTCCTGTCTCTTCGAGATTACACATGTTAGAGAGTAACAATTGATACCGATAACAGTACAATAAATGTTTTCTATTATCTCGATCGCCAATTATAAATAGAAATTGTAGTTTCGACGCACAGGTTCAATCCTATGTTACTATTTTCCTAAGCAGTTTTACAAATTAATAAATCTTCATCAAAAATTTTTTGCCTTTTTGCTTTTTAACACTGAAATATATATTCTCATATTAATTTTTACAGACGCAATTATATTCTTGAAGATGGTCTTAACTTAGCCGAAACGTCGATTTATTAATTTGTAAAACTGCTTAGGAAAATAGTAACATAGGATCGAACCTGTGCACCGAAACTACAATTTCTACAGTATAATAAGTAGCGAACAGAATAAAAAATAGTGAATCAATCGTAGATGTACGGAATTTTGTTTATTAACTTTCGAGAGATCAATATGAAAGAAAAACTCTACTAACCTGCATGGAGCTGGCTTTTGGTATATTATTGAAGACAGCCCAAAAGCTCTGCACTGTATTCACAGTGTAAATCTTCGTTAAATTTTGTTTATATTCCTCGACAGTTATGCCAGACACAGCTCTGTTAATTTTACAAATTTTTTGATCTGTATATATACACTATGAACAAAGAACGAAGTGTATGTTTTTATGTAGCAATGTTTTTCTCGTTGTTTACGTTAGGCGCGACGATATCTATAGACGAAAATGATTTGCGTACGTTTCTGTGACGTTTCGCGAAATAATAAAACAAAGAAGGCGAGACCGATGTGCAATAAACAGCGCTACGGATTCGAAATATTACGCAGCGTAAATGCGGATAAATGTTCTTACTTATCCAGCCAGAAAGTCCAGGAAGTTTGCAACGGTGTTCCCAACGATTCATGTTGCTCGATCGTTTTCACGGTTTCGTCAGAAAACACCGGCGTTTTCGACAAGTCCGCCGAGTTGTCGTCTTTTGATTCGCACTCTACCGCGGCCATGTTCGAAACGACAATAAACTCGAATGCACAGGCGCCGCGCACTCACACGCACATGCCTGTCGTCATAACATTAAAAATCATGTGATCTACAGATATACAATAAGCGTAACAGCGATCTAAACTTATTGATAATCTATAACGAGAACTGCAGAGGTTGATTCAAGATACAGTTAGCAATATTTAATCTGTAAAATTAGAAAATTACCACCACGAATCCATGGAACGCTTATCTTTTTTATCGGTGGAGTGAATCACGGACTACAATTTTCTAGAGGGAATATTCTTTTGGTTCTCCACATTCAAATTGAAAACACTTATTTCGAAATCGTATTATAAAAAAAAAACATAAAGGACAGACAATAATTGTATTTTCGAAATACAATAAGTGAAGGAAAGAAACATCAGAGCCTGATTATTAGATTTATATTTTCCGTTCTTCCTATGTATAGGTACGAAAATATAATTTGTAATTTATTGTTTCTTAAATGACTACAGTTCGTTTAATAGTTTTAAAGAAAACGGAGATTTCTGTTGAAATCTTCTTTTTTTTTAACGAATTACGTAACAATAATTTCTATAGAAATTTCTCGTAAAGAAAAGTTTAAAAGAATAGAATTCAAATGATAATGATAATAAATATAATTTAATTCAAAGTGTTGTAGTCAACATAATTTCAAGTACATTTGTTCTTATATAACGAGTTCATTTTTGCGTGTAACAATTTCGATCTGAAGACATTCGTAAAAGGGACCAAGATATATATAAGAGCTGCGGTGTATTTAAGTTTCTCATTATAGGTATGCGTAAATATTCAAGTGATTAAATAAGACATTCTAATGAACAATGAGTATTTACAATGAATTGAAGCGTTTAAATATCTAGAAGAGCGATGAACAAGTGTTCTAGGCTGTTGGTGTAACAGCACTTACAGTAGATGTTATGATGAAATCGAACACTCAAGTAGAATATAATTTATGGGTATGTATTCTGTAGGGGTGGGTGGGTGGCACTCGAATTTCCAGGTGCCCGCCAACCCCTACTATTCTGTAACATTCATACAAAATGAATAAACAGTGACCACTTGATAATTGATTCTACACAATACTACAGTTTTACTTACTATTTGCGCATACCTACTACTTCACTTAACGGGCACAATTCCGAAAATGATTCTGCTTGGTAATTTATAAGAACAATTGTTAAAGAATATACTCGCGGCACAGCTCCAAACATTAGAAATAAGATTGGTTGCAAACCAAAGAAACGTAAAAACGAAGAAAAGCATATTAAATACTTAAATCCTCCATTTCTTGAATTTACATTAACATTATTTATGATTATAATCGCAAGCAAACAGTTCAGATGTATACAATTACAACTGTGTTTTGTAATTTCGTATAAAACGTCTACATAATATACAAAACACAGGAAAATATATATATATAACTTTCATCGATCATCAATTCGGTTTTGTAGTGTGCAATTAAATTGTTGATGGAGAAAAGTATTATCAATACCTACGAGTATAAAGAAATTGAATGATAGTCAATAAATTAATTTATATATCGATCGTAGCACGGTATAACAAACTTATGATTCTTATGTTTTATTTCTTTTTCTTTTTTGTTTCAATATATAGTCTCCTAGATTGTCGCGTCTTGATCAGATTGTTGATGGATCGTGCACAATCCAAAGTAGGCATCCTTGTGACAAATATACAATATAAATTACAGCTATATTAAAAATTGAGGATTTCCGATTTACATTGTAAATCGCCGTACAACAACTGATATTATATCGCGAGCAGTAGACATCTCAATTTCTCTTTTCGTTCAATGAATTTCTTGTACGTTCCTGTCCATTACTGTTTATTCGATAATCTCGTTTCAAATGCGAATTAATTGCACAGAACTAATGGTCAACAAACTATGAATGACAAAGGATTAACAACACCCTTCTACTGAAAACCTTTCTGCACCAAAGTTTCTAATGATGGAATCAGCAAAGAAATGAAAAATGCCAAAGCTAAACTGTTGATATAAATGCGAAAGGATAGTGGGTGCCCTACATGCATGCAGTGCATTGCCTCACAATAGAAGATCCTAGAACCTAGCATCGTACACAATTGTTCACAATGTGTGGTGATTGTTGACACGAAGAAAGATATTGACTTTCGATTCACAAGTTTTATTATTTACAAGCAACTGATCTATTATACAAATGTAAATTTAGTGGACTTTCTTGAAGAATCTTTTTTCATTTTCTTTTTTGTTCATTGTACTGGAAAATTAGATTTGTAGGAAATAACAACAATGCCATGGCTAAACGTACTTTTTGGTTTTCCAAGTGGTACACAGGTTTCTTTGTACCGATAACACGTAATGAATGAATAAACATACATAATTAAATAAATTACAACGTACTGCAGGACACATGCCTAGCCAGAATGGATTTTAAAAATCACATGGAAGAATTTCTATTTAATTCGGTAGTAGTAACGACAATAACTTCAAGAATTTTGGAGAATTCATTAAATATATTAGGTCGATTCAGAGTTACCTTTTTTTTTAAAAAAAAAACAGACAAACGAATGCGTAACGTATTGAACCCTAAATTAGTTTACAACCAATCTAACACCGCTACTACTACCAGATTAAAACAGGGAGGGCGAAGGACTTATAACTGAAAATTATGTCGTATGAATGCTATTTAACCTACACTGGCATTAAAACGATTATGTATTGTTGTGTCAGATAAATGTCTTTCAACAAATAGATATACTCTGTGCTGTATTCGGATGTTAAAAATCTTTCAGCTTTCTTAAGAATTCGTTCGACATGGTTTGATGCACGTGTATGAAAGTTTTCAAACTGTTTATGATAAAAGGGGAGAGGGGGTACGTCAGGGATTTTATGAAAATGTTGATGCAGAAACTCCGAATGTACATCAGCTACATACGCATATACAGTAATGGCTCGATAACTGTAATCAACTCAAGAGAAAAAGGATAGTAATATATGTATAAAGCTAAGAAAACCTTGCAATTGTTGAGCCACTACTGTAAATTGTAAGAAGTCCTTAATTTAAATTCGGATTATCACTAAGCAGCAGCTGTAGATGGTAAAATGACTTAATGAGAGCTGCAGGATCATCGACAGTTTAACGTTCCTTGTACGGTATTAAAGAACTTCGAAACCAATCGCGACAATCGAGATTTTAAATTCTGTTGGTGACACGTAGTGTTTGCAAGAAACCCGTGGAATTTCACGAGTCCGATAAATTCGAGGAACCACCAACCGGCATTTAGGAGCGCGATATTGTTAAAGTGCCAAAGATTTACCGAAGCACAGAATATTTGGTGACTTTTGAATATTCGACTTCATGTTCCCATACGTGTATATTTAACAGTCGTATATCAGAAAATGTATGTTCAATGGACGATCATTCTGTGCTGGTCAAATATATTCTAAGCGATCTCTCTTTCCGACGAGTACGTGAGTTCATATCGCGCATTTCTTGTATCTTTGCTATGCTGGACTCATCTCGACTCGAGTTTTTGGACAGATCTCTTTTGCTGCTATCCCTAATAAAACCAACAAAAAAAAACAAAGACATTCCATTTATATTGTCAATTCGAATGTATCTTCCAATATGTTGTACTTACCTATAAAAAAATAGAAAACCATTATCAATATCGAACTCGAATTCTGAGTCATGCCCGTGCCATGTTAACTTCGTTTCACCACCTTCTCTATTATTTTCTTTTGCTATCTCTATATGTTCTTCAGGTATCAACGCCACCGCAGACAGCTAAGTAGAAATATCGAATAATTATTATGCGATTCTACGTGTCTACGCGAATGTAAAGCAGACGTTTTATAGTTTTATTAATTATAAAGCCATTGTTAAGGGGATAGAAATGCCGAGAATACACCCTTAAGATCGTGTTACGCAGATTCACTCACCTTTCTCCTCATTTCTGCTGTAGACTTCTCATCCAAAACAATTTCCTGATATATTTCATATAACGTCTCCATATTCACAACTCGCACTATAATTTGACTGGTGTTGGTAACAGGGTCGTTATCAGGTAACTTTTGTATGACCATCTCAGAATTTGGATGCAACTGCAATTCGTCAAGCTTCTGATGATCCAAATACACTTTAGTCGCCAGCAATAGGTGTTTTTCTCTTAGCCGACATCTCTTCAACGGTATATCTATATCCCGCGTATCCTTAATATTTTCTAAGATGTCTTTCTTTGCCTCGGCGACCGTTATGTCCCTGGGTAATATCCACGCACCCAAAAACTGGAACAACTGCACATAATATAGAAAGCAAATGAGTCGATAAACACATGAAAAATATCAAAGAAACCGATTTATGTATATTAACATGAACGCACGCGACTTAAGTTTTCCGTTGCGGCATACACCTGGTATATTTTTATTTTAAAGTCAAAGAAACGTCCAACTTTCACTGTGAAGTACTCCTCATCCACTCCATTAAGAAGATTCTCTTGGAGTTTATAGTATACAGAATCTTCAAGATCTTCAGACTTGTAGGAAATTTTAAAATACTCTTTTGGTACACCGATATATGGCTCTAGTTTAGTCTTAAGCATACTGTACTTCATCTTTCTGGATACTTCTACTTTCAGAACTGCAAAGAGGAAATAATGTACATTTGAAATTCTCACAGAACGCATCGATAACTTTCCGCGATGTTCACAATTGAATGGAATGCATGCTCGTACATTGATTATCGTTATCCTCGTAGGGTGTAGCTTTAAAATAATAATCTTTATCATCAGTCTCGACATTCGTATTGAATGGACGGTACGGTTCATTAAAATCGTCGAACTCGAGAGGATCCCCGACTAATGTTTTATCACTGTCGCTAAGGCTGCTGTCCTCGCTGTTACTCTGTTCCGGTGTGTTCCACTTCTCGCTTTCTCCCAATTGTGGACTCGCATTCTTTGCCGATACATCCTCGTTACTAATTCCGATTTTCAAAACCGAATTGCTCTTAGGAGTATCGGCACGTTGCGGTTGCGTGTTGCTGTTATTTCCTTTGGATGGACTCTCGGCGGTAGGTTTCTCTGTATCTGTACATCTCTCGCCTAACGTTGAGCTAACCCATTCTATCATATAGCCTTCAATTAAAATTTGAGGTACAACACGCTCGTAATGTTACAAAACTAATAATAATGCATAACTTACGGTCAGTTATTTCACTAACTTTACTCGGATCGGGCATTTTCAAATGGAACGTGAGAATGTTTTCGTGATTCATATAATTCGATATAATGTCGCACAACGTTGTCGTCTCCACGAACGATTCCAATTCGTCGTTGCACATGGACATCACAAACACGTCGATATTATCGGAAAGATCGGTATTGCTCAACAGAGTAGAATCATCGTAATCGAACACTCTAAACTGGTTTCCCGGTTCCCCGAGTATCACTGTTACATTGCTAAGCTCGATATCGAACAAATCTGATAGCACTTTTTTATATTGGCTGACTGGTTGAGTACGCAGGGCTCGCAATTTCAACGGGCCTTCCGTGACCTTCTTGTCAGCGACATCGAGAACGTATACTTTCGTCGTGATCACTGTATATTTGTGGTAGAAGAAAACGAGTTTAATACGTGACCAAGAATATGCGGTTTCGACTTTCACTATGCGATTCTTGTAGGGTTTTTGAAAAACTCGATTTTGGACGCACAGATGCACAGTTTTTAAGAAATTTTACTTTGTAATAGACGTTGAAAACTTCACAAGGGGGTTTCTCAAGATAAAAGTCTGCTCTATCGCGTGATATAGCTCGTTTTTACGCTGGACCCATATTTTTCAAGATATACTGAAAAATATCCTAAAAAATTGATGCAAAAGTGGTGTCTCTCCACCTTTACTGACGTTCAACCATGTTTAAACATTCATAATGTATTAATATCGGATATCACTGTATTCGGGAAACTCTACAGAATCTTTTACTGTAAAGAACAATTCAAAATCTTTTCTAATAACATCACAATATTTGTTTAAAGTCGACAAATACATTTTTCTTTCAAAGTCAAATTTCTATAAGAATCGCATATTGAAAATCGAAATGTTGAAAAAAAAAAACGTTGAAATTTGTTGAACGTGTAATTCACATACCGTTCTGTTCAGCCTCGATGTCCACCTCGTTTTCGTCCCGTATTTCTAACATCAACGTATACGCGTCTCTTTTCCAAACATCTGCGAAAGATTTCTGCTCCATTCCTTCGTAACGACACAAAACAAGCTTGTTGATGGAATCGTAACGGACTAAACGACACTGTTTCAGATCTGTCATTGGCGAATAGATCTTCCAAACCATCTCCGTAGCTTCCAACCAAGTTATGTCGGATAAAAACTTCATTTTTCTCAACTGCATTTTCGAAGCGTGCACATAACAAATCGGTGCTTCGATCGAAAGCTTCCGCTTCAATAGCGAACACGGTTTAACGTTGCTACTCATCAATGTGAAAGTTATACCGTTCTTCATAAATGTACAGTTCGTCTTGCCCACTTTATCCTTTTGATACGGCTCCATTACTTCTTTGCTGTGACCTCTTTCGATGTCCCTTCGAACAAACATATTATCCTTGTAATGGCGTACGTACGAGGTCCTGTCTCTCCTCTTGTAATCCTCGTTTTCTTTCATTTTCTTCAACAATTTCTGAAATATTTAAACGCGTGACAAATGCTGAACGCAAGCAAGTTAAAACACGATTCGATCTTTATGATTTTACACGGTACCTGTATATGGCTTGGAAAATCCTGCACCTGCATAGGTAAAACATTACGATCAGGATCAATTTGTCTGTACATAAGCATATATGCGTTGGTACTGCTACATGGTCCACTGTAGTACGACCTGGTTGGGCCACCGCCATACGTTTTTTGAATATCGTCGTTCGTTATCTAGAATTTCAACTCGTCGTAATTTGTACGTTATACGATATAAAATTAAATCCAGATTTCACTAGTCGATATCTGTAAGTTATTGTTATCAATGTGAACGTATGGATCATACCTGAGTCACAGTTTGATCATTGAAGCACAGCCATTCTTGCGTTCGGAAGTCTTTTATATAAGCATAATAGTGACCACCGCTGGCACTGCCGCTGTGTATCATAATTGAAAACAACTCATAATTATAAGGGCCCTCCACAGCATTATTATCACGATTTTTGTCGTTCTCGTAATTATGTTCGGTACAATTTGACGACGTCGGACCGTTACTTAGAACGTCTACTCCTGAAGGAAATAAACTGCTTTCATTAATTTTCTTGAATTGCGTTCGTCTTGATAATATCAACCTACCTTCGTCGTCCTCATCTGGATCATTATTTTTCGTATGATTACTATTAGAAAGACTATTCTCACATGGAGTGTAATCATCGTCTAAAGTTCCGAAATCTATTGTTGAGCTGTCATCGGATTTCGCTAGATTCGTGTTCTTCTCACTAATCGTAGATTCTTCGTTCGTCGTAGGCAATATGAATTGATTTAAGTTTAATACATTTGGAAAAGTGACTCTGAGATTACAAAATGAAATATGATAGTATAAAGCTTACAGAAATCGTCACGGTATATTCGGTATGTTAGTTCGTGTACACTCACTTGTCGTTGAGCTTAACTCTGCGAAATGTGTTGAAGTCGAAGTCGAATCTCTTCAGATGCAACGTCAAAAGATATGGAAATTTCACGAATTTCAATCCTTTGTGCGCGTCGCATTTTTTATTACATTTCTCACAATGATATTGGTTGTTTCCTTCTAATGTTTCATACTGTACAAATGCTCGTAAGGCTTCTTCCTATGAAAAATTATGTTTTTTTTTCTTTGTACATTTGATTACGTGCATCGCCATGTTTGTCGAGATATACGCTTCGAAAACTCACCACGCTACTATATGCTACATTACTACCAAACGGTCTTACTGGCAACGGTATATCGAGGAACGTATCTTCCCTGGACTTCTCAGTTCCACATTCCAGGCATTTAACATAATCGATCATTGTTCCTGTTAACGCAAAGGTCAGATCACAAATAATTTTTAATTTTAAGAAAGTGATGCCAAACGAAATCCTATTTTCATTCTTCATGGATCTTTATGCAAAATGAAAAATGTTTGCATTGATTGCAGGACACAGGAGCCAAATAAAAATTGTGTTCTTTTAATTATCCTATTAAGCTGAAACTAATTGACTAATTTAACATTGATGTCCTTCAATCTTTTCAACATGTTTACAGCTTGAAATTAGATATAGCCATTTTTGTCGTGAATGCAGAAAGATCCGCAGTCTAGTTATAATATAATAGTCTGTAACGAAATTCGGAGTTATACCTTCGTAAAACTTGTTGATTAAATCGGCTTGTTCGGTGTTTTTAAATTTTCGTTCTAACGCTTCGAACATTACCCTGCAAAGCTCTTGAATGTCGTGTTGCTGCCAGGCTTCCGTGGAATCCCAACCGAAGCTTTTTGTTAACGCCGTAGTTTCCACAGCCGATCTTGATGATGTCTATAAATAAGGCCTTATTATGGGTCTTGTTGAAATGGAATCGTGTCCGAAATTCTGATAACCATGCGGTAACATATAAATACCTGTAAGTTTAAGAATAATTTTTGCAATTGATATGGAATACTAATAGTTTCATCTTTCTCCGATTCGCCCGTGTATTCCCAATTGTACAGTGCATTTCGAAATTCAGGAGTCATGTACAATGCTTGGAGTAAACTATTTAAATAACATGTCATCGCTTGGTTTACCAAACCGACGTAACCTGAAACAATAACATATGAACATTCTCACAATGCTAAACGCATCGATACGAAAACGTGTTTTCGAAAAGAAAAACAATGTTACAAATGAGATTCGATCGTATACCTGTTTCAGGTCTAATAGAACTTTTAAAATCAACATTATTATCTTCTTCCAATACTAATGATTGATGAACAGATTCCGGCTGAACACAGTGTTGACCAAAGATCCCTGACAAAGTGTCTGTTGGCCTCACAACTAAGAGTGTATATTTATATTTTACTAAGTCTTCGGTATTAGAAAAACCTACATCAATTTCTGACATAACTTTATCTTTCACTTCAGATAAGTCAATCTGATGATAATAAGGTATAGTTAATTTAATCGATAAGAGTATACGTAAATGGTACAAATGAAAATAGCAAAGATATTAACCAGTTTCCCGGGCGATCCCAGATACAACTTAAAGTTGTCCGCCTGTATTTGATAGTGCTTTTCTATGTATTCGTACAGATTTTGAACACTGGTTGTCGAAACAAGGGTGTACGAATTAGTAACATTCTTATGCACTGTTTCGTGAGGTAGAAAAAACTCGATTGGACATGAATGAATTATAGGACCCATGATCTGTAAATAAAATAAATCGACAATTATTACACAATTCGATATGCGCGTACAAATAATTAAAGTAACGTTCTACATGTATCAATGACGAAGAAGAAGATTATTCTCCACGTTAATTTATTTCAGATCTAGAAAGGCTACTATCTCAGAAAATATCTTAAAATGCGTCTACAGAAATTGCAAATTGCATAAATATCCGCAGTCTACTAATTATACATTTAAATATTAGTGTAAGAATTCTTCTCTCAATCGATGGATGTACAGTTTGAAAGATGTCTCTTAAATTCTATTCCCCCCTGCTATCTTTATGTCTACAGAAAGAACTGAAAACTGACCGTTATATTCTTTTGCGATTTATAGTTTACCATTAACAAAGACTAACAATTTTGGTACCATGGATACTTTTTGATGGTTAGCAAATACGTAGGCGGTATGTACGAGCATTTTATCTGAAGCATTAATATTAGTATTATACGTATAGAAAGATTTTAAGGATTATTGTACCAATAAATATTACCCTATATATATATTATCAGAGAGTGAAGGTAAGATTCACTTTCGAAATATTGAATGTATTATTTATAAATAAACTAATGGAGTATTTATTAGTAATTTTCAGACAAATATAACTGGCGTTGTGCCATGCTAAAGGTGGAAAACGAGTGAAATCTATGCAACACAGTGAGATACTACTCTGCACAGTATGACACAGTAAGTAAAGCCTATAGAGCCTCCAGTTATATTTAGAATGTCTAAACGAAGACTTGGAAAATGGCTCTCTTCTCCGAGATCAGAATTCTCCCCTCCTTTCTACCTTTTCTTTCTCGCTCTCTGAGAAAGACATTGCCAAATAATTGAAAGTCTATAATCATCCCACAGAAATGTGACTTCATTTTTGTTTATTTATCGTCTAATAATAGACAAGCGATCCAATGAAAATTACATCCATCCAATGTTAAGAACATGCCTCTGTTAATAGATTTAGAATAAATATGTTTTTTATTTATTTTTTTTTCATTTCAATTAAATATAGAAATAATAAATAAAAAACTGCGGATTATTATGCTATTATGACAATAAATGGGTAGTTGCAATTTAAAACAGTGGACAGATTTTAAAAAATTCAAGAACATCGATACATTAATTACAGCTTATAGACATTATTAAAGAACGAACGTCGATGCATATAATTTTTATCTTGCATAAAGTTCCCCAGTCTACATTAACGATTAAAAGCTTCTTAGCGAACAACAAGATCCCAGAAAATATTGACAATGCGTACGCAGAAACATTTTGCTGAGAAATAAATCTGTCTCTATTGAATTGTTATTAGATTAACGATTATGTTATACATTCGAAACTTACCTAACAGTCCTGTTTTATAGAAAATATCGTTTCTGTCAGAGTAAGTTATAGAATCCAGTCCGTGTACCACCAACTGATTTGTTCAGTCTAAAAGATTGAAAGCAACGCAATGTTAATTAATCCGTTCCCAGAAAATCGGAAGAGAGTCTTGAGTTACAAGACTAACATTTGTATTAACTATCCACGGTATCGCATGGTACACATCCGAATTACATTCCACCAGTTACGTCTTTTAATCGTAACGACCGTTCAGATTAACAGATGGGCATGGTGTTTTCATTTTCTGTGCTCGTTGCGAACGAAATACGAACGAATCGTTATCCGATTTCTCTCGTTCGAAAATAAAAAAAAAAGGCGGAACAATGATTGAAGAAATACGCGAGACACTTATTTAGAACCGTTGCGTCGGTTGCCGGGTCTTTCTGACCCAGTCAGAACGTGTTATAGCGTGTACTAAGACCGCCAAGCAGCTTCCGAAACTGACTTTACATTATAGTATTCCTTGTAAATCGTTTCCAGACTTGAATCGCTCCGGCGGCGGACGGTTAAAGAGCGAAACGCGGGTGCCACATTCGAAATCGTGTCTGAAGAGGTTCTAAAGATAAAAACAACATATACTACGATGCAAACAAAAGTCACAGAAACAACGAGTCCACAAACAGGAGCACAGCTTCGTTTCTTCTCGCACAATTGCCGCTGGGTTGTTTGTAGAGCGGCGGAAAACGAAGAAGAACGTGTGCGGAACTCTCGCTCGTGTTTCAAAATATTTATGCGATGAAAAAGCAACAGGACGTAGACGAACAAAAATTGCGGGTATAACATACATAGAGAAGATCGGAATGCACTCTCGTGCCAATGGAAGCGAGTTAGAGTAGGAACGTTCCTTTTTGTTTTCGTATCGATCAGGAGAACCACCGTACGGAAACGAAGCACACAGGTTTCGCGGTAATATTTAACGGTCTAATGGAAACGGAAACATCGAATTGATACCGTACCAGTTTGTTATCCCGACACTAACGAGAACGAACGTATCCGAAGGTCTTATGAAATGGCTGGTCGTGTAGTACATGCTGCGTCACAGTTTATATGCCTCTGAATCATCTATATTTAAATAACTCGCTCGGAAACACGAGACCACCCGTGTGTTTCTTTATTCTGTGAAACCTAACCAACGTTCGTTTACGTGCACGGTTGGAAACAAAGTCAACAGCAAGATCCGATTCCTTACCGAAATCACAAATGCGCAACATTCACTTTACGCCATATTTCCTAACTGTGAACACGTTTCGCGATTTCGACGCTAGGTGGCTACTTGAATACCAGCTGTTTTCGCAGTTACTCTAATTGACAGGTTTGATCGAAGCATAGAACGTACGATTAATAGAGATCAGAGTGTCCACTGTCGGGGATGGCTCTTTGGCTGCTCTTTGGCACACAGATCTTTTGCGCACAACGAGATGGCGCACGGATGATTGCACACAGCTCGATTGCGCACACGGTTCTTTATGAATATCACTAGATTTAAAGGTAAAAACAGTGTTTGCGGGAAACTGTTGTTTGTCGTTATGCGAGCACGTTACGAGCTGTGTCTCGAATTCTTTCTGTGCGCAATCCGTCATTTGTTGTGTGTGCAATATTGCCGGGTGTAAAAGAACCATGTGCGCAATAATGCAATGTGCCAAAGAAGGCCTCGCAACCGTATCTACTTATTAGACCATATGTAATGTAGACTGTCAGCCTTATGGGAGATCGTGTCACTCGAATAATTCGGTGTTTTTTTACGCCCTCTAGGATGTATTCTGGTTGGAGTAAAAAACAGAAGGCCATCGACGTGATCTCATCGATACAGAAGAAGGCAAATTGCCACCGCAACCATCTTGACACCTACGAGAGATTGTTAGTATCTCCTCGGCAAAGTCGATTATTATGAATTATTATACATTCTGCACCGAACATATTCCAAGGTAAGCAGATATTTCAGATGATGTATTAGTATTGGTTATTTAAGATTCACAATATTCAAAGCAAAACTCAAGGACAAAAGATTCCTAGAAATATTAACACTTTACCGACCGAAAGCCTATTAATAGGATTTTCAATAATTCTGCTGTACCAAAAAAAGCATAGAAATTTTCTTTGACATTGCAATCTTAAATGAAACTATTAGTCGACGTTATTGAGGGTGACTCAGTTAGTTCACACTAAATGCTAAATGAAAATTTACCCATGTAACATACATATTTCAAAAATATGCAATAATCACCGGTCGGTAATGTGTTCGAAAAGTATTGAAGAATAATTTTAAAGAAATCACCGATTCCACCGGTACCTCAATTTGTACTTTCAAAGTATTTCATAAACGAGAATTATTACCTTACACGTTTTCATACATAAATGTTCGAAGAATCAATCTGTGGAAAAGGAAATATGTTGAAGAACAGAATAAGAGAGAGTTTACAGTAAACAATTAAAATGTCAAAAGAATTATTATAGACATTGCACTATTATAGATATTGATAGAATCAATAAATTTATCGTAGTATTTATGTTGAATAAATTAATGCGAATATGCATGGTTTAAAAGTTATTCTGTATCTCGAGTTCTATTGCCTATTATGACTAAAAAATTAGATGGTCAGATAGTCAAGGGAGCGCTGGTTAACATTGTCGGCGAAAGGAATTGTTATAAACATTGAACAGCCAGAAATAATAAATTTCTCTGTGAATTGTATCGAATAAATTAACGCGCGCGAATATTCATGTTATAAATGTTATTCTATGTATATTTTTACAAAAAAAATTAGGTGGTCAGATGGTCAAGGGAGTGGACGTGGACGTCGGTGGCAAAAGGAATTGTTATAAACATTAACAAGTGAGAAATAACAAATTTATCAATAATTACTAACTTGGCGATCGAATCGATCGATGGAGGAGGAGTGGGGGTAGACAGCTAAGCGAGAGCGATCAGTCAGTCAGTCAGCCCAGTCGGGTCGGTGGAGACGGCAGGGGCGGACGTGTTGCGGTACCGTGCATGCTAGGATGTCCCGAGAGACCAGGGGTGGACCAGGGGTGGACCAGGAGTGACCAGGGATCCCCTGGTAAGCTTTAATTCAAATATTCTTGCATGCTCGTTGCTTTGTTCCCTTTCAACTGTTTTCACTGAGCAATCATTTTCAATGTTTGCCTCCAATATTCTTATTGCAATTTCCAACGGAAAAGAAACTTTCACAGTTCACTGTTCGAAACATTTTTATATTTCTGATGTTATACTTGTGTTTTTATTATTCCTGCTTTTGATTGTCAAATTCGCACTTCTGTCTATCTAATTTCTCGATAATTACTCGACGTACTTGCTAATTTTCGCTCGCATTCATTCTGACTTACTTCTCGGGTCTCTTGTGCAGCAACCTCCTCGTGGTGAGACCTGGGCAATCGGCATTATCCTTTATCCGTAAGAACTTTGAGTATCTTACGAATAAAGGATAATGTCGAGCTAATAGCTGCACGTATACAATTTTTTATAACAATGTGTAATGGAATTTAAGAATGGCAAAATGTTAAAACATATTTCACTGAATTGATTATGAATTTACTTTCGGCTAGCCGCAGTCGGCCAAGGGTACATACATGCTTTCTTCGTTTACCCTTGGCAACGTTCAGATCGTTATTTCAAAGTTCTTGTTCAGTCAGCGAACATTCCAATTTTAATTTCTGCTTATCCAACTATTCATTTTGGAACTTTCACAAGTTCCACTTCGAAAAATTTTTACATCTTGTTGAAAATTGTTATTCCTCCGATCGGAGTTCCCTCAGGGGCTCACTCACGGATGGGGACCGTGAGTGAGTACGGGGAGTCGCGTCCCTGGGGCTACCCGAATCGCCTATAGGTCGGTTAGGCTTGCTCACGAGAGTTCGCTTTTTCGTTTGCTCACGAGAGCTCTTTTTCTGGTTTGCTCACGAGAGTTCTTTTTCTGGTTTGCTCTCGAGAGCTCGTTTTCTGGTTTCTTGTTTCGTCTCGAGTGTGGAATATTGTTTTGTTCTGGTTTTTATGTTGGGATTCGCACTCGTGTGCGGGGTTTTGTGTTGCGTCTAAATATGATTAGTCTGTTTCAGTTAGGATACAACCGCCGACGTCTTTCAACGTCGACGAAGAGGACACACCAAGAAGAGGAGGATACACACCGAAGAAGACATCAGCGTATATTTAAGTTGCGTTAGTCAGTAAGAATTTATTTTATGCGATAGTTATTAAGTTTGTAAATCGTCGTTGTATATACGTCGAGTAATTATCGCCGTAAATTCACTTTGTTCGTTTTTTTTTTTACTCCGACACAGTCTTCTACTGTGTCGGAAACCTTTGTTCGTACGTAGTATGTACCAGATCGATTGGTACGAGAGCCTTCTGCTCTGGTTTGCTCAATTTTTCTTTTTGAAAGAATCAGAGCCTTCTGCTCTGGTTCAGTTTTTCTCTTTGAAAGAATCAGAGCCTTCTGCCTGATTCGCTTTTTGTCCCCTGTGGATCGGGGACTTATTCTCCGATTCACACCCTTTTGCTCCGCGATAATTACTCGACGTACTTGCGTAGTACATTAGTATAAGTTCGACGTTGTAAGAAAGGGAGCCAGAAGGAATATCGCATTCGTTCTGACTCCCTTTCCGGGTCTCTTGTGCAGCAACCTCCTCGTGGTGAGACCTGGGCAATCGACATTATTCTTTATTCGTAAGAACTTCCAGAATCTTACGAATAAAGGGTAATGTCGAGCAAATAGCTGCATTTTACAATTTTTGATAACAATATGTAATAGAGTTTAAGACTTGCAAATATAAATATATATATATCTCATTACATTGAATCTGAATTTCCTGTCAGCTTGCTCGTAGTCGGCTAAGGGTATTTCGGACGCTGTGTTAGTTTACCCTTGGCCACTTTCAGTTCGTTATTTCAAAGTTCTTATTCAGTCAGCGAACATTCCAATTTTAATTTCTGCTTTTCCAACTATTTATTTTGGAACTTTCACAAGTTCCACTTCGAGCAATTTGTACATCTTGTTGAAAATTGGTATTCCTCCGATCGGAGTTCCCTCAGGGGCTCACTCACGGATGGGGACCGTGAGTGAGTACGGGAAGTCGCGTCCCTGGGGCTACCCGAATCGCCTATAGGTCGGTTAGGCTTGCTCACGAGAGTTCGCTTTTTGGTTTGCTCACGAGAGCTCTTTTTCTGGTTTGCTCACGAGAGCACTTTTTCTGGTTTGCTCACGAGAGTTCTTTTTCTGGTTTGCTCTCGAGAGTTTTTTTCCTGGTTTGCTCTCGAGAGCTCGTTTTCTCGTTTTCTGATTTCCTCTCGTCATCTGCTTTCTTGTTTCGTCTCGAGTGCGGAAGTTTGTTTTGTCCTGGTGAGTATGTTGGGATTCGCACTCGTGTGCAGGATTTTGTGTTGCATCCAAATATAATTAGTCTGTTTCAGTTAGGATACAACAGCCGACGTCTTTCAACGTCGACGAAGAGGACACACCAAGAAGAGGAGGACACACACCAAAGAAGATAACTGTGTATAGTTAAGTTGCGTTAGTCAGTAAGAATTTATTTTATGCGATAGTTATTAAGTTTGTAAATCGTCGTTGTTAATACGTCGAGTAATTATCGCCGTAAATTCACTTTGTTCGTTTTTTTTTTTACTCCGACACAGTCTTCTACTGTGTCGGACTACTTTGTTCGTACGTAGTATGTACCAGATCAATTGGTACGGGAGTTCGCGGTAGTTTTTATATTAATGGGGGGGTCGAGACGCGTTGTGTCCGCTCTTTACCACTCTCCCGTAAAATTTTTCCACCCATGTCCGTCTCTGGCGGCAGGTGGTTGGAGTAGTTGGTATCGTTGTCGGAACTCCTCTCGACCATTGCTCGCGTTACCCTCAAACCAGAGCCTTCTGCTCTGGTTTGCTTAGTTTTTCTTTTTTAAAGAATCAGAGCCTTCTGCTCTATTCGATTTTTCTTTTTGAAAGAATCAGAGCCTTCTGCTCTATTCGATTTTTCTTTTTGAAAGAATCAGAGCCTTCTGCTCTATTCGATTTTTCTTTTTGAAAGAATCAGAGCCTTCTGCTCTATTCGATTTTTGTTTTAGAAAGAATCAGAGCCTTCTGCTCTATTCGATTTTTGTTTTAGAAAGAATCAGAACCTTCTGCTCTATTCGATTTTTCTTTTTGAAAGAATCAGAGCCTTCTGCTCTATTAGATTTTTCTTTTTGAAAGAATCAGAGCCTTCTGCTCCATTAGATTTTTCTCTTTGAAAGAATCAGAGCCTTCTGCTCTATTAGATTTTTCTCTTTGAAAGAATCAGAGCCTTCTGCTCTATTAGATTTTTCTCTTTGAAAGAATCAGAGCCTTCAGCCTGATTCGCTTTTTGTCCCCCGTGGATCGGGGACTTCTTCTCCGATCCACACCCTTTTGCTCCGCGATAATTACTCGACGTACTTGCGTAACTTAGTATAAGTCCGACGTTGTAAGAAAGGGAGCCAGAAGGAATATCGCATTCGTTCTGACTCCCTTTCAGGGTCTCTAGTGCAGCAACCTCCACGTGGTGAGACCTGGGCAATCGATATTACCCTCTATTCGTAAGATATTCCAGTATCTTACGAATAAAGGGTAATATCGAGCTAATAGCTGCTCGTTTACAATTTTTGATAACAATATGTAATAGAGTTTAAGACTTGCAAATAAAAATACATATTTCATTACATTGAATCTGAATTTACTGTCAGCTTGCTCGTAGTCGGCTAAGGGTATTTCGGACGCTGTGTTAGTTTACCCTTGCCCCACATCCAGTTCGTCATTTCGAAGAACTTGTTCAAGTTGTCATTCCAATTTTAATTTCTGATTTATGGAGTATTCGTTTTGAAACTTTCATAAGTTCCACTTCGAAAAATTTTTACATCTTGTTGAAAATTGGTATTCCTCCGATCGGAGTTCCCTCAGGGGCTCACTCACGGATGGGGACCGTGAGTGAGTACGGGGAGTCGCGTCCCTGGGGCTACCCGAATCGCCTATAGGTCGGTCTGGTTGCACTCTTGTGCGGGGTTGGTTTGGCTCTCTTGAGCTCGTTTTCTGGTTTGCTCACGTGAGTTCTTTTTGTGGTTTGCTCTCGAGAGCTCGTTTTCTTGTTTGTTCTCGTGTGCTGAATATTGTTTCGTCCAGGTATTAATTTTGGAATTCGCACTCGTGTGCGGGATTTTGTGTTATGTCTAAATATGACTAGTCTGTTTCAGTTAGGATACAGCAACCGACGTTATTCATCCTCGATGAAGGGGACACATCAAGAAGAGGAGGACACACACCAAAGAAGACAGAGGAGTATATTTAAGTTGCGTTAGTCAGTAAGAATTTATTTTATGCGATAGTTATTAAGTTTGTAAATCGTCGTTGTTAATACGTCGAGTAATTATCGCCGTAAATTCACTTTGTTCGTTTTTTTTTTACTCCGACACAGTCTTCTACTGTGTCGGACTACTTTGTTCGTACGTAGTATGTACCAGATCAATTGGTACGGGAGTTCGCGGTAGTTTTTATATTAATGGGGGGGTCGAGACGCGTTGTGTCCGCTCTTTACCACTCTCCCGTAAAATTTTTCCACCCATGTCCGTCTCTGGCGGCAGGTGGTTGGAGTAGTTGGTATCGTTGTCGGAACTCCTCTCGACCATTGCTCGCGTTACCCTCAAACCAGAGCCTTCTGCTCTGGTTTGCTTAGTTTTTCTTTTTCAAAGAATCAGAGCCTTCTGCTCTATTCGATTTTTCTTTCTGAAAGAATCAGAGCCTTCTGCTCTATTCGATTTTTCTTTTTGAAAGAATCAGAGCCTTCTGCTCTATTCGATTTTTCTCTTTGAAAGAATCAGAGCCTTCAGCCTGATTCGATTTTTCTTTTTTTAAGAATCAGAGCCTTCTGCTCTATTCGATTTTTCTTTTTGGAAGAATCAGAGCCTTCTGCTCTATTAGATTTTTCTCTTTGAAAGAATCAGAGCCTTCAGCCTGATTCGCTTTTTGTCCCCCGTGGATCGGGGACTTCTTCTCCGATCCACACCCTTTTGCTCCGCGATAATTACTCGACGTACTTGCGTAACTTAGTATAAGTCCGACGTTGTAAGAAAGGGAGCCAGAAGGAATATCGCATTCGTTCTGACTCCCTTTCAGGGTCTCTTGTGCAGCAACCTCCACGTGGTGAGACCTGGGCAATCGATATTACCCTCTATTCGTAAGATATTCCAGTATCTTACGAATAAAGGGTAATATCGAGCGAATAGCTGCTCTTTTACAATTTTTGATAACAATATGTAATAGAGTTTAAGACTTGCAAATAAAAATACATATTTCATTACATTGAATCTGAATTTACTTTCAGCTAACTTGTAGTCGGCTAAGGGTACCTCGGATGCTCTCTTCGTTTACCCTTGGCCACTTTCAATTCGTTATTTCAAAGTAGTTGTTCAGTCAGTGATCAAGACAATTTTAAGTTCTGTTTTAATAAGAATTCATTTTGAAACTTTCACAAGTTCCGCTTCGAAAGATTTTACATCTTGTTGAAAATTGGTATTCCTCCGTTCGGAGTTCCCTCAGGGGCTCACTCACGGAGGGGACCGTGAGTGAGTACGGGGAGTCGCGTCCCTGGGGCTACCCGAATCGCCTATAGGTCGGTCTGGTTGCACTCTTGTGCGGGGTTGGTTTGGCTCTCTTGAGCTCGTTTTCTGGTTTGCTCACGTGAGCTCTTTTTGTGGTTTGCTCTCGAGAGCTCGTTTTCTTGTTTGTTCTCGTGTGCTGAATATTGTTTCGTCCTGGTATTAATTTTGGAATTCGCACTCGTGTGCGGGATTTTGTGTTATGTCTAAATATGACTAGTCTGTTTCAGTTAGGATACAGCAACCGACGTTATTCATCCTCGATGAAGGGGACACATCAAGAAGAGGAGGACACACACCAAAGAAGACAGAGGAGTATATTTAAGTTGCGTTAGTCAGTAAGAATTTATTTTATGCGATAGTTATTAAGTTTGTAAATCGTCGTTGTTAATACGTCGAGTAATTATCGCCGTAAATTCACTTTGTTCGTTTTTTTTTTTACTCCGACACAGTCTTCTACTGTGTCGGACTACTTTGTTCGTACGTAGTATGTACCAGATGAATTGGTACGGGAGTTCGCGGTAGTTTTTATATTAATGGGGGGGTCGAGACGCGTTGTGTCCGCTCTTTACCACTCTCCCGTAAAATTTTTCCACCCATGTCCGTCTCTGGCGGCAGGTGGTTGGAGTAGTTGGTATCGTTGTCGGAACTCCTCTCGACCATTGCTCGCGTTACCCTCAAACCAGAGCCTTCTGCTCTGGTTTGCTTAGTTTTTCTTTTTTAAAGAATCAGAGCCTTCTGCTCTATTCGATTTTTCTCTTTGAAAGAATCAGAGCCTTCTGCTCTATTCGATTTTTCTTTCTGAAAGAAACAGAGCCTTCTGCTCTATTCGATTTTTCTTTTTGAAAGAATCAGAGCCTTCTGCTCTGGTTCGATTTTTTTCTTTGAAAGAATCAGAGTCTTCTGCTCTATTCGATTTTTCTTTTTGAAAGAATCAGAGCCTTCTGCTCTATTCGATTTTTCTTTTTGGCAGAATCAGAGCCTTCTGCTCTATTAGATTTTTCTCTTTGAAAGAATCAGAGCCTTCAGCCTGATTCGCTTTTTGTCCCCTGTGGATCGGGGACTTCTTCTCCGATCCACACCCTTTTGCTCCGCGATAATTACTCGACGTACTTGCGTAACTTAGTATAAGTCCGGCGTTGTAAGAAAGGGAGCCAGAAGGAATATCGCATTCGTTCTGACTCCCTTTCAGGGTCTCTTGTGCAGCAACCTCCACGTGGTGAGACCTGGGCAATCGGTATTATCCTCTATTCGTAAGATATTCCAGTATCTTACGAATAAAGGATAATACCGAGCTAATAGCTGCACACTTAGAATTATCGTTAATATTGTATACTAGAATGTAAATTTATATCCACGATTATTTCAAACCTATTCCCTTCCACAATAGTTTGCAATTGCACGTTTCATCAGAATAAAATATATTATTAAAGCTTGTTCATTTAAATTTTTTATTAACGCGCCTGTCAATTATTATTAAATGTTACATTCTCCGCCATATTTCAGACGATGTTTTGGAACTATATTAATACTATTCTTGTCGGTGAAGGAACTTTTACCGATGTGGTCTTTCAGATCTCTGTAATTTCCACGTTATCCCCGCGCCTATTTCGCCCATTTACCGTCCCGCGGTATGGCACGGCCGCTGGCAGTCTCTCGTCGATGGTCAAGTCACCGGGTTGCCTGCTAGTAGGGGAACCGAAACTAGAGAAGCGGGTTGCCTGCTAGAAGGAGAACCGAAACTTGAGAAGCGGGTTGCCTGCTAGTAGGGGAACCGAAACTAGAGAAGCGGGTTGCCTGCTAGAAGGGGAACCGAAACTTGAGAAGCGGGTTGCCTGCTAGTAGGGGAACCGAAACTAGAGAAGCGGGTTGCCTGCTAGAAGGAGAACCGAAACTTGAGAAGCGGGTTGCCTGCTAGTAGGGGAACCGAAACTAGAGAAGCGGGTTGCCTGCTGGAAGGGGAACCGAAACTAGAGAAGCGGGTTGCCTGCTAGGTGGAAAAGGAAATATGTTGAAGAACAGAGTAAGAGAGAGTTTATTGTAAACAATTAGAATGGTAAAAGGATTATTGGAAAGATTGAACAGATAGAATCAATAAATTCATCGTAGTATTTTATTATTATATATTAGTACATATTATTCGAGTTTTATTGCATATTTTTACAAAAGAATTAGGTAGTCAAATGATCAAGGGAGTGGTTTTGGACGTCGTTGGCAAAAGGAATTGTTATAAACATTGAACAGCGAGAAATAACTTTATCAATAATTACTAACTCGGCGATCGAATCGGTTGATGGTAGAGGAGTGGGGAGAGACAGCTAAACGAGAGCGCTCATTCAGTCAGTCGGGTCCAGTTGTGCCGGTGAAGTTGACAGAGAAAGACGGGTTGTGATAGTGCGTGTGTGATTGGGTTTGTACTTCTTGTTTCTTTGTTTTCATTGTTTCAATGTTTATCTCCAATATTCCTATTGCAATTTCCATCGGATGAGAAACTTTGACAGTTCAGTGTTCGATACATTTTTACATTTCTGATGTTGGACTTGTGTTTTTTCTCCTGCATCTATTTAAATTCAGTGCTTCTTCTGCGTCAAACTCGCACTTTTGCCTATCTAATTTCTCGATAATTACTCGACGTAATTGCGTAATTTAGTATTAAGGTGTTGTAAGATAGGGAGCCAGAGGAAATATCGCATTCGTTCTGACTCCCTTTTCGGGTCTTATGTGCAGCTACCTCCTCGTGGTGAGACCTGGGCAATCGGTATTATCCTCTATTTGTAAGAACTTCAAGTATCTAACGAATAAAGGATAATACCGAGCTAATAGCTGCACAATTTGAATTTTCGTTAGTATTGCGTAGGTACTAGACTGTAAATTAATATCCTCGATTATTTTAAATCTATTACTTTCCATAATACTTTGCAATGTCGCGTTCCCTCAGAACAAAAGATTCCTGATACCTGTCTTAAAACATGTTCCACCAAACGGACACTTCTGAGATTTTTATACAAAATAGGTTAGCATCATAGCAATATTTTAGAATATTTTGGTGGGTGTCAACCCAGGGGAAGATAGTTAAGAAAATTCTCGAAACATTAATTAATTGTTTTCAAGTATAAATAATTAGCAACAAATCTGAAATATAGAGTGTGTCTATATCTTTTGTTTGCCGTTTATCCACCATTGCGATATCTTTTACCATGTCGATATCTTTTCTCGTTTTAGAGCAAATTGCATTTAAGTGCGGGGGAATTTAATCCAATATCACCCCTATCGGTGGGGGTAGACATTTGAAACTTTACACAATGTTTTTTTTAGACATAAAACGATGTTTTAAGACGGGAATCAGGATAATCGGAGCGGGGGCCGCTGGCCCATGCTTATCCGACTAGACCCTTTATTATTTAAGCTTGTACATTTGATTTTTGTATCAACGCGAATAATATTGCTTCGAGCCTTGAGCTACTATTGTTCTATCACTTTTCCCAATCTTTATGTAACCATCGTGTGCTAATTGTGTTCTTTTTTGTTTTTAGCAATTCAGTACGCAGTAAGTTACACTTGTCTCTCGAGGGCAGTCATCCACATTCGTATTAGCATGGACATTCGTATCTACGTCACCACACTCTGCCAGACACCTTCGTTTCATCTAGTCACGATACACATTTAATATAATAATATTAATAATATTGTAATCTTTTGGTGAAAAATAAAAAATATTAGTTACAACAATTAATGTGTTTTTCCTTCCCTATCCCTTACACGAATATTCGATAGTAGAATTAGATTAACTTAAGTTTTGGCCATTCTGGCTCGACGTTGAGTTGTACTACTGAATTTCGAGCCACAAAGTTGTATTTTCGAAAATTTTCGACCGTCTGACTTGTCGCTGAGTTGTACTACTGAATTTCCGAAAATTTTCGAGCGGCTGACTTATGGTTGATTATACTACTTACCAGTTTTCGAAAATTTTCGAAAAATTTCGGAAATTGAGTAGTAGTACAAGTCAACCATAAATCAGACGGCCGAAAATTTTCGAGCGTCTGACTTATGGTTGATTATACTACTTGCCAGTTTTCGAAAATTTTCGAAAATTTGCGCAAATTGACAAGTAGAAAAGTCAACCATAAATCAGACGGCCGAAAATTTTCGAGCGTCTGATTTATGGTTGATTATACTACTTGCCAGTTTTCGAAAATTTTCGAAATTTTTCGCAAATTGAGAAGTAGTACAAGTCAACCATAAATCAGACGGTCGAAAATTTTCGAGCGTCTGACTTATGGTTGATTATACTACTTGCCAGTTTTCGAAAATTTTCGAAAATTGTCACAAATTGAGAAGTAGTACAAGTCAACCATAAATCAGACGGCCGAAAATTTTCGGAAATTCAGTAGTACAACTCAACGACAAGTCAGACGGTCGAAAATTGGCGAGAAAAGTCGAAAAATTCGTTTCAGTAATACAAGTCAACTACTATCTAGGGTAATGGTAGAGGAGAAGAGGAAGGGTGTGAGCAAAGAATTAGTGAAAAAGGAAAAGAAGAGGCAGGAAAAATAGAGATGGGAAAGGATAAAAAGCTCAAGTTTTAACAGGTGGTATGGGATGGTAAAAGGGAAGGGTTTTACCAGGATATTTACAGAAAGGCTAGCGGGAGAATAGATGGCAAAGAATGGCTCTAGTTATAAACTAGGAAATGAGATGATGGTTAGAGATTTTGGTTGGAGGAAAACTTGAGAGAATGCAGAGTGTGTGGATGGGAAAATGAGATGTGGTATCATGTGGGGGAGGAGGTATGTATGAGAATGAATGAGGAAAAAGGTTGGTATGAATGGATGTTGGAAGTTTTGGATGAAGAGGGAGGAAGGGAAGAAAAGATAAGATAACTTAGATGAATGGAGAGTGGGAATAAAAGAGAAGATTGGGATGGATGGTGAGCGACCGGAAGATGAGGTCCGAAGGGCGGAAAGGGTGGTAGGATAAGGGGTACAGGAAATGGGGGATAGAAGGGGTAGTTGTAAATTGTAAATAATAAATAATTTAGTAAGTAAGTCTATTGTAAATATGTCTCGCTTTCTCTAAAGTAGGCTAAGCTTAGATATAAGTAGTATAATAAGTTAGTAATAATGATATAGTAGCTAAGAGCGGATAGAGGCGGATTTGAGGAAGAAGGGAAATAGTTTTGTAACCCCGAGGGGATCGAATAAAGAATTATATATATATATATATATATATATATATATATCTAGGGGCACAATATTCATAACTGGTTTAATACGAAATTATCTATATAATTTAAAGAAAATTATTGCAATCACTGGCTTTTCAAGGTGTCGGTACTACAGATATCTGTGGACACCAAGTCCCACAAGTCACATTCTACCCTATCGGTCGGAACAAATATCATGAGAGTGCGATGACGATCCTTTATTCTTGTCACATTTTGCTTCACGTAACATACCATAGGTAGCCCTGGCATCGCTGATTGCACGCGTTCGAATAAAAATCCGCAGGACACACACGCAATTTAGAATTCGATCGTTAATTAAACATTTTAGCAACAACGATTCGCCGAAATGATGATTCACTGAGATCGTACGTAAATAGAAATTTCCGCAATTGAAAACATTTAATGCTGCGTCGACAACGAAATTTTTCGTGTAATTATTTCATCGAGAATTACTTAGTACTTCTATACTAAGATATATTATTTTCGAAAATAAGTGTAATAGTGGAGGCAGGACAGAGCGATAGAAAGGAAGTAAAAGGGTGGATGGCGAGGTTGGCGATGACGAAGGTAGGGACAGGGGGAGATGGAAGCTAGCGTGAATATTTTTACCCAAGCCTGTTAACTACACTCTGTTATTTTATCTCACGTACACGGTTTTTCCAGCACTACCACGCAGCGGCGCAGGAATATAAGTTTTAAGGCGTGTTTTGATAGCGTCAGGGTGTGTCAGCCGGGGCTTCCTACCTAATGGATCACTTCTTCGTTTATTCGTACATACTTTTTGAAGTGTGTGACCCCATGATACCTACAGTTCCTTCGGCACACCACAAATATCACCGATTAATTCCATCGTTTCATCACGATTTCCTTGTGCAAGTACAAATATACGATTACATTTCACTATTATCCGAGATGTCGCGAAATTATTCTATTAATTGGATTCAACCCGTTGCCGTATTTTAACGAGTTCAGACTCGTCACGATGATTTCAACGAAGTCTAACAAACACGAATGTTACGCCTTTTCTTTTTAGATGAAATAAAATTTTCGATTCGTATCGTGATAAAATATAATAAATTTTCTGTTCTCTTCTACGGCGTTTTTTTGGGATAAAGAAGATTCAATCATTGTGCTGGCAAGCGGTTAATGTCAGTGGCGGATCTAATGGTAAGCGGACTTAGGGCCCCAAACTTCAAAGAAATTTATTTATTGTGTAACGGTACGAAATATTTTCATTACTTCTCTTTATTGTTAATAAGTTTAAGAGAGTTTTCTTGCAACTTCTATTTCTAAACTTGAGTTCGAGGGCCCCGAAATTTTTACCGCTTGGGGCCTCAGCTTGACCCGAGTCGCCACTGGTTAAATCAGTAAAATAATTATACATTTTAGTTGAGTAAGTAGGCATTTCCATTTCCTTTATTAAATCAGTTTCAAGTTGGTTTATCAACGTGACAATAATGATAACTGGATTTTTGCAGGAATTCTTAGGAATCTTTTCAGGTGAACCGCGGAAAAATTTGCAAAAGGATCAATTTCACCAGGTTTTTTTCTTCGAAATGGTAAACCGAAGTACTCCTGTTATCGAGAGAAGTTACACTAAACACAGCGGAAATGTACTCGAAACAGGAATGATCCAGGTGGCATCCTTGATCGTTCGCGAGGTTTATCGTAAACGGCAGCAATCAATAAGACAATGGGAGTCGCGCCGTTAATCCATTCGGGACTTCGAGCCGGGATACACAAACGAGATCGAATAATTTGTTTTTGTACGCCACCTAAGTAGTCAACTATCTGGCACGCGAGCCTCGCACCGGCGGCACATAGTAGTCGAAAGACAGTGAGTGAAAGAGAACTAGACAGAGAAACGGAAAGAGAGAAAGAGGGGGTGACAGAGAGGCTGTGGTCGTGAAAGAGGATCGCAGCATAGTTCAAAGACTAGGCGACAAAATCAATTATTTTGTTAAACAACAACTGATGTTGTGTTAGGTTTGCCAAAATAACCAAAACAATACCGTGGCTTATGGTGGGTCGCGCGTACGCCGCCCGCGCCGGTTCATTCAGCCCACCTCGTACAGTTTCCATTCATCAGTAAATGTGGGATTCATCGACGGTCATTAATTAATACACAACGGATTTTATGCGGTTACAAATAGGTGCGATTTAAGAAAGTAAATATATTAGAAGAATTTAAACGTTACTATTACTTTCAACCAGATTAAACACACGGTAGAACCTCGATTAACCGAATCCGGACTATAAACAAATATGCGTTTAATTATTTAAGTACATTTTCATTATTTCCTCGGTTATCTCGATTATTCATTGAACCTTAATTTAAGCTGGTTAATCGAGGACCTATTGTATTAAAAAATAAAATGAATTTGTATTTCATTCCACTTTGTGTAGCAATTTAATGTAGAATAGTTTTATATTGCATAAAGATCCGCTGTATATTAATTGGGTTCTACTGAAAACCACATTTTTACATTATTGAGAAAGAAGATCTTTATATTATAATATACTATAATATATATTATAATTACATTACTGATTATCAATTCTGAAAAGGTGAAAGAAACGTCGATGTTTCACCTAAATTTTCGAATTTTGGGCTCATCGCACAACCTGACAGCATCGTCGCACAACTTTGAGATTTTGATCCTGTCATTAGGGCGTCGAACCACAACTGTTTCACCCGTATAGGACGTTTTCGATTTCGAGAAAATTGTTTTTTCGATTCGGTGTATCATACGTGCGTCGAAAGAGACGGCAGGGACGAAGTCGACGAATGACAGTGTCCTCGCGTGTCTTCCTCGCGTAGCTGAGGTATTGTACGGGAAGAGGAACAGAGAGGTTGGTCCTCTGTCGCCGCGTTTTTACAGCCAACAAAAATATTGTTTCACGTAAATACGCGACGAACCACTTTCATCTCTTCCTTTTCACACCTTTTAAGCGGTAAGCCTGCTGTACGATGGAGTAGCCTAATTTCGACCAACACCATGTATTTAGAGAAAGGAAAACATTCCAAGAGTTAATAATAGTTAGTTAGTTGATTCTACATAGATAGAATTATTAGTTGATTATAGACAGCGGATTTAATCCAATTATGACACTAATGAGCAACTCTAATTTAACACTTTTGTCTTTTTAAAAGCATAGAAATTTTCTGTTGTATTACAGTCTTGAATAAAACTAATAATAATAATAATTTATTTAAATTCCGGCCTTACAGCCAAGAAATTCGACTTGGTTTTACAGATCTAGTATATCAATCATCCATATATCCATCCATTCTTTCACCCATCCATCCATATCCTATGCCATTTGTTAATCTAATCTATTCTAATCTATCCTATTATCTTACATCTAATATTGCTTCTCCCTCTTTCCTTTTTGCTTCAATACTCCCGAGCAAATCTACTGTTTCTCTCGCTCTTTTATTTTGTACTGTCGTTTCTATACTTAAATTTGTTCTTTCCATCTCTTCACAATCTTCTGTGAGATGCTTTAGTGTTCCCAGTAGATGACGTTATTGAGGGTGACTTGTTAGTTCACAATAAAAATTGCTGTTGCTATTGAAGGTACCATTAAAAAGTGTTTAGCTATGTACCCTAAGATTTTTCAAGATCATTCAAGAATCACCGGTTTGTAATGTGTTAATACCGTAAAATTATTACTAGACTTAGCCTGTCTCGAAAATGAATTAGCGTGTACCGTTCCTATCGGACGTTATCGATTTTTTTTCGAGATCAAATGATAACTTAGAGATTTATAGTGGTCGATAGATGTTCTCGCACGCTACCGATTACCAGCTGATCGGACTCTGGAAAGCCCATCGCACGTAGCGTTCACGTAGCAGCGTGTACACGTAGAGGGAGAGCCGCAAGAGCGAACGTTGTTATTACAGATGCCACTCGTTCGGGATCCTGGCGTATATTTCAGGCACAAAGAAGCCTCCTTCCAATCCGGAAGAGTGACGCCTAATTTTCGGGATCGCGTGTTCGTGCTTTTCTGAAAAACCGCCGGGGGGATCCGCGATACCGATGTTATCAGTAATAAAGATACACGAAGATAAACGACGACGAGATATCGTCCACGCCAGTGTTAATTACGAGAATGAATTTATATACGTAGCTTGTAAATTACGTTACCAATGCAATAATCACACACACACACACACAATAGACTGTGGATCTCAATGCGATATCAACATTGTTTGCATCGACTCCTTCAATAACACTGTCCAACAAATTTCAACTTTTTTCATGTTCCCAAATAACTATTGGATGGATCTTATAGAGCTTCTGCGGTAATTCCGAATCTGCCCTTTATTTATCTACTACAAGCACAGTTTCTGAGAAACATGACTATGAAAAAAAAACGTATTTTTCAACTTTAAACAAGAACACGTTTATACAATCACAACGTATTGATAATGGATATCACTGGGTTCGGGATAGTCTACAGAATATTTCGCTGCGAAGAACAATTCAATACCTTTTATAATAACATCACAAAAATTAAGGGCAGATTCGGTATCGGCGCTATAAGATCCACAGAACAGTTTTATGGAAACATTTTTGATGTTGGACAGTGTAATTTGAGTAGAGGAGAAATTCTATATCGACGTCGTCAATGTTTGAAATTTTTCAAAAATTTCCAGTGTCTAACATTTTCTTGTCCAGTAATTAATATTCATTGCATTAATAGCAATATAGCGATACAAAAAATAGATAGAGATGCAAGTAGTTGATATTAACAATAGCGAACATTTTCTGTTTCGACATAAACACATACAGATCCTGCTGTCCAGTAATTAATATTCATTGCATTAAAAGAAATGTAGTTATACAAAAACTAGATAGAGGCGCAAGTGGTTGATAACAACAACGAACATTTTCTGTTTCGACATAAACGCATACAGATCCGCAGTCCAGTAATTAATATTCATTGCATTAAAAGAAATGTAGTTATACAAAAACTAGATAGAGACGCAAGTGGTTGGTAACAACAATGAACATTTTCTGTTTCGACAAAGTTCTCTGCCAAAACTTGGGAAGAATCGTACAACGTCTGTACCGAATGTATCGAGTGGCTGTTCCCGCAGGAGCGAAGCCGTTCGAGTCGACGTCGAGGCCATTGGTCGAGGGATCGCGTAGGAGTCGCAGGATTGCCGTCGCATCTCGGCGTGCCGGTGAATGGTCCCTCATTATTTATTCAACGCTCATTCCCGTAATTTTCGCCGGTCGGTGGACAATAAAAAGACAAACAGTCGGCCGGAGGTGGCGAACAGTTGTCACGGCTGTCGTGAATGGTCCGTGAGAGGTGGGGCTTCGATGGGGAGGGATTTTTCACGAGGCTGCAGAAACGAGACAGCCACTGAATCGGCCAATTGTTCGATCGTTTCGCACTGTTATTTTTATAATTCACTGTATCCTCGATCTTTCTGCCGGCGCTCTCGTGGCGGCGGCGTGCCGTGTTGTTTTTATTGGCCGCGTTTAGGGAACGGATCGGGAGAGACTGTGCTGGCCTGTCGAAGAGAGAGAGAGAGAGAGAGAGAGAGGGAGGGATGAAACGGTGGGAACGGGGTGTTGTTTCATCCCTCCTGGCAGCCCCGTCTGTTCTGTCCCGGAGAGAGCACCTACATTCTAGCGACCAAACTAAGCCAGAGCTAGGATAGGTCGGTCTAGGGGAAGAAAGATACGGTTTCGAGGGACGGAGAGGAAAAAGAGAACACGATGAAGAAACAGAGAGAGACAGAGACGCGAAGAGGTGCGCGAGTTAGGGGGTTGACAATGCCACAGTCATCCAATGTTATTTCAGCACGAATTCCGTCCCTCCTCTTCTTCCCTCCACCTTTATCTCGTTCCTTTTCTTAAGCCGTCTCTTTCCTTCGTCCCATCTTCTCTGTCATTCTGCTTCCTATCCTTCCCCCCCTCTTTCTCTCTCTCTCTGTCAATCTGCCAACCACTACGTCGTCTTCCTTCTCTTTCCCCAGCACGATGTCCCCGACACACGGTCTGCTTCGTCCAATAAGAAAGAAAACAGCCCTGCAATTATTGCTTTCCCGGATTCTCGTCCGCGAGCATTATCGTCCCATAACGCCGATGACAGTTATGGGCCATCCTCAACGAACATTCTGATAGACACGTCGCAACGACGGCTGACAACCCACAGCTGTATTCGTAGGCGTTCCCCTATCAAACGCGGCGAAGCGTGTCGATAGCCGACGTTCTTTTCGCCCGGATTGATCTTGAAGAGTCCTGAAAAAGAAAAATCGCATTTGTTAGAACCACTCGCAGAAATTGATGTGTTAGCAAGTTGCAGCTGTTAATAGTTGTAAGAACAATCCTTTTTTTAATTTGTGAACCTGATGCGTTCACCACGGGAACCATGAAAATATTGTTGCGTTACTTTAAAATCTTTGCAATTTATACAGACAGTTTCCACTTCTCAGAAAAATCCTGAGACTGCTTATCATTTTTGTGAAAACTGCTAATTAAGAAGAATCTACTAAATATGAATGATATTCCTTTTTTCTAGGACAATTTTCACTTGACAGAAAAATCCTGAGTCTACTTATTATGTTTGTGAAAACTGCTAATCAAGAACAATCTACTAAATATGAATGATATTCCTTTTTTCTAGGACAATTTTCACTTGACAGAAAAATCCTGAGTCTACTTATTATGTTTGTGAAAACTGCTAATCAGAAAGAATCTACTAAATATGAATGATATTCCTTTTTTCTAGGACAATTTTCACTTGACAGAAAAATCCTGAGTCTACTTATCATTTTTGTGAAAACTGCTAATCAAGAAGAATCTACTAAATATGAATGATATTCCTTTTTTCTAGGACAATTTTCACTTGACAGAAAAATCCTGAGTCTACTTATCATTTTTGTGAAAACTGCTAATCAAGAAGAATCTACTAAATATGAATGATATTCCTTTTTTCTAGGACAATTTTCACTTGACAGAAAAATCCTGAGTCTACTTATTATGTTTGTGAAAACTGCTAATCAAGAACAATCTACTAAATATGAATGATATTCCTTTTTTCTAGGACAATTTTCACTTGACAGAAAAATCCTGAGTCTACTTATTATGTTTGTGAAAACTGCTAATCAGAAAGAATCTACTAAATATGAATGATATTCCTTTTTTCTAGGACAATTTTCACTTGACAGAAAAATCCTGAGTCTACTTATCATTTTTGTGAAAACTGCTAATCAAGAACAATTTACTAAATATGAATGATATTCCTTTTTTTTAGAACAATTTATTGCATTACTCTCAAGTTTTTTCAGTTAATACGGACAATTTTATGTGCAAACTGCTAATCGAGTAGAATTTACTAACTATGAACAATATTCCTTTCTTCTAGTAGAAAATCAAGTTCTTCAGCATCCACTCTAAAAGCAATATTGAATCGTTCGTTGATGAAGACATCAAAGTAATTTTTCGACCTTTAGGCCCATTCTCGCTCCGCCGTTTCCATGGTCTAACCCTTTGCTGTCGATCGGCGTTCTAGAAATTTAACGAGATCCCTCTATCTTGGATCCCGATGTTTTCCTTCGTTCCAGCGGCATTCTTGAAATTTTCCCCCGCTTTTCGCGGCACCCTCTCCCCTCGCAGCTTCCCTTCGCGCTGCACGCGAGTACACGAACGCCTACTCGCCTCGGCGAAGTCAAAGAGAGATAAAATCTATAAATATGTGGGAGGCGCACGCGACCCATTCCAGTGTTTGTTCAACCAGGAATAACCTCCGTTTCTTCATCGTGCGCCGAACCCCGAGAAGAGGCTGGTTTTGTGGCTTGACGCAAGCCTAATCCGGGGTGATGTTTCGTTAACCACCTCCGGCCGCGCGGCTGTCGAATCTTCTCGTTCTACTTATTGGTCGGATCACGCGAAATTCATACCGACCAGCCGAGAATCACAAGAAAAAATCATTCCTGTAACTCTGAGAGATATATGGTCGCGATACATCTTCGAAACTCGAGACGATCCAGAGTCTTCTACTATATTAACAGTATGTTTTAATTCTTCGAATATTGTCGGAAATTACACCAACCTATGTTTGCATTTCATAAATGCATAAATATCGGCTGGCTACACATTACCCACCGGAAGTGATGTCAGCATTTTTTAAAGTCTGTGATATCCATTCCCACCGTCTAACAATTTTCAAAAGTGTACGCTGTCGCCATCGCTATGAATAAACAATTCATTTGTGCTTTCAGATAATACAGAGTTTTATATATTTGTATTAGAATCGACCATTTAATTTCTGTTCTTCGCATTGGTATTAATTTTTTTTTTTGTACAAAGTGTTCACCGTATAACTATTTCGAAGGTGTACTCTGTCGCCATTGCTACGACCATCATTATGAATACCATCAGGATGAATACCATCACTACGAAGAAATAGAAAATTCATTTGTGCTTTCGTATAATACATTAGAGTTTTATACAATTCCATTAGAGTCGATCGTTTAATTTCCTGGTATCGCACTTGTCTTAATATTTTTATACAATGTCCACGATCTGACAAAGTCAAAGGTGTAAAGCATCCACCGTCTAATTATTTCAAAGGGGTACACTTTCGCTATTGCTACGACCATCATAATTATGAATGAAAAATTGTTCTGCTGTCACAAACACGCTGGAATAAAATTTAATTTTTCAAATTTTCATTAAAATCGACCATTTAATTTCTGTTCTTCGTATTTGTATTAATATTTATATAAAGTATCCACCGTCTAATTATTTCATAGGGGTACACTTTCGCCATTGCTACGACCGTTATAATTATGAATGAAAAATTGTTTTGCTGTCACAAACACGCTGGAAGAAAATTTAATTTTTCGAATTTTCATTAAAATCGACTATTTAATTTCTGTTCTTCGTATTTGTCTTAATATTTTTATAAAGTATCCACCGTCTAACAATTTCAAAGGGGTGCACTTTCGCTATTGCTACGACCATCACTATGAATAAAAAATTCATTTGTGCTTTCGTGTAATACATTAGAGTTTTATAGATTTCTATTAGAATCGATCATTTAATTTCCTGTTTTGCGCACTTGTCTTAATATTTTTATAAAATGTCCACGATCTGACAAAGTCAAAGGTGTAAAGTATCCACCATCTAACAATTTCCAAAGGGGTACACTTTCGCCATCGCTACGACCATCATAAATTATGAATGAAAAATTCATTTACTGTCACAAACACGCTGCAATAAACATTAATTTTTCGAATTTCCATTAGAATCGATCATTTAATCTCTGTTCTTCGTATTTGTCTTAATATTTTTATAAAATATCCACCGTCTAACAATTTCAAAGGGGTACATTTTCGCCATTGCTACGACCATCATAATTATGAATAAAAAATTCATTTCCTGTCACAAACACGCTGGAATAAAAATTCATTTTTCGAATTTTCATTAAAATCGACCATTTAATTTCTGTTCTTCGTATTTGTCTTAATATTTTTATAAAGTATCCACCGTCTAACAATTTCAACAGGGTACACTTTCGCCATCGCTACGACCATCATAAATGATGAATGAAAAATTCATTTACTGTCAGAAACACGCTGCAATAAACATTAATTTTTCGAATTTCCATTAGAATCGACCATTTAATCTCTGTTCTTCGTATTCGTCTTAATATTTTTATAAAGTATCCACCGTCTAACAATTTCAAAGGGGTTCACGATGTCGCCATCGTTGTGGCTCTCGAGAAAGTAGTATCCGCCAGCCGAAGGCAGACGGGAGAAGCTTGTTCCTCGAAGAGAGGCGCGGAAATCCGGTCACAGGTCGCGCGTGTCTTTCCGAAAAAATATATTTTCAGCATAACGGCGATCAAGGTTCCCGGTATAAACGATGATTCGGTCCAGGGAATGACGTATACGCCCGGGGTTCGTAGCAAGCACCACTTTAATGGAGACACGTGTCCGCGGGTATTTTAGATCGTCGGTGGCACGATGATGAAGAGAACGACGACGTTCGAGGAAGATTGATGAGGTGTGTTTACCGCTAACTAATTCCCGTCTGCTCCTGGCTCCCGTCTACCTAACTAACTTTTGACAACGGCGGAGCGAGAACTCCCTCTCCGCTTGCACGAGAGAGAGAGAACTTCCCCTAAAGTTCTTGGGCCTCCGACAAATTGTTTGAATTTCACGGCGGCGAAACGCGTCGAAACCGACCACCGACGAACGTGAATCCTAATGAATGAATTCTCCCTGAAAACAATTATGCCAGTTTCCGCGGAGAACGCTCGCCGTGAGCAAGCCGAGTGCTAGAACTAATGACTCGAGTCTGGATCTTTATGCAAAATACAAATTTCAAGCAATGGAATACGTTCTCTATGTCTATTTCACCTGCTAGACTTGCGGATTTTACGCGTTTATTACGAAAAGCGAGTAGGTAGTTGTAATTTAAAGCAGTGAATACATTAGAAGAATTCAGAGATGTTTTTATATAATACTTAAAACGTGTTAATAAATTAGACAGCGAATTTTATGAGTTTATGACAAAATTTAGTAGGTGCAATGTAAAACAGTTAAAGAATTGAAAGAGTGCAAGAATGTATATGTATTGTTTAGATCTCGTTGAAATTATTATACAAGTTTCTTAGAATCGATTTATTATATGATAAGACAGTCTTTTATGTAAAATAAAAATTGTTTGTATCAAGTGCAAGACACAGAGGCACGTATACATTTAATTTCTTTCCTTGATTGTATTAATAAGAACTGAATTTATTTATAGATTGTATGTATACGAACTGAATCTGTCCCTCGGTGTCAAATTGACACACCAATTGCGGTTACATGTTTCGCATTCAACAAAAATTAAAGTCACCAAGTTTCGTACAAAATTTACTTAGAAACAACAGAACAGTATAATTAAATAAACTTATTTATATCGATCGTAATATTGTTAATATAAAATCGTTGAATGTTATCGGCGCTACGGTTCGATCGTTAAATACACTGCTTAGTTAATTTATTATTTTTGTGTATTTAACGATCGAACCGTAGCGCCGATAACATTCAACGATTTTATAAGAACAGTATAATTTATTTCAGGAAAACTGCGTCAACTTGACACGAGGGACGGATGACGGTTAAAATAAAACCGAGTGCAAAAATTCTATCAGTCTCTCCTTCAAAATTGCATTAATTCATTTCTGCGACGAACGCATCAAATCCGCAGTCTACTTACAACGTTTAAACGCGTGAAAATCTGCGAGCTGGTTGCAAGGAAGATTTTTAAGCGAACGCAGGAACGATTGTTCGTCCTGCGAGGAAAATCGCGAATAGCAGAATAAGCACGGGAATCGAGTGTAGGGATGAATTATCCTTTCGAACGTACACGGGGACCCACTTTCGTCGGGTGTCGTTCGCGAAATCCGGAAGCGGCTATTCGCCACTCCCTTTCGCGGCGCAATTAAACAGAAAATCTTTCGCGTTGCTCCCAAGGAGTTGAAACGTTGTTAAAAGCATAGGAGGGCCGACGCCAGAAAGATCCGCCATTCCCCGACACCTGGCAACAGCCAATGGTAGGATAAAGCAGATAGGAGAGAGAGAGAGAGAGAGAGAGAGAGAGAGAGAGAGAGAGAGAGAGAGAGAGAGAGGTTTTGGTCCTCGAATGCCACACCCTTCATTCTGACCACATATCGACCGAGTCTCTCACAGCTTGGGGCTGCGTTCGCTGTACTAATTGTAAGTACTTGTCGTACTTGTGCGCGTGTCTGTGTGCCAGTTCATGGTTCTCTCATTGGTACACACACGCGCACATACTCTCCGTTTCTGTCTATCTCTCATTCATTCTTCCCGGCACAGAATCGACTGTATTGTAGAACCGGTTAGATCTTATTTTAATCCATTTTGAAACGGACAGAGGATCTCTTTCTATCTCTCTTTCTCTCTCTCTCGAGACCACTGGAAACTTGTTCTTCGAGTACGCATTTTTCTCTGATCAATTCGGATTTTTATCGTTCCCCTACGTTTTCTTCGGCAACACTTTTGTGTATTATTCAATTCGCTCGAACGATATTTACGAGTACGAGATGGGATTTTTGTTACACTGATCGTAATACTGGAGTTTAGAGGTTGTTTTGCACGGGAGTTGAAGCCGATCATGGTTGAGATTATTTTCTTCTTACTGTCTACAGATACCGGTGGATGTCGAGTATATGAGAACGTGTGGAAATATCATTATTAATTTCGTAATTGATGTAATGATTTCAATTTTTATGACGTGTATGGAGAAATGCTTCTTACGATTAATTATCTTATTTCAAAGTTCTTGTGAAAATTCGTGAAGATTCTGATGAACTTTAGAGTGCACCCTGGTTCAGGGAATTCGGAAAGATTTTAAATCATTTCAGAGTGCATCATCATCAAAGAAAATTGAAGATTCTATTAGATTTTAGGGTGCACCATGATTCAAGGAATCCAGAAAGATTCTAATTAATTTAAGATTGCAACATCGTCACAGAAAATTGAAGATTCTATTAGACTTTAGGGTGCACCATGGTTCAGGGAATCCAGAAAGATTCTAATTAATTTCAGAGTGCACCGTCGTCAAAGAAAATTGAAGATTCTATTAGACTTTAAGGTACACCATAGTTCAGAGAATTCAGAAAGATTCTAATTAATTTCAGAGTGCACCATCGTCAAAGAAAATTAAAGATTCTATTAGATTTTAGGGTGCACCATGGTTCAGGGAATCCAAAAAAATTCTAAATAATTTCAGAGTGCACCATCGTCAAAGAAAATTGAAGATTCTATTAGATTTTAGGGTGCACCATGGTTCAGGGAATCCAGAAAGATTCCAACTAATTTCAGAGTACAGTCACGCAAGATCCAGAAAGGTTCCAATAAATTTCCGAGTGCAGTCGTTCTAGGAATCCTTATTTACGCGGGGGTGGTGAGAGAGCAAGGTTTCTCTCCCTCCCTCCGGGAAGAACAACATTACAATTTCGTGGCGTGGGAGGCGAAGGATATGGGAGTGTGAAAAATAATTTCCTGCCGCTGATATGTGGCGGATCCGACGAGGAGAAAAGTCCTCCGCGCGGTAGAAGGGTAGGGAGGGGGATATCAAAATATTATTCGAGGGTTGCCTAGGGTAGCTCCGCATTTCTCGCGTCATATAGGAGCCATGTTGGAGCTAAAGTGAATGGTTATTGTCCTCGACCTGACCGCAGGAGGATGGTACAGTCGCGTACCTCATGGCGGTACACGAATTTCGTATTTACCGGCAACTTAATCCGCCAAGTGGATTTTATTAATTGAAATCAAACAAATCTCGTTCGCCGTATTCGATCAATAATTTCAATCAACTTACGAATATTTTACATTATCGAAAATGTCAGATGTGCAGTGTAACGAATGTTATAATTAGACAGTGAATTTTAGGCACTTATGACAAAAAACATTACGTGTAAATTAAAGCATGAAGATCATTAGAAGGATTTAATAATATTTTTTCTATCGTTTTCAACATATTGAACATATTAAGAGAGAAGACTTTCTATGTGACTCTGGTTTGTTGTAATTCAGGTAGAAAATGTTTATCATGAAGATCGTTATTGTCTTTTGTTCCTTCTAAACTGCGTCAATTTAGTTAGAACAGATAAAATGGGTAAAAGAGGGGTTAAAAAAAAATATAAATTTCACCCTCGATGAGTGTTACGAGTGTTAAAAGATTCATCGAACATTCTGTTTTACAAATATCGAAAATTGTAACATAATAAAAGCACGTAATCGATGCTCACTCGATCGCAGTTACGCAAAACGTGGTAAAACACCGAAATACACTAAACAAATGATTGTTAGATACATGGATTTAACAAAATTGATGCTACTATTACTTGTATTTGAATCGAAACATCCTCGAGTTCAGATTTCGCAGCGATACTCGATCCAGGATGGATTCAAAGCTATTACGACTGCGTAACGGAGTGTTCAGGGTAGGAGCAGGGTTACGGTGAACCAAACAGACTGGCCTAAATGTTATTCCATACGACAGAGATTGCTTCTTCAGGTAACACGCTCCCGCCGACCTAGAGGTTGGACCTGCGCGCGAGAGGAGTTCGTCAAATATGTATGCGGATAAACACGGGGACGGTTGACAGAAATAATATCCGCAGGTGAAGGCGATCGCACCTGTCGGCTTGGGATACCAAAGGAATTTTTTTTTTTTCGTTCGTTTGCCAAGGACGAACAATTTTGCTCCGATACCAGCAACCTGTCTCGTCAGGGTGCGAACGCTAATTATCGAGGGTTCCATGGAAATCACCGACACAAATTTTCTCGACACGGTTTTCACCGACAACGAATTTTATCGACAACGAATTTTATCGACAACGAATTTGACCTACAATATTTCCATTCTCTATGATTTTTTAAATTTGATAAATATGAAATTAATATTTTGTAACTTTTTGTAACATGATATTTGGTCCCCTCAGGGTTTCAAATTCATTTACCAATCCCCCTCTTTTCCACTCTCACCATCGCCTTTTCAGCAGGACCTACTGTTTATGGTGGGTTCCGAACCATCTAATACGAAATTAATATAATACCTCATACAATACTTAAATGTGTAGTAATTGGTCAGATACCGACATATCTGATAGTGTAAACAATTATTTAAATAATAGTACAGCAATTTTTAGTGACGCCACTGGAGTGCTAAGGGTTAAGCATTGTCATAAATTGTTATACTTTCTAGAACGACGAAGAATCAATTACGATGTTGCAGAATTAAGAATGGATATTGCTAGAATGAAAGATCGAGGAATAAGATCGCGTGGGGACGGGGTACAAAGGTGGAAACTTTATTTTGACGGGATCGATCACAAAGAACGAATCAATTTCCCCTGACCCATAAAGGGGAGAAGCAATTTAAGGAACTCGCGCAGAAAAGTTCCCGCACGGTTACACGAATTATCCACACCGATTCATCGGCATCGAAATCCACTGACCTGTTTACACAACCACGTCACACAGCTCTGCGTCCGATCACAAAGGGAATCGAGCTCGTGTCGCGTTCACCGCATCGAATCGAGCAAATCCGACAGTGGAATTTCTTCGGGGCACAGGTAGCCCTTAAGGTAGCCCTCGAGGTTGGCCCTTAGGACGTACAACTAATTTTTAGAACGCCAAGCGAACAACAATTTTCTCTATTTCCAACGCAACATCAATGTGCGAGAGCTGCATCTCGTCGGAAATAAAATTATCTTAACTGTGATTGATTTTCTTCTTTAGTTTAAGAAGCTTAAAGTATTTTAGAAACAATATTGCGTAACTACTTACAATTAGTCTGATTCGAAAAATTTCGATGTATACTTTGAATAACAAGTTACTTATTCGGATGTAACGAACCTATGTATTATTATGAAATAAAAATGGTACTTACTAATTTTGTTTAATGTAGAGAACACGCAAATCTCAACAAAATATGTTGTATTTTAAAATTTTAATTATTATTTTTGTTTTCTAATTTTTTAAATTTAAGTATTTTTAAGTTCGGTTCTAGAGCTGGCCATAATTATCCCACGATTTCTCAGTCTCGTTATTTCAACGTTTATTCGAATAGTATATGTATATTGAATTTTTCATTGAATTATTATCGGGTAATAGCTACATCTAATCAAAAAGAAACGATCAAATCAAGCTGGGAACTTAATTAGTCTTTAATGGATGGTAGTAAATCATTTTTCAAATGCAGTTTCGTGGTTCTTCGATCGTTTTTTGTTGCTTATAAGCATGATTCAATCGACCCAAGGCTCTCGAAAGAATCGAACGGTCCAGAAAGGCCATCGTCCGGTACAGGTGTCTCGATATTGGATCGAACCGAGATTTCCTTTCTCGTGAAAGAACGATGAAATGACCGAGAAATCGTGGTCTGACGTCTCCTCACGGAGTTCCGAGCATAATGCCAGGGATTTCGATCCTTTTCAATGAAATCGCGAAGATTTTCGTGCGGACCACCGGAATGCTGCCCGATACCAGTCGATTCGAAACCGTCCTGCGTTTTCCACGCATTGTCGTGATCCTGAAAGGATATAGATCGTTCCGCCGAATCCACCACCAAGGTGGTCCCCTCATCTTTCGTTCCCTCTGTTACAATTTTATAGCGATTTAGAGAAATTACACGGTGACAGTGTTTTTATATTTTAACACAAGTTTGGTTTCCATTCACTACACCGTTTAATATTTCTAGCAAGTTTGCACATTTTAACACGTGTTCTTATATATATTATCTAATATCACAAATTTATTATCTTAAAGTTCAAATCAGGGGGTACAATCATCGCAAAAGTCACTTGCAATTTTTTATAATATGAAGACAATTCGATTAAACAAATAAATATAACTATTTTTTTAATGGAAAATATACTCACGAATCACTTTCATTGCCAATATATTGATAGATTTCGAATTTCTTGTACTTTTATCTCCCATTGTACCTCCACAACATCCTTAAAAAACAAAGTGTTCTCATTGAATTGTTCCTACACTTGTCTCAACGAAACTTTCGAAACGGTTGCGTACCTAACAAAACTTTTTAAATGACAAAATCTATATTTCGACGTTTCGATCTCCTTTTAGATCATTTTCAAGAAAATTTATAAGAATTACGTCTGTAAAACAATAATCCAAAATTAAGCAGTAACATCTGATCGAGAACCTGGGCGCCGAAATCATTAAAAAAAATTTGTTGGCAACAATTTACGATCGAGATTAATTAACCCTTAACGGTCCAATGGCGCCATATAGGCGACATGACACTTTTACTTACTGGGTCCAATGGGGCATATATGGCACATATATGGTGCCATTGGACCGTTAAGGGTTAATAAATTTTCACTAAAATATTTTTCTTTTTCTATACTTGATTGAAAAATGTTTTACAGCTTCTCTTCGTATGAAAAATAGCTGGACCTGGTGGGAAGTAAACTTGAAATACTTCCGGACCGTTAAGGGTTAAAAAAAAACATTTAATTGGGTACCTGTTTCGCATACACGGATATATGTTATAGTAGATGAAATTTCTGACCGATGACCGTTCCGATCGGATCAAGAATGCAGACGCGATGCGTTCGATGCGCCGCGTCGGTGCAGCCGCGTCGCGAGCGATTTTAATAAATTTGGCGCGGGGGCTAAGCTGCAACAACACCGCGTATGAATTAAGAGGGCCGAAACACCGCTTGGATAAACATCTCGAATTAGGCACCGAATTCTTTTCCGTCCGCGTGCATGCTCTAGGCTTTACGACTTCGGTGTGTTTTTCAGGGCCGGCGTGGCTCCCGTGATATGTATACGAGCGGTTAGCACCGCGCCGCAATGTTGCGGTAATGGACGGGATATTTTACAGCTGAGGGATTCCGGTTCGATGTTCCGGGGATTAGACTCGGCCCTTAACTGCGTCGCGTAATCCGTGAAACGTGTGAGGCTGATTGATCGTGTCAATAACGCTGCCGTTTTTCTCGGACCCGTGATTTCCTTGAAGCTCGTCCTGTCAAATATTCATCTATTCCCTGTCTACACAGAAAATGACAAAATGAGGTGCGAAGCTATTTTTTTATTATAGAAAATCTCATATGAGATTTATTTCAATGTAATTGAAATATAGAATACAGTACATACAATACAGAGAAAATAAAAATTTACAAAACAGAATAGGATATTGAAGATTAGTAGCGGCTCGAATCAAGTGGAGGCCTCGAGCGGTAAAAATTTCTGGGCCCTCGAACTCAAGTTAGAAATAGAAGATGCAAGGAAACTCTCCGAAACTTAATTTTTCGTAAATAAATGAATTTATTTGCAAAGGAAAACGAATGCTCTGAATTCTGGGCCCTATGAAACCCTCAAACTCAAGTTAGAAGAAAACTTTCCTAAACTTCATACGGATACATATTATATACATTTCTTTTTTCTCGGACTAGTGATTTCCTTGAAGCTCGTCCTGTCAAATATTCATCTATTCCTTGTCTACACAGAAAATGACAAAATGAGAATTATTGTCGAAATTCATTTTTTACCACTCTCTTCGATGATACACTATCTCTATAGAATAACTTTCTTCTTCGTTCAATGTAATATCTTCGTGAAGCATAATATTCATCTTCTGGACTTTGATGGAGGTGGTAACGAATTCTCTTTCTTCTATTCTATAATGTTTTATTGCTGTTCTTTCGTTGTTGCTTCTTTTAACTTCTCCCGATACAACTTTCTCGTTTCCTCGCGGTATAATTTTTCAACGTGCTTATTGGTAGACTGCGGAATACTGCGGATCTTTATGTGTTTATAGCAAAAATTAAGTAGATGAGGTTCAAAATTGTTGAAACATTTTCTTGATGTATGATGTTTAATAAACGATAAGACAGTGATCCCGAATAAAATTTCATCTACTCTTCTTATACAAATTCGTCGAGTACAATGGTCGTCCAAGGAGCCACAGCTTCAAGTTTCCTCGATTCAACTGAAACGTCTAGAAGAATACTTTGGTCGGCCACGATGTCTCTCGGTGCAGGGACTACGCGAAGTCTCGGCTGTCTAGCGACGAAGAAAACGATTTTAATGGCCGCCGACTGGTGTTCAGAGGGTGACGTGACGTCCGAATGCAAGCTGCATCGTGTCAGCGCGAAAGGGAAGCCACGGCGAGGCGTGCACTCAACTAGACGAGCAAATGAACCCGCGATAGAACGCACACGGGTCGCCTGAATTTCGACGTTTCGTGAATGAAATATGTTTCGTTATTTCAATGCAGCCTGACGGATCACGCGAGGAGAGCAACACTCCCAGGATTCTCTGAGACAACGCGCGAACACGCTCCGCCAATGTCTAAAACTATTTTTTGTTTCATTATAGAAAATCTCATATGAGAATTATTTCAATTGTCACGTCCGGTGGTTCAGCAATTGATAAAATCAATCATGGATATTATATATATATTTTTTGATATCTTATTTCCCGTGCAACATTAGTAGAGAAAATACAAAAAGAGATTCAGAAAATTTATAATTACTGTTAATGGCTGAACCATCGGACGTGACATAACATGATAAAGAATAGAAAACGATAATTACGAATTGATGAAAATTTTTACAGAGCAGAAAATTGAAAGTGAAAATACATTATGATGAAAATATGATAACAAGACACTGTAATGTGCAATTAGAAGCCCTGATATTGGGTTTGGCTATTATCAATGAAACATCCAATGTCTCAGACTATTCTGAGGACTATAGTGTTTGCAGACAACCCATCTTGAGGAGACTGGAGTGAAATAGAAAATTATTTTCATTCTTAACATGTCCAATAGATTGAAAATAATATAATACAAAAAATAATATAAATTACATTTACTCATATTTATCATGAGTCTCGCCAATGTCTCAGACTATTCTGAGGACTATAGTGTTTGCAGACAACCCATCTTGAGGAGACTGGAGTGAAATAGAAACTTATTTTCATTCTTAACATGTCCAATAGATTGAAAATAATATAATACAAATAATAATATAAATTACATTTACTCATATTTATCATGAGTCTCGCCAATGTCTCAGACTATTCTGAGGACTATAGCGTTTGAAGACAGCCTTTCTTGAGGAGACTGGAGTGAAATAGAAAATTATTTTCATTCTTAACATGTCCAATAGATTGAAAATAATATAATACAAATAATAATATAAATTACATTTACTCATATTTATCATGAGTCTCGCCAATGTCTCAGACTATTCTGAGGACTATAGTGTTTGAAGACAGCCTTTCTTGAGGAGACTGGAGTGAAATAGAAAATGATTTTCATTTTCAACAGATTGAAAATAATATAAATTACATCTACTCGTTTTTCCAATAAACGTATAAAGTCCGCTGGCCAGTAACTGCATACAAGTGTTTTCAACATTTGTTAGTAAACCGGCAGAAACTTGTACACCCACCAAATAAATTTCGGTCTATATTTTTTCGTTCGCAAAGGGATGAAGGGGTTGGCCCACCGGGAAGCAGATCAGGCCAATATATTTGCGGGAAAGAGGAAAATACGTAAACGAGTGGGGTAGGACGCGACAGCAGCAGCGGCGGCGGTGGCAGCGTAAATACAGCCCTGTGAAATTGTCCGCTGTTCGAGGAATCGAGAGTGCATCCGATGTGCAAATCGGTTTAACGAGAGATCCCCCCCGCTAGCCCGGTATTCCGCCCCCGTAAAATAACAACAGGCATCGTTTCCATGCGTCGCGTTTTCACCGCGACGCCATTATCTCTGCCGGCTGTCGCGCCGGTGGTACGGTGGCTTCTCTCGATCCCTCAAACTATTATTCAACCTTATCTCCCAGCGAACAATTAAAAAGAAAATTTAACCGCTCGTTAATAATGCATTTATTTTACCGACGCCCTTAGGGGAGTAAACGTAACGTGCAAATTCACTGGCAAGCTACTTGCGACACTCGTGCCGCGTGGAAATACATCGGAGATTGTTGAACAGCCTTCGTAAACATTATCTTAACACTCGCACGTTGCTCAGAAATTGTTGCACAGGTAAAATGTTCTGTGACAACGTCTTACGCAGTTTCGCTTTATTTATGAAGAGACATTCTTAAGAAATACATGTACATTGTGTGACTAGGGTATGTTATTAACTATACATATGTGTACATATATTGTACATTTAATACGTTAATATTAATCACAGATTAAGTTCTACGTAAAGAACAATGCAAGAATAATTTTCATTTTCTTGAAGTGTATATATATATATATTTTTAAGGGACATTCAAAATATGAAAGAATGTCTTATATCCATTTTTATATATCAGAATATTAATCCTGGCTTGTAAAATACTAATGTCAAGTATAGGTACTTACAATTTTTTTAGAAACTTACATTCCTCCGTCGGATCAACAGTAAGCGTGAAGCACGAAAACAACACATAATCCAAAATCATGACAACAAACGGGACGAAGTTACTCCGACCACGGTCAAAATAGTACTGCCGTTGTCACCTTGATTTTTCGTGAATGGTTAAGGGTGGATTTAGGTGGGGAACCGTTGCGCTTGTTAATTGGACATATTAATAATTCATTAAAAAATTATTCCTATCTACATTATCAGAGAGAAATGTTTTTTTTAAACTTGTAGAACTTGTTTCTTATTAATTGTAGATCATTTTGCAGGATATTACATATATGTATACATTCATGTAGTTTTTTGTGAAGTAAAAATAATGAAAATTACTCGAGTTATTTACTTTCTTATCTGGTATATGTTTTGTTCACTATTCTACGTTAATTTTCGGATTCCTTAGTTTTCTACCTTAATTTTAATAGAAACTTGTTTCTGGGCTTGTTTTTCCGGATGTTTTTGGACTTTCGAAATATTGCTGATTTTCGAACCGCCGCCGGGGGTAAAAGAGCTATCCGTTTCCATCCGAGAGGAAAGCACGCGGTACCTGAGCGCTAAGTAGGCACATAGGTACTACTCGGACACATATGTAACCGCGTGTACACGAGACAACCGCAACCCTCCGCCGCCGCTCGCTGCACAAAAGATTTAGAGAAGTTGCGGCTGAACAAACACCGCCGGCATAAGCGCACGTTCCTCCCTTCGGCTTTTCCTGGGCTGCCGTACTAGACTATACCATAGCACCCGTAAATGCCTGCCGGTTCTGTACGCGCTCCGTTCCCTGATAACGCTTTTCTTAACAGCGAGGCACCGCAGCAGCCCCTTCCGTATACATTAATTCATCCGTCGCGTCGCTGTTTCCGCTGTAATTCTTACGTGGATCATCTATTACAATCGCCAAATAATTCCTCATTATTTCAGGAAAAGCTTCCATTCAGATTTTCTGCAATTCATTTGCTCGTCCATTCATCCCTTCTTTCTCCCTGAACTTTCATCCCGAAAGATTCTTTTAGCAAATAAAAATTTTGTTTCAATAGAAGGCACTTTAATCAATGTATTAAATTCTTGAAGGATAAGTGACATTTCAGCCCTCGTGATGTTTCTTCAAGAAACAGTTGCACGAATAAAAATTAGTCGGAGATTCACATTTTTGTGGACGGCTTTTCTAATTTCCATGTAGAAGAGCACTTTCATCGTTGAGGAAAAAAATATCATCGTGTAATCTTCGTTCATCGTAAATATATTACAAACTAGCTGACCTGACAGACGATGTCCTGTCCAAATTTTGATAGATTTGTTTAAACATAATAAACACATAAGTTATGATCTTTGTGACGTAAATTCATAAATTGTAATAGAAATAAACTAACTGACGGATGCTGATAATGTCGATTATGGAAACAGACGTCGATAATTGATTAAAAGCTGTGACGTTCGTTTGTTTGTTGTATTGAAACATGATTTAAAAAGCATTTTCAGTTTTTCCCGAATTTTCTATTTTTCCGGACATCTTTTCCACTTTTATCCATCTCATACTGTTGTGCCCAAGGTAATTCTCGTAGAAGAATTCATATAGCGACGTTAAATAAAATAAAAAAGAAAATCTTTTGCATTTTGTCTATCCTTAAAACCTTATTCGGACTATTACGAACATTTAAAAGAAAAATTAACGCTTGGCAACGAACAGCATTTAATTTTTATTTATATAGATAGAAGATAGATTAGGATTTAACGTCCACCATTTATAATAATTTCATTTAATAATTGTAAGCTGTAATATATGTTACATGTATATGATATTGTATACTTATGTTACATCTATATGTATAATATGATGTATATAAACCAAACAAGGTTTACGGCATTAATAAATAGATAGAAGATAGAAGATAGAAGATAGAAGATAGAAGATAGAAGATAGAAGATAGAAATAAATAGATATATTTTATTAAGAAGTAATTGCAAATGATCCCTTCCTCAAGGACTATTACTTTTCAAAATAAAAAAAGCATTAATCGATCCGCTAGTTAACTACCACAAGGAATTTACTGTAACAGAGAAAAGCAGGCTTTCCAGATCTCGAAGAGCAGGGCCGACGGAAGCTCCGACGGAGCCCGCGGACTCGATCGGGTTAATCAGAGCCGTCCGCGGAAGCAGCAGAACGCCGGACGACGAAGTCGTCGGCTCGTCACCTCGTCAGGAGCGTTTAGCTTCCGTTTCGTTTGGTCGGAACACAGATCGGCTGTCTAAAAGACACGAAGCAACAGCCAAGACAAACCTTAAATGCTTGCTAACCAAACAGTCGGAATTAGCCGCGTTACCCGCCCACGAGGAGCAGCCCGGTGCTCTCGCCGTTTACTCCTCTCTATGGCTATTATCTTCTCCGTTGCCGCGGTCCCGTAGTTATTCGTGACCCCGACACCGTCTACTTTTCTAGAACGCCAGACACGAAAAGTAGCTGCCACCGTTTCCGGCACTGGCAGCCAAGAATTTTCGGTTGCTTCCGCGATTCTTGTCCCCTCGTTGACGGACTTCGTGATGAGGACGGACAGTTCCCCCGATCATGCTGAAAACGGTCTTCGGAACGGGGTGAGTAAGCTTAGCCAGAATAAAAATTTCGAAGAAAGTCGAATGCAGTTGGCGGCTCAAGTCAAGCGGAGGACCCAAGCGGTAAAAAATTTTTGGGTCCTCGAACTCAAGTTAGAAATAGAAGATGCAAGAAAACTCTCCGAAACTTAATTTTTCGTAAATAAATGAATTTATTTGCAAAGGAAAACGAATGCTCTGAATTCTGGGCCCTATGGTATCCCAGAGCCCAGTGACGGCCGCGAGAGGTAAAAATTTTGGGGCCCTCAAACTCAAGTTAGAAGAAAACTTTCCTAAACTTCATACCGATACACATTAAATACATTTCTTTGAAATTCGGGGCCCTATGGTATTCCGGGACCCTCGAATTCAAGTTAGACATAGAAGTTGCAAGAAAAAACTCTCCTAAACTTATTAACAAGAAAGAAAAGTAATGAAAAAATTCATACTGTTACACATTATATAGATTTCTTTGAAATTCGGGGCCCTGTGGTATTCTGGGACCCTCGAACTCAAGTTAGACATAGAAGTTGCAAGAAAAAACTGTCCCAAACTTATTAACAAGAAAGAAAAGTAATGAAAAAATTCATACTGTTACATATTATATAGATTTCTTTGAAATTCGGGGCTCTATGGTATAAAAAACACAGTCTTTCTAAAAAATTATTGTGAAATTGTCATCAGTTCTGAGCTATACGGAAAATCTCAAGTATCTTCTAACTCATCGGGATGTAGTTTAAAATCAATTGCAAGATTTGTACCGAACAGAGAGACAGACAAGAAAGCGAGCTAATCAAAACGTGGTAAAATAGTGTCCGTGTACAATCACTGTCCGTGCGAAACACGGCTGTTGGACATCTAACGAGCGTTTACTGTAGATGGGGTAGAATTGGGACACGATATAATTTTTACGGTGGATCATTATATGATCAATATATGAATAAATTGAAACAAGCATCGTCCCTCAAACTACCTTACACGTCTACGATCCCGGAAGGGTCGAAGATTGCTCAACGGAAATCGAATAACACCAAGATTAATTGCGGCACATCGAATGGCTGGATTTCGTGGACTCACCCCCGTCAGCTTCATCGAAGCATCTGATCAATAACCGCAATTCGAACGAACCGCGGGCCGCGGAATCGACGGTTTTCCGCGCTAAAACGAGAAACCTGTCTGGCGCCGATAGGATTGAATCTGTCCGGGACGAGGGTGAGAAGTTGAAAAGGGCCCAGCCGGAATTCAGCCGAACAATGCGTACCGGGTGGCAATTTCACGCGACACGTCTCACCATCAGCATATCAATAGGCCACCGGGATTATCTGGATGTGCAGTGATATTCTGCGGTTGGCTCCGGCAGATAGGGTTGCGCAGAGTTTCGCCTGCTCGTACACACAGTGTACATCCTCTTCGCCGTGTGTGTATGTATGTTATGCATTGCCATACCGGCACCGTTCGCCGCGTATTGCGTCCAGGATTTAGCCCCGCGCATTATGCGACCGTTTATGCGGGACGAGGAGGACTCCGGGTTCATTATTTCCTCGTTTAAACGGCGCGCACGGTGTCTTCGAGACGCGACGGGGATCGTTGACAATTTTATACGGATTAACTTCTTTGAGAATGTTCTCTTGAAAATTCAAGCTTCCACCGTTCCTATTCGGACAATTTTTATTAGCTTCTTTGCAAGCGGACATTTTCTTTTTACGTCTTTGTAATTATTAATACAATTTTAGAAACATGTTCTACAGAATTTGGTTGATATGTGACTGGACAATTATTGTATCCAATAAATAGGCAGCATCCCTATTCTGACAATTTTTATTAGCTTCCTTGCAAGCGGACATTTTCTTTTCACGTCTTTGTAATTATTAATACAATTTTAGAAACGTGATTTACAGAATTTGGTTGATATGTGACTGAACAATTATTGTATCCGATAAATAGACAGCGTCCCTATTCGGACAATTTTTATTAGCTTCTTTGCAAGCGGATATTTTCTTTTTACGTCTTTGTAATTATTAATACAATTTTAGAAACGTGATTTACAGAATTTGGTTGATATGTGAATGGTGTTCGGGATTCAAATCGAGGGGCTTACAAGTCGTTGCGAACCACTGACAAGCGCCGCGATTTCTTTTACATAGACTTCAAGTCGCGTGACAAACACCGTAATATTGTCGCGACGCCTCACACGCAACGGCTCGCTCTCGTGACCCGTAAGTCACCTCCGTTTGAATCCCGAAAAACACTCGATTCGGTACTCGATCGGAACGAATCGTGTAACTCCGCGTTCGGAGAATCGAGCTCCGATATAAGGAACCTCGCTCAGCGGAGCGAAGCATTCCGCTACGAAAACCATTGTAACACGTTCACAACGTCTTTTTCCACGCATCGTTTGTATTACTATCATTAAAGTGACTTGTGCGATCTACATTGAAATCCACACTTTCCGCGAGAACATTTCTTTCCTCGAGCACCGTTTGCCTTCCTCGCGCGCTCAATTCTGAGCGATTCCGGCACTCCGGCAATTACGACCGTCGGTCGACGCCGATCAAATGGACAATTATTGTATTCGATAAATAGACAGCGTCCCTATTCGGACAATTTTTATTAGCTTCCTTGCAAGCGGACATTTTCTTTTTACGTCTTTGTAATTATTAATAAAATTTTAGAAACGTGATTTACAGAATTTGGTTGATATGTGACTGGACAATTATTGTATCCAATAAATAGGAAGCATCCCTATTCTGACAATTTTTATTAGCTTCCTTGCAAGCGGACATTTTCTTTTCACGTCTTTGTAATTATTAATACAATTTTAGAAACATGTTCTACAGAATTTGATTGACATGCGACTAGACAATTATTGTATCCAATAAATAGGCAGCATCCCTATTCTGACAATTTTTATTAGCTTCCTTGCAAGCGGACATTTTCTTTTCACGTCTTTGTAATTATTAATACAATTTTAGAAACATGTTCTACAGAATTTGATTGACATGCGACTAGACAATTATTGTATCCGATAAATAGACAGCGTCCCTGTTCTGACAACTTTGATTAGCTTCCTTGGAAACAACGGATATTTTCTAGAAACATGTTCTACAGAATTTTGTTGATATGCGACTGGACAATTATTGTATCCAATAAATAGACAGCGTCCCTGTTCTGACAACTTTGATTAGCTTCCTTGCAAGCGGACATTTTCTAGAAACATATTCTACAGAATTTTGTTGATATGCGACTGGACAATTATTGTATCCGATAAATAGACTACGGATTTTTATGTGTCTATAAAAAATTTGGTTGGGCGAAATACAAAACAGTGAAAGATCAGAAAAATTTCAGAATATTGAAATATTACTTTTTAACGCAATCAAGTCATTAAGGGATGAGATTAAAAATATTCTTATTTTGCATAAAGATCCTAAGATCCTACTGATAAGTAACAATAGTTTCCATAACGATTGTATCCCAGTAGAATCTTGATCGTCCGAACGAAACTTTAATCGAGTAAAATGTAATTACTTAACAATGAATAACGTTCAAGGCGAACTGTTTACCTTCGATGCTTGTTGAGATAACGGAGACAGTAAAAATAGCGAAGCGAGTAGATTCGAGGTCGACGATTGAGTTCGATGAGAAAGGACTCGGATTTCGATTAGAGTTTTAGCAACGCTATAACGCGACCAATAAGCCCGGGACGAAAACAAACGTGAAGTCCCAACTCTGTCCCCTTCCCCTCGGGCAGAGACGACCGCGAGACGTTTATTTTTCTTGAAAACGTATCAGCCGCATTTCCTTCCTCATTGTCTGCCTTAAGGAAATAAATCCACTGCCAGACTGTCCCGGGACCGGGTCGTTTCCTCTTCGCGTCCTGTCAGCCGTCGAGCTTCTATCCTTCTACATTTGGACACGAATTCTGTGTAAATAATTCACTGATATTTATCAAATGGGACCGAAGGACGGACTCTGTGTTTCACCGAACCGTAATCGCTTGTGTAAAGTAAGAGATATGGAAGGATTCCCGAGCGTTGCGTAAACCGGTCTATTCTTACAATGCGGGAAAACAAATAGTGGGAAGGAGAGCGGCTGAAGTAGTTCAATTAGCTAAAACGTTAATGCGGTAGAGTGAGGACAAAGTGAAATGGCAGCGCGTCCTAACGAATAACGGCGGTAATTGATTTCGTGACGGCCATGGCTAGATCCTGTCTGGTATTATTATTTTACAGATTCTTCCTTAATTAAGACAATTAAGGTCCGTGATCAGGGATCGTTTTTTTTTTAAATAGAAAATGTATCTTTTTATAGAACATGAATTAATTAAAGGATGCAAGGAGACGCACCTAGGTTTACACCCTGATAAATAGACAGCGGATCTTTATGAAAATAAATACTGTCTACCGGAATTCCAACAAACTGGAGCGCAGTAGAAATAAATTTTCTTTCCTGACAGATTGAAATAGATTGAAAGTGATGTAACAGTTTAAATTGCATCTACTCATTTCCCCATCAATCACAGAAAATTGAAGAAACGTCCACAGTGACTTCTAATCCTTTTGGGTCTATGTAAAAGATATTGGTGGCTATCAAACAATGGCGCACATATAAAAGAACTTCATAACAGAACAGCCTCCTTTCGGCTTTCATTAATCATGATCCTTATGATAACATTTTATTAGAAACCAACGGCTCTAACCATAGCTCAGAAGTCTTAGCATTTAAGTTCATCAAATCGCCTTTGAGGTTTTATCAGAATGCTCCCTGAGCATGTATTTTCCACAAAATCATACCTAATATAGCACTAACCAGATCCCGTTATTATTTACCATATTTTATCTCAATATTAAATAATAATGTCCATCTTGAAGCACTGTGCGTACAGTCAACTTGATTCAAATTCAAGAACGATTGCTTGTTTATTTTATGATGTTTATTATTAAGGCACTAATAATTTATATAATATAATGTACAGAACTAAGCTAATAAACGTCTTTGCTAAAAGAAATCTTGGTTTATGTAAATGGAGAAGTAAAAAGAGGCAAACGCGTCAAGGTTCGCGTAAGGAATGCTCGGCGAATGCGTTCGCGTCGGCCATTTTGGTGACCGAGGAGAGCCTGGCGGAAGGTTCCCGCGGTTTCCGCGCGAATCGACGTTCTGCGACGGGTGTTCTGCCAAAAGTTCCCTCGCTGTTTGTCTTCACAGCAACCGGGCAATTCTGCATCGTATCTCCCGCGAGCCTGTAATTCGTCCGCGTTTACGTGTGCCGCGCCGTTTCCACGCGTTTTCATGCAAGACTATGACGCGGTCTCGCCGCGCGGCCGATGCGATCCCGCATAAAGATAACAAACACGCCGATGCAGCGCCCCCGTCTGCTGTTTCTCAAATCCCGCTAAGAGAAAAAGCTAATCTGGTTAGCATTAACACTTTCCCGCGGGGGCCGGACTTCTTTTTTTTTGCACCGGGCCCGAAGTGACGCGGACGCGAGTCAACAATTCGGCAACCACCGAAAACCACCGGGAACTGAAAATAAACTTCGTTACAGCGGCCGTAATCGCGAATCACCTTTGATTCACTCGGTTCCTGGCCCTCGCGCGAAGTACAACGGTTAGTCATCTTCTTTATATCGGCCAGAAAACAACGGACATCTTTACCGCAAACACTGATTTCATCAACAAAACAGTGTTTGCTGGATACAATTGTTTGTCCTTGTACGAGCATACTTCGAGCTGCACAAAGGTTTATTTGACAGAGGAAGGTTGATCGTAGGGCGCTCAGCTCACGATTTAAGTAAAAAAAATCATTTTGTATTTTTAAAATACATGGGAACCTGAGGGTGGTTGCTTGTTTTTTTCCCCCACTTTGAATGCTCATATTATTAGATATAAATATAATCTCGTTGTTGTTTGTCCTTATACGAGCGTGTTACCAGCTATGTGATGGCTCATTCTAAAGAGGAATATTGATCGTAGGGCGCTCAGCTAATGATTTAACGAGATTATATTTATATCTAATAATATGAGCATTTAAAGTGGGGGAAAATATCGAGACAACCACCCTCAGGTTCCCATGTATTTTAAAAATACAAAATGATTTTTTTTACTTAAATCGTGAACTGAGCGCCCTACGATCAATATTCCTCTTTAGAATGAGCCATCACACAGCTGGTAACACGCTCGTATAAGGACAAACAACAACGAGATTATATTTATATCTAATAATTGTTTCCCGCAAACACTGTTTTCACTTCTTTTTCTAGTAATATTCTAGTAAATCTAGTAATATTAATAAGACGTTTAATCAAAATTGCGTGTGTTCCATGCACACTAACTCTTCGACCCACAAGCCTAGAGGCTGAACGAGCTTTCTCCGCTACAGGATATCGTTGGAATGACTTGAAGAGCAACTTGGAAGATACGATAATTAAACAGTTTTACAAATGAAAATTTCTTTTGATAATTTAATCTTTTTTTTTTTATTTTAATTATTAAGTATATGTAGGACTTGGTTAGGTAGCGTGTTATTTTTGTGGATGCGTGGGTGACGAGCGAGAGTGAAAATCGTAGGTATAGATAAACTTTAGGGTGTGTAGTAGAGAAACAAAGTGAAATGATTAAGGAGGAGAAGGGTGGGGAAACAAAGGGACAAAAAGGTATTAAATATATGTATATAAGATTGAAGAACGATAAACCCTAATCGAAACTTGCTCGAAAGAGGAACCAGTCTCACGTCCGCCATTTTGGTGAGCAAAAAGAGGCTGCAGATAAATACACTTTGATTTTAAGAGATACGAGGCATGAGACTGTGATTTTTTCTAAACTGTAAAACAATTACGTTTTATCTAGTTCAATTTACAACAGTTAATTAAATCGTGCAAGCTCGAAGATCCGCGTTGCGAAGCAAGGGATTTGTGTAAAGGGAAGCCATCAGTCGGGGCTCTCGTTAGGTTAATTAAGGTTCGATTAGTCGCCTTTCCGTTCCGTCAGTCAAGCTGTCAGGCGAATCGGACACGCGTCTCGCGAGGATTCAGATCCGACGCGATGGAACCGACCGAATGATTTTCACTCGGTTTTTCTCCCGGGAGTTTTTGCGGCGGAACCGTCATTCCGACTGGTCGAGCTACTCGGTGGCCAGCGTATTGGTTTACACGAGTTCCTCAGTTCGGTGGTCCCGAGAATTAAATTTCATCGTTGTGTAAACACCGGGCCGGCGAGCAGACGAGAAGCATACGGAATCCGAAGAGACTTCCACGGGTTAATCCAATCGGGTGATACGGGTGCTCGACGTGGTCCCGTTTCTTTCACGCCGAGCTTCTTCGCACGGTAAAAATATCCCCGCGTACTCGTCGATCCCCTGCTACGGTCCCTGCTCAATCGGTTCGCGATTTCTAACGAATTCCACCGGCATTTTCATTCCCGGCTAACAAGGAGAGTGCACCAACGACGTCTCACCGATTTAGTTGAGACTCTGTATACTTATAGATCTCGATCTCCCATTTACGTATATATACCATTATAGACGCTAACACTCAATAGTTGTCGAGATATTCATAAACAAAGTTCTTACGTATGCTTTTACGACACGTACCACTGTTGTAATTAAAAATATGTAAGTGCAATATTATTAAATTTATCGTATACCATATTTTCTCTTCCCATATTTACTTTATTTTTTCTGTTTTCAGACACGAGGGGATACTTTCTATTTCATTAATTTCGGCTAATTTATTTATAATTTATTAATACGTTTGTTCTTTAACTTGTTGTTGAATAAATAATATAAATAAATATGAAAAAAAAATTTTCACCAAACGAGAATCGAACCCTAGCCCACCGGGTGGAAGTATACCTACTCTACAACAGCAGATTTAAGCAGTAATGTAAGAACTTTGTTTATGAATATCTCGACAACTATTGAGTGTTAGCGTCTATAATGGTATATATTCGTAAATGGGAGATCGAAATCTATAAGCATACAGAGTCTCAACTAAATCGGTGAGACGTCGTTGGTGCACTCTCCTTGTAAGCTTCCTCTTAATTGTACACGTCGATTTCACGAATCATCCATAAAACAATGAATGCCAATTTATTACCATTTAAAAGAATCTAAGGAATAGCCGTATTTATTATGAGCAAAATATAAATTGATCATATCGGCGCCAGGTTCGATCATTTATAGAACAAAAAACAACAAATGTGCAATTAATTCATGTTTCTAACGTAATTCGATGGTACGTGCACTGAATTTTTACTCATTCGATTTTTCATATTTAATGCGATGACAAAAGAAATGCTTGAAAAGTTAGATAGCACTACAATATGTTTGATGTTAAGCAATAACAAATGGAACGAATGCCATCTCTGTACGAAACACGATATCAAAATAATTGAATGTTGTTTCGTCTTAAAAGTACGATTTAACACATTACTGACCGGTGATTATTGCATAATTTTGAAAAATCTATGATACTTTGATAAACAGTTTTTAATGGAACCTTCAATAGCAACAGCAATTTTCATTGTGAACTAACAAGTCATCCTCAATAACGTCATCTAATTGTTTCATTTAAGATTGTAACATAAAAAAAAATTCCTATGCTTCCTTTTGGTACAGCACAATTATTAAAAATCCTATTAATAGGCTTCCGGTAGGTAAAGTGTTAAGACTCTGCCTCGTTATTATACGACTAAGGGGTTAATTGCACCCTCTGTTTGCTATTAATTGTACACTTTGGTAAACTTTAAAAGTCTCAAAAATATTGTTTTTTCACGAGAGAACCGATTTTCTCGCCTCGTTAAAATGATTAAACGAAGAGCTAGAATTATGTGTGGAAAAAATACAATCGTATCTTCATTTAGTGCCTTCATAAGAGCTGTGGAATTTTGTTCAACGATTTGAAACAATGGCGATAACTGCGGAGATAAAGTGCAGAACGATCGCATTGGACTCGGCCGACGTATGCGAGCGCATTCGTTCGAGCGGGAGATTTCAATTCCCGGCCTTGGGGCGCAGTAGTCTTTGAACGGCACTTAACGCAACGATTGTTTGCAGAAGCGAAGCGCACCACGTAACGCTCGGTTTTTCTTGCGATTCGCGGACAGCATGCGTCAGAAAGAAAATCGACTTTCTTCGGTGGGTCGATTGACGCAACGCGTACCCCGCCGAGGCCTCGAAATGTCCGCGTTTATTGTTTCTGTCCGGCATAAAAGAGCGGACCGCGTCCCATGGGATAGGTCAAGGCAGCCGTTTATTTGGAAACCGCTTCGAAATTTCTCGAGCGAGCCGCCAGGGAAGCTCGTCAGCCATTCGAAATGTCGCGGGCCGAACAATAATTAAAAGTAACAACAGTTTAATGTTCTCGACGCTACGGTTCGATCAATTACTACTGACAAATCAAAGAACAATTTTGCAGATTATCAAATAATCGTCGACGTTTCGATTCTAGTTTGAATCATTTTCAAGATGTATTTGCATTGCTTAATTATTTTTTTTTCTCGATCGACATATTAGATAATATGAATTTTTTTCGCGGCGCACAGTTTCGATCATTATTACTTTTTGTATTAGCCATTAGACGTATGACAATTCTTACAAATTTGTGTTGGAGTTTTTCACTGTGAAGTTTGCGTGGATATTGTTGAGAATTTAGTTACGATTTTAGGCATTCGTCGAGATTAGAAGAATTTGAGAACGCCCTTTGTTCCTGTGTTTTACAATCGATGCAGTAATAATTCGATTTCGCGCGATGATCTGCAGTCTGATTATTATTCGATTGCTTTCGCTACTGTTTTCCACTGATTTCATTTCGAGGCTGTCCCTACAGATTGACGTTGGTCTGTTCAATAAATATGCAAATCGCCTGTACGTATATAACATTAACACGCGCTCCCGAATCGACCCTAATCCCGATTAAGAGCGAACTTCGCCTTGCCACTCGATCTTATTAAATCGAACACGGCCTTCGTGCATCCGGTCCGTGTAAGTGTCGCAGGGACAAGCGACTTATCAGATTTTATTAAACAATGAGCTCGCGGTGGTGAGTCACTTCGCGAGTGGCTCACATTTTTACCACGTTTTGTCTGGCAAACTCGTTCTAACTAAAAAGAAAAACGTGGTAAAATATTCTGCTTGAATTTATTAAATAACTAGCTGACCCGAATGACGTTATCCTGTTCAAATTTCAATAAACGTGTTTGCAATCGTTTTGTGAATTTGTGAGAAAGCTATTGGAAATGTGTAAACAAAGTAAAAACGAGAAAAAAACGTTTTTCTGAGTTGTATGTTACTTGTACCGTTTTAAAAATTATGATTTTTGCAGTTTGTTCGAATTTTACGACTTTCCTTTGTAATTATCTCGAATCTTTTTCCCTGAAAACTTTTCCAGGATTATAACGAACAAAACAAAAAAAGAATTATGAATATCTATCGTTCGAATGGTTAGTTATGATCTTGAGTTCATAGAAAAATCCTTCGTAATTATCTCGAATATTTTTCCTGAAAACTTTTCCAGGATTATAACGAACAAAACAAAAAAAGAATTATGAATATCTATCGGTCGAATCGTGAGTTATAATCTTGAATTCATAGAAAAATCCCGTAAAAAGAAGGACTTTCATTTTTTTATAGTTTCTCTTTCCCTGAAAACCTTATTCGGACTATTACGAACATTTTTTATAAAATATTTGCCAAATCGATCCAGCATAAATTTATTTAGATTTCAGCAAGCAAATCTGTCGAGACTATTCCACTGAATTAATGAATATTTCTAGAACCTTGTGTGAATGTTACATGAAATTGAATAGAGAGAGAGGTAGTACAAAATGGAGAAGCCTGTGCAAAGTGAATAGCGAAACACGGTACGCGGAGGATCGTGGAAAAAATCGCGAAACACGAGACGCTCTTATCAAATGGATTAGTCGCTGGAGAAACGCGGCGGCGGTTCCAGCCAACGACGAATTTGGATAGAACGCGAACAGAAGACAATTAAACTTTGGCCGGAAGTTCGAGAGCGTTTCGCGTTGCCCGCGGCGACAGGTACGAAGGGACCGGAATAGAGAAACATCTACAGCGACGTCGTTTTCATTTAAATGAAAATTAGACGTCGCGTAGTCGCGTCATCGGGTCTTCCTGTCTCTCACGCCAACTGGAAAATGAGCGACGATCGCGACCATTAACTTCGTCAGGCATCGGCGAATTGAAACTTTTACCGACTTATGTAAGGTATTAGAACCTCCTCTGCTTCCGGAAAATATTCATTGAATTCGCGTTGGACTAGCATTTGTGCCACAGTGGTCATTGAAAATTGATTTATCTTTGTTCAAAATATGGATTCTGTAGACAGTGGTATCCGATATTAATACCTTATGAATGTTTAAACATGTTTTACAATCGTTAAAGTTGGAGAGACACCACTTTTACACCGATTTAAGAGGATATTTTTCAGCTAATATTTAATGTTATATAATATTTGACTATAAATATTAAAAATTATATAAATTATAAAATGAAAAAGAAATTATATAAACTTTAATTGTACTTTAGGTTGGAAGAAATGTTTAATTCTCGAGTTTAAAATAGCTCCTAGTGCAAAGGGTTAACATCCGAATCCTTGAGATATCAAAATTGCTCGTTATCAGCGTCGGGAATACGAATATTATCAGTTTTATGCAGTGTGAAGCATAATTTTGAAATTTCCATTGGAGAATGGCAGAATTTGGAATATTTGGATTCGCAAAATGGGATGAGGAATAAATTCCATGTTAATTAAACATTCATTTACCCTCATACGTTCCTCAATACTTCTATAAAATGATTCTTTATAAAATTATTCTTTAAAATGTGACGTTATTTATCGCGTAGAACAAAACTGGATAAATTATTATTCCACTCTCTTCTACGCAACTATTTATCAGAGTTGAAATCTGAAGGCACAGATTGAAAATTTGAGAATATAAACGTAGACTGAATGCCAGCTTCGATAATAATTCGAAGAAAACTTAATTAGAAATGCATTTGCACATTCGACGACTGCAAAGAAGAAAACCGTCGGAAGGTCCGAAAAGATAATGGGAAAATCAACTTCTGTGGATGAACCGATTGAGTTTCGAGTTCTCGACGAAGACTGTCTAATGGCTGACGGGGAACTTTTCGCGAGCAGCTTCAGCGTGACGGAAGCGTCGCGGAATTGGAAACGGAAAAAAAGTGGAACATGCCGTCGATCGAAGATATTTTGAGAACCTGGATAGAGGTTCGGATGATTCGTGAGGTGGCGAGAAACGGCAAGATGGGAGCCGAGGTGTCCTCTCGAGTGTTTTCGCAAGGCTGGAGTCGAACCCTTGGAAAAACAGACGCCAAATTGAATCCCTCGTCTATAAGAACGTGATGTCTCCCCCTTATCTATATAACTCTACCACTCGAGCCTTTTCCGTCGGGGTTTCTCGAGTTTCTTCGTCCACGGATTACACACCTATCCGTACTCCTCCGGCGGAAAGGTATTGCCGCGTTTTCTCAGCCTCGTCCCACCGAATAATTTCTGCTCCCTTAATTGCGCGCGCCATTGTCGGGGCCATTACCGTCCCGGAACGATCGACTATGAACGTTAAATCGTATTTACCGAATGCGAATTTCAGTATACAAGCTGGAGAATCGATAATTAGATTGCTGGTATTTATGCAAATCAGAATTTCCATAAATCATTTTATAAAAATCGGAGGGAAGCGAAAGTTTCTTCCGGGACTCGGTAACTTTCTTCCTTGAAGAATCATGCGAAAATACTGTTAATTGTTTATCTGTTTTATCGAGTTTCACGAATTCACGGATGGCACGAATGAAAATTCAGATCATTTACCAGAAAATACCTCTGGAGTCGGTGAATACAACATTCTACGTACCACAACTACCAAATGATTCTTGAACGAAGCAATCGACGAGCGCCATTATCGAAATGCATAACGCGCAGTGTCCGACGAAGGTATTACCATCGAAACACTATCTGAATCTGAAAAATCTCCAAAATACGGGTAAACTTTACCTTAACGGACTCAAAATCTCGGCTTTTTTCGAGCGAATTATGATGTATTCGGTATGCGATTCAGTAGATTTGTACTCGGCACGGATGCAGTCTACATTTCAATCCTTTAGGATCAACGATTCAGGATTTACGGTTGCTTAGAGTTGAGCATTTTTCGCTTTGACAGGTAATGGCGCCGCCATATTGGTTCGTAGTGGCCACTCCAATCCTGAACCATTGATCCCAGACGATTGAATTGCAAATCTATTGAATTATATAACAAATACATTATAATTCATTGGAAAAATACCGAAACTTTGGGTTAGGTCTCAAAAGCAGCCCCAAAATACAATTAAATTCTGTTCCATGTTTCTCATTTTCCAACGGCATTAACCCTCGTTTCACGAACTGAATCTGTCCCTCGGTGTCAAATTGACACATTAATAAAAAAAAAAAATTGATAAAATAAGTCGAACAGTGAAATACTTATCGATGTCTTTTTCATACAAATTGATGAGTTAACATTTACATCTTAGGTTTTCGCGGTTATGCTGTATACATTTTGGCAACACTAATAACGTTAAAAAAATTGTATAATTGAAAATAAAAAATAGATACGTTTAATATGTTTAAACATGGGAAGATTTTCTCACTCCAGTTGGTTGCGATTCAGCTATAAAATTCAAATATCTTGCATCTTATTAGAACCGTTGTATATTTATTGCAGTGTGAAATTACCAGCGAAGTTTTGGCAACACTAATAACGTTAAAAAATTGTATAATCATAATACTTAAAAAAGAGAAAATATATAAAATATGAAAAATTACAACAAAATTACTAACAAAGACTAGTAATAATATAATAAGTTCTAACCGTCTTATTGACTAGTACCATTTCACTTATTTCGATATCATTTTGTTTTTTCACAATTAGCAAGTATGTATAAATACGTATTTCTCACAGCTATTAAACAATCAGTTTAATGAATAACAATGTTGATTACTTTAATTTTCACAGATGCGGACTTTTCTTGATAATGGTTCAAAACCGAACCGAAACGTTAAAATTATAATACTGCAAAATTGCTAATTCTTGTATCTATGATCGCACCTGTAGCGCCGATATCATATACTGCATATACCAAATTGACGATCGTTAAAACTGAAGAATAGTATAACTAATTTCGGGAAAACTGTGTAAAATTGCCACGTGGGACGGATGAGGGTAAAAAGCTTGTAAATTTGAAAGGAATCGCCATAGCAAACTCGAAAAAAAAAAAACGATCTTTGGTGGGGTACGAACTGCACGAAAACTGTCGGCCCGCTGCAGCCGCGAAGAAGAACGAGTCGTCGAGCGATAGGCGTGGATAAAGAGCGTGCATGAAACAATAATTTACCAGAAGCTGGGGGCCCTTCGAGCAGTCCGCGAGCACACCGTGAGAACGAGACCCGTCACTCGACCCCGGAAAGCGAGCACTGGCCGACGAGTGAGAACCGGCGGAAACCGCGGATCGATTCGGTGTTTAACGTAGCACCACGTGGTCGAGAGTCACTTCCGAGATTCGTTGGACTCGTGTCCAGAAGATGAAAATCGCGAACGATGGCGTCATCGCCGTTATTTTCCGTAGTTCGGCCAGGGGAAAAATCCACCGGTGGAAAAGTGTCCGACGGTAGCGTCGGCGTCGAACACGCGGTTGATAAAAATTTCGCGAGCTCTCACACCACGCGGGGCGACGCTCGTTGTCTCGCTTTTGTTGCGTCGGCCCTGTGGTGGTTCGCGAGGGCGTGACTAGGTTAGGGTCGTCGCACGGTCGTTGGCAACGCGGGCCACAGAGGCGTCCACGCTCGTTAGGCCTGTACGAGTGTTCGGATTGGTTGGTATCCGTAGGTGGAGTCACATGATCCCCGAGAACTCTGCCGGGATTGGTCGCGGCCGCGTCGGTCGGCAGGGCCCGAGTGGTACTCGTGATTTTTCGACGAGAGGCGCCACGCCACTGAGCCGCGCAGCCGTGCTCGGCCGACTCGGGACACTTCGGTCGGTCGCGAGGCCGAGGCCCCAGTGTGTTTTTACTCGGGGTTGAGTAAACTCCGGCCTGTTGTGTATCATAATACGCGTGCACGCGGGTTTACGGGTTAGCCTGGCATCGACCACCGGATCTCGCAGCCTCGACTCCACGCCGCCTTCTCTCGCCGGGACTAACTTCCTAACGGCCTAGACACAGACCGAGAGTCATCAACGAGCGTCAACAAAACACCGGATCGAGCAAACGACGACGGCCAAGCCGTAGCCGCGATCGATCCTGTCGCCGATCATCGATCGACAGGATATACCATTTGCGAGTGAGTGACCCGACGGCCCCCGTACGGTGAAACTTCCCGAAATTCCCGTTGCTCAACTGTGAAAAGTGCGATCCGGTAATCAGTGCGGAGTGAAAATCTCTTGATCTCGAGACGATATGTCAGCGGGCTGTTGAAGTTCCCATAGGTAGTGTCTCGGAGGATCGGTGAAGAGCTCTCTGACAGTTGATTTCCGTTCGGTGTCCAGAGAAAAGTGCTAACGAAGATGCACACGCTGTTCGGCGAGCAGAATGCGTATTATCGTCACGCGACGGCTGTTCCCGTTGGAATGGGTACACCGTCGTATCCGGGGGTTGGTGCCACCCCTGGCTACTACGAACAGTATCGATACGGCGGTTACGCGACAGCGGCTGGTTACCCGGTGTCGGGTATCACGCAACAGCACATCCATCATCCGGGCAAGGACATGGTGAAGCCGCCGTATTCGTACATTGCTTTGATCGCGATGGCGATACAGAACGCGCCGGACAAGAAGATCACGCTGAACGGTATCTATCAGTTCATCATGGAGCGGTTCCCGTATTATCGCGAGAACAAACAGGGCTGGCAGAATTCCATCAGGCACAATCTCAGTTTGAACGAGTGTTTCGTGAAGGTGCCGCGGGACGACAAGAAGCCGGGAAAGGGAAGCTACTGGTCGCTGGACCCGGACAGCTACAACATGTTCGATAACGGTTCTTATCTGCGACGACGTAGACGTTTCAAGAAGAAGGACGCCTTGAAGGAGAAGGAGGAGGCGTTGAAGAGGCAGGGTTTGGTGCCGGAGAAGAGGAGCCAGGAGGAGGCGAAGAGCAACGGTATCGTGATACCGCCGCCGTCGGACACCGCTGCGAAGAAACTCGGTTCTCTGGAGACGACGCTGTGCAAGCCGAAGAGGGAGCCGGTGAACGACACCGGAAGTCACTGCATGGCGGTGCAAGCGAAATACGGTCTTCACAGTCCGATACAAGATGCGAAAACCACCGCGGCTACCACGACACCGGGTGTCGCGATACCGGGACAGAGCGTGATACAGAGTGCTCTCGGTCATCAGGTGCACCAGGTACATCAGGGCCATCAGGATGCTATACAGGATGTCTCGATGGGATTGGATCCTACGAGCTTCAGCGTCGACGCTCTGATGACCACGCGGGAGAACCAAGCTGGCTTGATGACTAGGGATAATCAGCACCACACGCACCATCCTCATGGATTGCAACACCCGCACCCTCACTCGCACTCGATCATGACGAGCAGAGAATCGATGGGTACCGGGGTTGTCTCCAGGGATCATTTAGCTGCTGTATGCACCACCACGACCTCTACCACCGCTGCCGTCGCTGCGATGATGGCCACCACCGGCTACGGACACGGCAGCACCGTGACAAGGAGCAACGGATCACCACCCGGAACCATGTACGCGCCTTACTGCACGCCCACGGCCGGTTACATAATGGATCACGCGGAATACAACTCGAGAAATCATAATAACACCGCCGCACACTCGCAGTGGTACCAGGAGGCGGCCAGCCCCGACACCGCCGCCATTTATCAGGACACCCAATCGCCGAGCTGTCAGCTTTATAGGTTAGCAGAAAAATTCTTTTGTACCGTTGGTTACGCCTTAATCACGTTACCTTCTCTCTCTCTTTCTTGCCTCACTTAGATATTTTTTTTAAGTGAAACTTCTTTGCTGAGGGTAACTATTTTCTGATCCAGAGGAAATCGATGTTACGGAAGTCGAAAGTCGGCGCGAAAATTTAACCCTTTGTACTCGCAGCTATTTTAACTCGAAAATTAAACGTTTCTTCTGATATACAATATTTCCATTATTCTATGATTTTTTTAAATTCGATAAATATGAAATTGATGTAATACCTCATACAATACTTAAATGTGTAGTAATTGGTTAGATTCTGACATATCTGATAGTGTAAACAATTATTTAAATAATAGTACAGCAATTTTTAGTGGCGCCTCAGAGGCGTTTAGAGAATAAACGGTGAAAAATAATTTCTTACACCGACGGGATTCGAACCGGTCCACCGATTGGGGACAGCCAACGATCTTTAGAATGATAGCGAACATTTTGGTATATATTTTTGCTTTTTTATTATAGAAAAATCTCATATGAGATTTATTTCGACGTAATTGAAGTACAGAAAACAATACATACGATACAAGGTGGTTCGGAACTCACCGTAATAAAAAGTAGGTCTCGATGAAATAGGCGATAGTGAGAGTGTTGGTAAAAGGTGAGAAGTGTGGAACGGGATTTGAAACCCTGAGGGGACCACATATCCATTACATACAATACAGAGAAAATAAAAATTTACGAAACAGAATATGATACTGAAGATACATGAATGTTATAATAAAGACAAAAGGTATAAACCAAACACTTATACTTTAAGGCAGCCTCACCTAGATTGTTTCGCACGGCGTCGAAGTCTCCGCAGATGTTTAATCCTCGTGTGTTCCTCAGGGTGATTCAGCCATTCAATATTTTCCATTACTGTAATCTTGTTCGTCCTTTCACATCTTTAAAATGTGACGCAATAAATGAAACTAGAAGTGTTGATTGAACGTGTAAAATGAAAATGGGTGAATTGTTATCATAGTCTATGTTTGAGGGGCGTTTGAGGGGCGTTTGAGGGTTGAACGCGCCCCTGATTGTTTGATTGTAGTCGTCTTTGTAAAGTGTTTTATGGAAACCCGTGGTTCATGAAATTCTGAGTTTGTTATTGAAACGTTTAATTGTTAAGTGAATTAAAAACGTTTAAATGTTATTAAAATTAAAGGTTATTTCTAAACATTTTTACACATAGCAAGTACGGTGAAAAAGTAAACGCTTAATATAATATTCAGTAATTTTCAGACGCAAAATTCTCTTGAAGATGATCCATACCAGGATCGAGACTGGGGATAATTTAATTTTTGCAAAATTGCTTTGTTTTTCACTATGATCGAACCTGTGCGCCGATAGCATACATTTTTCTATTAATTCATTACGATCGATAAAATGGAATATTTATTTATGAAACGTTTAAAGTTTGAGACTGAAATAAAGTGGTGGGTCACTTTTCGTCCAGGGTAGTTTGTTACAGGACAAACGGATTTTGTACATTTATTTAGAAACTAGGCAGGTTCTATTTTAAATAGTTTAAACATGGGAAGATTTTCTCATTGCAGTTGGGTGCAATTCAGCTAGAAAATTCTTATCTTACATCTTATTAAAACCGTTGTATATTTATTGCAGTGTGAAATTATCAACGAAGTTTGTTAATTTTCGGTGACTAGTAAAAATCAGTCGAACAATACTCTTAGATTGGAGACTTTAATGAGTGATTGCGTGTATTCAAGGCAACTAACGGTGAGATTAACTATGATTTCCAGATCCAGCCCGCCCACTCCGCTTTCGTCGAGCGCAGCCCCGTCCCCGCCCCTGTACCACAGATACTATCAAGACTGCAACACCGTCAACACCAGTGGCAATTTACCGATCACGTTGCACAAATACTGAGAATACCGGAATTCAAGGCCTCATCATCGAGGTCTTGAAGAGCACCACGGCGAACACTACGACCCGAGTCTGGTCTACGTGAAGCAGGAATGGATACCTTCCACGGACGAGCTCGCCAAAGAGTGGAACTAGATAAGTCGTAGAAAAATCGCGAGAAGTAGTCGGTGGTCGATCGAACGAGATGCGAGAAACGGTTCGAGCTACGCGATACGTAACTGTAGATAGTTTGTTCACGTAACGGAGAGTCGTGAACGTGTATTTAAAAAAAAACGTTGTAGCCGCAGCAGTGGATGTTAAAAAATAGGGAAAATTTAATAGCGACTCGGAAGCAGACCTGGGCGTGAATAGTTTTTGAAAAGATATAATTTGAAAATCATTTTTCGGATGATGGTCTAAAGGGATGGTCGATATTGGGGTAGTTTTTAACCCAACAATATTCTAATGTTCCTCTAAGAATATTACAACAGAATATTCTTTACTCGTTGATATATTAATTTTCTTCCAATCAGAATTTGTGCAAACGTGTTGAATGCGGAAAGGTTGAAATAACTACGCAAGGGTTAATTTCTTTCTGATGCTTGTAGCGTTAGAATAATGCCCAGGACTGCTCCGTCGAGGGAAATGTTTACCGTAAAGTATTCAAGTAACTCAACGTAACTATACTAGCTGATTTCTACTTTGATTACCGGTGGCTCGAACGAACGGGCCCCCGACGATTGCGAATAGGGGCTTCGGAAAAGAAGCAAATCCCCTCGGTCCCTGGCACGAGCCCGTCGAAAGCTGCTGGTGCTTTGAAAATCGTTATCGCGACCAGCGAAACACGTGTTCCCAGTTCGACTACGAACAAAAAAAAAAATGAACCGGGTACACGTGTATTTGTGCACGGCCGAGGGATCCGTGGATTGACAAATAACCCCGAATCGACGGTAGCCATCACGGAACAACAAATCTTTCTCCGGTTTCGAATCACGGGACAAGAGCATAAGCGAACACGAAAACTTCCTTATCAACGTTTCTTTGCGCGACGATTCTCTTTTTATTCGACGAGACTTTCTACCCCCTTGCCTTGCCCTCAGTTTCATTTGAAATGCAACTCCTGATTTCTTAGATAGAATACTTTTTCAGATATACGTTTTTGTGAAAGCTGCATTTCAATTTTATCGAATACTCTCCAAAAGATTATGGAACAAAATGTTATAAAACTTGTTTTAACTCTTTTCGCTCTCGGAGCTATTTTAACTCGAGAATTAAACGTTTCTTTTGAGATCGAATAATTCCATTCTATATTAATTCTTTTCTTTGCATGAATATAAAGTGGATATAATATGACGTTTAATCAGTGGCGGCTCAAGACTCAATTTTTTGGGCCCTCAAACTGAAGTTAGAAATAGAGTTGAAAGAAAACTCTCCTAAACTTAATTTTTCGTAAATGAATTGAATTGTTTTGTTAAAATAAATGAATGCTGCGAATTCGGTGCAGTGGCGGTTCAATTTAAGTGGAGGCCCCAAGCGATAAACATTTTGGGGCCGTGAAACTCAAGTTAGAAATAGGAGCTGCAAGAAAACTCTCCTAAACTTAATTTTTCGTAAATAAATGGAATTGTTTTGTTAAAATTAATGAATGCTGCGAATTCGGGGCCCAGTGGAGACTCAATTTAAGTGGAGGCCCCAAGCGGAAATAATTGTTGGGACTCTCAAGCTCAAATAGAAGTTGCAAGAAAGCTCTCCTACACTTATCAACAAAAAAGAAAAGTAATCAAAATATTTCAATAATTCATACAGTTACGCGTTAAATAAATATCTTTCAAATTCGGGGCCTCATTAGATCCGCCACTGCATACAATATAAAATTGTATTTTATATATACATCATTTATACAACACAAATAAAATACAATTGAAAATCTTTTTAAAAATCTTGCACGATCCAGATGATATTTAAGTTTTCTCGCATCAAATTCTAATAGTCAAAATTAGAGTAGAGTTTTCGTGAAGGGTTGCTTCGACTAGGCAAGGGGCTCGGTGATTTTCCACCGAATTGTATACGGGAAATTGATAGTTTCAAATTCCCCGACGGAGTCTAATCGCTGCGGTCTCCTCGACGATTATTCATTAACGAATCGGAGCCAGATGAGGCAGGAAAAGTGTCGTGAATATCGATGACTATGTTCGTCACCTGAGCAAACATTGACAGCTCTTCCCTGACCTATCATCATTCGGAATTCAATTTTCTATAACTGACCGTATCGCGAATTACTCGTCGAATAGAAAAGAACATTGTAAAATCCTCGCATTCACAATCCTCCATCTATTTTCGCTGTTGCATATCGTTGAATCGAATGTTTCCATGAAAGCAGCCTTTACAATCAACGACTTTATTTTCGTTTGATTTTTCACGCGGCCGAAATTCTCGCTTGCTCGATTATTTTTTTTAATAAGAATTTTCAGCGGTGCGTCGAACGATATCGAACGTGTTCGCGACGTTTCAATTTGTTCACTGAATTATGTTCGACGAACCACTTCGACCGGAATACGTGTAAAGAGGATTAACGTTCCTCCGTGAACACGAGTGCTGTAACGACACGATTACTATAATAGAACACAATGCAATATTTAGTTAAATAAATGACTAGAAGAATTGTGGAAAGTGTGGAGCGAAGTGCGAACTCGTAAATGTCTCAGATTCACGGATTTATCGATCGAGAGTGTTGTGATTGAACGTTCGGAAAATTCATTTGGAAAGAAAAATGGTAGTAACGCGTTTCTGCGACGAGAACTAACACAGTTTCGGAGCGAACTTTCTGCCTGGATTGTTTCACAGGGTGGAATACGAGGACGCGCGGAAGCGTTCGGTGTAAAAAGATAATAGTGATCATGTTTCCCGAGGATCGCGAGTCTCGTCCTTGTGCATTTATTCGTGACGTCATTCCTCGCGACGTTCGACGAGAGCTGCGATAATATATATTTATTTGATAATACGGATCATGTGAATAATAGGAACGATCGAAACGAAGTCGTATCGTAGATAGATCTCTGCGTGTATATTATAAAAGAAGAGTATAAATATATATATATAAATATATACATAAATAGCTATAGATATTGTATAGATGAAGGTATATATGTATAAATAGACAGATATATATATATATGTATACAAGAAACGTATTGATATTACCGATTAATTAATGATATTACTTATTATCGTAGGATCAGTCGTGCGAAGGCGATAACTTACGGAATAAACGTAATGAACCAGACGAAACCACGTTTTCTCATTTCTAACCCGAAAAACTTAATCATACTTTCTTACAGGGTCGGAGATTAAACAATCTCTACAGTAATCATTATCCTTCGCGACACCGAAACTGGAAGCTCGCACAGTGATAAATACTGGAATCGCATAAAATCTGTAATTAAATCAGCGCTTGCGAAATATTTAAATATATCTTTTAAACAATATTTTATCGAGATAGAAATGTAAATAGAAGTATAATTATCATATAGAAATATGAAGGGTGCTGATATTGAGTTAGGGCATTTGAAATAGACAATTGCAAGTAATATTTCACTTATTTCACTTTAATATATATTATTAGCTCGAGGAAGGAACGTTTTTATTTGTCGAATGACATATTGAGACTGGGGTAGTCGTAGATGAAGAATTCGCAGACTATTTACGGACCTTCTCGGTCGTCCTTAGAACATTAAAACTATTTTCCACAGGTACGCGGAACCATACCGCTTGCACAGTATAGTTTCTATAGACGCGACAGCCTCGGGGAGATTTGGTTGCATTTATCGTACAGTGTAGCTATTTTTTGTATCAAAAGCCGAGCCGAATGTAGAGAAGGACATCGTCTCTTTCTTTTCTATACGACGACTCACCGCGTCGCGTTTGTAGTAGTTCACACTTGGGATATTCTTGGTCGCATCTATCGTGTAGAAATTGTCGCGTCTATCGAAAATACACTGTATTGAAAGAAAAGATAATTTTTGTATATTGAAGCAGACCTTCATAAAAGAAAAACTAACAGCTGGAAGAAAATGAAAATTTGCTCGTGAATATTTTTCACACGCCAAACGATAACTGGTAGTACGATTAAAAAACCAGCGACGACAGATCCGAATGGCCGAATCGCAACAAGCTAGCAACCTTCTCGCGGCTTTCGAACGTTTCATCGTTACACTTGTAAAACTATTATCCGGCGTAAACGGTTCCAGCGTGTTTATTGGTCTTGCGTAGAGAAGTGCTTGGAAAAAAAATATTTCGTTCGATTTTTCTCTCTCTCTCCCCCGTTTTTTCCCCGGTTTCACCGACGCTCGCGGATACTTACAAAAATATATTGGCGCAGGCAGGAGCGCGATAGAAACGGTCCCGATGCGACTTTTTAATTAGCCGCGGCCAAATCGATCGCGCCGTCGAAAAATTGCGCTCGTCCCGGTGGGATGGGCGACGCATACGGGGATCGGCTTAATAAACCGAACGAAATTTTCCCGATGAAAAATTTTCACCGGGCCGAGGGACACGAAAAACCGTGGACCGGCTCGAAATCGCGATAACAATAATACGGGAAGAGGATGCGGACATTTTATGTTTCCGGTGGCGCTTTAAAAAGCCGATCGTAAACCCGATTTCGCGATATTTAATTACTGGATGCCGGAATAAACTGTTCGGCCGACAAGAAATACACTATTTTCGGTTTTTACGAAAGTCTGCAGGTTTTTCGTAAAAATCACAAGCTGATTTTAACGAAATCATGTAGAAAATCCCGGTTTCGCGAGACATTTTTATGATACATATTCCGTAGAAAAATATAGTTATTCGCGTAAAGATAAATTTAATTTTTGCGCACAAACGATGAGCGAATTTTCGTGCAAGACTCGTGCCTATATTCCGTCAAAAATTTTACAGTAGTCTCACAATTGTTAACAATTCTGTTCACGTTTTTGCAATTCATTTATCGAACGAACGGATGTTATAATAAAAAAACTGGATTATGTGTAGGATAAAAGATTGAATATACAGACTGGAAACTTATAAGATTTCTGTGATTCGCTTTTGGGAGGCTGCAAATATTTTCTTTCATTCTTTCACCTACATTTGCATTAACCCTTAACTCGAAAATTAAATACTTCTTCCAACCTAGAATAATTCCACTTTATGGATATGAAGTTATTAATAAGAATTGGTTAGATCCCGACATATTTAATAATAATTATTCCATTTCATCGATCGTAATGAATTAATAGATTCAGTTCTCTCTTAACAGTCGTTTGGTTCAGTGGCTGTCTGAGTCAACATGGAACTCAATTTTAAATTTACACGTTTCTAAACATTTTAACACATAGCGAACGAAAAATTCTCTTGAAGATGATCCATACCAGGATCGAAACGTTGGGAATAATTTAATTTTTGCAAAATTGCTTTGTTTTTCATTATGATCGAACCTGTGCGCCGATAGCATACAGTTTTCTATGTTTAATAATATAAGCAATATTTTGAATAATGGCACAGCAATTTTTAATGGCGACTCTCTCCATTCAAGAATTCCAGGAACGTATCTAGAGAACGGAAACAAAGTACGGATTTTAATTTTCAATGTATCCTTCGGTGCTACATATCGATTCTCACGGGACACCCTATAAAATCTGCCACACCGTTCCGAACGTGTTTAACGGTTCGCGAATCGTTCAAACAGACTCTTCGCTGCTAGAGCAACCATCCGTGGGATTCCGATCGAGCCACTTTCTCGCGAACAAATCGATCCCGATTATTTCTAGTCGCAATCTGCGAAACATTATTCCACATTGGCGGCGGTCGCGTGGGCGGTAATGGAAAGGTAAGAATATCTCGCGAACGTCCGCTCGGTGGTTCATTGCGCGATGTTTGCGCGATCGAACGACATCCGGACCGGTGCGTAACACCGGTGGAATCTCGTATGATAACAATAACGCCTGTGGAAACTGATTTCACAGTAAATGTCATCTCCGAGCACACATAAAAGCGTCGAGATTTACCGGTGCCGTCGGAAACACTCGGGGAGATTACTTCGCCTCCTGTTCCACGTTACGACCAGAGAATTCGCGTTTTTAAACAGTCGGATTAGCTTCTCGCCTCGTGTTTCAACCACGGATTGCCGAATTTAGTGGGTAACGTGTTGCCTCCGCCGATTCGAAGTCGATTTTCACGATGCTGATGCAAGCAATTTAAGAGTAAGAACTTTAGAATCGATGGCGTAGTTTTCGAGATATTGAACTGTTAAAAGTTATGTATCTGATTGTAAAAGAAATTGAAGGAATTGTTAACAGCTAGGTACCTGAATTAATTATAATAAATCGAGAACAATACAGTAATGGTTTCTTAAAGGAAATTCCCCTCACCAATTTCCGAAAACTGAATTCCATGAATTCCTACAATGGGGTATATTCCTAAACTAATTATAATAAATCGAGAACAATACAGTAATGGTTTTTTTAAAGGAAATTCCCCTCACCAATTTCCGAAAACTGAATTCAATGAATTCCTACAATGGGGTATATTCCTAAACTAATTATAATAAATCGAGAACAATACAGTAATGGTTTCTTAAAGGAAATTCCCCTCACCAATTTCCGAAAACTGAATTCAATGAATTCCTACAATGGGGTATATTCCTAAACTAATTATAATAAATCGAGAACAATACAGTAATGGTTTTTTTAAAGGAAATTCCCCTCACCAATTTCCGAAAACTGAATTCAATGAATTCCTACAATGGGGTATATTCCTAAACTAACTTTAATAAATCGATAACGATATAGTACTAATTATCAAGAAAGTTTTCAAGGAAGTTTCTTCCACGAAGTACAAAAGACTGATGCCTCAGTACACGTACAGATATCGTTACACTTTCTTTTTACATTTTTACTACTTTGCATTTCTGCATGCGTACAGTCTGCGCAGTCGATTAACATTTTAATTAACGTCGAAGGTTCTTGGCTGTCGGTAGAGGTCGAAGAACAATTGAACGAGCGTGGAATACACGGGCAGAAATTAGAGAGTGTAGTGGGCATCAAGTATTCTGGAACAGGGCACACGTTTACCTTCGAGAGATCCTCGACCCCGGGTTTTCCATAAACTGGAGACCCTAAGGCGAGAGGAACGGAATAGACTGACGCGTGCTCGAAGGGATTCTGCTAACTGGTCGATAGGTATATACTCTATCTTTCGGCGAACTAACGGATTGGCGGCACGGAACGGTTCCAAAGCCTGGCTTTATCCGTAGCACGTGTTTCGGCAGATGCAGGCAAATCCCGCCTCGAGCGAAAACCACCGACGGCCCGGCCAGGAACTTCGTTCGTTCCCGAACCTCTCGGGTCCGGTGCTATTTTTTAAACAATTACTCCGATCCCCCCCTCGAGGAACAAAACCGTTCCCCCTTCAGCATCGAAACTGTTGGAAGGCTATCAGAAATTCATGTTCCCCAAAGACTGTTCAAATACAAATCTGATACAATAAGTATAAACTTTCCGTAATTATTGCGGAAGGGTTGATGTACTCCGTTTTTGATGAAATTTAAATATGTTATAGAAGAGCAAAAAACTTATTTCAGTAACTCTTCTCTAATACTTAAATCTCTAACACTCAGGTTCCTAAAAAAAATTTTCAGCACAAGGAAACAGTAATTGGGGAAAGTTTTCGAAGAGACAATGTAAAATCTTATTCAAATATGTTATAGATTTTGACATTTTAAACAACTTTTTCCTTTTCCAATGTAGGGAGATTGCTTTCAGTTATTCGAGATATTCGCAAAAAACTATCGCTAATACTGTATTGAATTTTCGTGTTGCTGCATAACATATTTAAATTTCTTTTTCTTCGGCAAAGCAGTTTTAATCACGGCGACTGTAAAATAAATCGTAAAGCATGGTCGGAGAAACCAGGAGTCCTCTTTGCTTGTTTCTAACCGCGAAACTTAATCACACTCGGTGTTCGTTGTTTTTATAGGGTCGGGGATTAACTTAACGCGCTTAAAACAATTCGACAAGGTTTCGTTGGAAGTTCACAGAGTGTTAAATGCTGGAATTGCACGGAAACTTGAAGTATGATTAAACAAAAACGACGTCAGCTTTGAATCGCAACAGACTGGCAACCTTTTTTTTTTAATTTGGAAATCTCATATGAGATTTATTACAACATAATGCTTAGTACAGAGTATTATATAACAGAGCATATTTAAATTCATGTAATCTACGTGCTTAAGTATTTTTGATTTTTCTATTGCTTATAATATTTTTATTATACTATACTATATACTCTGTACTTTGTTATATAATACTCTGTACTAAGCATTATGTTGCAATAAATCTCATATGAGATTTCCAAATTAAAAAAAAAAAAAAAAAAAACAGAGCATATTGTATGTTATAACAAAAATATTAGTTACAATATAAAAATCAAAAATCCTTAGACACGTAGGTTACATGTATTCAAAAAGGCTATCATATATACACAAGCACTAATATTAGGTTCAGCTATTAAGCAACCTATGTCCAATGGCAATTGGAAACCTGCTCAACTGGCAACCATCGTAGAATAAATCGTGGCGCAAGTGGTTGAATTTGATCGTCGTCGGTGAAATACATTTCGCTAATTAAAATGGTTTTCGATGATCGTGGGAGACCGAAATCCTCGACAATATAAGGAACAAAAGCACAGCCGGGATAGTGGATGGCGAATCCGGAGCGGAGGGTGGCGGGGAGTTTATTAATTGGTTGTGGCAGCCACTCTATCAAAAGCGGGATTAAATTAGCGATCGACGAGCGAAAGTGACGGCCGTCAGAAGTGGTATTTGCGCGGAATGTAAACTCACGGGATGGCGGCTCGGCATTAGCCTCTAAACTGTGCAAACACACGCGGTTCCGCGGGCACCGCGCCGGCAATTTTAGAGCACCGAGGACGGAGCGAGGGTGGCAAAAGTCATCCTCTCTCTCTCTCTCTCTCTTTCTCTCTCTCTCCCCTGTCCCTTTATCTCAACGGCAAACACTTAAAAATTATCCGGCCTGCGGCGTGCAAATACACCGATGCAGGATGCGGTGCCCCCATCGTTCTAGAACCGAGAAGTGACCGTAGCCTTGTTCGTCAGCCCGGAACCTGCCCGGGAAAAACCCATACGCGCGCATCCTATGAAACTCGATCCCCTCTCAATCTTTCATGTAAGACGCTTTTCACCGCCGTACGGACTACCAAACGACATCCCCGGCCGGTCCCGGGACGATGACAGCGACCAAGGTGTTGGCAGAACAGGCTAAACCTACGACCCGTAGATTAACATTGTGCATAACACAATAGCGCTCGCTTGAATTTTGCTAAATCCTTTACACCTAAGTTTGCACGACCTGTACCTACTCTTCCCCCATGCTCATTCAGCTCGGTGAAATTTTATTTCTGGAAACGAGGAAAGGGAATTAAATCGCTGTAGGGGTGTGTATAATTTGTTGAACTTTGAACGACCTCTATGAAAGTTCTGTTTAATAATACACTGCACAAAATTTTAGAGTTTGAGGCCATTTTAAGATCACAGCATACTACATTGTTAAATTCGTGTCGATGTTAGCAACAATCCTATGATCTCCAAAGCATGTGGTGCCATTTAAAAACGTCAAGGTGATCTTTACTTTTTTACGTAAAAAGCATTTTCTATTTTCTAAAACATTTTTTTGAAACATTTTCATAAAGCAACATTTTCTTGAAACATTTTCATAAAGCATTTTCTAAAACACTTTTTAATTGCACTACCGGAAATTGCTAATCCTATGATGTCCAAAGCATGTGGTGCCATTTAAAAACGTCAAGGTAATCTTTACTTTTTTACGTAAAAAGCATTTTCTATTTTCTAAAACATTTTCTTGAAACATTTTCATAAAGCATTTTCTAAAACATTTTTTAATTGCACTACCGGAAATTGCTAAAAATGGTGACATAATTTAACACCTTGTATAATGTATAAAATTTAGAATCGTTCATACAGCTTTTTTATAGTTGGTTGCTCTTCAAGTTTGGCCCGATCTCGAGACTGTGAACGCTTTCGCGCCGTTTCGTCGCGTTCGAGAGACAGCTGGCTGCAAGCTTGAAGAACCTTGCTCTCGAAAGAAGATTCTCCGTGGTGAAAAAAAGCTGTTGGAAAGTTTGATGACATCGCGGCGAAGTTCCCACGTGTAACGTAAACTTCGTCGACGGAAAAACCACGTCCGAGGATCGTTCCGAGAGGATGAGTCGCGCGTTGCAACGCTGAACATTGCTGGTACAGATTAATCGAGCAAATGAATGCATGAAATAATGTTTCTCTACTTTGGAACTTTGTTAATATTCGTATGGAACACGTGATTCGTGACAGGTTACATGGTTACCTCAACCCCATTGCGCTTCGATTTGTTTGAACGTTCTCTTCCGAGGAAAAATTAGCGCGGTTCCATTAACGTGTTTCGCACGGGCTCGATTCCCTTCGGAGCTCGTTCCACTTTTCTCGTTTCTTCCCGCGCGGCCATTGCGGCCGTATTAGCGGTTCGCGCAATCATCAATTTCAAACAGAAGAACGAACCGGCGAAAAAAGAGGAAAATATCTTGGCCGACGGCTTACTTAAACAAACATCCCGCTCCACGAAATGGACGGAGAGCGACGGAGAATCGAACGCGTAAACCTCCTTTCGTTTCCGTCTTACGTAGACACACCTCCATCCCCTGTCCCTCTCTCTCTCTCTCTCTCTCGTTTTTTTTCTTTTCTAAGCAATGAGACACGATGTTGAAACTTTTGCCACCGAAAGCTTACGAAATCGTGTCTCGATCGCGAAAGAAAAGAGCTGCGCTGTGGTGGTTTGTATGTTTAAATACAAATACACGCCGCCTTTTTATACTGCTTTTTGTGGCCGCTCTCTGTGTTGGTTAATTTTAAACCGTGCGAGTCCTCGGACGTTCTTTTTTAGCTGTTTAATAGCTGCTCCGATTCGGGATTTACTGTATTGTGGATCGGAGGTCGGACACTAATTTTGAAAAGTAGTAGCATGTGGACAACAATCTTGATTGACATATGTATAAAATCGTTTCAGTATTTAGTCTCTTTATGTTTGATTTTCTAAAACGATTTTATGTATTGTTTCTATAATGTCACAAATCATGAAATAAATTCAATGATGTATGTATGAGCAGGTGTAGTAAATTCTACGTTGTGAAAACAGGACATTTTTCGTTTCAGTGTTTAGTCTCTTTATGCTTGACTTTTTCCAAAATAAATTTATATATTGTTTCTATAATATCACAAATCGTGAAATAAATTCAATGATGTATGTATGAGCATATGTAGTAAATTCTACGTTGTTAAAAAAGGACATTTTTCGTTTCAGTGTTTAGTCTCTTTATGCTTGACTTTCTCCAAAATAATTTTATATATTGTTTCTTGAATAGTAAAATTTACGTTGTTAAAAAAATGCTTAGCTATGGACTTCCGAAAATGATGTAGTAAATTCCACGTTGTTGGAAAAGGAAATCTTTCGTTTCAGTGTTTAGTCTCTTTATGCTTGACTGTTTCCAAAACGATCTTATATATTGTTTCTTTAATAGTAAATTTTACGTTCTTAAAAAAATGCTTAGCCAAGGACTTCCGAAAATGATGTAGTAAATTCCACGTTGTTGGAAAAGGAAATCTTTCGTTTCAGTGATAAGTCTCTTTATGCTTGACTGTTTCCAAAATGATTTTATATGTTGTTTCTTCAATAGTCAATTGAATCATTTTACTAAAATGATAAAATAGTCGCTGGTAGATGATAAGATTTGAAAAGTTGAGGGATTAATACATCGTTTAAACTGACTACAGAGGGGAATAAATGTCAATTTGAACATTCTGTAGGTCTGTTAATCATCGTAATCAACTATGAACCGCCCTGTAGATAGCATTATTGATTCCCCCGTCCCTCGCGAAGAATCTCGGGGAGACGTCGAATCCGAGAAACAGACTCGCATCACAGTAATTTAAAGTTGCCAACAGAGCTCATCATCGCGCAAGAAAGAAGTTTCGGAAAACTTTCTGCTTCCTCATACCCTCGCTATTTCCCCTGCTCGCCTGTTGAGTTTTCGCGCTTATTCAGAAATGCTTTCTTAATGTAATATCGGACGAAAGAGAGCTGCTTCCGGTTGCTTCTTTAAATAAAAACGTTTCACCTATGTATATACTAAGTTTAGCAAGAAAGTAATATCGGTATTTCAAGGTGATGTGGAGTCCAATTTATTTATTCAAGCAATGAACTTTAACGAATAAGATATTTTCGCTCGATGATCTTTTGCCAAACAGAATAAATACGAAAATACTTTATCGATAAAAGTTTATCGTTTGAATAAATAAATTCGGTTTTGTTTCACCTTGAAATACCGAAATTACTTTCTTGCCGACTCGATAATTATATTTCATTCTTCACATCGATCGTTGCAAGTGTATTAACTAAATAATAAAATAGTAGATTCAAAAGATTTAAAATGCATCTACGCAGGATTATATGATAATACCATATCGATTGTACCATTATTAAATTTTTCTTTTTGTGCATGTCCCTACTTTGTTATTACACGAGTAGTCTTGTATCTTTCTCTTTTTTTTCTTTTCTATTTGATATTGTAAAAACTTATGTAAAAGGGCTTCAGTCCGTCTATTATATAATAATAATAATAATAATGATAATATGCATATGCAATTAAGATGTTTAAGATGCTTCGAGCAAGTTTCCCGTCGTTTTCCGCGGGGAAAAATAGATTCTCGAAGTGGATGCGAGGAACGAGGATAGAGGAGAGACCGAGGAAGGATAGAGGGACAAGTAACAACGGCAGAAGCTCGGCTACGTGTATCGAGGTTAGGTCACGGCACTCCGGCAGCGATTCCAGTTTCGCGTTTCGCCGCGGGTCTCTGGGAAACACGCACCTGTCGTCTTTCCCCTGGACGAGCAGACGATAGCGAACCACCCCCTTTCGCTCCCGCTGTTCCCTCTTCACGGTACGCTCGTTCTTCTGTTTTCACCCTCCTTCGCCGCCCCAGCGTGCCTTGCTTCCTCCGGTTTCGATTTTTACAGGTTGGAAATGTTCGTCGAAATTTGATAGAGAAACTACCGCGCCCGTCCAACACACTCTATTCGCCCACTTCGTTTTCCCTCGACCAGTCGTCGACCAATCGCGAATCTCGAACAATTCCTGTGACGTTAGCATTTCACGGACTCTTGAAAAATTGTCCTGTGAGGAAGCTTAACACTTTACCTACCGGAAGCCTATTAACCCTTAGCACTCGAGGCGCCACTAAAAATTGCTCTACTATTATTTAAATAATTGTTTACACTATCAGATATGTCGGTATCTAATTACTACACATTTAAGTATTGTATGAGGTATTATATCAATTTCATATTTATTAAATTGAAAAAATCATAGAGAATGGAAATATTGTAGGTCAGAAGAAACGTTTAATTTTCGAGTTAAAATAGCTCCGAGTGCAAAGGGTTAATAGGATTCTCAATAATTGTGTTGTATCAAAAGAAAGCATAGAAATTTTCTTCTACATTGCAATCTTAAATGAAATTATTAGATGACGTTATTGAGGACGACTTGTTAGTTCACAATGAAAATTGCTGTTACTATGGAAAGTTCCATTAAAAAGTTTCTAGCCATGTACCAGATTTTTCAAGATTATGCAATAATCACTGGTCGGTAATGTGTTAAAAAGCTTGCACAATAATCCCAAGTAAAATTCCGGTAGATAATATTTCCGACCTGAGCTTTATCTTTAATTTGATAAATAATAATATAGATTGTCCCGCACTCCTCAGGCAAATTAATTTCTATGTACCTGACACGTGTTTTGAGAACTAGAGCAGGATTTCAAACAATGAAATCCAAATTCTTATATGGAGCAGTAAATCCTTTAAATCGCATTATTGCTAGCTCAACACATATTTTATAATAATATTGATTTTTTTCAATGGCACGTTACAGGCATTCAAAACGAAATTGCGCAATACTATTTGTTAATCATACCTGTATTTGTTTAGTTTCGCGCGATCCATTCTTTTGTAAATTTTAGTTAAGACTTAGGATAAGATTTTAGGTGAAAACTTCCTGTTTTTTTGTTATGTCATCTTTTTAATAATTATGTAAATTTTAGATTACGACTTAAGATTAAGATTCTTTTCTGTCATACTATATAAACTGCATACATTTGTATAAAAGGACTTCGGTCCGTTTAAAATAAATAATAATAAAACAATAATTAGGTAAAAATTGAGTAGGCGAAACACGAAATAGTGAGAATTATTCAAATTATCATGAAAGGAAATCAATAACGGTGGAATACGAAACAGCGAAAGATCAGAAAAATCAAAGAATACTGCTGTTCCCGCAGAGAGACGCGTGTATCTCGTGGCATCTGAATGACGGCAGCGAGCAAGTATAACGACGCTGTTAATAAATAATTCAGCGAGGAGCGAGCCGCGGACAGTGCTCTTCTAAAACAAACTCGAACGGAAACGAACGGGATGGGATCGCGCTCGACGAAAGGGTAGGAGTCTGCCGAAAAGAATACGTGAAAACGTCGGTGAAAAAAACGGACAAACGAAGGTGCGCAGCCCGGTGGATAAATAGAATTTAATTTACATCCAACACACGGAGAGAAAAAGATCGAAAGAGAAAGAGAGAGAGAGAGAGAGAGAGAGAGAGAGAGAGAGAGAGAGAGAGAGAGAGATGGAGTCGGGGGCTCTTGGAGCGGGGAGAAACCGTAGGCAAAAGAATCGCAGATAACAGTTTTGGTAGGGAGAAGGAAATCTCGTGGGGGGGAGGTTGGAAAAAAGGGAAGAGAGTCCCGGGGCCGAAGGGAGCCAATTAAAATTGGCAATTACCAAACCGGTCGCCGGAAGTTACAATATTCCGAATATTTTTATCTTTCTCTCTGCGTTCGTCGGTTTTTCTTTTCGCTTCCGCGCCTTTCAGATGGACGCTCGGTGAAACAGAGGGGGTGGGGCACGGAGGGGCGAGAGGGGGGGGGGAGGACGAAAGGAAAGCGGCGCGGCCGGCAAATAAAAAGAAGAAAGGAAAACAGAAAGAGGAGCGAGGTACGGTCCATGGACCAATGGAAATTGGCTCGCTGCTCGGTGTAGAACGATGGTCCGGCATCCAATAGTATCCGCGGGTACAGATCGATAGTCGGCTGGATGTGGAGCACAGGTCCTGGCCGACGCGACGCCGACGCCGACGACGCCACGGCCCGCCATCCTGCAAAAGCGCTCGAAAAGCGGTTTAGCGAGTCGCGCAACCATCGCCTGGAATCTCTCTCTCTCTCTCTCTCTCTCTCGCTCTTTCTCTCTCGTTATGCGTATCTCCGATGGGAAAAATATTTATCGAACCTCGCGAGAGCCTCCTCCCGCCGAATCCCCGATAGTTATGATTAGCTTGCTGCCGAATGCCCATCGCTGTACTCGAATTTCACGCAGTCGGAATTATCAACCCCCACTGGGAAACGATACCGACAAAATACGCTGCCATCGGTTCTTATTTCTGCGAGCGACAATGCGAGCTATCACGAAGATGTGCTACTATTATGTTTTAACACTCTGAGGACTGTTTGGATAGAGTACATATCTAACTCCTGAAGCTGCGACATTCAACCCTTCGCGGACGTACTTCGCCGCTGAGGGTGCAGAAACGTTTTATCAAACCTTATTTAGCTCGTGATCTTGATTCAGAGCAGCTCCATTGAGAGATGAATTCGAGAATGATGTGTAGATAGCAAATGATCTGTGTGTATTGTTCATTTCCTCATTATTTAACATTTTATCCTATAATTTATCAAGAATCCTGTAGAGGGGAACACGAATGAGCAATTTTTGAGAATGAAAACTTACGTCAATATTTCTTTGATACGAGAATTCAATACGTGTTAATTAACCAGCATAAAAAAGCAAGCACTATTCTGTTTTATGTGACCACAGAAAGAATCTCGGCTTCGGTTGAATGTATCCATCCTTTGAAGGGGTAGTTATCGTTCGATTTATCCCGATTGATTATTTTCGAACCGATCAGGAAACGAAACGATCATTATACGGATATCCGCGCAGATGGGGTCACGCCTAATCGCGCTTTAATTCGAAATAAAGTAAACAGCGGCGCAGTCGAAAATGCAAACGTCATTATGACGTTAAAGGCTAAATTGTTTGTCGGGTACAGGCGAACGCGTGTGCTCCACGCGGTCCATCGCAACAATTTCCACGTTTTCCCCGGTAATTTCGAATTTAATTGGCCGCGGCTGCGAACACATCGACGTATGGCCGATGCATATGTCGTTGTGTCTCCACGCCACAGTTTCCTCGTGTATAACCGGTGTTCCTCCTTGGGCATCGACGCTCGCCGCGTTCTCGCCCCCGGCGATCCTGACGCGCGTGACACATTATTATGACATGGTAATTCGAATTTAAAATGGGCAATTAATTAACCGATGCGACCACCGATCTTCCTACCTACCCGCGCCGCTTCGCTGTATTAACGTTCGTTCGTGAATACTTTATGCTTGTTTCGTATGTTACACCGTCATGTAAACTAGAATTATCACACTCTGCGGCTCGCCAGCTGTTTTAACGTGTCGCGATTAACCATCACTCGAAAATTCTTTGAATTTTCTCGAACATGGCAGCTTAATAAATATCTTTTACGTTACGGTATTCATCTTTGATTGATATTTTCTTGTGTCGATCGTAGAATTGTTAATAATTAATGCATTGATGTTATCGACGTACTGGTTCGATCAAATGTTATTTTATGTTCTTCTTTTGAATCTCGTCTTTAGTTCCTAAAACCACTTCTAAGAAAAATCATTTACTCTGCTACTTTAAAATTGTACAATTTTGCAATTTCACAGTTTGACTGTTTCCTACTTTGCAGCTTTAGAATTTTACAGTTTAAGGTTTGCTGCTTTGGAGTTCTTCAATTACATCGTTTCATAATTTTCTACTTTGCAACTTTAAAATTGTATGATTTTGCAATTTCACATTTTTACTGTTTAAAACTTTGCAACTTTAGAATTTTACAGTTTAAGATTTGCTGCTTTGGAGTTCTACAATTACATCGCTTCACAATTTTCTACTTTGCAACTTTAAAATTGTATAATTTTACAATTTCACAGTTTTACTGTTTCCAACTTTGCAACTATAGAATTATATAGTTTAAGATTTGCTGCTTGGGAGTTCTTCAATTACATCGTTTCACAATTTTCTACTTTGCAACTTTAAAATTGTATAATTTTGCAATTTCACAGTTTTACTGATTCCAACTTTGCAACTTTAGAATTTTACAGTTTAAGATTTGCTGCTTTGGAGTTCTACAATTACATCGTTTCACAATTTTCTACTTTCCAACTTTAAAATTGCACAGTTCCCGAATTTCCCACATTCCTCGCAATAGAAAACTTGAAATTTCCCTCAATTTAAACTAGTCGTTTCCCTCGATTTAAACCCCTCCGTTTTTTCATATCGCGAGTTAGGCTTACACCCTGCCAAAAGAAGTTTCAATTAAAAAAACGGTCATTTTATCCAACTCGTGCCCCAGCAAGATTAAATCCTGGGTGCGCCACCGGAGGGTAGCATCCCGAGCTCCACTTTCTTCCAAGGAAATTGATTCCGACTTGGTGGGTTCGGGCCGAGGAACATCCCGCAAACATTTCCGCTGCGCCGTTCGTCGGCGTCTCTGTTCGTGGTTCGTGTTACAGCGGTTCACGGGTGAGCACACCCGCCACGCGTGCATAATGGCGTGCAAACGGAGAGGCCGTGGGCTCCAAATAGCATTAAGTCATTGCCGGTGGCCAGTCGTGCGCGTGATATCCTCCTGTCGCCTACCGATTGTATTGTTGCACGTCGACCAAGAACTGATCGCACTCTCGCACTCGCGCTCGCATTGTGCCCGGATGCACCTTCAGGGCCCCGCGGGCTCCGCAACCGAGCCGGGGAGATCCTCCTCCTACCGGCCAGAAAGATACACAATGAGAAACGGACAATGAGCTCATTGTTTCGAATTCGTGGCCGCTAGTTACGCCGTATTTGCTACCGTGAGAAGCCGCGCCGCGCCGATGCTCGATCGACTTCTATTCTTCACGTCGGATTAAATTGTTCTCTATTGGGCCCGTTCTCGGACAGCTTAGAACCCCGTCCACGCTGCCCTTCGCCCCATTGATACCGACGAATCCACCATGGAACCCGATTTTCTTTGTTTAATATCTTATTCAACATTGATCTTGTCGATTTAGATAGTCGATCGCATGAAAATCGCATCGTTCTCTTTTAACTTTGATGGAATAATTATGTCTCTTATATTCCACTTGTAATTTAAAAAATATATAAAATAGGGCGTTTTCCAACTACTCTTACATCCTTCTTCTTCAGTTGCTTGAAATGTACATGTTATATCTTAAATCAATTTATATGTAATATTTATATAAGCCTCTACTTCACCTCGATTTCATATTCCCTAATAAAGTTAAATTAATTAATTGTGAACAGTAGTCCAGCTTGTTCGGCAAACTTTATTATCATTGTAAAGGAGATTCGTTTCTAGGAATGTTTTAACACATTACCGACCGGCAATTACTGCATAATTTTGAAAAATCTATGGTACACGACTAAACACTTTTTAATGACACCTTTAATAGCAATTTTCGTTAGAGATTAACAAGTCACCCTCGATAACGTCATCTAATACTTTCATTTAAGATTGCAATATAAAAGAAAATTTCTATGCTTTCGTTCGGTGCAGCACAATTATTGAAAATCCTATTAATAGGCTATCGGTAGGTAAAGTGTTAATATCCTTTGCACTCGGAGCTGCGTCGACTCCGCAGCCAATTAATTTCGATGATTTTATGCAAAATAAAATAGCACATACAGCAATGTTTGAAACCTTTGATACTTCGATTTTCTATGTCGATTTTCTGTCGGGAACAATTACCGAGAAGTACGTGTGACAGAATAGCGAGTACAGTGACCGAACGCGTATCGGCGAACGGAAGCAGAAAGAGATCGACGGCCCCGGTCGATCTATCGTTTCGGCGGCAATATAACCGGTGCGATTCCGAGAAGAGTAGTCCATTCGACGGTTTAATGGCATTCGGTGTCAGAAATTTCGTGGGACGTACGCGCGTGTAAACAGGCACGGTGTCGGGCAACATACCGTACGGGGGTTGAACACCCTAAAATTAGCCCCGGAGCGAGACACGACGCGTACACGCGGCCGAGCATGATCGGACTGCGCGGCCCCCGAGACCCACACGCGTTGGAGAGCGTGAAAAAATGCTTACATTATCATCCGTAATTTCGTAAACACACCGCGGGTAGTACAAGTCGGACTATGGGGACCCGCTGGTGCACTCGTTGCGGGTGGCCCAAAAAGGAACAGCATCGCGGCTTCCGCACCGCCGGGGCTTTTCACGCTGAGAAGTGGGTCGCCCACGACACGAAAATCTACTCTTGCCGCGCGTCTTCACGACTAGATCTCGTTTTACTAAGCGTTCTCACTCTGTGTCTGCTTGCCCGATCCAAATTATTCCTCTTTCTATAAGCGGGCTTGAACATTTCCCTCCCATTTCATTCGATGCATACACGACAGGAAAAGTATTTTTCTTTTTATAGGTGGACTGTCGATTTTCTTTACATTCTTTGTTGCTTGGATTTCGGATAGTACTAGCTTTAAAGTTATTATGGAGCAATTCTTCTTTTCTGTATAAGTTGGATGAGTATTTTGTTTGCTATCTAAATGCCCAATACGCTTCAAATTTATAGATTTGCTATATAAACGACTAGAAAATTATTGTTCTTTTTATGGGTGAACTGTCGATTTTCTTTACATTCTTGTTACTTGGATTTCGGATAGTACTAGCTTGAAATTATTATGGAGCAATTCTTCTTCTCTGTATAAGTTGGTTGAGTATTTTGTTTGCTATCTGAATGCCCAATACGCTTCATATTTATAGATTTGCTAGATACACGACAAGAAAATTATTGTTCGTTTTATAGGTTGACTGTTGATTTTCTTTACATTCTTGTTGCTTGGATTTTGGATAGTACTAGCTTGATATTATTATGGAGCAATTCTTCTTCTCTGTATAAGTTGGTTGAGTATTTTGTTTGCTACCTAAATGCCCAATATGCTTCAAATTTATAGATTGAATTGATTATTTCGTTGTTCTCGACAAGTAATCGATTTTTAAGACACGTCATCGTTGGTGGTTATAGAAGATAAATATAAAATACACCGTATTTTACACTATTATAGTTTTCATTGTTTATTCTGTAGGGAATGCTTGAAATTGTATATTCTACATCGATTACAATTATCCCGCTGCATTCCATACAAAATAAAGGATAAAAACTCGAATTGAGTAAAATATGAAGTATTTAATGTTTATCGTACCACGTATGTGAAATTTTTTGAAAGGGTTAATGACCCTGAGAAAAATTATTGAATAGCTGCAGGTAAATTATAGATTCATAATCCTTAGTCTTGCACAATGGATTTCCAGAAATTAGTAATTAGAATAAGTTGCTTATGATAATAAATATGATGACGAGATATCTCGTCCATGTTAGCGAAAGGGTTAATGACCCTAAGAAAAATTATTGAATCGCTGGAGGTAAATTATAGATTCATAATCCTTAGGCTTGCACAATGGATTTCCAGAAATTAGTAATTAGAATAAGTTGCTTATGATAATAAATATGATGACGATAACAAATATAATAGCGAAAGGGTTAATGATCCTGAGAAAAATTATTGAATCGCTGGAGGTAAATTATAGATTCACAATCCTTAGCCTTGCACAATGAATTTCCAGAAATTAATAATTAGAATAAATTGTCCATGAAAATAAATATGGTGTTTCGGTAATTTCAAGGAGAGGGAACGTTCCAGGCCGAAAAGGGTTAGTGTGCTCGTTGCGAGAGCGTGGCCACCGTAAGAAAGCCATCGTCCACGCGGTTGTCGGAGCGAAGAGGAGGAATCATCCACGCAACAATTAGCCCGGAAAGGATCGGTCCGATCGGCTGGGGATCCCCCTGGAAATGATCATCGTGCTGACACAGCGGAGGCGAGTGTACACACGGTCTCATTCACCGATTTCACGGTAAATCGAGCGTCCCTGAACCGTTCCGGGTCTGGTGCGCCCTTACGCAAGCCCATTGTGTACGAGTGCCTCCTGCGGTGTCACGGTAGAACGAGAACGGGCCGCGGATTGGTCCCGGCAGGTCGTCTCCTGTCTTCGAAATAGCATTACAGAACGACCATAATGGCTCAATCGGTGCGTCGTTGATATGGCTTAAGCCTGTCGGCGAATCGGTGTACGAGGAATCTCGGCACCAGAACCCCAGCCGAATAATGGGAAACGAATAAAACTGGCAAACGTATTCCTCTATCCATTAAGGCGATACCATCACAAAGGAGATTATCTCTGTCTTTCGAACAGAAACGGGATACATACTGCGCAACCACCATTATGCGCAGGAACGTTTGATCGAAGAATTCGGTGACGTCGGCATCAGCAATCAACAATCATAAACAACGGATTTTATGCATATACGGTAAAAATAAGTAACTGCAATTTAAAACAGTAAAAACATTAGAAGAATTTTAATAGTATTACCCCTGTGCTGCATGATTTTTTTAATTGCAATGAGAAATTGAAATAAGGTCAGTTTGGTGTTTTATTTAAAAGGAAAATATTGAAAATAATTAAAACAACATTTTCAGAAAAATAAACATAGTTTAGAATAGCAGCGAAGGGTTAATAAAACTGTCGTATTATTTTCAACCTATTAAACGTGTTTGTACTAATAAATATTGAAAATAATTAAAACAACATTTTCAGAAAAATAAACATTATAGAATAGCAGCGAAGGGTTAATAATACCGTCATATTATTTTCAACCTATCAAACGTGTTTATAAAAGAAGAACATTTTTATTTCGCATAAAGATCCGCTTCTTATAATTTTTTCAACGAGAACACGAAGAACATTAGCACGAAGAGTTTGTTAGTATATTTATTATTTTTGAGCTGTCTATTCTGAGGAAGTCTGCAAGTTTCAGTCCATTAACGAGGCAATATAGATCGTCGGAAGATTTATTTTGATCTGTCGCTGGGGCATCGAATAATCCGAACCGGTCGTCCCCCTTGTAAATTGTTACGTATTAACGTTTTAAGTGGAAATAAAAATAATCGGTAGCAGGCCAGCGCAAACAAGCTGCCGCTCTTTCTCTCTCTCTCTCTCTCTCTCTCTCTCCTCGAGCCGTGCACGATTATTATCGGAAGCTGTACACAGATAAGGGCCGGCGATAGGGTGGGCGCAGGGCGATGACGGTGATTTAATATTTTTCTTGTTATGAGTATAAGCTCGCCAGTTTATTCTGAAAACAGCAGGCCAAGCACCGGTCCGTGTCCTCGCGCAAAACCACCTGCGCGAACCGAATCACCATCGGCCCCCAGTATCAGCCGGGTCTGTTCTCGATCTTCACTTATTTACCCACCTATTTACCCGTTGACTTTTCCGGCTTTTCTGTTATTCCGAAATGTTTCCACGCGCGATTGATACATTTTCCCCGGCCACGGATTACAGCCGTTGCACGCGTCCAAACTGCCTCGGAAGCGAACCGGAAGCTCAGCCTCCGGATTTGTTTGCCGACGCTGAAGCTCGACGGTGAAGCTTCATTAGTTAGATTCTTGCTAGATTTAAATTATTGTTAGGTCAACCTTTTCGGTGCTGTTCCTATCAATCTATCTGGCTTCGATTATATTTATTTATTTATATCGTTGTGCTGGAGGAATTGGAAGTTGTGCTGACTTGTGCTAGGCTAGCACAACTCAGATATATGATTATATGCTGTTTGGATGATTGTTACTTATTTAAATGTTAATTAGATGTCCGAAACGATTATTCACTATAACTTCTGTATTTATTATTTTTTTAAAGTAATACTTTAGCACAATCTTAGCACAACCTAGCACAATTGAGAAAATTGAAAAAAATGAAAAGTGGGGGGCTACTCGAAAAATCATTTTTCTCAATTTTTCATCTTATTTGTTATATTATAGTTGTAATATTCAAGCATAACCATAGCACAATTCAGCACAACTGATGAAATTATTTAATTCAACAAGTGGGGGGCTAACTTCTAGGAGGCAATAAATTTGCATATATTGCCCTAGTGTATTACATTTATGTAATATAATTTTCATTTCCATAGAAGTTCGTAGTTCATTAATTGTTTAACAAAATTCTACGTACCTCCATTACAACTGTTACATGCATCATAAATCACAAAGTGATCCACGACGATCGTCAGAATTGTTGAGGAACTCGAATCGATTGTTATCTTCGATGTTGTTCCAGGGTAGTATCACGAACGCGAAATTGCATGGCAGCGAAGCCAGCCGTGGTTACGTTCGGTCACGCACTGAGAATATTTTGTCAATCGTCGACGGTGCTCGTTAGCGGCATCCGTCAGAGACGCGGACGCGTCTCGGCGCCTTGACTTCTCGAAATAATCGCGTAGACGCATAGAAACGGTTTTTTTCTTGTTCTTCCTCCGCGCTCTTGTTCCCGAGAACCTGCATACGATCGTCGTTTTCATCATTTCCCCGCTAAATGATCAACAAATTCTGCATCATCGTACACTGGCCGGCACATTTGCACCTTCGGGACCTCTGTTTTCACTCATACTTTGCGTCTCAAGATGGACATTCTTGGGTATTCAGTCGCAAATGCAGAGAGTATGGAATAAACTATTAAAAACAATTTCTTTCTATATTCTATATTCTTTCTATATATATTTCTATATTATATTTTATAATCTTCTATAGCTGATTATTAGACTGCGGATCTTTATGGAAAATAAAAATGCTTCGCATTGATTGTGGGAAGCAGGAGTAACACGAAATTGGATTTCATCCCTTAACGACTTTGTTGCGTTAAAAGCAACATTACTTGAAATTTTTTAATCTTTTAATGTTTGATATTTTGCCTAACCAATTTTTGTCATAAATGCATAAAGATCCGAAGTCTACTGATTACAGTTCTATTATTTAATCGATCGTTATTAAACGAGGCAAATGAAGTACACTTCTATCATTTAATCGATCGTTTTTAAACGAGACAAATGAAGAGTTTCGATTGGAAGAATTCTGTTCATTAATAAATGAACAGCTTGTTAAATGAATACCCTTGTTTAGATTAAATGTTGAATTCTCAGTTGTTGCATTTTTAAATAATCTTCTAATCAGGGATATTTTCATAGTAACTAGTTTGATAAATTTTTTTTATTAACTAGTTTGATATTTCGACGTGTGGTGCAATATTAAAAATGATAGTGAACCTGTCGGGTAGAGCGTTATTTTCGTGCGGCAGTTGTATTGGGTACTATTAATAGGACCACCAGTTTTTCACGTTGATTGTTCGAAGCTTGCGCACACCGTTTTGTTTCGTTGCTTTCTAGTGAATGACTCTAACAAGAGCCGGACAATAGAAGATGGTAAAGAAGTCAGCGCCCCACGTGCGCAGAAGGTGTTGAAGTAGGTATGCCAAGTTAAATATACGCGTAGGACGCGGAGGCAGGACAAAAAGCACTTCCTCTTGTCCGACGAGTACACTTCGAGGAACGTGGAACGTACGAAGGAGCCGAAGCAAGAACCTTTGTTCCTTCAGGAATGCACACTACTTTTTCAGTAGACCTATTCCCTTTTATTGTTTTGTTGCAACATACTCTCCGGTATGCTAATTCGGCGATGCTTTTGACCGAGGAAACGGGACTGAATCTAATAAAATTCTTTTATTAAGAAGGCACTTGATGCAGTTAATTCAGAGGCTCTATTTTAATTTTACAGGTGTTTCAAACTCACCTATATTAGATATATTAGATAGAAAGAAACTCTGTGGGTAGCACTTTATTCTCTGCAGTAATTACCCAGGTACCCACAATACCTTTTGAATGAATTCTTTAACTTTCGTTGCCTTAAAATAAAATTAAAAATTGTTCATTTGTTACCCATTTAGTAGTGTTTCAGATAATTTGATTGCACTTGATTGACACTTGACTGAAATTCATTAAAAAATTATTCATATCTACTTTTTAACTTGCGGAACTTATTTCTTTCTAATTGTAGATTATTTTGCAGGATATTCCATATATGTGCACTTTTTGAAGTCTTACAAAGGGTTTCAGTTTCTCAAGGGTTAAAAGGGCACTTGATGCAGCTAATTCAGTGGCTCTATTTTAATTTTACAGGTGCTTCAAACTCACCTATATGGCACTCGATTAAACAGCTACGAATTCACATTAATCAAAAAATTAGATAGAAAGAAACTCTGTGGGTAGCACTTTATTCTCTGCAGTAATTACCCAGGTACCCACAGGACCTTTTGAATGAATTCTTTAACTTTCGTTGCCTTAAAATAAAATTAAAAATTGTTCATTTGTAACCCATTTAGTAGTGTTTCAGATAATTTGATTGCACTTGATTGACACTTGACTGAAATTCATTAAAAAATTATTCATGTCTACTTTTTAACTTGCAGAACTTATTTCTTTCTCATTGTAGATTATTTTGCAGGATGTTCCATATATGTGCACTTTTTAAAGTCTTACAAAGGGTTTCAGTTTCTCAAGGGTTAAAAGGGCACTTGATGCAGCTAATTCAGAGGCTCTATTTTAATTTTACAGGTGCTTCAAACTCACCTATATGACACTCGATTAAACAGCTACGAATTCACATTAATCAAAAAATTAGATAGAAAGAAACTCTGTGGGTACCCATAGTACCTTTTGAATGAATTCTTTAACTTTCATTGCCTTAAAATAAAATTAAAAATTGTTCATTTGTTCCCCATTTAGTAGTGTTTCAGATTATTTGATTGCACTTGATTGACACTTGACTGAAATTCATTAAAAAATTATTCATGTCTACTTTTTAACTTGCGGAACTTATTTCTTTCTAATTGTAGATTATTTTGCAGGATGTTCCATATATGTGCACTGTTTGAAGTCTTACAAAGGGTTTCAGTTTCTCAAGGGTTAAGAGGACACTTGATGCAGCTAATTCAGTGGCTCTATTTTAATTTTACAGGTGTTTCAAACTCACCTATATGACACTCGATTAAACAACTACGAATTCATATTAATAAAACAATTAGATACAAAAGAACTTTGCAGGTAGCACTTTATTCTCCGTAGTAATAACGTTGTGGCCAACGTCTACTGTTTCTATTTTCCGCCAGCTAACAATAGCAGCGAATCTAAAACTGGAACTTGTAGGTCGTAAATCTGTATTAATCCTTTTCGCGAATGGTCAATCCTCGGAGTGAGCGTCGGTACCAAGAGCAACACAGCCGGTGCCGCTTCGCCATGGGGAATTTAGCAGCCGCCAAATTAATACGAAATGGAAAAGTGACGTTGCGCATGATTTCCAGGGAAACGAATAGATCAAGGGGGAGCCCCGGTGAAGAACCTGTCGTTTCAACAAAGGCTCTAGGTGTAGCACGTCCCTGTTTCGTCTTGGACGAGCACCTCGACTGTAACCGTTTCTTGTTGATCCTGGCAATGAGTTCTGTTAACACAACACAAGTTGTCGTGGACGCCGTTGAATATTAAGAACATATTATGACAGACACGCCAGACGGGGATCAGGGAAGCTAGATAGACAGCGTCATAATTCCGTGACGGATCATGAACCGCGCGACAGCCAATTATAAAAAGATCAATTTTCCCCGGTGATCCAGACAGCTGAACCGCGATTCACGATCGGGAGGGAAAAGTTTTCCATCTCTGTCTCTCTCGCGGTTGTTTGAATTTCATCGATTCGCGTACGGCGCACTTGCCGGTCGCAAGGGGATCCACTAATAACACGGATCAACGGGAATCTCGGCGTCTATCAGAATCAAAGATCTCCCTTCGGAAAAGTCGATACGTCAACAAACACGGCGTCAATCGCGGTTCGCCGTTCCGCGGATCTTGTACGCGCCGGTGTTACAACCGAGGAGGAACTTTTTTTGGCCCGAATCGGAAGTGGAAAATCAGAAATGCATAGACTCGTAGTGGAAAAAGTGGCTGTTGCGTGATTTTATCTTTGGAAAATCAATCAATCAAAATAATTGAAACTACGCGAGTTGTATATATTTATAGAGTACATGTGTTTTCGAAGACACGATCAAAAATGATGTTCGATCGGTATAAACGTAGCTTGTAAGCCGAAAGAAATGGGAAATCGTTTGTTTATAAATTGACAGCATTTTGAAGTCGAATAACCGAATTTTTAAATGTTTCTTGGCCTTTTACGATGTAGAAAAATCAGAAAAATAGACGCTGAAGATTCTGAAGTTAACTAGTCTACTAGAACTTGTTCCGCATACATATTCCACTTATAATTTAAAAAAAAAATGTAAAATAAGTAATTAATTTAAGTTATATTGCTTATATTATTGTACAAGTAAATAAGTAAATTGTAAAATTGATCTTTCGAAGAAGAATTTCTGCAGAATAAAAATTTTCAAAATTTGAAGTTAACTAGTCTACTAGAACTTGTTGCGCATACATATTCCACTTGTAATTTAAAAAAAAATGTAAAGTAAGTAAATAATATAAGTTATATTGCTTATATTATTGTATAAGTAAATAAGTAAAATTGTAAAATTGATCTTTCGAAGAAGAATTTCTACAGAATAAAAATTTTCTGCCTAAATTGCAACAAACTGGAACGAAATAGAAATTTATTTTCTTTACAACAGTATTTCGAAATTTTACTCATGGTTTTGCTGTTTTAAATTACACCTGTTTTCTTCAAGAAACCTATTCTGTTTTGTAATCTTCATACTCTGTATTATATGTAGTGTATTTCTGTTTTGAAACAATGTTGTAATAAATCTCATATGAGATTTTCTATAATAAAAAAAAAAAATTACACCTGCTCATTTTTCTCATAAATGCATAAAACGCACTGTCTGGCCACCGATTATGTATGTGGAATTTATGATCGATTAAAAAAAGCACCTGCCTGGATTGGGCAACGTTCTTGTATGGGAAACGAGTGGTTACGAGGCGGTATGGGGTTGCTAGTGAAGATGTCGTAGGTTTACGAGGTCAGACCACGAACGAGGTGTCGAGACAGCTTTTTGCCGGGGCATTCGGCGATCTTTTGCGAGGCGTTCCCGTTCGCGGCCAATAATAGAGCAATGAAAAAGCCCCATCGGGCCGCTGCACCGTGTTTCAAAGCGACGGTAATGGGGCTTGAAAGCCCCCGGCCCTAGGAAAAGGAAGTAAAGGGAGGAACGGGGTGAGGCGACGCGGTGTCGGCGAAGGGAAAAAAAGCTGAGGGAAGAGACGAGAGACATTCGTCTTCGAAGGCGTTCAACCGTTTGATAGCGGAACCCACCCAGCGTTTGCACTGCTTGCCTTCTCAAGAGGAAATCGGCTGCGACCACCGGAACTGTTACCAAAGTGACAACCATAGCTGTCGTGGATTTTCACGGTGGATTTACATAAACAAGCATCAGGACAACTACATCGAATCCTTTCTCGCACTCTGTAACTACTTTCTACAAGATTATAAAGACTAGCGCGAAGAACTCCTACAAAAAAAAAGTTGAATAAATCAAGTGTTTCCGGTTTGAACCGAGCACCCAAGCTGACCGACAAAGCTGTGGAAGTCTCGACGAGATAAACGAACATGTTTATACAAATGGAGCTCGGTTTCTCGATCATTTGCTTCCTGAACGAGGGTCGCCAACGGCACTTTCCTTTTCGGCTAAAATCGGTGGGCGGATCGTAAAGCAGGAATCGTTTCCGCTCCTCGTTAACACCTAGCAATTTAACGCTGACGAGCGAACCAGACTAAAACTGAAATAATAAGATTCACGATACTCTGGATCAGTAAATCAAGGGGAAATCGAATCAAATTGACCATTTATTTCTCCAAGGTTTAGCATATATGAAACCACGAAGAGGTAACATCAGCTCCCAACAATGAAACTTACAAATCAAAAGGGAAGAAATTACATTCAATTTAGTTTTCTCTTTCTTGCAATCGATGCAGACAATTTCTATTTTGAATGAAGATCTACAGGTCTATTAATTACTTAACCCTCATATATTCAAAAATAACTGCATAGGAGAGCATTTTTTTTTCTTTTTTTTATTGAGCCACTGAAACCTATTGTAGGTTTATTTCGGCTTTAACAAAGATACACTAGTTTTACAGTTTCAGTACATTTACAATATGACTAACCACTAGAGATGCAGATTACAATCGTTTAAAAACTGAAAAATAAATTCACAAGCTTTAACATTTGGTTCTGCAAAGAAGAGATCCGCTTTTAGTGGTAAGAAAAACTTAATTTTTTACGTAAATTATTTACAAGTTTAATTCTAAATCAATACATTATTATTACACGTAAAAGGATGAAGAATTTTACAGTATGCGAAAATATCGTAATGGGTGAATTTTCACCCTGATGATTAATAAATCAGTGAACTCACTGACTTGAATTTAAAAACTGTTCCGGAGTAAAAATAAGCAAAACGTTACTGAGACTGAATTTTAAAAAATCAAGAACACCCTAATCCTCCTGTCAGTTCGAATAGCAACAATGTGTGTCGACCGAACGCATAAAGAAGTCCAAAATGGTGACTGTTAAAGATCCTCCATTTTCACTGCTGGTAACGTCTTCGGTGCTGAATTATTCAGGTAGTTAGTGCCAGGGCGTTACAGTAAATTTCCGGAAATAGTGTCGGGGCACGTAGGAGACACACGATACCCCGTTCCCTCGATCACGGGCCTTCCCGATCGATCACGCGGCTCAATGCTTAGCCGTGATCCAGACGGCGTTTCGGGAGTCCTTCGTCGATCCATCGGTCAAGTCGTTGACATGTTGACGAGGCGCAAGGAACGTCTGGCGTCACGTAAAAAAGCCGTTCGTCTTCGGGAACGCATCCACCCACCGTCGACAGGTCTGACGCCTTCCGAGGGCCTGATGTGGGGTCTCCCTTCACTGTAACCACAAGCACAGACACGCACACAAGAACCGAACGGCCGTCTCAAGGGTCTTCAACGACCGGGCTTCGAAGCTTTCGAAATTTAATAGACGTTAATCACGAACGGCTGGGTTAATTTCTGTAATTGGGCTCGCTCAGTGGCTGTGTGGTTCTACTCCAACCTCATTCGTGTTTGATTTGATTGATCTTTGTACATGTAAATTTATTTTTAACATTTTGTAGATGCATTGTTTTGAGCGTTTTCTTTCTTGTCTGGAGAATGTTACAACTAATGTTTGATTTTATTGATCTTTGGGAACGTGTCTTTGTTTTGAACATTTTGTAGATGCATTGCTTTGAACGTTTTCTTTTTTGTCTGAATAATGTTCCTACTAATTTATGTTTGATTTTACTGATCTTTATGAACGTGTCTTTATCTTGAACATTTTGTAGATGCCTTTTCTTCAACGTTTTCTTTCTTGTCTGGAAAATGTTCCTACTAATTTATGTTTAATTTTACTGATCTTTATGAACGTGTCTTTATCTTGAACATTTTGTAGATGCCTTTTCTTCAACGTTTTCTTTCTTGTCTGGAAAATGTTCCTACTAATTTATGTTTGATTTTACTGATCCTTGTGAACGTATTTTTATCTTGAACATTTTCTTTCTTGTCTGGAGAAGGTTCCAATTAATGATTGATTTTATTGATCTTAGTGAACGTGTATTTATCTTGAACATTTTGGAGATGCATTGTCTTGAACATTTTCTTCCTTGTCTGGAGAATGTTCCAATTAATGATTGATTTTATTGATCTTAGTGAACGTGTATTTATCTTGAACATTTTGGAGATGCATTGTCTTGAACATTTTGTAGATGCCTTTTCTTGAACGTTTTCTTTCTAGTCTAGAAAATGTTCCTACTATTTTATGTTTGATTTTACTGATCCTTGTGAACGTATCTTTATCTTGAACATTTTCTTTCTTGTCTGGAGAAGGTTCCAATTAATGATTGATTCTACCGATCTTAGTGAACGTGTCTTTATCTTGAACATATTGGAGAAGCATTGTCGTGAACATCTTCTTCCTTGTCCGAAGAACATTCCAACTAATTTCCTTTCGATTTTACTTTCATACAAAGAATAGAAAGCAAGTACAAATACAAGGCAGGACAATATTTTGCTGTGCGAACGGTTTTAATAAAGAAAAATAAGAAGGTAAACCCTTTGAAACCGTTCCACGTTATTTTTCCCAGAAACCATGGAACGGCAGGAACGTAGAAAAATCCTAATGGCGACGTTCCACTGACATTCCAGCAGCCCCCGGAGTCTCGTCCCTCTCGTTGTAACAGAGAGGAAAGAAAGAATTCGATGAGGCCCCGCGCGAGATCCGATGCGAAGATACAACCAATCATCGCCGTTAATCGAATCAGTCGAGATTCTTCGCTCGTAAGACGGTATTGTTTACGGGACGTGGCCGTGTCACCTCGTCTCGGAATGAGATCGCATAAATAGCTGGCCGGTGCGTGGCAGCGCATCCTCCACGTAGCAGCTAGTCATCCGTGAGACTCATTGTCAGCTTCGGGTTTCAGCTTCTTTCTCTGTCTGTTGTGGTTCTCGTTCACCGAGGAATCCTGGAGCAGCGAGCGTGTGTCACTGTTCTGACGCAGCAACACGGGGCAACGTGTGATCCAGGATGAACCAGGGGGGTAACAAGGAACCAGTTGGAAAGTGAGAAGAATAAAGAGAGAGAGAGAGATGAAGGGAGTAGTCAGTCTCATTGTCCGCACGAAAAATGACCACACGGATTTTTCTCTCGGTTCCATTGAGCCTGGAGAGCCTCGAGAGACTCGAGTCACTCTCTCTCTCGGGTTCTCTCTCTCTGCACCCGTTCTCCACCTCACGTCCGTTCATTCATAATACCATTCTCGAGTGGACGGCAGTCAGGCAGGCGGGCCTCGAAGTGGACCGGATGGTATTTCGTTTTTTGACAGGCAACGTTGATCCTTCTTCGGTCGAGCCACGAGTGCCGCTGATTCTGCCGCGACCGAGTGCCCGGCAGCCCCGGGATTTTGCTTATTGTATAAATAATCGGTACCTGATAGTCCGTGGACCAGTGAGTCGACGAATCGACGGAGTTTATCGGTTAAATCGGTCTGCTACTCCCCGGCAATGGTCTTGGTCAGGAAACCACCTTTTCTTGGGCCTTCGTCACAATTTTTAAAGTCTTTTCAATTCACTATATCTTTAAGGAACATAGCATGGTTGACCACTAAGAAATTTAAGAAAATTCTGCAGTCTTCATTTTGGCTACAAACGAAACCATCATTTCTTGAACCTTGGACACAATTTTTAGAGTCTTCTTTTTTCAATAAATCGCTTGGGACCATAGCATGGTTGACCACTAAGAAATTTAAGAAAATTCTGCAGTTTTCATTTTGGCTACAAACGAAACTACCATTTCTTGAACCTTGGACACATTTTTTAGAGTCTTCTCAATTCAATAAATCGCTAGGGACCATAGCTTAATTGACCACTGTAAAATTGAAGATGAACGTCAAAGATTTGGCCAACTATAACAATTATTTAAGGATGTTAACGAATGCAATTTTATTGGAGCATCCTGGCTAAGAACAAAACCACCATTAGGACCCTCAGTCACAATTATCCACTGTCTCCTCAATTCTCTAAATCTTCAGGGACCACAGCATGATTGTCTACTGAGAAATTGAAGAAAATTGAAGAATGATACAGTCAAATATTTGGCCAACTATAACAAGTATTTAAGGATGTTAACGAATGCAATTTTATTGGAACATTCTGGCTAAGAACAAAACTGCCATTAGAACCTCAGTCACAATTATTCAGTGTCTCCTCACTTCCCTAAATCTTCAAGGACCACAGCAGGATTGTCCACTGAGAAATTGAAGAAAATTGAAAAATGATCACAGTCAAATATATTTATGACAACCATTTAAAAATGTTAACGAATGCGATTTTATTGGTGCATTCTGGCTAAGAACAAAACCACCATTAGGACCTCAGTCACAATTATCCACTGTCTCCTCAATTCCCTAAATCTCGAAGGATCATAGCATGATTGTCCACTGAGAAATTGAAGGATGATCACAGTCAAATATATTTATGACAACCATTTAAAAAAGCTAACGAATGCGATTTTATTGCAGCATTCTGGCTAAGAACGAAACCACCATTAGGACCTCAATCACAATTATTCACTGTCTCCTCAATTCCCTAAATCTTCAGGGACCACAGCATGATTGTCCACTAAGAAATCGAAGAAAATTGAAGCTGATAAATGATCACGGTGAAATATTGCCAACCATGATAACCATTTAAAAATATCAAGGAATGGGAATTTGTTGGAGTATTCTGGAACGGTAAGTAGAGGTATACCCCATGCCTAATTCGGAAATGCCACGGGGCATTAAATATATCGCTTTCACGGTCAACATTAGGGGCCAACCAGGCGTCCGTGTATTCTTAACGCCGAATCGTGAGTCGCCTCGCTGCGGCTCAAAGTGATTCAAGTGGCTCCGCGAGAGAGCAAATATTTGAGGAGGAAAGATGAATTCCAATGGAATTCCACGGTCCCCTCGCAGACATCACGGCACCATGTTGCGGGGATCGTTGATGGCGTCGAGTCGTCGAAATCGCGAGGTGGGCCTCCTCTCTTTGGTAAACAAACAACGGTGGCCTTTGCATCTAAATATAATAAAATATACACAGGCAACAAAGGTGGATGGAGATCGAACGTACCGAATCTTCCAGGTATTGTTCTCACCTGTTGCTAAAGAAACTCGCATGTTGTTTGATTAATTATGACCAATTAGAACATTTAGAACAACTGATCACGACTCTTTTTGTTTAACAAAAGTGTAATTAATATGCATCCCTGAATGTTTCAAGATGGATTATACTATTCAAAGGTTTTTTATCGTTATCATTTCTAGGAGCATCCGGACGTTCAATGCTTGAATCAACTGCTGTAATTAATTTCACAGTCGTCGGTCATCGGTGATCCTCATGGCGCCAGAGGCAAGTCGAGTACCAGTCATCGGTGACCCGAACGGCAGCCGACGTGTTAAAAGATCTGATTAGGAAGAGCTACCCGCAATTATGTTCCGAGCTTATACGTTTATTTATATAAAACCAAGTCTGTATGGATATCGAATAAGTAGACTGATCTTTATGCATTTATAGAAAAATTGAGTAGATGAAATATTCGAAATATGCGATTTCTTCTCTATCAAAATCATTAACACTAGAACTACCGAGCACTAAATGCAGTTGGCATACATTGCCTTCTAATAATGACAATATGGCATTTATTCAAATTTCATACAGGCGATATTTAAATATGTACTTCAATAGAGAAGTTCACTAAAAAAATTTCTCAATAAAACATATTTATACTTTTAATATTCCTAATCGAAAAGAATTCGCATAAGTCATTTTGACTGGTCCGGTAGTTATAGTGTTAAGGGAAGATATAACATCGAATTTGGATTCCACTTCTTCTAACAATAGTATTATTAATCTTTTAAATGTTCAATTGAAAGTTCACAGTAGGTAAGTAAATCGTGAACAGGAAAATAAAAAGCAGGCGATTTGCCCACTCCGATGAATTCTAGCGTCAGAATTTGGCACCGAAGGCGGCCAACAAAAATGGCTTACGGGTCGGCTCGATAATTCCGTTTAGCGGGGATTGATCGTCGTGAATTCTTGGACGGGGTGGCGCAAGACTCGGTGAAACGCGATTCAAAGAGGAACAGGCAGCGTTCCGTGGATCGGCGCCGTTAAACTTTCATTTTGTAGCGTACTCTGTTACTCATTTGCTCGGACACCGTGCATTCCGATTGAACCGGGCTCCATAAAACAGAGGGCTTTCATCGGATACAACAGCCAGGCCCGGCCGGCCGAAAATCACCCGCGGACTATTTTCGAAAGACGGGGGCCGGCGCGGTTTTAAAAAGCCCGCCAATCGGCGATACCGGGCCGCCGAGGCTGTCGTTTGGATCGCCGGTCTTTGTCGTCGAATTATTTTAGCGGCCGATATTTCCATCCGTACTGCCACCTAACCGGGGCAACCAGCCAAAGTCAACAGAGCAGACCGAGCCTCCATCCGCCTCCGCAACCCTCGCTTTCTCCTGCGTACATACTTCCAGAACCATATCACAGAATTCGTGGATCGCGGGACGCTCGCGCGCCGACCTGCGAATATGTCGCCGATGGAACCGGATCGTTCGATTCGGCCGATCTCGATTACCAGAAAACGTTCCTTAACGAGTCAGACGAGTGATAAAGATTTTTAACAAAGGCTAACAAGTATGAATGTTACGCGTTTCGTTTTAGATGAAATAAAATTGGGTTAGGTTATAAGCTATGTAAGAAATACAAATTTTCTTTTCTCTTCTACGACATTTTTGGGGATGAAGCTGTTTCAATTGATGTAACTGTAAAGAAAATGTTATGAAAAGGGTCAATCTCTATTATTTTAGATTTCGCTGGGTTTACAATTAATTGTACGAATTTTTGGGAATCGTTTCTTAGGCTGCACTATCTTCACTGAATTATCAACTAACGATTTTTCAAAATAGTTCCTCAAGCTGTATAACTTTGGGCCGGATTTCAAATGAATGATCACATTTTTTAGAAATTGTCTCTTGATCTATTCGTCCTTTGAGATTCACTGATTTAACGATTAAGGACATGATTTTTTAGAAATTGTTTCTTGATCTATTCATCCTTTGAGGTTCACTGATTTAACGATTAAGGACATGATTTCTTATAAATTGTTTCTTGATCTATTCGTCCTTGAGGTTCACTGACTTAACCATTAAGGACATGATTTTTTTTAAACTGTCTCTTGATCTATTCGTCCTTTGAGGTTCACTGACTTAACAATTAAGGACATGATTTTTTAGAAATTGTCTCTTGATCTATTCCATCTTAAGCTTCACTGACTTAACGATTAAGGACAGGGTTTCTTATAAATTGTCTCTTGATCTATTCCATCTTAAGCTTCACTGACTTAACGATTAAGGACATGATTTCTTATAAATTTTCTCTTGATCTATTCATCCTTGAGGTTCACTGACTTAACCATTAAGGATATGAATTTTTATAAATTATCTCTTGATCTATTCATGCTTGAGGTTCACTGACTTAACCATTAAGGACATAATTTCTTACAAATTGTCTCTTGATCTATTCATCCTTGAGGTTCACTGACTTAACCATTAAGGACATGAATTTTTTATAAATTGTCTCTTGATCTATTAATCCTTGAGGTTCACAAATATCTAATTTGTCCACAGCATACAATACGTATTAAACGTACAAATCCTAGTCGGACAGAAATGATCCGGATGTTTAAAAAAGTAGGTTAAGATCCATCTGGCGAACAGGGATCGAACATTTCGGTGGCAGCTTGTGCATCGATCGACGACCGTCGAAAATAGCGTTGCATCTTGTCGCCGCTAGATCAGCGAGCATCTGAGAATAGAAGGACCCGTGGTCCGCGTGTCCTGCTTCGCCGTCGCTGCGTCGACGTCGACGACGACTCGGATCCGCTGGCCATCCATCGGCATCCATAAATCGGTCGTTCGCCGTGTTCGCCGCGAGGGAACAGAGAAAGCAAACAAGTGATAAATCAACGATAAAACGTTCCGTCGATCGACGAATCGACCGGAAGAATAATAGATTGCTCGATGATGGCACCGTACTAGGTGCCAAGCCGTCTAGTTAGAGAACGGTGGAAAGAAAAATAAAACTGGCCCCGCATTCAGCCATGAAACCGTTTTACAATCCCTCCATGGTTAATAAGATCTTCTCCCACGCGTTTCAATTTTTTATATGCCATAATCTACTAGTTTTTTTTTTATTAAGCATTTTAGATCTCAACTGAGATCTATATCTAAATTTGATTTCTTATCGGCGCTACAGTTCGATCATATGCTACAACAAACTATATATAATTTTTATGCTTATTCCTCAGTAAGTGTAGCATATGATCGAACCGTAGCGCCGATAAGAAATCAAATTTAGTTTTCAAAACTTGGCGATCGCTAATTAAATACCTCGAGATCTATATCTGCTGTACAAATGTAAATTACAGTAAATACGTATTCATGCATACATAGACAATATTAAATCAAATTAAATTCGTACTTTGCAATAATCGGCTAGCTACTTAACCCTCATACGTTCCTCAGGGTGAAAATTCACCTTTCTCACATATTGTAAAACGATTTATTTCTTTTCCTCTGTGTCGCAAAATATATTTCTTTGTCACACTATAATTTTAGCATAATTCGTAGATTTGATATGTGAAGTAAAAAGGGGTGAAGTCAATATAATTATTCTTCGAGTCTGACTCTTGACGAAGATTCTGAACAGATGAAATCTCTTTATCGATCGTAAATGTTTCAGATAACTAAAGTAATGACGGGTCTAGGACGAAACACCACCTTTTCTTTAATAGCAAAACGTGATCTATAGATTCAAACTCGAATCGACATGTTTGAATATTATTACAAAATTGCTGTAGAATTTGATCGAACCGTAGCACCGATAATATCATTATTCTAGTATTCTGTGAACAGAGTCTAAAATAAATAATATATCTATGAAATTACAAGTGTACTAGAATTGTGTAATAATTTTTAATATCTGACTTTTCCAACCCCGACAACGATGAACGATGGCTACGTAATGCGTTACGAATCATTTCATATTGTACAATAAAGAGACACGTCGTACTAGATAATGCTCAACGAATTTGCGCAAAGTGTGGGAGATTAGGGGACGGTGAAAAGCCGCAAGGAAAGGCGAACGAAAGGACACGGGATGGTAAGTAGCCTCGGGAACGTGGGAAAGCTCGTGGAGTACGGACCACGAAGACGACCGGTGACCATTCACCTGTCAACTAGCCATCTTCTTCGTCGTGTTCTTGTTGGTGTTGCCGATCGCGCCACGGTGGCACACCATCATCGACGCTGGCCATCGACGTTGCTCACGTAGTCGCGCCTACCAAAACATCCTCGACGATCCTCCATTTGACTCGCCATTCATCGCCGGTGAAACAGCTTAATATAATCCTATTTAAGGAGCTGGCATTGTGACCGCACCCGCCACCGCAGACGCTACGTGACCGAAATTATTTACTCGTTTATTAGATGTCGCTGACTGGATCCGCCGGCCACCGAAACCGCCATTGTACGCGGCCATTGTCCCCTCGAGGACTCGCGATCCTTCGAAAAAGTTAATCTTCTAAATGTTTCCGGTCGCTCGGAATTTTCTTCTATTTTTTATTACTTAACTTTATTTTAAATCGCAAGATTTGAATAGAATGCTTTTTTTTTAATTTAGAATGCTTTCTAAACTTTCAAGCATTTTTTTTAGGAATTTCTGTTTGCTTTTCTATTACCGCAAGGATAAAAATTTTTCGCCTTCTTCGACGTTTTTGATGCGGTGCAAAGTTGATTTCGAATAATTTTTCTGCTAATAGAAAACAGGAATTTGGAACAGTTAATCTTCTAAATGTTTCAGGTCGCTCGGAATTTTTCTTCTATTTTTTATTACTTAACTTTATTTTAAATCGCAAGATTTGAATAGAATGCTTGTTTTGTTAAATTTAGAATGCTTTCTAAACTTTCAAGCATTTTTTTTAGGAATTTCTGTTTGCTTTTCTATTACCGCAAGGATAAAAATTTTTCGCCTCCTTCGACGTTTTTGATGCGATGCAAAGTTAATTTCGAATAATTTTTCTGCTAATAGAAAACAGGAATTCGGAACAGTTAATCTTCTAAATGTTTCAGATCGCTCGGATTTTTTCTTCTATTTTTTATTACTTAACTTTATTTGAAATCGCAAGATCCTGGTACATCTTCTAGTGTTTTCTAAGCTTTCAAGCATTTTTTTAGGAATTTCTATTATGTTTGCTTTCCTATTACCGCAAGGATAAAACTTTTTTCGCTTCCATTAACTATTTGATCCTTGATAATTACAGAACAAAATGTCATAAAACGTATTCTAACTTGGCGTTCATTTTCCCTTAAGAAAACGCAATGACTTTCCGAATAATTTCAAGAACGAGAAGTTTCACCGGAATTCGACTAATTTAAACAACGGACAAGTTGATACCAGTGAGAATATAATAGTTGAGAAATGCGTTACGATTGTTCGAAGAAGGGATTTGCAGAGGGGGGCAAAGTTTTTCGTAGCCATCGAGCGAAGATTAAACCTGGAATTAATTTCACCCCCGAACTGTTTCAAGTATGTTCCCGGAGGAACGTGCGGGCGCTAGTAGAAAATTTATACGAGATTCGAGGAGTTTGCGCGAGGATGAACCCCGTTCGCTCTGCTGGCTCGGAAACCCGCAGGATCACGAATCTCGAGGAAATCTTGTTTTCTGTGATGACATTTCGTATACAGCCGCGTTGTGCGTGCGTACGCGGGCGGCCATGTTCCCGAGCACGCAAATGTCTCCTGTATGATATTTATTTGTTGTCTTTGGGGCTTGTAAAGCTTGTAATGTAAATACGCTTAAGGGATGTGTACCTTTTGATACCGACTTAATATTCGGAGCGTAAGATACGCGTGCCGGGGCCAAAACAAATAGAATTTTTCGATAAACGGATAAAATTACACAGCCTTGTTAACAATATTAACACGATTAATTCGTACTGCCGATGGTACATTTTAAACTATTCAGTCTGCCTGTACCACCGGTGTTTACATATTTATTTAATTCTCTAAAAAACACATTTTATATCAAGTTTAACACTGAAGAATATATATCCACGAAAGAACGAGGTATTAATAAAAGATGCAATACAGTAACTTACGCGGATTCGTTCTACGAACTTATTCACTTCCTCGAAGCGAATCGTGAAATTAGTTTCTTGATTGCCAGAAGGAATGAACCGCGTAAATACAGAACTTACTATTATAGAACGAAGCACATGAGTTTGTTTAATTGTCGAGGAAAAACGGCACGGAACGTGTTAAAGCGGGAATTTGTTTGAATAGATTCCACGAGTGAAATTGTTTGGAAAATGGCTATCGGATAGATTTCGACTTATTTTTCTCGAACCGCGAATATCTTGGAATGCACAGTGTTTTTCGTGAGAAAGGCGAGTAATTTCCCACGTTTCCGATTCTCTGGTAAAAAGAGGTGATTTCTGGTTGGAGGCTGTCGAAGTTACTTAAATAGAGTCATATCATTGCCAGAGACCGATTAGGTGCAATCGAATTCCAGGATCGGTCTGTCGGCGAAGTTTACACTCGGCTCGGGGCATAGCTTTGCTATGTTAGGTGGGGCCAACGTAAGCAAACCTCTTGAGACGAGACACATGTGGCCAACAATGGGCCGAATAGCGCGGAAGGTTACATGTGTAACGTAAGATAAGGACCGGAACCGGATGCCGGGAATTAAAGACAAAGGTTTCTGCGGCAGTGGCGCGAGCCTTCCAGTAGCCGAGTGACCGATAAATGGCCTCTGGTCCTGGCCATTCGTTCGTTAACTCAACCAATAACTCAAAATACCATTAAACTTCATTTTTCAGTGTTAGAAATTGTTTCAACCCTTGTGTCAATCACCGAAATTCTCTAAGATGCTCTATGGTACACTACAAAGACAAATTTCAATTTATGAGAACAATAAGTAGATGTAATTTAAAACATTAGAGACGTCAGAAGAATTTAAAACTAGTGATAAATTTATTTAACCCTTGTGTAAATTATCGAAATTCTTTAAGATACACAATGACATACTGCAAAGACAAATTTCAATTTATGAGAACAATAAGTAGGTGTAATTTAAAACATTAGAGACGTCAGAAGAATTTAAAATAACTTCCCTATGAATCGGGCAGTTAACTAGTAATACATTGTTTTAACCTTTGTTTTAAACTTTTCAAAGACAAATTTCTATTTATGAGATCAATAAGTAAGTGTAATTTAGAACATTAGAGACGTCAGAAGATTTTAGAACTTGTATTATTTTCAGCCTATTAAACGTATTAAAAGAGGAAATAGCTTCCTCGAGTTTGTCGCAGTTCAGGAATGAATTTTATTTTCCATAAAAGTCTTCCATAATAATCTTGAAAAAATTAATCTTTATATATATATATATATATATATATATATATATATATATAACAATTCCTTATTAATCAAGAAACGATTGAAGAATTTTTAAAATGAAATTGAAAGTGTGTACTCATTGATTATAAGGGTTGACTACTGTGAACGATGAATTTGTCCTAATTTTATAGGCAGACTAATTTGGGAATGGGGTGGCCAGAGATCATCTGACACCGAGGATTCCCATGTTTCTACGATTCCCAATATGACAGTTGGATCTCTGTTCGAATATCAAGTTTTATACAGGGCGCGTCGCCTCGAGACGCATAAGCGAGTCCTGTAACGGTATTCGTGTGTATTCTAGGACAGTGGTCGCTTTGTGTCTTCGAGGACAGAGAAATGGACATTGGGTACACGTGTCTACGAAGGTGCATCAAATTCTCGTCAGCGATTTCTTTCGATCGGCCTTTTTGTGAATGTCACAATTTTCAACGACATTCAACGATGTTCTACTTTACAATGCGCATATCTATTCCTCAAATCTAAACTTATCTATAATAATTCGAGAACGTAAAATCTACTTTAATTTTGATATTTATAAAAAGAAAAGAGACGTTTTAAAGAGAGATTGAAAGTGGATACGATTGAATCGAATTTCATTTCATCTAAAACGAAAGTGGTGACATTCATACTTGTTAGACTTTGTTTAAATCTTCAATTATTTTCATCTTCTTCATCACGAGTCCGACATGAAACTGAATAACAGGCATACAAATACAGACAATAACTTATACTCGTATGCAGTATTCCAAGCTTTACGGGGACGGATGAATATATAGTTTTATAGACGCAATGCAAATACATCTTGAAAAGGATTCAAGCTAGAATCGAAACGTCGATGATTATTTGATAATCTGCAAAATTGTTCTTTGTTATTAACAATAATACGATCGATATGAGAGACATATTTACGGGGACGGTAAGGGGTCTAAATATTGATGTACAACCCGTATGCGAATTTCCCCATGCTAATCGATTTTCATGTTGCCGGACCGGGGTAATTTTGCGAAGGTACAGAGAAGTTACGGTCAGCACGGGGTTCTCGGGAGCACATCGGCGGATTAACCGTCAGAATTTCCTGGTCGCAGGAGTACGCCAGGAAGTGCTCGCGCGCCGGATTGCCCGACAGGATTAAAGTCAGAAGCGACAAGGCGAGGGCAGGTCCTGCGGGAGCAAGGTGACTCGCGGGGACCACCCGTCGTGGCCGTTTAAAGGATTATCCCCGGAGGTGCCATCGTGTCAAAACACCGGCCCTCCGAGAATGGTTTGACTTTGGCCACGCTCGTCACCCGATGAATCGCCACGGTCCGACCGGAAGTGGCAATTCACTGGCGGAGGAAACCCAACGGGAAGGGTTGGTACGAACGCTGCGACGATGGCCGATGAAGATAACGAGGCTGTTAGGGTAAACAGAGAACCTTTGACCCAGTTGTCCTGCCGGCTGGGACTCGCTCCACTGCTCCTAGTTCGTTAAACGTTGCAATTGCAGTACACAGCTTGTAATCGAGCTGTTTAACCCTTTGCATTAAAAGTTAAACATTTTATTCAAGCTAAAATTATTCCATTCTATATGATCTTTTTCGTTTTATGCATATGAAACTGATATAATACCTTGTACATTATACTTAAATGTTTAGTAATTGATTAGGTACCAACACATTTAATAATGTAAATAATATTTTGAATTGTGGTACAGCAATTTTCAACAGGCTTCTTACCAACCTAAAATTTTTCCATTCTATATGATCTTTTTCATTTTATGCATATGAAACTGATATAATACCTTGTACATTATACTTAAATGTTTAGTAATTGATTAGGTACCAACATATTTAATAATGTAAATAATATTTTGAATTGTGGTACAGCAATTTTCAACAAGCTTCTTACCAACCTAAAATTATTTCATTCTATATGATCCTTTTCATTTTATGCATATGAAATTGATATAATACCTCACACAATATACTTAAATGTTTAATAATTGATTAGGTACCAACATATTTAATAATGTAAATAATATTTTGAATTATGGTACAGCAATTGTCAACAGGCTTCTTTCAACCTAAAATTATTCCATTCTATATGATCCTTTTCATTTTATGCATATGAAATTGATATAATACCTCACACAATATACTTAAATGTTTAGTAATCGATTAGGTACCAACACATTTAATAATGTAAATAATATTTTTAATTATGGTACAGCAATTTTCAACAGGCTTCGAATTTACACTGTCTATTATATAAAATATAAATCAACAAAATTAATAAACCATTGATATCAATAGACTGCAGATTTTATACAATTTCCGATAAGAATGATTAAAATGATAAATTTTTCGAAACACATCTTTATAAAATTGATAAATTTTTCACTTCTTTATAAAACTCGCAGTGAACAACGGATTTAGTTGCACTGTTATTCTACCCTTAATTTCACCCTCCCTGATACGTCGTAGAACAGGTATAATGACGACGATGACTCGTATGATACAGGAGGTGTGTGGACGCGTCCTGTCAAATAGCGACGGCAACATGGCTACCGAGCACGTATTGTCCGGCAGCAGACTGCTACCGAGACAAGGAGAAACTCAGGGCTGACAGTCAGCTCCATTAAGCCCCCATTATGAGCGAAAGGTACACAATATTCGCCTTGCACCTCCACCGGACCGAACTTTCTGTCTTTCACGCTGGTAACTCGTTAATCGGAAAGACAGACTGACTTTAAAAGAACGGCAACGTGTTCTGTCTAACGGCGACTGAGTTCATTCGATTTTTCTCTTCCACTTCGAAATTGTTAACAATCTTCTACGAATCTGCGTAACATTCATGTGTGCGTTCTCCAAATGTCTTTGTCTTGAAAAATCGTATACGAAAAAAAAATATGAAATGAACATTGAACAAATACAAAGGGGTGACCGAGTCATTCAGGGATGCAGAATCATGTTGTGCAGCCGCGCGGTGGTCAGTCGGCAATGCCCGGTTTGCAAGCTGACATTGTTTGTTTACACAATCACCGCATTGTTTTGTCGAACACGGCGGCACCGGGATCAGGGAAAAAGATCGCGTGACACCGTTCGTAACGAATATCGTGTTCTGGTATTTCACACGTGCAAGCTGGACCGTCGGGAGCAACCGAAGCCCAGAAGGAAACTGGTATCGTATTAATTGCCGCTGCCTTTCGTCAGGCCGTTAATTAAGCGGTCACCGCCCACTCTGAACGTCGGCAGGGATTTTCTTGCCGCCGGTGCCACGCTGTCTGCCCGAACACGCCGGAAAGACGATCGCCCCTTCCTTTTTCGGTCTGGAAGGACCCGAGTCTCTTCTCAGTCCATATTTTCTGCTCTCCAAACCGAATATCCCCGCATTAAGTCAACGTTTTACGGCACCGGGGCTCCGATCCATTCAAACGATAAAATACTATTCAATGAAGCCGTAAAATTAAAGATTTCTGTAAATAACGAAATTTCTTTAGAAGAAAGAGTAAATGAATTTCTATAAATATGGCAATCATCTGAAACTTCCGCGAGATCATCAAAACAGTTATAACAATTTCAATTCGAAATTGTTCTTGGCACTCTCGTTATTTAACGATCAGGATTAAACCACTCGGTTCGAACAGAATAACTCGAGTTAATAATTGAAATATCAGAGGCAGATTTAAGAAATTACCCTTCGCACTCGGAGCTATTCTAACTCGAACATTAAACATTTTTTCCGACCTAGAATAATTCCATTCTATATGATCTTTTACTTTCAAAACATGAATATATGTTATTAACAATTTGTCGGTCGAGTTCATGGAAACAGATCGTTCGAACGTCCGAGTTCGCATGGACGAAAGAGACTATCAGGCAATGTTATTGAAAGACTCGATTCCGAATGTGGCGGAGAAAGGTTGCAGGACATCTACGTGGGACAAGTCGCGAGCAACCACGTTTCCATTCAGAACGGAAAGCTAAGTCCGTCTCGTATCCTCGACAGGATTTCGAAAACGGTTCACTGTTTTCTCAGGCAGCCGGCAGGGCCTGCCCGATATTGGCGGCTCTCTGTTTTCTTAAGCAGCGGGCCCACTTCCTTATTGCCACGCCCGAGAGAGAAAAAATAAGAGACCACGAGGAAGAAGAGGATAGACAAGTTTCGGTGCCACGCTGTCTGCCAAAGACGGCATTCTCTCTGACCGCGGCGACGAGTGTTCGTCTCCCTTCTATACACGTCGGAAATACGTATTTTCGGGTGGTAGTGGTGACTCGATGAAAACCGACAGATATACTGAAGGTTCAGGGGTTGTTCCAAAAAATGGGATCTTTCTAAGTTGTCGTCTTCTAACCCACTCGGTTTCGTTATTATATTTTTACTAGCTTTTAAAATTGATATTGTTTCTCCATAAAACCTTTTAACCCCCCATTCACCCCTACGATTGTATCAATGAGCATTAAAACGAAGTATGATGTAAATCAGACCACAAACAATATATTCCTCATACAAACGTTACAACCCTTTTTCACACCCTTAGGGATTGGATTTTTTAAAATGAGGAAATAGGTGTTTGATTAATTATATCGAAGAGCATTAAGACCAAGTATCAAGCAAATCCGACCAAAAATAAAATATTTCTCATACAAACGTTGCAACCCCTTTTCACCCCCTTAGGGGTTGAAGGAAACCTTTATGCAAAATTTCAGCTTCCTAGGTCCAAGGGTTATACTGTGCGTTGATAGAGATTATGTCAGCACGCTCGTGATACTGTAAAACGAAACTTCCATTTACTGAAATTTGATAAAAATGAATCTTGAATGTAATAATTAAACTATAACGTTCTCTAAGTAAATTTTGAACGAGAAAATAGAATTAAATTTTTATTACCCTGGCAACGGTGTGGGACATCGCGAAGCTGATGGATTTAGCGTCAATCATTCAACAGGGCACCGATAACAAGCTCGTTATCACCTGCAAATACTTGTTAGGAACACAATTACACAATTCTGGAGTGTACACACGGTAATATGCAAATATTTCTCCAACGACCCCCCGTTTTCAGTGTCAGTAATTTTTTTCCAGTAAGTGCTTATTCATTTCTTCGATCTCGAATGTAATAAAATGGGAGGTTTCGTTTAATCCGAAGAATATTGACAATTATCTGTTAAGTGCTATACAGTATACAGTAATTAAAAGAACTTTCGACGCCGTTCAACAAACGAGGTAACCCCGAATTTCTAGATGATGCGAAGTTCCCTGAGGGTCAGTAATTTTTTTCCAGTAAGTGCTTATTCATTTCTTCGATCTCGAATGTAATAAAATGGGAGGTTTTATTTAATCCGACGAATATTGACAATTAACTGTTAAGTGCTATACAGTAATTAAAAGAACTTTCGACGCCGTTCAACAAACGAGGTAACCACGAATTTCTAGATGATGCGAAGTTCCCTGAGGGTCAGTAATTTTTGTCCAGTAAGTGCTTATTTATTTCTTCGATCTCGAATGTAATAAAATGGGAGGTTTCGTTTAATCCGAAGAATATTGACAATTGTCTGTTAAGTGCTATACAGTAATTAAAAGAACTTTCGACGCCGTTCAACAAACGAGGTAACCACGAATTTCTAGATGATGCGAAGTTCCCTGAGCAGAATTGCTCGGTGGTTGAAGGGTTCTGTCACATCCCCGTCAGTTCTCCCTACCCTTCGCGATAAGCAGCGACACTTTAGCTTCCATCGAACCGGGGAACAACCACCATTCTCGTAATTGGATGGTTGCGGCGTTCGACCAATGGTGATGAAGCATTCGCCACCCCTAAAGTTCGCATCCGGCAGTCGCGAACTTTCGTGGCGGGTTTCGCGATCGAAGAAAGGCGCAGGTCGACGAAGAAAAGGGTGGGTTGGGGGTGCCGCCCTTTGGTTAGCACGCCGGAGACAGGAACGAGGAAATATCGGCGTGGCCAACGGTGAGGGGTGGTTTCTTTGTTTTGTGTGAAAATAGCCGCAGGGGTGACGGACTGTGGCATCAAACCAAACTGAATATTGCGCCCACACTTACGTCCGCTCCGTGGCCTGAATACATGGAAAGGTGAAATGGCCGGACAGAGAGGAACCTAGTTTCGACACGTTGCCGCCCCGGCTACCTCGCGAGGATCGATCGACGGGTCTGGGTTAAATACGCTGCCACTTTGCTGTTTTTCACAGAGCCGATTACCGACTCGGGATTCTTCCCTCGAATTATGCGTGATAACCACCCTTATCATCCTTACGTTCAACGATCACGCATTGTCTCCACACTTCGAACATACCTATTAGGAAATACAAGATTGCGGATCTTTGTACATTTATGACAAAAAACGAATTGAACTATTTAGTGTTCCCTATCAACATGTGTCTTTTATCGGCAAGGAAAATCACCTGCTCATTTAAAGTACACCAGAACAACCCCTTCAATCTAAGAATTCAGAGTTACCACTAAAAATTGCTGTAGCATTATTCGCAATATTATTTACATTATTGAACAATCCCTTCAACCTAATGACTCAGAGTTACCACTAAAAATTGCTGTAGCATTATTCACAATATTATTTACATTATTGAACAATCCCTTCAACCTAATGACTCAGAGTTACCACTAAAAATTGCTGGAGCACTATTCACAATATTATTTACATTATTGAACAATCCCTTCAACCTAATAATTCAGAGTTACCACTAAAAATTGCTGTAGCATTATTCACAATATTATTTACATTATTGAACAATCCCTTCAACCTAATGACTCAGAGTTACTACTAAAAATTGCTGTAGCATTATTCACAATATTATTTACATTATTGAACAATCCCTTCAACCTAATGACTCAGAGTTACTACTAAAAATTGCTGTAGCATTATTCACAATATTATTTACATTATTAAATATGTTGGTATCTAATTTTATTTATTTAATGCAATTAGAATCTCATGGTAGAGATTATTTTATTATTTGATTATTTTATATAAGTAATCGTAGGCCAGTACCAGAAGCAGTTTTAAATATATATAGGTTTCTTAAATTGTTAACTCACAGGCATTCAGAAACGAGTGTCTAATCTATTACTACAAATTTAAGTATTGTGTTAGTTGTTATATCCATGAAATGAAACGAATCATACACAATGGAATTATTCTAGGTCAGAAGAAATGTTTAATTAGCTCCGACTGCGAAGGGTTAAGATTGTTAAAGAAGAGAAAACTGTCAAGAGCTACAATTCCTTGCAATGGGTGTCGACAATTTTTATTTTGCACGAAGAAGTTTTCGTATAAAAAATGCATCAAAAGTAGTCAGCAATGAAGTTGTAAGACAAATCGGCCGGGCGTCGACGGATCATGCGTAATCCACATGCGCGGTGTTCGTCAATTTATCATTTTCCGTAGGAGGGGACGAGTTCGCCCATGTGTGCACCGAAAGCATGATGGAGGGGAGTCTTCGCGGTAGTAGGAAGGTTGAAGTCGAGAGAAAAAGAATCGAGAAAGAAACATAGAAAAGTGAGAGAGCGAGAGAGAGAGAGAGAGGGAACGTATCGAGACGTAAATCAGGCGGCAATTAAAATTAGCGAGAGGTTCACGCTAAACGGCCGGGTTACATTTATCCGTCCACGAGTCTTTGATGAGTTTTCCCGAGAACGGCTCGGTTACCTCGAACCTCTGTCGGTTTTTCGGCATTCGCAGCTCACGAGGTTTACGCGTATCCGTTGTCGCTTCCCTTTGATCTTGTTCGCCATCGAATCTCCTTTCCACCAAAGCGTTCTCTTCCTCCCTCTCTCTACTTCCGTCTTCGACGCGCACCTTTCCTTCCTGTTATCGAGTTCCTGTCCATCGAGTCAACTCTTCGCGCTACAAACCCTTCTTCAAAAAATATTTCGTACATGAAAGAAAAAGATACCACTTGAAGCACTTGAATTTTTAGCAATTTATTAAACACTGTATATAAAATTAATCTCTATATATAAAAATGATGTCCTGACTTATTCACCTATCAAGGCTCAGGCTAAACCCTTTATGATCTATACAAGGGATAAGAAAAGATATTTCGAAATTCAACCCCTAAGGAGGTGAAAAGGGGTTGCAACGTTTCTACGAGGAATATTTTATTCGTGATCCGATTTGCTTGAAACTTGGTCTTATTGCTCTTTGGTATAATTAATCAACCACCTATTTCGGCATTTTAAAAAATTCAACCTCTAAGAGGGTGAAAAGGGGTTGCAACGTTTGTACGAGAAATATTTTATTTATGTAGTATATAAAGAGGTACTATAAGTATAAACCAAATAGTCTTAACCCTCAGATACGTGGTGGTTTTTCAAGAATCAATTCCTTAATAATTAAATTCTAACTTATATTCGACAAATGGGATAAAATGGTGTGAATAAGCCTAAAAATCGGTATGGGTGTTATTGTGGTTTAGGGACGTTAATTACAAAAATGGCATCAATTTTGAAATCTAAAAGATGGCGATGTGACATAAAATTAAAACTCTATAGGGGTGAATGGGTGGTTAAAAAGTTTTATGGGAAAACAATATCAATTTTCGAGGGCATTAAACAGTTTCCTGTGCGAGCGAAGCCGCGGGGAAATCACTGTATATAATGATTTTCGACGATTGTCCATTTTCTTTCTAGTACAAAACATTCGAACATTAATCTTCTTCATCCTCCATATTTTATATGCGAATCAGTTGGCAGTAAATTACGAATGTATCAAAACGAAGTGTCTCGGAGGATGCGTCGGGGACGATAAATCAACGAATAGGCTAATTTTATTTGCCAGAACTTTTCAATGAAGCTGAACGGACACGTGCGCGCTTGGAGCTCTCTTTGTCTTTGCCAGAGTACAGTAACAATCGTTCGTAAGAACATCCTCGCGCCGTCGCACACGGATTATTTCCAACAATTCCCTCCGAAGAGTCTCTTGGCAGAATGTCCAATGACCAATCAACAGCTGCGAGACTCGGACACGATTGTTTGACATTCGTGTCATTCGCGTGACCTTCCACGCGACGGGTGGTAGCATTTAGAAACAATGTAAGCGTAGAACACCAAAGTGGGTGTAAGAATTCCACATTGTTAAACAAGCGAAAGATTCGCTAACATTTCCGTTCTAATCAACAGCCAACAATGGTCAAGTGGAACGTACAGATACTAACAAATTTATTTCTAAACCACAAATCTACACGAGTAACATTTCATTATTTTTTTCAATCTACTAAATATAAGGAGGAAAACTAATTTCTATAAAATATTTTGTGAAAATTCTGTAAAAATATTTTGCATAAGGATCTATTTATCATAAATACATAAAATCGACAGTTTGCAGTGTTTAAAAGAGTACAGATACCAATATTTCTGTGCCACACATGTAAATGAGTGTTATTACTGCAAAGAATTGATAAATACTGTTGCACTATTTTCAATCTACCAATACGAGGAAGTTCATTTGGCAATGCCCAAAATATGAAGTTGAATTATTACGACACAAGTACTGTGTCCTGACTTGTACAAAATACAATATGGTCCAAATATTAAAGACCTGTTAATTATTTTCGATTTTATTAAGCGTTGTGCATTAAAAATATAATTTCATTTCATTGAATAAACCTCTTCAATTACAAATTAATGTTAAGTTAAGAGGCTCATTAAGTCATTATGTAATACGCTATTGAATTCACGTACTGAACATGCTATATAAACCATATTTGGTATAAAGCATTAAATAAATAATAATAATAACACGACGGAAGTAAAATAAATTTCTATTTGATTCCAGGTTTGTGGCAATTCAGTTAAAAACATTTTGCATAAGGATCCGCAGTCGATTTACCACAAATACATGGGATCTGCAGTTTTCTGGTGATTCAAAAATGGGAATCGGTTTGAGGAGGCTACGGTGTGGTTTGTTTTCGTGGAGATTTCGCGAGCGAGAATTCCGTAGCGGTGGGTTCCGGTAAGCGAACCGTCGGAAGTCAAGAATCGGAGTTTCCAGATCAGATTGGGATTCCTGAATGAGAACGGTTATCCGTCGGGATCGACTGGTGGCGTTATTCGAGTTAATCCGGCATAATCCACGGATTGCTGGTGGGCCTTGGTTTAAACGGCAACTTTCTTCAATCACCGGGCCATTTTCCCCGCTGTGCGACTGGTGGCGTTGTTCCACGCGTATTCCATAATCCGCAGGTTAATCTAGACCGATTTACGAGTACGTGTAGACGCGACCATGTCAAAGAGGTGACACGTTGTCTTGACCGTATCCTCCCAGATCCGTCCAATCCCTTGCGGTGCACGTATACTTCGAGCCTGGAGGGGAAAAAGGACACGAGACCCGAGAGAAAAGGACCTCGATCACCAACGCGTAGGGCCCAGAGGTGCGTCCTTGTCTCGACCATTCTCTCGGTGTTTTAAGTCGTTCCAGATGGCCGATGCTTGCCTCTCTTAAAGGTTCTTCTCCATCTCTCTCTCTTTCTCTCTCTCTCTCTTTTACTCTCACGAGCAACCACCTACAGGATGGACCCCCTTCTAAGCCGAAACAAATGTTCCGTGCTTTACAGAAACCGAATTCCGACCGTCCAAATTGGTCCGTCCTCGATCACTATGTTATGCGGAGCATGGAGCGTCGCTGAAACACCCACAATTTAACCCTGTGTTAGACGCGTGGGTGGCATGTGTTTTCCAAGCCACAGATTCCGCGTTTTCTCGGCTGAAAATTCTCGATGCCGTGGAATAGTACTTTATCGGACATTCTGTTCAAATGGACGAAATAAAATTTGTGTAATAAAGAGCCTTGTGCCTTTCTTCACACTTTGCGGATGAGGATTTTTTAAACATTTAAGGACTTGTCTCTAAGAATCGGGAAAATCAGCGATACCCATCTTTCGTTATATACATAATGATTAGAATAGATGTGAAAAATCATGAAACTTGTCTAGAGTGTCCAGAAAATAATCGTGATTATTGGATGATTAGATTAGATGTGAAAGATCATGAAACTTGTCTAGAGTGTCTAGAAAATAATCGTGATTATTAGATGATTAGATGTGAAAGATCATGAAACTTGTCTGGAGTGTCTAGAAAATAATCGTGATTATTAGATGATTAGATGTGAAAGATCATGAAACTTGTCTAGAGTGTCTAGAAAATAATTGTGATTATTAGATGATTAGATGTGAAAGATCATGAAACTTGTCTAGAGTGTCCAGAAAATAATCGTGATTATTGGATGATTAGATTAGATGTGAAAGATCATGAAACTTGTCTAGAGTGTCTAGAAAATAATCGTGATTATTAGATGATTAGATGTGAAAGATCATGAAACTTGTCTAGAGTCCACATGTCACCGGCATGGAGCCAACATGTTGTTCCTTGACTCTTAATAATTTAAATTAATACATTTTTCTAAGCAAACGCAATACGGAAAATTTACATTCTTGAAAATGGTCTAAATTTCGACCGAAACGATTGAATTAAATGTTCATGTGATATTTTGCAAAATTTGCTTATTGTCTCCAATTGATCGAACCAGTGCGCTAATAACATTAATTGTAGTTTTGAAGAATTGTGGATCGAGAAACAGAGAACCGTTACTTGTCTAGAATGTCTAGAAAATAATCGTGATTAAGAAGGACAGATTCACGTAAGAACTGTCTAATCTCGGTAACAATCTTATCGCCACGAGTTGATAGATGAATCCAATGCGTGAATTTCTGAAGGTTTTCTTATCCCGATACGGAAAATAAGTTTCCTGTTTAGTCTGTTGGGGATAGAGCAGAATGCGAAACCGTCTTTCAAGTGGCGATGTTTCGTCGACGTAAAGCGGAGCAGTTTCGAATCGAATATTTACAGTGTAAATTTTACACTCTTCGTGACGTGTATACTCGTACGTTTCCTATTTTATTGCCGTGGTTAATTGTGACAGGACTCGCAAACGGTACGATTCTTTTTTTCACAATGACCGAACCCAGACATTACCGGATCATCTTACACTTTCTTCAACCGAGAGACACTTCAGAGGGTCCTGGAGAATTTGTCCCTGAAGTGCGAAGTGGTCCACGCGACTGCAACGTGTTCCGTGATTTTACGATATCGCCGAAACGTCGACACGATATTCGAAACCATTCTTTGCCAGAGAAAGGCTGTCGCACAATGGTTCTTTTGTTCCGAAAGAAGAAAGAAGAAACATTTCACGAACGATTTGTATTCCATTCATGTATATAGTCTATTAATTTTATCCTCTTGTCTTACGATTCAACCCCTTGCGAAATCTAACAAATATAAATGTTACGTCTCTCTTTTTAACTGAAATAAAATTTGATTCGTTTGTAATCAATATTCAAGCACTAAAATAAATAATCTCCAGTTTTAACGATCGCAAATTTTGTATATGCACTATATGATATCGCGCACTATATGAATTTATAATACTGCAAAATTGCTAATTTCTGTATCTTTAGATCGAACCTGTAGCGCCGATATCATACAATAGTGCATATACTAAAATAAATGTAGCCGTAGAAGAAATATAAATTTTCTTTCCTACGATATTTTTCGGAATAAAGACAATCACTGTAACAATGTTTCTAAGATTTAATTTTCACTGCAAACGCAGTAGTGCAATGAATGCGAAGTTTCTTTGTCTTCTAACAAATTAGTAAGAGAAATAACAAATAAGAGAATGCAGATCGGACGAAGTGAAAGGTTATTTCACCCAGCAAAACTAGCGGACAAGTAACCAAAGAAATATCTTCGCTGACTCATTGTATTTTTATTGTAAATTGCATTCGACATCAGAGTGTTTCGAGTATTGAGAATCGGTTCATCGATCAACCAGGCGAAAGTTTCGACGTCGAACGCGTTCGGCATCAGAGAATAAATCAGTAGCAAGGAGAAAAATTACGAGCAAGACCTCCTCCGACCTAACTGACCTACCTGTTGTGCCAAGGTCACGTGGAAGATTCAATATTGATTCAGAAAATATACGAAATCAGTCGGTGAACAGGTTGGGACAGGGGTTCGGCCGGTGTTTTTATTTAGTCTGAGGTAAAGTATTTAAGAATTCAGCTCTGCGTGTTACGCGAAGCATCGCATAATTCGTAAAACTTGTTCCATATTAATCATTCAAGTGCAAAGACAACGGTGAATTTTTAATAACAAAAATTGTGGTTTACCCAAACGATTTTCTCCGTGATCATATGTTTCGATATATGTGTACGCTTGTGCTCTCGGAGAATTGCTTGCTGTTCATAACTCTGGAAGTTAACAAGTTTTATATTGATATAATTGATTCGGTGATTAAATGATTATCGATTAAATGATTTTCAACCCCCAACCCCTTCTCATGATGCGAGTAGCGACATCTACTAACCGGTACTCGAATCTCTGCGATGGTAATGTAACTACGAATCAAGTATAGGACACAGACTTTATGGGAATAGACCATTTGCCACAAACAAAACTTGAAAATATATTGTAAATTAATATCCACAACTATTTCAAGCCTTTTTATTTTCGTTCTTCACAGTTATACCTCCGTTTAATTCAATTATTCACCATGTCACTTCCTTGAAAATTTATTTCAATCTGGTCTTACAAAAGTGTCCAAAACTGTTTAACAAAATTTACAATTACTCGATGAAATGAGAAACTGTATGCATTTATAAAATAGAAATTCGCATTAACGACATCTTGACAATATAACAATCTACATTAGCAACACCCGTTAGAATTCCTCGTCGGTAATATAACTGACTTCTTTGTCGGTGAGAAAAGTTTATCATGTTAGTGTCATTTCCTATCTTACCGGGTTTACGTTTGATAAAAATTAAATATAATTATATCCAAATCTAACCCAGAATTAGCCCAGACCAAGTTAAAAAAAATTGCATACTTATACAGATAAGATAACAGACTTTTTTTCAAGTCGCCAAACATCCCTTTAGGAAACATGTTTTTAATGCAAAATAAACCTGTGTGCAAACGTTTAAAAAAATTCTGTAAACATTCTTCAGATCAACTATCAGCGATGTAGAATTAATTAAATACGAATTCTTAATTAGCCATCATTTTTTCTAGAGAATCGCTGTTCCAAATACACTGTCAGAACGAAATGAAATTACGATAGAAACGAGTTTGAAATAAAAATCAGTTGAACCCGTGCCGGTATTATTCTCCCCGAAATAAAAAGTGTAAGATTTGAACAGTGGCGGCTCAAATCAAGTGGAGGCCCCAAGCGGTAAAACCTTTCGGGCCCACAAACTCAAGTTAGAAATAAAAGTTGAAAGAAAACTCTCCTAAACTTAATTTTTCGTAAATAAATTAAATTGTTTTGTAAAAAAAAACAAGTGAATATTGCGAATTCGGTGCAGTGGCTGTTCAATTTAAAAACTCCCCTAAACTTATTAACAAAAAAAAAACGTAATGAAAATATTTCATACCTTTACACATTAAATAAATTTCTTTGAAATTCGGGGCCCTATGGTATCCCGGGGCCCCACGCGGCCACTTAGTCCGCTTACCATTAGATCCGCCACTGGATTTGAATGATGTAAAGGGTATCCATGTGAAAATTCGATTTTCTATGGGACAATTTTCAAAAATTTCTTCAGGGGGTTGCCGAGACGTGACGCAAGACGAGCCGCGAGGAAAAGAAAGATACTTTTTTGGTATCATCTTCCCGCTGGACGGTCCAAACAGATGGTTCACGTCCGAAAGCTCGTAACGATACTCCGTCTTGTAAACAGTGCCAGCCCGGGGAAAGTATTGTCGGCCCTGCTGTCACGCTTCAACCAGCCCCGATGCCAGAAAATCGTCTTGAGCATTCCCACCGTGAGGAAGGACGGGTGGTGGAAGAAAGAGTTAAGATTTATAACTTCCGGTTCGTCGAAGAAAATTCTTAGAAGATAGCGTTTCCCTCGCGGAGGATCAGGCTCGCTAAAAATCCATTGGCCCTTGATCGACGAAATCGAATCGATCCGCAAAAACTAATACGTCCACTCGGTCTTCCATATTTCATATCTTAACGCGAAATCAGCGTAAACGCTATCTATTTCAGTATCGTATCAATCACTCGCAAATTTATGCGCATTCACTAACTATCCGAAGAGTTATAGTACCGTGAAAACAATCTCATCGTGTTGTTAGACGACCGCGTGTTTACTTTAAGTTAATTCATTTGCTCCGCTGTTTCCCCTAACATTAGTCTTACGGCGATCTGAATGGTCCTCTCTAAATATTTTCATATTCTTTTGGAAATGTGATCGAAACATTTTCCGTCTTCGCAGGGTGATGAGTTGTGTAGTTTCGAACTCGTTTTTTTTTTTTCGCGGTGAAATATTATCGAGGAGAAGGATTTTGAAATTTTTTTGTCGCGCCAGGGATGTTTCTTGATATTTTCGATTTTGTTCGTTGAAATGATAAAAGGAGCCGCCGATAGGTGTTCATGGTTTCGAGATTCGAGAAATCGCGCGCGTTTACCATCGGCTCGTAAGTCGCAGGCCGCGGCATGTTCACGGTGCCAGGTTTCTATTCCGGTAGGGCGAGTCTTTTAACAAACGGTCGTTAATGTTTAACGGCGCCGTTAAATGCCGGCCAGCAAGATGGCTGCAGCTGTAATGCTCTTCGGTTCCAGTTCGAACGAGGCCGATCGACCAGATCGTATCAGCCCGGTGTAATTCTGTACATCGGTTTTAATATTGCAAAAGAACTTTCATCCCTGAAAACCCATAATTTTTCATCGCTCGAATCAACCCGATTACATAAAACGGAAAACATTTCGCCGTGCTAGAGGATTTGTTAACCCATTAAATTTATATCAATTATTGTTTGACCATTAACAATATAACTGTTCGTGGATTTAAATGAAATTTTCATTTCAATTGAGTGATTGCATTTTCAACCAGGTAGCCATATTGAATTTCTTTTTAAAATTTCTTTAAATTCTTTTTAATATCTCTGTTAACAAATAGCAAAGTTATTGTATATTTTATATTGAATTATATATTGAAACCATAAAATATAACATCGTTGAAAATCGTCGAAAATATTGATTATTGACATAAGGGTTAATGTACATTGTGAAGATCCCCTTAAGGGTGTAAAATTGTTAAAATGGCTAGAGCAATTTGAAACAGCTGCTAATGAATTCAATTAACCGATTAAAAGCTCTATTTGCGTGAACATTCGCTATCTACTAGCCATCAATTATTCACCCGCAACTCTGTTCCTTCTTTTCGTAAATAATCCCGCGGTATGTTTGCCCTACTTGTTTGGCACACGGTCGAGGACCAGCCGCAAGCGGTTATGAGCGAATATTAATTCGCAAGCTTGCGAACGAAGTGAAATAAAGCTGGCGGCCCACTAGCGCCGATTGTAATCGCCTAAACATTGTGGCGAGTCGAATAATAAATCTTTCTAATTCACGGCGAATGGATTGCGCTTCTGCAAGCATTACAGTTGCGGCGGGGAACGTTGCGCCGCCATATTGTGTCGCTCGAATGGCACAATCAGGTTCGTATAAACAAATCATTGCGCAACGTGGACAAATTCCTTTCGTTATTTAAATTGGATTCGATGTTTATTCTTGCGGCACTTATAACACCAATGAAAACATTAAATTGTCACTAAAGTTTCTATTGTTCAACAATGTCCTAATAATTTGTTCGTTAACATTCTATTACCTCTTTAGCTTCTTTTTATTTAGCCGCGTAATTTTTTTAGTTCAAAGGAACTAGGTATAATTTGTTAATTAAAACATTTTTGATTAATAACAAAAGTTTATTAAAACAAAGAACAATTTTGCAGAATTATCAAATAATCATCGACGTTTCGATACTAGTTTGAATCCTTTTCAAGATGTATTTTCATTGCGTCTGTAAAAATATATATTTATTGTACAATTTTCAAACTATACTATTAAACTGCTTGAAATTAATAATACAAATTGTCTGCAAAATTGTTCTTTGATTTCTCAGTAGTAATTGATCGAGCCGTAGCGCCGAGAACATTAAACTTTTGTTATTAACAATAATACGATCGATATAAGAGACATATATTTCTGGTTAATGTTCGTTTAATATTTAGTTTCATAGACATTCGATATAAAGCTTTGAAAATTATTGAAATTTTCAGGCTGGTTGCATTGTCCCAGTCGTTGCACTTTGGAAACCCATAAAAATACGCGATTTACTCTTTAATCAACAGCGTGATTAAATTTCGCCTTGCGCCTAGTAATAGGCATCCCGCTGCGTCGAAATTTTTCAGTAAACCGTTCCGCACCCCCGTCGAGTCTCGTTGTTTACGCAACGTGTGTACCCCACTTAATCCAGTGTTTTAGTGTTTAGATCTCGACTACCGTAGGGGGTTGTTCTGACACGACCTCTTCAGCCTTCGTACCGGGTTCCCTTTTTTTTACCCTCGTTTGTCTTTTCTTTCGTTAAATCTAGAAAAACGAGGAGAAAGCAACGTGCTTCCGTATGTCCAACTCAGTGGTGGATCTAATGGAAAGCGCACTAAGAGGCCGCGTGGGGCCCCAAATTTTAAAGAAATTTATTTAATTGTAACTGTATGAAATATTTGATTTTTTGTCATTAAGTTTAGGAGAGTTTTCTTGCAGCTTCTATTTCTAATTTGAGTTTCAAGGCCCCAAAATTTTTATCGCTTGGGGCCTCCACTTAAATTGAACAGCCACTGCACCGAATTCACAACATTCATTTGTTTACAAAACAATTCAATTTATTTACGTAAAATTAAGTTTAGGAGAGTTTTCTTGCAGCTCCTATTTCTAACTTGAGTTTCAAGGCCCCAAAATTTTTATCGCTTGGGGCCTCCACTTAAATTGAACAGCCACTGCACCGAATTCTCAACATTCATATCTTTTTTTTACAAAACAATACAATTTATTTACGAAAAATTAAGTTTAGAAAAGTTTTCTTGCAGCTTCTATTTCTAACTTGAGTTTCAAGGCCCTAAAATTTTTACCGCTTAGGGCCTCCACTTTCCTTGAGCCTCCACTGGTCCAACTTGAACCTCGTCCGAGGTACTCGAAGATTGTTTACAGACGAGCAAAGTTGATGTTAAGAACGAGGGTTGGATGCAAGATCTCTGACAAACGTAAAAATTGTCTATTCCACTTTTCCGATGTTAACTTCTAATTGCTCGCATATATTATTTACAATCTTCAAACCTCAAATGTGTTTCGAACATAAACAAAAGTGTCGTCCACACTGGCAAATATTTATTTGGCATTACAGTAGTTATTCAAAGGTGAATGAAAATGTAAATTCAGCGATCTTCTTGCCGGTGAAATCGATAGTACTCTCGTGATTTTAACGGAAAAATTTGAAAACACTGATTGGCGAGTGGAAAATTGGAAAAATGTAAGGACAATGGAGATGTTTCGCTAAGATCCCGTGAAATCCGAGCTTTCGCCGAGAGTATCGCAGGGAATCAAGGGTAGCTACCGGTAGAAACTTACGCGCAGGAGAGAGAGACTTGCGCTCTTTCCAAAATAGCAGCATCGGCGGGTAAACATGTCTTATTTTGAGAGCCAGTCTTCCATCTCCCTTGCTCTACGGTCTGCTCGACGGGCCGAGCCTGATCTTACGCAAAAGAAACACTATCCAGACACTGTACGCCAAGGATGGACTGCAGAAATCCGGAGGGAAGATCACGATGCTCGAGGAAAGCAGGACGAGAACGTGTTCGCCAGGGATTTACGAGCTTCTGGACGGATCGATCGAAGGGACGATGGCTTGTCTCGCGATCTCTGGATCGCAAGGAACATCCACGAACCAGAATTGAAATTGCACATAGATCAGTTTTTCGCCGATAAGTACCGGAAGTTTACGAAGCTACCAGAAAGATGGCAGAAAATCAACGAACGAAATGGAAAACATTTGATTCGTTGAAGAAATAATTGGATTTTATTTCACCTTAACCTTCATACGTTCCTTAAAAAATAGCTGCATAAAAAAGACTAGGGTAACAATTCACCCATTTTTATTTTACACGTTAAATCAACACATTGGCAATGTCCTACCCATGACACTCACAGAACTAAATTTACACATAACCTGAGATCACGAGGTTTTTTTCTTCCTATGTCGTGTAATGTTCTACTCCACAGACCTACATACACTACATGTAAGATCATTTGTTCCTTCCTAAAAGATTGTGAGCTGTATATATATAGCGTCACGTATAGTAAATGTAAGATTCTGGCAATGTATCTTCTTTGATTTGCAGCGATCTAAGTTAACTCACCAACTGTGTAAAATTAAATTACAGCTACCCTTATGCTTAAAAATGTTAGATGCCCGACCCAACATTAAAGCTTGTCTTCTTATACTTCATTTCCTAAAGCATTGTAAAGTACGAATTTAATTTGATTTAATATTGTCTATGTATGTATGAATATGTATTTACTGTAATTTACATTTGTACAGCAGATATAGATCTCAGTTGAGATCTGAAATGCTTAATAAAAAGAAAATCAACACATTGTGTTTCATTTATAGCGTCACATTTTGAAGACGTACATCTCACGACGTGGACGTAAAAGGACGAATAATTTCACAGTATGCGAAATTATTGAATGGGTGAATTATCACCCTGAGGAACGTACGAGGGTTCAAATACCGAAATTGTTTCGTGACTCGTATCAGATTGCGCACTGTTTCCTTCGGATTCGAACACTTTTCACGCGGTCCTTCTTCAGGGTGGTTCGACCCTCTGAAGTGGTGAAAACAGTCCGCCCACTGTTCTCAAGGATCCGCGTGAGAAAGGTTGTCGTCGCAAGGAAACGACATGGGTGGTGGTGCTTGTGTCCCTAATCCTCGTATCGACCTATTTTTTATGTTCTTAGTATTCTTTAATTAAAATACCGAAGCGATCAAACCTCAAGCGAATTTTCAAAATGAATTTAGAAAATCCAACAACTCCATTAGACTGTAAACTGTGTTTATCAATAAAAAGAACAAGTTTCATTTTGTAATTATTGTTCCATTTGCTTACTTACTATGTAATAGTGTCACCGATAGTTTTTTATGTTTCGGTTAACGAGTGTTTTCCTCGCTGTTAATTAAAGTTACACCGTAGAAGCAGGATTATAAAAATGTTTCTGGAAAACACAAGGCAGCCGGTCTGTTAACCACGTGCTGCTCCATTTTGCCCCTTCCATTGGCGTGGCCGTCGTGTTCTCGCGCGGGACGCCGGACAACAAAGGAAGGAAAAGAGAAAATTGTTTGGTTTGAATACAGTTTAGGGCCTAATCAAAACAGTGACCCGTTGCCAGAGAAAAGATATCAGTTTCCCTAAAGGATGCCGCACAAAATTTCCGCCTGCGCACACCCGAAACGTGAAATTAGAAATGAAGATCTCAAAACTACCTAGGCGAATACATTTTTTACTGTATAACTCGTGAAGTTATAAAAATCGTTTGGTATTCTTCCTTGTTCCAGTACGTATTGTTACTGGATCTTATTAAATCGAAGTGAATACAAGACTGCTATTATTATAAAGGAATACAACTAGACTGCGGATGTTTATGCAATTTTTATAGTCACATTTTAAGAGAAAGTAGAATTAAATAAAATCCTTTAGATCCGAAATAAAAATTGTACTAAATTCTATCGACTTTTCTATTCTAGCGATTTCGTGAAAATTTCAATGGAACGTAACGTCACTAGGATGTAGGGCTCGTTAGCTCTGATGTTAACACTAGAAAGACTGAAACTTAGTATATACCTATATTGTCCAAAAGCAATCAAAATGACTGTGTTGTGAAAGAATAACTAATGTATAAAGATTTTATTATTATGTACTTGTATGTTATCATGTGACGATAATCGAAAAAAAAAATGAAAACTGTTATTTCAATACAGAGCCGAACTGGTCATATAAGAAATTTACTCAATTCAATAATAAGTCATTTGATTATTTAAAATTTCCCAATCAGTCAAAATGACTGCTTTTGGGCAATATAGGTATAACACACATATATATACCGGAAATGAAAGAGGGGGGAGGTAACTACAATTATTAATAAACGCATTTATATGTTGTATAAAAAGTCACAAAATTATAAGAAATCGTGTCATTATATACACAATTGTTTTTCTAATTGAAATTAAAAAGCAGTCAAAATGACTTCCTTGGGCAATCTAGTGTTAATTAGGACGATGCAGGAAAGCTTCGGTTATCGTACGGTCGCTGCGCGTCGAACAGGTACGTAGGAAAAGGAACCCTTCCGAAAGGGAACGTAGGGTGGAAGCCGCGACAGGAACGTAGGGCTCGTAACGTGCACCCACGGATCAGCGGTATAAAATTACGGTATCGTGTAAACAGAGAATATCGTCGGCGCGTCTGATGGCCGCTTGGGTGGCCGTCAGGGCCTCACGTGTTCTCCACAAGCAGCGAGACTCTAACTTCGGCAACTCGTCGCTGCCGGATCCATCGAGATCCCTGAAGAACGGAAATTCGCGAGCGGATTCACGAGCATCACCGAACCGGAGACCATAAACACACTTCTGATGGTGTTTCTCCAGTTTCCACCCCGATGAATAAGGTAAGGACTCGATATTTGGACATCGTTATATACAAATCCTTCGAATCGAAGGATTAGCAGAGTTTTGGAGGGGTTTTCGGGTCGCAGGATCTATTCTGCTGTTTCTTATTTCTTATCTTTTCTTTTCTCTTATTTCTTATTATCTCTATCTCTCTTATTTATTATCTCTTATATTTCTCTTATATAATTCTGCTATTACTTCTACTTGTATGAAAATATAGAGTCCCATGAAAATCACCGACACGATTTTCACCGACAACATTTCAACGCCTCCATATTTGAACGACAGTACCTTTGATCGACAACGAATTTGTCAACGAATTTATTTTATATCCATTGTCGATCAAATTCGTTTTCGATTAAAGGCGTTGCCGGTCAAATCTGAAGTCGGTGAAATATTGTCAGTGAAAACCGTGTCGTGGAAATTTTTGTCGGTGATTTCCACGGGACCCGAAGATATATAAATATATTTTATAACTTCCCGATTTATAGAGAAGTTATTATAATTCATTTAGTGTTCTCACTATGGTTTTACGTCGCAGCAATCATTTTATAAACGAAAGAAACCGATACGATCTTTTTCCGGTATCGAATATCTCGTGACATGATAATTTTTTAATTCCACCGATTATACAGAAAAGGTCCACTGTGGCGGAGGATCGAAATTAAAATGGCCACCGCGCGGCGGATGTAAACACAGTCGGAGAGTCCGTAAGGCGCACGTGAGGCCGCAATGTCTGGTTCCGGTCTGCGGTTTTCCGACGGGAACACGTGCGACCGAAACGGGTTTTCTTCGGGTGGTCTCCCGTTTTATCTGAAAAAGAGCCATCGGGAACTGTCGCGATTCGGAGAGAGCCCCGTTGTTTACAGTCGAAGCGGAACAAAGGCGGCGTCCACGCGCCGGAAGGATTATTTTCTTTTCGTATCTGATGCTGATAATCTCCCTCACGCAAAAAATAAGGTGCACCGATAAAACGGTTTCAAGGGGTCCGCGTTACTGGGAAGAGGGATGGAGAACTATAGCTCCTAGAATTTTGAGCATTTTGATTTCAAAAATGATATAGAACAGTCTAATCTAAAGGGGCCCATTCACGGTCAAGGAAATTGCGCAACATTATTAACCGTGAATGGTAGTGATTGACTAATTAATTAATACAATATGGATGGACATCATGCTGCACAATAATTGTTGCCCAATATACTTGATGTACTAAAGGTAAAATTTTGTCTCAATCGCACTTGAAATATATGTATAATAAATTTATAAAACCAAATAAATATAATAATAGTTGAACAAAATATTGGGACGCAGCCAAAAAGAACGAAAAAGAAAGCACATACTTGTTGCGACAAAATAGAAATTAAAAGAAGAATAATTAATTTTTTTCTATAATTTTCTATAATAATTAGGTTTTTTCAGACGCAAACATGTCTCTCTTGATAATGATCCACATTGGGATCGAAACGTTGAGGATATGCTAATTATTTGCAAATTTCTTGTTGTTTATTGATCGAACCATGCGACGAAATCATAAATTTATTATATATACTTGATGTACGTTCCTCAGGGTGAAAATTCACCGATTTACCTTTTTTACATATTGTAAAACGACTGATTTCTATTTGCCCGTGTTGCAAAATGTATTTCTTTGAAATGTCACACTATAATTGAAGCATAATTCGTAGATTCGAAATGTGAAGTGAGAAGGGGTGAAATATTATTCTAGGATCTTTTATGCAACTATGTCCGAGGAATAATGCGAAAAGTCAACGCGAAACTGGCGTCCGATTTCCTTACGAAACATTCGAGAAATGCGACACGCATTTTCTGACTCATCCTTGTCCAGGGTCGATTAGGTTTTTGTCTCTCCAGGCTAGGGCCACTCGAGGCTGTCGCGGAAGACGTCACGAGGGAAACTTGGAAGCAATAAAATAGTAAACACTATCCTTACGGCGCGGGGTTCGCTCGAGTGTCCTGGCAGACTGAACAAGGACCATCTCGACGTCTTGAAAGCCCTCGAGCCACCATTTCTATCTAATTTCCCCTGAAGTGGTCGATCGTAAAATTGAGAATTTATCAAGACACCAAGTGTCCACGGAGACACCACAAAATTAACCATAATTTTTCTTTTATCTGCTCGTTTGGACATTCTAATGCTCGAGCGAAATAACTAATGATTTTAATATCACTTTTTTCTATTATAGAAAATCTCATATGAGATTTATTTCAACATAATTGAAATACAGAATACAATGCATACAATACAGAGAAAATAAAAATGTACAAAACAGAATATGATACTGAATTAATATCACTTTTTTCTGTTATAGAAAATCTCATATGAGATTTATTTCAACATAATTGAAATACTGAATGCAATGCATACAATACAGAGAAAATAAAAATGTACAAAACAGAATATGATACTGAATTAATATCACTTTGATTGGCTTATTTGCTTCCGAATGACTTTAGATACTTTTATTTTAAATATTGTATAGTAGCGGTACCAGTATTTGAATTAGCAGCTAATTTTCGTAAAGATGTCCTTCGAATATCATGGCAATGGAAGTTTAATATTCTCGTTTTACGGAATACATGTTTGTTGGATGATTTGTTTAATTTTTTCGATTCGAGTGGAAGAGCATGTGAGGAGAAAAACTGAGATCCGGCCCGAAGCCAGGGACAAGATGGCCGTGACGCTTCTCTTTCGTCGGATCGTTCCTCGTAACGCAAACAAACTCCTTGAGAATTCGAGGTCTAGAGGATGCACGGGATATCGCTAGATGAACGTCGCATTAGGGTGACATTAAATGATTGCTATCTCGGTGGTCCATTCCCAAATTTCCGTGTCTTCCACGAAACTTCGAAGGTAGCTCCGTATCAAATCTCATAATATTAACCCTCCGCGTAACCCAGAATGTATAATTCAAAATTGTCAAACTAAAGTTAAGTTCGAATAAATTAACTTAACCCTTGTGCTCCATTTAAGTGAACATAATCCTGTGTGTTTCTTTACAAGGGATCTATACAAGGAATAAGAAAGGATATTTCGAAATTCAACCCCTAAGGGGGTGAAAAGGGGTTGCAACGTTTGTACGAGAAACATTTTAATTGTGGTCGGATTTGATTGATACTTGGTCTTAATGCTCTTTGATATAATTAATCAAACACCTATTTCGACATTTTAAAAAATTCAACCCCTAAGGGGGTGAAAAGGGGTTGCAACGTTTGTATAAGAAATATTTTATTTAGTAGTATATAGAGAGGTACTATAAGTATAAACCAAATAGCCTTAACCCTTAGATACGTGGTGGTTTTCCAAGAATCAATTCCTTATAAATTAAATTCAAATAACTTACATTCGACAAATGGGGTAAAATGGTGTGAATAAGCCTAAAAATCGGTATGGATATTGTTATTGATGTTTAGGGACGTTAATTAAGAACGTGGTAAAATGGCATCAATTTTAAAATCTAAGATGGCGATATGACATAAAATTAAAACTCTATAGGGGTGAATTGGGGGTTAAAAGGTTTTATGGAGATCAATTTTCAAGGGCATTAAACAGTTTCTTGTGCGAACGAAGCCGTTAAATTTAGAATTTTAGAATCTAAATTTTAGAATGAGCACAGACTAATGTGGTACAAAATAATCTGTTCATCTATTCGCAGCAAAGGTGATCGTGGTTCGTTCGCCTAAACGGCTTATCAGAATTTCATCTGAGAAAGTTGAGGAGCGGAAACGTCGGGGGACATGGATCGAATCTTTCAGCGATCGTAATACATACAGCCGGACCTCTCGATAAGCTTTGGTCCCTATTCTTTCAGGCCTAGTAAATCGACACTCTGTCACGTGCTTAAACGTGTAAACATTTCGCCCCGATCGACTCGTGACTCGTGATCAACGAACCAATTGATAAGAGGACCGAGCAAATTCGTAGAAAAAATAACGTCACCCTCTGGGAACAGGAACCTACGAATCTTCGAGCAAGGTAAACATTTTCTAATTTATTCGTACGGAACAGACATCCATTTATTCAGTCTGCACTGCTGGCGAGTAACGTAACAATACTTGTCATTCCGCTCGCGTTTTTATTTTTCTAGTAATTTCGAAGTTTTTGTATCGGACAACCAAATCCACTGATTTAATTAATCGTCAACATTTAACCCTGATCTTGTTAATTTTACACAGTTTTCTTGAAATAAGTTATACCGTTCTGTTATTCGTAGGTAAATTTTCCCGAAACTTCGTGCGACTTTTATTTTATTAGAAAAACCTACGATGTAAATGTTAACTCATCAATTTGACTTTAAAAAACATTGAAGTTTTTAACTTCCCGATTTATAGGGAAGTTATTGTAATTCTTATTTTGGGTTACTGTGTCAATTTGACACCGAGGGACAGAAATTTCACCGTTCGTGAAATGAGAAACGGATGAGGGTTGTAATTAAAAGAATAGAAGCCACACGAAGTTTCGTACAAATTTATACCTACAAATAAGAGAACAGTATAACTTTTAACCGTTTCACATATTTGTACCGCAGCTGAGCGTTTGGTTAAATATAGTAAATCGCCGGAGTCTCCGAAAACAAATATTCAATGACGTCGCGCGATCGCAGGACCGTAGGGGTTGAATACAAAAAATACCTTTTCTACGTAAAAATAAATGCGCGCAAAGGCTTAAATATTCGAAGAATGCGTGATTCATGGAAGTATACTCGGTTGCGAGTGATGCTCGGCGAGAAGCTGGTGCGGCGAGTCGAAACTTCCCGATAATTGGGATTAATTTCTGGATAATCGATGATGCTGCAGAAATTCAGCGAAGAAGAACGGAAAGGGAGGCGGTTCTGTACTCGGGCGGAGCATGAGTTCAGCATCTCGTTGGCCGACAGGTGGACCAATCGGTTGTGGAAGCTTTTTCATAGTCGTCGAACTGGCAAGTGTACCGAGATTGTGAAATTGATTAGCGTCGCTCGCGGGGTAATCGGTTCCGAAGACGTTGCGATCGCCGGGCGAATGTGTTCTATAATAAAATCGAGTGGTCTGTGCAGACGATCTGTTTAAACTGCAACGTAGACTGCAGTAATTATTTAATTTTATCGATCGTAATGAATTGATAAAACTGTATGCTATCGGCGCACAAGTTCGATCATAATGAAAAAACAAGACCATTTTAAATTATTGAGAATAATTTAATTTTTGCAAAATTGCTTTGTTTTTTCATTATGATCGAACTTGTGCGCCGATAGCATACAGTTTTATAGACTGCAGTGTTTCGAACCTGTAAATTTGATTCAAAACTAAAATTAATGTTATTGGCGCACTGGTTCGATCAATTAGAGACAATAAGCAAATTTTCAAAATATCACATGAACATTTAACTCAAGGTTTCGGTCGAAATTTAGACCATTTTCAAGAATGTAAATTTTCTGTATTGCGTCTGTAAGAATTTGCCTAACCATATATTAATTAATTGATAAATTCTTACAGACGCAATACAGAAAATTTACATTCTTGAAAATGGTAAAATTCAGACCAAACCTTGAATTAAATTAAATTTGTGATATTCTACAAATTTGCTTATTGTCTCCAATTGATCGAACCAGTGCGCCAATAACATTAATTCTAGTTTTGAACAATTGTCGATCAAGATACAGAGAACTGTTGTAAAGATTGGCAAGAAGAATCAATTGATAAATGTAAAATAACCGAATGAAATTCGTGCAATCAACTATGTTTGAACAGAACGAATTCAGCAAGTGACCATTTCTAACATTCTGTAGCCAAAACACAAAAGAAAAATGTATGAACAGCAACACGATCAAAAAGAATTTAGATACAAAAAAAAACACGAACAATAAATGAAAAAACAATAAGCACATAAAATCGTTGAAATTCTTTCAATTCGTCCGAGAGTAGAATCGTCCTTCAGGATAAGAAAGTCGAAGAGCAACGAAACCGCTAGTACGAATCAAACAGTAAACAGACCGCGTTCGTGGTAAATCATGAAACGTCTCAATCAATTGTTCGGATTGAATGAGCGCGGTTCGAAAACCGATGCCGTAGATACCGTAACAATGAGAAACGAATAGTTATGCAATCTCGATCATCGTTCATCTCTTGTCCTAATTCTCATCCTGACAGTCCTTAGCCAGGCGTGACGGTATCTCACCATACGCTTTCCCATTGGCGGTATCTGTGAATCGTAGTCCGGTTCACGAGACTCCGTCCAATGGGGAGTCGGTTACCGCCTATCGTTCGATCACGCCTACCATGGACGCGAGGCTGCGTGGTGACGACGGAACACGCGTCATCGCGACGCGGCAAGCTTCCACCGCGTTCAGAACGGATCCGTTGGTCCAGTCATCCGAAAACACTTAGAGTCGCATCACAGCGCACGGTCCAGAACCCGAGTCTAAATAATTGACCCCACCGTGCGGCCCCGTTCAAACAATTTACACCGGTGCACACGTAAATAACAACCGCGGCGCACTTCCCGTCAATTGTGATCGCAGAGAAAACCGCGTGGCCGGCACGCGAGTCCTCGACAAAACACGCGCGAGTTGTTACACGACCGTGATAATATCTGCGTTTTCTTAGTTTGGATATCAGTGACAGAACTGGTGGACGTTTCTGTTGGTTGAAAGAGAATTGGTGAAGTGACGAGGATTCGAAAGTATCCCAGAATGTCGATGGCAGCGTGACCAGAGGTAGAACTCCAATGGACCAGACAGTGATAGTCCCGTCGACACCTCGCGCCGCTGAGAACGCGAGGATCATCATGAAGAACGAGTCGGAAGCGTCGTTGCACTTGCAGGACCAATCTCCATTGACCCATCCGAATTCCTCTACGGTGCTACCGAGGACCAGTCTAACGATCAGCAGTGGTTTGAGTCAGGACCAGAGCCTGGACTCGTTGATCTGTAATCCTTCCAGCACGGAGCTGCCGAGAAAGCCTGGCGCGCGTCGCCAGGAGAAACCGCCTTACTCCTACATCGCGCTGATCGTGATGGCGATCCAGTCGAGTCCCGGCAAGAGGCTGACCCTCTCGGAGATCTACTCCTTTCTTCAGCAACGGTTCCCGTTCTTCCGAGGCGCTTACCAAGGCTGGAAGAACTCTGTGCGCCACAACCTCAGCCTGAACGAGTGCTTCATCAAGCTACCGAAAGGGCTGGGCAGACCAGGTAAAGGACATTATTGGACGATCGACCCGTCGACGGAGTACATGTTCGAGGAAGGTGGCTTCCGACGGCGGCCCAGAGGTTTCCGTCGCAAATGTCAAGCTCTGAAGCCTCAGTATCCTCAGTACTTCTCTGGAAATGGACCGATGAGCGTCCAGGCACCTGGTTACGAGAACATGGCACCCACCAGCATGGATTATGCGAACGGCTATCAGAATCAGTATCAGAACTATCAGGAGTACGCGATGTACGCTCCTGGATCCGCGGTCTCCGCGGACTGGGCCTATCCCGAGGCTAGCTACAAGACACCACCCATCGCTGAAGTGACGTACAAGACGACGGAGGTCACCTACAAGACCGGCGAACCGTTGTACAGGAACGGTGATATCGTCGCTTTCAAGAGCGAACCTGGTTATCCGAGAAACCAGGAGCAGCTGGCTTACAGGCCTACGGAAGGATTCTCCGCGAAGGATCATCAACAGCATCATTCGGACTCGGTTTACAAGGACAACGAAGCCATGATGGCCTACAAGTGCCAGTCCGTGGCAGCTTCTCAGACACCTGGACAGGACTATTACGTAGCTTACGGCCTCGGGGTCAACAATGCTGGCGGAAACGTCAATGCTGCCATTCAGGGAATCTCGGAAACAGGGAACAGCAGCCCCGCGGGGAATGTCAGCTCCTCGCATAGCGGTTGCCAGACACCTGTGACAGACAATGGTGAGTACCCTGTATCTACCTGTCTTTGAATTGTTCTCAAGGCGTCGTCAATGGTCTCGTGTAGGTGACACTAGAGTTCAACCCATGATCTATTATGTTGTAATAACGTAGGGATATGCCATCGGTGCCGGAACACGGTTGTTCGTGTGCTTTTGATAAGTCCAAATGTCGTTTCAGCCGTAGAGGGAATCTTTCTATATTCTTCTATCTTTTTATATAAAAATGATGGCCTGACTTATTCAACTATCAACGCTCAGGCTAAAGCCTTGGACCTAGAAACCTAAAATCTTGCATAGATGTTTCCTTTATGATCTATACGAGGGATAAGAAAGGATATAGGTATTCAATTATCGATCGTAAATGTTTTTAATAACTCAGTTAATTTATTATCGGCGTCATGATCGAACCATGGCGCCGATAATAAATTAACTGAGTTAATAAGAAAGGATATTTCGAAATTCAACCCCTAAGGGGGTGTAAAGAGGTTGCAACGTTTGTACGAGAAATATTTTATTTGTGGTCGGATTTGATTGATACTTGGTCTTAATGCTTTTTGATATAATTAACGCTAGAACTACCGGACCAGTCAAAATGACTGATGCGAATTTTTTGTCGATTAGAAATATTAAAAGTATAAATGTTTTTTTGAGAATTTTTTTTAGTAAACTTCTCTATTGAAGTACATATTTAAATATCCCCTGTACGAAATCTAAATAAATGACATATTGTCATTATTAGAAGGCAATGTATACCAACTGCGTTTAGTGCTTGGTAGTTCTAGTGTTAATGAAACACCTATTTCGGCATTTTAAAAAATTCAATTCCTAAGGGGGTGAAAAGGTTGCAATCTTAAATGAAATTATTAGATAACGGTATTGAGGATGACTTGTTAGTTCACAATGAAAATTGCTGTTACTATTGAAAGTTCCATTAAAAAGTTTTTAGCCATGTACCAGATTTTTCAAAATTATGCAATAATCACCGGTCGGTAATGTGTTCAAATAGCTTGTGTGTTGGTTCACGATTATTTATAATTTGTATTATATTATTCAGAAGATCACAATGCATTGAAAAACAATGTGCGGCAAAATAATCTCTACCTTGAGTTTCAAATTGCACTAAATAAAAAAAAAAAGAAATTACGAGGATTAAGAATTAGTGTAAGGGTTTGCCGTTGACAATGACCTTTACATAGACATCCTTCCGTGCAACTGCTTACGTTAGTTTGTGTAGATTCTATTCTGAATTGTATGTGTAACGTGAAACAAGAACGTGTGTATTGAAGAATTAAGATTTCACATCGTTCCACGCGGAAATGAGGACGCAATTAAGCCGCAGCGTTTCGGTGAATAATCGAAAAGGTTAAGCGCAATTTTAGTACCGCTGATTCCGTTCCGGAAATGATTTATTGGAGACGAAATAGATCTAATCGATGTCTGATGTTCAACTTTCGCGAATTCTTTTCGCGACTGAAAGGGAATGTAAATGAAGCTTGTTTTATAGTCTCGAATGATTCGCACCAATTGTTATTGAAAATTATTGGGAACGTCCCTCGAGCAGCAGCCGGACGTCTCGTTAGCGAGAAACAGACTTTCGCAGACTTCGCAGACGTTCGTCTGTCGTTGCGATTCACGAGTCCACGTCGAGATGCCGAAGGCAACAATGACAATTCATGACGGTCGAGGGCCATCTGGAAAACCGGCGACGGTTTACGGGCGCCGGGGTGCCGGATACCGAAACTGTCGGCTATTCTTTCACAAAGTGTGTCTCGACACGTTTTACGTTCACGCGATCCTGCCTCGTTCTGAAATTCTTTGTCAACTAGAACCGTTATTCTTCCTCCATTATCCTATATCAATTATTTGAATTTGCAAAATAATTTACTCGTTCCACAGTGGCGGTTCAAGTCAAGTGGAGGCCCCAAACGGTAAAAATTTCGGGGCCCTCGAACTCGCGTTAGAGATAGAAGTTGGAAGAAGACTCTCCTAAACTTATTAACACTTGGCATGCGGGCAACGTACTTTTATATATAGTAATTTATATTTAGTAAATTTGTGGTGGATAGCACGTATTGTATAATTACATCGTGTGACATTGTATGTGTGTTGTTTGCGTTGCTAGGCAACGTTTCGCATTTTTTATTCCCTCAAGTTTCGAAATTTTTATTCCCACATGTTGGCGATGAAGTATACCCGCATGCCAAGTGTTAACAAAAAGGAAAAGTAATGAAAATATTTCATACCGTTACACATTAAATAAATTTCTTTGAAATTCGGGGCCCTATGGTATCCCGGGCCCCACGATTAGTCCGCTTTCCATTAGATCCGCCACTGCTCGTTCCTAAAGTACGATAATATCGACTCTCTGATCAGTTTTGTTCACCCAATTCAACTTTATTCAATTCTAGTATCAGCTATGTAGCTTTGATCCAACCATTTCTCGTCTAGATAAATACAGAATCCATCTGCATCGAGAAAGTATTCTTCGCGCAAGACTACAGACACGAAATCACTACGGTTGTGACAGAACCTATTAGTCGGGGTGACATTCCTGTCACACCCCATGCGAGAAGTCGTAATTCGTAACTAGTAACCGAACACGTGTAACACGGCGTGACACGAAACACCGACGCGTTTCCCCATCAGATTAATTTAGCGTGGCGACCCTCGTTTCCACGGGGCGGCAATTAAACGCTTGTTAAACGTCTTCTGACGACATCGTTTTGGGATAATTTATCTCCATCTTCGAATCTATTTCGCACTTTTCTTCTATCCATTTAAATTATTTTCTTTTCTATTTTTTTTTACACTACCCAGATCAGACTGCGAATATTTAAGTAAAATGAATATTTTTGATTGCAAGAAACAGGGGTTAAACAGAAGTTCATTTCTTCTTTTAATAATTTTAAGTGGAATACAGTGCAAGATATTATCTAAATTTTTGTCAGGAGGTAATCACGATTAGACTGCGGATTTCATGCATTTGTAACGAAAATTAGTCGAAGTACGAAACAGTTGAAGAACGTGAAGAATGTAATCGTGCAACAGTATCTTTACATTCTTCATTTTCGTTAATTGTTTGGATTTAGACCCATTTTCATAAATACATGAAATCCGCAGTTTAATCGTGATTGCCTTAAGTAAAAAAGTTAGAGATACATGCGTTGCGTTATTTTCAACTTACATATTATAGAAACACGCAGTCTAATAATCAAGACATCACAAAATCAGTTTCGAAAACCTCAACTACGGATCATAACGCGAAGCCTCATTTATGAATGAACCGGATCCATGAATGCAATAACCTACTACGCTCGCCGTGGCTATAAACAAATGATCGAGAGGAACGAAAATACACGTTTTTTTTTGTATCGGTTACCGGTAGTCGCGTGCTAGTAAGTGAGGTCTCGAATCGCTTATCGCGTAAACATTTACAAGTGGGGTAAACAAGTTGGTTCTTTAATCTAAGTACATCGACCGTGCCATCTCAAACATTAGCCCGTTCGTTTATTAAACTTCTCCGCGGTACCAGCCTCGATCCGTCGATCCTCGGATCCCGAGTAACTTCGTGGCAATAGAGATCATACTATGAATTATTTATCAACAAACTAACAATTTGTGAAACTGAACAATTAGATGCTTTAGTATTAGCTTGTGAAAGCGAAGGTGTGTAACAGACACACTTCTACTACGCATCTATTAAATTATTTAACGTCTTGATAATATAATTTGTGGATTTACCATCTCCAAATGTAATCATTTAAATGATTGCTTTTTTAAAGTACATTTGAAGGTTCTTTTAAGGGTTGAAAAATCCAATTGGATTTGTGAAACTAAACGATTAGATGCTTTAGTATTAGCTTGTGAAAGCGAAGGTGTGTAGCAGCCACACTTCTACTAGGCATCTATTAAATTATTGAACGTCTTGATAATATAATTTGTAGATTTACCATCTCCAAATGTAATCATTTAAATGATTGCTTTTTTAAAATACGTTTGAAGGTTCTTTTAAGGGTTGAAAAATCCAGTTGGATTTGTGAAACTGAACAATTAGCTTCTTTAGTATTAGTTTGTGAAAGCGCAGGTGTGTAACAGCCACACTTCTACTAGGCATCTATTAAATTATTTAACGTCTTGATAATATAATTTGTAGATTTACCATCTCCAAATGTAATCATTTAAATGATTGCTTTTTTAAAGTACGTTTGAAGGTCCATTTAAGGGTTGAAAAATCCAATTGGTTTTCTTCTGGAAGAAGCTTCGCGACGGGGTCGGTTGTCGATCATAGATCAACGAGAATGATTTCGACCGGATCGAGAGACAAGTGTGCAACGACTGTCTGAAAACGGCGTCGTGTGTGGTCTGAATGGCAGTGCCGTCAGTCAAAATCTCTCCGTGGCGTCTGCACACCCCTGCCCCGACCGATCCAGCAGTTTCTCGAGCGATGAGCTCGCGGAAATTTTTTTCTCTTTCTCTCTGTCCTCCAGTTCGTCTCTGTTTCTTGTTCGAACGTTCGTCGGGCACCGGTCGAGAAACCGTCGACGGTGAAAGAACGGAGAAGAGCACGGTAAACCAGAACAGAATATCCGTACGCGCCAACAACGATGCCCATAGTCACGAGTAGAGCGATCGCTCCAGAAATACATCCCCGGACCTGTATAGAAAAAGAGAAAGAGGAAAATCCGGTGCCTACCGAGGAGGCGCCTGCAGATTGATCTCGTTTACACTTTGCTGACTGAAACCGGTGAAGAGAGCCGGAAAAGGAGTGTCAGACGGAAAGAGAGAGAGAAGAAAGGGTGGATGGAAGGGTGCGTGGGTTGTCAAAGTTTATTCCCACGTCGAATGCATCGTGTATCGAGATGGAATTGCGAAAGATCGTACTTGCAACGAGAGCGACTCTCCTCCTTTTGTATTTCTATAGAAAGAATACGCTAGAAAGCGTATATTTCTACCAGAATTCTTGCTATTAGACGGAGCGAGCCTTATTCTGTGCTCCATTTAATACCAGAACGTATACAGTAGCTCTCTGTACTTCGAACCGTCGAGCTTTCGACTTCTCGTTTCATTCACTCCGGTCCGGAATCGTGGAATCGAAATCCTCGGACGGACAAAGTGCCTATTTACCGACGTTAGAAATATTTATACTGTACCCGGTGCGAAATCGTTGCTAGCCGGCTCACATTTTTCTCGAACAATGTTCGAACATCGTTAGGAATCCGAGCGGATCGGTCGCCGGACAAACGTGCTACACGAATTGGAACGAGCAGAAGCAGACAGAAAGAGAGTAAGAGAGTCGGACGGCGTCGAGACACGAGTGAAGTGCTCACTTGAGGAAGAAACTGCTCGAGAGAGCTGCCGGAGTTTTAGATTTATCGTACCTATACAAGGACCGATTTCGTATCGTGAGATACTCTTTGCTTTTTCTTCTCGTTTCCCCCGGGGTCGCGTCCGTGCGTGTGGTCCACGGTGAAATTACAGAAAAATTTACCAGTTCAAGGACGAGCTACTTGAAGCCGGCTACTTCGCGTCAAGTAGAATCTACTCGGTACAGAAATGCACTCGAAAAGAGTGCAATCGTAGAAATGTTTGGCAAGAATTTGGTTTCCCCATCCCGACGATTATACGTAAAACGCCAGCAGTCAGCGTTCTTTAATCATTTCATGGAGTTGAAACTAGAGATCCCCGTTTCACGTGTATGTAAATACACGTGGTACGTGAACCGTGTAGTGCGAATTTAACCCTCATCCACGCGGGTAATTTTTGTACTATTCTAAATGAATTTGAAATAGGTACCCGGATACCACGTCGTGTGGATGAGGGTTAAGGATCCGTGTATACGGATCCGTTCGGCACATTAACATTAGAACTACCGGACCAGTCAAAATTACTTATGCGAATTCTTTTCGATTAGAAATATTAAAAGTATAAATATGTTGTTTTGAGAAATTTTTTTTAGTAAACTTCTCTATTGAAGTACAAATATCCCGTATACGAAATCTGAATAAATGCCATATTGTCATTATTAGAAGGCAATGTATGCCAACTGCGTTTAGTGCTCGGTAGTTCTAGTGTTAACCCTTAGCACTCGAGTGGCGCCTCTGAGGCGGCACTAAAAACTGCTGTACTATTATTTAAATAATTGTTTACACTATCAGATATGTCGGTATCTAACCAATCACTACACATTTAAGTATTGTATGAGGTATATCAATTTCATATTTATCAAATTTAAAAAATCATAGAGAATGGAAATATTGTAGGTCAGAAGAAACGTTTAATGTTCGAGTTAAAATAGCTCCGAGTGCAAAGGATTAAATGCGTACTACACGGTTCACGTACCACGTGTACACGTGTATTTTAGTACACGTTCAAAACCGCGATCTCTAGTGTGAAACTCTTGCTGATTTCTCTCGAAGATGCGTAAAATCTGTACAAATCATTCCTCCTCGAAATAAGAAACTCTTCGAATTAATCCACACTGTGCAAAAGCTAATCGTGTCTGTGTCGATCTGTTCCAGGACTGAAAATGGAATGTCCAAATTCGAATTCGACCAGCCCCGGAGGCGGGCTGATCGACCGGAAGCCGTCCTACTTCTGCCACCCTGCAGGATCGGTCACTCTGAGCTCGTTAGGCTCTCTAGGATCGCTGAACCTAAGCAACATCGGCGGTCTGAGCATATCGAACATACCCGGCTCGGTCACCTCGAACATGCATCACGGGACGACGACACCTTCGTCGGCAATGTACTACGATCCGATCAAGCACTCTATGTGAACACTTGTGCCGATGTGCGAAACCGGAAGGACGTAAACGTACTATGCTGAAAGCTGATGTCGAACTTTCGGGGAAATAGTGCGACGAGAGCAGTCCAATTCGTCAGATGGAAACTCAAACCGGCTAACCGTAAATCAGCGTTTCTTTTTTCCTCTCGCGAGAATTTCAGTGGAAGATCGCTGGGGGCAGTGCGGAAGGACAGTTTTAGAAAACGTTGGGATCGTTCCTGATAGAGTCCCATCCGCGAATTCGAGAACAGAGAGAACAGCGAATGAATTAAAAAGTTTTCAAATGAATTAAATATCTCTGAAAATGAATGATTCGTTAGCCGATAAACTGTGGAAGAGTTTCAAGCCTTTCGGAGGACGACAATAAAATAGGGAGATGTTAGTTAGCGAGGAATAGTGAATGTTATCGCGGAATAACAACGATGGAAAATGTGTTTCTCGCGGGAAAATGCTGTTGTATGATTAGCTAATCACGAACCGATCTCTGCTATATGAAAGAACGCGTGTATTATGTATAAGTTGTATAAAAGCGAAAAGGAAAGAGACGATATCTTTTATTTATATTTATAGCGAACTATGAATGTTATTAATTTAAGTCACCGCGAAGTAGACACTGTAGAATTAAAACGTTCTTTGCTAAAAAAAAAAGAAACTAAAGGACCCTTGTTGCTTTAATAGTGTTCACATTATCCAACCTTCATTCGCTCTCATAGAATTTCAACTGAAAAGCTTCAGTCTGAATTTTTACCGAAGCCTCGTTCTAAATTATTTTAATGAGTTCGTCCCTTTACGGTACTTTCAGGTTTTTTTTCTCATGCGTTCGAAAAAAAGGAAATAAAATAGAGGCTCCAGGACACCGACAGCTCTAGATCCTCCGGCAGGAGGTTGTAAAGAAGATAATACGATCGTCGACGATGGCTACCGGGTTAGTGTGCCACAGATTTTTCTATTGGAACAGCTTGTTGCCGGGCCTCAGTCATAAAAATTTACACGGCGGTCGGGACACTCTTATTTGAGTAATATGGAGTTCCTTCGGGCGTTCTCTACCGATCACGTGTTCAAATAATGTCGGCTCCTTTTCCGAGGGACTACTATACTCACTTACTATAAAACACGTGTCGCACCTTCTCGCGGAAACGCCGACCCAATAATTGGTTTCGTCACGTCTCGAAATAACCGAAAACACTCGATCCAGATCGAAGTCTGTCCTCTGTTAATAACATATATTCATGTTTTCGTGCGCTGAAAACATGAATATATGTTATTAACAAGTTGTCGATCGTGATCATGGAATCTGTCCTCTGTGATACTTGTAAGCAGGAGTAATATTCTTAAATCCGCGGACAACGAACGATTTTTATAGCTATATAATTATAGCTCTAATTAATAATTCTTTAAATTTACTTTTGACGATATCTCGTGCAGACACGTTAGACTTTCCGATATCCTCAATGAAACAGCTATTCGGTTAGTTTAATTGCCACAAATTGAGTGGTGAAATGACAATTTGGATGTTCCCGGTCAAAATAGACTCGAGAACAGACGTCGGAGAGTTCACAATAATAAGTGACATGCTAGATGCATATTGCGTTTATATTGTTGAATTTAAATTCAGTCGCAAATCGTTACCTCTCGAATAATCGATCCTTTGTCTAATTCTCTCAGTGTCATGGTATATACCGATAATGTCTTCGAATCGATTCAAGGAATCGAAAGCGGCACGATTGCTTATCTAATAAATTAGAGCACGGTACGCGAGGTGGCGGATCGCATGTGGTGTCGGCTTACACGAAGCAGATCCATCATCGACATTAATTTCGCGTTCGGATTGAGCGTGGAACACACGCGATCGACGCACAGTGCGGTACCCTGTGGACAAAAATTAAAAAATTCATTGTCTATTATCCACTGGACTCTATGTTGAAACTATGTTTTAACCCTTTGCACTCGAAGCTATTTTAACTCGAAAATTAAACGTTTCTTCTGACCTACAATATTTCCATTCTCTATGATTTTTTTAAATTTGATAAATATGAAATTGATATAATACCTCGTACAATACTTAAATGTGTAGTAATTGGTTAGATACCGACATATCTGATAGTGTAAACAATTATTTAAATAATAGTACAGCAATTTTAGTATAGCAACATCTTATTGTTTCTTTCAAAAGGTAGTGTAAAAGAATGGAAATTTTCAAATAGTATTCCAAATCTTCGATTAGTGCGTTTAAAATAATTCCGAACAGGAACATATAAATTATTGCTACGCTATACGATTTTTTTTATTTTTGTCCGAAATTCCTATCAAAGTACCGCACTGTGCGACGTGCTAGATCTTGCAGCGGAATCGCAGAACTTCTTCGTTCATCCCGTTGTTTAATTTTATATTAATTTATGCTTATTGTATTTTTGTCGGGTCTGATCACGACCACGTGATCCAGATACTAAATTTGTACGAAAAGAGCCGCTTCTGGCGCGAGTTGTCTGGAATGCACATAAACCAGACGACGAATATGCACGAGGTGCAAGAGGAGTCACTCAATGACGCCGTTGACAGGCTATCCGCTGTGCTTCATCATCGAGCCTGGGTTTCTGCGATATTTTTCCGAGCTAGATCATCAGCTCCGCAGCTTGCAATCAGTCTGACATGCACCCTTATTTTATCATAATCGTAACAAAAGACTAGCACAATAATGATCAACAATATACATGTCAAATTTAATTACTTCACTTACAGTTGTCGAGGTTCCCGCGATGTCCGAGTTTCGTCATCCGATTGAAACATAAACATTGACCGATCCCGGTGTCGAGTGTTGTCAAAACTCCCTGAAACAAATAACACACTTCGAATTGGAATTATGATCGGAACGAGAAAGATTACATAAAACATATAACAGACTTTGAATGCTGTTATAATTGAAGGAGAAAGAAACAGACGAACGTTTTAGTACATTGGAAATACATAGAATGATTTGTAGAATCGTGAGTTACGTGTCGCTGTACCCGCTGCATGGCGCCACTATTGTAATCGTATGTTTTTGATTTGTCCCTGTTTATTTCTCGCTCTCAAAAGACAGCTTTGAAACGATGATTATGAATAAAATTTACATCGACTACATAGAAAAATTGAAAAAATCTATAACTATCATCCCTGATTTTCAGTTACGGTATCTACTTTCTATACCAATCGCTAAATATGTCTGCACATTTAAATCTAGGAGCCCACCTGCACATAACCTAATTACCAATTACTGCAATTAACCTAATTTCCAAACAGATATTCAATTGAACCATGATCGATAGATAGTTTATCAAGAATATAAACGAAGAATCAGGGGGGTTGGTTGAAATATTTACAAAATTAAATTTTCCAAACCTAATTTTCACAACTATTAAATAGTCAGTTTAATGAATAACAAATTTTATTACTTTAATTTTCACGGACCCGGACTTTTCTTGATAATGGTTTAAAACTGAACCGAAACGTTGAAATTATAATACTGTAAAATTGCTAATTTTTGTATTTGTGATCGAACCTGTAGCTCCGATACCATACAGTGCATTTACAAAATTATTTGAAACATTAATTGAACGATAAATAAATAACAACGAATGCTTACCACGAACTCTTGTCAACATGTATTTTGATAGCAGGGTTCCATAGAGTCTGGAAGACAGCATTATTTCAAGATGGTTTCGTATCGAAGCATTCACAAGAAAAGAAGAACCTGCAAGGAGGAAGAGAGAGCGTGATTCAAAAGAAGGGTGAACAAGATATGGGGAAAGAGAGATACGGGAGGAAGGGGTTTGCTCTAAAATAATAAACTGTTCGACGCGTTGCGGGACTAGACGAAATCGGAACAAACGGTTCGCGCGATTTACACTGCACAGACGCGATGATAAAAAGCCTGCGTCTTAAATTACCGTTGTTAAAAATGAACGATTGTTGAGAACAAACGGCGTACGAACCCTCATTATCCGTCCAACTCGTTAACCGACGTGTAGTAATGGCAAAATATTATCTTAGTTGTTCGTTTTTAATTATAATATCAATTAATAAGAAGTTTCTTACCAATTCAATCAATCAACCGGTTCCCTCGATCACTTACGCGCGACAATAACCTTCTGCGCAAGCGCGGTACTTACTGTGTTTAGAAACTATTTTGCGGTCGATTTGAATTTGAATTGTTTCAAAATTTCGGTTGAATCGAAAACAAAATTTTGATTGAACCTGCCCCTGATTTTGCAAAACACAGTTAATAAACTGTTGTTACGATAATGATAAAACATTAGGTTAAACAGCGAACATGATTAAATAATTTGCAATTTGTGAAAATTCGAATTCCGTACTCGATCGGCGTAACAGTTGTGCTTCAAATGCCATCTACGTTAGTCATACGTCATCGTACAGTCACTCGAAAAAATGTCTCTGTTTGAAATACATAATGGCATGTGATACATATCTTTATAGAAGAAAAGAAGTTAGAAGCATTATGATACCCTGTATCTTTTATAAGTCATTGTTCTTTTATAACTGTTCATCACTGTTTTGTAGAAGAGCTAATTTAGTATCTAAAGAAAGTTCACCCTCTGTTTATACGTTGTTTGGCACGCATGCGCACATCGTACGTCCAACGAGACTGATTGTCCGATCAGCGGCAGTGGAATAGCGGCTACTTTGTGCAGAAAATTCTTAACAAATACATATCGTCTCGCTGATATTAAACCGATAATGGAGGAAATACTATCAAAGTTGCTTGTAGCTGATAACGCGACGATACAACAGGTATGCGCAGAGAAATGACAATTAGTAATAGAAACAAATTTCGCGATGTTCGAAACACGTGTTCAACCCAGTTGATAACCATTTTAAATATTGTCGAGGTTATTTCATTTAATTTCTCTCGTAGATCGTATCAGCCAATGCTGTGATCTTGTCTATCAAATCTATGCATCGCATGAAATACTCTATTTCTTTTTGGAAGTATAACCTCATTCTTTGTAGCATCGATATGTACATATTAGTATGCGTAGCACGTTGTCACTTCATTTAATAAGGACAAGCATCCGTTCCATTAGTTAGCATGTAGTTCTTCAAGGTTTTATATATCACCCGAGACTTCCACAATTTATGCAATAACATGTCAATATGATTCTCTTTTAAGGGAACCGCAGAACTTAAAGAAGCTTTTAAGAAACCAGAGAGTACGCCTGCATTATGTCAGCTGATCGTGTCGTCGCCGAGTGCTGAGGTATATATTTTTGTTACATATTATTTCTGTCATAAACTGTTTATAATAAGACACTTGTACATTTAGTTACGACAATGTGCAGCCATATTGCTTCGGAAACGTTATGGCAAAGGAAAGCATTGGTTAAAATTACCACAACATATACGTAGGGAGTTTAAATCAATAATTTTACAGGTAAGAGAATGCTAGTTTAAAATGGACATCGATTTGATCAGTATATCCTTTGTTTTATTATGTTCCAGGCATTAGTTAATGAACCAGAGAAATTTGTTAAGAATGCTATCGCACAGTTAATAGGTGTAATTGTAAAACATGAATTGCCTAATAACGAATGGCCAGAAGTTTTACAGTTCACTCAACAATTAATTACTAGCGAAAATTTAAATGAGAAAGAGGTATAAAATGAATGAGGTACACATAAAACGCGTAAAGTTTGTATTAGATTTTGATTCTGCATGATACAAATTCGTTACAGTTGGGAACCTATACACTGTCGATTATGACAGAAGTTGCGCCCGACGCGTACGAAACACACGCTGGACCAATTATAGCTCTTCTGGGTCAAACATTGAATAGTTTACAAAATCTAGGACACCCTGTTGCACATTACATCCTACGAATAATGCAAAACCTTGTTCCTTTAGTTCAAGATCAACGGATTGTAAGTCTTACAACAATTGAATATTTAATCGGTAAGAACATTAGGTTGCTTTATTTAATAAGGAATTATATTTAACAGGTGAATGCTTATCAGCAATTAATGCCCCAAATAATGGCCACAATTCAAGCTCTTACTTCTACGAATGAAGACAAAGCTATCGAATGTTTCGAGCTAATAGACGAACTATGTGAAAATGCAACTTCTGTGATAGCACCTCATGTGAAACTCCTTGTGAGTATGTGCCTTGCTATTGCTGGTAACAGTTCTTTAGATAGTGCTCTCAGAGTTAAAGCAGTTGTGTCTCTTGGCTGGCTAGCAAAAACAAAGAAAAAAGCCATAATAAAACATCAACTAGTGGAGCCTATTATAGGTGAGTTACTTTAAAACATTAAAGTCTCTTTTATTCTTGTATACAAGCTCACTTGCATCCTTTCAATTTCAGATATGTTGTTCAATCTTATGTCGATACATACAGTCGCAGACGAAGACGAAGATTATTTTACCGATAACGAAGACAATGAGCCTGTAACTTGCGCCGCTCAAGTACTGAATTTACTTGCGCTTCATTTGCCACCGGAAAAATTAGTTCCTCAATTGGTACAGTTCGTAGCATTTGTACTAAGTTTTCCATCACGACGTTACTCTATGAATTTATTCTTTATCTTTGTAGCTGCGATACATCGAGCCTAGTCTACAGGGAACTGATATATATGCGAAGAAAGCATCGTATCTAGCAATGGCTGTATTAGCAGAGGGATGCTCGGTATACATCTGCTCTAAATACCTTGAATTTTTCTTGCGTTGCACTTGTCAAGGAATTACCGATCCTGCTCCCGTTGTCCGAAATGCTGCTTTCTTTGCTCTCGGACAGTTTTCGGAATATTTGCAACCAGACATTTCGAAGTATTCCTCCGAGTTATTACCTGTATTATTTGAATATCTTAGTCAAGTATGTGCTCATATTAAGCAAGAGAAAAATGCACCACCGTCGATCGACAGAATGTTTTATGCGTTAGACATGTTCTGTGAAAATCTGAACGACAGCATTCTACCGTATTTGTCAACGTTCATGGAAAGGCTTCTCGAAATTCTGAATGCTGACACTCCGATACATGTGAGAACGCTAGCGCTGAGCACTATCGCTTCGGTAGCCATAGCCAGTAAAGAGCACATGTTGCCATACTTCGAAAGGGTGATGTCGATTTTGAACAGTTACCTTTCGGAAAAAGAAACAGACGAAACCTTGTGTCTTCAAGTGCAAGCATTTGGTTCGTATGGTTAAAGGTACTCAGTATGTACGCAGTGTATAATACTGTTAAGACTCATTAACGACATTACAGCCACGCTCGCAGTGCTTGCGAATTCAATCGGCGAAAAAAATTTTGCACCTTTGGCTGGTAGATCTCTTAGTTTTGGAATCAGTCATCTAAAGGAAACGCAAGATCCAGATCTAAGAAAATCCACTTACAGCTTATTCGGCGCGATCAGTGCTATAATGAAGAAAGAGATGGCGTCCGCATTGCCAGAAATTATTGAGAAGATAATATTAAGTATGCAGAGTTCGGAAGGCATAGTGGTGCGTTCATTTTTCAAAAAAAAGTGCATACAAACTGCGAGAAATTAGTTTCTAGAAATGTTATTTGATTTTCAGCCTCACTATAAGGAAGAGGAGAGTTCTGCTTTCGCGGTTTACGAGGATTTCATTGAGAGCGAAAACGAAAGTGAGGAAGATATTGAGAATACCGATGACGAAGACGACGACGACGATGAAATTGCAGGTTACAATGTTGAAAATGCATACATCGATGAGAAGGAGGAAGCGATTATGGCCTTAAAAGACATTGCTGAACATACGGAGTAAAACATTTGATTCAATGACTATTCATTTCGAAACGTTGGTCACGCGATTTTACATTTGTCATTATTCTAGAGAAGCATTCCTGCCATATCTTCAGACAGCTTTCGAGGAAACGTTTAAGTTAATCAATTATCCTCAAGAAGACATTCGAAAAGCTGCCATTGACGGTCTTCTACAGTTTTGTATTAATTTCTCAAAAATTAATACCAACGAAGGAAAGGATGCATTGTTGAAAGCTCTCTCTGTGTATATACCAAAATTATCAGAATTAATACGGCTAGATGACGAGCGAAATGTAGCAATTCGTGGGCTGGAAACCTGCGCCGAATTACTAAAGGAAATAAAGTCAGATGTTTTCACCGGTGAGGGGCACAAGGAAGCTATAATGAATTGTATACTGGATGTCATGTTAGGTTGGTATTTAAATCACAGATTGAAAAATTCAGTGATGTTTCACATGTCTGAAAGTTCGATTGTTACAGGACAGACTCAATGTCAGGATCAGGAGGATTTAGAAGACGACGAGACTGAAGCTGAACAAGATAAATTATTATTCGAATGTGCGGGTGATGTGTTGGTGAATTTCGGAGAACTGGTCTCTCCAGAAGAGTTCTCACTTTTCTTCCAAAGGGTGCTTCCAAAACTTCTAGAAAGATTGGTATGATTCTACCTTCGCCGAGTACAAACATAATAATATTGTATCCTAATTAATTAATTGTTTCCAAAAAAAGAACAAATCAGAAGCGGAGAAATCGTTCGTGGTGGGGACCATTGCACAGTGTTTCTCGAGACTGAAACACACTGCCTCTGTAAATCAATTCCTTCCTATATTATTAAGACTCGCAGACGATCCCGGGGATGAGGTCCGGAATAATGCGATTTACGGAATCGGCGAGCTCGTGTTGCATGCGAAAGAGGCTGTCTTCCCGTATCCTTTTAATGTCTCGCACCGAAAATTGTCTCGACCATCAGTCTACCAAAACAATCGAGATATTGGAATATTTCTTAGCAATAGTTTCGCAGGCATTACACCGACATTTTGTCAGTGCTCTCCAATGCGCTTGGGAAAGAAACACATGCGGGGGCTCGCGACAATACAGTCGGTGCGATCGCGCGACTCATCATCACCAATTATTGGAGTCTGCCTCTGGACCAGGTGTTTCCAGTTTTTGTTGAGCAGCTGCCGTTGAAGGAAGACTTCGAGGAGAACAAGGCAGTCTTTGGGAGCATATTGACGTTGTATCAAGCTGGTCATTCCATTTTGAAACCACACATGCAGACGTTGCTGAAGTTAGCGGTGAATGTATTATACGAGGAAAGCGCCACCGATACCGGTACGTTTCGTTACATTTCCTATTGCATTATGAAATGTTAATATACACTCTCACGGCTTTACACTTTTCCGTGCAGAAGCGATGAATTTAGTCTTAGAATTCATCAAATCGGCACAGCGAGACTTTCCAAACGAATGGAGTGCCATGTACGCCGAGCTTCCTGCAGAGGTCACGACGAAAGTTCAACCGATGATATATTTCTGATAGGTATATTAAGTTATACGCAGAGTACTGGTGAGTACCTGCAGAGTACACAATCTTTTCTAATGTATGCATACATATATTTATATATATATATATATAAATATTTATATTTTCTCTATTGAATATTGACCACGAAATCGAACCTTCAATAAGTGCAATTCAGTTAAACGAACAATGAAATGGGACGTCATACTCTATTCGAATATTTTTAACAGCAAGTAGTAGTTCTATACTTCTATAGAGATATATGTATGTATATATACAAATTGAGCTGTTTTTATTAAAATTCTAGTCTATTGATTGGTCTTCTTTTTCCTCGTTTTCATTTTGGAAACAATTCGATGAAATACTCACTGCGTAATTAAATTGTTTCGACCAAGGACATTGGTTATATTAAGTTATTCCGGATGAATCACGTAGAACGATGATTATTCTATCCTAATGGTTACACAGACGCACCTTAGAAAAGGGCGGTAAATGTATTGTTATTCAAGAGCAGACTATTTCAGTGGCCTGTCTCGCGGTTGTTTGTAATTGAAAATGCTCGGCGTATCAAGGAGCTTTTTCATGTACACATTGAACATAAATCTGTACCATTTGAAGAAATAAAAAGTGTTGCACTGTATCCCTTTTATAAAACAGCGAGTATATATTTCTTATCTTCGAAATTGCATCGCTAAAAATACCAACGCAAACAAAGTTGCACACAAGTTTATCACGACCAGAGGCGGGTTCGGGTATCGTCAAACAAACGGTATCGTTGAATCATCAATGAAAAATACATAAATATTCGTGTTGTTGTTTCAGCGAATTTTCCGTGAAATTCTACAATACGGCGAAACAATCGCGTAGACAGACGATTATTCAAATGTAAATATTAATTACATGAACTCCGCTGTAAGAATTCGAGTAACGGAACCGCCCGTCGAAATAAATATCGAGCCTCCCGCGACGCTATCGATATATTATCTGGCAACACAAGATAACTCATCGATCCATCGTGTTCCTGCCGACCTGTCGAAATACTGATCGTCTTACCTAAACGTGTCCAATCTTGACAGTGACCATCGCGCACGTCGGGTGTTCCACGTTCGTACAGCCATTACGGTATCATTTCTGCATAGAAGAATCTCTACCCGCGCGTTTTCGGGTTTCAAAAACAATAGTTGTTCGACTATAAACAGTGTGACACGTTTGCCAGCAACAGGTACGAACGGGAAGTATCGAAACGAGCTGCGAGCGTTGGACGAAGCGGACGAGTTAGAAAATCGGGAAACATTTTATTCGATACTGGATCGTGGATACGCGCGTGAAAACGAAGACAGTGAAGAAGCATGACATCATCGCGTTTGGAAACGTTCGGTCGGAGGAGATCCAGCACGTGTCAACGGTTACAAGTCCGAGGGACAAGGGTCCGACTCTGGCATTGATGTCCGGTAACATGAGTACGATCACGTGGACAGGTTTTACGGACGTCGCACGTTTACGTGGTCGTTACATACGCAAAAAGACACGGGAACATTGCGAAGCGTTAGATTGAAAGCGTGTACGCACGAGGGAGAAGAAGAAGAGGTTCGTCGTGTGCAACCGATTCGGCTTGAAAACGAAAGGACGCGTATCAGGGTTCGAGTACGATGCGCGGTTCCTACGAAGCGTGCAACACGTTCGGAGAAAGTGTTCCGTGCACCGTCGCGACGAGTTCTACGACCAGATGATCCCGGCCGTTTTCGTGAACGGCTGATGCGAATCTGTCGATCGACGACCTTCCGATAGTGAGACGACGGAAGTCGTAAAGCGTCCCCGAGGTTCTTTTCGTGCCATTGAGCCGGGTGAGTTAGTCATCGGCGGTCCGAGCGTGTGTGCACCCACAGCCACAACCATCCACGTACACGGTGTATCGAAATTCCATTACGTTGCTTTTCCGACAGCGCTATACCATTTAAGAGCAGCCGTTTCACGAGCGCTGCCTCTACAGATCGATCGGTTGCGACCGGAATTTTCGCAGCACATCGGTTACACAATTACGAATACACGGGAATTATCGGAACCGGTAGATTCGTCGATCGAACTGGAATTTTCAGTCGGTCGGTTACAATGACGATTTCGTAATCGCACGGTGTTTCGTAGGAATTGATCAACGTTATCGCTGGGCCAAGTATACGCACCATAGTTGCGACCGGAATTTTCGCAGTACATCGGTTACGCAATTACGAATACGCGGGAATTATCGGAACCGGACGTTTCGAAATTCGAGCGTCGACTTGGAATCGGTAGGGTCATTTTGAATCTGTTGGTTACTGGACTGTGGATCTTTACGCAGAATAGAAATGTTCTGCGTTTGTTTTGGGAAACAGAAATAAAATAAAAATTCATTTCATCCCTTAACGACTTCGTTGGATTAAGAACAACATTACGGTATTCTTAAATTTGTCTAATCTCTTAATGTTCTGTTTCGCACAAACAATTTCTTTATGAACGCATAAAGACCCGCAGTCTAATGATTATAATGTTGAAGTAATTGTAACCATACGGTGTTTCGTAGGAACTGATCAACGTTATCGCTGGACGAAGTGTACACACCATCGAGGCGGGGAAACGTGCTGAGACGATTAAAACAGGTCTGAACGGTGTCGTCCGGGAGCGCCCAAATTTTTGGACACCCTATACGTGCACGCATATCGTGTGCTTGATGCTGGCGCGCGTCCTTGGGATCTCCACCATGACTCGAATCGAAAAGGAGCCGTAGGTGTTCGACCCATGTCCGTGGCTCGGTTTGTTACCTGTCGAGCTTAACATGCTTCATGGAGATATCGCTAGTGGAAAGTTTCGTCAGACGAAAGTGGTTTATTGCGCGCGACCATTCGCTGCGGTTAAATCGTCCGACCCGCCGACCAATTGTCCGAGCAACGTGTCTGGATAGTGGAAATCGTGCGTCGTGCGCGCTGCACCGGTCAGTTTTGGCGGAAAATACAAACCGGACGGTGGGTTTCCTCGTCTTCTCTCATTCCGGTGAGTGTTATTTGTTATCGTTAAACAAACGCGCTTGCTAACCTAACGACCACTATCGAAAGTTACGCCGGTATCCACGGGACAGTTTAGAATTGACACTTTTCTGTGTACGCGTCGAGTGTCTTGTTCCGAGATAGTGATTACAATTGTCACATTCGATTAACCGATTTCTCTCAAGAATCTCTTCAGACGTCCTCCGAAGTTCGCTGATCGATTAAATTTCATTAAACTTTCGTGTTTGTTTTCAGCATGGTAGTAGAATCGAAATTCTCGCCGCTGTAATTGATTTTTATAGCGTTTCAATCATTTTGTGGAACGTCGGGTTGCTTATTATTGCGACCACTTTCGGTGAACAACGATAATGCGAAATTAATGATACTTTCGCATGATCGGCTCAAGTTCTGCGTTACTATTGCACCGTTATTACACCGTCTTTCGAATCGGTTTGAGAACACAAGACTTCCTCCAGGTTTCCCAGTTTCGCCATTAAATTAACGATCGGTTCTCCGCTGACCCAGTATCGTAACAGTTTTTTGTCACGTTATGAATGTACCCGGAGAGATACACTGGTGACTTTTTTTTTGCGTGTAAATTACCCGCGCTACACGGCCGATTGCGTGTTAAACCGGTTGCTTGATTATTTGGTCGTTAATCCAGCGACGCGATTATCAGTTGGTCGTCGCGTCGGTGCTTTTGTAAAAATTTTGATCGAGGCACCAACGTCATTAGCGGATCGCGTTTGTGGATGTATTTCGGTAGGCGTGATCCTATCGTAACGATCTGTCAAAGTAAAAACAATTTTATTTTATTTACCGGCCGATTAATCTTGCGCGAGGTTGTTTCTAAAACATGCGAGGGCCCCTATGCGAAATCATTTATGTCAATGCGCAGTCGCAATACTTGAAACAGTGGGGATGACGCACTGGTAACCTTGAACCAGCCGATATCATTTCATTTCGGGTACGACTCGTGGACGACGTTTATCGTTAAAACAAATTTCCATATTTTCTCTTTTCTCTTCCTGTGTTTAACCCTCATCCGTCCCTCATTTCACGAACTGAATCTGTCCCTCGGTGTCAAATTGACACTGTGATCGAAAATAATAAAAATTTCGTTGCTTTTTAGTCAAATTTATGAGTTAACCCTTAGCACTCGAGTGGTGACTCAGAGTCACCACTAAAAGTTGCTGTACATTATTCAAAACATTGTTTACATTATTAAATATGTTGGTATCTAATCAATTACTAAACATTTAAGTATTCTACGAGGTATTATAGCAATTTCATATCCATAAAATGAAAAGAATCATAAAGAATGAAATTTTTCTAGGTCGAAAAATATATTTAATTTTCAAGTTAAAATATCTCCTAGTGCAAAGGGTTAACATTTGCATCTTAGGTTTTCCGATAATTTATTCCGTATTAAAAATGTACGTCAAATAACAGAACAGTATAACTTGTTTCGGGAAAATTGTGTCAAATTGACACGAGCGACGGATGAGGGTTAAAAATCGGTAATACCCGATGAAATATAATGAAGTATAAAAGAGTATGTTTCCTCCGTATACATATTTTAGATCGAATCACAATAAATGCTCTCACAACAATTCTGATTGAAATATCGTGTATAAACACTCGCAAGGTATAGATAAAGAGGGCAAAGATCAAATTTGTAATACCCAGTAAAATATGATGGAGTTTTAAAAAAGCAACTGACCACTGCATCAAACTGACCAATTGTACCTTTCATTTGGATAGAAATTTAGATCGAATAAAAATAAATGCCCACGCCAATTCACTAATAAAGAGGGGCAAGATCAAATTTGTAATGCCCAATAAAATCTGATGGAGTATAAAAAAAGGTATTGACCACTGTGACAAACTGAGCAATTGAATCTTTTCTCGATATACAAATTTAGATCGAATAAAAATAAATGCCCACGCCAATTCACTAATAAAGAGGGGCAAGATCAAATTTGTAATTCCTGATAAAATCTGATGGAGTATAAAAAAAGGTATTGACCACTGTGACGAACAGACCAATTGTAACTTTTCTCGGAATGTCGTCGATTTAGTTGTTAAAATGATCCGGAAGGATGGGCATTGTAAGTGTCCGCGACACAGCTTGCATACGAAGCTGCTAACGCAGGATGCGATTAAGATTCGACGATTAAAAGACTGGCAGCATAGTGGGAGGCCACTGCATTTTTAAGTCACGCGACGATCAATATTTTCGTCACGTCGATGGATAAACGGGCTATAACATCGCGGTGGATTTTATGTAAATCGCTATGTTCATTGGTATCTTGTTTTTAGGGATGCGAATCTTTTCCTGAGGTTCTTGGAATTAGCTAGCCTTGAAGACAAGCTCGCGTGACTTACATTTTTACTTGAATTTTGGAACTGCGGGAATGTTTGCGCGTAGAATGGAAACACGTGGAAGCCAGACGCGTTTACGGCATAGATCACCGATCGATCTCACTCCGATTGACAAGGGACAATTCATGGATGCACACATTACTTCCGGTTGCGCGGAGTATTCATCCGTGACTCGTTCACTACAATGAACAGACTATTGCCCATAAAATGTCACTTTCATACTCGATGGAAATATCGGGTCACCTAGAGCGATGCTTTTCCATTTGCCACCAAATATCACAAGTGAGAACAAACATTACGAGCTTTGACAAAGGTTGAAACTAGAACCGAAATGTTAGGAATATTTGCAAAATAGCTATTTAATTAAAAATTGATCGAAACTGTAGCGCCGAAAACATTAATTTCAAATTTATTAAATATGCTTTGCTGTATAACACCATACAGACGCCGATAATATAAATTAAAAATAAAAATACCTTCTCGAATTGTTTTTAAAATCAAATTGTAAAATTTCATTGATAATTTCATTGATTTTACGAATTTCTGATAAAAAAAAATGAGTGGGTGCACTTTAAAGCAGGAGATAGATTAAAAGAATTTAAGAGCTACAACGCATTAGTCGCAGCTTATCAAAGTTATCGAAGAAGGAAAGTTCCTGTTCGGCTCCTGTCGAGTGTAATCGACGTGAGCAATGTTTATTTTGCATAAAAATCCGCAGTCTGGTAATCAGTGACGTGACAAAGAAGTCGAAGCAACGCTATACGTTGAGATTATAAAGAACCACCTTTTAATCGGGAAGAACAGGGGGGGTCACTGACCAAGTAACGGTCACGTGCCCGTCCGCTGGACAATTTGTCACGAAAAGTATCATGTCTCGGGCGGAGAAGTGTGTTGAGATTCCTATCAGTCGGTTGCCCCTTGTACAAAACTTGAGTCACGGTCAGGCGATCAAGATCTCGATGCCGCGAAGCGAACGAGCCGCGGATCAAGATCGAGAATGAATCACAATTCGAAACGGGCATCCTCGATGGAGCTTAGACCCGGCCGGCGTGTTCAACGCAGAAAGAAATCATCGTCCGACACTGAGGAACAGGTTTTCGGCGGAGATGCGTCGCGAATCCGACAGAGAAAGTCATCCGCCATAATAAGGGGTTCCGTTAAACCAGCTGTCGCGTTTTTTCGAACAATTTGTCCTGCGCACCTCTTGCTCGTTTAGTTGCGATAGCTTCTACATGTAAAACTGAATTTTCACTTCTATTCTAACTCTATGCGAACAATCATCCCTTTACTAGAATCGTGAATTCTCAGGTATTCAATCATACAGTGACTCCCACTAATATTCGGACACTCTTAAATAGTCGATAAGTTTTTTTATTATTGTACTATACGATTTGAACATTTTTAGGAAGCTGGAGCCGTTAGTTTGCTACAGGATATGAAAATAAATTTGGTCAAAAATTGCAGTTGATCGGTATCGTAGAAAAAATACTAAAATTTGCAATTTACAACTTTTTTATGTGGGCCTATATTGAAAATTTAAAAACTACGTTTTGTAGATCGACGTTTTGTAATCGCTCTAGCTTTCCAAAAAGGTTCAAATCGTATAGTACAATATTAAAAAAGTTATCATCTTTTTAAGAGTGTCCGAATATTAGTGGGAGTCACTGTAGTTGCAATTGTACTTCAATCCCCGTGTCCAATATCATTATACTCGTTCTTGATTCTCCTTATCTGCACTTTTTCGAATTATGCACTGCGAATCGCGTGATCTTATCATCCTCCGTTATAGCAATGTTGTTATCTTCGAAACAAAATGGTTTACGTTCAAAACAGGCTGAAATTGTTTTTATAGAAGAACATGTGAGTCGATTGAACTTTTTCTAAACGGAGATGCTCAAGATCTTACATTCTGAATAGTGATCGACGAAATTTAGGAAAAGCATCCTCAATTTGGACCAAGGAAAAGTTCCTCTAATTTCATTGATAATATTAACCCTTAGCACTGGAGTGGTAACTCAGAGTCACCACTAAAAATTGTTGTATCATTATTCACAATATTGTTTACATTATTAAATATGTTAGAATCTAAACTCGTACTAAACATTTAAGTATTGTACGAGATATGATGGCAGTTTCATATTCATAAAATGAAAAAAATCATATAGATTATATAATCATATAGATAAATAACTCCGAGTGCAAAGGGTTAATTATCTCCGAACTGTTGATCTAACGTGGGCAGCAGAAATTCGGCAGCTTTCTGTTCACCCCAGCGCAGTTGCACTGAACAAATTACTAATCAACAAAAACGAACCTCTCCAATTACAGTATCAGATCTCCGTACTAATTGTAATAACTACTCCTTATCTCTTTATCGCGCCACGCTTTCTGCAATCGCACCCACCCCGAGTCGTAGCAGGAAAGCTTAGAAACGTTTTTGCTTGCAGTGTCGACCGTTTCTGGAGCTCCAGCACGCTGACGGAAACCGTCGTCGTTGGATCTACGAGGATCCTGTCGAGTGAATGGATCCGCCGTGGAGAAGCTGAAGCGCAACAGGCGTTGTGAGCCGGCGACGAGGAAGTCGGAAGAGCTTTTCTGGTCGGAAAAGCGCGCGATTTTCGCGACTGGAGGGTTTCGAGTGCAGCGCGGACAGACGAAGGGAAAAGGGGGACAGCGTGATCTAGAGTGGCCCATTTCCCTTATCACGATAAAGCGGTGCTCTCTAACGGTAGTGCCGCTTCAGAGGCCGCAGTGACGGAGCACGAAGCGAACGCGGCCGGTCGCTTCAGGGTGGTGACTCATTTACACGTACGATCAGTCTGCCCGTGGATCGTAGCCGCGATGTATCGAACGGCCCCGAGGCCGACGTCGTTTTCCTTCTTGTCCTCCTTCTCCTTGCTCCTGGTCAAGTGAATCCAGCCGCCGCCGTTTCCGGAACCCCGTGCAGTCGACGCCTCAAGAAAACATGGACGTCGAACTAGTCACCCGAGCGTCCTTGAACTCCCTGCAGATCGTGGACGATGCACGGATCGTCTCGCCGAACAGTCTCGACGAGTGGACCTGGTCTAGCTTAAGAGTGAGTCACTGTTTCTTTCTTATTACTCCTTTTGTTCGATTCTACAGGATTTCACCGAGTTGGCTGGCTCTTAGCAGCCTAGATGTTGTTGGTTTCTACTTTCGGCTGGTTTCAGAAGGTTTGAGGGTAATTCCAGCAACCTGGATCAGTGTACCTTCTTATTTCCCGGTGATTCATCCTTTCGGCTGGTTTTAGAAAGTTTCATTTAGCTGATCCTTGATTCTAGATAGTTTGATGAGTGCCTGGTTTCTCGCATCCCTTAGTTCTCTTCTTTGATGATGGTTCCTTCTTTAGGACGGTTTTAGCCAGTGCTAGCCTTGATGAGTAAACCTGGTTTGCCTTAAAGGAAATCCTCCAGTTTTCTTATTTCCCGGTGATTCCTCCTTTCGGCTGGTTTTAAAGAGTTTTACTTAGCTGATTCTTAGTTCTAAAAAGTTGGATAAGTGAACCTGGTTTGTCGTAAGAGATACTTGGTTTCTCGCATCCCTTAGTTCTCTTCTTTGATGATGGTTCCTTCTTTAGGACGGTTTTAGCCAGTGCTAACCTTGATGAGTAAACCTGGTTTATTTTCCGAGGGAATCCCTCAGTTTCCTTATCTTTTATTGGTTTTAAGAAGCAGTAGAGAGTTTTACTGTGTTGGTTCTTGATAATGTATCAATCTTTTAAATGCTTGGTTAAATTAGAGCTAGATGCGAGGAATGCAAGGATTTCATCTAGCTTGAAAGTGTCCATTTTTCTTATTTTCTGTTTGTTCTTCCTGTTGAGTGGTTTCACAGCATTGGATTGCACAGTTGATTGTATATTTGAAATAGTCGATGAACTTAGGACAATATTGGAGAAGATGGATGAAATTGGTCCTAGCTTCGAGTCACTTCCCTTCGTTTTAGGTGGTTTTAGAAGGTCTGGATAGTTCGCTAATAGACTGAGTATCTGTGAAAGTATCTATTTGTGTATGAAAGTGCAAACTTGCATGCATTTCCGCAGTCTGCTGATAATGTATCAGTACATAGACTGTTTGGTCTCCAAGTATGTAGTTTGTGGACAAGATATAATGGACTCGTCAACTATCTGTCGGCAGTTTCCAAACCCCTCTCTTTCACCCAGCTGCAGCTATTTAGTATCCTGTGAAAATCCAGTTCAGAACTTCTTGATCAATGTTTCAGGGTAATTTAGTCATCTCTTCGAGAATACAATTTAAAAATGGCGTGTTACCTCGTAAAATTTCCTCATCAACCGCACCGATCCTCAGAACTCTGACTACATAAGTTCGCTAAATCTTATTCAGGGATTAGAGTTGGAATCCCATAGCAAAACGAGATTAATCGCATGTTTGCACGTTCGAGATATCGCTATTTAAAGCTACACGTATTGATATCACTTTTTTACTATAACCATTTCGAATCATAACAAATCCAACTTTTCATTGGAAACTCAAACTCTGCAAGGATTCTGCAAAAACAATACAACGAAACATGAGTGTTTTCCTATCGCCATGATGCTTTTTGGAAGACAGCATTTATTTCCACGTTAAAAATACAAATTCTTCTAATCCGAATTACAAAGATAATATTACTTGGCCCCATTTTGTTGATCATCCTGTAGACGAGATCGAGACCAACATTTTTTCCACTTTTCATCTGCACAAATAATTGCTCACGAGATTTCAGAGTAGTTGGCATATTTCACGGAGAAACGATGCGTGTGCGACTTTATCGAAAGATCGAGCATCGAGCGGCTGAATTGTAGCACCTGTTCGGTAATTGATACCGCAATCGACTGTTACGTCACACGAGCATGATCTCGACGCTCGGAGGAACGTTCCGAGACTGCGATTTCCAGTTCTGGATCGGCGTTTTTATACGAGGCGGTATTTCTCAACGGATAGGCGAAATATTCTGTGACGGAAACATCGCGAGAGCCGAAAAAGGAGCTCGATCTCGAGCCAATTTCGTTTTAATCGCGACGATGACGATTAACGTCAGCTAAGTAGTTTATGGACCGACTTAAGACCGAGTCACTTGTTTGTGAACCGCGATGGAATTCACCTGCGGCTTAAATATTAACTGGTTGCGAGACCGTTTTGGTGGTCACCGGCGTTAGCTGAATCAAATAATCATTCGATCCCTAAACGGCAATGTTTACGACCCGGCTAATATGATTATTCGACTGCGGATGTTTGCGTGCACTCACGTTCTTGGATATTAAATCGCTGTTTACCGAACAGCTCTTAAAACTGCACCCTTAGTTCTTCACCCTTACTCAATTCAGCACCCTTCCCTTATTTCTATCGAGGGAAATAGATCTTGCATTTAATAGAGAATCGATTCTTCGCAACTTCAGAAGGTTGAAAGAACTTGAAAGTTTCATATTATCAAAAAGAATTTCAGAATCTCACAGCGAGACAAATTCTTTCGCTCTAATCGTTGCTACTATGACGCAACCATTTATGCAGCAGATGCGAAAGCAAAAAGCTATTATGGCGAGGACAACGATGCCGTTAAAATTACAGCGATCATTAAGCAACATTAGCATTAAAATTTGGTCACGCTTCAGCCATTGTTCCAGGGCTAAACAGTTTTAATGAAATGATGTACGGAGAATATGGAATTTATTTAGTGTTAACATCATTTTCCTACTCTCGTTCCTACCATTTTCATAATTACGGGTGCATATATGAGATTCACAGAAAGAACCATGAACTAAAGTTGTTTTTCGTGTAACTCCTCAATATTTGTTTAAATGTTTGTCCACTTTTGATACAACATGTATGTGTACTATTTCTGTTTTCTTTTTCCGTTGGAATTACACGGTTTTTCAAAAATATTGATCATATATTTTTCTATATATTTTTCAGACGCAAAAATGTCTCTTTGAAAAAGATCCACATCGGGATCGAAACGTTAGAAACATGATTTAATAATTGCACATTTGTTGTTTTTTCTATAAATGATCGAACCTGGCGCCGATATCATCAAATTTATTATATAACAGAAAGATCGTTTGTCATTCTTCTTTTCTAAAAGACAATATTATTGTTCCTTCCAATTTCGAAATCGATGACTCCGCAATTTCGTAATTCACCGTCTCGCCTCGATATCATCCTAATCTCTAGAATGCGGATCTTTATGCGTTTAAGTCCTCGTGAAATGCCAATAACATATCGTTTGATATTTAACACGAAAATATTTTGTGGAAATGTTGAATTTTATTTATAAGTTTCTTTGCTGTAATTTTGCTCTATTCGAAGTTTACTTCGCATACAAATCTACAGTATACTAATCACGGACGAACTGCTTCCGTTTAGTGATGGTTCACACGGTCTGAGAAAACATTCTGGCCGGAATGATAATTTTCAATTGCAAGTCCACAATTAGCAAGGTTGGGTGAAACACCATTTCAAATATTTAACAGCAAACAGTCGATTTCGTCTATACCGTGTGTACAACTTTTGCACATCGACGGATTCATTGAATTCATTTATGCATATCAAGACATTTTATTTATCTCAATAGTTTAAACGATGAAAATGTTCCGAAATCGGAACACGCTCGTTTTTATCACAATTTTCTTTGTGTAGAACGAGCTTTATCATTGCTCTTGCCTTTATCGTCGTCGATAAAAATTTCCGTACGGAATATACATTGTTGTTATAACGATAAACGTTCGATTTGTTCGATCGGATATTTGCGATCGCTCTTCTAAATTTGATCCGCGAACGGTAGTGGCGAAGAGGAACGTTCATCGATATCGCAACGCTTGGTGAACGTTTACGTGGATCGCGGTATCTTCAGATTGTTGATTGCGCTTAGATGAGTTGTATCGCATTTTTCACGGCGGCTGGTTGGATTACAAGGAAAAATCGATGTTTTTCCGGTACACGCAACTTAACAGCCTTTCTGTAGCATCGTTGGCTTGTATCAATAAAGCAACTCGATAACTGTAATACAACCGAAAAAATGCGTTGTCCAATCTCGATCGGTGTCCTTCGGCGATATCCGTTCGGGTGGAAGCGCATTGATAGCGATTCGCTCGAATCTTGGGACTCGTAACGAGCCGATTCTCCGGGACTGTTAATGAAAATCCTGTTGAAAAGCTGTTCCTTGAAGGCAAGAATATAAAACTCGTAGAAACATCAGGAGAAACAATAAAATATAAATTATAATGCTAACAGTGGCGGTTCAATTTAAGTGGAGGCCCTAAGCGGTAAAAACTTTGGGGACCTGAAACTGAAGTTAGAAATAGAAGCTGCAAGAAAACTCTCCTAAACTTATTTTTCGTAAATAAATTGAATTGTTTTGTAAAAAAAAAAAGAATGTTGCGAATTCGATGCAGTGGCGGTTCAATTTAAGTGGAGGCCCCAAGCTGTAAAAACTTTGGGGCCCTGAAATTCAAGTTAAAAATAGAAGTTGCAAGAAAACTCTAGTCAACTTATTAACAAAAAAGAAAAGTAATGAAAAATTTCATACCGTTACACATTAAATAAATTCATTTAAAATTCGGGGCCCTATGGTATATCCCGGGGCCCCACGCGACCGCTTACCGATAGATCCGCCACTGAATGCTAATCTAACAAATGGAAAAAAGTATAAAACTGTGAGTCAGCTCAGTTTCATTCATATAATCCGGAGGAAGGATAAAACATAAATTGTAATATTAAAATAAAATAGAACTTACAGTAACTTCCCTATAAATCGGGAAGTTAATTATTGGATAGAAAAGATCAATGTTAAACAGAGTCTCTTTTTATTCGTTTTAATTGTTTTGTAATTAAAGATACGCACAGGATTCCAATTAATTTCCAGTAGCGATAAATTATAAGTACAAGTGGGATCAACGTGACTTTGTTTTATTTTGCTCGAGTGATCCCGAGTAAATTAGCGATCGGTCGTATAACTTTCTAAAGATAATTACGAGAACGATATTTACGTATCTGCTGTCGCTGTTTCGCTCTGAACTAATAATAATTCAGAATAGAAGAAAGTACAACATTTCACTTTTAAAATGAATTTTCTCTTCGCTGCTCGTCCTACGAGCCAGTTTAATCATTCGCAGTGCGTTGCATGTAGTTGTTATAAGTAGAATCGACGAGCAATGGTCAGACACCGAAGAAAATTTTCAACATTCTCCTCCGACTTTGTTTGAAACAATCTCCTCGTGCTAGAACATTTAACAAATCACGTACGATTTGATATATTCGAGTAATTAATGAAATAGAGAGCCTATTCGTTTATCTTCGAGATCGAGCGAAATCAATTTGTTTCATCGTAGGAAATGAACTGTCACTGATTAATTATCGTCAAGACGCGGATAAATGATTATTTTTATAAGCGATATCGGCAGGCGAGCTCGGCAACATTTTACAGCGGCTCGTTATCGATAGAACGCGTTATCGATAGTTCTAATCGCGCGTCGCGGGAATGCTAAATATTTTCAGATATCGACCTTCTGGGTTACACAATAATATTCTGGGAAAATTCGATATCCAATTAAATCCCTCCGGGTGGAGAAGATCTTTTTCTAAATTCGTCTCGGAGAGCGGACGTCGCCATATTGGCACACAGTTTATTTATTCAATGCCTATAATTGCGAGCGAATAGAGTAACTGTTCAAATAAAAAAATGGATCGTCTAGTCTGATCTAGTGTTCAAGATCTCGATGCTTGATAAAATCGGTTCTCTAATCGTCGTATCTTCTCAGTGCGAAATAAATTGATACTTCCATTTCGATTATTCAAACAAAATTTGGCCAGGGATTGAAAGATAGTTAATAAATTCAGTAAAAAGAACCAACTAAATTTGTAAATAATAAACAATAAGGATTACTTTACTTCCTATTTAACAAGGTTGCATTTTTCATGTTTTTGAGAAAAAAAGGGTTCTAACTAATCCCCTACTGAATTATTTCAATTTTCTATTGATAAACACGATAATTTAGATGTTAAAACATAGTATAACGTTCAACATAAAGTCCAGTGGATATTAGACAATGAATTTTTAGATTTCCGTCCACATTGTACCGCACTGTGCAACGTGTTAAACATCGCATAAATAAATCTCCTACGAGATTTGCTACAATTAAAAAAAACAAAAGCAATGCGGTTCGAACTCTCGTTTGAACGATTTCGTTGAATCACGCGAGGTCGTGGTACCGCGGGTGTTATCACGCGCGCGTGACACCGGCCGTCGAAGCATTATGATAATTGAGAGAACAGGTGGAAGAGGGAAAGAGGTGGAGGGTGTGGGGAGAGGTCGAACCCGCGGGTTCGGGATTGAAGATCAATATTCGCCGGACCGAAAGGTTCGCCGCGAGCTCTCCGGCGGATGCACGAAAACGCACGCGCGAGGAGAGGAGGAAAGAAGGAGAGAATGAGAAAGATGGTGTTCCCCGTTCCGACGAAACTTTCGACTCCGGGTGCTGGCACCGACCGCTTTTCTGCCGTGGAAAGGAGACGCGGGTGCCGTTTGAGGCGCCGCTCCCGCCCCGCGATACAAACCGCACATACACACGCAGGAAACACGCACGTGTGTGCCCCCACACGCATAGTCCGCCGGTTTTTATCGTGCTTTGCCAGCTGCATAATTCACGCAGCCACGCCGAGCATACACGCCGATTTTCCGTCAGACAGCCGGTGACCGCCGGGGATACGCACACGTCGGCAGCGCGCGCGCGGTTCCACACGCGATTTTCGGTGTGCTGTTTCGGCGATCTTTTGTGAACCATGTGCCTGTGCTCCTTGTGACCACGGACTGTTTCAAGTTCGCACACCCCTGGGCGTGGATTCACTCTACGGATTTGATGAATATAAAATCTAAGACAAACTAAAAGGTACGCTCCGGGTTTCTCGCCCTTTCAAGGCCTCCAGATGTAATCCTTGTTGTGATGCGTACATGATTTTTTAATAGTGATGAATCCGCATGAATAGTGATATAACTATAACATGTTTAGTATTCTCGCAATAACGAGTTTAAGGAAATTATTAAATGATATTACGGATGCCTCCATCGATCAAATCAATCATGAACTTGCTTAGAAAGAAAGAACGATGTTTTATAAGAACATAGAAGACAATTAAACGTTATTTTTGGTTTTTTAATAGTGCACCCCCGCATGAATAGTGATATAACTATAACATGTTTAGTATTCTCGCAATAACGAGTTTAAGGAAATTAATAAATGATCAAATCAATCATGAACTTGCTCAGAAAGAAAGAACGATGTTTTATAAGAACATAGAAGACAATTAAACGTTATTTTTGGTTTTTTAATAGTGCAACCCCGCATGAATAGTGATATAACTATAACATGTTTAGTATTCTCGCGATAACGAGTTTAAGGAAATTATTAAATGATATTGCGGATGCCTCCATCGATCAAATCAATCATGAACTTGCTCAGAAAGAAAGAACGATGTTTTATAAGAACGTAGAAGACAATTAAACGTTATTTTTGGTTTTAGTTGTTGTTCTTGCCGGGGTGTAATACGAGGTGAGGCCTTTGGGGTTTTCCCTTTTGTGAATTTATCGCTTTGTGGGAGATATATGGTTTTCGGTCTTAAACCGTGGGCTGATTTTGCAATTGTGAAAATAACAGACAGGCTCCCAGGGGATTTTACTATTACGATGATTATTGTGATAGGCACGTTGCTTTTAAACCGTTCGCGAGTCTCTAAGTTTTTGCTTCAGCTTGTTGCGACTGACTTTAGAATAAATCTCGGATTAGATGGATTCTCTTTACTGAAGATTGTGATGGTGAACTTGGCTGGACAGCTATTGTGATCCACGTTTTCTGTGACAAGGAAGCAATTGTTCGATTGCACTGTATGATTCAATCCGTTGGAATTAGTCGTGTGTTCTTAGCTTTCATCTTGCAGTGCTGCGAGTCACAGCTGTTGCGATCATGGACCTGTAATTTTTCTCTCGCTCCTTACTAAAGAAACGGTTTCAAGTGGTACTTCGGCTCGCAGAGTTGCGGAAATAGAAGGTGAGGCCTTTTGTCTGCCGCGTTTGCCCCTTTGTGAGTTGTGAAACAGGCTATTTTGTGATCTAGTTGGTGCTTGGTGTACACGGTAGTAGAATAAAATTTTCGTTTCTCGAGTATGTGCATTTTTTCGTGTGAACGAAAAAAGGTCACAGTGATTTACGAAATGTGAGATGACTTTTGATCGTGATCGTAAACTTACGTTGCTGGATCTTTTCTTTTTATTAGTGCCACTGAAACCTGTTGTAGGTTTATTTCGGCTTTTACAATTATAAAATACAGTTCAAGTACAAGTACAGTCTTAATTGTCGCTAGATAGTTCACAATCGTTTAAAAACTGGAAAATAAATTCTCAAGCTTTGACATTTAAAACTAGAATTAATGTTATTGGCGCACTGGTTCGATCAATTGGAGACAATAAGCAAATTTGCAAAATATCACATGAAATTTAATTCAACGTTTCGGTCTAAATTTAGACCATTTTCAAGAAATTTGACATTCACTTTTGCAAAGAATATGTCCATTTTTAGTTGTGGCTAGAACTTAATTTTACGCAGATTGTTTACTAATTTGATTCTTTGGGAATCATACAATTACACTTACAGCTAGAATAATTAATAATATTCACACGAAGTTATTTTTGCGTGGAGAGAGATAGCGTAAAGCAAGACTAATTCTCTTTGTAACTCGATTTCGTTTGGGCAGCGTTTCTGAAAACATCGAAGTTCAAAGTTCAAAAAAAAATAGAAAATAGAGCAAGATGACAGACTTCTTGTGCAGCGAAAGATATCGTGTGTCAATTTCGCGCAGTGCACACAATTCCCTGTCTATCGAGTCACGATGTTTGTAAGCAGCTAAGAAGAAAACATGTTGGAAAAATAATGGTTCTCCTCGTTATCTTATTTTTCGTGAACGCCTCTCCGACAGTGACTCAGAATCGCAAACAAATCGAAGGGTCATTAGTTCCAAACTGATCTGTTCCTTCCCTCGGGAAATGTGCGCGGCACGTGTCGCGTTCCTTTTCCTGGTCTCTCCGCGTATACGGAGCGTTTCGTATCAATTATTTCATCTTTCCCCCGCGTGACCATCGAGACACAATGACTTCTGTTACCTAACTACACTCCCGTTGTTCCGTTAATACTAGTTAATGCCGGCGATGTTCAATGGAACAGCAGACTTTCAGTATGCAGTAGATGCAACCCGATATTTTTAGCACAAAACCGTTTCCCAGAACTCGGGAAACATCCTGAACCGAAACTCGAAAGATCTCGCAGCTAACATTGTTCTAATAGAAACACTGCCTCGTGGCAGTCGTTTGCGCATTCCCCCGATTAACCATCGCTTCGAACTTCTCTGTTTCACACATTATTTTCGAAAGGAACTCTGCACGCGAGGCCGTGAATCTCTGCAACGCTATTCAACAATCCCGAGCATACTTCGTTCTTTAAACAAACAACGAACGGTTGATTCGACGGAATTATTGCGCACCTTGAAACAACCGACAAAATATCATTTCGATTCACTGCCGACAAACTCATCAATTATATTATTATTATTTATTTGAAACGGACGGAAGTCCTTTTATACAAATGTATGCAGTTTATAATAGTATGACAGAAAAGAATCTTAGCCCTTTGCACTCGGCTGTCCCCTCTGAGGCACCACTAAAATTTGCTGTACCATTCTTCAAAATATTGTTTACATTATTAAATACATTTATATACATGTATATCGATATCTAATCAATTACTAAATATTTAGGTACTGTATAAGGTAATGTACCAATTTCATATTCATAAAATTGCAAAAATCATAAGGTATGGATTATTCTAGATCGGAAGAAATGTTTAATTTTCCAGTTAAAATAGCTCCGAGTGCGAAGGGTTAATCTTAAGTCCCAATTTTACATAATTATGGACAGTGCGAAACTAAGCAAATATAGGTATTATTAACGAATAGTACAGCGCAATTTCGTTTTGAAAGCCTGTAACGTGCCATTGAAAAAATCAATATTATTATAAAATGTGTGTTGAGCTAGCAATAATGCGATTTAAAGGATTTATTGCTCCATATGAGGATTTGGATTTCATTGTTTGAAATCCTGCTCTAGTTCTCAAAACACGTGTCAGGTACATAGAAATTAATTTGCCTCAGGAGTGCGGGACAATCTATATTATTATTTATCAAATTAAACATAAAGCTCAGGTCAGAAACTGTTCTACGATCAGATAATGTTTCAAGGTTGACTGTGTTTGATATTTTATAGTAATTATGATCAAAGATTGACATTGGATTGTTTGTCTTATATGCAGAAAACCTGAGGAATTTATGCTGCACCCTCTCTATCATGATTTCATATTTCACACTTTTCGGAGACCATATGGTTGAAGCATATTCTAACTGGGGACGGACGATCGTAATATATAGCAACCTAAGTGTATGGTTATTCCAGTTTTTATGAGCGGAACTCTCTGCTTGTATCGTACATCGCGTGGGAAATATCGAAGGTTTTTCTTTCAATTCGATCTCGGTAATTAACGCGAACATGCTACTTCTCGATTTTCCTATCGCTTTGGAGATCAATTTTTACTTAAGTCTAACAATTAGCATAATATTCTGCTTCCTAGTCGATGTACTAAACGTGGAAACGGAAGTAAATTCACGAACTACAATGAATGACCTTTGTTTTTAGCAAATTTGACAAGTTAACCCTCATCCATCCCTCATGTCAATTTGACACAGTTTTCCCCAAAAGAAGCTATATAAATAGGCATTCAAAACAAAATTGCCCAATACTATTTGTTAATCATACCTGTATTTGTTTAGTTTCGCGCGGTCCATTCTTTTGTAAATTTTAATTAAGACTTAGGTTAAGACTTCTTTTTTTTTTTGTTATGTCTTCTTTTTGTTTTTATCAGTTATACTGTAAAAACTGTATACATTTGTATAAAAGGACCTCGGTTCGTATATAATAATAATAATAATAATAATAATAATAAGTAAATTCTCCCGAAAATTCGTGTGACTTTTATTTTTTTAATGCGGAACACAATCGAAAAACCTAATATGTAAATGTTAACTCATCGATTTGACTAAAGAAACATTGAAATCTTTTTTATTTTGTGTCACTGTATCAATTTGACACCGAGAGACAGATTCATTAATTGAAATGAGGGACGGATGAGGGTTAAACATTTTCTGCTCCAACCGCAGGGCCCTAAACGGCTGCTTAGTCCGCTTAACACTTAATCCGCCCCTACGAGGGGCGGATGAAGATTAATAAACAAACAGTGATACCATATTTGCATGTTTCCTAGACGCGAGAAATTTTTAATGAAGATTCAGTGAAGACATTCAGCACGCAAGCTATCTGCCCGATAAATTTTCTAATCAACCACTGCAGATTGATTAAATGTAGATCAAAGTAACTTAATAATAGAAGTAGAAAACAGGCCGGTGTTTCCTGCTAGTTGAAGCGGCCAACTTCTTCTCGGGGAAACACGTGTGTCTATAAACAAGTTACCGGAACTGAAGACCGTGTTTATAGTGAAAGTATATCGAACGCCGATGTAGAAGTTCGAGGATTAAGTGCTTTACAGATACACGTGTTGCTCCGATCGAAATGATTTGTCCACGACGATAAACATGATATCAGGTGTTCCATCGAATTTGGTGGTGCGATGAACTAGATGATGCAGAACATACGCTGTTTATATGCGGGAAATGGGAACCGCAAAGAACACAACTTAAAATCGATATGGGCCAAGAATTCACTGCGGATACATTTCTAAAAAACATCCTAAAATCCAGAGAAAACTGGGATAAAATAAATACTTTCATTAACTCTATTATGGAAGGAAAAGAAAAACATGAAAGCAAACTCGAAAAAGAATAAAGGGCCAAATAACAAACACCTGAAAAGAAATAATCAACTATGAAAGATAATTTAATCTGAAAAGAAATAATTAGAAAAAAGGGACAAATAACAAACACCTGAAAAGAAATAATCAACTATGAAAGATACTTTAATCTGAAAAGAAATAATTAAATATAAAAGATAATTTAATTTGAAAAGAAGAGTAGAATTAATCATTATTAATTACAGTTTTTGGTAACATTTAACCCATGTATTTGATACATATCTTAATTAGTACCTATAAATATATTATTGTACTAGCATATTATTATTATTATATAATCATATTCACAGATTAGTTTTGGTTTGATTTTGCAAAGAACATGAGTGGTGGTCGTCGGAAAACTCACGAGGGAGTGAATCAAAGAAAGGGCCCTCCACGTGACCCGAAAAAAAAAAGAAAAAAAGGCGTTCAAAAAATTGTTCGCTGTCATCTGACGAATCGTAGAATCAGCAATGAATAACAGTTCGAAAGATGTTCAAACGGAACACCTATTTCTGTGATCGGTAATAACTTGCCGGACAAATTGATGCCCGTCGTAAACCGTCGTGGACCGGCATAAATGGAGCAGAAAACGGAAGTTACCTATGACTCAACCCAACAATTTACGACTTACGTCTGCGTAATAACGTGTATTAGCTACAAATGTACGGGCCGCTGCCGTAATGATGGCGCATGTGGAAAGTAGGCGATTCGACGCGCAAAAATAAATCAAAACAGTGTGCACTATTTAGGCTCGCCGTTTCCACTGATCGTGATCGCGAGTGCATATATTTTTGAAATGAATTTCCCCGCGGATTCACCGATTTCGAACGAGTTAACCGTCGATGAAATTTTTTGAAACAAATCGTCGAAGTGTTGGATCGTTTATTTTATAAATGTTTGTATGCTATTGGCGCACTGGTTCGATCAATTATTATTTTAAACACTATTTGCAAATTACCACAATCATTTTTTCGACGTTTCGATCTTACTTTAGATCATTTTTTAGAAAGTGATATATATACATATATGTATATATATATATATATATATATATATATATATATATATATATATTTAAAGTACTTGTATATAATTTCAGGGAACTATTATATAAATTTAAATTCAATATAAAATTTGAGGGGATTTTATATAAAAGAATTGTAAATTTAAAGTATTTGTATATAATTTGAGGAAAGTATTATATAAATTTAAATATATATATATATATATATATATATATATATATATATAAAATAAAATTATAATATATATATATATATATATATATATATATATATATATATATATGTAAATATTTGTGGCTATCGTTGACAGATATTTTTGCTTTAAAAAAAAGGTCATTTTGTTCAACTCATTCCCCCCCCCCCAATATTAAATCCTGGGTACGCCACTGCCTGGGACAATACCTCACCCGCTTCTGTTTCACATCATATAAATCATATAATATAATATAATATAGTATGCTGTATAACATCATATAAAATTGATACCGTATTTTAAAAAGCGACTGAAACGTGGATCGTCGTGGGTGGAAAATGGAGGGAATTCGCGTGGAATTTCATTCACGATCCGACCGACGTAAGAATCTCGTAAAATCAACAATTCGCGAAGTTTCGGATCGTGTATGTTTCTGTGTTTTTCAAAACGGTGTGAGCGCGCGGGTGGCCCGCGAAGCTTTATTTCAGCCGGACGATCGACGGTAATGGAGCACTCGCGCCCACTTGATGATTCAGTTTTCAAATAGAACGTTATTTCAGTTGCCACCGTGCTTAAAAGACCTTCTCATTCCGAATTCGATTCCTCGCGGAGCACCAAGCCCGTTGTCCGTTCTTCGCGAACGTTGTTACGAACGCCTATTATTAGGCCACCTTTGACGAGCTTTGATTCCGTTCGAAAGTCAACGCGCGCGCCCCGAGCACACCTGGCCCTGTCACGCGTTCGATTTGAACGATCCCTTCAGGTGAAAGCGGCCCGCCAGTATTGCTAAATGTCGATCACGTTACTTTCTTGGTAACGCATCGATCGTCGGGCCCGACACGCTGACCGGAATGGGCCTGAAAATCATGATCGAGCCCGATCGCGCGCAAACTCGCCGGATTTAGACTTGCGTCCCCGCTCTGTCTTCCCTTTCGACGACTGAGAGAATTTATTCATTTCTACTCGTGTGCGTTTGAATATTGGAACAGCAATCTAGCTTATGTTGTAATCTGTAATGGTGTGTAAACGTATCTCGAAGAATTTTCTCGAGATCTTGAAAATTGTTGGATTCACAGACGTGTGAAATAAAGCGTCAATATTTTTTCATTGGAAATGGTAATAGCTGAATTAGCGAACTGAGGAAAATGAGTTTCTAGGAGCTTATAGTGAAAACGTAAGAGAATCTACTCAAAGAAATTTATTAATTTCTATTCAACATTTATTCTTCGTATTATGAATATTTCATGAAATTCGATTCCCCTGATCTTGCTACTCTGTCTGCTCTACCCAGTCTAACACTTTCTTTATTTTCTCTGTATAATAATTTTCTAGTCCTTGTTTATTAAATAAAGTTATCGAGTCCTTGAACGAAGAATTTTCTTTCATTGCATATTTCATTCCTCTTGCGAGTCGCACGTTTACGAATGCGGTGGTATCAATAGAAAATGATCGTATCGCTTTCCGAGTACCATATCGATCGCGAAACTCGAAATGGTAACAGAGCTGGGCAGAATTTCATTCGAGTATCAGTAGATCGTTGCACGTGCTGCGTCTGCCGCACCAGTTTCGCAGCGTTCCAAAGAGACGCTGGAGTCAAATCTTGAACAAACTTTATGAAATATTTACAATATTCCTATTTTTGCCTCGGTAAATCTTGTGCGAGTAGAGATCGTTCATTTAACACTAGAACTACCGAGCACTAAACGCAGTTGGCATACATTGCTTTATAATAATGACAAACTTGCATTTATTTAGATTTCATACCAATTTTGTTTAAATATGTACTTGAATAGTGCAGTTCACTAAAACAATTTCTGAGAAAAACGTATTTATAATTTTAATATTTCTAAGATAACAAATCAGAAGTAAGTCATTTTCACTAATCCGGTAGTTCTAGTGTTAAGTTTCTGATACTTTCTGCGTGTCATTTCAAATCGTTCAAATTACCTAGAGATTTTGTTAAACCAAACAAGGTTTACGGCATTAAAAAAATAAAACATCAGCATTAGTTGCATAATTTAAAAAAAAATTTTAAATAAAAATATAATATATATAATTATTATAGTATAAATTCCATTGTGGAATCTACTTCTTTCGAAAAAAAATAAAAAACTACTGGACCAAAATGCACCAAAATCTAATCAGCTCTAAGTTACAGCGGGGCACATCGATTGCATCATTCATCATTCTGATCGCGTGGTTACTTTTTCAGAAAACGTTAACGAAAAATTTGATACCATACAAACATACATACTAACACACACACATACAAACATTTTGATAAAAAATAGTCTAAAATGACTCCAACGACCATGAAACGTGAAGATCTGCTAAAAAATCGATTTAGGTAGTTAAAATGGGGTTGGTTATTTCATTATTGGTTAGTGCAATAAATTATTTTCATTTCAATCGAATTTAAAAGTTTTCTAACCAAACGATGAAAATGAGAAAGAATGTGTATTTAAACATGATATGTAATCTAGTGTGGAAGAACGAACGCTATGGTGGAATGAAAGCTGGCGAATGAAAATACATCGATCGATTCCACGTTGATCATTATTATTAACTTTGCGAGAAAGTTCAAACGGCGGTCACACCGCGAATACATAATCTCACGTGAGCTTTCACTTTCAGAAACAGTTCAAAGTTAAGGACCTAGAGAAGCTGTTCACAGTATACCAGAGGAGGTTTCAGTATGGTTACCTGTCGCTGTTCGTTCTACTACAATTGGTCCTCGGTACCACGTATTGTCTGATCCTGATTACGATGGTGAGTGGAATCAAATTGTTTTAATTAAAACTAGCATACATAATAGATTGTCGAGGAGCATTCTACTTTCCTCGTTCCCGTTAACCGAGTGCTACATAAATCACACCGAGCATTGAAACATTCGAATTATCCTTGTAAAAAAGTTGTCGGGTCGTTAACACAAATTAGTGTACATAAATCGAGCTATTGTGCGCGTTCGCATAAATTAAATTTGGTGATAATGAAATTCAAATTTTCTTTCGAGTAATCTTGTCGATTTGAAATTTAAATGGCCTTCGTTTGTTCACCTTACAGACTAATGAGGAAGGAAATAAATTTTCAGTTCGTTAAACATTGACACAGCTGAGATTACACCTGCCACTATGATCGAGCTTAAAGATCAATGAACACTCGGGAGGTCTTAACGATCGATTGGCAACTAAAAAATTGACGAGGTCAACGAACGTCGAGAGAACATCTGAATTGAATAGTTATAAAATAGACTGAGAAACCGCAGTGAAACAAATCTTCTTCTATTGAATATCTTACGACCGTTCGATTAGTAAACTAAAATAGATTGAAAATCAACAGCGAACACGTTGAAACAAATTATCCTCCATCTTCGTATTTAACTGTCTTTGCGACCAGTCGATTGAAACGTTTCTCCGCTCTATCCACCCCTCGAATCGATAATCTATTACGAAGGAGTGCCGCTAATTTCGCCGGCATCATCAGACCTTCGACGAACCAAAAATTACTGGCATTCCCGGTAATTTTATACAGACGGAAATAGATCGGAATCAGTCTGACCGTAATCGAGAGCTCGATTCAATTTTTTATTCGTCTCATACTTAAAATACAAGCGTTGCAGTATAAAACAACGGCCCGTGCAGCCGGAGATAAAATTAGCCGTTTGAGGTCAAGTCATTTTAAAGTAAAATTTATAAATGTTCCGAATTCGCGCGTTCCATAAATAATATCGTTTTAATCAAAGAGTCGCGTGTTTATTTTTAATCGTCTCGTTTCTTTACGACCGTCTCGGGGGCACGTTGAATAATTTATGTCGATACTTTCTTCGTGGAAAGTACGGAATGACTGTTTCGGATATTTCTGATGTGGAATAATCAGGTGACCAGCGTAGTTCATAATGTAGCTTGTCACCGCATAGACCCGTCGTTAAGGTGTTAATTATGGACATGGCCGTACATATGTGACGTGCGTGAACGCGGTTTTAGTGACACGGTGCGAATGTGACGCGTCTCGGTGAAAATTTATTTAAAAAAAGTTGTTCGCTCTTCTCCCGGTTGCCTTGACTGCGGATTTTACGCATTTGTAACGGAGTCGAAGTAGGTGAAACTTGAAATTGTGAGAAAATGGAAAAACTTAAAGATGTACTGAAGAGATAGTGATACTTAAAGATGAGTGTACTCGTACATTTTTTTAAAAACGACTAACAATGCGTGAACAATTTCTTTCGAATCGTTCTTTGCCTCAATTGCAAAGGAAGAAGTAAAGGTCACGATTGAAAAATGTTTCATCTGTACTGAAAATGTAACACAATTATTTCGTAAATATAAGTTACTGTCTTTTTTAAGTAAAATGATGAAAATTACCTTATTTTTTATGTCGATGCACCGATGCACCCGCCAGGTGCAATTGTACTATTCACCAACGCATCCCAATTTTCTTGTGAACTTGAAATAAAGCGATAATAATAATAGCAGCTAATAAACTAGTCCCTCTAACATCTAAAAAAACATTCAAGCTGCTCAATTTTGAGAAAGTTAATCGTTTTTAGAAATTGTACGAATACTTAGTGTATTAAAATCGTGTTGATGGAAGAAACAACATTCCATTTGGTTTCTGTTTAATTTTTCCATTTCGAACGAAGATCCGATGATCGACTAACGAGCAGAATCGGTCAGTGAACAAATGATTTTCCCGCAGGTCAGCGTCGAGAACTGCGTGCCGGACGTTGTCGTCTGCATCGTTGGCAGCGCGTTGCTATGCCCAGTGATAGCCTTGTCCTTCCGGTCGAAGATCATCGCTAAGAACAGCTACTGGCCAGTGATGTTGTCCTGTTTGATCGTGGTGTTGCTGGTGGTCGGCGATCTAGCCGTGCCCATGTATTACACCCTCACCTGCACGGAGGACATACCGCCGATAAGGTATCACTCTGACTTGAACGAGCACAGAGACGCGGATAACCCTGACTTGCGACGATCGTGTCCAAGGTCCTCATTTAATTAACAGCCGCGACCTTGCTCGGTCCACGCTACCTTTTTTTTCTCTCTCTCTCTCTATGTATTCTTTTTTCCCCTCCCATTCGTCGGGGTTTTCGAGGAAGCGAGCGAAAACCCGGTTACGAAAGATCGGCAAACCACTCATCGATATTAATCTCCGCGTCGTCGCCGGTTTTGCAACGCTGCGCCCGCGAACCGAACACTTCCTAGAACACGCATATCGTTTCAATTAACTGCGAAGCCGGGCGCATGCCACGGACGCGATCGCCACGGTGATAAGAACACCGCGTACATGTACAGTTGTTATCTCTGCATCGTGCGCCGATGCTCGTTAATGTAAACGAAGGCTTGATCTTCACTAAAAATACCGAATCTTTACCGAACTAATCGCTACCATGTTTGACAATCGTTTGTCTGAAAATGTTATAATTAGACTGCGCATCTTTTCTGGAATAGAGAAATGTTTTGTATGATTGTCGGAAGCAGGAATAACATAGAAATTGATTTCGTTCCTTAAGGACTTTGTTACATTAAAAGCAACAGTAGAGTTGTCTTATATCTTTACCGAACTAATCGCTACCATGTTTGACAATCGTTTGTCTGAAAATGTTATAATTAGACTGCTCATCTTTTGTGGAATAGAGAAATGTTTTGTATGATTGTGGGAAGCAGGAATAACATAGAAATTGATTTCGTTTCTTAAAGACTTTGTTACTTTAAAAGCAACAGTAGAGTTGTCTTGTATCTTTACCGAACTAACGCTACCACGTTTGACAATCGTTTGTCTGAAAATGGTATAATTAGACTGCGCATCTTTTCTGGAATAGAGAAATGTTTTGTATGATTGTGGGAAGCAGGAATAACATAGAAATTGATTTCGTCCCTTAACGACTCTGTTACATTAAAAGCAACAGTAGAGTAGTCTTGAATTTTTTCAACCATTTGCTGTTTTAAATGTTCCGTCCAAACAATTTCTTCATAAATGTATTAAGCTCCGCAGTCTAGTTATAATTGTTCCGTCGTATTCCGAGCATATCGTAAACTTTTAAGTTGAAACACAGGGCGTCTCCACCAGATATGATCACCTTGATTTACGTCCTCATTATTATTCGCAGCGAGAAAGATTTCGAAGGAGATTAAATGGTTTCGAGAAATCCACGTATTGGAGTTATTAGCTTTTTTGTTGGTGGACTCGTCAAGGACTCGGGAAGGTCAGCTGTGATTTTTTTCAACGGAACCGTACAGGGTCGAAATATTTTCTCGCTGCGAATAATAATGGTAAACGTGAACACCCTGTATATTTTGAACTCGTTTCGTCTTTCCGTGATGAAACATTGATGCGATCGTGAACCGTTTGTGAAAATTATGAAACAAGCAGCGGCGGATAGCGCGCGATTAAAATTAAGGATTTCCTATAAGGAATTCTTAGATGTGAATCATACACGTTCGTGAAAATTATGAAACAACCACCGCTCAGTAATGTGTTAATCTACGGTCCGTTGGAGAATAAGCCAGATCACGGGAGTTGCATAACCGGTGGTATCCAACGATCGGTCTGTGGATATTTCTTCCGGGTGTTGGCCGGGACCCGTCGTCGCTGGTTGTTCCGCTAACGAAACAGATAGCCGTGAACTTCTAATTAAGAGGGTAGACTCGTTTCCAAGATTGTAAGGTGCGCGATTCGCCTTCTCGTTTCTCGATAATGCATGCGACGGAGTTTTTCAGTAGTTAAAAGCGCTAGACAAGAGATCAATTTAGGCCACAATCGTCCTCAACAGTTTTATTTTTATATTTACGAGGCGTAATTTGCATTGTTCTTCGCATACAGCTACTTTTCGTAACTCTAAAAATAGAAAATTTGGGGGTGACTGCGACCTAGATTGAACTATCTAACGCTTTTGACTGCTAAAAACCCCCTAGGCTACTATCGGCCCCAAATTTCCTATTTTTACGTTTACGAGGCGTAATTTGCATTATTCTTCGCATGAAGCTATTTTTCTAACTCTAAAAATAGAAAATTTGTGGGTGACCGCGGCCTAGATTGAACTATCTAACGCTTTTGACTGCTAAAAACCCCCTAGGTTACAATCGGCCCCAATTTCAAAATAATTACATGCGTAAAATAAGAAATTTGAGGGCGACTGCGGCCTAGATTGATCTTTCATCTAGCGCTTTTGATTCCTGAAAACCTCCATCTGTGTTGCATTATCCAGAAATGAGAAGGCGCATCCCGCACCTTTCCAATCCTGGAGACGAGACTAGCCACTTAAATGGTGGAGATAAGCGTATTGCGTTTTTTAAAATTGTGTTTCGTCTCTTTTTGCAGACCGGCGTACGCAACGCACGCTTTGCTAGCCTGTTACGTCTTCTTGCCGCTGACGGAGAATCTGCACGCTTTCATACTCGGGATCACGGCCACCATATGCTACCTGGCCGCGCTCTCGTTAATCACTTACAGAAACACGTCCGATTACGTTACCAAGGTAAACACCGACGCCTTACGCATTTCCTTCACGTGAGCCGCTTGACCGAATAAATATGGATAGCAGCGATAATGCGCCGTTTAAGATGATTAGAGGATCAGCCAGGTTTTATCGTCGTGTTAGGCGCTCACGTGGGCCGACGATTAACGTAGATGCTGTACAGGCTGTTCCATACGCGTGACCCGCGATTAACGCTCTTCTAATTGAAAATCTGTTAGCGCAATCGTTCCTAGAACGATGAACAGTAAACAACGATTACCTGTGAGGGTCGTTCAAAACTCTATCGAACATATCTTGGACCATTTGTGAGATGAGACGAGCGATATTATGTACGAGTCTGTCTTATTTGTAGATGATTGAATATTTTGTAGATTTAGAATGTGAGCGATTTCTAAAGATCCCGTTCACTTTCGAATTTGATCAATTTTTCTGAACTTTCTGTTTATTCGAGGCCCGATCCTAGTTTCTCTTTAAATTTCTCCGATTTTCTAGACAAAAGTTTTTAATTGCAAATAGATTCTCCATCTATTAAGTGGTATTTATACAGCGAGAGTTTCGTTCAGTCTTGAGTATGCCAGGATTCAATTTTTCAAAAATGTTAGAATACGGTTAGTTTTAATTAAAACGGTACAGAGTGCTCGCAAAGGGTTTAGCATGGAGGAGATAAGCTCGCAAATGTTTTGTCGCCAAGTGCAGGAAGTTTGCATGTTGACGCTTCGTCGAATCGCTTCCTGTAACTAGAAACCTTGAAAAGCTGTGACTATTAATTATGGGGCTAATTGTAAAGAAGTTTGATGTATAATATTATGAAATACCTAGAACATTTTATTGATCAATGTTGTACTAATCGCAGCCCTCTTATTCACCCTAACTCATAATCGCAGTCTTTCGATCTCTGATGTTCCAGGTAATCACGGACACGATATATTTTATTTGCGTGAATGGCCTAGGATTGTACTTCAGGTTCATGAACGAGGTCGTTATCAGACGGTCTTTTCTGGATCGCCGGAAGTGCGTCGAGTCGACGCTGAGATTGAACTATGAGAAAGATCAGGAAGTAAGTTTGTTGATGATTTATTCCATAGCGATAAAAAGACATCGAACGGTACTCTAAACTTTACGAACGTTTTCAGGAACAACTCACGCGAAGCATATTGCCGCAACATATAGCCGCCAAAATTAAAAAAGACTTCAGGGACATATTCAAATTCATGGAGGAGCATAAACAACCTCCGGCCAAGGGACGACCTCACAGGTATACTCAATCAACGCGCAACCATCAATCATAATTGGTGGTTCCCTTAAATGTAGCCACTTAAATATCTCCTTTATTTTTCGACGATATGACAAATGTTTTTAATACAATGCTTTCACAAGGTGAAATAAAATTTAAAAGATCCACGAGTTGACAAGTCCTCATTATAATGATGCACTTTCTCTCTCTCACTTTAACTCGCACTTTAACTTTCGTTAAAAACGACTTTCCCCAATTAAGAGATATCTCGTGTTAGAATTTAAGAACGTTAATCTATTGTAGTGATCTGTGCGTCGAGACGCACAACAACGTGAGCATTCTGTACGCGGACGTGGTCAACTTTTCTGGTCTGACCGTGACCCTGCCAGTTCGAAAACTAGTAGAAACGTTGAACGACCTGTTCGGGAGCTTCGACGAGGCTTCCGAGAGGCACAACGTTCTGCGAATCAAGTTTCTGGGTGACTGCTATTACTGCGTGAGTGGAGTGCCCACGCCTAACTCGCAGCACGCGAAAAGCTGCGTGGATCTGGGTAGGTTCGACGAACAAAATTCTTGGTATAACAAACAATTTGCCAATTATTTCAAGTCGTACTACTAGACACAGCCCGTGTAATACGAATAATAAAATCAGTGTGTCGTGTTACAGGACTGGACATGATAAAGATCATAAGAGCGGTGAGAGCAAGGGTGCGCCGTGAAAGCGGCGTGGACGTGAACATGCGGATAGGTGTCCATTCTGGGAACATAATATCTGGTATACTGGGAGCCAACAAGTGGCAGTACGACGTATGGTCACGCGATGTGGTTATAGCGAATAAAATGGAGCAAACCGGGAAGCCCGGCAAGGTGCACGTGACGCAACAAACGTTGGATCTAGTGGACGCGACCGAGTACGATTGCGTACCGGTCGAGTCCTTAAACGACGAGATTCTGAAGAAATACGAAATCCGCAGCTATTTGATCACGCCCTCGCTTCCCGACGAGCCGTTGCCTACGCAGGTGCGTATTTCCCGGTGGCGTAGGAAGCCCGTAGCAATTCATTAATCGAAGGAGAGACCGTCTTGTGTTGAACGAAGTTCGAGCAATTCCTACGCCACTGATCAACGTCCATCGACCGTTCGAACGAACTTCCGTTGAGCGTTTCGCATCGTTGACAGACGAACCTTGTTGCAGAACAGCGAGAACACCTTGACAGTTATCACTCCGGACTCCCCTCCGGCGGCTAACAAACAATACGTGCGATTCTACAACGTCCGACCGCCGAGCGTCAACGCCGGAGCCAAGAACAACAGACGGCTGACGGGCAATATGAACAATCATGTCGACGTGCTGGCTTACAGACGGCGCACCCACTTCATGGACTCTTGCCTGAAGGATTACCACCTGATGCTGAAAGCCGCGGACGCCGAGATGGAGACCGCAATTAAGCAAATGCCTCTCACCAAGTGGGAGTGAGTAATTAATTGGCTCGACTGTCGACTGGCCCCGAATCGTCCTATCCATAACTGAAATCATCGTTTGGCTATTATAAATAGCCTTAACCCTTAGATATGTGGTGGTTTTCCAAGAATCATCTCCTTATAAATTAAATTCAAACTTACATTCGACAAATGGAGTAAAATGGTGTGAATAAGCCTAAAACTCGGTATGGGTGTCGTTATTGAGGTTTAGGGACGTTAATTACGAAAATGGCATCAATTTTGAAATCTAAAATGGGGACGTGACATAAAATTTAAATTCTATAGGGGTGAATGGGGGATTAAAAGGTTTTATGGAGAAACAATATCAATTTTCGAGGGCATTGAACAGTTTCCTGTGCGAACGAAGCCGCGGGAAAAAGCTAGTAATGAATAAATGTAAATGAAAATGAACGACTAATTTTCAGACAATGGTGCAAATGGGAGAGCATAAACCCGTTACTGCTTACGTTCCGTCAGTGGAGCTGGGAGATACCGTTCTTAAAGGAGCCAGATCCCCTTTTCAAGTTCTACGTCAGCTGCGCCACGTTCGTGCTAATTTTTATGGGACTCATTTACTTGGTACCTACGCTTTCTTACTCCGAGTATGTTCCCTTCGTAAGACCGTCTGGTCAGTAACCTACTTCGGAGCACGAGCAGCACAGAGTCCTAACAATGATCGATTTACCTTTTAGGTGGCACGCGAGCACAGCGATCAGCTATTCGGTTGCGATGCTATTCTTGATCGTTCTGATGCCAATCGCCTGGATGCATTTCGCGTGGAACCGGTACAAGGACCCGCACGACGAGTGCGAAGGCCACGTTCCCCATCCACGCAATAAAATCTTGTGCTTCCTGTATCAAAGCAGCGTGAAAGTGAATATTCGTCTACCTTGTACTCGATTTACTTTTCTATTCTATATATAAATCTCTGTACTATGGTTTTCAGGTTGTCTGGAGCGCGTACCTCAGGACGATACTCTACTTGGTCATAACGATCATGTTAGCTGCGTGTGCCATGTTTGATATGATTGTTAGTAAACTAAAAGTTTCTTTAGCCGAATAGAACAATGTTGAATGAAATCAAGTAATTAATCGAACGCGTGTCATTTCAGTTCGAATGTAAGAACGTGGATCACCTGGCGAGTAATAACATCACGTCGAGCATAGCAGAGCCGGGTGCTGCTGCACTCAACTGCACAGCTACACCCTGGGTAAGATTATTTAGTAGGTACTTGCTGAACGCTGTAAAACTTGTCTCTAGTTTAACGTTTCACGCGCTGCAGACCAATCTTCTTTGCGTCACTGAACGATTGTTATTTTTCCTTTTTAGCAAATGACGCAGACCTGCTCCCTAGCAATCCTAACGAGCTTTTTGTTTCTGAGAGTCCATTATCTCTTAAAGCTGGTGATAGGTGTTGCTGTAGTGGGATTTTACTCGGGAAACGTTTGGATACATCGTGCGAATTTGTTTCAGGTAATTATTCGACACCTTATGCGTTCACTTTCCAATCGAAATTTCCCAGCAGGCAAAATGCTCCGAGGCTGCTTTCAATTGGACAGCACACCTTTCCAGCAGAATATCATACATCTATTTCCGAATAAGACTTGATATGTGCTGGCACGATGTGCTGTCCAATTCAAAGAGCACACTCAACTTCGAGCGTCGTTCTGACAACATAATATCGGCTCGAAGGAGATCTGGCTGACTGGGAATGTTAATACATTACCGACCGGTGATTATTGCATATTTTTGAAAAATGTATGGTACATGGCTAAATTTTCATTTAGCATTTAGTATGAACTAACTAAGTCACCCTCAATAACGTAGTCTAATAGTTTCATTTAAGATTGCAATGTCAAAGAAAATTTTTATGCTTTTTTTTGGTACAGCAGAATTATTGAAAATCCTATTAATAGGCTTCCGGTCGGTAAAGTGTTAATAATAATGATTGTCCTTGCTTTATTTCTTCTTTCCTCTCCACAGTCGGGCGAAAGATTGAATCCGCACTTGGAACCAAAACTGGCGCACATTTTAAGTGTAGTTTTCCTCACATTTTCCTTGCACCTCATTGATCGTCAGGTGAGCTAATCTGAACCAAAGACAAACTCTTGTCGTCCAGTATTGAACACGCACTAATCTCGATGGCAATCTATTCAGGCAGAGTACTTGAGCAGGCTGGATTACATTTGGAAACGACAGCTAACGAAAGAACAAGACGAGGCGTTCCACACGAGAAACGCTAACAAACTGTTACTTCGTAATATCTTGCCAGAACATGTTGGTATGTTACGTTTCTAACGGATATTAATTCGCAGAAATAATAATTAGCATCTAGCTCATTCGAGTTTCTTCTTCGTAGCGGAATTCTATTTGAACATGAACCGAACCGAAGAGAACGAACCGTACCATGAAGCTCATAATAACGTAGCGGTGATGTTCGCTTCGCTGACGGACGTGAGCATCGACGAGAGTAACATTCTGGAGGCCTTGAACACAATCATTTGCGAATTTGATAAGTTGCTGTTCCAATCTCCATTCATTTGTCAAATCGAAAAGATCAAGATTGCAGGTAAGAAATAATACGAACATTCTCACAGTTAAATATAGCGATAACACACACGATGATGGGTGTTGCAATTGTAATCCGTCAGGTACTACGTACATGGCAGCGTGCGGATTAGAAGCCAGTCGACGCGATTCGATGCATAGCACAGAAAGCGAAGAGGTGGGTAGTGACGACGTAGTGAAAGTGATGGCTGAGTTTGCAGCTGAGATGATAGCAGTCCTCGACAAGCTGAATGCTAAGCTGTTTTATACGAAGCCTTACAGGTACCACCTCTACGTTTACACATAACTCAATTCTGAAAACAAAGGGATCTACAGAGATCGTGTTTCTTTAGATTGAGAATTGGTATATCTCACGGAGAAGTTACCGCAGGCGTGGTGGGTGCTCAAAAACCGTTGTACGACATTTGGGGAGACGCTGTGAACATGGCATCGAGAATGGACACGACAGGACTACCGGGCAAGATACAAGTCCGTTCGATTCAGAACTAGTTGTTACGATAGCTTCTCGCTTTACGCAATGATTAAATGAGTGTCTATAAAGAAATAATCGCTACAGTTCCACTTCAATTAGATATTAATATTATGAAAATTCGTATGATACATCCTTCTTCTAGACACCCATTCAGTTATTTGGTCGTAAAACAAAAGTGTCCGCGTTAAAAGAAAGATGGTCTTTGTACAGGTAACGGCGGAGACCGCTGCGGTCCTCGAGCAACAGGGCGTCAAGTGTCATCTTCGAGAAGAGAGACCAAACGTGAAACCGAAAGGCTTCGTAACGACATACTTCGTTGGACTCGACGAGAAACGGAAGCTCTTGCGAACTGACTCTGTTGAGGAGACCAGCCTATGATTCGATCACTGAACAGGACATTGAACAGGTCCATTTGTCTCGGTAACTACGGTGGATTGACGAATCATGTGAAAAGTGAGATATTAAGTGTTTAAGTGAACACAGAGGGACGGTAGATAAACCAAAGAAAATCTGAGAGACCAAAGAACGGTGGCGAGAAATACAGTTGATAGCTGTAATTCTATGTGGAATATACCTCAAAGCTTACTCAAGTGGTCGTCGAGTTTCCAATTGATGCGCACATCCGAACTCGATCACCCGACAAAATTTTAATAGCGTCTTTTTACGTGGAAACTGAAAATGATTTTATACAATGCTGTGATTTTTGGGGCGCAACACGCTGCGCGTCAAAGGGATCCTCTGACAATGTTTACGAATGTGTACGAGATACCATTCTCCATGGAATTGTGCTCCTAAGTAAAAAGCCGATATTATAATTACTGGATATATCACGTTAGTTAATTGATTAGAGCGGTTGTAATGTACATAAAGCGGGCGAGCGTTTGCAAACGATGACACTTGGAGAAAGAAACGCTGCTCTGAACGATGCACAATCCTGTTGAAAGTATGATGTAACAATCAGTGATAAAAACATCTGCGTGGGCGGCAGTGATTTTCGATGTGAAGATAGGAGAAAAAAATTAGTCGATGTCTAGACATCAAAACTGCGCAGGTACTCGGAAAATTTATGCGACCCGGTACGTGGAACTGAATTTTAACTGTCTCAGTATTTTTTGAAAATATGGCCAGTATATGGAGTATTCGAATGTTTCCAGTGAAACATTCCGATTGTGTGTACTTACATTTTTCTTTTTTTTTTTTACTATTTATATATTGTTGAGAATTTTGCTCCAACTTAAAGAAAATATATTTTCGAGCATTCCGTGACAATTTTGGAGTATAATTTCGAGCATACAGTTCCGATAGAAAGTACTTAATTCGAATTTGAATACTCGAATATACGAGTTGAAATTTATACACTCGAATTCAATGAATTGATAAACGTTAAACTGGAAATTCAATCGGCTAATTCCTTTTCTCTCTCCCTCTTTCTTTCGCTATTTCTCTCTCTCTCTCTCTTTCTCTCTCCCTCTTTCTTTCGCTATTTCTCTCTCTCTCTCTCTCTCTCTCTCTCTCTCTCTTTCTCTCTTTTTCGCTCACGTGTGTAATTTTCTGTAGACCAGAATTCGATGCATAGTGATTCGAGAGATAATCAAAACGAATACGATACTTTATTTATATCGGTGCATGCGAATGATAATGATGTTTTTCAACTGTATGTTAAATGTATGTATGTACAATTGTACCATGTTCGGTAAAGAAATAGTAGCTAGTTCAAAATATTTATTAACGTAAAAACTACCGCGGGATCATGACAGTAGGCGATCGTTTGAAAATCCAATATATTTCCGTCCGTAGATCATCAGACACTTATCTTCAACAAAATGGTAAAATTTCAGATTAATTTGATTAGATGTAGCTACGAGATTAGAATGATTAGATACGATAATAATTGAATGCGAAATTAAATTATATACATGTACTGGAAATGATTATGGACAGTTCTAGAAGCCAAATAGGAAGACAATTGCCCCACGTAAATTTGAAAGATTAGAATATTCTCTACATTCGAAGAAATTAGTAAGTACAATTTTTATTTAAAAAATCGTCTACATCCAAATTTGAATAATTGTCTGGTGACTTATGGATGGAAGTGTGTGGTTGCGAAATTTTTATTATTATACAGGTGCTGGTAGACTTCAAGCATAGTCTTGAGAAACCCGGATTAATTTAAGTATTTTCTCATTACTTTCAATCCGATTTCTTCCGATACGCGTTCTATTTTTCAAATTGAACCATTCAACGCGATCATAACCCGCGAAATTCAAACTGTTCAAATCACTCTTTCCGTAGTCGACGCATTTTGAAATACAATATACGCAGTCGACATCATTATATATTTTCATTGTTCAATTTTCAAGAGTAACACAACAATTTTTTATAAAATAATCAATAGTTTCTTTAAACAATTAACTTCGGTATACATAGTGTAATTTAGATATCTCGCGTTTCGTAAGCAAAGTTCCCTCCCTCGCTGGTCAACGAAATATTTCTTTATTATCTTTTCTATCGTTATCAGCGTGCGGAGCGTTCATTTTTCCGTGTAAATACTTTTTGTACATATATTTTTTAACTATTAGACGTAAACGACCAATGTGATTTCTCCGACGATTTGAATAAAGTATTTATTACTACATGCATAGGACACAATTGTAATTTCTAAACACAACAAACGAACCTGGAAGAGCCTTGTAAAACAGTTTCCTTCGAAACACGTACTTCTTCGGTCGAATAAAACAACCTTGCGACACCGAATTTGATTGTTTCATTTTCTAAAAATCAATTTTTATCCACTAACTATAGCTGCCCCGACAGGCGTTGTCCTGTCCAAATTTCAATAAATTTGTTTGTGATCGTTTTGTGAATTTGTGAAAAGCTATTGGAAATGTGTAAACGAAGTATAAATGAGGAAAAAACGTATTTCTGAGTGATCATTGTATCTATTAACAATTGTGGCCATGAATATTCAATTTAAGAAGGACTACATTTAGAAGATGATTTTTGCAGTTTGTCCGAATTTTCCGACTTTCCTTTGTAATTGTCACGAATTTTTTTTCCTTGCAAACTTTTCCAAGACCATAACGAACAAAATAAAAAACGAATAACGCACATCCATTGTTGGAATCGTGAGTTATGCTCTTGAATTCATACAAAAATCCCATAGAAAAAAGCACTTTCATTTTTCCCGAATTTTTCATTTTTCCGGGCCACTTTTCCAATTTTTCTTTCCCTAAAAACCTTAGTCGGACTACTACAAATATTTTCTTTAAAAAATGAGTCAAATCGGTCCAGCCGTTCTCACGCGACGCCGTGACCAACAAACAGCATTTCATTTTTATTATATAGAAGAAGAAGATAGAGCTACTTCAATGCAAAGTAAATATTCGCTAGTGTAAACGACACCTTCGTTTACGCTCGAAACACCAAATTGAATGTTTCGAGATTGTAAGTACCGCATGCGAGTATAATTAAAAGTTAAACGATAACATCGACGAATAAATATTCTTAAATACATATATATATTATACTTTCAACGTAAAAGGCAAGACGGAGATTCATTATGCAGAATGCCGCGACGTAGCAACACGAGTAATTAGAGGTATTTTTAGCGGAACAGTAAAGAATTATAGAAAAATTTCCCAGCACTGGGCGATATTCAATAATCGCGTGCATGCGTGCAGTATACAAGTTCACAGTTCTCTCTGTGCGATATCAAAGCACTTGAAATTTCGTTTTCGAATTTTCGTGCGAATGGCAGCGCAGACAGTTTCACATGCGTAGTGGCCCCATTTTTTTTGTCCACGGCGAAACAGTTTGTCTATCCCGATGTCACCGTTCGCGTTCGCGTAGAATTACGTACAGGCCGTGACGAACTGTGACGGCTATATTCATTCAAGACCTATCTAACACGTTATCGATTTACGCGAAGTTTTAGTGCTTCGCATAGTGAACTTGGTACATTTTTAGGCGTAACATCGAGGTCGATGTATAATCATCTTTTACAAGAAAAAATTGGTATTCATCAACGATAACCGCATGAGTCATCGCGTAAAACAATCGTCCCACTGCTCGTTCCATTGACAGGAGCGTGACAACAAGGTATATACACACAGATATCAATTCTTTAGTGTTTCACTTATCGTATTATGTACGTTGCTGTGGATCTTTCGGCTTGCTGATAAGAACCCTCGTGTCGATACGATCAAACAAATACGTTCCGTTCCAGTACTACCTGTCAAACGTTCCATCTTCGAGGTTTTGAATCCGTGAAAGTGACTTCTATCGAAGCTGTTCATTCCAATGTGTTAACCAGCTATAAAATAACCTCTAATAAAGAGATCCGTTTCATACAGTGAGGATTAATCGTACAGTTACGATCCAGCTTCAGTAAACAATCAGTCAATATGGATATTGGCTTCTCGTCGTACCACAATGGTGGTCCTGCCAGGGAACAAGACTTTGGCAGGTTGTCTCAAACAATTAGCACGTCGATCTTGAAGATATCACAAAATGGTATGTACCTAATTCCACTGTTCTTCTCATCCAGACAATGTTTATCTGGGTTATGTTTCGACAGTGTCTTCGATGCAGAAGATGGTCATTCAACTGGGAGGTTCGACGGACTCCCAGGAACTTCGAAATCAGCTGTAAGTATTCGGATACGTACTCCAAACATCGTGTTATAAGTTTAGAACACCGGAGTGGAGTTCCAGTTAAAACCTTAGAACAATGTACTTCTAAGTAAATGTATTTTAAAATTTGTGTAACAAGGTTTATACGTGAGAATACCTTTCCAGGCATCAAATACAACATTATACTCAGCAGCTGGCGAAAGATACCAGTGTGCACCTTCGAGATTTGGCTATGTTAGCTAACAACTCAGGATCGACTAGTCCTGGAGAACAGAGACAGCGCAAAATGCAAAGAGAGCGACTCCAAGAGGAATTTACAAGTGCATTAAATTCCTTCCAAGTAAGCATATGTTGCTTTCAAATCAGTACAACGAGTAGGTGTAATGTAAAATAGTGTACACGTTGTTAGGAAAGAAAATAAATTTCTATTTCACTCCAGTTTGTTGCAATTTAGGGAGAAAATTTAAATTATATTATTCAGAGGACCATCTGTGTATATGCTCGGTGAAAACGATTAATCTGTGTATAAAATTTTAGGCAGTGCAAAAGCTTGCGGCTTCTAAGGAGAAGGAAATGGTTAGAAGGGCTAAAGCGAGTGCTGGTCTCCCACCGTATGAGAAGAAACAGGAAACATTGATAGAATTACAGGACAGTAGAACCCAGAAACAAATGCAACAGCAGCAGATGAAAGAGGAACAGAATCTGCGAATGTTAGAGGAACAAGAAGCTAGCATACGACAGTTGGAGGTAAGTTCTAGTAATATATTGTACAGAATAATAACATCTAATAATATCTATTATTTTCACAGAATAATATCAGCGATATTAATAAAATCTTCAAAGATCTCGGCACTATAGTGTACGATCAAGGAGAAGCAATCGATTCCATAGAAGCTTCGGTCGAAAGGACGGTAGTATCTGTCAACGAAGCTACGTCGCATGTAAGGCAAGCAAGCATTTATCAGAATAAACTGCGCAAGAAAAAATGTGTACTCGTTGTTGTTGGAGTAGTTGTACTCTCTATATTAATCGGAATCATAGTTTGGCAGAGTTCTTAAATCTGTTCGAATCACGAATAATGATAAACTCGTGGCGGTAGTTGATGTTACTCTGGCGTAGCTGCATCATAACTGCAAAGTACCATGCATTCGTGTACTTTGGAAAACAAGGCCCCTGATTTATTTTGAATTGCTTTAAAACTGTCCGGGACAAAGCATAGTACTATCAAGGAGAATGAACGCAAAGAACCTTGCATCGTTCTGTATCTTACTGATAACATTCTTGTAATTGTGATAATAAATGGTGCAAGATCTATTTTGCAAGCGACGTGTACAATGGCAAGTCTGAGAGTGACTGCCCTGTCCATTTGTACGTTTCATTACTCGTTGCATAATACTAGCTCGTAAATATACGTATAAAAAAATATATGCATACACACACATAGATCTATCGATGGTATATAGCTGTAATTGATATTCCATATTATTTTAAGAGTTTACTCAGAAAGTAAGGAGATTCATTTGAAAATATTGCCTGTGTACACTTCGAAATGAGAGTTTTACGTGATATGTATGAGTCTGTATGGTGTGAGTGTGTTGGTATAATCATTATATAGTATGTAAGCGCGTTCCGAACGTCCTAAAGTGTTACTAATTCTATTGAGATGAACAATTAATAAGCGTATATCGTACAGCAGAGAATATGGATGAAGTAAATTTATTTATTATATTTAAGAATGTTGATTTATTTTAATCAAAATGTAATTAAACTATATAATACAAAGTTCATTATACGAAATTTGGAAAGGAAATGACTATTGTATGATTTATATTCAATATCTCAACATTTATTAAACTGTCTAAACAAACGTTCGCTTTTAGTGTTTACTCTACAACAACGTATATTATAAATCCAGATTATCCTTGACTAACTCGTATTTTCGCGAGTCACAAACAGCTTCAATTAAAAATTTGTATATTTTCTATCGACATTTCATTTTTCTCGAAGTAACATATTCAATTTCTTCTAAATGATATCTAATAGAATCGACAAATGATAAAGATATATATGTGTCGAAGCAGAAATAAAGTTATTATATTCGAGAAATAAGTTCGGAAATTCAAACAGATACGCGCGTTGTCTCGTATCGAGATACTGCGACTTATCGATCGTACGAAAATTTATCGCGGGACGTGCCACCTGTGAGAAATACCTGCAGTTATCATTCTACTCGTTTGTATCGTTTGACAGCTCTTAGAAAAAGTGCTAAATAGATGAAAATGGTGTTGGAGTAACGTTTTTTTTGTCATCGTAAATAGGTGCTGGGTAATCGCGAGGATCTGAATAAAAGAAAGAAAAGCCGTGTTAGATGTGACGCCTAACGACATAATGTTGAAACACATATTTCTCGTAACAGTAATCATACTGACATGTTTATCACAGTCCGAGGTTAGAACTTGATGTTACGAGGTGAACGAAATTTAATTATAACATCGTGTAATAATACGTGAACGATTTCAGGCACAATACGACGACAAACGATGTAAATGCATTTGTCCCAGCCTAGCCTCTATGGTGAACGCAACGCAATTATCATTAGAACGGCAGACCTACATTATAAATGTTCCACCTTCTCAATGGTAATTAAAATTCCACTCACTTCATTATAGAACCTAATGGCACATCTGTTACGCGCTTAGAATAACTATATATATTTTAATCCACAGTAACTGCGAAGGTGTTGTATTAGCGAAAGCAGGAGATCAATTAAAAGGCAAAGAGGAAATATATTGTTCGCGATGCGACTGCAAATATGAGAATAGAAATACCACCATCATCAAAGTAAGTTAAAAAGTAAAAAGAGAACAGAACTGCTTAGGAAAATAGTAACAGGATCGAACCTGTGCACCGAAATTACAATTTCTATTTAAAATTGGCGATCGAGATAAAAGAAAGAATTTGTGTAACATAATAATTTCTGTTTGCAGATCGTAGTAATACTCGTTATATGGGTCATATCTCTTCTAGTCATCTATATGTTGTTCTTAATTTGTTTGGACCCGTTGCTGAACAAACGAATTCATAAAACATCTGCGAATATCGGCTACCATGAGCACAACAATGAAGATGTAAGTTATGACTTTTTATACATTAATTACAAGAAAATTTCGTTCTTAAACGAAAAGCAGATTTCAATTTTTCTAACATATTAATTATTTGAATCTTAAACAGGATGACACGTCGATAACTCCTGGAACATCTCACCCAATGGGTGAAAGAGGTAATGTTTTAAATCGTGTCGGGCATCAACAAGACAAATGGAAACGCCAAGTACGCGAACAGAGGCGTAACATTTACGATCGACATACTATGCTTAACTAAGCTGTACAGTTCTAATTCCAGAAAGAATTAGATACGATACCTAAGAATATAAAAAGTTGCGACATTTACTTGAAGGCATTTGTATTTTTGTATAGAATCATTTCTTTACTTTTTTTTTGCTTCGATCTCTTATGCCCTCCTGTGAAAATTCAATAACAAAGAGAATGCAAATCAACTTATTGGTAAATGCGATCAGATCAGTATATAGAAATATTTAGTACTTTTAAGATTCATTTTATCTAGTGCACGAAAGAGTAAAGTATTAAAAATGTATTATTTTTATTGGTAAGTGTATATACATCTCTGATGAAATATCTGCTTAAAAATAAATTGGAATATTTTATTTGATATTTTATTTGACACGGTGACAGGAGAAACGTATTTTAACTTTATATATATCAATACTAATCTAGATTTTATTCATGTGAAAGTTAATGTTTATTTAAATTTCATACGTCTATAAACCATTTCAATGTTGAAGTGAACAATGCGAAGGATCATTTAGGTGCAGAAACTTTTTCAGTTTTAGTAGTGTCGTTTTCTTTCAATGCTTCCTCGAATATATGTTGAAGCGAATCGTATAGCGTTAAAACTAGTGCTCCACCTGTACCCCGAAGTATATTCGAAACCGAGCCTTTGAAAAAAGCCCCAACACCTTCAGACTTCGATGTTTTTATCCAGCAATCCAATGTATTTTTATACATCATCTCTGATTTCCTAAGACCCGATTGCATCATCATACGTCTTCTAACTGTATCGAAAGGATACGACATAATTCCAGCCACTGTTGTTACCACCTACAAAAATTTCGTACGTATGAATCCAATCGATCATACAGTGTTCACGAGTACAATTTACCTGTGCAATTAAAAAGGTAATATACAATGGAGTGTTCTTCGGATCAGGCAGCATACTTTTAAAGGTGTCATAGAAACCAAAGTATGCTGCTCTATAAATAATAATCCCTTGCACGCTAACGTTGAAGCCGCGATATAAACCGATAAAACCGTCCGACTTGAAAATCTTTACCAAACAATCGCCCAAACCTTTGAACTCTCTTTTATCCGCTTTACCAATATCCGCAGCCAATCTGTTCAAGTAAATTTATGATTGCATTGTTTGAAATGAGAAACTTAGAATGAGAACTACCTTGTACGAGCGAAGTCAAGCGGATAAACGAACAACAGGGACGTGGCTCCAGCAGCTCCGCCGGATGCTAAATTACCAGCGAACTGCTTCCAAAACGCGTCTTTCGGTACGCCTCCCAAAAACAAAGTTTTAAATTTGTCTTTAAATGCGAAGTTCAATGCTTGAGTTGGGAAATATCTTATTACATTAGCTAAATTGCCTCTCCAGAAGCTGAGGGCGCCGGTTTCTTTGGGTATGCGAACGAATGCATCCATCATACCTAATAGAAAATATATAGTATTTGAATAAATCAAGTTTTCTTAATCATTTGCTTTTCTTAAAGTATAATACACAGATTGTAATCAGTGATGTTTAATAATTCGAAACATACCTTTGTACCTGTCTTTTGGATGTATTTGTTTCGAAGTAGCTTGTACTTGAAGCAATAATTTTACCCTTTCTAAGGGGGCGACTACAGTTTTTGAAACGGCTGCGGACACACCGCCGGCTAAGAAATCTATTAAAAAACCCTTGTACGCGTCCATAGTTTGTGCTATATTATAAATTTTTAGATAACGTTATCCTTGGGAACACTTTGCAGCATACAAACGCGAAATCGTTTCGAATGAAAAATCATGATGTTTCTTTAAACACAGATTGCTATTTATTTTCCCGTGTAAGGACAGTTTCGCACACGTTGAATCAAATTTGAACGAATCGCGGATAGATCAAGGTTGACACGTGTAGACTACTTCAATTGTTTTCCGTTTTCCTCGTATACAACGTAACGATAGGATGGACAAATTAGTACACAACGAACGTATTGATTTTAACATTTAATCGCTTTACATAAAATCGAATCTCTCTTTTATTCATCAAAGCTCTCAAACACAATTCAAGAACCTATGGCTACATCATTGTTGTTTTCGTATAAAGAGTTAGATCACAGTAAATTCTAGCTAAAATCGACGCAAAATATATTAGTGCATCTTTGAGTGTTTGGAAGTATGTATAACTAAAGATTTACGTAAAGATATTGAAATTCCAGGGACTAGACATAGTTACTTAAACATCAAACCACATTCAATGATCGAGTGTCGGATTTCACTTTCGTTTCTAAAGCGGACATACCCATTAATTATATCAATATAATCGGAAGGTACGCATAGTATAGTTGGAGGAATGTTTCTGCTCTCGGTGGCACAGCTTCTATTATGTATGGACAAAACTGGACCATTGTTTGGTCAATAAGATATTCAAAAAGATATATTTTTCATACTTTTTTTCCCTACTCTCTCTTCTAAGTGTATAAAATACTGATTTAAAAAAATCTACTAATCAAAAATAAAATATCTTCATACGAACGTAACATATATCGAGACACAAAAGCGATACATAAAATTTTTGATCGAAACAAATATACATTCACTGCCTTTGCAACTCAGGTATGTACAGCCCATCTATTGCGTTTGATTAAAGTATGAATCTTGTGCGAATGTACACGGAATCTGTAATCTATTCACGAAACTGTATACCAATTCGAATTTATTCACAAAGTTACAATAAAATTCATTCAAAATTGGCACAAATCGAAATCAATAGAAATACGTTCAAGTAAATGGCAGTGAAAGTTACCGGAATTCGTCATTCAACGAAACGACATTAAGTTGAAACTAACAAACCTAATATGCAACAGCATATTCAAAATAAATGTATATATCAAAGATTCATTAAATATTTCGTACAAGTACGAATGTGGTCAGGAAGTATTTAAAAGTTTTTGCTTTTTATAGACCGTGCTTACGCAGCATGGATAGACTGAAATTGAAATAAAAAGTAATAAGTACATTTGTTTTCTGTCAATAAAATACATAAAGTGTCGAGTGAAATCATACCTTTGCGATATCCACGCCTGTTAAAGTTTTAACTATATCTGGTACACGCGTCACAATGTTAAAGACTTCTTCCGTCAGTTTCTCTGCTCCAACAGTTCCATTGCCACTAGAAACCATCGTTATTTTCTTTGCTTGCGATAAAGGTGCTGCGACTTCAGCAGCAACCTGTACAATGAATCACGTAATGTATATTACTAGGTTTATATTTTTATATGTATTTAAAGTTGGACATTTATAATTGCCTTTGGAAGAGTGTCGAGCATCATATCTATCATAGCAGCGCTCTTATATTCGTTCCAAGCTGCAGCCTTCATCTTCATTTGTTCCACTTCAGCCTTAGCCTTTGCATCAATGGCAAAAGCTTCGGCATCGCCCCGAATTCTTATGGCTTCAGCTTCTGCCTCAGCTTCCATGATCAAACGTAGTTTATTAGCTTCGGCCAGTTTTTCCAATCTGTAAACGTATGCTCGTTAATAATTACCTTTTCCTGAAAAGACCTATGGTTTTACAGATTTCAACATGGTTTAAGATTGTACGTTTTCTACTTTACAGATACGAACTACAGTAATCCCGCGATCTAAGCCCGTTCGCCTAAATCGTTCGTGTAAATATGTTGCTCGAAGTCTCGCTGAATGTTCACTGAATGTTTCATTGATAAAACACTGTACGAAAAACTAGGAACATAAAACACCTGTATTTTTCTGCGTCGGCTGGACGTTTGACGGTAGCATCCAATTCTCTTTCGCGTCTCAACATTTCTTGCTCTTGTACAGCAATTTCCTGTGCACGTTCTACCACCTGCACTTGCATCTGCTCTTCCATGATTCTTTGTTTCGTTTTCGCAGCTTGCAACTCGAACGCCATTTCTGCTTCTGCTTTCTAAAGGTGGTTACATCATATTTTAGTAGACAAAATCGAATGGATCCGTCGTTAACTAAAGACAGACATTTATATAGAACACACTTTCGTTTGGACTTCGACATCGTAAGCGGCTTTTTTCAATTCGAAATCTCGTTGCGCTTTCGCAATGTCGGTGTCGTTAAGGAAACGCGCGGCCATCCGCTGCTCTTCAGCAATGGCCTCGCGAATTTGAGCGTCCCTGCGAGCTTCTGCTTCTCCGATTCTCGCGTCGCGCTTCACCTCGGCTGTTCGCGCCATTCCAAGGGCTTTTAGATAACCCTATAAACAATTGAGAAATATTAAATGCAAAACGACAAATATCATTTATGTTATTTTACCATTAAGAATTTTTGAACGACAACACTGATGTCAGCATATAATTTGAATACAGCCCGAATTAAACACAAAGGCCGCATACAGCGAAAGATGCCACATATATGTAAACGACACACATTTGCAAATGTGTATACAGTAAATTTGTGCTACCGTTAAAGCAAGCACTTGAAATATCATCCTCTAAGTCCCTTATCATTTTAAGTATTAACAATATTCGCTAACATTGTCCAAACAGCAGTGCATTGGCATTACATGTAGTGATAAAACATAATTTGAACGCACCTTTGCCCCCTGCAAGTAGCAAAACAAAAATGTATTCAATATTTACTACATATAAAATTAAACTACATTATCTGATATTAATTAAAAGGTCTCTTATATATTTTTTTTTTACGACCAGTTAAAGGGGGACTTTCAGTATAATATGTAAACCATTTGATATTGGACACAGTTTAGAAAGATATAAATATATATATATATATATATATATATGTTCTAGGATTTGAATCTTATATTGTTTTCGTACAAAATTCTTCTTTCATTTGTTCCGCATAATATGTTAATAGTTTCGAGGGGAATGGGTGTACTTACTTCTTCGTCTCGAATATCTTTTAATGTGTAGGACACAACAGTAATTCCCATATTGACTAGATCGCTGCTGGCAACCTCAAACACTTCTTTGCTGAATTTTTTACGGTCTTTGTATATTTCCTAAAATAGAATCGCAAGTAGATGGAACCAGATCAGTACATACTTTCTTATATCTAATCAAAATATCGCAGACATTATAAATCACTGTACCTCTACAGTCATGCTTCCCATAATCGCTCGTTGATGTCCTTCTAATGTAACAAGCGCAATATTGTGAATCTCTTCTTCGGATTTTCCTAAAAATTGTTCGCATGCGGTGGAAAGCATTTCTTCGTTTTGTCCTTGTATCTTGACCTATCAACAGATTTATGAATATTAATGTTACATTTCGAGATTATCCGAATCCTGCCAGATTATTCTTTTAGAAGTTGATTTCATTCGTTACCTGCGCTATTCCTGTAACAGATATCGGTACCCCTTGACACGTATATACTGTTGGACTTTCGACTTGTAATGTCATGGTATTCAATGAAATTCTACAAGAAAAATATGATAGATTAAATTATTCTCTAACGATCGTTCCATATAGACTTGTGGACCTTTATGCAAAATAAAAATGTTCTATATTTATTGTGGGAAGCAGGAATAAAATAAAAATTGATTTCATCCCTTAACGACTTTGTTGCATTAAAAACAACGTTATAGTATTCTGAAATTTGTCTAATCTTTTCATAAATGCATAAAAATCCGCTAGTTATGTATTGGGTTGGACCGAAAGTTTGTAAATTAAAATTGAAAGCTAAAATTCAAATATTTAATCATTTTCCATTCTGCTCCATTACTTTTTTCCATTTTCAAGGTAACTTCTTGTGGTATTGAATTAATACCTTAATTTTATAAGACGAACTTTCTTTCCGACCCAATATCTTTGTCAAGAAAGAAAGAAATAGTTCAGTGGTAAATTCGTGTGTTACACTAACTTTTGCACTTGTTGAACGATAGGCCAGACAAACACCCGGCCACCAGGTACCAAAAGTGGTTTGCTGTAGCAGCATCCTTAAATAGACGAGTCGGAAATAAGTTGGAAATGATTGTAGAAAAACTGGACATAATAGAATCATAAATGATGTCATGCATTTTTGCGTCGGCATTTCGTGCTTACATGTAACAAATAAAGTGTTTAACAATGCAAACAAACAAACAATAGCGTAAAAGAATAGAACTCGTCGAGAATAATGCGAAACCAATCGAACGCGGTCGATGATATAACATGCAATTAACTTGTCCTCGTTATTTCTGGTCTAAATAGTACAAATCAATTAATTGATACGGCACTCCTCTCATGTCGCCTCATTCAAAGCGTGTGCGAAGCGAAATAGTTCATTAGGTGAATCATGTGCATGCATAATTACCTGAGACTACGAGGGCCTCGTTCGGGCCGCAAGTGACAAATCCACAACTCATTGTCGCAGGGTGTAAAGGAAAACAAACGTTACAGTAAATTTAAAGGGATCAAATTCTAGCCGTAATTCCCCGACACTCAATTGACGTCGCTGTGTCGGCTACGATGTCGTCATTCTACGCGCTAGTATTCAAGCTTATGCCGAGTTTACAACGTCCTGCGATGAATCGTGTTACCGCAAAATCATCCCCACCCTCTCGACAATTCTGATCGCGCAGCGCCGCGCTAAGTAAATTGAGAATTCCCTCTTACATTATCACATTCTGACCCATAAAAGTACAGAACATCGTTGTCGACGATAAAAATAATATGTATTTCAAGAATTTGAAACGAGATGGAGTTCACGAAATTTCAGCCACTCGCTGAAGTAAAGAATTACAGACTGTAATATTATTATTAGATTATCCGTCGGACTTATTTCCTACATGTATATAATACATTGTTTTATATTACAATTTTATTTCACAAATCACTTTAGAATCTTCGAAATTGTTTCTTAAACCTTTCGTAGTGATAGTCATCAGTTGCTTTCTCTCCGTTATCCTTTCGTTTCCCCTTGGTGTCGTCTCTAGGCACCGCCACTTTCTTTTTATCGTCGGGATCCTGTTTCGATTTTTGGAAATCTGGATCTTCTATGTTAACTATGAAAATAGAAAGTGTATTGTGAGTTTGTCACGCTTTCATTCATCTGTGAAATAAAGATAAATAGCATACATCTATTGTGTTGTACGAAGTTCACAGCCATATTTGTTGGCACAAATTGAGAAGGACCGTCCTTCTTTCTGTGCCTGTCCCAAAGTAACTTCAATTTAGCTTCTTCTGTCGCTTCGATATTGCGTATTTTCGCTCTAAGGAATATAAATAATAAGTTAGAGGATACATAAGTACTTATGTAAGAGGATATATCAAAAGAAAAGTCATACTCTATTCCAAGATCTACTTCTGGAATTCCAGACAACATTTGATTCGAAAGCATCTCTTCACTCCTATGCGCCGAACTTTGCCTCAAATGTTCTGGTACAGCTTGCAGTGCTGCTTCCTCAGGAGAACAATAAGATCCTTTCTCATTGTTATGTCCATTCTCTGTTGTTCCTTCATTTTTACTCTTTCTCTTTGTCAATTCTTCTTCTATATATTTTACCCTGCGAATATACAAATATATATTAACACGTTTGAAACCGTTTCGTAGATGTAAAATAATATTTCTTTACACACATTTCTTCGTCTTCGTCTCGCTTATTGGTCTCTGCATTAAACTGTGTGCCAATTCCTGTTTCGTACGCATCGTTCTGCTTTAATTTTGTATTTTTCAATGCTGTCATGTTCACCATTCCTCCGGATTTTACGTTGAAGGGATCCGACTGAAATTCTTCTTATTAGTACATTCTTTGAAATATTGTTGAAACTGTATATTTATTAAGTTTGCCACAAAACTTACAGTGATTACGTCGGTTGTTACATTCTCACCGAGAGCTAGACCAACAACATTTACACCTTTCGGACGTTCCCGTAGCTTCTGTATAATCTTCAAGTCTTCAACTTTTTCTCTAAATCAATATCATACTCATTGGTTAACAGTTAACGTAATATCTTTCATATATTATCTTTCAAATCCTATTGTAAATATGTTTCACTCTCTCTCTCTCTCTATAGAATTTAGGAAGTAGGATAAGTTTAGATATAAGTAATATATAAGTTTAGAAATAAGGATTAGATGTAAGAGCGGATAGAGGCGGAGGAGGAAAAGAAGGGAGATGTGGAGAAGTATTTGTAACCCCGAGGGGATCGAAATAAAGAGTATATATATATTATCTTTCACATATTCAACAGTTCTCCACATACCTGACAGAAATTTCGTCATGTTCATTGTCATCTTCATCCGACGAGACTCGCCTTTTTCTTAACGCTTTCCTCGATTTCTTCTTAAATTCAATTTTAGTTGTACCTTCTTCTGCACTGCTCATCTAAACCAGAACAAATAATTTGTTAAATATAATTTTGTATATACCTTCTTCTGGAACGCATTTACGTACATATACAACGTATATTAAATACCTTTTACTGCAAAGATTTGCGACTTGGTTTTCTTACAATAATATCAACAACATCAACGTCAATAATTTGTATATAAACAAAATCGTAGGTTAAGTTCACTTGTGAAAATGACCGTAGACCATATACTTGTAGATCCGACTTCTGTTAATTCGCTCTCACGGACGTGTTATGATGCGACGTCGCTACTGGTCGCTACCGTTCGTATAAAGGTCACAGACGCGTTATCACGCGACGCAATGCCGCTCAATGCCGCTTCCGCGGTGCCACGGACGACGGACGTGTAAACACGCGGGCTTGTCTTTGCTCCGTCTTGCTCCGTCTGAGGACACCGCTTATTTCTATGCCGTTTCAGTTAGTTCCTGTTTAATTGTTCACGGGAGTAGACCATCATGCAGAGAATTAGAAATCGTATCATAAATGACAGCGATAGTGATAGCGAAAGTAATGTAAGTGACGATAACGTTCCATTGTCCGAAAGATGGAAAAATTTAATTATTAAAAGAAAATGGAACACTCCCAGTTCTACAACAAACTTTGAACCACAAGTTTTTAGCTATACCGACATACATACCGGTGTACTACATTCATCCGGTATATCGGAAAACAGTTCTCCCCTTTCCATTTTTGAATTTTTCTTTTGTAAAGAACTTGTGGATTTAATTGTAGAGGAGAGTAACAAGTATATACGGCAACAAAGTTTTTCGAGATCCTATTTTCATATTTCCAATCAAGATTTGTATTGTTTTTTCGCCATTATTGTACATATGAGTATAGTTCGGTTACCGAAACTATCTATGTACTGGAATACAAATCCAATATACAATTTTGTGTTTACAAGACAAATTATGTCAAAAAAAAAGTTTTTAAATATTCTGCGATTTCTGCATTTTGCTAGTGCAGATCAGAATGATAATGAAAATCAAAAAACAAAAAAAATACAGCCAGTGATTGACATGTTAATACACCGTTTCCAAATGGCATATCGACCAAGACAGCACATAGCTGTTGACGAAAGTTTACTACTATGGAAAGGCAGACTTTCTTTCAAACAATATGTATGTAGTAAACGTGCAAGATTCGGTTTAAAATCATTTATTTTAACCGAATCAGAAACGGGATATGTTTATAATTTGAAATTATATAGTGGACACGAATTAGACGAAAGAAAATCCACATTACTAGGAACATCTGGCGCTATCGTAATGGATTTGTCAAGAAATTTATTAAATGAAGGGCGAATCATTTATCTTGACAACTGGTATACTTCTCCAGCTTTATTTGAAAAATTATATCAATACAATACACATGCTTGTGGTACCGTTCGAATGAACAGAAAAGGCTTGCCATGCAAGGAAATAGTTAAAAATATAAAAAGTTTGAACAAGAATGAGATGTTGGTGCGTTACAATAGATTTATGGTATTTTGTGTGTGGAAAGACAAAAGACCGGTATCGGTACTCAGCACCTTACATACCCCAGAGTTAGTAATCACTGAAAAAATTGATTATAGTACAGGACAATACATTGTAAAACCAAATATAATTGTAGATTATAATATGCACATGGGTGCGGTAGACTATACAGATCAAATTTTACATGGGTATGACTCATATAGGAAAACATTAAAATGGTACAAAAAATATTTCTTCTATTTACTAGATATCGCAATATGCAATACTCTTGTCATATGGAACTGTCTTCATGCAAACAGAAAAAGTATCCATGACGTAAAAGAGGATTTAATATTGGGATTACTAGAAAAGTACCACAATCCAAATAAAAATTGTTATCAGAAAGGGAGAAGAAATCATTTTCATCCACTTCGTCTGCACTCCAAATGTTTCCTGAAAAGATTACCACCAACAAATACAAAAAATCATCCCATGAGGCGTTGTGTATGGTGCAAAATAAAATGTATCCGCAAAGAAACACGATATTATTGTGTAAATTGTGATGTTTCGTTATGTGCAGTTCCATGTTTCGAATTATATCACACACAGCAAGAATAAATTTACAATATCCTGAAATCAATGTTTTTCTTTAACTATACCATTCCCAGAATTAATAATTTTTCGAATTAAAGTAAAGAAACACGCGAGATATGTCGTGTGTAGCATCGCACGAACGGCATTGCGTCGCGTCATAACACGTCCATGAGAGTGAAGTGGAAGTGGAGCTAGTTCCAACATTTATCATTCGGCAGCGTAGAGGGCGTGAGAAATCGAATGTCGGTATTCGATAGTTTGTAAATAATGTATAACTTGCAATATTTGTAATGAACCAGTAGTGTTATCACGCCTGATAATATGGTTTAAATTTATTAATAAGTAGAAAGTTGTACATATACTGTTAGTAACTTACAATATTGAATATAACGTATTTAAAACGTAATAAAATGTTTTAATTTTTTTATTTTTAAATAAAAATTATAAATTAGCAAGGAATGGGTAGTATGGATTTCAAATTCCCGCGTTTTGACCCGTTAGTTGTGTAACACAAAATTCAGATGGCGTTCGATTTCGTGCTAACAGAAAAATACATTGAGTGACGCTACCCTGGTCGGTATTTCAGATCGCGAGACACGAAACCCAGTATAGTGATTGGTCTACTTCAATACCTCGTCTGTGCTCTGATGACAGAATTGAAAAGCTTCATTGAGGAAGATAGTTGTTCCATCTATTGTTTTTAGGTCGCTGTGATGAACGTGGATCATGATCATGAGTAAAAACAGCAAAAAGGTAATGGCGGCTATTCTGTAGACGATCACCGAAATTATTATGAAAAATTTCGGAAAAATGTAATCGAAGCTTCGTGGTCAACGAGAAGATATTCGAGGTACGTGCTGGCCGATTTCTCGTTGAAATCCATGACGACAATGTTTTCGCTCGGCTCGGTACATCCCGAGGGATGCCACATGCAACCACATGTGGATTTAGAATTAACGAACGGTTTATTAGAAAAATATAACTGATCGTGGAATATAGTTTTACTTACGCCTACGTGCTTTCGATATCACCGATATTGAACGACGATCAAGAACCACTTGGAATCTATTATAAAATTGATGTACTGTCATTCGATTTCTGCTGAATTTTTGTAGAATTCACACGATATAATACATCACGCGAGAAACATACGTATATAAATATTCAATTTGATTTGCTATTTGTATTTTGCGATGGTTCTGTGCTAAATAGTTTCTGTTTATCGTGTAGTTACATGTTTTAGTTTCGTTCAAATATAGAATTAGATGAACTACGAGCTTCGAAACTCGAATTGTTCGTGTGTTTATAAAGCAAGTGTCAATTTTGTACATTTCGCATTTCTTAGAACGAGAGATAACATAATTATCCGAGTATCGTTAATCTATTTGTGATTAATTTTAAGTGATCGTATTATCTTTGATTTTCTCATCTGATTTTGTTCGTTATTTTAATTATCGTTATACTATGATTTAAAGTTTGTGTGTTTATAAAGTAAGTGTCGATTTGTACATTTCACATTTCGTAGAACGAGAGATGATATTGTTGTTCGAGTATTGTTAATATGTTTATGATTAATTTTAAGTGATCATATTATTTTTTGATTTTCTCATCCGATTTTGTTCGTTGTTTTTAATTATTGTTATATTATGATTTCAAATAAATTATTTTCATTTGAAACTGCATTTGTTCGTTTTAATTTACGCATTTATTCCCTTTCATTATGCGTTCGCACTGTTACACTGTGTCTGTTTATAATGAGCTCTCTGCGTCTTCTTGGACAATGTCGAATGGGATCTCTCTAGGTGCGGTGTAAAGGGAGTGGGGTGGTATTGCCTGCAAGAACAGAGATGGCACACAGCATGTGCACACAATGGCAAATAAACAAATGGAGCAATTTTTAGACTCAATGTGTAACGAATGGTGGTTAATAGTGGAGCAATTAGAGAAGATCGTCGGCAGGCAGGAAGGAGTAAGCAATCGAGTGTACTTGAGTAATGAGCGAGACTCGGCATCATCTTCACTCGGTCTCGGACTTATATGCAGCCGACGAGATAGAAGTTCTTCTCTTAGAAGAGATTCGTGACCTGGAACTACCAGCTTCTGCATACTCTAGACCTGAAGATATTCAGGACTTCGAAATTGGTATGACGACAATACATTCTTTGGAACACTTAATTCAAACTTAAAAGAGTAGACTCGTTTCCAGGATTGTAAGGGTGTGGGATACACCTTATTTCTCAGTAAATGGAAAATTGGGGTTTTTAGTAGTCAAAAGCAATACATAAAAGATCAATCTACAAATTACTCCTTGTAAACGTAAAAATAGGACTTTTAAGGACAATTGTGGCCTAGATTGATCTTTTATCTAGCACTTTTTACTACTGAAAAATTCCATCTGTGTATTATCGAAAAACGAGAAGGCATATCCCATACCCTTACAATCCTGGAAACAAGTTTACCCTCTAAACCCTTTGCACTCCGAATTATTTTTCAATTTTATTCCCAACGACTCCCTACTATTTTAAGTGTTTTATTTGAAATTTGCTTCAAAGTTCCTTGACTGCTACTTATTTTAAACAATTTTGTTTAGGAAGTATGTTAAATATAGCTCTGAAACTTAGTTGTAACATATATTTGTGCAACTTATATTTATTTTTAACTGAAGAATAAGAAATTAAATGAATAAAGGAAGAACCAAATACATATAAAAACCTGTTCTATTTACATTTATCTTTCTTTGATGTCGAGTAACACTCGAGTGTAAAGGGTTAATACAAGATCAAGTTCTGCTTTTAATTCGAATGACTTAGGACACATTTAAGAAGAGTATGAATATGTACATTTTTCGATATTGTATCAATAGCAGGCAGTCGGTCAGGGGGGCAAATTAGCTCCCAACCTTTGGAACTGGATTCACCAGGGGTTCATTCATGGGATTCGCACGCTAATTATCATGGTTACGGTTATGGTGATTACCATGGCTCTTCTTCGAACGCTTTGGCTTGGCCGAGAGCGAGTCACTTGGTTCTGTATTGTGACATACAGGGACATCTTAAAACAGCTATCGGTGTTGTTAGACTCTTACTGCTTGTACGTAGTTCCTTTATTATTATTTTACTATATTATCGATCTGTAATACATCTATTAATATTCTAACATTCTCACAGATATCATCCGCAGCATGTCTGGCGACACTGTGCAGTTCTGGCACTGCCAAGGTCAGTTTGTTTATGCTGCCTTTAGTTGGACGGCTGCGTTTCATGATCTTTGTAGCTGTTTTCTGTTTTCTCGTCACTGCATTGCTCCTCTTCCTTGATATTTCACACGTTATCTATGTTTTTCCTCTCAACTGGGCTAAGTTGGTAAGTAGGCAATACTTTGTTCTCTACCTTCATTTTCTTCCATTGATGCTAACGTTATATTAATCGAATCTGTCATTCTTTAATACGTATTACCTAGTACCTTTCAATCTTGATTGATATATCTGATAGAATCCACCTCTTATAGAATGCTTGGATATTCACTGGTATAGGCTTATCTTATGCCTCGAGTAGCGCATTACTAGCATGCTCTATATGGGAATATCACAGCGGAGGCTGGGTACCACGACGCACCCGTTCTCAATTATCGGCTGCAGCAGCACTCGGATTGTCTTGCGCGATCTTAGCGTTCTTACTTTCGTGGATACACGGTCGCAGCGAATCTAGCTGCAGGGGTCCAGATAGCCGTAATCATACCCCGACACAACTTTATAAACCTGTTGATAACTCTTCTTCTTCTGGAGTAAGTGGTTTCTACTTCTTTTTTTTCTATTATTTTGTACAGTACAGTTGCAAATAAATCGTAATCTCCGTAGGTTACTCTTAAAGAACGTAGTCCTAGGAGACCCGATTCATGGAAAACTCAACAATCGAGGAAACAGACTGCAGACAGTGACACGAATATAAATAACGGTCACCACAGCAACGATAATCATTCAAAGTACAAGCAAGCTGCTAGTAGGAAAGATCATTGGGCTTCTGCAAGGCAACATTTCTTACCTTCCGAAGATAATACCGAAGAGATTCAAAGAGACGACGTTGACACAGAGAGGAGAAGAAGGAGGCGAAAAAAAGACGGTGATGCTGGCTCAGCGGCCGATGGAAATTTAATAAACACAAAAACTGATAGTGGTAACGTTGTAGAGGAAAATAAAACTAGAAGGGTGCCGCGACAGTTAGCTTTACAATCGGTAGAACAATCTCGGCCTTGGCCTAGCGCTGAGCACAGAGGCAGTGGTTCTATGCAAGTTAGAAACAAAAGTTCGCAAGTACCAGTGAACAGTATAACTGAATTTAGTTCAATGCAAGTGACTCAAAATTTTCACTGGGAGATGGAAGGCATGTCCAGCACCAGCATTGAGAAAGTGGAAATGGCTATGGCTCGCACAGCCATGTGGTCAGAACAATGGCAACCACCACCTGATGACGTTCAACCTTGCTCTAGCAACACTATCGATCCTTGTGGCGGTGCCTAATCGAATTTTGGCAATGTATAAATGTACCTTCAAAAATATAGGACTTATTATAGCGAATGACTTTTTGGGAACAGTTATATACGACGCAGAAGCTTCCCTTCGAAACGATAGTTTTACTATTCACACAATATTTTCGTTTTATCTTTGGATTAAAGCTGCAGAGAAAATGCATTATTATTTCACGAAAAGAACGGATACCGAAACGAATTCTGCTGAATTTAATACGTTAACAATTTTCTATGTAAAATCGCACCGATGTTAACAGTAATGCACAGTGACCGTGGAATACTATGTGTTCCTGTTTTTTTTTTCATCTCGTGCATAAAAGAAATATGTAATTTGGAATTAAGTCATCGGTTTAGTTACTCCATTGTGCTCGACGAAAATGCAAAACGGTCACATCGAAGTTGTTGCTGCCATGAATAATATGCTGCCAAGATGATTCTTTGTCTTTAATCGTTTAGATGTTGACGTTTTGCATCGTAAAACGAAAAGAAACTTCTGAATGTTCACATAACAAACGATGTTGTTTCATTCCATTTATATATAAAATGATATATCTATATAAGTTTGAAGACCACTACCATGTATACATTGATACGTTCGTTTACTAATTACATTTACTGCCAACGTATTTTGGTATCGTTAATTAGTAAGCATCAGTTATGTTGTTCCGATTAATCTCTTCTAACAAAGAATTATACGATCATTGAGATGCTACTATTTATCGCATAAAGGTGGGCCTGATATGATCACATGTATTCATTCGTTATAATTTCAATTACAGTATAAACGCATTTACTGAAAGTATTAATAATTGAGTTATAGGCGAATATCGAATTAGATAATTTCAAAGAAGAGATCCGCCTTTATGTTTGTAAAATGTACATATATTATTTTAAACTATTGTATATAACTTAAAGATGATTTGATAGGGAATATAAATAAGCAGCAATGGCATTACATTACATTTTTCAATTCAGATCTTCGATCATTTCTAATCTAATAACTCTTATAAAACTGTGTCTCCTTACTGATTCACCAAATTGACGAACAAAGTAATTTTTAGTACATACATATCGTGTTAGAGGTACAATTCATCGTGAAAACTATTGGTACATTTAGTTTTTTGACCGACCGGTCCATAAAATCCTTTTTAACATACATTATATAATATAAAGAGTCAAAGTGGAATACATCGAGACTTCTATTATATTTTTAGTTTATTGTATCGTGACCATTTATATCATTACAACGTAAAGAAGTTAACTATTCTTGATTAGGATCATAACGAATTACTTTTCTCTCTTTTGATACGATAATAAAGTGTGTACACACATCAGTCATCTATGTCAATGTTTGGCGTGTGTAATGTATTAGTTCTCTAATTAATGAATTAATTAGTATAAGGGAAACAGTGCGTGTTCATATAGGATCATATAAAAAGATGAATAATAATATATTATAGTAGCTTCGTTGTGCCTAACATTGACAATGTTGTAATTTCGTTCATACATGGACACAACGAAGAAGTATAATTGTAATTTTTCTCGTACATTGTATAATGCTAGTATTCTGGCAAAAATGTTTGAAAGTGCGAATAGATTTCGTAAAAACAATGTCAAACGGAGAAGTTATACAGTATAAGATATTTAGTTTCGAAATTTAACTAAAATGATGAGGAAAAAAAAAGAGAAAAGAATATGTACGGCACTGCCAGAAGAAATATATATAACGCTCCTTGAGTGTCCTGTATATTAAATGACTTTATTACTTCTCAATGACTTAGTATTTGAGGATTTACCTCGCTACAATTTGCAATACCTCATGATAAATGAATTGTTAATATTATATTTCGTACATATAAATTTGCAACACTCGTTAAACGTGTTTTTAATATGATTTTCAACAAAGAACGCTTTAAATTATAGCACAAATATTAAAGAGTGTCGAAATTATATTTGATCATCATAAAATGTAGACAATTGTTTAAGTATATTACGTTTCACCTTTGTAACAAGATTGTTCATTTACTTACAGACGTATTTTTCTTTTACTTTTGATAAACACTGTTGATTGGAAAAATGTTAATCAAAGGACAAACGATTAAAATTCTTACAAATTATCTAAAATCTTCTCCTACTGTTTATTATTCTTCCATCTGTATTAATTTAATTAAGACAAATAATTTCCACTTTTAATTTAGAATTTATTTATCGCACACTATACCTTTTTCAATCCTTTTAAAATATATAAAGAGGTGTTTGCACTACAACGTTAGTTTGATAATAATTTAATGTTGATTCCAGTTATCGTAGAACTTTAATTGATCCATACAGAATTCTTCATATCAATAAAGCTAGTAAATAGTGGAGTAAACTCTCATTTAACGCACAAAATAGTAATTTATTATTATTTATTTATTAACACACTGAAACACTAATATCTGTTATCACTTCAAATAACACTGTGTTGTAGTTTATAGACATAAAATACCATGAACCTTTTATTTCAGAATTACAAATTTTCGAAGAAAACTAAAATACTGCTTGTACGCTTTCACGCGTTTTGTAAGATTCAAAATACGATCGATCAAGCGAGTACTACTTGTATTCAAACAGAAAAATTGATTCTTAAAGCAGTATATACCAGTAAACTAAATAAGCTTTGCTTATGCACGTCTGTCTTGTTCATTAGTCACTATAACGCTGAATAATGACAATCTAAACGAGAAATATGAGCTATGCACTGCGTGGAACTATTGGCCTAACATTTTTATTTCATTGATATCAAGTATTGAGAGCACCATCCATACATAAATTTATTTTTATGTTCTCGGATGATGCTGCCAATACTGATAACAAATAATAAATATTAAATATAACAATATCTTTATCGTAGGCCCATTACAGGGATGACCGATTAAATGTTCTTCGAGACGAGGAAGATTGCAAGTTAATGAATGTGGTTCGATGAATTACCAAAGATTGCGTAGCCCGTAACTCTTTGGTATACATTGGTAATTTGTCGTGCTTTAGAGCGATTGTTCTGGACAATAACGGTTAATGATCCATATAACATCTAAGTTGACAACTGTCTTTATTCTTTTAAAAGTCATTTTATACACCTACGAATAAATGATGAATGGCTTCTGTATGCGATAAAATCTATACAAAAGCCACGAATGTGTACGATGTTATATGTTATAACTATAATGAATATACCAGAAAAAAAACTGTTAGTTATTAGAAGCAACTTTGTTTCATGTTAACCAGTGAATACGTGTACATTTGTTAGTTAGTATATTATAAGTATTAAGGTTTAATTGGCGTCATCGAGGATGTCCTGCGTATATACAATTAGCAAAGAAAAATTGTCACGCAATCGTCCGAAATACAAACGAAATTATGAAAAATATTAGCGATTAATCTAGCACTTATAATTGTTATCTTTTACCAGTGCCAAAGATATAATAGAAGAAATTATATGTATTATATATACGTGTGAACGTATCAATATTTCCATTAACTGTTGAGACTGGTGCAAGATAAATACGGAAATGAAAGCTTTTACCAGATATATGTACTCTTCTAATTTAAAAGTCTTCACTTATGTTTTAGGTACTTTCACGAGTACTCTTTGTAAATAATGTTTTTAGAGTACCAATTTGTGTATATCAGTATCTGAACCGGTACTATGCAATTAGTATTTTTGTTTCGAGATAAATTTAACGAATTTGAACATCTCTACAGTTTTACAAAAGCTAGTAAAAACCCTTAATTATTTACATTTCTAATTTTGATTTTCGATATATGCCTACTAATTAGGTTCTTTTACTTTTTCCTTGGATAAAACACTGAGCACTCATTCTTTATACGTAATGCAGTATAGAACTCCTTTTCAATGAAAGGATGAAAAGATACCAAAATACTTATAACATCTAATATATAAAAGTTATACAAAAGAGGAATAATAGATTACGAATGATACGATCGAAGAACTTACTCTTTATTCTTTGAATGTTGAAACGGGGACTAAAAAGAAAGATAAACTGATTAAAATAAAGGAAATCACTCGAGCATATTTATATATTTAAATAATATTCAATGTCTCACCTGTTGAGGAAATCTTAATTGTTTCATTGTTGGATGTCTCCAATCGTTATATCTCACCCAAGTGTATGGAGTGCTATGAATGTTTGATAATCCCGACTGTGCAACAGTATGCACTGCAAATTGTGGATTCACAGTTAATTGACCATGTTGTTGCAACAATTGCTGCTGTTGATATGAACAACTTGAATAATATGGTTCGTATTTGGTGGAACTTTCCACAGATGATATTGCCAAGGAATTTGCCACTGCCACTATAAAACAATATACACATATATTATATATAATATGAGATTCTTACACGAAATGTAAAGAAACAAATAAAAATCCAAATAAACCTTTAGCCTTCTGAATGTTCAGCAATGTATCGTAGTAATGTTTTTTAAATGTAGCGAATTCTGTAATAGGTGTAGTTTTTTGTAAAATATTCATATTGTTTTGTTCTGTTTTGTTTACTGCAGATCTGAACACAAATAATTTCGTTACGTACATATGTTAATACTTGATTATGAATATAAATCTGTACGAATAATTTCAATAGTACTTGTATGGTAAATTTTCTATGTTATTATCCTTTTTATCATATTCCATTGATTGCGAATCGTTGAAAGGTACATTTACGTTTTTCTGTGGCAATTGCAACTGAATTGATTTTGGATAAGTATTTGACAATCTTGAGTATTTCTTGTCAATTGATTTTTTTATGCTTTCTGACGAATTTATATTTCTAGAGTCATTGGCATTGCTCACTGGAGAATTGAACTGATTTTTATTTTCTGGGTTCTTCTGAGTTACAAGTTTCCAACATTTGACTGTAAAAGAAATTGTACGCAAAAGTTCTATTTAAGACGATATTGAAATTAATTTGGTTTTTGTAAATAATTAAACCTTCGTGTTCTGCGCGTTTTAAGAAACTATCTAAGCTCGTTTCAAGCTTCCTATTAACAATGAAATCATCCAAAATGAAACTGTTCTCCGTTGATACCTACAATGTATTCATAATTACATAAAAATCATTATAAGTTATGAAATGATATCATAAATGTATTGTTTCATTTTATTTACTGTTGTGTCTACTTCTTCATTCCAACGTACAACATCCATTTTGTATATATCATCCAGAATTGCTTGTTGATTAGTTTTAAACTTTGGTTCGAAGGGTTTACATGTGTTTGTATTAAAAATTCTGTTTCCATTTATACTGTTACTGTAGTTCTTAAAATCTTGCTCATCGTTATGCAAAAATTCATAACAATTTAGTCCAGAGTTTAAAAACGACGAACTACTATTCGGTACTTCTAAGTTTAAAATGTCTGTTTTACTTTGTGTATTTGAGATTACGTTAGCGTTACATTTCTTTCTTAAATCGTTTTGTGTCTATAACGTAATTTTTAATTTATGACTGATTATCAATGGTACTAAAAGTTTAACTAGATTTATTTCTAAAAATGCAAATAGTGTTTACAGACCTGATGTAGCGTACGCGACACTTTGGCTACGTTCCATTTATTATGACCATTGGGTTTATCAACAGGTAACTGAAAACATTTATCGCTCATCGAGCTGTAATAATCTTCTTGATAACTGGTCGTAGTAATTTGGTAAGCATCTTTCTTGTACAATAGTTGCGGTGTATGGATCCATTTAAGTTCTAAATTCGCCTGTTGCTTCATCAGATCTTTTTGTTGTCTGATGTCAACAAAAGGCTCTACGCAAGGAATATTATAATCTAATGTGTCGTACACATAATTCACATTCCTTACGTGACTGTGAATCATAGAGATTTCGTTGGGAGGGAAACCTCGAAATACTTCAGGTACTGAAGGTACGATCTAGACAAATAGAAAGAATCAATGAATACATTAAAATTTAACTAAGGAACGAACGAAGCTATAAGTTTTTACATTTTCATCCAATTCAATATTCTGAGACGGTGGACTCATTGAAATGTTCTGATTTAAATGGACTCTTGACTTATCGGTGGCATCTTCTATGTTAAGCGTGTTTTTAGAAACAGTATTGCTTCATTAAAAAGAAAGGTATTGTTACTAATCCGTAAGTGAGTGTTCGAGAATAAAAATCTTACTTTTGAAACATTCTGACGTCATTAGCTATCTCAATAAATCCTGTCGTCTTGTATATCACATCCTTGATTAATTCATTCGATGCACCTTTTGGCAATGGAACTGTAGAGATGATCTGATGCCGTGTCTTACTATCAAAACTTTCAGACAGAAACAGAAGGGTTCTTAATATTTGTTCATACGCAGATATACCATCCTCAGGATGGTACATATTTAGCAACTGATTTATAGGATTGATAACATTTGCATTCGTTAAATTGTGTTGTTGAGTGGTCTTTGATAATGACAAGTTTTCATATATGGAAACGTTTGTCGTAGTATCCTTATTTTCCATAGCAACTGAAATAAAAAATCACCTCAAATTAATGTTTATTTGAGTACCAATTTTTTGGAAGTTTCATTAAATATTGTTTTTCAATGTAGTAAAAAAAACTGCGGAAAGAATAAATAATCAACAAAGTTAATGTTAAACATTATTTACATAGATAGGTAATAAGATAGTAAAATAATATGAACAATTAATATATGACAAGATATTTAAAATTCGATGCTACTCACTATCAACAGCCTTCTTCATTTTCATTTTCATATTGATCCTCTTTTAAGATATGACAGCTTCGTCTACAAATGCCGATGTAGATTCGTCAATACAATTAATTGGTAATTACTAAATAATAAAAACAGCTGCTATAATGTATTATTGTCGATAAGCGAATAACGCATTTCTCGCAAGTTCATTTGAAAGTCGATTAAAATCGGATCATGAAATTATCCTGTTTTCATGATTAATAGATGCGAAATAATAATGAAAAAATGAATTAATAATAAAACAATATCGACATTAACATTTCCCGAATCGAAATATAAGCTATGTTTATAAGAAGATCGAATTGTAATAATAAAATAATTAAAAATATGTTAATAAAACAGATTAAAACTTTTATAACGATAAAAAAACAACTTAAATGAAGGGAACTCGTTACATCTTTCTATTATTAGAATGTTCTTTGACAATGAAGAACTAAATTTAAATACTTTAATTAGGAATTCGTAATATCGCTATTAACACGCGACAGTATGAATAAGAAGGAAATTGCTTTTCTAAGCAGTACGGAGAAAGCATACTGTCTAATTATTAAAACATAAGTGCACCTTCTGTATATGATGGATTATTTAAATGAGAGTATTAGTCGCATGCCAATAATCCTAGAAGCTTTGCAAGTATTACTGTCTGGTCGCTGCTATAAAAGCAGAAGCAGAACACAGTCCAGCAATTGGTGCACAATGTTTCTAGTGAAAAGTATCCCGTTATTTTCTTGTTTACTAGTTTTAACAGCTGCTGCAGCTGTTAAAACTCCTGCTGGAGCACCATGGGCGAGCTATGCTTCAAAACCTGGTAATATAATACACCATAAGTCTTCAAACATTTCTCATTTCTTTAATGTTTTGTACAGATACATAAGTGGATCAATGTCTGTATCATATATGTATATCACATATTTTCAGTTTACTCGAGAGCTCTTGGACCACCACCATCGACACTGGACACCATAACAGTGCCATACATGCCGAAGTCGCCGCTTTTCCCAAAATTCGTTGATCCTAAAATGATGATTTCTAAAAAGACTGACATGCTGAGCAATTTGTTTGGAGGTATGGGACCAGCTTACCCTATGGGACCTGCCTATCCTATGGGACCTGCCTATCCTATGGCACCTTTCAAGCCCTTTATGCCGTATGCAGATAGTGCACCAACTTTGTACAGTGCCGGTAACGAAGCATCATTGGACACTCTGGATAAAAGCAAAATGGAAGCTAACGTTCCATATAAACGTGGAATTTTTGGACCGTTCGTGCCTCCTAAACCGTTCGGGCCAATGGGTCCTAAGTTCGGCCCAATGAGTCCTATGGCCCAGTACTCTGAATTGAATACTATACCTGATTATAGCATGAAAGACTTCTCCCGTAAAAGAAGAAGCATCGACGAGTCTCCTTTAACTAAACTTCGGTCGATTATGGATGCTGGAAAGCCAAGCACAAAAGACTTAGGACCTCCGCCTCCGTATCCTACGCTTGCTCCGATTTCTGAAGAATCAGAAGACGACATCAGTTTGTTGCTTCAGAAAGCAGCAGCAAGCGGAGCGGCACCAACAGAATATTTGCCTGGGATGTTTGGACCTTTCAGTCCGTTCGCACCGATGATGGATCCGTCTATGTTCATGGCAAAGAAATCAACTTTCCTAGACACTTTGTTTAAGAATCTTGCTACCAGTACACCGGCACCAGCCTTTGCCACCGAAGCGACCACAGCGAAAAGTACCATTGTACCGCCTTCTTTCTGGTATCCATCATCTATAGTGCCTAGTCCAACCGAATACAGTAGCAAGGTAGAAGATTTCTTGAGCAAGTTATTCGACAGCTTGAAACTTAACAAGACCGCAGCGGCAAGCGACAGCGATAGTGCAAGTACGAAAAGTGAATTCATGAGATCCGTCAAACTCGACGAAGAAGACGCACAAGCAAAAGTTGCCAGATCTATCGATGATCTATCATCCATTAACGCAGCGAAAGACTCTATTGTAGATAGCATAGTGTCCGAGCTAGGTGATTTGAAGACTAACATGGTAACGACAATGAACGATCTAGTTGCATATGAAAAATCCACGTCAACGACCGCAGCGAAGAAACCTTTCAAACCATTTGCACCAGGTGCGTGGCCAGGAATGAAGCCGCCTGTCGATGGAACACTTCCTTTTCAACAAAAAATGGCAATGCTAAGTCAAGTTTTTGACATGTTGTCGGAATTACAAAAGAATATTACTTTGTCCATTCAAAATGCGATGAACGCGAAAATGGCTTCTAGCGGTGCCTCTAATTCAGCGTTAGTTAACAATGCTATGCCTGGTATGCCTATGAATTTGGGTCTTCTAGATGCTCTTAAAAGTAAATTGAGCCCACCTGACTACGATATGCCCAACGCTTATGCGGTACCATCTGATAAATTCGGCGCAAACATGGCTCGAACATTGCAAACGACTCCAGGATCATTTTGGGTGACTTATCCTGAAGAGAAAAGAGAAATTAGCAGTGATGCGAAGCCTGTGGTTAATGAAGATAGTAGTACCGTCCGTAAAGAAACCCGTGGAGTTAAAATGCAGATGCACCAAGGATATCAGAGTATGCCAGCAGGTTCTGTAGAGTCTGTGCAGGCTGGAGGAGGATCTGTGCCTGGTCACCAAGGCGGAGGAATTAAACTTTTTGTAAGTTTTGAAATACAAGTCATAATAGCTAATTCAACCACTAGATTAACACTAGATTTATAGGAACACATTTTATGAAGATGCATCCACGGGAAATTACTCAACGAATTTATTTCTTTGGGTGTATATTATTAGAAAAATCACTGAAGATTTGGATAGACATATTCTTGTTATTTTTATAAAGTAACGTAAGACAGTCACTTTTAGTGTTCTGTAAGCCTAGTGTTAAAGATCAGCATAAGGTTTAGAATTTGATATAAGTTGTAGTTCATTGTATTTTGGGTATAGACGAATCAAAGGGCATCATTTGTTTCCAGATACAAATGCCTGAATTGCCTAATACGCAAGTGCCAGGCTATCAGAATAATAATTACGAAAACTAGGTACGTGTGATTTACGAAATTTGAATACCACGAACATGTTCATTTGACGCAGGACACCAGCGATTACGAGGACCTCAACAATTGGAGCAGCTGGATGGAATATTTGAAGAACAACTATCAAGGACGCAAGCATCATAATCACCACTAGACGCTATCGTTCCAGCAGGAATGCATCCGTTACTTGTAATTACCAACTTTTATCTATAAATTGGCGACATTCATATGCAATACATAACATGTACGCTTGATAATTTCGTTCAATAAAGTATGATTTGCAAAATATATGAACTACACAAGCACGTATCAGCGAGAGGCAGTACTTGCTTGAAAATCTTCTTAATTTACAAAAGAGACGGACCTGGAAGATATACAATGTCTTTTTATTCAATTGTCTATTAGACTTATAATACATACTATATACAGTGTCGTATGTAAACCGATGAAAAAGAAATGTATAAAATTATTTACGAACTGAAAGTGGTGAAATAATACGTACATCAGACAAGCAGACATCAGCGCACATGGACGCAATCCTGCATCAAGTGCGTTGCTTTGTTTCTCTGCAATTAGCAATGCATTGCACGCAGGGTAGCGTTAGTGTGTTAGGAAGCACCAGACTTAATTACACGATTTGGTCTTTGAAGAAACAAATGGAGAATTGTTTCGTTCTTCTGTGCTGCAAATCTCAGCTTAATCGTTAGTATTGTATACGCGAAATTGTCTTTTATGTAAAGTCATATCAAATTTTGGAAAGTTTGGCAGTGTCGGTAAGTGTTGACATTCGACGTCTACTGTGTTTCTATTAAATAAAACTTCCTGTTTCTAAAGTTAAGTGTAAAGAGCCACTGCGCGTGTTTCTAACATTAAAGTTACTTTTCTCTCACTCTCTCTCGAAACGTGATACTTTACTAGCGATTGCATTGTACACATTCAAAACTGGATCACACTATCATCTGTCTTTTATCACTCTGGATATAAACGGTACCATTTGTTGATCGATTCTAAACACCATGTAAAAGGACGCTAATACACTGCTTAACGTCACTAACAGTCCCAATCCCTCGAATATTAACTTTGGTGCGAAGATCTTCCAAACCATTAAATGGCGACAATGAATCGTTGCAGCAAGCATACTGCCAAACGTCTATAATGTATATCAAGTTATATATCAATTTATATATCCAAACCATATGTTTCTATTAACTATTTTGTAATTCTCTTACTCGAATTCCGTGAAGCAGCGCATATTTTCCTGCGACCGAAAAAATCGCCGTATGGAATACTGAGTGTTGCTCGAAAAGAAGCAGTTCTCCTCTCTTTAAATCATCCTCTGAAAATTTCGCTTTTACCAATTTCGGAAATACAAAATATAATGTAAACGGCACAATCACCAATAATGGTAATGTTGCACCTAATACTATATGTGATCCAAATGTATTTATTCCTGTAACGTTTAACATTGTTTATTGATCTTGAAGTCATTCTAACGATAACACGAAGCACAACTCTATTACATACCTATTAAGATTGCTGGTAATAAAGTACCATAGAAATGTCCACCCGTTCCTATAAAAGCAGCGTTCCAATGAATAGTAGGGAAGGTTGACTGATGCCCAGTTCCGTAAAAGAAGTAGTCGGCTATCAAGAACCAACATACTAGAGCAGAAGTGGATACTTCAACAAGTTCAGCTGTAATTGAAGCAATAATGTTAAATAAGTAACAATGTTAATCACGTTTGAAAGTGTTTATACAACTGTGGTACTTACATATACTATTTGCATTTTGATGCCTTTCTATCGCAGACAAGCCCAAAACAGAGGCACAGGATACGAACATCAAAAATGTACTAGGCGATAGTATATCTCCTAGCAGTAAAGAATATAATAGCATAAGAAATACGCTCAGCGAAACAAATGCGGCACTGTAGACAGTGCCTAAGCCATAAACAATTGGCGTTTCATCAGCATCTATCCTCTTACGGTATATCGACTCCTTTATCTTCTCGAACAATCGTGGTACTATATTCTCGTCGTTGTATACATTGATCGATTCTTTCTTCTTTGGTGATAAAAATATACTGAGAGGACGATAGTAAAGAACAGAGATCGAAGCTAAACTCAACGCATACACTATGTTAGGCAATGTACTGACTTGCCAAGATAGTACAAATTTTACTTTGACAAATTTCGGTAATCGTTGAAGGACCCAATAACAACCCATGCAAACACCGATTACAACAGGACAATATTGGCTTACTAAAACACTAGGAGAGAAACCGGTAAGATTGCCACAATTTTGTAACCACAGCCTTACTATTGTCACGTATAATGCAAGTACAAGCAAAGTAACAGGAAGTAACACACGTTCTAAACTGTTGGACGTTATGGAGCCTGATTTACCAGCTATAAAAAGTGAACACATGCGTTGTTGATGCTCCTCCCGACAACGCCAAAAATAATGGGATAGTCTTATAGAAATGCATGCTATTAAACCAACGACTATTATTACTAACTTTAAATTTGACTTTGTTTGTGACTTGACAAATGGCTTTGGTTTCCTTTCGGGACATTCATTGGAAGTTTCTTTCTTTAAATTAAATGTAAGTAGACAGATAAGTGTAACAAGTAAAAAGGACAGTACATTATCTTCTTCTACGATATAACTATTAGAGAAAAGACAGCACACTGTTAAGACGAGGATCACTCTAGTAATATAAATAAACTTTTTGATTTTGTAATAATCGTACCAACTCATTGCAATCACATCCCAATTTTTGGCAACTAATACGACTAACAGTGCTATGGATGCTAGACCAGTAGCACAAAATGTAGTGTTCTTAAATTCGCTTAGAATGTTGAAGAAATACAAGAAGAAGATTACCAGTGCTGTAATTAAATTGACTAGGATAGAATATTGTAAATACGACGACTCAAATATCTCAGACATTCGACTTTCTGGAATACCTGTGATAAACAGGTAAAAGAAGAACAGGGTACAAAACATTAGAAGCAGGCCTTTCGACATTAGACCAGAATCAAATTGAACCCAAACTTCGGAACAAGTGTCTTTCAGCAGCTTCAAGTAACTTTTGCTATTCTGAATAAATAATTCATATTCCTCCATGGTAGTTACATGTTTCACCTGATCCGATAGATGATTATACATGGTCTCTAAACTTTGAAATTGTTCTATAGAAAACAGATAACTGTCCATAGAATATACGTCTATGTACTTTTTGGTTTGTGCAATATTTCTCCACATCGAATGCAATGAATACCACATATCGTCTTGTCCTTTTCTTCTAGAGCTTGGTAATGAGTCAAGTATCGTGGCACCTAAGTTAGAAAAAGGTATAGGTGTCCCAAGAATTGATGCCAACGTAGGGACAAGATCAATTTGATTCACAGTACTGTGAACTGAATTATAATCTTGTAGAGGGACCAACGAATAAACAAACATGGCAGCTTCGACTTCGTTCAAGCTCTCGCCGCCGTGGTCCCCAGTCTCTGTCATTCCGTGATCACCAACGACGAAAAGTATTGTATCTTCGTCCAAAGATTCAACGATTTCTTTAATTAGAGTATTAGTATCATTCAACTTTCTGGCCATCTCAGGATGATTAGCACCATGCTTATGTCCACAATGATCGATACCGAGAACGTGTGCTATAAGTAGGGACCAATCTTTCTTCTTTAGTTCAAAGAATATACGGTACCTAACATCTTTATCCACGCTGTCCAGGTCCCAGACATTAAAGGACGGCGATGGAAATTGACGTTTGAATTTTCCAGGATATAAATTAGTCCACGTATCGTCTCCCATGAATATAATACCTCTTTCTGCATTCTGATCGACAATATTATCTTCGTCGATACTTTCGGAAGCAAAATTTGATCCAATATCGATGAACGTAGGCAAAGATCCAGTAGTGAGACCATTTAATCGTTGCATGGTTGTTGTCGGTGGATCTGCCATGAATTTATATAAACGAGATTTCGTGGGTTCGGATTCTAACAATTTCTGTATTATCGGCAGCTTGTTACGATAGTATGTTGGAGCAGAGCTATTGTCATCATTCCAATGTACAAACTCATACTTCAACGCGTCAACGACTAGCAGCACAACACGTGCTTTTCTTTCCAGGCAATAAGTTGCTGCATCTTCTGGTGTTTGAAGAAGGTTTTCGATGTGACAGCCGCCAGGATCCGTACAATATTTACATTCAGCGCGTTCCGGTCTGGAAACACGATTAAGTAGGAAGCCGCTCGTGAAAACGAGCAAGCCGGCTGCCATTAAATACGAGATCCATCCTTGAAATATTAGATAATTCCATAGTTTGCTCATTTTTCTCGATGGCCCGTTCTATTTCCACGTAATTCAAAAAGAATGTAACATTAAAGGAAAATATCTTAACCTATCCTTTAATAGAAGTTTGTTCTTCACCATTGTCACATGTTTATAAGAACGATTCAGTCAATCTCATTTGAAAATAGTTTGAACAGTATAGTTACGAATACGAAACAATCTGCTAAGTATTCTTGTTTTCACGAAATTGTGAAAAATATAACCTTAAATTCGTTGCAGCAATGCGAGAACGTAATTTTGTCACACAAATGGCGCTAAATTTGAAGCAGACCAGTGTCGCCAGTTAGGTGAATTATGTACCTCGTTAGTCATGTGTCAATATCGATTTACCATCATTCCGTAACGTCGTTAAAACAGTGTCGCATATTTACGATTACATAATCAATAAATTAATATTTAATATCCTGAACGTACGCACAGATTAAATCCGAATGACTTCTGACGTTTGATGGTTAAATCAGTGACAGACGAAATTGTTTACAAAATTTCACGCGATGGAAAATTCAAAATGAATACTGCAAGTACAATAGTTACGAGAAGGAAATTATTCTGATGAAGAACAGTGAATGAAAACGACTGTAGCTGATTCGATTGCTAAAATTGTATAATCTTCAATAATCGGAGAAATGATAAATTTGATTCAATGCTTCAATTATATCAGTGCTTTCAATATCGTGAAATTAGCAAGTGAAGTAATAGAGAATACAAACTCGAATTGTATCCTGCAGCATCTGTTTAAATGGAAATCTTTCGACGATGGCTTCGCGGAGGCTAAACACACCGAGAAACCAATATTTTTATTCGTTTACAAAATCGGATGTCCGGCGTGTGAAACATTGAAAGAGAAAGTTTCTAAATCTGTACGCATGATGGACCTCAGCGAGCGGTACGTTTGATCGGTAGTAAAGTACTGTACGGACATTATAACTTTTGTTGGTAGATGTCACTATAGTGCCTCTTGGCATTCATTTATTTACATATGTATAGGCGCCATGTATTTCAAATTTCAATATACTTTCTATTCCGATAAACGTAGTAAAATTTTTAGAATCAAATACGTATAGTATAAAAGAAAGAGGCTTGTAAATATACTTATAGCAATTCAAATGAAAAGTTTTATCTCATTTTTACAGATTCGTAATGATAAAAATGGATGCGAGGAAAGACGAGTTTATAAATAAGGGAAGATATCAGCCTGATGGAAAATACGTTCCCAGAATTTTATTCTTCACCGCGGATGGCAGATTGATCAAAGAAGCGTACAACAAAAAGAAAAACGCTAACAATAATGAGAATAAATATTTTTACAGCAATCCCTCGGATGTTGTAGAAACTATGTTGTTCGTTTTGAAGGAATATAGCACAGAATCCATGCCAGTAGAATTCAAATGGACAAAATCGAACTTGGAGTAGTGATTACGAGAAAAAGGGAGTACCCAAATTTTAACAGCTTTGTTTCCAACATAAACTTACACTGGTTTACAGAAATAATTTATTTACGCCGCAGCAATTGTTTTCACACTTTCTCCTTTTCTTTCCGATATTCGCAAATCGATTATTGGCGTGCCATTGAAATTGAAACTAATTAGAATAAAGAGTGGAATAAAATAAAAAGTTTGCAATACCTGGTATGTTAATAATTACCATTAATTTTCCTATAAATAATGTTTCACCTCGAATGTACGTGATTCGCATTTGTTGATAAATCCGTGTAAACGCGTGCACTTTTGGCAATCAAAGGGTTAACATTTGAGGGCCCCAATGAAAAGCGTGCAGTTTAAACGACGAAACGATTGGGCAGACTGTAGCAAGAAGGTCTGCCAGTGAATGGGTTAATTTGGTAACCAATCTGAACGCGAGCTCGGGGCAGGCGTTACCGTTTGAACACTGTACCCAGTGTTCGAGTCTGCGCTCATATATTAAACACCCGTGCACATCAACCTATCCGCAAGTCGCACAGGCAACCCTGACGGCGCTTGCGTTTGCAACTGTTGCCACATCGGGCAATGCCTTCTCATTGGTCGATACTGTCTCACCTAGGGTTGCTAACCACGCCTATTTCACCCTCTTAAATATAACTGTTCATACACGGCGGCGTACAGAACGGAAAACCTCCATTCCTTTTCCCTTCGAGATGGAATTTTCCTGACTACGACCAAGTTGCGCCAACTACAAATATTCCGAAAAATGAAAATGTTGACATGTTCGCACGTACAGTGCGGAGCACGAAAGAATACTAGCGAGAAGGGAAAGGGGAAACAATCCTGACCACTCAGACTGTCTTTGCGTTCTTCTTGCCCCGTTCCCGTCCCTATAAGTTTCTCTCGGGCTCTGGACTGTACACTTATGATTTTAAAGTACTTGGAGTTCACGTATTTTTATCGAGTTCGGTTTCGCTAGTAATTTCATTCGATGGGAAGGGTTGTACAGCCGAAGTTGCCAACACCGGGAAGGTTTAACCGTCAGTCGTTTCCGACGTGAATCGACTCGGTGCAGGGTCGCATATTTCGTTGGCTGCATAGCCGAGGATGCCATTCACCGCGGCACCGTCATCGCCGCATGAAGGCAGCGGCCTCGCCGCGATCTACCGCGCCGGTGAAATACCGTATGACTTTTTGACGTGCTTTTAACAGATTGAATTGAAAATGGCTTCCCAGGCTCCCGATATATCCACGGGGCCACATCCACACCACCGAGAACGACCGTGCTACGAACGAACGGACGTGGGAGACGAGATATATAATCTTTTTCCTCCGTCCCCGTTCCGCTTTCGTCGTTCCAGGGAGGGAGGGAGGGGTGGGCTTTCTCTCACGTTCACACCTCGCCGCAACTTTTTCTCTCTTTCCGTTCCTGGTCCCCTTTCCTCATCTTTCGTCTCGCCCACCTTGTCCGTCCCCATTCCGCGAAACGGTCGCCGATTTTCCTCCGTGCCGCAAACCCCCGTTTTCTCTCCCTCGGATTTTTGCACATTCGCTGATGCGGCACATTGCAAGCTGCGCCGGCGGAAACGACGACCAGCTGAACTGGACCTGGTCACTCGAGGCCACGGCTCGCCGACAGGGGACGGAAGGGCAGAGGGCGAAGGGCCGGTTCGAGGGTGGAGAGGACCCCGTAAAAATAATGTCCCGGCTCATTTTTTAAAGCCTCCAAACCGCAGAGGGCAGATCGGGAGCTGCAGGGCTGCGAATGGGGAACGAAAAAAAAAACGTGACGGACGTAGAGATATAGGTGCGCCGATATTACGGGGGCGAAATAGCACAGGCTGGACTCGACCGACGCCAGATGAAACGGTCAAAGCTAAAAAGCTCTCTCACTCGCCCTCTCGCTCCCTCTCGCCGCGGCGAAACGGGTTATATATTATCTGCAACCCTTCAAACACAGAACACGCCGAGATCCATACATAACCCATATGCGTACACTTCTCTTCGTGCCGTTTCCCTGGCCGGGGAGACCTGGGTGCGTGCATCCGGGGTCCGAGCATTTTTGTACGGTGGTCATCGCTTGGGCGCGAGAACCGATCGGTTCGCATGGATGATGACACGTGTCTTTCACGCGCTACTATCTTCCCAGATTTCTCCGGACGAATGTATCCGGTTAATGTTCTTCATGTCTGTAACATGATGCTTATGTAAATGGCGGATTTTATGCATTTATTACAGAAATGGATAGGTGCCATTCCAAACAGTACAAAGATTGAAAGAATTTCAAAGTAAGAAAGACTTCGATTATACTTCTCCATTTCTCAAATAATTTTCTAACTCCCTTTGTTGCCTCGGCTTATTTAAAGTAGACGAAATATCAAATATCAGAATTAGGCAACACTGTTTTCATATGCGAGTGAGTCGCGTGCGTGACGAAGGGTGTGACCAACATCCCGACCAATAAGACCCTCGTGCGTTCCAGATCCTGCCGTGTCGACCCCATGTACCGAATGCTTTTGTCATTTAAATGGCCGTGATAATGTGGCAAGTCTGAAATAACTTTGATGAAGGGATTAAGAGGAATATTTAGCGGGGATTATAGCAGTAACTCTTTGTATACCCCTCAATTTAAAGTACCGGTCCGATTACTTTGATCACCCGGTCCTCATGGTTACTTGTCCCCTGCCACTGCTTCCAACTGGTTACCAATTCGCAGTAACACCCCGGTGTATACATACAAATTTGCTACCATTCTTCCTAATATTAGACCCGCCCAGTGACCAATTGTGCACCAGATCTCCTGTTCTTACCAAAGCCTTGTTTCCTTTGGTATCAATCTTCTTCTAATCTCTACATCCTGTACCTATGATCAAAGTTCTGATGATTAACAGACATTCTAATTCCTATAAAAAAAAGTAAAAGCTACAAATTAAGGTTTTTTCCAGGTTGGAAACCGCTGTTCTAATTAGAATTGATATCAAAATTTCTTTTACGAGTGCCTTTTACGTTCGATTTAGAACTAACGTAAGGTTCGTAAACAAAATGGAACAGTGTGTGAAGTAAAAGTTGGTTTGCAGTTTGCAGCACTCTCCGAGCAAATGTGAAAACTGAACTATGGCGTCACAAATAAAAGCGAAAACAGTGATGTAACCGAAGAGACCTTGCGCAATTCGAACAACAGAATTCCCGGTGGCAGCTCTCTTCTCTACGTGCTTGCCAGTTGACCGACAAAGAGGTCACACAGTGTTCACCCACGCAGATATCGCGAACGATCGTGCAGCCGTTTTGTACCTGCGCTCTCTCGTCGCTCTTTGACGTGTTGCGTCCTACGGGCCCTAATCTCCCTTATCCGATCAGCGCTGATTTGATCAGCTGTTTCCGTGGTGTTGCCGATCCCGCGTCATGTTGGCAAACATTGTAATTCGATATAGACGCGATCTTGATCTCGATCTCTGCTACCCCAATGCAAACAGCCGGAGGGAAGGTTCTGTGTATACACGATTGTTACACATTGTACCTGCTACTTTCAACCATAGATCGGATACTTCTCGAAACGCGGAGATCAGGTGGTAAGAAGCGTGGGAGAGACTTCTTAAGGAATTGCTTCCTTCGATCTTGATCTTGGGAACAGACATATTGTATCTTCTGTTTCGTGTACAAACACTTGAGAAGCGCGTCTTCTTGGATTTCGGTCAGATCTCTGAGAAATTGTTGCAACGTTTGACCAGAAACGTCATCTTTACAGTTCGCAATTTCCTGAAAAAGATTTTCGGTATATTAGATCGTTTTGATAATTTAAATAGAGGAAGGCAGACGCGAAATTTTGCTCGCATTGTAATTCCAGCAACTGCGTAAATAAGGCTGTGGTGGTGTCGCCTGATACTTTGAAAGCAGCCGTGTATTGCCATAGCTATTGGTTTATTGATTTATCCATCGGCGCGCACGTTCGCTTTTGAGTGGCCGATATGCCAGAGTAAAAAATGGTCCGTGTCGATGTACACCGGTATCGATGAATACCCGTTTCCACGCATATTTTCGATGTTGCACGAATCGTCATTGCGTTTTATAAATAATGGACGAACGCGTCGAAACATGCGGTTCAGTGAAAACCGTAGCTGAAAGTTTTCATTCTACAATGGCCGAGCTGTTTTGAATTAGAGAAATATGGAAATTGAACATGCTATATCTAATAGTTTTTTTGCTTAACATTAATCGTGTCGCGTGCTGTAATTTTAAAAAAGGATTGGCTTTAATATTTTTACAGACGACGCGATATTATTTTAATTTCGCTTTGTCATTATCAAATCGCGCTGAAATGCGTAATTAGATCACAAGTTCCGATTGACCTCCTTTCATATTGCATTTATTTTATTCGTATTCAGTTTGATTCCACGTTTATTTAATTCTTGTTTTACTATCATGTTTAGCAATATACTTTGACAAGGTAATATCATTGTTATTACACGTTTAATAACAATTGTTTCAATGCAAAATGACTAAGTTCGTGTTGAGCACCCTGTGCACATTTCATTGGTGAAAAATGTCACAGAAAAGTCGGACAGACGGGGCTTATTTAACTGGGAACAATATCTAATGGCAACGTGTCCGGTATCAGGTAATATCGAAACCAAATGATATTTAAATGCAAATGTCATGGCCGCGTCTCGATATGGTTACTGTCGTTCGCATGGTTAAATCAAAGGTAATAGTGCCATTGTACGTGAGTAGGGTAGAGTATTATGGGGTCCGTGTAGACAGGCAGTGGTAGGTAAGCAATCGTAGAGAGAGAAAGAGAGAGAGAGAGAGAGTGGGAGAGATATACAAGGATCGAGATCGCAGAACGCTTACTACATGGAACGCTTTTATTCCGTTCTCATTGCCGGGTAAATAACATCTGTACATTAGATCACTATAAAATCGGTCGCCATTGGTGAACGACAATAGGGCTTCCCCCTATTGAAACCTCATTGTAGAATATGATTCAAGAAAGGCTCGTCCGCTATAATATGACGTTGTGCGCTCGTGTGGTTTACGGGGCACCGAGAGGCAGAAACCCTGGATGGATGGACGTGAAAAAAAAAGAAACGAAAGAAAGAAAAACAGAAGCGAGACGGAGGAGATCGCGAGAGCAACCGCGACGGAGCGCAGAAGCGAGAGATGCTGAAAGGAGAAAATAAAAATGAGAAGGAAAGAAAGAACGAACGAAATAAAGAAGGAAGGGACACGTTCTTCACCGAAGGGGACGAGGAAGGCGTGTATGGTTAAAAACAGTCCCGACGCGAAACAAAAGGCGGAGCGTAAAGAGAAACGACTGAGCATCGCTACGCATTGTTGGCCGCGGGTTCGGAACGGGTTTTGAAATAAAAGAGTAATGTGTTCGTCCGTTTTGCCTCTACCGCCAGGCACGGATATACAAAATACACACGGTCTGATACGCGCGCGACCCTCTTCTCTCTCCCCCCCTCTCTCTTTCTCTCCCGTATATACGCACAGTTTATCGAGGGTGAGTTGGTAGGTGGGTACGCGGTCGGGTATGTCCCCCTTTCACCCCCGGTCAGATATAAACTCTTAACATCTTGGCGGAACAGCGGGCTCGGCCAATCGGACGGGCGCGCGGGCGTGGTCGCGCCTAAGCGCGGCGTCGCGTATGGCCGAAGCTCCGGGGAGGTACACTGTGGCACAGTGTTTTATTTCGCGCAACTGTGGAGGGGTCGTTAGTTTCTGCCCTATCCCTCCCCGCTGCATACCTTCTCCCCCTTTCCCCTGATTCTACTCGATCCGTTTCATCCTTCCATCCCGCTCTCGCTTCACACTTTCCCCTCTACCCATCTCTCGTTTCTTTTCTCATTCTTTCCCTCCCTTCCCACTTTTCCGCCTTCTTTCACGTTTTTCCTCCACACTTTCCTCTTCGTTCTCTATCTCGCTCCCAGTCTCCTGCATCCTTTCCGCGACATTCCGATTCCCCCTCTCCCCTGCCCCTCTCGGCGGTTTTAACCGTCCCACCTCCTTTCATCGTTCCATCCCTCTCGTACCGCATACTCGTCCTTCCTCTCCCGTCCCCTTCATCCTCTTTCTCTATCTTTCCCGCAACTCCACTCGTTTCTTTTCCCATTCTTTTTCTCTCTCTCCTCTCGCTTTTTCACCTTCTTTCACGATTTTCCTGCACACCTTCCTACCTCCGTTCCGTCTCTTTCTCTCTCCTAGTTTCCAGGATCCACCGTGACATTCCGCCCCCTCCCCCGTTCCGGCGGTTACGATCGTCCCCCACCATTCCCGACTCCCTCCACCTCCTCCTCCTCCTCCATCGTCCGCCTTCGGGCTCCCTCTTCGCTGCCGCGACACCACCACACCGCTTCTCTGTCTCTCCGCGCTACCTGAATCGACTCACCCCGGGATGCTGCAATTGTTGACAATGCCGGAGAGCGAGAGAGAGTGCCGCGCGACAGGAGTCAGCCCGATCCCGCATTTCGTACCCCGACACCCGTACGAACGGTGGTGCCGCCGCCGTCGCTCTTCCTCGTCGGCGTAGATTCGGACGTGTGGGCGCGTGCGCGTTTCCCGCTGCTAGTCCGTCGAGCCTCCGCCCCCTCCCTTCGCCGCGTGCTCGTCACCACCTACCGACAGTGTCTCGCTCGCTCCACGGCGCCGGTACGAGAGAGTTTCCAGCGAACGGGCGTTAAATGTGATTTCTTCTGTTGAAGTAAGAAGAGCCGGGTGTGGTGTGGACACAAGCTCTCTGTCGCTATACTCCAGCATCGTGTGCGCCCCCCCTCTGCGAGTCGCCGTCGAGTAACGATCGCGTGTGTGGATCCGCTGGTCGCCCACCGATTATCCTCGACACAGTATTACAGTCTGCGAATCCCCCTTTGGAACACAGGAAGACAATCTGAGAAATCGTGGACAACCGAGTTATCTCGGGGGATGTTTCAACGGTGACGAGGGACAGAAAAAAAGAAGACTTTACCGGCAGTGATCGGTTTCGTTTGAAGATGAACGCAGCGACGCGTGTCAGTGGGCACCGGGCTTCATGCTCCGCCGAAAGAGACTGTTCTCCGTGATACTCACGATACTCGTCGTTTGTCGTGCCCAACCAGGAACACGATGTCGTCTATTCGTGATCGTTGTTGACCGTTTCTCTTGTTCAGTGATTTTTGTTTGTTGTTCTCGTTCCGCTGGTTTCGATTCTTGTAAATAATAGACTACCTGTCGGGGCCGGCTCGATTCCGCGACACGATGTCGTTACCGCGGGGTGTCGGGCTTGGTGTTGACGTCGGCCAACTGATGCAGCATCAGCAGCAACAGCAGCAACATCACGTGCTACCGGCCGCGTTCTTCCTTCGTGCCAGTGCCGAGAGATATCAAAGGACACCGAAGTGCGCGAGATGCCGCAACCACGGTGTCGTGTCCGCGTTGAAGGGCCACAAACGGTATTGCCGTTGGCGGGACTGCGTGTGTGCGAAATGTACCCTGATCGCCGAACGGCAACGTGTCATGGCTGCACAGGTAAAGTAATATTACATTGTTAGATAAATACATGTTTACTACGTTCGATTACGCGTGCAGTACTGGCGAAAAAGTTAGAGCTGCTCACAATTCTTGACGTCTTTCGTGTTTTTAGTAGATTTGGTAGACCTAAACAGAACGTAATTGCTTTAATTATTTGATAACTGTTAAGCTATTGTCTACATACGTATTAATCATTTAAATATACAAACGAAATGACTGTACTCTCAAGGCCAGGCAACTCTTCTGACGCGAATCCCATTGTTAACGTCCGGGGTTTACTCAAAAGTTTGTGAATCCATCACCTGTGGGCAGAATAGACGATTTAAAAACAAAATTACAATAATTTCCCTATAAATCGGAAAGTTAATAATGGATACGAAATAATAATGCATAAATTGGAAGATTGTACGTATCTTAATCTTTCGACTACGAACTGTGTCAGAATAAGACGAGGTTTCGACTGTAACAATGTTACAGTGAGGCAACCTAGGTTTTCAAATTGTTAACGATTCGCAAGTTTGTTGATCCTCTTATGTTCCTTTAACAGTTGCATACGTACCGCATGACAGGAAAAGTGTGTACAATGTATTGGCGTATTTTGTTGGTTAGTTTGGAAAGGGAACCGAAGCCGCCACTTCGTTCTTTTGTTTTTTTATCTTCTCTTTGTTTGAACAGTTGTTTGCTGCAACGTGTAGCGTATGTTAGAAATGTATAAAGTGTATAAACAAAATATATCGCAAGTGCAGAAAGCAGATTATACTTATTACCTAGTGTTAACGTGACACCAGTGTCACTTGAGTCGTTACGAAACATTTTTGAAACAAGGTTATGTATCGAATTGTTGAAGTGTTCGATATACATACGTAATGTACTTCGAGAATCGAATGAGTTCGAGTTGCATCGAAGTAGTTTCGTGCGAAGTGTCGAACGTTTTGGTAATTGTAATTGCCACTGCGAGTATTGAAAATTTATACTAATAACAGATATTTAAAGTAATTATATTCTAAGTTGTGTGGTCCTGACACGAACGACATAACCTGATAATCAAATAGTAGTGATTAATTATGAAAATTGTTGTTTGATAGACTCATTATTCGTTCGAACGATACGGTAACCTCTTTCGAGTTTGCAACAGTCATTCAATTCATACACATATAACAAAATGGTGCGCAAAACCAATACCGTTCGTACTTCAGTCGAACAAGCACGGAAAATATGTATACAATTGTTGCTGACAAGCAATTTGCACTCGTCATTTGTATAATTATCGTTTAACTAGGTAATTTATGAGCTTAATTATTAATATTACAATTTTAATTTTCGAGGACTTCGTGAAACACAATAATCGTGCAATTCGTGGAATTTTCGTCGAAAAATTTTCCAGAAGTATTTGTCGGGGGCGTGAGTTGTGGGTGTCGTTTCCTCTACCGTGGGTTCGTGAAATGGTTCAAGGAAGTGTGAACTGATCCAATTAGAATCAGCAAAAGGGTCTCTTGTAACGTGCGACTTTCTTTTTCTCGATTGTTCTTATGTTTCTTAATTTCACAAGCGAATAAGCCATGTTTATACACAGTAATCTACAGCAAAGAAATTCTTCGCCGTCGCTAGCTTTGCCATTACCATTTTTCTACCAGCTTGAACATAATTAACGCATTAAATAAACGTAGCATTTCGATTAGTAAAATAATTTATTTAAGTAATTATTAAATTAGATAGAGAAATATCCATGCACATTATTTTGCAAGTAAGAATTGAATTTAAAGCGAATATCTTTTTAAATATTGTATATGATGATCTCGTGAACAAAGTACATAGTTACTTATTGTTTTACGTAGTTATATATTTTTATTCTCTGAACTAAAGGAATGATTACGAATAGAAAACGTTGATTAATTAAATAAAGATAGATTATTATAGCTGAAAATTTGTAAAAACGTTTGAAAAATAATTGTTCAATTTGGGATTATGAAATAAACAGTAATATTGAACATTCATTTGCTGCTGGCATTTTCGCCTAACCGCGGATGAGATTACGAGCCCCATACTTCGGTTCCGCCGGATCGTAACACTATACCCACTCGAGTTCTTGATTTGTCGACTCTTGTGCCCTCTTATTGCATCATTTTCATATCATTGCACCTGCTCCCTATCCGTCGAGATATCTTTCTACGATACGCCACGAGATTGATTTCTATTCAATCGTAAGTTGAATTTCATTCGCGGCAAACGCTCTTTTTATATATGTGGGGACCGCGGAGCTAAAAGCTTAATCATTCTCTCGTTTGCTATTGAAAATAAATACGACCGCCCGCGGTGGAACGATTTTAGAACGCCATAGACGACTATAACCGCGAAACCGTAAATGTTTATGCAAATTTCAATTCGAATTACCGTCCTGTAAAAAAGGGGAATGAATTGATCTCTATAATTGTACGGCTCTTTTTGCTCTGCTGTAAAATGAGTCTGCGCCCAGTAATACGCCGGTGTGGCTCGAGCGTTTTGCTTTTTTGGTCAATAATAATGGGATCATTTGTTCCAGGAAAATTGAAGAATTCTACCGTGTACGTAATTATCTATTTTCTTTCCTTTGGAAATAACATTTTCCATTTATGAAAATTCTCAAAGTCGATGTAATGTAATATTTGCCAATGTTATAATGTGAATGATAATGAAATACAACTGTAATGCATCTTATTTTATATATTGCAAATTAACGTCTTTGTCTCGAAATTTAATATTACAAAACAAGTTCGTCGGGTACCAATATGGTAGCGACGGCCGTCGGCTCTCTAGTAGTCTGACAATTTTGAAGTTTCGCCTTTTACCAAAGGAGATACTATAGTAATTACTGCTGTGTTACATTTAACACAATTACAGAGTGTTTTCACACATCGTTGACCTATTTTTTAAATTGATGTAATTGAATACACCTGGCGGAAGCCTGAGACTGGGTCAGTACAGCTCCATTCGAATGATCTTTTTTCAATTGCTTGCTAATATAAACTTTTTGCACATACGTTTCCAATTATATAAACGTTTTAAGAATAATAATATGAATAAGCCACAAACACTTGTTGCTTTTTAACGGTATGAATTAATCGCGCGATATGAAACATCAAATAAAATCGTATTTTCAATGGTAATAGTTCTTGCAGGTCTGAAATAAATAAAGTTTTATACTCCGGCATTTTTTGAAAATGTTTAGAAACCATAAACGCATAAAGATCCGCAGTACAATCATCATAATCCAACTAATTACCAATCCTTCGGAGACTAACTGAACAGAGTCCAAATTGAAACGCTTGTGATTCAACTACATAAACAGTGGCGATATTTGCTCGAAGATAACTAATTAAAGTTTGCCGTAGTTATAGCGTACCTACACCGTTTTAAAGACAATGTTCCGAGAAAAAAGCATTTGCAGTTGCAATTACGTTTCTTTGCATTAATTCCATGTAATGTAACATAGTACCAAGAATTTTAGCGATGCTATAGCTGGTTAAGAAGCCATGTTACGCTTGTTCTTACAAGTGAATCTCTGGCTTTCAGTTGATTAACGAAAAGAACTATTCACAGGTCGCGTTACGGAGGCAGCAGGCCCAGGAGGAAAGTGAAGCGCGCGAGTTGGGCCTGCAATTGCAGTACAATACAGGCAGCTGCACCACCGCCCCTGTTCTCCCTGGTGCGGCGACCGCAACCACGCCAGCTGGTAGTCCACCCCCGCACCCAGGCCACGTTGCTAGTCCAGCAGGATTGGCAATTCCGGCGGCAGCGGCAGCCGCAGCCGCGGCCGCCGCCGCACACATTCAAACGCAACTCCATCAGCAGCCTGACTGCGGCCTCCTGCAACGTAAGAGGTTGCCGCAGGACGAATACCGGCAGCCCAAGATCGAAAAGCAGGAATCCATCGGTGGAATTACAGGTGAGTCAATCAATCCTTAATTGGATCATCACAGACACACTGTAAGACGTACTATGGAAGAATCACTAAAAGATGTTGCCTAGCAGATTGATCTTGTAGTTCCTCTTATATCGTCATCTTCAACTCTAGTAGAGCAGAGAATCTAGTAGTGAGAAATTGATAGAAACTTCGAACAATTCGTAGGAAAGCTTTGGTTGATCTTTTTTTCCAAACGAGTGGTCCAATTCACCGTAGCCGTACAAACAAAAATATTGATGTAGATCAAGACGGTAGTATCAGGTGACACAGCTCGGCTTTTATCAGTGGATCGAGTGGCGCACACTTGTCCAGCGATCCCTGCTCTCCAGTGGCCCTTATCCAACAGGCGAACGCTATAAGTAGCTGATTCTGATCTCGCCTAAAGCATCGGGACCCCTGCGCACGATCGGTATCGAACGAGAATACAGTTCGGGGGATAAGAATGGGCCTCGATATTTCTTACCGGCGGAAGTACCATCGTGACGGTCTTGACCGAACAGGTGGGTCCAACGGGGCCGCTTTGGTACCATAAGAAGCACAAGTCCACTCTTCACTGGTAGAGAACGGCACGCGCGTGCACTTCACGGGAGGGTGAGAATGAGCCAGGAAGGAGAAGAAGCCCGGAAAGGAGCGAAGGGTTGAACCACGGAGAGAATTAAAAGCCGCCACTAACGAGTGCACGACTTCTGGTTCGAGTGGTATAATAAGGGGCCACGAGTTTGGCCATTATTTACTTAACATTATGGTCTCTGGCCACTTGCCCTATTTAGCCCGTGTATGTTCACGCACGCTCCTAATGGCCACTCATACGCAGCTCATGCGTGCTAAACGCATGCGCTCGTTCTCTCTCTCTCTCGTGTTTCCGTGTCTCTTCTCTGTTGGTCGCGTGCCATATTTTCATTGCTCGTTTTGCAGCTCCGCGGAATATTGGAAAAATGATGGTTCGCCGCGATCCTGGACAAAATGAATACACGCGAGAGCAACACACATTCATCGTCATCGGTGGCTAGAATAGTGTCTATTCAATTTAGACTTGGTATAGTCGAAGCAGCGAAGGTTCACGTTCAACAGAAACTCCTCGGATATTTTATTCCGTGGCTGATCTATACGCGGTTTGCTTATAGCACACGGAAAGTTTTAAAATGCGCAATACTTCCTAACATTTAACGGCATCCCGAGCTTTGCATCCGACAGAAATTCTTTTCACCGTTTTTCCCCTTGGCTCGATCTCGAGGGAGAAAGAGGGAGAGGGACGAAGAGATAGAGAGGTAGAGTGTAGTAGAGTCTTCTGCCAGGGGGATGGAAACTTCGATTTCACTCGGTTTCAATTACACCTAGGTTCCTCTTGTTCCCGGTTGCCCGGTGTCTCTCCTCCGCCTCCGCCGCCGTCCGTTCCCCTTCCTTCTGTTTCGAGACCCCCCCGGAGCCCACCCCATCTGAAAAGTCGAGGGTCGCAAGTGCACAAGATGTCTCTCCGTTCGATCTTCGAAACAGAGTGCTTACAGTAGTGTACAGAGGCGGGCGGCGTCTTCAGTCGAGAAGTTTAGCCGTAATTGAATTTCTCGGGCCAGTGCCTACCACCGCGGGGGATTCACGACCGGTTTGTTGGTTGCTCGGTCTCTGTATTCTTGCTGGCTCCGGAGGAGATATCCGCAGACCGCCAGGAGAGGGTTGATGCACTCTCGCTCTCTTGCTCGCGGTCCTGGATATACAGAGATCCCGACGATACCGTGTATTGTGCCTCTCTCCTGGATGTGATCCTGTTGTATTCCGCACTCCACCCCTTCTGAACTCGCTGCCCTCTCAGATTGGCCAAGTTTCCTGCTGGCTTAAAAAGGATTAACCCCGCGGTCTGCCCTTGTTCAGGGGCGGATTCGCTGAAATAGTAGCCGTTTCTAGTAACTCGCGTCTCTCATCAACTGATAGCTTCTGAAATCGTAGGGTCGATAGCATCGGATTTTTAAAAAATAACATCTTCAAACCTTTTCAATTGAGATTAGAACAAGATATTTGAGGAATAGTTTGCTTATATTGATATATCGAGCAAGGATCGTGTTTCAACCAATACAGTAAACATGAATGTTGCGATGACTAGATATATCAACCTAAATAACGGAGCAAAAGTTATCGAGTATCGTTTGGCCGAGGGTGAACGGGTGTTTGGGCAAATTGACGGATGGAGGAGCACAGGTAGGAAAAGTTAAGCGAGGGTATCAAACTGAAGACGTTAGTTTAACGTGTTCAGTGAACGGGGAGAAGTCCGTGGGTCGACGGGGGTGGATCCGGGGCCAATTTGGATGGCACGCATGTCAGTCTCGCGTATCAAAGGGGCAGAAACGTGCACCGCAGTCATTACGTCGAAAAGGAGGACGCGGAGATTTGGTCTTTCCAGCGGATTCCTCCGTGAAGTAGGCAGGATACGCTTTGTAGAGCAGCCCCCCTGGTGCACACGCGAGCGGAAGAACGTCCCTTTGTGTGTACGTGTGCGGTACACCCTTTATCCTGAAGGATCGCTCGGTCTCCTTCGTCTACGGGGACCATTATCCGGCAGTTTCTCACAGTAGAAGCTTCTTCGAGTGTCCAAGAAACTTTGTGAAAGACCAGTTCGCTTCCGTTCTTCCTCTTTCGTGGCTGCGGAGGACACCAGGAAATTATTTCACTCGACTGTGTACGCTCGCCCTCGTGCTATGTGCTGCCTCTCTTCTTGCCGTCTTGAAACAGGCTGATGGTATCGTAGCGTTTAGAAGCACGACATATACGATCCATTGGATCATTCGACGTTTTTAAAAATCTCTTGAACCGGATAGTCCACAAATTACTTGCGGGATGCAATTGCGCTGCGACTTTCGTTGCAAACAACTCTGAACCCAGATACAAAATCAAAGATACTATTCAAAATACATAGAAAGTTAAAAGATTCTTAAATCCGTGTCAGATCCACACGATTCGGAATCTCTTATAAGTCTTTTAAAGTTAAAGATATCCTTCATTGGTCTTCGACTATTTCAAAAGTTGAAAGTGTGTAGAGTACTTCTTTGCAGGCGATTATTCGTGAATATTAAAGACAGGTTTGATAACGCCGAGCAAATACGCTTAGGTCAATTGTGTCAGGACGGAGATAAACTCTGGCCATTTCAGCGCTAATACACCCGAGGGTATCGTCGTAGTCAAGGCTTCGCTGTTTCGTGACTCGAAGTAACTTCGGCTCGGTGTTTGGCCTACCATTTTGCCGTCGGCGTAGAAGGATTCGCGAACGCGCCTCGAATATATTTAAAGTCCGGTCTTCGGGGCCAGATGGGAATCCATCCTCACCGGCGGCGGCTACTTATGTTTTCGCGACGTGCCTGGCTACATTGTTTGCAAAGAGTCAGGCACCGGTACGCGGAACACGGCACGGCTACGAACAGCACCGCTTAGACCGGCTCTCTGTCTATTTGCATAGGTGTAGCCTCTCCTTCGAATGCACGTACACGTGCAACGCCGCCGTTGGAAGCACGTTTCGAAGTGTGTTTGAACAAAACTCCTGGCCAGCGTCCCCTTTCTATCCTGCGCGAACGTTTGCTCGGCCGTGATCCGTGAAGGATCTATGCTCTCGATCGGAACTTCCATGGAAATCCTTGGAATCGCACGGTTCTTAACACTTTCCGCCACGCTGCCAGCGTTTCAACACTCGATGCAACCTGACGAGGGTTGTAATGTCGGTTCCAGCTTCTGAAAATAATTCTCGAGCACCATTGTACCCACATATTACTGTTCTCACTGTTTAGTCTTTCGAGAAATTATCTCCCCTTTCGATAGGAATTACCAACGTTTCGCCAACACTGAGTCTTCTAACTAATTATCTAAACAACTACTTTCTAGGACACATTGAAAATGGTCTAAATAGTTGACCGAGACGTTGAAAATTTTTGTGTTAATTTGCAAAATTGCTTAAGTAGTAGTATTTGATCGAACCAGTGCGCTGAAATCATGAATATATGTTATTTCTAGGACACGGTTTACACCTGAAAGAATTAACAGTGACCGACGGCCCAGTGACAGAAAATTCCGATCAAAATGTAGCCGTCAGATCGGCAAACGGTCGTTTAATGGAGATCTCTGGGTAATCGTGTCTTTGCATCACAGGTTCGAGCGGATCCGTGCGAGCCGTCGGGTTTCTCGATGAGCGATCATTCATACGAAAGAAAAGGGGTGAGAGCGTAGGAAAAGAAACGAATTGAAAACGAAGAAAGCTCCCGGAGGGGAAAAACGAAATCTCCAGTAATCGCGAAGTGTTTTATATTCATCCTCGATGGTTTTCTTTTCGGGCAATTGTGCCGGGCCGGATCGGTTTTCGCTCTCAATCGAAAAAATATTATGTTCGAAAGCCGGTGGGGGAGCAACCCCTCTCTTCCATGCCGGAGAAAAGAAGCGGCGGTTAATCAAATATGTACTTGAACAGCGGTTTGGGGCTTCTTTCTTCTGTTACATCCCTTAGATGAACAGTTGCGCGACTCGGCACTCTTTAATTAAGCCGAAAGGTATCGTTTATCGCAGTCTCTGCCGTGTTCTTCCGCGATTATAAATCGTAGGTTTAGATTGTTGATCGCGAGGTTTTTTTACGATCATTCTGTCTGTGTATCAAACATTTGTTCGCAATTGTTTTAGTTTTATCGCGAGGGTTATAAGAGCCTTTCTAAATCCTCGACGAAGCCAATTATTCTGCGTTCAATGGTGAGAAAAATGGTGTGGAAAATCGTGTCACGTTCACGCCAGCGACGACGTAGACGGACAACAATTTTGCTGAACGCACGCACTTATTGACTCGCACGCATCGTCAACAATGTGTAACGATAGGAAGTATACACGGTGGCTTGTTCAGTGGCAAAAGTACATACAGCGAGGGTTGGTCTGTGTCAATTGATGCTGTTGACGGTCGACACTGGCGTCGATCAAACGTGTAATTCCTTGTGAATTCACCACGGCCGAAACAACATCGATGAAGCACTATAGTAATCCAATTAGGTCTGATACCGCTCCTCTCATATTCGAAAATTTCGTATTTTTCTACGCCGGAATAGAAACCTTAAAAGATATTGAAACGTTTACGATAACGTATGTTTAAATTGGGTACATTGTCAAATTGCAGAGCCACGCTAGCATATTTTTACCAATTGTAAGTTGCATTTAGCACGCGTTAAAGTATTCGTAGTTCGATGACAATTGGCACACATACACCGTGCATACCGTCGCAAAGAAACTGACTGATTCCAGTTTTGGGTAACACCTTGCAAACATCGGCAAGACTTTCGGAAGATATTGACAAATGTAGCCTAGAAAACAGCGGTACACCGAAACAGAAATTTGTCGGGCAGGCAAGCAGTTGAAGGGAGGTGGGATTGGGGGTTGCGTCGAGGCGTAAGAAATGAGCGTCGTCTCGGTTTTCCACGAGTATCGTGGCGCGGAAAGGAGTGTGACAAGGCTCCCAAGAGGGTGTTGCGGGGCGGGAGGTCGGCGAAGAGTAGGAAGGTGAAAAGAAGAGAGGGTCAGAGGTGGAACCGGTGCCCTCCCCGTTGGCCCCTGTTGGCGTTCAGCAACCGTTTACGAGGCATAAACGCCGAAACAAAAGGCGGCTGGGCGCGAAACAATTAAAAACGTTACGCCCGATCGCTCTCCACCGTTCTCCCTTTCCCCTCTTCCCTCTTCTTTTTTTGTCCTTCCACCCCCCCGGCAACCCCTTTTCCGCCCCCGTCCGCTAGCTTCGACGATCTCGCGACCTCTCTGTCCCTCGGCCCCCGTCTCGCTCGCTCTCCTTTTCGCGCTCTTTAGCACACCCTATGCCCATCGAATCCATCCGGGGAGTATATACATCCCCCGCGCCGGTCGTTTTGCACCCCTTTCGCCCCGGCGCAACACGAAAACACACGGACGGATAAACCAGCGCCCACACATTCCAAACCCTCCCCCCGGAAACAAAAGGGAATCGCGACGATTTAATGACTGATCGGGCTGTTGCTCGCTGTTGCTGTCGCCGCCGCACCCTCGAGGACCTATGCCACCTCTCTCGCGACCACCGTCTCCTTCCTTCGGTCTTTCTTCTCCTCTTCGTCCCCCTTTCACCGTCTTCGCTCCGCCTCTCTCTCTTTCTCTCCTTCTTTCTCTCTCCATTGTTCGATTTTTTGTCATTTTTGGTCTTCCTCGACCTCCCTTGGCGTTTCGTCGACCCTTTAGTGATCACGGTGATCATCATCCCCATACCTCTGTTGTTAAGAATGCGGTTTGTTCCACACGGTAAGAGATCCATTCGGACTTCAACGTTAAAGAACTAGAAATAATTATACAAATGGGCGACGATCGATAGAAAGGTAGATACACATATGTATTTGAATCGTGTAAATGGATACTCCGTAAATCGAGATTTGGACTGTGCGTCCTCTTCGTGTTTCGACAAACGTTTACGATTCAGTATAGGGGGGTTGGATTTCATCGAGGATCTTTTCTTCAGGGATAGAGTTTCAACTTTGTCTTTCTCCTCCATTCCTGGTGATTTTATGCTTTTAAGTTTTTTTTTGTTCACAATCCGAACTCGCCTCGCTCCATCGAGTCCAGCGGTTTTCCAGCTGTTCTTTATGTTCCGTCCAGTTCTGTCTGCATTTTTTCCCCATATTACCTCTCAGCGTCTTTCTCTTGTTTCGTAGTTGTTTCAGGCTTCCTTCCCTCGAGTTTCGAGTTCCATTTCTTCCCCCGATCACAACATATTTCTGTCTAACTGTACCGCGCGTTTTTCCCGTTCTCCACTCTTCTCTTTTCCTCGAGATTTTCGATCTCCCAACAATTTCTAGCAAATCCCCCGTTCGCTCCACCCTTTCCAGCCATCGACCCTTATTTCCCTCCGCCATTTTCCAGCCCTCCGGGCCCCGTTGTTCCCTCGGTCTCCTTTCGGTTTTGTCTTCGGTCGCGCTTTCCTCACGCTCTCAATACTTGCTTTTCTTCGTCCCTTATCGTCGTCGATTCCCTGCGTCATTTTTCTCCCTTCTCTCCTCTCTTTTTCATCGCGGTTGATCCGGCGGCCGCTGCTATTTTCCGGGTGTATCGATACGTAATAATGAGAGTCCTTTTTTTCTCTCACTCTCTCCTCTCTCTCTCTCTCTCTCCTCCTCTTGGAACGGCTGGCGCGTTCCTCTCGGCGCCCGCGTGCACATCGGAGCGCACCGATTGCGGAAAGCATTGCCGGTAACTGCGAATATTTCGCAGCGATACCTCTCTCTCTCTTTCTCTCTTTCGTTCTCTCGGAGTGGCGCGCTTTTTCACGGCGTCGTCGTCGTCGTCGCATCAGATTAATTAATCTCACGGCGATCGGGCCTGGAATGTTTTTCGCGAGGCCGACCTATCGAGGGTGAGAAAGAAAATGAGAGAAAGGCGCTGCGAGGGGCTTGTATTTTACTGTGAGCCCGAGGCCCGGTGTAATGCCAGCCCGCAAACGGAGAACAAGCCGAGAATTAAACGGGACCAGATGGCGGCGAGACCATCATGCTTCTGTTAGTTTTTGCCGAATCCTTCATTGTGGCTGTCGGAGCTGCACGCGACTAGAACTTGCGAATGCGCTGCCAGCTCCGCGCGTTCAATTGTCTGGAATACTCTTTACATTCGATCATTGAACGCATACGTTTTTCAATACTCTACGAAATATCGAAATCTAGAAAAATTATTCAAACAGTCGAAACATATCCAAGCCTTACGAAGAATCCCCATCATAAAGAGTTTCAACATGACACAATGATACAATTCAATGTAAAGATAACAAATTTATTTGTGCACCTAGTATAAAATCATCGCCGATAGATAATGCGTCAATTATTTGTTTGCCAGTTTCAAACAGTCGAAACATATCCAAGCCTTACGAAGAATCCTCATCATAAAGAGTTTCAACATGACACAATGATACAATTCAATGTAAAGATAACAAATTCATTTGTACACCTAGTATAAAATCATCGCCGCTAGATAATGTGTCAATTATTTGTTTGCCAGCTTCTTTGAGTCTACTTCTTAAACATTGCTATTCCAGTAATTGAATGCTTCCTGTACTGCCTCTGTAAAAGTAACATTGATCGCGAAGAAAACGGAGTTTTCCAGCGTACTTGATCGAGGTATTCAATTGCGAAAGAGTTAAGTTCCGTTCTCTATTTAGTCGACCATCCCATGGATGAAGTGTCTTCCGTGGATGAATGGCGATCTACAACGATTTCGCTATTATTTCGCGGCGCGAGAAGAGAAAGGAAATCCCTCTCTCTCTTTCTCTCTCTCTACTCTCCTCCCTTTCTCTCTATCTCCGCCAGTTCGTTCGAAGTCGCAAACAGCCGGTTATTTTACGATCTTCCGAACAATAGGAAATGATAATTCATAGTGGGTGCTTTCTACGACCCTTGCGTGTTAGCCTGGGGTCGAAAACCAACGAGAACCGGCGGCGGGGTTGCGTCGGGCAAACTCGACGCTGCTGGTGAGAACTGTAACGCCTCGAACGGTTATTTATTGCGAGATTTTCGCTGTCCGACTCGTGCAACCCCTTTCAGTTTTTTTTTTTACTCGCGACGGAATAGACAATAACGCTGTGTCATCCGCCTTCTTTTTCCACCCCGGTTTTTCACGGTGTCGCTCCGAGAGTTTGCGAGGAAAATGGCAATCCCCCATGTACCCTTCGAGAAATTATTTAACGAAGGAAAAAGATTGTGTGTTATACTGTAAAATCAAACAATCTCAGCTCTTTGAATGTTTTATAAAGAGGTATTTTATGCATTTACGAGAGTAGTTTGCGAACACGTTAAAATCCCCCGATTTCAGCAGGATCTAGGGAATAAAGGAATCGGTAAGAAAGATGTTGTATCGAGGTTGGAATAGAGGGGCGTCGGCGGAGGCTAAGCCTAATTTATAGGGATGTTTCGTGTCCTCCACAGTTGCCCTGCAGCCTGTGTCCTATTACTCCTATTCTCTATTATGCAGCGCCGCCGTAGGCCGGAAGCTCCCGATATCTATATGCCATTCTAAATTATTCGGCATTGTCCTCGCATGATTCCATTGTCCGCGTCTGTCTCCACCGTACGGTGATACGCGGCGCGGCGGCGGGTTAGGGCGTAGACCTACAACAACACGGGCCGTGTGCACACGCTCCAGCCCCGTCTGTATCTGCTTCGAGTGCGTCTTGTCATCGGTCAAGAGTGGCTGCGGACTTGTACAGCCACCGACGTCTAATTAATCCCCTGTCCTTATCCTTAAAATTACGCGTGCACAAGCTGCACACGCAGATACCTACCAACCCGCGCCGCCTAGAGGTTTCCCTGTCGCGACGGATCAACGTGTTTCTGCCAGTCAACTCAACCCTTAAACCTTTCGTTACCACGGACGAGATATCTCGCGTTGCAATTTCTGTTTCGTGCTGATTCCGTCGAGATAAACGACTACAGTTGTTAATCATTATTATTATGCGGCAGTTGGTAATGGATATTGCATCTCGTAAGTTCGAATCAATTAACAGTACACTATATAAAAAAGATTGCTTTAAAATAGCTCCGAAAATGCAATGAAAGACTGTATTGTATAAGCACAGCCAGTGGCGCATCCAGGATTTAATCTTGGGGGGGACGAGTTGAACAAAATGATCTTTTTTCTTTACTTATATATTTAGGGAAAAGTTGTTCCAAATGTTTAGTTTTACATATAACATATCCAAATATCATCGAAATCGGAGAGGAAGTAGCTATTCTACGGTTTAACTAATTTTCCAGTGTTTTCTTTCCTTTTTCTTGGGGGGGGACTTGGCCCCTGGCCCCCTCCCTGGGTGCGCCACTGAGCACAGCCTTTGCAAGCAATTTTTCCACCAGGCTCCTGCACCGCACAATGTTAGACGTATTTAAATTACAAACAGTTATGTCGTCGAGGGGCTAATCCCTTACAGTTACATCCGCCATTGCCACTGCAATCCCTTTCACTCGGCGAGGATTGTTGTCCGCCATTTTAGTATACTTCTTACATATACAATATCTAGTAAGGGATTCCCATTCACGTCGGAAACTTTTAATAAATCCTCTAACGGAGAGAGGGGTTTGGCGCCTGATTCTCCGACGTCGAAACGAGTTTTATTAACTCACCTTTCTGTTCCCCTCTCTCTCTCTCTCTCTGTCATCTCAAAGTACACACCGGGACACGTTACACCGTAGAGAAGTTAGATCTCGTTCGGGCCGTGCGTGCCCGAGGAAACGGAGAAGGGAGAGATTACAATAAATCGCACGCACCCTTCTCGAAATACAAGATCCAGTTCCAATATGGGACACGAGCGAAAATAAAAGGAACACGTATACAGCACTCGATCGCGATACTGTGTTCCCTTTTCTCGTTTTTCTTTCTTTCTGTGTATCGCCGTTTCTGGGCGTAGCCTATCACCGATCATCTCCGTTTTCACACCTTTCCTCCCCCCACCCCATTGATTAGCTAACTGCGATCCCTCGGATACAAAAACCGACCCGGATTATCCGTTCCGGTTGGCGAGTCGTTCGCGAAATAGAATCGAGGCGGAACAGACCCCTGAAATCTGTACGAGAGCAGTTCGTTTACTACCCTCCGAATCGCTTCGAGTCATTTCATGTTTGCACTCGCGTTAATTCTACTCAGTCCTATTAGTTTCGTTTTATTATAACAGACGACGATCCATTCTTTGTAAAATATATCGTAATGCAAGAGGTTTATGGCACGAATCAATTAATAATTATATTTTGGGTTTGATTTAGAGTTCGATTGAGTTATAAATTACATCCAACCTGGTCCAATATAAAAATGGATTAGCAGTTGAAATACCCGATGGAAGTATTCACGCAGAAATGCTCGCCACTCAATTTCCACCGAACGAGAAGAAACCAGGCCACGGTATCCGTCTTACCGTTTAAGGGTTGAGTCGCTGCAGACGAAAAAAAAAAGGAGCAACGCGGCAATTAACCCAAACACCCCGAGACACTTGTTATAGTTGCTCGGGGATGAACGAGCCCCCGGCTTAGAGTGGGTGCTCGAAGCAACCTTGTTATCGGAAGCGTGCGCGTCAAGACTGAACCTACGAGCAGCAGGGGGATGAAGAAAGCTTGGAAGCCAGACTGGAAGCTACATTTTCTCGAACTCTCTCTCCTTCTTTCTCTCTCTCTCTCTCCCCTTCTTCATCGTTCTTTCTCTACCGCTAATAAACGGCCGGTTAAACTTTTTAACGAGCGGTCAGCCGGAGCAGAGTTTCTTGAGCGTCCGTCCCCTCCCCCCGAACGCACCCCCGCGAGGGATTCTTTCACGCAATGGCCGACGGCTGAATGGGCCCCGCCACGTGCATACGCCTCCGCACGTTATAACGGCACTCTCGAAATCCCGGTATTACTTTCAAGAGAGAAAGAACGCGGTTGTGTGTGTAGGTACGTGTGGCCTCTCGCAATTATTTCTAACAACCTCGAGAGAACCACCGGGTACACTGGCGTTTTGCCTCTTCTCCGGCCGATCGACTCGGTCGAACCTCGACCCTCTTCAATTCGGGGGGTGAAAACGACTCTGACCGATTCGCAGATCTTTCCACGGATGTTACTGTGCAATTTGGGGTAATTCCCGGACCTACGAAGGGCTGGAGAGAATGTAGAATCAACGTTGCAATGGTTCGTCCGTGTTCTTGTTCATTATTTGTTCGCGAACCGGGGATTTTTATGCGATATCGACAGTCGTCGGAATTATAATATTTTCGGAAAGACGCCGGAGAGTCGAATGCGGTCAGACGACGGAGCTCTTCAAGTTTCTTCGGTCGTCGTTACCAGGCCGCTCGAAACTTGTATTTCTGCGGGGACGATTGGGTTCAAGCGAAACGGAAAAACCGAGAGCCGGCTCGTTTATTTCTTGCGCGGCACTCGTTATGGGCCTCGTTACCGGGGATATTCGGGAAATATTGGAACTCGGAAACTATTATTGGTCGCGTTTCTTACCGAGTCTCGCTCGCTTTCTATCCCTTGACGGGGACAAATTTGCTAGAAGCAAGAAGAAAATTTAATGTTCAAGAAGAACCTATGATATAAATTCCCTGAAAATCGGAGACGACCAAACCGCTCACCGATGTTGGCTTTGTGAAATGTAAACGGTCGATGATTGCGCAATCGTACTGATGTGGACATTCAGTTTATGTTGAACATCCATTTCTGTCATTTGGTTAGTCCGTGTTGCCGGCCAGAAATTACTCTGCCATAATCAGTTTTTAGGAATATCGCAATGCAAACACATTAAATACACCAGGCTGTGTAATGTTAATAAGACGGCGTGGTTTGTTTCTTCTCGACCATTACCTCCTTGCCGTATCATTCTCTTTACAGTTACAGTGATTAAAACGTCTTTATCGCCACAAATGTCGTAGAAGAGAGAAGAAAATTAATATTTTTTGTGCGGCTGCACTTGATTTCATTTGATAGACTTTGTTTAAAATCTTCATCAGGCGTGTGACTCGTTAAAGTACAGCAAGGGGTGAAGACTTGAGCATGATCTATGAAAATATTTTTAAAATCCTGACGCTCGTGCTTCTCGAAACCAATCGAATCGAGGACGAAATTATCGAAACCACCCGTCCGCGAGCGGGTTCTCATGGTACCATATCGTTCGGGAGACCTCACCCTCTTCAAGGACGCCGTGAACACGCACTTCGTTATACCAAGATCTTGCCGGAGGGTGTACACACAGGGAGAATCAGCCACGTCGCTGTTTGCACGCAGCTCACCCCTATTTGCGGATGCGCGTCGAGCTCGAGGGTGGTTCCGGGGGTGAGGGTCACCCGGGAACAATGATATTTTAATAACTGTCTCATAATCCGTCCAGCTGCGGACAGCAGAGGCTAAGCATAGCTCGCCCATAGTCCCCTTCTCGCGTCGTTGAAAGACGCGACTGGAATTTTCTGCGCGTTACATTAACATCGTCAGCCGATATTGCATTCCACGGCCTCTCCCTCCATCCCCGGAAGTCTCTGCCTATTCTCGTTAATATTGTTGCCGCGTAAATTAAGCATGAGAGGATCACGGAAGCGAACGGGGAACACCGGTTCATGAGGGATTTGCCGTAGCTGGGGTCGAGGGCTCCTTAATCTCTTAATAGCGGCCGGATAATTGACGCGTTTGCAACAGAGGTTGAACGGTTCGTTAACTGCAGGTATACTTATGCTCGTAATTATGACAGCGGTCTAAGCCTAATGTATTTCTTTTTTTCGAGATACTCAAAAAAAGGATATCAACACTAAACGAATGACAATATCGTAAAGATTACATTGAATTCATTTGGTTCAAGATACATGTGATGTGAAATAATTGATAAACTTATGTTTTTTTAATTTTCAATAGACCATTTTCATGATTATGGGCACACTTGTTAATCATTTCGCAGACGGAGGGTTAACTATTATTACGTTGGACTCTGAAAGTGTGTCTGCCATTATTTGAAAAATTCATTCGCCGCGTTCCGTATTTGTTTGACGCGATAGGTGGACGGGGTTGATGCGGTCATCTGGAAATGCCGTAGAATTCGCAGTCGAATAATTGTGGTGTTCGCGACGAATTCGAACGAAAAGAGAGGGAGAGAGAGAGAATGACAGAGAGTATATGTAATACTCTACCCCGGGGGCCCGTGGCCGACCGGTAAACACCGCGGGGAGCCCCCGGCAATAAAAGATGCACAACGTTTTTTCAAGGGTGTCAAGGATCCGTAAGAGTCAATTCGGCGTGCGTCGTAGAACAATACAAAGTGTTTGCTCGCCGGAGAATTTCATCGGTATTGTGCGTGTATTAATGCGTGGTTTTTCGTTTTTCTTTTCTTTCTTTTTTTTTTTTCATTCTTTCTTTCTCGTCCATTCGCAAGCGAACGATACGCCCCCTGTTTTTGTTCCAGGCACAAAGAGGTCGAGAATCTCTGAGAGCACTACGGGAACAATGCTCTCCACGAGCGACACCGGTAACGAAGACGACCGTGACTCCGACTCCGGCGGGGAACTTCTTGCTGACCGTCCATTGGGTGAGGCTTCGTCTTCGTTCAAGTCGCGTTTCACATCTCGCCTTGTCAGGCCGAGTTCGAATCGTCGTGGAGAGTTTAAACCCCTTAGCCAGACGCGATTCCTCAAGAACGTATCATAAGAACGCAACATGAAGAAGTCTATCCTTATCTGTCTTCTCTATCAAATGTTGTCGAATTGATCCTCGCAAGGCAAATTGTTTCGACGAATTCGTGCCAGCCACGATCGAATTTTCACACACCAAATTTCATTTACATATTTTCGTACCTACTTCTTCTTAATGAAAGCTAATCGTACGAATTGGTTGCTAGAAAGTTGGAATTCAGATGGAACGTTTGTAGTTCTTGGTTAAAATGGACTGTATCTTTGACGAATCTGTACCTGGATGGTCAGTTACTGAAACTAATGTACTTTTGTGAGCCTCTATACGAAGAGGAACGCAGGACAACGAATTTTAAACGAATTAAGAAACGATAACTCGGAAGAAAAATTATGTACTGATGATGTACACGATGTTGTAATGATGTATGTGCACGAACCGCCTCTGTTGCAACTTTTGTCCAGCTGCTCCGTGCTACTGTGTCAGTAACGCTTTTTGTTTGCGTAACAGGAGTACCAACGTCGCTGGGGATGTCGGAGAACGAGACGGTAAGGAAGCGGTCCAGTAGTCTGAACGATTCCGAGGAAGGAAGTCCGGAACCAGGTTCGCAGAGCCCCACACACACACCGCCGTTAACGCCAGCCCTGACGCCACAGAGGGAGGACACGCCGGCACCTGAGAATCTCAGCCTCCGTAAAAGCGGAAGTCCTCAGCAAACGCAGCAGACCCTCCAACCGGTGGATCTGGTGCAACCTAGACCCAGCCCACCGTTACCTTCGTTGGCGGTGAGTTCTCACCCCATTCCCCCATTGGATCTTCTTCAGTCCTATACAACCTTATAACTAGACCGCGGATGTTTATGGGATTTTTAATTTTTCTAGGCAAAGGACCCCGCACTAATCATGTGGAAAACGTATCCCGGTTAAATCAGTTATGTATATGCAGTTATGTATATGCATATATAAGCAGTCATATTTTGTCTGATTATAACTCGATAACTGACCATTATTGAACTTTGTGCCCATTACATCTTTTGTTCAATAGATCATAATCTACAACATATAAAAAATCCAACTGATTTAACCGGGATAGATTTTCCATACGATTAGTGCGGGGTACTTTAAAGAAAGTGGAAACCAATAAAATTTGATTTTAGAATATATAAAAACCATACTAAATTCTGTGGAACTTTATATTACAGTATTTCTTGAAATTTTTCAAGAGCCATACATGCATAAAAATCCGCAGTCTACTTATAACCCTTCAAACTCCAGTCGAACTGAAACGTGTTCTCATTTCTCATTAGCAATTTGATAGTGATCATTTGAATGAGTTTACGAACAGTCAGTTTAAGGTGAAAGGTTGGGAACAAAGGAAAATACGAGTAGTTGCTCCTGTTTCAGGCTGCAGCGACAGCGGTGCATTTCCCACCGTATGCACCTCTGTACGGTCCAGCGGCCAGTTCGCTATACTGTTCCCCAGCCCTGTACCAGCACCAACACCACCATCACATGCCAGAACCGCGGGAGATTCAAATGCAAATGCAGATGCAGAATATCCAGCAGACCTGTGGGCTGCAGCTGCAACAGCAGCAGCAACAACAACAGCAACAGCAACAACGATCCCCGGTGGACGTTCTCCTGCGAGTGTTTCCGGGAAGACGGCGCGCGGACGTCGAGGCTCTGCTGCACCGGTGCAAAGGTAGGACCTGCAATCCGATCCACGCTTTCATTCGCGAGCCAGAACTTGATCTACACCGTTGGCCAGTTCCCTTTCGAAGTCTCGCGGTTCATTCGGCTACCGAATCGTTCTCGGGTTTCGGCTTTGACCCATGTGCTCGGAACCCTTTCGGGGATGAGGATCGTATTCGGTTAGAAACAAAACAATTACAGGAACCCTAAATTCGATCCTACTTAGAATAGAACGGTAGAGTTTAGTAGTTTTGAAGGACTGAATGAAATCGAATTGGAGCACCACCTTTGTTTACGAGTTGCGCGGTGGTTTCAATCCCTAATAGAAGGAAGATCGAGGAAGTGTAGATTCTACTCGATCCCGTTCGGATAGATGTTTTCGGTCATTCGATTGTAGAGTTGATTGATACAAAGTCTCAGACTCGATCTGATGCATTTAAAGTCCGTCGCACACAATTCAAGACTGAGCGTGTTGGACGATTTTGTTTGAGTATAAAATCTGAGGTGTAGAAGTATCGGTATCGTCTTATCTTTTTACCACCCCACCGAACAGTCAGTAGTATACATGGGGGCAATTCTCGACGCGCGCGACGTCACGAGATCCGTTCGAGGGAGTATCAGCGTGAACGCTGGCGCATCGGAATGAAAGCAAAAGCTGTCTCTGTCGCAGGGGACGTAGTCTCCGCCATGGAGGTGCTGGTCTGCGAGGACAGTCTGCAGCCGAAGTCGGCGTTCTCGCCTCTGGCAGGGGCGCTTGCATCAGCCGCGGCTGCATCGGCGTCGGTGTCGGCCGCATACGCGACTCGAGCAGCGTACTGCACCACACCGATCCCCTCGACCAGACACAGGTTCCTCGCGGCGCCGTACGCCGGCACCGGTTACCTGCCCACGGTGATCAAGCCGCCCAATCAGAGCCTGCACGCGAACGGGACCGGCGACGCCTATCGGGAGACCAGTCCCGACGACGCCAGCGACAAGACCAGCTACTCCGAGTGACCTGACGACGCGCAGCCCGTCACCTGGTCATACCTACAATAACCCTGGCACGACCGGAGGAGGGACTTCGCGAGGCGAAATGGCGTTGCCGAGGGACCCTTCTGACCCGACCCAACTTCACGGTCAGCAGGAGCCTCCTTTTAGGGTCCTCGAGACCCTCTGGGTCGGGTACGTACGGGACACTGGATGTGAACTTTTCAGAGTCGTTCCCCCCGAGGGGTGTGCACCGTGCATCTGGAGGTTTGTTTCGGGTTCGATCGGGAGGATTGCGAGTGTGCTGGATGAGTAATTGGAATTAGTTTGGCCACTCCGTGGACAGTGTTTCTGACAAGGTAGTTCCGATGAATGTGGACTCGTCCCTTTGGCTGTTTCACTTTTAATGCCCTCCTCGAGAATGCACAGAAGATTCCCTTGTGGTTCGGTTTCGTTTTACACTTCCATCGGATCAATTATGGTGTGTGCTTCTAGTCTCACATTCATCCGAATTACCTTTTGTAATTGCTACCTACGCGGTCGACGAAGTGGTTCCATTTACACGAACCGGTCGATACAATGATTAGCTGCGAACGATTTCTATGGACTTGTTTACAGAGAGTGAGATCGAAGCAAACGTCTGTTCGCTGTGTGAGAGAAACGGAAACCTCATTAGATTTTATGAAATCTTTAACTGTAAACGCTTCGAATCCGTAGTCCAGTGTTGGGCGCTCCAACGACGTCTCTCGAACAATTCCGATTGGAAGTTGAACTCTAACGAGTGTACCAAGTGGACGGTGAGGATTGATGATGGAGTTGAGTGTATACGTGATTATATAACGGGTATACTTGGAGGTAACGAAATAGCGAGACGGTGAAGTCAACGAAGGACGTGTTAAAATAGAAAAAGAAGTTTCTTTTACGAACTGAATCACTGCGTCATCGTGTCGTTTGCCTCTAAGTATACCAGTCTGCTTGCGATGGTCGTCTTCTAGTTCAGCAACGGTTTGAGAAAGAGGAACGATGCCAAGACTTGGAGAAGTTTTCGAGTAACTCCTACTCTGTAACTCGTGTATATGAATTTAATCGTTCAGAGAGTAGGACGCCGAAGGGAGATTAGAGTAATAAAGAGCGATTGGATCTCACGATGCAGTGACGTCGGTGACCTAATTCGCGGAGGTAAACGCTGATCTTTCTCCGAGAGAAGAACGTACTATAAGACTAAACGAACTCTCCTCGAGTTATTAACGATCGCGGAGTCGGGCTCGCGCGAAGGGGACAAGGGAGAAGAGGAATTAATCTCCACGGATACCTTCTGGTCCTTCGAAGTCGTCGGTGCGAATCGCGAATGGTGGCCAGTAACGTACTTGCAAGTATACTTCGTACTAACTCGATCTTCCGAAGGAAACCGCCCGAGACGCGTGTGTACAGGACGTTGCCGAAAGTGGCACCATCTTGGCACTTGTAGATTGCGGATTTTATGGATTTATGATAAAAATGAAGAGATTATTACTTTCAAGACGAGCGATAGAATAGATATGTTGTTCGATAAATAATTAGAAACGAAATTTTAGTTGAGATCCTCTCAACGAATGTTTGAATTTTTCGGAGACGTTCTGTATAGACATGGAGCAGCGTCGTTTCGGAAGGACAAAGATGGCGGCCTCGTTGTAACGATATACATTTATACATGTGTAGATAAACCGAGCGGTAATTAAGAAGTATGTGTGTAGGTACCAGAACGCAGGGTGTGGCAAAATGCGTGGCGCCTCCAGCGAGGACGCTTTCCTCGATTATTTCTTTGCTTTTAACTAAATGTCTGCCATATTTGCTACAGAAAACAAGAATTAGTAAACACGCGCTGTGTTCAGAGAACTTTGAAATTGTTTTCGATCGTCGAATCCGTCCTCGACGCGTGCTCCACGAATTACGGCGCACCCTGCACATCAGAATAAAACGTGCGGATCTGTAAATACGCGTGAATCGCTTTAGCTAATCTAACACCATTGTATTAATCGAGAACGCTGTCGCGGAGGGTCACGTGGCTTCCGGTTCGAGCGAGGCTTTGGAACGCGGGATCGTTGACAGCAGCGTGTGCGCATTACGATGATTACACATAAGTGTTTGCCTGTAAGTATAACGGCACCGAGATGTTTTAGGACGCGTCGTTCTTTGTAGTTACCATATGTTATCCGAAGAAATGTATAGACGGAATATAAGAACAATAAATAAGATATTGATACTCCATCTTTCGGCCGAGTCACACTCTCGTGAACCTTGCAAACGCATTCACCTCTTTTGCATTAAATATGAAAAATTGTCCTCAGTGACACCGATTAAAATGTTTGCAGTAATAACGTTGAACGATTGATAATTCTTATCAGATTTGTGTAGACGTTATAATTTTTTTAATCTGACCTGAAGAAAATCGTGAAGGAAATATTGAATTGATACAACATTTTCAAAACCTCAAAGCAACGTCATCCTCGAGCTCCGCACATCCAACCATCCATCACCACCGGAAGAACATCCATTCTCCATATGCCACCAACCAGAAACCAAGAAACATCAAAAGTTACAAGCCAATCGGGAATGATCTTCATTCACCGAAGCTGAAAGACGCGGCACCCTCCGCCTCCGCAGATCCAAATCAGTGTATGATCATCCACTTTCCCATGTCACCTGCCATCGGCGGCCGATTTCAAGTCACATTTTCCCAAGGATAGTCCTGCGAGCCTAACTATCGGGAAGAGACACTTGTCCGACCCTTTCTCCCATTCGTCGCAGTCATCCTAGTCAACAGATGCAACGAGGGATGCGTGCTCGTTGAAATCGGTGGACGAAAATGATCAAGGAGAATTTTTGCTCGTACAATGTCCGAGCTCCGAGGATAATTCATGGTGACAGGCAAGGGAGGAGAACACCATGATGGACAAGGACATCTTCCAGCTGAACGAGAATCTCGGGACAGGAGGAGAAAAAAGGTATCGGATGTCGGATACTGTTCGCAGGTGCAGAAAACTGCAGGGGACGCGGGATCAAGCCCCCAGAAAATCTTTGAAATCGGATCGGTTTCGTGCTCGATCTAGCCCACCGGGGATCCCCGAGCGGTCGATTTCCCGCGAATGGATTCCCGGCGACGCGGCTAATCGATTCTGCCACTCGATTACCGATCCGAACTCGAATTATCGGGAAATCGTCGGTCGTTGTAAGCCCGCCTTTTTCTCTCCCGCTCGGAACTCGCCGCGCCACTGTTCGATCCGAAGTCGATATGTAATCCCCGTTTAATTGTGCATTTCATTGTAAATGATCTAGATCGATTCATGTCCTATAAATATACCGCGAAACACTTGATCAAATCGAACGGAACATTTAATGCCAGAATTATCAAGGTTTAATGTTGTTCGTACGACATTTTCTTATGCATGCATTCCCGATCGATAGAGAATTTCCAGAGAAAAATCGCAAGTTTCGCGATACTTCTAGGATCGAACAATAACGTGGAAAGTGGAGCTCGGGGAGACTCGGAATTCACTTTCCCCGGTCCGATATATTCCCACTAATTTTTTTCTAGTAATCTCTCCTACCGTCTGAAAACGTTTTCAACGACAGAACGCGATATCGCGTTTCCCTCCGGTCGACCTAACAGAAAAATTGCACACGGCTGGGAATTAATCGAACCTCGTGGCCTAGTGTTCAACAAGGAAAACTATATCAAACGTCGTCGTTACGGTCGAATTATTCCTTGCAAAACTGTCTGAAATAATTTCAACATAATCAAACTGCAAATGAATACCTTGTGATCGTGAAGTTCAAGTACTAAATAATAAAATCCTGTATCGATAGTTTAGACGAATCTTCGCCGCTAACAGGAAAAAAGAGAAAAAAAATCGATTTTCCACGGGGGTGAGTTTAACGAGGGGTTCAATTTCCGTTTCTCATTTAACTTCTTATAAAACAACTGCAGAACTAGAAATCAAGAGAATCCCTTAAAAATAAAGAGAGAATTACAAGAACTTCTTACAGGGGCGGATCGATGCAACCGATACGTTGGAAGTAACAAATAAATAAACCGAAATCATAAAACATTAATATATCGATCAGGGTGCGCGTAACTAAAAATGAACAGAACCCCTTGATTATCGAATCAGCCGGCTCCTTTTCCGCGAGCAGCCGAAAAAGAAATAAAAAAAAAAAGAAAGGAAGCGAAAAAGTACAGAAATGATTTTCCAAAGGGGTGGGTACGACGAGGGGTTCGACTTGGCCAAATGAAATCACTTTTCCCGGCACACACGATACTCGAATAATTACGGGCGCGGCGTGCACCGGCAGGCTGCCTCTGGTACACGTATCGATGAAATACCGATAATCGATTGGCCTCTACAAGGCGTATATCCGATAGGTCGATGCCTGAACACGCGCCCGGCGTTATATACCCCGGCAATTTGTACCCCCGCCGGTGGTGCACGCCGGTGCATTATAATGCCACGGCCCGTTTATTATTTACGAGCGGTGGCTGGCTGGCTCCAGGGGTGGCAATATATCGACACCCCGCGGAGTTTCCTCCTTTGGCTACTGGTTACCATTCATAATGGAGCATAATGGTTCCCCTCCGTTCTTCATCGCCCCGATCAGGCTGCCGGGGGTAGGGAGGGACGTGGGTTTAATCCGCAGTCAGAGTGCAACAACCCCCCTGTTATACCAAACCAGGCTCGATCTATCCTGTTTCCACCCTCTCTACCTCTCTGTCTTTATTGCTCGCTTTCTCTCTCTCTCTTTATTCTTTCTCTTTAGATCTCCTCGACGAAATGGAATTTTAAGCCTCGTCACCGGGTATCGTGGAAAGGGCTCGCCTTTCCCGGAGACTTGGAAACCGATCCTGTTGAAACCGGGGGAGAATGAATCGGCTTGAACCGCGGGGGTGAAAGGGTCATGGGAGACTGTAGGTCGGGGCCGCTTCGATCACTGCTGTTACAGTGAGTAATTAGTAATCATTATTAAGCGTGCTTTAACAACTACCCAGTCTTCAAAATCATTAGCCTTCGAAATCACCTCGAGTGCGAATTGCTAATAACGAGGAACAAGTGTATCGTTTACGCTGTTCGAAAATCGCATCGAATTCGAGAGCCAATCGCGACGTACTCGATGCTCGGCCAGCATTCGAATCACCCGGTATAAGATGAACGGGAAACATCGATATATATGTCGAATACTTGAAAATCTCGATCCGCGGGAAAGCTACCCGAAAACGCGGTGCGTCGCGTTCGTGCGTTTGGTCGCGCGTGTGTGTGCGCGCGCGTGTGTACGGCTTTTAAAATTTTTTCGACTTCCATCAATATTTGCTCTGGCGTTCTCTCCTCTCCGGCCGGGTACGTCGAGCTTCACCCTCTACCTGTATCGACCGTGTACACGTGTGCACCCACGTATTTGCTCGTGCCACGGCGGCTGGCACAAGTGCGCGTGGAAGCCGATCCATAAAGTGATAGAGAGAGAGAGAGGAGAGGAGAGGAGAGCTCCTTTAAACTCTGTCGTAGATCGGGGAAGAGTGTATAGTGTTGCCGAACGTCGGCAAACAGGACGGTCAAGGTTTGTTTCTTTGCCCGACGTGGACCGATACGGCTTCGTCCCACGAATACAGCAATTCAATCGATTTGAATCGATAAGCGATTCAATTCATTAAATATTAATTATTGTTATTATATATTATTTATTATAGACGGACTGAAGCCCTTTTACATAAGTGTTTACAATAGAAATTGCAATTTCAGCGCACAGGTTCGATCCTATATTACTATTTTCCTAAGCAGTTTTACAAATTAATAATTCGACGTTTCGGTCTAGGTTAAGACCATCTTCAAGAATTATAATTGCGTCTGTAAAAATTAATATGAGAATATATATTTAGTGTTTACAATATCAAAGAAACGAAGAAAAAGAGAAAGATACAATACTGCTCGTGTAATAACAAAGAAGGGACATGCACAAAAGAAAAATTTAATAATGGTACAATCGATATGGTATTATCATATAATCCTGCGTAGTTGCATTTGAAAATTTTGTAAAGAATCATTGAAAAAATCAATACGATTATAAATGGTGCATGATTTTGAGATAATGCGATTCATTGGATTAATTAATCCATAAGTAGATTTCGCTTAATGATGTGTTTCTGTTCTCAGTGGGAACATTTAAAAAATCGTCACTGTTGTTATAGCAACAGGAAAGGAAGAAACGAATTTTTATTTGGTTCCAGTACTCTGCAATTGATAAAGCAAATTTTTCTTTTGCATGAAGTGCGTGTGGTAAGGAAGGTGTGAGGTGGTAACAGATTGTGCAAAATTTCAGCGACTGTGTACGCGACGATACGCTGGTACCATCCGGACACTCGTAACGCAGACAGGTACCGTTTCCCTTTTCCCTGCTTTTTCCACCCTTTTCCCGTTCCTGCGCCAACCGTAAAGGCATTCGATTTTCCACCATCCCTTCCGGCGAACCGCCCCCATCGGAGGTGTATACGAACCGGCCTTTTTTCACCACTCGACATTTCTGTGTTCATTAAAATGTTCGAATAGGAATTTCGAAAGTGGATTTTGGAACTGTACTGTAGGATTACGAGATGAGTTTCGCGTGGAAATTCCACTTGTCTTCGGGAATTACGCTGGATACGCTATTTGCGGTTTTCGGACCGTCGAGGACGGACCTTTCCGATAATTACACAGTCCACGGTGCTCGCGAATATTCGCAGCTTTGTTTGTTAGTTTTTTTAAAACGCATTTTTCGAGATATGCGAATGAACAAAAAAAAAAAAGAAGAATGTGAATTCCGATCAAAAAAATCAAAAATATTATTCTCTTTACATCCTGATTGACACGATCTTTATCGCCAATATAAATGTAGAAGTAATTTTCTTCGGAAAAGCAAGGGTAGGGAGTTAGGGGTTGTTCTTCAGATAAAGCTGCAAACGTGGCGCGGTGTAAAGTCGAATTCGCCTGTCTGCGGCCGAGAGACGCACAGAGAGGGTGGGAGAGAAAAAGTGTGAGAGAGAGAGAGAGAGATGGGGGCGAAAGAAGAGACTGATAGATAGTAAATGAAATTTTCTTCGGGTCGTCGCGTCGAAACGAAAAGCGTCGCCGGATCCCCGGAATTCTCGCGAGGATCACGCGCGGGTGTCGGCGCCTTTGTGAACCGTTTCGCCTCTATTTCCGCCGGTATATCGAGGTATTTCATTGGGCAATACTTTATTATCTTCCTCGGGATATGAAGCGGGAGTGGGTGCGTCGGCGAGGAGCCTCGCTATGGATCCGAAGGGGGTAGAGGGTGTTTTCAGGAGACGGGGGTTGGCTCGGAGAAGGACAGGGGAGAGGGATGGAGAGAAACAGAGTAATAGAACCCGAGGCACGATCACGGAGGCCACGGGCACACAAAGTCCGCGTGGGGTGTCACGAAACAATTCCCAACTGAATAATATTAGTATCTAACAATGGAGCTGCTAAATTGAAATACAGAGAGAGAGCCAATCCCCGCATTCTCTGTATTCCTCTGTCTCCTACTCTTCCCACCGGTTCGTTCGCCCTCCTCCTCGCTCTTTGAGTATCATAGTTGGTCCGTGAACGTGTGCATGAATTTCGCGTCGAGGGCGTGACTATACCCATCTCCTAAATCGCAGCTTAACTTCTTTGTAATTAAACCGAGGATCTCTTACGAATTGCATAACTCAGAATCAGGACGAAATTAATTTAAAAGTCTATGTGAAATACTTTATTGTAAAGTACAATACTTTTGTGTTGTACTTGTAACAACAGACGAGAGATACAGTGATTAAAATAAAGGGAAGGAAAAGACAGGGTAGAACGTCATTGTGAAGAGAGTGGAAAGAGTACAGTAGAGTTAATAAGTGAATGAAAAGCGAATAAAGGATCGAATGGTACGAGGAATTAATGATTAAGCTTAACTCGATTCCGCCGAGTATCTGAATATTTCCGGAGAATGATGTACGCGGGATTATACATACACCATCGTTGGTTTCTCAACTACCGGACGCACCCGTAGCCATTTTTGTCTGTGTGTTGGTACGAATTGCGTCCGACTCTGCACGGTTACAGAGAATGGGGAACTCGAGGAGGGCGGGAAATAGCATGCAAATGAAATATTAATTAAATCTATTAAAATTTCCTCCACTTCTGCCGACCCCTTCACACCCCGTCCACCCTGTTACCGTTCCGCGTTCTTTTCCGTCTTCTTACTTTTTAACGGGTTTCACCCCTGTTTCTGGTCCAGACTACTTTCTTCCGGGGATTGGTTTTCTCCGTTTCTTTTCCCTCGCGTGTGTATAATTTGTGAACACGATCTATCGCAGATTCTACCAATTTATCCATACTCGCCTTCAACGATTTTTAACGAACCATTTAGAAACTACATCTTCGGGAAAAAACATCCCCTGCGAGCGATTTCCAAAAATATACATACAACTCGCGTAACTTTGATTATTTCCACTTGGAAAAAATATATAACTTGTGTACTGTTCGAACACCCGTAAATACCTGTGCAAAATCCTACCGCAAAAAGTTCAACAGCTCTTCCGAAAGAAATTCCTGTAGATCGGTGAAAAAAAAAAGAAGCAGGAATATAACCCCTTAATTTCGAGCCGGAGTAATTTGATTCTTCGCACAATCGAATTCTCCCGTTTTTAACCTTTTCACCCCTTCGGAGCCGTTCCCCGTTTTTCTCGGCTATTACTTCGCCACCCCCGTGTTCCCCTCGGTTCGCACGTATTTCACTGTTCCGGCCGCAGTTCGTACGGCAAGGCCGCGCGCCGCCATCAAATTCATTCTATCGCTCGGGCATATTCCATTAATTACTTTCACTTTGCGTCAATGGCATTTCCATTTCAATGATCCACCCTCCCCCACTAGTCCCTCTTCCCCTTCCGACCTCGCCGTCCTTTTGCTACGGCGCCGTTTCCACCGCGAACATCGGCAGCCGCGCCGCCTACCCCCGCGATCATCCCCTACCAATGGAATTCACCGGTTCCTGTTCCCATTCAAATACGTTTCGTATTGTAAGTGAAATACAACGGGCCTATCCTGCCACCCGTCGCTGAACTTTCGTTTATAACTTTTGAATGTGCACGGGCTTTTGCGCCGACGATCCGCCCTGCAACTATATGTAGACCAACCCTTTTGTCCCTTCCGGATTCGCTGCGATTAGAAAACCAATTTTGCAAGAAAGAACCCCGCACTAATCATATGGGAAATCTAACTGGTAAAATCAGTTGGATTTTTCATATGTTGTAGCTTATGATCTACTGAACAAAAGCTGTAATGGGCACAAAGCTCAATAATGGACAGTTATCGAGTTATAATCAGTGAAATATAACAAATTCGAGCTGCCAAATTCTTAAAACTCAGGATGAAACGAGTAACACATAATAAGATCATTTTTTTTTATTAATCCACACACACACAGCAGAGAGGGTTTGGAGTAAAAAAATACTACGGGTGTGACGAACCGTGGGGTCCTTATCTCTGCTGTCAGCATTATATCAGCTAGGTCATTAAAAATTTAAAAATAATGACACCATCTAACAGATTTTGTGAAACCCTACTACTATTTTTCTTTCAAACATTTTTCCAAAAAATAAATACTTCCCGAGATTTGAGTATTCGACGCTGGAATTTCTCATCTTTCACTGATTATAACTCGACAACTATCCATTATTGAGCTTTGTGCCCAGTAGATTTTTTGTTCAGTATATATATGTAGTAACATATGAAAACTCCAACTGATTTAACCGGGATAGATTTTCCATATAATTAGTGCGGGGTTCTTTCTCAAGAAAATCTGATCTGATAATAACTGGTCTGCGAATCTTTATATGAAATAAAAATTGCTCTTTAAAAACGGATTTTAATCGTCTTAATGCGTCGAAAATAATTATGACATGATTGTTTTAATTATTTCAGGGTCTACGAAGCTCCCCTAAGTTGATCCTCATCGATTTAACCACGTATCTCTCGACTCTTACAGAATCCTGAAACAAAACTAGACTTTATACAGAATTTCCACGTTCACGGAAGGTATGACAAGTTCGTTCTGTTTGACTACCACAAAACGACCAATGAAGCTCCGCTAGTTCCCGTTCGCATCGTACTACAAGTTTACGTGGCGGATTTATCTCGCGGTATAGAGTAGCAGGGTTGCTGTATGTATACAGTGAACAACTTTTTAACGAGTGCCGTGGCTTGAGCTCTCTTACGGGATCCGACAAAGGGCCCCACGCAAACGGTCACTTTACCACGGTTCCGATGGTCAAGCCGGCTAGTTAGAACGTGTTCTTGCGTAATGTTTGACTCGTGACACGGCTTTTACGCAGGTACACACGCGGGTCGTGTGGGTTCTTCTTGGTTGGGCCCATGGTTCTACCTGCCACGGTTTCAATCGTGTCCCCCCTGTTTGCCCATCCATTATGGCTACAATAACAAGGACCGTCCCCGGGCCCGTCAGCTTCTTTTACCCAGCCTCTCTTTCATCTGTTGGCTGGCTCGTAACAGTCCACTGCGATCGTTCTACACCGTGTTGACCCTATTCTCCTTTGAATGCCGTTCGTCGAACCTCCTCTTACCGAACGTCCTCCTTCCTCTCGAGGATATCTCGCGGACGAGCTGTATCTACAAAGTGGACGCGACCCGCTACGTGACAGGAGCACCTGTAACGATCCTCCTCTCGGTCGTCGCGACGCCACACTCGTCGATTTTTCGAGAAACCGAGACAAAAATCTCTTCAAAGATAGACGTCGAGAAGGAGCAGAATTTTCAAGGGTTGATTTCACCCTGTTCATCCGTCGCCTGTATCAATTTGATAGTTTTCCTGAAATAAGTTATACTGTTCTGTTATTTGTAGGTAAATTTGACCTGAATTTTGTGAACACATTTTGTATTTTGTAATGATTGGATTTAAGACACTCGTAGATTTTTCTAGAAACCGAGACAACAATCTCTTTGCAGATGTCGAGAAGTAGTCGAATTTTCAAGGGTCTATTTCATCCCCTTCATCCGTCGCCTGTATCAATTTAATAGTTTTCCTGAAATAAGTTACACTGTTCTCTTATTTGTAGGTAAGTTTGCCCAGAAGTTTGTGATCACATTTTGTGTTTTGTAATTATTGAATTTGAGACACTCGTTGATTTTTTGTAGAAACCGAGACAAAAATTTCTTCAAAGATAGACGTCGAGAAGTAGCCGAATTTTCAAGGGTTGATTTCACCCTGTTCATCCGTTCCTTATATCAATTTGATAGTTTTCCTGAAATAAGTTATACTGTTCTATTATTACTAAGTAAATTAGGTGAAAACTTTGTGACCACATCGTGTCCACATTTTGTATTTTGCAATTTTAAAATTTATAAATATGGTTCCATTGGAAATGATTAAAAATTGTACAAAATCCAAATAAATTCGATACTGTCATTTTTATATGGCAACGCACAGTAGTCATCTAGTGTGCGGTAGATGTAGTACTTAAAATGAATTTCAACAGCATGAAACAGAGTTTCATAATTTTTTTGCATTTCCAGGTGCTTATCCCGGTAAATAAGAAAAGAGAATAAGTACAAAGTGCTGCAATGCAGAAGAGAACGCTGTCCCATTCGCGAGAAATTCAACCGTAGATCACCGTAAATTGCATCGGGGTCAGTCGTCAGCATCAACGAAAAATTAATTAGTCTTCCGGTACAAATACGGCATCTGATCCGAATATAAAGACACGCACGTTCGAATTTACGCTGCCCACCAGCGTGCACCGCGGACAAAAGGACTGTTTTGCGAAACATCAAAGGGCACCAGCGAAAAGAGTTGTCCCCGGGAGCGTGCCGGCGAAACTCGTTCGAGATTCCGGCCGGTCGTGAAATCGCATTCGAACTGGAAGATTTAAAACACGGTGTTCGAGGGTGTCTGAATCGGAACAGTTACGACGAATGGAAAAAGAAGAAGAGCCCACCGGTGGTCCCGTACGCAGAGACCGTGAAGGTTCGCGCCGATACCGAAGCTCCCCACGAAAGCTCTCCGGAGGGGCGCAGTTAATTCTAAAGCGATTAGGCGCACGCGACGGGGCCAAAGGTGTCGACCTGCAATTGACAACGAGCCGAGGGGTCACGCCGTGACGGCGAGATCGCGAGAAGGGGAGACGAAAAATGAAATTAGTCGCACGTTCGAAAGTAATCCCGGATTAATATACATGGGACCGTCCATGAGTATGCGAGATTGATCGTTGTACAGTGACTAGCCTATGGTGTCTATTAAACGCGGACAGGGGTCCCTTTTGTTCGGATCTGATTGGGTTGGGGATCGATACTTTCTAAGATGATTAATCGAAATGAAATTTGAAGAAACCAAGATAATCCTGCGGTTAATGAAGAGATATACATATTATCCTTGTCCGTCCCCAGTTAGAGTATGCTTCAACAATATGGTCTCCGAAAAGCGTTAAATATGAAATCATGATAGAGAGAGTGCAGCATAAATTCCTCAGGTTTTGTGCATATAAGACAAACAACCCAATGTCATTCTTTGACATAAGAAACATTATCCTATCGAAGAACAGTTTCCGACCAGAGCTTTATCTTCACTTTGATTAATAATAATATAGATTGTCCCGCACTCCTGAAGCAAATCAATTTCTACGTACCTGAACGTGTTTTGAGAACGAGAGTTGAGAATATGGAGTAATAAATCCATTACATCGCATTATTGCTAGCTCGAACATATTTTACAATGATATCGATTTTTTTAATGGCACGTTACAGGCATTCAAAACAAAATTGCGCAATACTATTTGTTAATCATACCTGTATTTGTTTAGTTTCGCGCGGGCCATTCTTTTGTAAATTTTAGTTAAGACTTAGGTTAAGATTTTAGGTTAAAACTTCCTTTTTTGTGTTATGTCTTCTTTTTGTTTTTATCAGTTATACTGTAAAAACTGTATACATTTTTATAAAAGGACCTCGGTCCTTTATATAATAATAATATTATTAGTCCGGTTTCTTTCGTCTCGTGGAAATATAACAGTTCTGTAAAAGGCTCAAGATCCAAAAATGTTTGAAGAAGAGGTCGGTTTAGACTACAGTTTTTTATTCGCCGTTTTATTAGTCTGTCTTTTAATTAGAGAAGAACTCCACTCCAATCGTATCCCTCGACACGTATACATTGAAATTTTATCACCTCAGTGGTGTCTCCGTTAATATTCGACATTTCTGAACGAATTGAACGTCGAAGGGGTTCGAATTAGGTTGCGAAAACGTCACCCCCTGAATACTAGGTCGAAGGAGGTGCCGTCGGCGTTGTGAAACAGATCGTCCCGGAAATTATTCAAGCCGCGGCTGAGCCGAGACTCGATTATAGAAGACAATTTTAATATCGTCGAATAATAGAGAGGGTCGTCGATGAGAAACTGGCGGAGGGATAGGGAAACGAGGGATGGAACGTTGCCCTGAAAAACGGTCGCGAGAGCGTTAAGGTCACCGTTGATGCTTCCTCCTTTCGTGAAAGATGGCGGTGTGTTGCGGGACGCGATCGTGATCCTCGCGATCTGGCTACGTGGCGGGCATGTGAAACGGTATTCAATATCTTTGCCCTCTGGGAAGAAAGCTGGTTCGGTAGAAGGAGTAGAGGTATGCTCATTGTCACCGCGAAACTATTCCGGGAGCGGATTCGAGATCACGTGGCCCCGTAAAAAGGACAATGGATCACCGAGCACTACGTGTCTCGGCGTCGACATGATATTAGAGCGGAGTTACACTGCCCCCGAACGTCTTCGCCATTCGTCTTCTTCTCTTTTTTTTCTTCAATATATTCTGTACCGAATTTCACGCGTTGACGGAAAGAAACGTCCATACGTTCCATGTATTTATAACAAAAATGAGTAAGTGTAATTTTAAACAGCAAAAACAATGGGCGAATTTAATACTACCGTTATACTAAAAAAAATTTTCACCAAGTATAACTAATTGTAAGGTCCACCATATTTTTGTTTTTTTATTTATCTATTCATACAGGTCGCATCAACAACTATGTCATTAGCGACCACACAGATATTATATCGTAATATTACACTATTGTGTCTTTGTACTTAACATAATAATCATTTATGAGTATACTGTACTTATATAAGTATAATGTATACAAAATTACAGCGTGTGGAAAATTTTTGTAGATTTTAGGAATTTTAAAACTTGGACTATGTTCGAACTATTATTGAAGCAATCACTCAAATTGTTTGGTCCACCCTATTGTCCATGATATTAGAGATATCCGAATAATATAAATTTTCGGGTATCCGCGTATCGCGACTTTTACTTAGGGTACATCTTAGGGAAACTATACTACGTATATTTGGTACGGTATAATAGGGATGAAAAAAGGGTGATCGTCATCGAATCGTGGTTGGACGGAACAGTGACTGCCGGTAGCGAGAGCGTAGTCGGTCGCTGCCATTTGGTACAATTTTTTCCACGAAGTTAATGTTAATCAGTGGCGGACGTGACGTGGATGAAGGGTGCTCGACGGGGATTTCATGTCGGTCGCTGCCAGGCTTGTACAGCTGTACGCCATAAACGTGCTGCCATAAGTACTTTGGCAATATACATATCCGCGGCCGGGTCTCATCCATTACAACAGGCTAGCGTGTGCCACGAGTGGCCGGGCCCGCCGCAACCAGAGAAATATGTATATTTTCCAGCGTTCATTTCGGAAGCGGCGCGTATCGGCCGCCTCATATCGGCTTCAATTTTCCGACCGCTTTTCCATCCACCGCACCGACGCCGATTCTTTTTCGAAACACGCGAAAAATGACGTTTTATTGCGGTAATAAAAGCAACCGCGCACCCCGTCATTCGAGTGGACCGCCGCCAGGATTTTCGATGCTCCATGACGATCTCCACGCGAGCTCGCCATGATTACTGTTGCCCGTTGTCGCGGTGTTTTTCAAACATTTCGACATTCCGTATCATTTGGTGACCACTCGACCAGCGACGATACTTTTCGACGGTTAACAACTCCGCTCGACGATTTTTCACCGTTCGCCGTTATCGCTCTGAACCTCTTCAGATTATTTATGTTGTTTCATATCGTTCACATTAACCCTTTACACTCGGTGCTATTGGAACTCGGGAATGAAACATTTCTTCCGACCTAAAATAATTCAATTATACATGATTTTTTTCTAATTTCGTGGATATGAAATTGATATGATACGACATATTGTACTTGAATGTTTAATTGGTTAGATCAGGGGTCGGCAAACTACGGCCCGCTGACTGTTTTGAATCCGATTTGCGAGGTTAATATTGTTCTTTACATGAAAAAATTCAATATAAATTAAATTATGCTCGGGAGAGTGCAGCATAAATTTCTCAGGTTCTGTTCATATAAGCTAAATAATCCTATGTCGTTCTTTGATCATGATTACTCCACAATATTAACTAAAATGAACCTAGAAACATTGTCTGCTCGAAGAAGAGTATCTGACCAGAGATTTATTTTTAATCTAATTAATAATTATATTGCTTGTCCCTCTCTACTTGCGCAAATCAATTTCCATGTACCTGAATGTGTATCGAGAACTAGAGCTGGATTTCAAACACATAAGACCAGATCTACTTACGGATTAATAGATCTCGAGCACTATCTATAATCGTATTAATTTTTGATTGTGCTTTACAAAATTTTAAAAAGCAACTACGCAGGATTGCAGGATAATAAACCATATCGTTTGTACCATTAGTTTTTGTGCATGTCCCTTCTTTGATATTAGACTAGTAGTCTTATATCTTTCTCTTTTTTTATTGTAAACACTTATGTAAGAGGGCTTCAGCCCGTCGGTAATAAATAATAATAATAATCATCGTTATTGTGTGAAATAAAAAACTTATGTAAAAATATCACTTTCTATTAAAAAACATTTGGAACCCCTGGTTTTTTATTGCTCTATGGCCCACCAGGCCTAAAAATTTTACGATCTGGCTCTTTCCAAAAAAAGTTTGCCAACCCCTGGGTTAAATCCCAACATATTTAACAATGTAAAGAATATTTAATTTACTCTGAGTCACCACTCGAGTGCTAAGGGTTAATATTGTGTTAATTTAACCCTCATACATAATAACTTAAGAATCTTAAGAAAATACATCTCACGACGTAGATATAAAATGATGAATAATTTTACAGTATGCGAAAATATTGAACGGGTGAATTTTCACCCGGAGGAACGTACGAGGGTTAATATCCACTCAGCTCATTAAGCATAACTTTCGTTGAACTGGTAACGGAGGCACGTCGAAGACGCGTTACCATAACCGCGATTAGAGGTGAGGGTAAAAAACATGGAGTACATCGGAGGGAGGAAAAAAGCCGAAAGAAAATGGAGCGCGAGCATGTGTGAAGGGGGTGGTGGGGGGCGAGGAACGTGTGTGAGTGCCCCGTGGCGGGCACCCCGCCGACATGCCTCGTCGTTTTCGACGAGGCCATCGAAAACAATCGGGACAATGGGTCCTCGAGCGTTCTTATTTATTATACTTACATGGCACTGGTACACTACATAACGCGAATGAATGGGAGAGAATCGCGGTTGGACGGGACGTGGTAAGCGCGTGTGCATTTTACTTTGGGCCCCGCTACACCCCATTTCTGCGTAAAAGAACGCGAGCGCGATTTCGCTCTGTCTCTCTTTCTTCTCTTTTTGTGAGCCGCGCGGCGAGAGGGGACCATCTGAAAGAGCGAAGGTTAAAGAGAGTTGTTTTGTGGAACGGTCAATTGATAGCGCGATGGTAATAGCCCCGTCCGCCTTTTAATGGTACGGTTCCTTGTTCCTCGACGCGCCGCGGGGATGCTAATCGCCCGTTATTCAACCGCGATTAACGTCTCAATGGCGACTTTTGTCGGTTCGCTACCGAGGTATCGCATCGATAATTACTATTACCGTCTCCTTTTCTCTCAATACGCATCGACGATGCTTCCTTAAAAAGTTGATGAAAAATGCGAGGAATCGCAATTGATTCAACAATACTCTTAAACAGCGATAGTAATTAACACATTCGTCCCCGTTATCCGTGCTCCTGGTTCCGAATTTATTCGTGAACGAACATTCTACAGTATTTTTTAACTTAATGTTTTCGGCGCAACAGTTTTGATCAATTTTTAATCATTATAATTTTAATTATATATATATATTTTTTTGGTTTTTTAAATGCAATTTACCTTTGATAAACGTTCAAACTAGAACCGAAACGTTAGGCACATTTGCGAAATAGCTAATTGATTACAAAATTGATCGAAACTGTTGCGCCGAAAACATATAAAAACATATAAAAACATATAATTGATTATTCTACAGTATATCGGTTTACCTGCGCGGTTCCTCGATCCCCCGTGGTTTCTCAATTTCCCTCTTTCTTTTTCCCTTTCATTCGGTGGCTTTCTATATCCGCGAAAGTCTCTCTCTTAAATACTGTTCTATAGCGGGGGAAGGGCAATAAAAAGAAAAGGCTCAGCAGGATCCCCGAGAAGCCAGCCACGGAGCTCGATACTCGGTCACAGTAAAATACGCCGTGTACGTGCCCACCGACCGTGCACGAGTACGTACTTTTGCGGCCTTTCCCCGCGGTCGGTTTGAGACGGCAGTTTTCAAGCGTTTCCGTGGGCTTCCAGTCCATCAAGCAAGCCCGAACCCTGCGATACTATATACCCACGATCCATTCTGTTTTCCTTTATTCCCGGACACATCGATAGCTGATAGATAGACGCCGCACGCTCGAGCGACTCGCCAGCACCGATCCATTTTCCCTGCGTCTTGGAAACGCAGCTTCTTCGCGGTTGTTTTGTTTTCTCGATGGCCGAATCGAGCCGTAGTTCCTGTGGATCCATTTTCCGCACGGGTTAGAGCACTCTGGTCTCGATCTACTCCACAAGCGATCCTCGATCCTGTAATAATCAAAGATTTTATTCTCGGAAAAGTCTGACTTTGGAAACATCGTTTTTGTGTCGCCAGTTCGTTCTTTCAACCGATTTCATGTTTTTTAGTTCATTCAAACAATTGATTCAAGTTTCTTTGCGAGTATCTCAGAAACTATGACAGAATGTTAACCTTGATAACATGTTTCAAGGGAGACAAGATTGAAGCTGGTTTCTCTTTTGTTAATACTTAATCATAATTGTATGAAGACCATACAAAATCTAAATGCGGTTTGTTCTATCAACCGATTTGATATTTTTTATTTCATTCAAACAATTAATTCAAGTTTCTTTGCGAGTGTCTCAGAAACTAAGACAGAATGTTAACCTTGATAACATGTTTCAAGGGAGACAAGATTGGAGCTTGGTACCCTTTTGTTAATACTTAATTATAATTGTATGAAGGCCATACAAAATCTAAATGCGGTTTGTTCTATCAACCGATTTGATGTTTTTTATTTCATTCAAACAATTGATTCAAGTTTCTTTGCGAGTGTCTCAGAAACTAAGACAGAATGTTAACCTTGATAACATGTTTCAAGGGAGACAAGATTGGAGCTTGGTACCCTTTTGTTAATACTTAATCATAATTGTATGAAGGCCATACAAAATCTAAATGCGGGTTGTTCTATCAACCGATTTGATATTTTTTATTTCATTCAAACAATTAATTCAAGTTTCTTTGCGAGTGTCTCAGAAACTAAGACAGAATGTTAACCTTGATAACATGTTTCGAGGGAGACAAGATTGGAGCTTGGTCCTCTTTTGTTAATACTTAACGATAGTTGTATGAAGGCCATACAAAATCTACATGCGGTTTGTTATAAAGTAAATATTCCAGTCAGCGTTAGTGTCCGGTAGGTTTAGTGTTGCTACGTTAGAGAGTGGCAAAGATGAAGTATCAATTAGGAAACTTTTCTACCTCACAGTATTTCAGAAAAAGCGGCTTTAAAGTTTAAATATCTCGAGATGGCCAACAACTTCGCCCTATGGAGAGGTTCAATCGACTACCGCTCGATGGTCCGAGTTCGAATACCGGGTTAGAGCTCGAAATTTTTTTTCTTTTCGTCACTTCCATCCAATTTATAAATGATTCGAGGAATTTCGATTATTCAATTTATTCAGACGATTAGATAGCAAATATATCTATCTATCGATTGTATTTGTTTGTTTGGTCATTGTTTAAATCATTTTCAAGAAAATTAATAACATGGTAATTTGCAAAAATTGCTTTATAGAATGTAGTAACAAACGATCGAACCATTGCCCTGGAAACATTGACTATTAATTCAATTAGTAACAAATACATTAATGTGTCAACACGTGTTTCAATGTTTCTATCAATTTCCAAATTCTTCTTTTTCATGAAGCAAGTAGGTAATAGTTTTCCTCAAACTAGTTTAACATGAAGCATAATAATTTACGGACGCAATTATTTCTTGATAATGATTTAAAGTAAGATCGAAACGTTGAAATTAATGTGTTAATTTGCAAAACTGCTTTTAAGTAACAATTGATCAAAACAGTGCGCCGATAGCATTAATGTATTTATTCTAGAAATATTTATTCTAGATTAGATAGCAATTTGTAATTTTATCGCTTGGAACCGGGTGGCAACCGCGAACCGAAGCGGATAGAGGAGTTAATCTCTAGTTTACTTATTCCCTCGTGAAAACCAATGGCTCTCTATGGAAACGGCCGCGTGTATACGCGCGATTCTAATGCCTCTTATGCGGGTCTCATTGTGCAACGACGATCTCTTGTTGCCTGTAGAACCTAGAATCGTTGCGGAACAAAGATCGTCTATTGGCTTGTATCGTCGTCGCCCCACTGTATCGTCGGGCGAACGATGGATGAGCGGATAGCCGGAAAAAATATATTTAATGTACCGCGAGAATGCTCACTAATCCATTGTCTCTTTGTGATTCTGTGTTAGAATCCTTGCTCTCGAGCCGCAACTTCGTTACGCCATATTTACCGCGAGCGCGCACGCTGTCGACCGAGAAAATAGGTATCGACAATCGTATTGTCCGCAAGCATTACATTTTTTCAAAGATCTCACGTGAAACGGTGCATTAACACTTAAATTAAAATTAAAAAAACACTTACGTACATTTGGAATTTATTATGCTGGTTATTTAAGAACGGGTAATATTCGATGAGATTTTTATTTAACCCTTTGAAAAGCTCGAAGCAATTTCAATTCCGGAATGAAGACATATCCTTCAACCTAGAAGATTTTTATTCTAATCTTTTATACACTGTGAATATAGGATACAGAAGAATTCAATAATTTCAAAACTGTTTCGAATAATGATACGGCAATTTTTATTGGAACTTCGGAGTTATTCGAGTGCAAAGGGTTAAAAATTTCGAACATTTCGTATCTGGTTCCCTATGAATTTAAAATTGAACTTTTAGAAATTTATAGAATACAGAACAATTCAATAATTTCAAAACTGTTTCGAATAATGATACGGCAATTTTTATTGGCACTTCGGAGTCATTCGAGCGCAAAGGGTTAAAAATTTCGAACATTTCGTATCTGGTTCCCTATGAATTTAAAATTGAACTTTTAGCAATTTATAGAATACAGAACAATTCAATAATTTCAGAACTGTTTCGAATAATGATACGGCAATTTTGATTGGCACTTCGGAATCATTCCAGCGCAAAGGGTTAAAAATTTCGAACATTTCATATCTAGTTTCCTATGCACGTGCAACTGAACTTTTAGCAATTTATAGAATACAGAACAATTCAATAATTTCAGAACTGTTTCGAATAATGATACGGCAATTTTGATTGGCACTTCGGAATTATTCGAGCGCAAAGGGTTAAAAATTTCGAACATTTCGTATCTGGGTCTCCTTCGAACACACTGTAGAAGGAAACGATATATCGTCGGGCGATTTTCATAATTTCGCAGCGTCGACGCAGATCGCATGCATTATCGGTGACGACGACGGAAGCATTAGGCACCGCGGGCAGAACTGCGTTCGTTATGGAATCCGCCGTGAATTCTAGCGGACAGGAATTAGAATAAAATTATAAAGCTGCGGGTGGCAAAAGAAGACAGTAGGGCGGTAGGATGAGCGGGGTTAGGAGAGAGGTCGTGGGCGTAACTCGCGATAATTTGCATGGAAATTTTTATCGGCACGGCCAAAGAGGCAATATCCGGCAGACGCATTTAAGATCTGAGTCCGGATAATAATAGCCACAGAAATGGCATCGTAATGCCTGAATGGGTGACACGGGTACCTAAGGTTCTCTTATACAGGGTGATTCAGAACGTAGGGGAAAAAAGTTTGCCCGGGAAATCGTTCCTGAAAACTGTGAGAACCTGTGTCGCGAGAATACACTTCTTAGCGAAATCCTGTTCCGGATACTAGCGTAACATTGCATGAAGTCATTCTCGGGAAATGGACACGAAGAATTGTTGAATGACAACATCAAAAATATCTGTATAAAAGAAACTAGAATAACAATTCACCCATTTTTAAATTAACACATTAAATCAACACATTATGTTTCATTTACAGCGTCACATCTTGAAGAAATACATTTCTCGATGTAGACATAAAAAGATTAGTAATTTTACAGTATGTGAAAATATTGAAGGGGTGAATTTTCACCCTGAGGAACGTGTGAGGGTTAAAATCTCTCAATGTCTCTGCTGTTTCAAACTTTACCGATTTATTTTTGTTATAAATGCTGTAGGCTATTACACGTGTTGTGAAACATGTAATATGTATTGATATGAGTGGGGTTGGTTCAGTCGGTCCGTATTCGTAGAGAAAGAAAATCAGGTTATCTTATGTATCCCTCAGTTATATGTATACAGTTATATTCTTTTGTAAAATATTAAATAAATATATATGTTCTATACCACATTTTAAGTACAACGAAAGCATCAAATCCGCTACGTCGAGTAAAATAATCTTCATTCTGAATCACCCTGTATACGCGTTATATTTTCACGTAGCTATCGCGTCGGTAGTGCATCAGAGGGACGGGGTTGGTGCACGCCGGAAACGAACCCACCCATATCGTGCTCCGGCCACGCTGAAGGAGAAAAAAAAATGACAACGCCACCCCCTTGCTGCGCGTCGTTCAATTATATATAGTCTTTTCTTTCGCCCTTGCTCGCTTGTTCTTTATCGTCGTCTTATGTTAATATTACTATTCCTCGCAGAACGCCGTTCGCGATATCCATTCCCTTCTTTTTTTAAGAGTCTTTAACGTCTCCGTTGCGGTTAAGAGCTCGTTCCTCGAGCTGTGTTTCGTTGTCGGGGGTTGCGGTGATACTGCATGCTCTGGACGTGATGGATCTTCCATTACTCGATCGGAAGGAATTACAATTTTTTCAATTTCTGCTACGTGTATTTCATTGTGAACGACAGAGAAGCTCTGGTCATAGTGGTTGCGAGAAAATGGTAACGCGAGGGGTTTGTCGTTTACAATGAAATTCATCTAGTAAAACTCGAATGTCTCCCCATTAAGTAAAGAAAATATAAAATTCAATATAAAATAATAAGAAGTTCTGATCATAGTGGTAGTGAAAATATGGTAACGCGAAGGATTTGTAGTTTACAGTGAAATTCATCTAGTAAAGCTCGAAAATGTCTCCCCATTAAGTAAAGAAAATATAAAATTCAATATAAAGAATAAGAAGTTCTGACCATAGTGGTTGTGAAAAAATGGTAACACAAGGTTTTTGTCGTTTACAATGAAATTCATCTAGTAGAACTCTAAAATGTCTCCCCATTAAGTAAAGAAAATATAAAATTCAATATAAAGAATAAGAAGTTCTGATGATAGTGGTTGCGAAGAAATGGTAACGCAAAGGGGTTGTAGAATGATACTTACGGGTTTGCGAGCATGTGAATGTTTGTTCGGAGAATTTTTTTCGCAGTCGAATTCGCCGAAAGGTGGAGTTCGGATTCGGAACAAAGGGCGTGTGGGCGGGTAACCATGACTTTTCAATTAACCGGACAATACTCGTTAGCCGAGATTATTATGGTAATACCGTGTACGCTCTCCACATCGTCACTCTGTATTCATCGAATCGCGCGGGGAAACCAAAACGTCCGCCAGTCAGTTAAGCCGAGTATTGTTTCGAACAAACACGCGGCGGCCGCAACGAAACGGCGAGGGGGCTCGAGGGGGTTGGACGGGGGTGGACGCCCTCCCCTCCCCCTAATCCTTGCGGCCTATCGAAAATCCATGATCGAAATATATCTACTCTGTCAAACGCATGCGTACCTAGATCGGGCTACCCTTTCGTCCGACAAGGATTTTTACGGCTTTCAATCCTGTCAGAATGAAGGACGTGTCGCCTCTGGATTTGCCATCGAAATCTTTGTTATGTACTTTGCCATAAATCAGGATGCGCTTCAACCCCGACGCTCGGTTATCATCCGATCAAATCACGGAATATCAATGTTCGTCGTTATTCCCTCCGCGTCTCTCTGCGCGTCTTCCCGAATAATTCCTGAAAATATTGATCTCTGCTCGCGGCCGGAGAAAATGCTTGTTACGCGAAGACAGAATGTCGATTCCGTGAGTGTCCGAAGCCGACGTTAAGTTTCTCCCCATATCTCCTCAGTATAACATTAATTCTTTGTACGAACAGACTATTCACGTAATTTATTCTTTTAATTTCTCTCCTCAACAACATCCAGACATTGTTGTCTTCATCCCCTCAACTCTCCATCTTTCTCACTGTTTGTGATCTTCAATGAAATATATTTCACCAAATATTCTTTTCTTCAGGGTGTACAGAAATTCTATTGGAAACGGGATCCGGCTATCGAGGTCCTACCGTAGTTTCAATATGCATATGCATTTCACTTGCAAAGAAATAATTTCCAAAGGCTTCGCGAATAGCACTTTCTTTTAATGTATCGTACAGATTTATTATGAGAAACAGTTTCTTACGTCGAAAGAATGAAACACGAAGATCCGCAATCTGCCGATAACTGTCGAAGCCACTGCACGCCCTAAAAATCTGCAGATGAGAGGGAAGAACCAGAAAGAAAGGCGAAGTCGAAAGTATATCAGGAAGGATAGGGGTGAGGGCGCATAATGTTGCGTCTCCTCGTTTCACGGTTGAGATTTCAGCATGGTTTTCATCCCCCGTGTGCGGGTCACGTGCCGTTAGGTAGTGGCAAAGATGGGAGAAGTATCGTCGGCGGTCGGTAACGTGGGATTACCGTGGCCAATAATTTCGCGGGGTCGAATTTGTTTGATATACTATATCTATTGTGCGTGATCCATAGAAAGAGGCTTCCCACTCCGTATTGTGGTCAGGAACGTCGGGGGGGATTCGGAAACGGAGACGGCGATACCGCGAGGAGAAGGGTCGCTGGAGGGAGACCGAGAAACAACGCAAAAGGGTGGTTTCGCCCGGACTCACAAGTGGCAGCTTTTAATCTCTTCCTGGGATAACTCGACTCGAGGCTGAATTGTGCCTCGTTACCAGCGGTTTAATTGCTTGTTAATGGATAATCGAAGTGTTTCACGACCCGCCATACGGGAGCCATTGACCATCGCTACCGGAAACGCTCCGGTTTGCCAGCGTTTTGCAACTTTTTAAGAATATACAGTGACTCCCACTAATATTCGGACATTCTTAAATAGACGATAATTTCTTTTTTATTATTGTACTATACGATTTGAACATTTTTAGGAAGAGCCATCAGTTTGCTACAGGATATAAATATAAATTTGCTCAAAAATTGCAAAAACATAATATCTTTTTGTCCCCAACACAGCATACGGCTTTGACGAAACATTCAATGGAATTTGATCATGCTTTTGATTTTGAAAATATTAAAATAATTGATAGAGAAACTAATTTACAACGCAGAATGTTATTGGAAACGATTCACACGATTAAACGTAAAGTCAAATTTTCATATTGTTTGGCAATGTAGACTCTTCGATTTACAGCGATACGAGCTAATTCAACAGTTGCGTATAATTAAGCTTCAGCTGCCCTTAAGTTTGAAAATGTTGATTGCAAATATTGGAGCTTGTCTTCTTATTTTTAAGTGCTTGAAAAATTGTAAATTGCGAATTTGATTTGATGTAGTATAGACTGGGTAGATGTGAATGCGTACATGTATTCTGTAATTTGTTTTTGTGCTGCAAATTATTTAAATGAAAAGAGGTCCAACAAAAACCACACCAGGATTGACAGTATAATTATTTTAACAGAAGAGTTACAAAGCGTGATGCGATCTGCAAAATGTTTCTTACAGCGTCGAGCTGCATAAAGTCGAGTTACAACGACAACAAACAAGTCACGTTAAAAAAGATCACGTACGTAAGAAGTTGAAAACAAAAAAATTGTTGAAAGATGTGAATGAAATGTCGTAGCCAGACAAAAATAATCCGTTTGACAGGTCGAGGTGGTTTTTGAAAAAAAGCAGAGCGTGTGTGTAGTTTCGACCAGGATAAGAAGATTATACCGGCCGTCGATGAAACCCATTAGCCGCACTGTCGTTTAGGAATAGAAAAAGAGAAATACGAGGTAACCAGTATCCTTGTCGATCACCGATGTCCGTCTCTCTCCCGGTCTCTCTCGTTCTGTCGTATCTCCTTCCTTCTCGCAACAAGAGCGGTCCTCGATCATCCCCTATCTCTCGTCAATGCGTGCCCGGGGACTTCCGCGATTTCTGAATAGAAATCTCCATGGTGGCTGACAATGCAATACGTGGACAATTGCATAGTCTAATGGATCCCTGCCCTCACATCATCGTAACTTATACGTACGTGTCGTTCGGTGAAAACGATATCGACAAACGTCCATTCCGCGTGTCTTCCCGCCGTTCGCAAAACACGAGATCGACATTCTCTCTATGGCGGACGTGTCTTTCCGCTGTCATCGTACTCTACCACGTCTCTCCCGTTCTTCTTCCTTGTGCCGCGTCGCTTCGTCCCGCCGAAAAAACGAAAAATTAGCCGCCCTCTCTCTTTCCCTTTCCCGAGCTAGCTGGTCGGTTGAAAACGATCCTGTCGCGTCTGAGTGGCCGCCTGTTCCCAAGTGAAAATTATCCCTAGCTGGTTTAGGCCGTCGCGGATATCGTCGCGTGCATCAATCAATACGATGCGTTCGCGCCGAGCGAATAAATTAATTAGGTCGTACCCGTTCGCTCGCGTCTGCGGGACGAGACGAGATCATCTCGATACCGATTCGATTAACCCCTTACCTTATAATAACCAGTCTGTCTCCTGCTACGACTCTATTCAACCCTACTGTGGGCAACGTGGACACACGGTCGAGCTGTAAAAATCTTTTAATTTTTATTTATCTTAGCCCACCGAGTTCTCGAAGTTCGCATGGTTTCGTACATTGACGTATAAAATTATTTGTAACATGATATTTGGTCCCCTCAGGGTTTCAAATTCATTTACCAATCCTCTTCCCCCTCTTTCCACTCTCACCATCGTCTTTTCAGCGGGACCTACTGTTTTATGGTGGGTTCCGAACCACCTTTTGCCAACAACACGTGAAAAACACCCCGGGTGGGTCACTTTCCGGTTTTTTACCAGACGGTCACCCATCCTAGTGCCGTTCACGTTCCACATTGTTTAACTTCGGTGATCTAACGAGAACCGGTGCTTTCAACGGGACTACGGTTGTTGGCGTATAAAATTATTTATAGACGTATAAATTATAGGTAACATAGGTATTTATATAATTACAAAGCTTAACGATTAAATGTTTAATATAATTAATAGCGACACGAAAATTATTAAAATATAATATGTAAATATAATAATAATAAACGAGAACTGTTGCCATCTATAGATGGCACTTGTACAGATAAATTTCGATACCGCGTATATGCGGCGCTCGGCGCGAAAGGGTTGATGCGTGATCGGTAGGAAGAACTCCGGTTGGCAGGACGATTAATCGTCGAGGGGGTCGACCGGTTAACGAATTACATAAGGAAGATTTAGTGGACCCGTTGAAAGGGTATAAAGAAGAATCGGAATGAACTTGTTCAGTGGGTTCTATGTGGCGTAGGCGGTGCTCGGTTCTTCTCCGTCCTTCTCGCTCCAGCAAAAACTCCGCGAGACCCTCGACAATTTTGCGTATATACTTCGCGTACTTTGCCGTGTCTCCTCGGTTCGTGGGAGTAAGAAAGAGTAAGGGTGGGCTGCGAGAGGAGAAGAGGAACGAAGGGACGAGGGAAAAAGAGGACGAGAGAGAGAGAGAGAGGAGGACGGAAAGTCTCTCGGTGGCTCTCGTTTCGTGGTTGGACGCGAAGGAGGAACGCGAAGATGGTCCGGGCAGTTACGGCATTATATACCTAACAGGAAGAGAGACAAAGCGAACAAAACACTGTCGGGGCGTCGCTCCGCAAACACAGCGCCCCGGAGGGACACGGTGGGGGTGAACTAAAACTTGGAACAAAAGTCCTCACTTTTGTTCCCTCGAAAGTTTTTCGAATTATGGCCGCGGCGCAGCGAGAAAGACGGGCTAAAGGAGGACGCCGAGCCTAGGAGAAGAGGACCCTCTGTGATTTATATCTTCGCCAAGGTTTCGGAATTATTAAACTTTCCGGGGCACGCCGGAAGAAAAGGAGACGAAGGAAAGATGGTCACGGCGGACGAGTTCTACCCGGAGAGCTTGTACTGTAATTAAGCCGTTTTCTAATGAAGATTGATAGTTCAATTAGCACCGCGCCGTCCCGACCTGTGTCTCTTCCTTTATTTAGAGCCGCGCGAGCCGACTTGGCACCGGTCGTTTGTAGCTTTATGCGTTTCTTCGATCCGAACGTTCGCGACACATTTATAATGCGATTAATAATATTTCAGTGGGATTATATTTGTTCTAAAAATAATGCTGAACCGCTTCCGGCTAAAATGGTATAATCGTAATCCGGTGCACTTCGATTTAAATTAGATTTAATCCTCATCCGTCCCTCCTATCAATTTGACAGTTTTCCCGAAACAAGTTATTCTGTTTCATTATTTGATTACGTAAAGCACGAAACTGCGTGTCTTTAATTTTTTAAATGCGCAACACATAATCAAGAAACCTTAGATGTATATGGTAACTCATCAGTTTTTGGATATAAAAATATCGGAAAATACATGTTTACCTTGTTATGTGAGCTATTTTTTACCAGTGTGTCAATTTGACACCGAGGGACAGATTCGGTTCGTGAAATGAGGGACGGATGAGGATTAAATTAAAATATATCTGCTTAATTAATTACATTTCGACATGAATATTGTAATTAAATATTAAAAAAAGAGAGCCAACAGCACGCGGTGTTCCCAGGCGGTCACCCATCCAAGTACTGACCACGCTCAACGCAGTTTAACTTCGATGATCGGACGAGAATCGGTTCATTGCAACGTGATATGGCCGTTGGCGAATGAATAAATTCGAAACTGAATGAAATTGAATAATTCTTCGTTATTCCAAAGTCTATCGACTTCCCATTCAATGATACTTTCTATTGAATTATGGGATAGTTAATTAAACACTGTTCCAATTATACTGAATATACTTCGTTCACCGACTCGGAAAGAACGTCTTTACTCAAAGATTTCGTACAAGGAGCGGAACTGCAGGTCAAAAAGAAAACTGTTGCCACTTAACTCTGAGGGATCATTTAATTTATGGCCTTGAAGGTTCGAGGGTTTTCAACACATCTGGCACTTCTCCTACCATCCTTGTTTAGAATAAGGTATCTTAGGAGGATTTAGGATCTTGGCATTTACAATACAGTTCCAACTGCAAGAAGTTTTTTTATTTATTTATTTATACAGGTCGCATCAACAACTAGGTCATTACCGACCACACGGATATTATATCATAATATTACACTATTGTGTCTTTGTACTTAACACATTACCTACCGAAAGCCTATTAATAGCATTGTCAACAATTGTGCTGCACCAAAAAAAGCACAGAAATTTTCTTTTACATTACAATCTGAAATGAAACTATTATATGAGGTTAATATATTATAATAAACATAGTTTTTAAAGTTTCAATATAGGCCCGTATAAAAAAGTTGTAAAATGTAACTTTTAATATTTTTTTCTACAATTCTGATTCATTGACATTTTTGACAAAAACTTTTTTCACATCCTGTAGCAAACTAATTGCTCTAGCTTCCCAAAAAAGATTCAAATCGTATAGTACAATATTAAAAAAGTTATCGTCTTTTTAAGAGTGTTCGAACATCAGTGGGAGTCACTGTAAATATTATACGTACATAAGTAGATCTTCGTCCAGGACGAAAGCACTTGATCAAGCCGGATCAAAGTGACCCGGTATTCGTCGATCGGGGTGTATTAAAGACCATCGCGCGCCACGGCGAACCGCTTGAAGTAGGGTAAACCACTCGAGCGGGCCACGAAATCTCTCCGTTTACAAGATCCGAGATCTAAATTACGTCTTGACGCGAAACTGATTTTGGGAAGGCTTCCCCGAACCTCCTTAGAAGCCGGGATTCCCCGGTCGGGCATTGTGCCCTCCGTCCCGATTCGCCGTATCCTTTCTCTGTCAATCAGGAGCGGTGGTCCGACAATGGCCGCGGCGGCGACACATTGTGTAATTCGAAATGAATGCGTGGCTAGGCCCTACGGGTATAATTGTTTCACGACAGGTCCCCGTGTACCATTGGGGCCGTGGGCATTAACGTAAGAAACGGACTGCGCCGGTTTCCATCCCCTTGAACAATGGGGGCCACCGGTGCGCGTGGTACGGATATCTCGTTACACCGTAATCGAGGAATAATCGATCGCAAAGTTGTAGCACAAGGCAAATTGCTGGGCGTGGTGAGAACGATCCAGGAAACTCGAGAGGGCGAAAGACAAGGGCGAGCCGAACGAGGAAATCCGAGATTTTTCTTCCTTTCCTCTCGCGGCACCCTCTCTGCCCCCGTTACCCTCTCTCTCTCTCTCTCTTTATTTCTCTCTTTTTCTTTCTGTCTCTGCCCCCCCCCCCCCCCCTGGTACTCCTAAACGTCCTTTATTTTTCGTAGCCATGTAAAAAGGTTTTATTCAAACCCGTGTTCACCCTCGATCAAGCTGGACGCGCGTGCGCCCGTCTGTCTTTGCTACCATCGGGACGTAACAAAGATTCACTTCACGAACACACGGATCCTTGAATTGGGTTAATTACGGGACCGAACATATCTCTCTGTTCGCCTCGTCCTTCCTTTTTTCTACCCCCGAAACCATTCTTCCGCAAAGCTGTAGCAGTTTCTCCGTGTCGGGAATGGAGGTCGATCGTATTAGGTTCTCGTCGATCAGCAACGAAAGATACGTGAGAAAGGTTGTTCCTTTCGGGAAATTAGGTCGACGGTGTGCTAAGCTTTCCTCCTATTGTGTCCTAATTGATTCCCCTGTTCGATAGACATTTCCTGCGGTTTCGATTCTATTTATCGTGAGAGAACCAAGCGGAAATGTAGATCTGTCTCTTCATCGCAGGCTAAAAACGACTTTTCTAGACTGCTTTGTGAAACTAGCGTGAACGTATCTATCCAAATTCTTAGTAGATTACCATTGTTAGAACCTGTCATTTCGACAAGCCCCGTGAAGCTACTGTCAAACAGCATAGTGTATCAAATTAATTTTACGGCTAACGGTGTTTCTTTTTTATATTGTTTATTTATAAAGGTCGCATTAACATCGAGGTCATTAGCGACCACTTTTGGTATATAATTATAGGTACAATGTTACAGTGGAAAGGAGTGTTAAGCGGCCAGAAGAGGAGGTCCTGAATTAGGAAGCGGGGGGTTTTTTAGGGGATGAATGAGGGGACAGGGTTGTATATATTATAATATTATAGTGTGTAAGATTAGGGTTAAGGTAGCTATAAGCTTTTGTAAATACAATTTTCTCTCTCTCTATATGTATAATATTATTTTGTACTCCTTTGGGTTACAATTCTTAACCAACACCTCCTTTTCTTCCGCCGTTCTTACAAACTTAACCTTAATTCTAACTTATCCACTATCTTATACCTACTTAATCTTAACCTAACCTATATCTAATTATTTATTTCGAGGTCTCTCCCTCTCTCTCTCTCTCTCTCTCTCTCTCTCTCTATATATATATATATATATATATATGTGTAATTAAATAAGTTAATTTTAAGTCTAAGGTTAAGTTAATACATAGTAATTAAATTAAATTAGTTTAAGGATAGGCAATACCCTAGACAATATCCCGATAAATAAAGGGGAGTTATGTATATATATATATATATATATATATATATGTAATTAAATAAGTTAATCTTAAGTCTAAGGTTAAGTTAATACATAGTAATTAAGTTAAATTAGTTTAAGGATAGGCAATATCCTAGACAATATCTCAATAAATAAAGGTGAGTTATGTATAAGAATTGTAACTCTGAGGGGAATCAAAAATAAAATTAAATATAGGAAAAAATATAGGTACAATGTTTTCTTACCGCAATAATACATGAGTGTGAGTATAATTAAATTTTTTAGTATAAGTGTACATTTTTGAGGAAGGTAAGAGGTGTTGAACATTTCAATTTGTATTCGATATTTGGCTGCAGTGAAAATCTGTTCGACAAGCGAGCCTGCGGGGATCCAAGTATCGATCAGCTCGTTAATTCGCCGTTAAGAGGATCGTGGTTATCCTCGTGGGCCTAAAATGGCCATCGTAGTTGAATCCTGCCGACGGGAAGAATACTCGTAACAGATCCACGAAGCTTGGATAATAGGCGAACGCTTCTCGTGGGATCGAATCGAGCCATGCTCGTCTATACAAACATTGGTCGGGGGCAGAGAAAAATAAAATGGTAACGGATAATCGGAAGTGGAAGAAGTGCCCGAAGCGTGGCTTTGCGCGATCCGTACGTGGTTATCGAGCGAGAATGGACGCGTTGTACTGGATCGGGCCGCACAATGAATCCGATCGGTGAAAGGGTTTTGCAATCGTACCCACGATTACCGGGCGTGTATCTGCGGGGGATACAGGTAGGTACGTTTAGGCTCACGGCTCCTTTTTATAAGTGCCATTATAAGTGCCATTTGAGCATGCCTACACCCCGCTTTGTCCGCGGACCTCAAACTAGTCATTGTCCTCTCGTTATTGTTTGAAAGGACACGGGATGACAACCCGGCGACGGTTAAAAACCATTCCCCGCTTCCACCCACGCCGTACACACTAATGCGCCGATTTTTAGAACGTGGCAAACCGTTCGATCGTTTCGCCAATGTGTACATTGTTTTAGCTGGCCGCGCAGCACAACGAGACCCATTGTCGCGTGGAAATATCGGAAACACTCAGTCTTTTTCTTTAGGTAAGCATTACATATTTGAACTCTTGCTAGTTTTCCCGAGAGAGCTTTTCCGCATTTTCTAATAGTTTTCAAGTATTCCACGTGGTACAAATTGTACAAATGTCAAAAGCGAAGAGTTTTCAGAATAGCAAACGTAAACTGAAATTTGTTTTACGTAAAAAAGACCGATCAGTTAACTGTGAAATAATCAGTAGACTGCGGATCTTCATGCATTCATAGCACAATTGAGTAGATTAAATTCAAAATTGTTGGAGAACTTAAGAAATTCAAGATGTTAATATATGATTTCTTCTCTATTGAAATTATTCAGGGAAGAGATAACATTCAGGTTGGTTTCTATTCCTCGCAATCGATGCAGAGAATTTTTATTTTGCATAAAGATCCGCAGTCTAATAATCGATTGTGACTATTTTACCACGTATTTATTAGCTCGCTTTCTTGTCTGTGCCTCTGTACAAATTTTGCAATTAATTTCAAACTAACTTCCCCATGAACTAAACCCTTGAAACTGTCAACATAGTTCATCCAGTGATGACAATGCAATATTCAAAAAGAATTTTAAAAAAAACTGTGCGTTTAGAATTCATTTATTGATTCATCCGCCGTATATCACGAAAAGACAGAACACGAAAACGAACAATTCAAAAGCAATGAGACGACGAGACTCTACCGGTTTTCGAGACGTGTGTCGATGCGTATCGCCGATAGCGTGAAATTAAAATAAGAAAGAACGAATAATTGTCTAGACTCTAGAGTTTAGGACACCGAGGCGGTCGAGCCACCATTGCAGCGGCGGCTGGTCACAAAACCACAAAAGGAATCAGTGTACGCATCGAGGCTCGTTAAAAACTGACTGTGAGAGACTCGCAGGACGATCGGGGAGCCATCGTGGCAACGATACGCGGTCGTGCAAAACCGACAAAAGGGTGGAACGGTGTACAATGGTCCCCGGATAACCATCTAGTAAACTCTTTCCGGATTAATTGATCATTCCGAGCAGAAGATCAGAAAGACGAGCGCGGCGGGTCAACAGATATGAAATAATTTACCGTGTTCGACCACCTGGGCACACACATGGAAATCGTGCAACCCCCGCTTCTTTCCTCGGTTTCTGTTCACCGTTCCTGTCTCTTTTCAGTCTCTCCATTGTCTCGTGTAATCTACACACAACCCGATCCCCCCACCCCACCCCTCCCCCGATTATTATACTAATATCGTCGCGGTGCGTTTCATCGCGGCGCATCGCTCCCTCGAGAAAAGGGGTTTTTCTTGTTCCGAGTATAATTGTTCGGTGCCGATCTCTCGGGCAAAGGAGGCGATACGGTCTCGGGGTTGGTTTTTCACCTCATTTCAAGCGACCCGCGCGATCAAACGAGACCCTCTTCTTATCCGTGGATCTTCCCCGCACGGTTCGGTGACTTTTCCGGCGAGGAATTGCGGCCACGGGACATCGGTGCCCATAGACCCGCGTCGTACTCGCTCGAACGTACTGTAAAGTTAGATTCGAGTTGGGCAGAGTTCAATTCGAAAAATTGCTAAAGGGTCGTCCCTACGAAAAACGCGCCACAAACCATTTGGAATTTTTCCATGGTGTTCATTTTAAATTAAAACCATGGTCGAACGTACTTTGTACAGACTCCGAGGAATATGCACTATATGATATCGGCGCTACAGGTTCGATCGAAGATACAGAAATTAGCAATTTTGCAGTATTATAATTTCAACGTTTCTTAAGTATTATAATTTAAATTGACTATTTAATAGTTATGAAAATTAGGTAGTTATGCATACTTGCTAATTGTGAGAAAACAGAATGAAAATCAAAGTAAATGAAATGGTACTTGTCAATAAGAAGGTTTGAACTGTACTAAACTGTAACTGTTGTGGCAAAGTCAAGACGGAAATTTGTTATTCATTAAACTGACTATTTAATAGTTATGAAAATTAGGTAGTTATGCATACTCGCTAATTGTGAGAAAACAGAATGAAAATCAAAGTAAATGAAGTGGTACTTGTCAATAAGAAGGTTTGAGCTGTTCTAAACTGTAACTGTTGTGGCAAAGTCAAGACGGAAATTTGTTATTCATTAAACTGACTATTTAATAGTTATGAAAATTAGGTAGTTATACATACTTGCTAATTGAGAGAAAACAGAATGAAAATCAAAGTAAATGAAATGGTACTTGTCAATAAGAAGGTTTGAACTGTTCTAAACTGTAACTGTTGTGGCAAAGTCAAGACGGAAATTTGTTATTCATTAAACTGACTATTTAATAGTTATGAAAATTAGGTAGTTATGCATACTTGCTAATTGTGAGAAAACAGAATGAAAATCAAAGTAAATGAAATGGTACTTGTCAATAAGAAGGTTTGAACTGTTCTAAACTGTAACTGTTGTGGCAAAGTCAAGACGGAAATTTGTTATTCATTAAACTGACTATTTAATAGTTATGAAAATTAGGTAGTTATGCATACTTGCTAATTGTGATGAAAACAGAATGAAAATCAAAGTAAATGAAATGGTACTTGTCAATAAGAAGGTTTGAACTGTACTAAACTGTAACTGTTGTGGCAAAGTCAAGACGGAAAACTCTGAAGAATATTTAAAAATTGATTAGAGAAGACTTCGCTTTCTAGAATTTGAAGACAGCTATGGGAAAAAACGATCAAGAAATTATTATAACAACTGTAAGATCGTGTAACGTCGTTTATACAGAAGGAAACTGACAATCCATCATCCCCAAGGGTGAAACGTGTGTCTCGCGTCCGCGTTTCAACCCTTTGAACGCAACCGCCGACAAACTATCAAAACTCCAGCTCGCCTCGACCATCGTTCACCGGAACAATGCGACCTCCTCGTAAACAGTGGGAGGCAGGGTGGCGCTAGGTGCGATCTCGAGGGAATAAACGCGGGGGTGGGGAGGGGGGTGGAGTGCAAGGGGGTTCCACAGAGTGTAGAGGTTCCCCCGTCCAGGATTCTATAATCCGTACCATCTTTATCGTCAAATTCTGTACTCGTGGACCGATGCCTCGATTGCGCAATCAAGATGGCATCGAGAAAGGCATCTCTCGCCTTCGACTCAAACTACCAACAAGTATTTCAATATCCGCTCCAATATATTCCCATCGACCCTATAAACGTGTGTGCAGTTATATTGGATTCCCTTCCACCGTTGCTTCCTATCTTCCTCTCCCCCTCTCCACCACCCCTCCCTCTCTAGTTCTCTCCCTCTTTCGCTCGCTCTTTCCCCTACTGCCATCTTATTCTCTCCGTCTTTCTCTCTCTGCACCCCTCTCCGCGATTCGTTCCCGTTCGCAGTCGGTTTTGCCTCCCTTCCTTCGGGGTAGATGTACCGGCCTGAACCAATCGGCCCTCGACACACGGACGAGCACCCGGGGGAAAACCTGCCACCTCCCCCTGCGGTGTGTGGAACGCGCGTGTGTGCATATCCACCCCGAAGGAAACCGCATTTAAACGTGTTTGGTAACCCTGTAAAAGATTCTCCGTCCCCGCGTTCCTCGCCGCGAAGAATGGGGGGATGCGGCCGCGATCCCGGGGGATGTGTGACCGACATGACACCGGATATAAGCGTTCCACCGGGACACTGATCGTCGTCGGCAGCCCTTTTAATTTTCCGCTTATTGCCGGTTCTTCCTGGCGACCGCGCTCTCGCTGATCCCACCGCGACTCCATCGAATTTCAACAAATGATCCAGCCGATGACGGTCACGCGATCTTTATATGCAACATCAACATTTTCTACTGCGATTTCAAGTCGCAATTTACATTTCAACCGGGATTGATTCTTCCTCTCGACGTTGCGCAACGCGGATGCTGTAAAGATCTCTTCTTTTTTTTTTCTTGTCGAGTTCCTCCATTCAGGAATATCGACAGGATACAAAATGTTATTAGATAGCGCGCAACGGCCCCGAGGATGATATCCTTTGTAGGAAACGGAAATTTCTTTTCAGCGGAAATTGAATGGAAGATTTCCGTGCTTCGGGGCATTGAATTGCGCGCCGGATCAATGGGGGCTCTCGATGAAATATTAATTAGAAAAGAACAGAAACGCGCGGAGGTCGAAGATGCAACAGAATGTTCCACCGTTTCCCTTTTTATCGTGGATCGAAAACTTGCTCGTGCAAGGTACGCGTAATGAAATGCTAATTCTTTCGATATTAATTCTTATCTGATTATTTACCGGTGATTATTCGATGATTTTTCGAAATCCGTGGCTAAGGAATTTTTAATAGATTGTTCAATGGTAATAGTCATTTCATTTGTGAACCATCAAATCGGACCCAATAATATAATCTAATTTTTAGTATTATTATAGAATTTTTGAACTTTCTTTCGACACAGCAGAATGATTTTCCGTTGGCGAAATTAATGTATCAATAAATGAGTGATGTTCAATTAATAAAAGTTCTTGTACTTACAACAATTTTCTAACAAACACTTCAATCACACGCCTTATCATAAAATCAATAATCAGGCAGCACAATTCAAGAATACAGAAATAACTGTGTGTCTTTGTAGTAGATTTAATAATTTTACGAAAATTTCATAATACTAAGATAATTTTAACCCGTTGCACTCCGAGCTATTTTCACTGGAAAATTAAACATTTCTTCCGATCTAGAATATATCTTAAACAGCAATATATAATAAATTTATGATTTCGACCAACAAACAACAATAAATTTGCAAATAATTAGCACATCCTCAACGTTTCGATCCCAATGTGGATCATTATCAAGAGACATTTTTGCGTCTGCAAAAACCAAATAAATATAATAATAGTTGAACAAAATATTAGGACACAGCCAAAAAGAACAAAAGAAGAAAAAAGCACATACTTGTTGCGATAAAATAGAAATTAAAAGAAGAATAATTAATGAGTTACGAAGACAGCGAACTTTAACCCATGATGGTGAATAAGTAACTGAACCATGTGAGAACTCAGCAATGAAAATTCATGTGTATCATAGGACAAGAGTGTTTGAGTTTTCATTACCTTCAGGACCAGGGACTGACAAAACCATACGCGAACACCTTTCAATATTACAGAATTGGGTAACTATAAAAATTGCACCCGACTACTCCCGTGAGCCGTCCACAAAGCAATTTACGTCCGCGCAACATCCAGATCATTTTTTGACCTGCTGAACTAAAATCATGTATACCAAGTTGACATTATCGATAGGAGCGTGTACATATATGTTCCATTGTACACATGCCAGTGGTTTCGTCCCATGAATAAATGATAAAATGATATCACGTCGGCCGGGCGTTCGACGGGTGACAACAGAGCTTACACGTCCGAAAACATTTTCTTTTTGCCATTCGACACGGGCATATTTGAATATCGTCGATGGTTCCATTACGACAGATGGCCGGACTCATTATTCGGTGAAATCGAGCTCGTCGAAAATTTATGCACACTCTCTCGCGCGCCGCGCGCAAAATCATTTCCAAAATTCACGGGGTCGTTCTGCTCGGCTAATTTTCGGTATGCACAGGCGCGCACACGTGTCGCGTGCGTGTGCGTGCGTTTAATATATGTATACAATACACGAACACGACCAAGGGATTGAACGTACGCGCACACAGGTAACAGAGGGACACGTGTTGGTGAGGGAAAACGCGAAGCGCGCTCGCGCGCCTCGGCGAAACATGTGCAGAGCTACACGAACAGGAAAGGTGTATTGAATCGACGAGTATCATGCAGCTGACAGCTAGAGCTAATTGAATCTTGACTCTATCTATCTGTCGACTCGAGCTGAGACTTGACTACCGCCGCGAATTGCATTTCCGTTCGACAGAATCGTTCGCGCTCGAGAATTCTATCTTCTCTCCCCTCCACTCGCCCCTTAATCCTCGTCGTTTTTGTAATGTAGATGTATGCAGAGAAGCCCGAACGCCCGAAACTGTTCGTGACAGTCTCGCTTCTTTTAATCGGCCCAGGCCCGTGAGACCGCTCATGAACATTGGGGAATCTCGGCCGCGAATTAATCTGCGAACTTCGTTTCACCCTTTGCACTCGGAGCTACTTTTAACTCGGAAATTAAAGGTTTCGTCTGACCTACGATATTTCCAATCTCTATGATTTTTTGATAAATATGAAATTGATATAATACCTCATACAATACTTAAATGTGTAGAAATTGGTTAATGTGTAAATAATTAAATATTTAAATTAAATATTTAATATAATATTTAAATTAAATATTTAAATAATAGTACAGCAATTTTTAGTCCCCGAGTGCTAAGGGTTAATTTTCTCACCGGAAAATCGGTGTAATTTATTCGATGAAACGGTACCCGCGAACCTAACACTGATCATTGAACGAAATGAAACCGTGCTACTTCTTTTAATCGTTTCAACGAGTCGACGAATTATTCGCAAACGTACTGGGACGAGTTACTGCTCTTTTTTCAATAAAAATGATAGTGGAAAAAGTCATAATTCGTTATACGTCCTAACTTCCTATGACCTTATTGTTTGTGTGCCTGCACCGATGCACTCGCCAGGTGCAATTGCACTTTGTTCTTTAATGCAAACCCAAACTTTTTGTTGCTGGCAGGTGCAGTGGTTTTTTTTCTATTTTTACTTGACAAAAGAGCAGTAACTTGTCCCAGTTCCCAGAATCGTGCTGTACACGAATATTGTAAGAACAAATGTATGACACACTTGGAGCGTCCGAATACCGCAAGTTTGTATCGTTCGTCGCGTTATTCAGCTCAAATCTAACTTAAATTGCATGAGTGGGTGGTGCATTTTTTACGTCTGAGTAGAAGCGCTAAACTATGTCGAGTGTATGTAATTAATGAGACGAGATTGCCCTTCTTTTTTTTTAATTTTAAGCATGGGGGAAAGAAAGAAAACCACTCACTATTCCGCGTCCTTCCTGTGCGTAGATACGACGAATAAAATAATATTCCGCTTCTCCTGGGAAACATATTTCTCGAGGGTGGCACATAATTTATCCCGCTGTCAGAAAATGAAAACACCAGAAATATATTTTCTAGTTGGAACCCGTTCGCTGGAGCTGCCTGTACATCCCCGGCTCTCATATATTTTATTTCATACAAATTTCCGAACTGGAACTTTTACTCAAACTTTATTTCCACCATTCATATTCACATTGTTTACCGCCATTGCGCGCGGCCCGAGTCTCGCCCCCCCCCCCCCCGAATTGGCATCAGCAAAACGAGAAAAAGCAGAAAAACGAAGGATAGTTGTATATGTATATATTTACATGCACATGTATATATGCACTAACACACGTACATGTATATACACAGCGTCAACCGAGCCCGGTGAATTGAATTCGTTAATTCTCCGAGCGGTTTCGATTACCGTCGAGAAGCTGCGCCCTTTTTATTCCGATTTTAATTTTCCTCCGTCGAATCGGCTCGAATCGGCGGGTATACGCGATTGATATAACGTTTTAACATCGTTTTAATTGATCCGGGCCATTCACGTGGATTCGAAGCGATCGGGACGGGAGGGGAGGGAAACGGAGGTGGAGGGAAGGGGAGGTCCGTGATTGAGAATTGCGCGTTTCGAATACGCGAAAGAATACCCGTGGAATTCTGTGGCGGCCGGTGTGCGTGTAGGTGATGTAGGTATCACTTATCCGAGAGCGGGGCGATACCAGCCATTTTCAATTTATTTCAAGAGCCTTTTCGTGGCGGAGAAAAGAAGGGTGACTACCGTCGACTACCACCAGAGAGATAGATACCTATACAACGACCAATCGTGCTCTTCCTACCACCTTCGTCGGCGACCGCGACCAATAACTGTATCCCGAACACGATGTTAAAACACGGAACCTCCGCTATCCGAATGAAACGAGGAATTGACATTGTCGCGTTAAAACTGATTACTCTCCTGAACAATGTTTAGACAACGGATCTTTATGCAAAGTAAAAAGGTTTTGTGGGAATCACAACAAACTGGAATGAAATAGATATTGATTTCCTTTCTTAATATATTGAATAGATTGAAAATGATGATTTTACTGGCTCTGCTATCCAAATGAAACGAGGAATTAAAATTGTCGCGTTAAAACTGATTACTCTCCTGAACAATGTTTAGACAACGGATCTTTATGCAAAGTAAAAAGGTTTTGTGGGAATCGCAACAAACTGGAATGAAATAGATATTGATTTCCTTTCTTAATATATTGAATAGATTGAAAATTATGATTTTACTGGCTCTGCTATCCAAATGAAACGAGGAATTAAAATTGTCGCGTTAAAACTGATTACTCTCCTCAATAATGTTTAGACAACGGATCGTTATGCAAAGTAAAAATGTTTTGTGGGAATCGCAACAAACTGGAATGAAATAGATATTGATTTCCTTTCTTAATATATTGAATAGATTGAAAATGATGGTTTTACTGGCTCTGCTATTCGAATGAAACGAGGAATTGAAATTGTTATGTTAAAACTGATTACTCTCCTGAACAATGTTTAGACAACGGATCTTTATGCAAAGTAAAAATATTTTCATTTCCTTTCTTAATATATTTAATTGCACTCGGAGCTATTTCAACTCGAAAATTAAACATGTCTTCCGACGTAGAGTAACTTCATTCTATATATATCATCTTCTTTCTTTTTATAAATGTGAAATTGAACAACACCTCATACAATACTTAAACGTTTAGTCATTGATTCGATACCAACATGTTTAATAATCTAAACAATATTTTACTAAGGGTTAAATTACACCTTCTCATTTTTTTTGCCATAAATGCATCAAATCCGCTGTCTAATATTGTCCAATGTAGTTTGCGCGTGAATTGATTCTACTGATAGTCACAAGCAGAATTAAATGCGAGTTACATAGGCAATTTCACGTAGAAATATCGGTATAGAATTTTTACCGATATTATTTTTCATACATTTTCGGCCTTTTTGTCAGGCTTTTTCATTAGCTTCGAAACGCTCTGTATACCACCCTCCACCGGTACTTCGTTTATAGTTAATACTCGCTCTCCGATAACATATTACGAAATAATGGTCGAGTAGCCTGCGGGCTTGGAAATCATTTGAAACGACCGTTTAAAAACCTTCTGATATATTTTTGCCTCGTTAATTTCTTCCACGAACGTGCTCTTAAAAAATACACAGAGAATATATGCTCGCAAAATTAAACCCGTACGAGTGTGTATAGACGGCGGTGAGTACGAGGAAAAAAAGCGCGGGACGAGAGCTATTTTCAAAAAAAAAAAAAAGAAAGGAAGCTGGGGAACATTTTGCTTCGTATTCGCGGGAAACATGAAATAATAAACAATAAATCTCTTCCTCCGGTCGGATTTTATCCAACTTCGAAAAATCGACTTCCTTCTAACATGACAAAAATGTGACAGAAAGTTCTTTAAAAGTTTTTTCAGAAAAAATGCTAAACGATCGATCATTTCTACGAGAACGGAAGAGAGATTGACGAGCGTTGAACTTGAGGCTACGGCTGTTTCCAGGTGCGTGCGGCAAAAATAGTGGTACGCATATAAAATGCGAATATAACAAACACGGTGAAAGGAGGGGTGGTGGGAGCCAACGAGGAAGCGAGAGAGGGCGTTGCGGCCGCAGAATTATTGAACCCCATTGCAAATGTGAGAGAACAGTCAGGGAACGGAGAGAGGGAAGTGGGAGGTTGGATGGGAGCGAGAGAGTTGTAAAAATAACGCAGTTAATTAGCAGCAAACCACTTTAGCGAGCTCGAGCCCAGTGCACACACTGTAATAAGCAAAGAACAACTCACGGGCGAAAAACGCCCTCGAACGCGAGGCAACTGAAACGCGCCAAGGCCCAGACGAGTCTCTTTTTCTCTTTCTCTCTCTCTCTCTTTTCCCTCTTCGTCCCCCTCGTCTCCTCCTTTTCGTTTCTGTTTTGCTTTTCTCCTCGTTCCTTCTTTCAACTACACGGCTCCTCCCCATCACTCCGACTCGCTCTTTCGTTGCGTACTGTTTCCTCCTTTGCCGGTCGGTTCAACCGAGTCGACCATAAACAACGGACGTTTTAACAATTTCGCTGTTGCACGCCGCTTCGAAACTCATTGTGCCGCGAAAAACAACCCCCTCCGCTCTCACTCTCTCGCCGCTCGAAGGCCCGTTTGTTTCGCGATTTACCGTCTCAGCCCGCGCAGAATTAATTTCGCATCCCCTCTCCCACTTCTCGCCGGCTCCTTTTTTTTTCAAACCTCGGGGATGGTTGGTGCGGAGCACTTTAATTGCCCGCTGACCGTTTACGTGGAATCCAGAAATACGGTAATGTTAACGCGGGATTATAGTGCTGAAAAGAAAATAACGTGCAACTGTATCGAATTCCGTTTAATCTTTCATTCGACAATTTTTGTTAGGATTTTCGCGGAGAGTTCAACGGCAAGTTTTCAATTTCGAGCGAGCGAGAACAGTACCAATTAAATTCGGAGCCACTCGAATTAAAGGGCGAAGGTCGCGGGACCGTTCGCGACGGACAAAAGCCGAGGAAAAAGTTTTTCCTTGAGAGAAAGAAACGCGAGAAGCGTGGATGTCAGAGGCTGTCACACGCACAATCGCGAAAGATAGAAACGATTCGCACTTGGGTAGGAGAGGGGAACCCCTTCCATCCGTTGCGATCCCCTTTCTGGCCACCGACAATGGTCCACAGGGAGAAATTGAATTGGCAACATCAGTAAACGACGGCCGGAGTTCCCGCAGCACCCCCGAAAAGGAGCGAGGAACGTGAAGGAGCGGGACGAAAGTGAGCACTTGGAAGGGGTTGCTGGCGGAAGAGGGAAAGAGACGGTGAACAGGGACGCGTTTCACGCCTCGTGGATTTCAAACCGTTTGAAATCCAGGTGGAAATAATACAACTTTGCGTTCCTTGTTAAAGATCAAAGGGAACTTACCCCAATCTCGATTTCGACGGTCCTGCGAGTTTCTCTTTCTCCGTTTCTCCCGTTCCTTTCGATACATACAGCACCACGGGTAAGACGCTTGATATCCGTGGGCTCTATTCAAAACCATTTACGATGGCATCGCATTGTTTTTCCCCGGTACAAACCCCCGGCTCTATTGTCTCGACTGCGTGGATACGCGGGTCTATTTCTTTCTTTCCTTTTTGTTTCACGTATATATGCAATCGCGCATACAATTTCAATCGTAAGCGTGATCTTCAATCATTTCGACACGCTAGGGCTCGAAATTATTAGCATTATGCTGTGAGATGCTCGGATGATCGTCGCTATGGCAGAGATAAACCATGGAACTACAAGTAAACAAGGTAAGTTGCATCTTTTTTATGTTTAGTATAAATCATGTTGATCTGAAATTATTAGAGAAGACTACCAACATAGAGACTGACAGATTTTGGAGTAACAACCGAGTAGGACCTCGAAATTTTTAATGTTTCGAAGGCATAGCTTGATAAACAGTAAATTGTTCTTACTAAAAATGTAAGTTAGATCAGACTTGACTCAGTTCCGAATTTATTCATTCGCCAACGGCCATATCACGTTGCAATGAACCGATTCTCGTCCGATCATCGAAGTTAAACTGCGTTGAGCGTGGTCAGTACTTGGATGGGTGACCGCCTGGGAACACCGCGTGCTGTTGGCTCTTTTTTGGTTTTTATTATTGAATCAGATCTTCAATTTTGCTTCTATCGATGGAAAATAACAAGTAATAGTAACGGGAATCAATATTTCGCTTACTGCTGATACGTTACTTATTATCACATACTTTTATTTCTGAGTGAATATACAGTGTAATAGAGCATACATAGTTATATACTTTTAACTTTCTTGATTTCCCTGTATAACACTGTAGCGTTCACTGAAAAGAAACAATTTGTTAGTGGAGTGTTGCTATGTATGTTGGATAAAATTTATCAATCAAGCTAGTGCAACTTAGAATTGTACAAATCCAAAATCTAAGGCATTAATCATGAAATTTTCACTTTAGAATTCTTGTTTCTAAAATACATTTAATAATGTGAATATTTTAGCAACTTACCGTAGGGATCGAAACGTTCATCTTCTATTTTATCATCTACCCTTGCTCTCCTTACCACATACTTGTGTCCACTTGCTACACTTTCTAACAACACTAAAACGTACCTAATAAAATAGGAAAAGGTAAATAAGAAATATATACACAACTATTATACACATGTATTAAATACTTAATTTAAATATATATTAACATGTAAAGGGTCAATTAAAAAATTTTATTCAATAATCTGATCTCTTTGATTAACATTGTAAGCTCGACAATAAACAAATGATGGCTCCGAACATTTTTATTCAATATAAACGAACTTGCTACTTACAATTAAAATTATTTCACTAATGAATTGACTTATACTTACTTGCTTTTGACCTTTTTACATAATACACTCGTTATAAACATGATTTACAATTTTATTCATATAAAGTTCAGCATTTACACGCGGAACTATTTTTCAATTGCGTACAACAAACAGTCGAGCGAGGTTAGAAGATTTTCGAGGTTAGGAAACAAGAACAAGTGTTGATAAGGTAGAAATCTCTTTTACCATTGATTGAATAGTGAAATTACTATTCACTAAATATTTGTTTTTAACAGTGAATATATATATTAATTATCATTGATTGGCTACAGAAATAATATAAAAGTATTAATACTTTTTCGTTAATTTTTATTGACAAAGCATGAATAGATTTTAAATGTATAGTACTTAAAACAGGAACCAGTTCCTAACGAAGTTTTAACATTGAATTAGAACAATTATAATCTGGTGAAATAAGCATATATTTGTTCGGACATTGTTTAAAGTGATCATTGTAAATTAGATATAAATTCTTATGTGTACATTTGTACACGTTAGACATTGCAAAACATTCTCTTAATAATACTACATGATAATTGTACTTATAGTTACGTGCTGCATAAAAAATATCGTATTGTGCACATAAATGAAATTGAATATACATTCATTCCCTTAAATCAAAATTGAACTACTGTGTCAAATAAAATTCATTATATTAAGTGCAATGAAGAACTTAGGAAACATTGTAATCATGATTAGTAATAACTCTCATGTAAATCATAAATTGAAAAATTAAATGAATCATTTGATAACATACAATCAATATTATTTGGATGTTACTTTATTATTCGCCAAAATTTCAAGTCTCCTCACCACTTTCCCAAGATCAACTTCTTTTTGCAACTTTAGGTAATCTACTTTTCTCACGTTGTGTATACTAGTCCATATAGGCAGTAATTTACACAGTAAACGTATGTGTTCTTCCAATTCGTTGGGGGTTAATTTCGCTTTGAAAGAGTTCTCCAGTTTTCCAATCACGAATTCCATAGTCAGAACCCCTTTCTTCTCGGCCACGAAAATGTTACGTAAGATTTTGCTCAATTCCGGAAGTCTTGAATACATGGTAGCTTCTTTGTCAGCGTTTGGCGTACGAGTCATCGCTTCGAATGCTTTGGCCGCTTGTTTCGCTCGCACCTAATGTAACACAAACGGAAAGCGAAACATTAGTTTACTGTATATAAATAGATTTCACTAGGAATAATTTGTAGGGGTGGACGGGTACTCTATTAATTTGTTATACGAAACTTTTACCTTCTCTAGAAGGGCCTTTGGTATGCCTTTAAACGCTGAACTAATGAAATTATTTTGCGTGGTAGGTGTAGCAGGCGGTGTATCCACAACGGAAATATTAACTTTCCGCATGCCATCTTCAGTTTGAGTTGAAGTATCCGTCTCCTCTCTTTCTGGAGACGCCTTTGAAGTCATCTTTGCTTCGGCTAATCGCTGTAACGCTTTTTCCATACGTGTGCCGCAGCTGAACAGTGATTTCGCTTTATCTGAAACGTTATTAGAATGATTTAACAACTGATAATTCATTAATAATTAGTGGTAAGCGCTAATTTTACCGAGAACATCCTTTGCAGTTGATATTTTTTCTACATTCGGTGGCTGAGGTAATTCAGATTGCTCAATTGGTTGGCAATTTTCGACGTTGAACTCAGGATGCCAACGTACAATCTTCTCCTTAGGTACACTCATTGGTGTCTCCAAACTAAGCAAGAATTTCTCGTGCTCGTCCTTCACCTTATCTACAGTTCAAAAGTAAACCGTTTATTCCAAAACATGACTAAAATCAAACTTTGATATTTGTCTCGAATTGTCATTACCAAGCAGAACATTGTAGAACTTTCGTCGTCTATCCAGCAATACTTTTGGTCCCATGCTAACTTGAGAAGCTGTTTTCAGGACATTATCCGCGTCTGGTGTGTTTCTTCCATTACTCTCTTCTACAATAGGAATGAAAACAAGCTCGTATTTATCTTGTTTAGATGTAGAACCAAATGTACGATATTTCTCCTGATGATATTCGTATGCTTCTGGGTACATTGTCTTAATCTGTGCCACGTGTTCCAGTGTAAAATTTTTACGCAACAATTCCTGAACTGCAGGCTTCAACTTTTTAAAAGTGATTGTTTCTTTGCGATTGAAGAGCATTGCAGATACCTGTAGAACGAAATACATACTTTGTATAAAATAAAGGCAGATTCCAATCATATAATATTTCTCGTTTTAGATAGATATGCACCGTATCCACGCATCTAAATGCTTCTGCCAAGAATCTATAATGATATGGCAATGGCAAAGCGGGTGTACCACTTTCAGCTAAAGACAGATGCTGTTGATAAGCCGGTGCTTTCGTTGGACTGCTCTTCACTGGACTGGGAGTCGATTCTTTAGGTTCGAACAGAATTCGTTTCTGGGGACTGGAAGCTTTCAGTTCCCTATTCTTCATCGGGCTTAATGCTGCCTTGCTCGGTGATTTGTACATTTTCTGTGGGCTATAAAGTACAAAAAGAAACAATTAACAAACCATGAATTATCTATTGTAGCTAAAGTAAATATTTTACCTGACTGGTATCTCCAGTTGAATCTTCTCAAATTTCTGTATTTGTGGTTTCTTCGTTTCATTCTGTTTTTGTAATTTCTCCAACTTCTGTTCGCAATTCTTAAACCTTGCAATAGAAGCTTTCAGTTCTGCGAGTCTGGACGATTTGTTGATCTTGTTCTTTATATCAGTTATAGATAACTCTTGTTTGGCCAGCATGTTCATATTCAAGCTCTTCTTTGGTGTAGTACAGTTAATCACGGACTGGTCGTTCGAGTCATTCGTATATAGATTCTCAGCGACAGGGTTATTCTTTTTCGGTGTTCCTGGAGGTTTCTTCTTCGGACTACAAGACCCTTTTTTCTGAAACGTTACCCTGTTCACATTCAGCTCTTCCGAGACCTTCTGGAAGCTCTCTCGAATATCTGGCTGACCGTCTTGTCCAGACAGCTTTCTAGAGCGTAGAACTCTGGGTCGAGGATTGCTTTTAGGTGTTTTCTGTGCATTTGATTTCGGAGAATCGAACTGTATGTTACGAACTGCAGAATTCGGTTTCATAGTGCGATTAGTTGTTATATCTTTTTCGGAGACGAGAATCACTTTCGGACTCGTTCCCATTTTCTCTTCGTTGATTGGAGTTAGTGAGCCGGACGACTCGGAAATATCTTTGCTTTGTGTATTCCGATTCTGATTACTCACCAACCTCGCTTGATCTCGTTCGAGAAGCAATACCTTAGCTTTGTTCCGCATATCGTCCGTTGCTTGTCGCTTGCGCGTATTAAAATACGCCGTTACTGACGGCTGAGACATGGTTTTTATATACGAATATATACGTGCGGAAGCCACCCGTTCAAATTTTCAAAATCTCCAACACTCTGTTTACGGACTTCTGTACCCTGTGATAATGCTCGCTGATTTCTATGACTGATAACGACTCAACGACTATCCGAAGCCCGCCTTTTTAGGCTGGTTTAGGCGCCAAACGAAAAAGAACAGCTGCTGCTGCTGCAGTGTCTGTAAGAAAACGCGCGTTATTTAAATTCATCAAGCGATTAACGTATTTGATGCTATCGTTTTATGTATTATAAATGTAGTGCCGATCATTCACAGCTCAGATTATAGAATAATTTATGTATAAGAGTAATTGACATAATGACAAATTGATTTATGGCAAGAAACGGTAACAATGATCGACCAATCACGAATTCCTCAGAAATGCTCGAACAGAATGCAATTGGACGACATAAATCGATGATACACATTTCAATATACACTGATATATACTTCCGAATTGTTATGTATATATATATAATTTTAATTAGAAACGTTCCTGGCTATTTATAATAAACAAGAATAATTCTGCAAATCCGAAGTATTCCGAAGCATTCAAACTTTCATGTGAACTGCGCAATACAGTCCCCTCTTCATCCTCGGCGAATTATAGAAAAAATAAACTTTCTGAAATAATAATCGTTACGATGTGTGATATTTTACAAATAGAATATCAAGATTAATTACTTTTAATTACTAACTATAAAATTAATTTGTCAAAACTTTCTAACATGACTAACATTCTTTTGATTCTTTTGGCGCCAGTCAGCTGGTTTGTAATTGAATTTGCTAATAGATTTATAAAGAAAAATTACGTTTTATGAATGAAAACACCCAAGCCGCATCTTTTGTATATGATTTCTAATTGAAATACATAAATATAATTATATAATTTAAAGATAACGCTGCACGATGAGTACCAGCAGATAATATGCGAAGCATAATCATGCACGTGACAATACTTCATCTAAAATTTGGCTTAAGTTTTCATATTTAAAAATAGTGTAGATTCAAGTACAAAAGACATTTCCGCATTAAAATCATCTTATTAAGGAGATTAATACTCCTTTCTACCGAAGTTCTTTTCATGTGCTAAACATTACACAGTAATGTACAGGAAGAAATACTCGGCAACGATTAGATAATATTTATTATTATTATTTTTACTTTTTACGCGTAAGTTTTTAAGTTCGTACGTGATGTGAATCTAGAATTTGTTCGTTGAATTAAAATTTGATAGGTTATGATTATAACTATAACCTATAAAATATTTTATAGACTATGATTATCAGTAAAACTGCCGGTACGGTTGTTAGTAGGATACATATCATCAGAAAACAATTATTTTCACCTAAATACTTACTTTACACGAATGTGGCAATATCCATCTCCCTCTCCGCAGTGGGAGACATTTTAGAGCAGCACTATGAGATACTGAAGGTATGGTAACGAGATTCTTGTATATTTACATTGATTTTTGAATGAAATGTATGTTTTTTTTTAATGATTAATGTCTGTTAAAAGTTCTACGGTTGTTTTCTTTTTATTGTAGGGTGAGTGGAATAAATTTAGTATAGATAGAACGAAAAATATGGCTGCATCTGGTATGTCGGTCGGTATAGTATGCCACTATTGGTATAAATATTTAGACGCTAAATTACCAGGACGGACGATCAGTACTGTCTTAAAGAAAGTTGTTATCGATCAGTTGATCTGCTCTCCACTTTGTATAACAATGTTCTTTTTAACGTTGGCCATTTTAGAGAAAAGCAGCTGGTCTGAATTGAAAAGTGAGATTAGTAGGAAAGCGCATAGATTGTATATAGCAGAATGGATTATCTGGCCACCGGCACAGATTTTTAATTTTTATTTCCTACCAACGAAATATAGGGTTCTTTACGATAACACTATATCCCTTGGATATGACGTTTATACTAGTCAAGTGAAACACGATAACGAAAAGCAATTGAAATAGTTATTTAATGAGATAATTATATTGGGACAAAATATACAAGCTATTGCGAACAGATTTTACACAAAAGATTTATTTGACAATTGTAAATTGTAAATAAAAGATATTTGTTGAACATACACGGAAATATTAAACGATATCCCTTTTTTTTTCAAAATTCTTCATTTTCCTTGTTATAAAAGTTTATAATGGAAAGAGTTATTCAATAAATAGGTCTTTCGTCAGAGTTTTGCTTTATGAAACTTGTGAAAGAATATTACAAAAATTATGTGCTTGATTGTATATAATATTTACATATATCATGCAAAAAATTTTTATAAAAAATGTTCCGTTCAAAACATTCCATCGTGGATACCGATTGGTACAAGAATTGCAATAAATAATAACAAGTTACGCGCGACCAGTCTCCAATCGTTTGGTACTGCATACGGTGCCAGAATCCGAGTTAATCGATGTATCTAATTGAAAAAGAGAAAACAAGCAATTATAAATTTATAAAAATTAACGTTATGCGTTAAAGGAAAGATAGTACTCACTTCATGACTTGCGCATATAAAGATAAATGACGTGACTAATAAATTTAATACTGGAAATCGTGGCAATAACACTAACACACCATGCGAATCCGCTGCTAGCCAGATGTGGCCTTGTGCGACTAGAGTTTCTAAACTGATTCGTCCTAAACCAGCTAAGAGAGCTGAATGTTTACCACGTAATGCTAGTGATGCGTTTCTAAGTGCTATATACCCTATAATCTGTAATAGAAATGTAGTTAAGTACGGTATTCTGAAGTTCTTTTACATTTGTAGATTATTACCGGTATAAATGCCACGTATGAGTGAATCTCTTCGCACTCCGAGACTGAATGACACAGTATTGTGAAAGTAGTGTAAGCAGTTAGAGAAATTAATGCCAATACAGAAGATAATGCAGTTCCTGGAATGTGATCTATCCTTTGCAAAGCAACAAGACCAGCTCCAAAAGTTACACCCCATGCCACACTGTATCTGTCCACTCTCCAACGTGACCACCATTCACGTATATCGTCATCGGTTGTTACAAACAACGCTTTCCAAGGTCTTGTTACGAAAACTTTCTCAAAGAACACCTGTTACATTACTGTGCATTAGTAACTTTGTTATAACTAGAGATGTGCGAGAATTCGTTCGGAATTAAGACGAGATTTTCGCACACCTCTAACTATAATATGAATGTTATATCTGTGACCATAAGGAAGAACACGTAAATCCTAAACTCTACAGCTCAATTAATGTATAAACTAACATTTTTTGAAATTGTAACATGCAGCGTTTTTCCTTACAATCACAGATATGTGCCCATAAGCATGAAAGTGGTCTAAGTAATATATTTCTTCTCTCGAGATATTTAAAGGAAAAGGATATCAAATAACAAGCACTATCTAACGGTTCATTTTTGACAATATCGTAAAAATTACATTGAATTAATTCAGTTTAGAATAATGTGCTGTGAAATAACTGATAAACTCATTTTCATAATTATGGGCACATACGTTAAGTAATTTACAATTCGTTACCTCTGAAACATACAGTATAGTAATCATCGATACAAGACCTAACAGTTTCAAAGCAAGATAGAGTAAAGCTCTCGGGCCGTATTCAGTTAAGCTACCAGAATATATTCTTGGTGGTAGCCATGCCAAAAAATAAATGACTAAAAACCAAAACGATACCAATGGAACAAAATGATAAAACTGGTATGGCCTATTCATACACAGACACAAAGAGACTGTTAGAAAATTCAGTCTGAACATTACCTGGAACAGAACAACCGCATACATTATTAGCTTCTAAGATTTCAATCGTATCACCAGTAGAATTTGTTCACTTACCCTAGCGAATCTTATCAGAGAGACATCACCAGTTTGCCAGAAGTAACAAAAATGTCCGTATCCGGATAGAAATAAATACGCAGAATTTATTAATCTTAAATACATATAGATAGGTAGAACGTTTTTAGCTCCGGTAACATGGTATATTAAAACTACAGCTTGCATTAATCCTCTCCATTCATCTGTCTGTTCTCGGTTTAAAGTTCTTGGTCCTCTTTCCCTGTCTTCAGTGAAAAATAATCCAAGAGCCAGTATATATCCAAGCGGTAACCAAAAACTAAATTCGCTGTAGTATTTGTTTTCCTTCATGAAAAAATTGGTTCTGAATGAAATAGAAGAATACGATGTTATTAATTAAGAAATAATTCCGATTCGAGGAAAATAATTGGAGGAAGTACCTATCGCATAAGTAAAAGTAAGCTAGAATTATTGACAAAAGAGCCAACGACGTCATCAAGGTATAAAAATCTTGTACTTCGGGTGGTTCGATCTGTACAACTTCAGAAGTATTTGCTTCCTCGGTATCTTCTACTTCGGCAGTAGTCACCCGTAAATAGGATACTTCAGTCCTATACTGACAGAACTTTCTGTACAACCACATTCCACCACCAATTATTATACTGCAATAATTTACTGGTTACATCTGGTTTAATAAACTCGTTTAACTTATCAGCGTGTAAAGTATTACCATAAAGCCAGACCAGACAAACTTAATAGTTGTAACGTAGTTGCAGGCTCTGCATAACTACAACAACTGCCATCGTCAAAGTTCATATGATCGTTGCAATAAGTGTTCAATAGTATTTGAACTTTGTGTCTTAAGGACAGAGGACTAGCCAAGTAACCATCTGGACTTTGTTCCAATACTCCTGTACCAACCAGCCTACTACTCTCCCATAAATGTGCATCGCTATGGGATAGTATCTGCATGTAGTGAATGTATAAATAATTTGCTCTCTTCTAGAACAGTTTGTCGGAACACTGTTGGAATAAACAAAGATTACCTTTAACGCTGCTTTATTACACAAATTAATTTGCTTGCTATCTATGCCAACTAGCTCAGCTGGCAATCTCTCTTTTAATACAGGATCTTGTAAAACCCATAGAAAACGTGTATTCTTTTTAGCCAGAAAATCAACTGGCTGCACAAGTCTTACTAGTCCCATGCTATATTCAGAATATAGTTGAGTGTCGCTGTTATTGTTTGCTAGAATTGTCATTGCTGCATTGCTTGCAATAATTAAACTAGGAGCTTCAGTTTTCTAAGAGAAAAACAACACAATTCATAAATACATTTAATGAGTAAATAACTATTCAAAGAAGAAAAACAACTACCATCCAACCTCGGAGATCCCCTATCATGGAATTATCCAATCGGGGTCTCCATAAGAATTGTACATTAAGCCTAAGCTGGCCATCGTTGAAACTCAGATCAGAGTTCGGCGGTAAGTCTGTTAAATCAGATGCTTTTCCATCCACTATAAATTGCGATATAAAAGATTTATACATCTGTCTGATCCTGGCATCTCCAGTGAACACAAAATGATTACGGTGGCCCATGAAAGCTAGATACCTCAAACACCTTCGACTGTCTCTGTTATAATAAGTTTCATTTAAAAATATGTACCAGTCTTTGTATTAATACTACATGCACACGGACATAATGAAGCTCTTACGTTTGCGTATAATAATGCATCATACAACCATAGGGCTGCCATTCTTTATCTCCTTTGTATCTTCCTTCTGTTAATAACCACTTACACGAATCGCTACCTGTGAGAATGAAACAATGTGAAATAATTAAATTATAATATCAACAGTGGAAGATATACATAAAAAGGAAAAGGTTAAATAGATGTCTTACCATAAATAAGATGCATTAATCCATGATACAGTATAAAACATAATACAAGTGCAGTAGCTAACTTCTTAGCACTTGCTACTGTAATTAAACTGATAAAATGTTCCGCTGAAGTCATGAATACTTTATTGTTTAGTTACATGAACACTGGAAAAGAGAATGTCATTTTTCATTAAACAGTCTCAATTTGTAATCGAAAGAAAGACAGTTTGTTAAGGAAAATAAACAATTCTGTGAATTAGATGCACTTATGTAAACATTATCACCTACAGTGTTTTCACAACATTTGAACAGTCTCTTAACAAACAATATTACATTGTAAACACACGACTGTGATTATTACAGAAATTTCACAGCTAAAGATTACAAGCTTGAAACACTATCGATTTAACAAACAATTCGAAATAAATCACTGTAATTATTTTATTTAAAGCATCACTAAGGTTGTTTGCTAGTATTTAGCAACATTCCCGGCTACATTCATGGCGCGCTACATGCACAAGCAGAAGGCATAGAATCTGCAATACGATCGATTCTGCAATTAAATTGATTCAAAATTGCCCGTCTCAAAACTCAAACAATTCGAAATGATCACCCGATTTTCTTGAAATGCAGATTTGACAATGAACCTAGCGGCGCAATTGAAATCGACAATGAATAAGTTAATTTCTCAATGAACTTATACAGGTATACAATTTATTTGTTAATCATATCTTACCACAACGCAAGCGCTATTTGAACAAACAGGTTAGTTTAATCGATGACCATCATTCTTTCTTCTTTTATCCTATCATTTATATCAGGTAAGTTATTGCAGGTTCTATAAGTATATGTACAAGTACATGTGGCGTATCATCCTCTATAGCATTACCTTTTTCTTTTTAAATACAGAACATAAAATTGATCTTTAAAACGAAGTCGTAGTTTTTCAGCGAGTTTTCAAATCTATAAAAACGAAAATCAAATACAAGTACTCGCACAGCGAGTTTAAATTATGTTCTGCACGAAATGTGCACAGCGCTCTCTCGATCCCGAAAGAAAAAGCAGTAAGTAAATAATAAGTACATGTATGCAGAGAGTGAGAGAGATATGTGAAACTAATAATAATTAAATTTCACGATGACGGTAAGTGTACACAAACAATGAACGCTTCGATTGAACAGTGTTTTGGATGTTATTAGTGATATTTCCGACAACAGAAGAAAGTAAAAATACGCGGTTCACATTCTGCTAGAGAATGCATACAAATCCAGATAGTTATAGACGCGTTTAAAAAAAAACATAGCAATTGTAGAGCAGATAGTTTTCTTGATTAAACATCGCATTAAGTTAAAAATAAAGTAGCCGCGTTGCGATATGTTCTTTGACTTTGTGTTATACATCTGCGTGCACCTTAGAAAATACGTAAAACCCGCGGTCTATTTGCGATCGAGTCTATCATATCGAACACCCCTAATATCGGTGTTCGAGGGGTAAAAAAGAATGTGTTGCATACGCGCCTCAGGCTTTGGCTATGTAGGCACGGCTGTCAAGTTTGACTGATTGATACGGAATCCCTGTTACGACGCCTCGCGACTGTTGTCCGACCGCTCATTTTTTTTCGCAACATGATACGGTGCGAAATTTAAGGAGAAAAAATGCAAAACGCCGTCGTCGCAGCAGCATTACATGCTTGAGCCGGAGAATAAACAAAACAAGAGACCCGTGTAAATTGCAATGGACAACGATTATATTTTTCAGTGCCGTACGACATAACGACAATGGCGGCAATGTCCCCGTCGAAGGTGAGTTTATGTCAAAATTCTTTCAACGGCTGTGTAAATTTCCGCATCTTCGTTGCACCGTACACCGTGGAATCGAACGAGAACGTTGAACGTCCAACGCGGTGTAGAATGTGACCAAATATCACACTTCTATCAACGGAACGAAAACAATTTCCGTACCGTTGTCACTCGTCAAAATTCGGTTGACGTTTCACGTCAAATAAGACGCTCTACCCTTTTGTATAAAGTGTATCGTTGTATTTTCCAGTTACTCTTACTTTGTTTCTCGTTTAACGAGTCTTACCGATTAATATAATATAATATATATATGTATTATATACCCGCTTTTTATTTCCGCTTATCGGATCTCGATGTTACAATCGCGATAATCTGTTTACATAAGGGTTATATTATATACAGGGATCAATCAGTGTTGAAATTTTCTTTAAAATGCTCCTGATCGTGTCTGAAAGTATGGTTGAGAATTGTAGGTTTAGTCATTGTTACTCGAGTAGTAATGAGATCATGGTTACATATAATTTTGTGTGTTATTAGTTAATGCTTGAATCTGAAAATAGTACATAATAATGAATCTTTGTATTTGTTATTTCAGAGAAGGCTCCAAAAGGAGCTTATGTCCCTAATACGTGAACCTCCGCCAGGTGTACACGTGGATGGCGATCTTGCTGGTCAAAATTTAACACAATGGATTGTTCACATGGATGGCGCGAAGGGAACTTTATACGAAGGAGAACGATTTCAGCTGCAATTTAAATTTAGCTCTAAATATCCATTCGACTCGCCCGAAGTAACTTTCATAGGTGGTAATATACCAGTTCATCCACATATTTATAGCAACGGTCATATCTGCCTATCTATATTAACCGATGATTGGTCACCCGCATTGAGCGTGCAAAGTGTCTGTTTAAGTATTGTGTCAATGCTGAGCAGTTGTAAAGAAAAGGTAGGAAACTCTTGATCCTAATTGTTCGTCGATAAAGCATTTATAGATATTATTTGATCACAGAAAAGGCCACCCGATAATTCATTTTACGTGTCGACGTGTAGCAAAAATCCAAAGAAGACGAAATGGTGGTATCATGGTAAGTGTTCTATGCATGATCTGAACAATTTAATAATTTTCTTATATACTGATCCTTTTATAAAAGACATAGTATATACGATTCATAAATATCTTAATAAACATTTACTTTGAGAAAGAAACCAGATTTTATGTAGCATTTTCTTTTGTGTTTAAACAGATGACAGTGTGTAACAGCAACTGCTATAATCATTAAAAAAAAACTTGTCAATGTGCAGTTATTGCTGGACCAAGTGGAATGACATGTTTTGTGTCTTTAATTATTAATGTTTATATATAAATATTAATGTCTGTAACTATTGAAACTTTCATAGATGAAATTTACTGAATTAACTTTAACACATATTAAACAAATTAGGTGCGTAAGTTAGAAAAGAAACAAACAAAAAAAATACGGCAAAGGCTGCATAATACTTATTACAATAAAGAAGCAATGTAAAATGCGTGAGTTATCCAGTTATAAATTATTATATTCTTATTAAGGATTATTATATATTATCCCACAGTTTAATAGAGAACAAAAAATGATCTAGCATAGACTTCGAAATCGCGAACGCTGAAGAGAGAATGGTGCACATAAAATATTAATACACAGACAGAAGTGTGTTTATTATCTTTGTAGGAAATGCGCTGTAAAATGACATCAGATTAATATATTATAGTGATTACTATATAATAGCATAACACCAAAAACATACAATGTTATCTCACTTATTATACAACTTATTTAATATTCGTCTTAACTGTATAATTTTAAAATAAAAGGTAAGCGATTATTTTCAATGGATCTCGAGCTACGCAAACATATGAATTCAACGTATAAAGATATTCAGATCGATCAAGTATGTAATACATGTAAATTCGATTTTATATTTTAACATTACTTTAACAAACTAGAGAATCAGTATTCTTTCAAATGAGACAAGCACAGTATTAAAAAAGAGAAAAAAACGTTGACATGTATTATTACTGACTAATAAAATGTAACCTTTTATAGAATTATCGTAAGAAAGAATTTATTATAAATTAACCAGACATGTTGTTACAGCTATTGAAATAGATGTTGCATTGTATGATAAATTGATAATAGGTTAGATTTGCGCATAACCTAACCTAATCACCTTCAATTAAACCACAGAGAAAATTTTATCAGTGAGAAGGCGAAGTAGTGTTACAAACTCCCGACGCGCCACCTATGTTAGTTCGGCTTAGAGTCACTTTGTTCTGTCATACCGACATTTGTCTAACAGTTTCAGCGTTTCGCCGCTACGTGTAATGGCGCTGTACAGACACGCTACGAGTCTACACAGCGCATGATCCTTGCCGGAATTTGAATTGTGTTACGGAAGTGACTGTAAGAATCACTTGTATTTTTTTGATGTATAACATAATTTATTGTTTTATGTATAACGTAAAATAATTTATGTATAACATAAAAAAAGCCCTTGCAATACTTTTGACGAAAGTTTTTAACTTTTCAGGGCTCTTTACGATTATAGAAAAATTCGTAATAGAAAGAAATTATGATTCTGTCTCAGAGAAATTCGCAAAAAATGTTACGTACTGCAACAAATACGGATTTGTAAACAACGTGTTGTTAATTACGTCTGACGTAGTTATAGAGTAAGCTATAAACAAACAATGCACACATTACCTGTCAAAGTTAATAATTTATTACAATTTATTCATTTTTCACTCAATACTTCTCATGAAAGTACACTTTTAATATAAGTTGCGATGAAGCGAGTATAAGAAATATTAATTTCGGGTGTGTTTTAGGATTTATCGAAGACGGAATGATTTCGGAATTATACCAACTATATTCACAGAACGTTCGCTCGATTCGTTCGCGATTCCAACCGGATGAAAATCGCGGATCGACGCGCATTAGTCACGTATCGTATTAAGGGACGCAACTCGCGATGCACCACGGCTGAGGTAATTACGTTTGCGAACATGTATCCATAGGAATTCGATTAGCCGTAGATTTAAAAAAATAGCCCGGGTAATATGCAATCGGAGAGAAGCTGATCAGTGCAAGTCCATCCTGATTAACGTTTCCATCGCGTGCTAGTTAATCTTCGGAACACAACAATGAGCTCGGTCTTTTCTCCGTCTTCCGGGGACCGTTAATCGACATAATCCCTCGCGAACTAATGAAAACCGATTACACCTGGTAACGAGAGTCCGCCATTAAGCGCATTCCGGAACCAGGTCACCGTAATAATTCCCAACGCATTAGAAACGGCAGGTGTGAACAGTTTAACGATTCGATACGACGCTACTTCAATAAATCTTAATTAATTTACGATAGAGCCAGCCGATTGTAATTCCTCAAAAAAACAGAAACAACAAATGAGCAAAACCAGTTGCGAATAATTTTCCGCGTGCTTCGCGTCGCTCGCGCGAGCCAGCCACGTACTCGTTTCGGTTTTATCGTGCGAACAAGTGTAACGAGAAACGAGTTTCGTCGAAGTCGAAACACGAATGCACCGAATCGAGACAGGAATCGCTTTCGGACAATCGGCCGGTATTGGCGTGATTTCGCGCCATTAATCTTGCCCTCGACAATTAACCGGCTGCGGGCCTAACGCAATAGCCGGCTATTAATTACAATCAACGCTATCTCACGCACCGGGCCCGATACGACGTTTAATCTCGGCCACGGGGAATTCGATCGCGGCCCGAATTCGTATCGGCATTATTCCAGGGCCTTGTCAAAACCTCGTTCTCAAAGTGTTACTCCTTGCTGTTCGAATTATATCGCCGGTAACGCATGAACGCCGTCGGCCCACGGTCATCGATTTCCTTTGATAATGTCAATCGCTGGTCCTTTCTTCAAAGAAACTGATTAAAAATATCGTGTCAGAGATGGAGCGATCGGAATGATTTTTGAGGCATATTCAATAATTTTGCTCACTTCATTATAATTTAAACGAGTCTTTATACAAAATTAATCTGGTCAGCAGCCCTATGTGCGAGTATGGACTGTATACTCAGGACATTAATCATCTAATCTGGCAATGCCCAATCCTTGTACCGTTAACAGTTACAGTCAGAATACAGTATCGTTATAAGTATGTATTTTATTAGCTTTAAATATATTTGTTTTTTTTCTGTTCCTTTTATATATGTATACAATAACCCATCGCAGTGCAATAACATAAATGTTACCAAACCAATATATTTAACCAAATAAGTCGTGTATGTTTCTATGTGCTCGGTCCCATGGGCTGGTCCCAGCCTAGGGATATTTATTTTCTAATAAATTCGTTCAATAAATTCAATTTTGCTCGCTTTAATCACTTCGTATATTTATTTATGTGAATTTTAATTGTACGACAGGTATTATGGTATGATGTATTATATGGCTTCTAATTCAGACTAAGTTTCCTGATTATTGTTCAGTTTGTTGTTCAAGGACCATGCAAATCACAAAATAAAGAACAATGTTTTACTTAGTTTTACAGGGAATCATGGAACAGCGAAATAAGGGATGAATTTGAAATGAAAACAAGATTCGAAAACATGTTGGAAGAGATACGATCGCCGATACGGACGGGTTACGCAAAGTATTTGTCACACAGCGCACGCACACCGGTTCAGTTATTATGAATTACGACTGCCGTACTGTGAGACCCGGCACCATATATTTGATTTAATGAGGTAACAAGTGTACCGCGACTTATAAGCATCCGAACGAGTGATTAATCTCATCCTGATTTCTACCTGTGGTTAGCTTGGACGGATCCTACTTCATTTAAAACGACATCTATTTCGAAGCGCAGCTACGACTCAGATGAGTCGATGAGTCTTCTTTATCGCCGTTCATTATTTGTCTGTTTTATACGTCAGAGGATAAAATATTTGTCGACTTGCATCCTTCGACAATTACGCTGATCCATTGGAACTTCTCGATTACGTTTAGACAGTTGTTCATCGATGCCGCACGATGTATAAAAATGTGAAACAATTCTGGAGTACATGATAAAGGTAAAGTTTTTCTATATTGCACTTGAAATATATAATAAAATGATTTCTTATGATTTCTCTCGTTCTTTTTTTGTTCTGTTTGGCAGTGTCCCAATATTTTGTTCAACTATTATTATATTTATTTGGTTTTTTCAGACGCAAAAATGTCTCTCTTCTAAGAGAGTACTGTGTAATCATTAGAACGTCAAACGTTTGAAGCAATAACGAAAAAAAACCAAAATATCGGAAAGAAAAATGTTCAACGAAAGAAGCAGAATCGAAGCAGCTCTGCCAGGAACGGATGCAAAAATCCTTGGAAGACCGAGGGTCCTGAATGAACACGGTGTGTGTACGTACAACTTAATCCAGCATCGGAGTGGCAATCCGCATCGATTCCGAGGAGAGGCTAGCGTGCTCGGAGGCCTAGTATACATAACGAGGTCCGAGGCCGTTGTCCGATTCGTTTTTCCTTCTATCTACTTTTTTCTTCTGGTCGGGTCCCCGGGGGCCAGTCCCTTCTTTTTGGGGGATTAATCACGCGCGTAGAATCCGCCGTGGCTGCCGAACTGAACGGGCCCAATCGTGGCCGATTGATTCACGGCCCCGGTCACTGTTCCAGGCCCCGGGAACCAGGAAGGATAAAAGATAGAAAGTGGCGAGAGAAGAGAGAAAGATGAACACCGGTGCCTTTGGATCGCGAAGGAGCACAAGTCCTCTCGCTAATGCACGCGTAGGTAGCCGAGAGAGGACCGATCGAGGCGACGGGGCTGGGAGGGGGTCCGGTTCGTTGATTAGCGGATATCTTAATTACTGATTGGCCGCGCGGACTAATTAAATCGTAACTCAATCAGGACCCAACCCCTTTCTGCGCGCCGCGCCCCACCGCTGCGATTTTACGACGACGCTCCCCAGGCCGAGTGGTTTAGGATCTCGCATACACGCGTGTCCCGGGGTTGTTGCATAAATGATTCGAACGCATCGGATATTGCACCGGCGAACGCTCCACCGGCTCTTGGGACCTTCTTCTTCTTCTTCTTGGACCCAAGGATGTCTCCTTTTTACTCCTACACCAGGCTCCTTTTTCTTCGGACCCGATGCACCGAAGCTACCTCGACTCGGCATTATGTCCGGCCCGAATAAAAAGCATTGTAATTAGTAGTACCTACCACGGAGACTGGTGAACGATGTCGTCTGGAACCTCCCACTTTCCAGCTACATTTTATCGGAGAAATACGAATTTTCCATCTCCGAGGAACTCCGTCTTGATCATTACATGATGTGTGCCAAAGAGTTTAGCCGGATAAGATGGTGAGAAGTGTACTTCAAGGCTCGAGACTGTCATTCGATAGGGCATCAAGAAAAAAGAACAAAGAATACGTTGGAAAAATCAGTTTGCATTTTTTTAATGTGGTCAATCTAGAAGTTTCATGTGAATTTTCTCCATTTTTTGAGGTTCTTGATTTTTTACAAGAAGGTTATTTAGTTTAATAATCTGAAACTAATTGCAGAGTATGTAGTTAGGTGCTGGACATGTTTCAGACTTTTTTTTAAGAATTTAAGAGACATATAGGGTCGAAATTTTGCACAGTATGTTTTCTCTCGATGGAAAACAGGAATCCCTGCCGTGTTTGCATTTTTCATCACGTTATTAAATCCGACCGAATCCTTAAAGCCGCGAAGAAAAATGAAGAGAATAGGAAAGTAAAAAGTGCGAGTATTCAGCGGATTAAAATCGCGTTATTAAATCCGATCGAATCCTTACAGCCGCGAAGAAAAATGCAGAGCATAGGAAAGTAAAAAGTGCGAGTATCAGCACAAAGACGATTGAGTCGGCCGACAATGTTTTCTTCGACGGCAATGAAGAAAGGCTTGCGAAAAGATGAGGTCGCAAAGAGGGAGGATCGGATGACGTTTTAATTCCGTGGACGTTTTGAAAGTCAAATGCGCAGGACTGGCGAATGTCGACGGCTGGAATTATGTCATTAGATCCATAATCGGTCAGCCGGTGTATAAATTATGTACTCGGGCCTTGTCATCGAGATAATACAGAAAAATGGCTTCACCTCGGAAGCCGTGGCTGCGAGAGATGAAGACGTTGCCGTGCTGGCCATCGTTATTGGTGTGGCTTCAAGCCGTTTCTATCTTCTTCTCTCTCTCTTCGATCCACGTAACGCACATTCGTTAGCATGGATAATGAATCACCGGCGTGTCCTCATGCTCCTGTCGCAGTACCGACGAAGAATTCGCCGGTAGGTCGGCGACGACAACGCGAGGAACCCTCCTGCTACGGCCCTGGCCGTTTCGAATACGAATCGCGAAAGAGAAAAAGAGGGACGAGGCTGGAGCCATTAAAACCAGCAGGTACCAGTTCGCCATTCGCGTTCCGTCTCGCTCTCTCTTTCGCGGCTTTCTCTCTCCCGCCTTCTGTCTTTCGCGCATTCTTCCCAACAGATTTTCGGCACCGTTCTTCCTCGATGAAGTTTTGACTCCGTAATTGTTGTAATGAATCACCGACGATTATTTCCTACCCCGCGTGTCAGCAAAAACCAGGCCTCGCGCCGTCCCCCGAATAAATTCCTCCCGCGATTTACATAGCGTCGGAACGTCGTCGAATCGTTATTGCACTTATGCAGGGCCCAGTGTAATTTGCGGCACTGTCCGAGAGGTGTTTTATTCCGAGCCAGTCGGCCCTGTAGGATCGAAGATTTAAAACGGAGTCTCCTGACTACGCTAAGGTCCGATTTACGTTGTTCCGCGGTGATTAACGAGTGTCAGATTTTGTGTCTGTAGTAGAATAATGAAATACGTGAAACACAGTAGAGTTTCGCTCGTTGCAACCTCGTTCGTTGCTCGGGAACGTTGTTCGTTGCAGAAGTTTTGGAAACAGACGAATATTGGTTACCTGCAACGAACGACGTTTTTTTTTATATTTATTTAACGTCGCTTTCAACTATTTGCTAAGAATTATTTCGCGATGGGACTTACAGTTGATTAAGGTGGCTTCCGAATCACCTTGGGAGCTACAGTATTATTATTATTTATTATAGATGGACTGAAGCTCTTTTACATAAGTGTTTACAAAAAAAAGAGAAAGGTACAAGACTGCTCTTCTAATAAGAAAGAAGGGACATGCACAAAAAGAAAAAGAAAACAAAATATAGTAATATAATACTGGTTGCATTTTGTAAATAGAAATTAGCGTAAATACTGTAAATATTGTACATAGGTTAAGACTTTTTTAAATAATGTTTCTCTCTCTCTCTCTATCTATAGAAGGATAAGGTTAAGATTAAGGTAGTTGTAAGTTAGTACATAAGTTAGAGATAAGAATAGAATATAAAATCGAAGGGAATGGGAAAGGGGGAAAAATGTAAAAGGATTGTAACCCCGAGGGGAACCAATATATATATACTGGTTGCATTTTTAAATTTGCAAAGATTCAATAAAAAAATCAATACGATTATAAATAGTGCACGATTGTTGCAATAATGCGGTTCGTTGGATTAATTAATCCGTGAGTAGATTTCGCTTTAAGTGATTAAAAACCCTCTCTTGTTCTCAGTTCACGTTCCTGTACATAAAAATTGATTTTTAATCAGAGAAATCTACTTTTCAAGTAGAGAGGAACAATCAATACGATTATTAATTAAATTAAAAATAAAGCTCTGGTCGGATTAGATGGCACATGGAATATTTTCAGTGGTGCCGGCAACGAACGAGGTTCCTACTGTAGTTCTAGCAAAGAACAGTGTACGGAAAGCGTTTGCTATAATTCGATGCGACAACGCAGTCGTCCGGGACCTCCTCGTGGAAGCAGACTTGACAAAGAACCTTCGACGGTGGCGTCGAAAGCGTCGGCGCTTAAACGTCTTAATTAATGTTCCGTCTGACAGAGACGAAAGACCGGTATCGGCGAGCCGCGAATTTCATAACAGATTGGCGTATCGTTGACGGTCGCGGCCTCGAAACTGACGTTCTTTCTGTTTATAATAGCGATCGTTTCATCATCCGGATCGCCTTCGGCGGGACGTTTAACCGCCTCGCGCACCGGTCAATTAATTACGGATGGTCTGCATTAATCTCGGCAAATTGGCCGAAATCGTCGACGCGGCGAGCGCAAGACTTGTGGCGTTCGCCTATTCGTCGACATCGATTTGTAAAACGGACGCGGATGGTTTACTGACACTTTTATGATGTGCGAAATTCAGATACGGAGCGTCAATTTTTTTTATGGATATGAGATACAAAAATGTTTAAGACAATTTTTCTAAAACGAACTGCTCTTCGATTGGAATTAATTTCACAGAGGTGCACATTTGTTTACTTGTCTGTATAATAAATAAGGGGAGTGCCAATATTTTTTGTGTTTATCAGATACAAAAATGTATAAGATAATTTTTCTAAAACGAACTGCTCTTCGATTGGAATTAATTTCACAGAGGTGCACATTTGTTTACTTGTCTGTATAATAAATAAGAGGAGCGCCAATATTTTTTGCGTTTAACAGATACAAAAATGTACAAGACAATTTTTCTAAAATGAACTGCTCTTCGATTGGAATCAATTTCACAAAGGTGAACAGTTGTTTGCTTGTCAATATAATAAATAAGATACAGTACAATTATTCAAAGGAAGGGGACCTAAAGTGGTTTCGACATTTCTCAAAGGGAACACGACTATAATTTTCGACACAGGTTAGAGCACAAGCTCGAAATAAATTGGTTGATGAAAAACAAGGGTTAAGATAAATCATTGTCATTGGAGGGTCTTAAGAATATTCTTCTGCGCCTCGTAGATCGCTCGGCAAGATGCCTCTGTGAGTTCCTGTTCCTCGGGCGTGTAAGGATGACGCAGGAACGATTGTATACCGTTCCTGCCCACTATACAGGGCAAGGACATGTACACGTCCTTTTCCAAACCGTGCCGGCAACCCTACAAGATGGCCGACATTAGCCTACAAACTTGCTACACGTGTAGAAACTCCGTTCAGATTAACGAGAACGGTAGCAAACGTATCTTAAATAAAATAAAATTAAAAAGTTTTACAAATCAACTTCTACCATTGTTTCACGTCATTCAGATTGAACGCAATTTTTCCAAACTTTCCGTTGCGTTTCATCTGGTAAATTAAACCTTCACTGCATGATTTTCTTAATTGGGGTGAAAAAATTGAAAAAAGATCAGCTATTGTGTTTTGTTTAAGGGAAACATATTGAAAAAAGCCACCCTCTTGTCAATATTTCATTTACATTCCCCAGAATGGTTCCAAATAATTAACCCTTCACTGCATAATTTTTTTGTTTTATTTAAGGGAAAAATATTTTAAAAAATTAAAACATTTTCAGAAAACACATTCTTAGTTTACTATGTACCAGATTTGTTAACTGTATCAGATATGCTACATTATGCAGCGAAGGGTTAATACATCTAGCTTGGCAAAGAAATTGAAGTGATTCTGATTACGAAAAGAAAAACTTGTAAGAAAGAAATAACGACCTAACCCAGAACCATGTAAAGAAAAATAGATTAGACTAGGTCAGGCCACGATCTCGACAGTTAAGGATTAACCTACGACTTATAAGAGGCTTCAGGAAATCTGAAAAGAAAAAAAAAAGAAATCGGAAGGGCACCACGGCAGAAGTCGCAGCTGGACGGTTAACAAATCTCGAGATCGTGTAACCCGTTCTTTTTTTCGGGTCGTCCAATCTCCCAAACAAACCCACAAAAATCTCGGATAAAAAATGAAAACATGATTCCGTGTCACCTTCAGATAAGCCGACACAGTGATGCAGATACACGTGTTCCGGACAACGGCGTCCACAACTTCGGCAGCGCAGACACCAATGCCCCAACTGCGATAACCTTTCCTGGTGATAAGATCGCTGTCGGAATCGAGAACTTTGGTGTGCAGTTCGCCCCAGGACTCGGGATCCGCTTTGCTACCAATGTCCTTGTTGATGTCCTTCAGCTTGATCCCCATCACCGACACCGCGGACCAAACTGGCACTGTCGATCAAACGGACAGTCAGAACATCCGAGCTAATCCCTGTTTCTTTAATGTCTATCTGGACAACTATTTTACCACGTTTTTATTTCATGTTGTGTTATGTATGGGAATAATTTACCTACTAGTAGTTACTTAACTCTTTGCAGTCGAACATCTTCTCTAATGCACCACTTACATGAATTATGCAGTAGTTTATTTATTTATTTCAGCCTCGCGGCCAAGAAATTTGACTGGGTTTAGAATGTTTGCATTCCTCCAATACATTCATCCATCCATCCATACCACACCCTATAGTTTATTGTTTATAATAGATGCTAATCTATCCTAATACCCAGAGTTGGGCAAACATTAATTTAACCCTTCAGTGTTTCTGTTTTTTTTAAAGGGAAAAATATTGTAAAAGTTAAAACATTTTCAGAAAAATAGACATAAATTAATATAGGAAGAAAACACATTCTTAGTTTACTATATACCAGATTTGTTGACCGTATCAAATATGATACACTATGCGGCGAAGTGTTAAATAAAAATTTCGAATAAAGTGGGTTTAAAAACCACTTGAAAAAATCCACTTTATTTTTGCCCAACTCTGCTAATACCTTACGTCAAATATTTCCTCTCCCTCTTAAATGAACTATGTAGTTCAAATCAGTTGCTAAATTACTAAATATCTTTGTGTTTAACCCTCATACGTTCCTCAGGGTGAAAATTCACCCATTCAATATTTTCATATACTGTAAAATTATCCATCCTTTTATGTCTAAAAGAAATGTACAATAAAAATGGGTGAATTGTTATTCTACTCTCTTTTATGCAGCTATTTTTGAGGAGCATATGAGGGTTAATAAATTGCTCAAGAAATGTACGAGTAAATATGGTGGACTCCATATGAACAAAATGAAGAAGGTCGACGAAAATATTCTAGATTCGATAGTTCGAGTGCAAGAATTCAATAACCTTTAAAAATCAAAGAAGATTTTCCCAATAAATTATTTTAGCAAGAAGTAGAATAGAATTAAACTGGTAAATAGAATTTTTTACCAGACGTCGGCCCATTCTCGCAGATCACCGAGGCTTGCACCGCGTTCGCCGAAATTCCAAGCTTCTGCGCGACCAAATATTGAAGCCTGCAGCTGTCCAAAAATGTGCCCAAGCCGATCACTCGTTGCGGAGGGAAGCCCGAAAGCTTCATCGCTGCGTACGACAGTATATCCACTGGAATGCGTAAATGGCGTCGTTATTCTGACGCGTGCCGATCGGTATCGATGGAAAATCTGCGTGAGAATAAATACCGGGCGTGGTTACGATCAGCAGGACACTGTTCGGCGCGAATTTGCACACGTTAGGAATGATGTCCTTGAAGATATTAAAATTTCGTTCCAACAGCGAGTCCGCGTCCGGTTCATCCTTCGTGTTCTTGTCGCCTATCGTGAACACGCACACTGTTGCGTCCCTTGCCATTGAGAAGTCTAACCAATTTAATGTAAAGACGAATCTGAGTGGATTGTAGCACGAATTAAATATTTAAAAAATATGCGAGCACAAAATGCGAGGGTGTACTGTGTAGCTAATTGTTCAAAGCAAGTTCAAATATTATTTATCAGTGTCTCGATAACGGACATGTCATTAACATGTGCCTCACAGTAGTAAAGAATTTATTTAATTTTATCATAAAGTAAGAGTTATTTTCTGAATAACATATGTTAAAATGAATTGCATTAAGTGTTTTGAAAATTGTATAATATTTTACAGAAGGAATTCTAATTAATCTTGAAAATGATCTAAAAATGCTTTATAGAATAAAGTAACAAACGATCGAACCTTGAGGCGAAACCATTAACCATTCTATATTATTATTATTAAAGTTGTGAATGCAATGTAATTATTAATTGCGGTGTTCTAATAGATAGAATTATACTGTAATTATTTTTACACTTAAAATTGTATCAGATGATCACTGGGACTACGGATTTTTATGCATTCATGGTTTCTGGAAATGTCCAAAAAACGGTAGAATATAAAATTCGACAGAATTTAGTAGAAATTAGAAAAAGAATTCCAAATTGCATAAACATTTGCAGTCTAACGATCACATTGAGAGCCTCTAACGCGACCGCGTCTGCACACGCGAGACTTCTTGCCGCGGTTCCCAAGATATTTAATGCACCATGTTTTTCACCGAGTATTTATCATCGCCGTATGAAATTGGACGAGCGAGGATATTAAATGGCGTATGAATATTTCGAGAAAGCATCTAAGAAGAAATGAATTTCTTGCGGCCTCGGTTTTCCTAAATCGGCTTGCACGAAGGTCGGCGGTCGGCTAACGACCAGGGTAACTGTACCGATTACTGCGGTATCCATGCTTCGATCGAAATGATAATATGTGTAAGCGTCTCATGGAAAAATTATGTGTTCTGAATACAAACGAATAAAACATTAACCCTCGTACGCTCCTCAGACATAGTTGCACAAAAGATCCTACAATAATAGTTCACCCCTTCTTACTCCACATTTCAAATCTACGCTCGCACAGGAAACTGTTTAATGCCCTCGAAAATTGATATTGTTTCTCCATAAAACCTTTCAACCCCCCATTCACCCCTATAGAGCTTTAATTTTATGTCACATCGCCATCCTAGATTTCAAAATCGATGCCATTTTCGTAATTAACGTCCCCAAACCTCAATAACAACACCCATACCGATTTTTAGGCTTATTCACACCATTTTACCCCATTTGTCGAATATAAGTTTGAATTTAATTTATAAGGAGTTGATTCTTGAAAAACTACCACGTATCTAAGGGTTAAGACTATTTGGTTTATACTTATAGTACCTCTTTAAATACTACTTACTACATAAATAAAATATTTCTCGTACAAACGTTGCAACCCCTCTTCACCCTCTTAGGGGTTGAATTTTTAAAAATGCCGAAATACGTGTTTGATTAATTATATCAAAAAGAGCAAACCTCTGTGCAAAATTTCAGCTTTCTATGTTCAAGGGTTTAGCCTGGGGGTTGATAGGTGAATAAGTCAGGACATCATTTTTATATAATAGAGATTTCAAAGAAATAGATTTTGCAACACATACGTTAAAGAAATCAATCGTTTTAGAATATGAGAAAAAGGTAAACGGGTGAATTTGAAGAACGTATGGGGGTTAAAGAATATTCCACCATGATAGCACGCGAAAAAGTATTGTCAAAATATTCATTTACACGTATTTTAATCTCATTGGGGAAAAAATACCGCTGTCAAACGTGCACCTGGAATTATTATATACATTTACCCAATTATCAATACACGAGAGGATAAATATTCACCTTTCGTGCCGATGATCCTCGGATTGCCGAGGAACGCAGCAGCATGGCCGATGTCTTCCGCTTCTGCTTTCGCCAGGTCCTCATCCAGGTCTATAAACACCAGCTCGGACGCCAGACGCTGCAGCAAATCCGTAGAAAGCGAGATAGAGATAGAGATAGAGATAGAGATAGAGAGAGAGATAGAGAGAGAGAGCGAGAGATACGAAAGAGAGAAATGACGATTATAAAGGGTAATTAACGGAAAATGGCCGGCGCGCCGGCTTCGGGCACTGGTTATTACGCACTCGGAATCGTTACGCAATCAAGACCCCCAGGAATCGCATTAAGGATCTACGGGTGCGCAATCGATCGCGCCATTCGAGCGATCCCTTAATGCGAAGGGTCGTTAGGATTTGATCGCCTCCGTTCGCGCGCGAGAGATGGCTTCACGTGCCCTCGTTGCGCGCCATCAAACGCCGGCCAAAAAACCGTCTCGATTTTTCATACGATTCAGGTTTAATTTAGTAAAGGCGCATTCAGCTCCGCGCTCGTTAACGAAAGGAGAATTAAACTTTTAATAACACCCCACATATATTATACTCGAAGCATCACGGATGTTTATGCCACGACCCGGCGCGAATTCTACACGAATTTTTAATTCGCTTTTTACCCCGCCGCCGCCGCTCAGGCAGAAAATAGTTTTTCGTTTGCGGCGGACGCCTTCGCCTTCTACACTTTATCATTTCGCCTCGTTAACCGTTTACGGACGCTGCTTTCTTCCGCCGAAACATCAAGAATTATCACTTCCCACTGACTCTCGACGGTTGTAACATTGGCAAAAACAACGGTCGAGCTTGATTTCAACTCGAGAGAAAGTCGAAGCACTTTAACAAACATTTTTGAAGCAGATCTTGTGTTTTTTTGCTAATGAAAACAGAAATTCTACGAGCATGATATTTTCCAGTTGTAAAATAAGACTTATTTTTTTTTGTTTGTCTGTTTATTCGTCTGTCTATAACAAAAGTTTAATGTTCTCGACGCTACGGTTCGATCAATTACTACTGAGAAGTCAAATAACAATTTTGCACTAAGTTAGTTTTATGAACAATATTTACAAACAATTTGTGTTATTACATTCAAGCAGTTTAATAGTATATTTTGAAAATTGTACAATAAATATATATTTTTACAGACGCAATGCAAATACATCTTGAAAAGGATTCAAACTAGAATTGAAACGTCGATGATTATTATTCGATAATCTGCAAGATTGTTTTTTTATTTCTCAGTAGTAATTGATCGAACCGTAGCGCCGAGAACATTAAATATTTGTTAATAACAATAATACGATCGATATAAGAGACATATTTGTCTGTCTGTTCGGTACAAATCTTGTTTAGGATTTATAAACTATTTTTATTTAAAGACTGCGTTTAGGATTTATACACTATTTTTTTTTAAATGGTAAAAGATTGGCTTTCATTTTTCCTTGAGAAAACGAAATTACGTAATCGAACGACCTGATAATTTATGTTCGGGGGTGTAACGCGTCTGCTGTACAGCGTAGCACGATTTTCCCGTTGGTCGGTATCTGTTCCCATCATCGAGGATCCATCATATCCCCGGACGTTTTTTCACCGACACAGATCTGGGATCGGTAATCACTCATAATCACGGTCTAATTAGACCGGTGAAAAATAATAGGGTATCCTTTCTCCGTGCGCCACGTGGGCCGAACGATATCCATAGCGAATAGCTGTAGCGATGTATTCACGGCCACTCGTGCGGGAGCAGATGGACACATTTTTCTTTGACAGATGGCGGTTTCACACGTTAAGACAAACCAGCGGCTACCAAACAGAAACGGCTTCTTAATATATTACGTTACGCCCTTGTGCTTCCAATCTGTTATTGTACACCGCTTAATCACCATACTTCATCAAGCATGACTTCCGCAGCATGCATAATATCCCAGCTGATGAAGTTTCTTCGCAGCCCCCTGCCTGCCTTCGTTCTCTCCCCTCTTTCTCCTCTTTTTTCTCTAGCTCCCTCTCTCTCTCTCTCTTTCTCTCCGACGTAATGCCTTGCGCGTATCTCGCGACGATATTGAGCGGTAATTAACTCGCAAACTCACGGTATATACTTTATAACGAGATTTTTTAATGATCCGTGACCGACGATAACGGCACGCCGGAGAAAGTGATGCCCACGGAATTTCCAATAGCTCCACGGAACTCCGATCTGCCCGTGTTACGTAATGGACGCCATTTCTGGTTTATCTGATCGGAGAGGCACAGAATCGCGATCTTTCTAGCTGCACAAAACGTACAATTTTAAATAAAAAAGCTCAGAAAAAAAGTAATACATAGTGCTGCATAGTGTATCATATCTCATGCAGTTCACAAATTTGGAATTGTATAGTAAATTAAGAATGTGTTTTCTTACTATGTTTATTTTTCTGAAAATCTTGTTTTAATTTTTTTAAATATTTTTCCCTTAAATAAAACACAAAAACTGACCTTCTATCAATTTTTTCATCCCAATTAAATGAATCATGCAGTGAAGGGTTAATTATTCGGAACCATTCTGGGGGTTGTAAATGAAATATTGACAAGAGGGTGGCTTTTTTCAATATTTTCCCATAAACAAAACATAAAAACTGACCTTCTTTCAATTTTTTCATTCCAATTAAAAGAATCATGCAGTGAAGGGTTAATTATTTGGAACCATTCTGGGGGATGTAAATGAAATATTGACAAGAGGGTGGCTTTTTTCAATATTTTCCCTTAAACAAAACACATAAACTGACCTTCTTTCATTTTTTTTTCATCCCAATTAAAAGAATCATGCAGTGAAGGGTTAATTATTTGGAACCATTCTGGGGGATGTAAATGAAATATTGACAAGAGGGTGGCTTTTTTCAATATGTTTCCCATAAACAAAACATAAAAACTGACCTTCTTTCAATTTTTTTCATCCCAATTAAAAGAATCATGCAGTGAAGGGTTAATTATTCGGAACCATTCTGGGGGATGTAAATGAAATATTGACAAGAGGGTGGCTTTTTTCAATATTTTTCCCTTAAACAAAACACATAAACTGACCTTCTTTCAATTTTTTTCATCCCAATTAAAAGGATCATGCAGTGAAGGGTTAATTATTCGGAACCATTCTAGGGGATGTAAATGAAATATTGACAGAAATTTTAGACAAAAAGGGTGGCTTTTATGTAAGAGGATCATTAGTGTAGTATTCGTCTAGTTCGATGGAATAGTTTTGTTCATCCAGGAACCAGATTTCGACCACTATGCGTTCCACGCAGATCCTAGCCGTCTCCCATGCGGTTCTAGTTACCTAGCCGCGTTTCACCCTCGGTTAGCCCCATCCTTTCCGCCTCGCAGAGCCGCAGATGATCACAGGACACCGAGGCTAAGCGACACTCGATCTGTCGCGCGGTTTTATTATTCCCTCGGTGGACTGTCTTTGATATTCTATAAGTGTCTCAATCCACCCGCAAGATATTGTGTTCTGTACACTTGCTCGACACGAGGGAAGCAATTAGTCGAGCGAGTCGAACGGGATTGGATGTCTTTTTGCGCGCTCGGAACCTGTTCGCTGGTGCAACGGTGCAATTAGCTGCGAGAGCCTACGTACGGTAAAGTTTAGAATGTTCCATCGCGTTGCATAATCTGACAATTTTTATTTTGCATAAACATCCACAGTTTAATTGTGTCTGTATACGGTGAATGTTTTAACTGAGCTGGAAAATTGTTGCTGATATTCTCATTCTTATTTTCTATATTTCACTTCTCTGTCCTAATTTGACTTTCTTCTAAAATAGTAATATTGTCCTTTACTTTGTAAATTGAAATAGGAAAATAAAATACTGATATTTTTCGCAGTTTCTTGTCGAGCGATCGCCCTTTGAGTCGCCATATCTCGAACACGAAATTGAACATTAGTAACAATGTGAGAAAATTGATGCTGATATTCTCATTCTTATTTTCTAGCTTATTTTCTATATTTCAGTTCTCTGTCTTAATTTGACTTTCTTCTAAAATGGAAATATTGTCCTTTACTTTGTAAATTGAAATAGGAAAATAAAATATTGATATTTTTCGCAGTTTCTTGTCGAGCGATCGGCCTTCGAGTCGCCATATCTCGAACGGAAAATTGCGCTGATTGGTCGGCAGAGAAATTGCAAGGGTAAAGTCGCGCGTCAAATGAGAGAAGCAGAACGAGAACTGAAAAATAAAGTGGGCTATCTCGTGAGGAGATTTGGAGCAGGAAGCGGTGGACGGAAGACCCTTCATCGTCAGTGCCGACCTGCGAGAGATGGTTTGTACGATTTAATGCGGCCCGACGGACATGACATGTTACAACGGGTCGAGGAACGACGAGAACAAGAAGAAGATGAACGTCTTATGCAAGTACTACCGAGAGAGGAACCTGGGCGTAGTAGGTCTCTCCGCAAGGTGGACAGTGGAGCCTTTGGAGATGGTACTGGAACGCTGGTGTGCCTCGCGATCATCTCGTTGATGCGATCTGCCAACTGCCGGGACGAGGAGAGCAAACCGCATGGTTCACTACCTGTTCTTCCTTTTCCTTCTCACCTCCTTATCCTTGTTCTTCCTCGACTGTCTTCTTCGTTCGTGGCTGCGGTTCCAGGTCATCTATCCCGCTCATTGGCTCTGCTGGACGGTTTAGGGTCGTTTAATGAGTTCGATGACTCCTCCATGGCGAACCAACACTTCTTCAATATTCTTCGGGCTCTCCCAAACTTTATTGAAGCGCAAACTTCTTTAGGCACACCTTTTACACCCCAACACTTCTTCAATATTCTTCAGGTTTTTCCAAACTTCATTGAAGTGAAACCTTATTTAGGCACACCGTTTACACCCCAACACTTCTTCAATATTCTTTAGGGTTTTGCAAACTTTATTGAAGCGCAAATTTCTTTAGGCACACCGTTTACACCCCAACACTTCTTCAATATTCTTTAGGGTTTTGCAAACTTTATTGAAGCGCAAACTTCTTTAGGCACACCGTTTACACCCCAACACTTCTTCAATATTCTTCAGGCTTTTCCATACTTCATTGAAGTGAAACCTTATTTAGGCACACCGTTTACACCCCAACACTTCTTCAATATTCTTCAAGCTTTTCCATACTTTATTGAAGTGAAACCTTATTTAGGCACACCGTTTATACCCCAACACTTCTTCAATATTCTTCAGGCTTTTCCATACTTTATTGAAGTGAAACCTTATTTAGGCACACCGTTTACACCCCAATTTTGTTTGAGAGATTATAACGTTGCCGTATCGATAAAAAGTCTTATATCTCAATTTCTTGCTAATAAAAAGCAGAGATTCTACGAGTACGGGATCTTTAAGTCGCCTGAAAAATCATAGAAGAAAATGTCATAACACTTATTGTAAATTGTAAAAAATCGGCACTCATTTTCTCTTGAGAAAGTGACTTTCCGTTCGACGACGTAGGTTTCCTGAGTGAAAGTTTAACCAATAGAAGAGTTTGCGGTCGAGCAAAAAGTTCGATGACGTTTCGGCTGGTAGAAATGAGGAAGCTGGAAGATTTGAATAAAAATCTGCGGGTTTCGATTGGTACTTCCTGAAGGAAGCTGGGTCGCACGCACGCACGAAAAAACCAAGTCTCGGATGAGCGAGCGCGATAAGGGTGTCCCTGTGGACGGGTATGGATTTCAGCTTTCCTTCTCGGCGACTAACATAAATCAGTCTCGGGACGATCCTGCGGGGGCGTTCTACGTGTAAATGCTCGCGTTACGATCCGATAACGAGGGAAAAGAAGCACGTTCCTCTTCTACACTCCTGTCCCCTCTGCCCTTCCTCTCTCTTCCTTTTACGTCCTGATCCTTTGCCTGTCCCCGTAGCCGAATTCCCTCTTCTGGTCTTTCGTGGATCATTTGCATAATAGCTTTTTTCATCCGACACACTCAACCAGCAGACTGAGGCCTCTGGGAGCACACACGTGCGAACATTCTTTCTCTAATCCTCTTTCGAGAATGATTTTACACTCTCTCGAAATACACGAGGTGACGAGCCCCTTTGAATAACTTGTCTGTCACGTGCTCCGCTCATTAATGTTTGGTTAACAATTTTTATATCCCAGAAGGATCACGATCAATCCTGATTTGATTAGTTATTTATTTATTAACTTCCCGATTCATAGGGAAGTTACTGTAATTTATTTATTAGCTTTCTCCCGCCAAGCGTTGCGGTGGCTCAGTATTTTTTAAAAGCATGTTTTTACCTGTCACAGATGTGACATTTATATGTTTTATTTTACAATGCTTGTGGGCATACAATATTTTTTAATAGCTAGGCATTAGCGACCACATGGTTTACAATCGAATGTATCTTACATGTTACTTGTGGAGAGAGTTACGGTTAATTGTGATGAGGAACAGCAATGACGAATTTATAACAGTCTTATATATATCGATAGATTTAAAAAAGATTTGATTTGTTCAAACTTCTATAACAAGCCTGCATAGTAGTGCATACCAGTGCAAAGTTTGACATCAAAGATAGCACAAAGACGACTGTTGTTGGACATTCAGACATCTCAAACACGTCTTTTTAAAATGAATGTAAGAAAGAAGACCATCTAAAAATAATCCTATAGAATAAGAATAATATGGAATATCATATAAAATTATCCTATCTAAGAATAACAGGCAAATGTTTTGGAGTACAATAACTAGAGTGAAGAGTTTTATACAGATTCTCATTGCTAAAACCAGTGCACTAGATAATAGATAAATTCCAGTGAACTAGATAACAGTTAAGAGATAAATTACAGTTAAACTCGATGTGTTAGAAGTTTTAGTTGCACAGAGATCCACACAGAGTCCAGCATCAATTCGTTGGTTCTCTTTAGATTATTTATCATTACTTGGCGATTGATATCAGCAAGATTGAAACAACAATTGTAATTTGAAAGATTTCCAAGAGTGTTCAAGATTAGAATAACAGAGTATCGTGAGTCGGATTTATGACGAGAGGTTACGGACAGAATGGAGATTTTCCACGAACCTTGAAGAGGATAGCAATTCCGACAGCAACGCCGGTATAACCGCTGCCGACGATTACGATTTTCACGCGATGGCAGTCCGTGAAATCCTCCGCTTGTTTCGTCAGCAAAAACTTTGCGGTGTTCCCGGCATTGTCGATCTTCTTTTTCACTAGAGACATCGTCAACGACTCGAATCTCCAGAACCGAGCCGGCACATCCCGAGAAACTGAGGGAACCAGAATCTCGTACGAAATTGTTTCAAGTTACCTATGCTATTTCGCGAATTTGGACTCCATCAAATCGGATAACCAAAGCAAAGGTTCGAACATCATCAGTTGCAACGTTTGAAATTATCTGCGAGTGGAGATACACAGGGTGTTCGCTTTCGTTATTATGTATTAGGTGTACTAATTAATTCACGGTCCTTAGGGGTTCATTACTTCATTGCTGTTTAGATATTTTTTATCGCGTTTATATTAACTGTTGTATCAAATCTTGTAATCGAATTTTGAACCACTTTCCAGTGAGCTGGAAACTTGCTAGATGACAATTCAATATTAAAAGAAATTGTTTTTATAAAAAACAATCTTTATTAGTTTAATTTAAAAAATAATCTCGGTAGAGTATCACAGCAGGTATAAAAAGTAGAAAATAAAATAACTTTTTAAATACCGCGTTTATATTAAAATATACTAAATAGGAGAAAATAATTTTTTTAGATATTACTGACTATAAATAAACGCGTGAAGCACCCACGAAGATTACGTTAATATATATTAACGCTCCACGCTTTTATTTACAGTCACTAATATCTAAAAAAAAATCATTTTCTCCTTTTAAGTGCATTTCGATATAAGCGTGGTTTTAAAAATGTTCTTTCATATATTCTTTTATTTTCATTTGCTGTGGCACGAAAGCGACTGTCGGATTGAATTAAACGAACTGTCGCGCAACGAAAGGTTGCATATTACCGTATTGGTAAATGTCGTGAACACTATAACGAAACTACAGCGTTTTTATCTTGCATAATACGATCGAACCACGTGGAATCGGCTCGCAGCTGTCGAAATCGCGCAGGTGGCACAGATCGCAGCCGAACGCGAACACGAATTTCAATTTCCGGTTCTTGCGGGGAGAGCTTTCGCTATGATCGCTTAGGATCCGATTACTTGCTACACCGATCTAGCTACGAACATTAAATTGCCGGCAATTTGCCATCACCTATCTGCTTCACTTCTTCCGAGACGTGTCATTATCGAGCAAATTTGGCTACAAAGTATGTAATTACGGGAATGCCTGGTCTCGGGTTAAGGATTACATAAAGTAATCGGACCGATTACCTAATTAAGGAGGGGACGATTGCGATGGCAGCGGCTGATGGCGAATCCAACTACAAAATTGGTGGAAGGACAATTCCACGGAGTTCCACAGTCTTTGTAATTTATTTGTCATGATCTTTATAGTTCAGAAATTGAACTCCTGAAAATTTAGAATAAGAATGGAACGTTTGTATTTAAGTGGACCCAGTTTTTGTCGTCCGAGAGTTAAACGTTTTTATTGAGATTAGCACATATGTGTTTCTTAATACTCCTATGTTAATCACGAATTCGAAATACATCGAAATTTCACAAATACAGTATGAAAATACATACAAGTCATTACATAAATCAATTGAATAATAGCAATGATAAAAGCAAATAGCTCCACGTGACTGTAAAGTTACGTGTCAACATTGTTCAATCCAATTTTATTTTTATCCACCATTTTGTTCCATGGTTGTGACCACGAAAATTGCTCATTATTGTTGTCAATTTTTATTTCATGGACTAAAGCTTTCATTCGTGAATTCGCGCTATTAAAAAATCCAACATTATCTAAAATATTTGTGACAATATCTTTATACAATTTTCAAGTGTTGTAGACAAATTTGAAGAAAGTGGGACCGAATGAAATTCTATTTTCATTGGCAATAGCATTTCTAGATCCAAAATACATAGAAGTCTCACTAAACTCCGTCGAATTCGATACTTTCCCATTTTTTATAATAAAAGTCTGTTTCATATGCGTAACAACGGAAAGAAAGTAGTAATTGAGCTCGCATCGACCTTTAATTTTCGGGTCCAATGGAAATCACCGACACAAGTTTCCCCGACACGGTTTTCACCGACTCCAGATTTGACTGACAACGATTTTAACCGACACGAATTTGTCCGACAACGGTTTCAGCACAATCATGATACTTCCCGAGATTTGAGTATTCGGCAGCTCGAGTTTGTCATATCTCACTGATTACAACTCGATAACCGTCCATTATTGAACTTTCTGCCCATTAAATCTTCTGTTCAGTAGATCATAAGCAACAACATATAAAAACTCCAACTGATTTAACCGGGATAGATTTTCCATACGATTAGTACGGGGTCCTTTGCGTCGATGATTTCGATGGGACCGTAATTTATTCGCGAGACGGGTTGCGCGCTGATTCGAGAAACATGGCGGGGCCCAGTGCTGCGCATTATCGCACACGTCGAAGATCTATGAACCGGGGCTGGGAACGGCGCATAATATGACGCGGAATGGACGGACAGTGATTCGCGATAGTTTTCTAGGAAGTCGATTCCGAGGTGTCATTTATTACGGCGATCGAAGTCTCGGTGCGGGGAACCGGTCGCCAGGTGCGCGGCTTGTTATTGATGAAGACGCCTTTCTAAAATGCTGCTTCCTCTCCCTCCATCTCCTACGGCCGCAATTTCCGGTAGTACTTCTTCGGCTCTCCATCCTCCACCACTCTCCCCTGCTTCTATCGTTTGCGGTTCACTCCTCGGTATCGTTTTGCGACACCTGGAGAATCCCGCATTCCCGTAGTATACCTCGGATGCTGTCGGCGCACGTCTGCACCGCGGCCTTCTCCTGCTCGGACAGCTTCTGTCTAACAGTGCAATACACACCTTCCCGGCCGATCACACACGGCACCGACATGTACACGTCCTTGTCCGTCCCGTGGGCACAACTCTGCGCACAAACATCGATTAAACGCAAGCGGAAATCGGCAGTGCACCTTTCATCGCGACCGATTGGTACCGAGCCCTTCGAACAGCATCGCTGTCCTTTTGTACACAGTGTCTGTGATTTATCTGGAAACGTGTAATCCTCGCGAAAAATATGAATGGTACGAAAAACTGTTTCCACGATCTCGATCGACAAATTGTTGATAACGTATATTCATGGTTTCAGCGCGTTTTCATTGGCTATATTGATCGGCCAATGGCACGATCGATACTTTCTGATTCTGTGTTCTTCAAACTCTGAAGAGTTTGTTTACTCATTCTGTACATTGCAAGCATGGAGTCAACGTGTGTCTTAAAGTTTTAAAATGTTTCAAATGGTTTACTCACTTAGGAAGTATGTGGTCTTTTGTTCTTAAAACATTTGGAATTATTAGTTATTATGTTGAATGTAATGTATACTAATTTAATCATTTTTACAGACGCGATTATACGAAAAATCTTTTTTCTTGAAAATGGTCTAGTTGACCGAAACGTTGAATATTTTTGTGTTAATTTGCAAAATTGCTTAAGTAGTAGTATTTGATCGAATCAGTGCGATGAAAAGGATTAATGTTGTTGGGTTTTTAACCCTCGTACGTTCCTCAGGGTGAAAATTCACCCATTCAATATTTTCATATACTGTAAAATTATTTATCCTTTTATGTGACGCTATAAATGAAAAATAATGTGTCGATTTAACGGGTAAAATAAAAATGGGTGAATTGTTATCCTAGTCTCTTACGTGCAATTATTTTTGAGGAGCGTGCGAGGGTTCAGGACAAGTACGATGCTGATATTCGTTTGACTTTACAATGACAAACACCTTGAATTTTCTCAAGAAATGAAGTTTGATGAAAATACGGTTAGCGTCGAATTTTAGATGGAATTATAATCTTACGTGGATGTGTGTCGACGCTGGCAGGACAACTTTAGTGTTCCTGACAATGGCGTCGACGATTTCGGCAGTGCACAGTGCATGTCCCCAACAGTTCAACCCCTTCCTTTCGTCGAGCTGCTTGCCACTAGAGCGTGACCAATTTCGTTAATGAATTATCGTGTATTTAGCAGTAATTGTTAATGATTGTTGGAGCGTAAATCTCTTGGTTGAAACTTTCGGATGAAGGTTGTTGAACACTGTGTAATTGTTTGAAGGAAACACTGCATCCGAGAGCCTTTGCAATGTTGACTGTAAGACGATACTTGAGTGTACTGCACAGGACAAGATTACGAACCTGTTTTTTACAGCCTCGCTGATTTCGTACCATTTTTCGGGGTCATCTGGCTCCCCGATTCGGGGGTTTATGTCACGGAGCTTCATACCCCCTACGTGGATACTCGACCATACAGGGACTACAAAATAATCATTTCTTTCAAACTTTTCCCTAATTAATAATAATAACCCTACATCTCCTAACCGATTACAAAGAATTGTTAATATACCTGAATTATAAGCACTTTTATTTTGATAATAAATAACCAAACAATAAGAAATTAACCCTAACCCATCTCATCCTAATAAAATTCTTAAAATATTAGGACTTATAATTATTAAACATATTGAAATAATAAAAAAAATTAATAAATATTTAAACCGCCCTAAATAAATATCTCCTTCTATATAATCTAATCTATAAATTATAATAAATGAAGAGATAATTAATACTATAATTTTCTCAAATTAACTCAATTAACTCAAGGGATATTGTGTTATTTATTGGCCGTTACCAAAGTGTATGTATGAAATCAACAATTTTTACACTTGTATATTAGTCCGTAACACTGTAATTTTAATATTGTCCATAAAAGTTCTACTCTTTCGATCATTCGCACTAAATGATTGGCTATCTCTGTGAAAAATAGTTTGTCAATTTCAAATTCGTTTGACATTCTCGAGGATAGTTTTAAGATGACTTTATTAAAATAAACTTGATCCAATGATGTGTTGTTCATGACTAGATAGACATTGTCCTGTCCAAATTTCTATTGTGATCGTTTTGTGAATTTGTGACGTCGATAATGTATATTCCTACTGAAATATTGATTAAATCTGCAACGTTCGTTTTTTTGTTGTATTGAAATAGTTTTTTTTTATTTTAGAAAATCTCATATGAGATTTATTTCAACATGATGGAGAATACAATACGAAAATTACAGACTGATGAAAGTTTTTACGCAGCAAAATATTGTAATGAAATATGATTCAAAAAGCACTTTTAGTTTTTCCTGAATTTTCCAATTTTCCGGGCAACTTTTCCAATTTCTCTTTCTCTAAAACCTTACTCGGACTATTATGAACATTTAAAAAAAAATTGTGCCTACCAAGGAACAGCATTTGATTTTTATTTATATACAGGGTGTCCCAAAACTACCCTAGGAGCCGAAAATGGGAGGTTCCTTGGGTCATTTGAAGCGACATTTTCCTTAATAAAAATGTTATCCGCGGCTTTGTTTAAGAGTTATTAACGAAAAACATGGACCAATCAGAGCACGACCTAGACGCGAGTTGGTAAAATCGGCTCGGCAAGCCAACTGTCCATTGGCCGACTGTGCCAACTCGCGTCTACGTCGCGCTCTGATTGGTCCGTGTTTTTCGTTAATAACTTCTAAACAAAGCCGCGGATAACATTTTTGCTAAGGAAAATGTCGCTTCAAATGACCCAAGGAACCTCCCATTCTCGGCTCCTAGGGTAGTTTTGGGACACCCTGTATAGATAAAAATTTTGTACCTGAATTGCAAGAAACTTAGTTTCTTTCTGAATATTTTTAATAGGTTGAAAATGATAGGACTGTGTCTTTACATTCTTCTAATGTTTTTACTGTTTCAAATTACATTGGCACAGTTTTGTCATGAATGCATAATGATCTGCTGTCTACTCGTGACTATGACAGAGACACAACATACCTGCCATATCCCCTTGAGCCCCAATCGCCATGCAGTTAACAGCGCTTCTTGCGACGTTCAGCCTTCGACTGACGAAATCTTGGAACCTGGCACAGTCGATCAGTGTTCCCGTGCCCAGAACACGATTCGATGGGAAACCCGAAAGTTTCCAAGCGATGTAGGACATCACATCTGTCGGCTGTGTCATCACCAATATCACAGACTTGCAGGCGAACTTCGCTATACCTGGGATGAGCGCTTTGAACGTCTTGAAATTGTGCTTCACGTTTGGCTCCTCGCCGGGTGCTGGCTCGCACGCGCTGATTATCACCACTGCGGACTCTTTCACCATACTAATTTCTTTCGTAATAAAATCATACATTACTCCGAAAAATCTAGATAAATCAATCTAGAAATTTACATATTTCTTAATAAATTTATACAACAGTGATAATTGCTAGTGGATCTTTATGCAAAATAAAAATGTTCTACCTACACTTCATCAAACTGGAGTGAAATAGAAATTTATTGTCTCTCTTAATATGTTTAATATTTATAAATCCTTCTAATGGTTTTACCGTTTTAAATCACAACTACTCCTTTTTGTTATCTCTATCTCTATATATAATAAAATTGTGTTTGTCTGTCTGCCTGTTTGAGACATTTCCACTAAAATTCATTGAAAAATTATTCTTATCTACTTTATCAGCGAAAAATCTGTTTTTTTAACGTAAGGAACTTATTTCTTTTTAATTGTAGATTCTTTTGCAGGATATTCCATTAAGAGGGGAGACTAGTCTCAATCTCTGGTATTTTACTATAACTTTGGAACCATAAAAGATATCGGTATGGAATTTCCGCTAAAATTCGTAAAAAATTCTTCCTACCCACTATCGTAATAAATATATATCTTTTCTAATCATTTTTTAACCTTTAGCACTCGAGTGGTGACTCAGAGTCAACATTAAAAATTGCTATACCGTTATTCAAAATTTGGTTTAGATTATTAAATATGTTAGTATCTAATCAATTACCGAACATTTACTTATTGTATGAGATGTTATACCAATTTCATATCCATAAAATTTAAAAACTCATGGAGAATGGAAATAGTCTATGTCGCTAGAAATGTTTAATTTTCAAAGGGTTAATAATTTCTTTAAATTTCGTAGTCTAAAAATAAAAACTCTATCTCTATCTGACTCCACCTTGTTGACTGGAAATTTAATTACGTTAACAATCAACCAGGATTTCTTATGCACGTATAAAATGATGATCGTCATACGTATAAAAGGGAATAAATCATGTAAAATATTCTGCGAGGGAAGAAATGGTTTCGAAGACAGGTTCGAGTGCAAAGGGTGAATCGCATCTCGTAGTTCGAAGAAGAGAACGGTTTCGGCGACTATTTATGCGCTGCGCATCCTCCGTGGAAAGGATACTAAGAAAATTGTTATGAATCAGGTGCAACTAACTCAACCGTTCGTCCGAACGATGAAATCATCGGAAGCTGATGGAATACAAAGCACCGGATTTCGTGTTTCTCTTTCACGGGGTGAGATGCGACGATAAGGGCGCGTCGAGTCTAACCAACACAGACGAAGGTGGCTAACACAAATAGTCTTTGTGAAATAAAAACCGGAGATGTTAGTTAACGCCTTTATAAACGGCGTGTAACCGTACAAGCGCAGCTGCGTCGACCGCGAGATTTTCTCTCTCTCTCTCTCTCCTTATGTACTTTCCTGCTTGGGTAGCGATGATGTTCGAGATAAATTAGGCGGTAAAAAGTCGACTCTGTTCTACTTGTTCCGGTAATTGCTACCTCGGATGGGCTCAGATTAAAGGGGTGCAGGCCTGGTGTTACACGGACGGCAGTGTTACAAACGTAGGAACGAGTGTACGAATTACGAAATTACACAACAAACATAATGCGCGAGGCCGGCGCATCCAGCGGGAATCTGAGCAAATAATTCTCCCCGAACATCAATTTTCGGGGGATCGCGCGGTGAAAGATGATCGGATACATCGAACAGATTTATTGGCCGAGCGAAAAACTCGTAAATTTCACGGCATCGACGCGAGATGAAGCGCAATCGAAACGTGAATCGAGCTGCCCACCGCGATTATCCAGCTTTAATCGGAAGATAAAGGATCACGGTGTATTAAAACACATGCATTAAAAACGTGAAATATTAACATGTTAGCGGACAGTGTCCTGCGCTCGCGATTGCGAACTTCGATGTAAAGAGAATCAAAGAAATTTTGTATATACATCGGTTTTTCGAATTATAATGGATAGGGCGAGAGGCAATTTATTCGAAATTACAAGGTTCGATTCTCGAAAACCTTGTATTATGAAACAATATCGACGATGCTCGGGTTCGTCGTTTCGAAGAAATTTTTAATGTTAATACAAACATTGTTAGAACAATGTCTATGAAAGATATTATTGATCAAATGATAAATATTCTCGTTTCTTTGTGTTACGAAGAATTGGAATACTTTTTCATGATGAAAAAGATGACGAAGATGGTCAAAACAATTTTCTAATAGCTCTATAACTATACTTTGTTATTTGTTCTTCTGTTTCGATCGTTACCTGAGTAAAATAATTATGAAAGTGGTCCAAAATCTTTCTATAGCAAAGTTGAGTAAATGAAATTTAAAATTGTTGGACGATTTAAAAAATTCTCATAAGGGAAGAAATTGAATTTAGATTTAAATATAATGATCGAAAGATAAATTTTAATTAATACTTAAATATCTGTCGATAATTATGAAAGTGGTCTAAGTCATATACTATTTCTTCTTTCGAGACATTTAAAGGAAAAGGATATTACAAGCACTAACATTGCTGACAACATCGTAAAAATCACATTAAATAATTTAAAATAATATGAAACAACTGATAAACTCAACTTTCTATAAATCTTCACTTGGACCACTTTTCTAATAATAATTATAATTCAACGCAACTCTGGCTTGTAGTCGCATGCCCGCGAAAGGGTCTGGCAGGCATCCTTTTGTTCCGAAATTCCCGAGCAAGGTGGCATATCTTTTACAAGCGGCCATTTTACAAGGCCGGGGACAAGGACCGGCAGAGGGACAGTGGACGCCGAGAAAAAAAATGTATCTCGCGGAGTCGATCACGGCCGAGATAAATAAGAGTGCGACGAAATTTACGAGCCTGCCGGTGAAAAGCTCGGGGAAACGCTGGATGCCCGTGTGTAAGCACGGGGCGATGTAGATGAACGCCGAGATTAGGGTTACAGCCAGAGGCCCCGTGGAAGGATCCGGATCTCGGAACTCGCTCCTAACCCAAAAACTCATCGTTCCCCCCTTTTGCGACCGTTCTTTCCGAGCCGTTGCACGTCGGCAGAGGTCCCTGTCCCTCCTTACGAGCCCGATGCGACGCGACGGCTCATTCTTTAAAACGGTCCCTTGATCGGGCCCAACGATCATCGGGACGATGCTCGCCAGACTCATCAGTCCGAACGTATCAATCCACGATTTTTCGGACTAGCAGATCGTGATCGGTCGATCGTCGACACGCGGGAGGGATCGTTTCGGTGGCCCTGAATCATCGCTTCTGGACACCCGGTCCCTTTTTCACGGTAAGTAGGCCGTGACGGAACTGCCATACTTTGCCTACGGACCCTTATAGTTCCGCTAGTTTAACCGGAGTCCACGGGTTGTTTGTTGCACCGGAAATCGACTTCGTCGAGGTACGCGAGGAACGTTTAGGTGTGTGAAATTAATTCCTATCATTTTTAGAGCGGTACACTTCAAAATTCTGCGGATTTTATGCATTTAAAATTAAAATGAGGTGTAATTTAGAATTGTACACAAATTAGAAGAATTTAAGTATACTGTTATATTATTTTCAACCTATTAAACATATTAAGAGGAAACATAAATTTCTATTTCATTCCAGGTTGTTGCAAGTAGGGTAGAAAATGTTTATCTTGTATAAAGATCCGTCTATTTATAATGTATTAATACGTCGATTAATTTTTCTAATAATTTAACTGCGAATCTTTATGCAAAATAGTCTGCATTGATTATGGGAAACAGAAATAAAACAAAAATTGATTTTATCCCTTAATGACTTTGTTACATTGAAAACAATATGACAACGTTTTTTTTTCTAATCTTTTACTGTTTTATATTTCATCCAATCAAAATTTCTTAATAAACGCATAAAGATCCGCAGTCTACGAGTAATTATACATATAATGAATGAAGTCAAATTAATTCCAATTATTTTTAAAGCGGTGCACGTCAAAATTCAGCAAATTTTATGCATTTAAAAATAAAATGATGTGTAATTTAGAATTGTACACAAATTAGAAGAATTTAAATACACTGTTATATTATTTTCAACCTATTAAACATATTAAGAAAATATTTATCTTGCATAAAGATCCGTCTACTTATAATGTACTAAAACGTCGATTGATTTTACTAATAATTTGACTGCGAATCTTTATGCAAAATGGTCTGCATTGATTATGGGAAACAGAAATAAAACAAAAATTGATTTTATCCCTTAATGACTTTATTTCATCCAACCAAAATTTCTTCTTAAACGCATAAAGATCCGCAATCTACGAATAATTTTACATATAATGAATGGATTACCTGACGTGCCAGTTACCAGAGGACTTCCCAAAAAGACGCCAACGTGCCGGATGTCTTCGGCCTCGGCGGAAGCCTTTTCCAAGTCGTGGTCGATCAGACAGACCTCGCTCGCCAACCTCTGAAGATCACGAGGAATCAAACGGTTGATCGAGCGTTGCGATCTGCGTACCTGGCTGCTACTCGCGGCTATACTAACTTTCATCAGGATCGCGACGGCGCAGGCCATTCCGATCTTCCCTATGCCCACGATCGAGACTTTGACGCGATGCGGATAGACATCGCACGGGCCCAGCTGAGTCGTTATCAAGGCGTTCTTCGTGGTGGTCGCGATCGGCGGTTTCTCATCCTGAATCGTGAACGAATATCCTCAGTAACAGTGTACCCGAATATTTCAAGTGGACTTACGTCTCAGTAAATTAAATGGCTTTGCAAATTGTTTTTTCAGTCTTCTAGCACTGCGTAATACTAGATCAGTGCGTTTTCGTGGTACGTAAATTATGATTCACAATCTACTGCTTTTATATCTACATTTTAGTAGATTAAACACAAAATAGTGACGATATTTAAACTGTTTAAAAACACCGTTTTATCTTGCATTTCATTTTAATGATTAAGAAAAGACAGAAAAATTATGCTTCGCAATCTACTGTTTCATATCTACATTTTAGTAGATTGAACACAAAATAGTGACGATATTTAAACTGTTTAAAAACACCGTTTTATCTTGCATTTCATTTTAATGATTAAGAAAAGAAATGAAAAATTATGCTTCACAATCTACTGTTTCATATCTACATTTTAGTAGATTGAACACAAAATAGTGACGATATTTAAACTGTTTAAAAACACCGTTTTATCTTGCATTTCAATTTAATGATTAAGAAAAGAAATGAAAAATTATGCTTCACAATCTATTGTTTTATATCTACATGTTAGTAGATCAAACACAAAATAGCGACGATATTTAAACCGTTTAAAAACACCGTTGTATCCTCGGTTCCATTAAAATGATTAAGAAAAAAAAATTAATTAAGGTAAAAGCACCAAAGTTGACCAACTGAAAAAAATTCTCTGTGTGAATAATGGTAAATGTCTTTATCCTTTATGAAATAGAGAACCATTATTTTTATTTTACATTATTTTAGCTCCTGCATTTTCTAATAATTTATTATCGTTTCTTTCTATATGATTCGTTTTGCTTACAGACTGACCCGACAAAATCGGTGTTAAAGCAACAAAAAATAAATTATTAAAAACTACCACGTTTTAAAAACGGACTAAAAAGTATAAAATAATTTTTCCTAGTCCCATACAGATTCCTAACCTCGTCCAGACAGCACTGATTACGAATTTGTAATAGCTATGAAAATACTTGTAAGATACAAAACGAAACACGTGGTAAAAAAAAGTGGTAGAAAGGAAGTTTCCGGATTGAAAGAAGAGAGAGCGAGAGGGCAGGCCTGTGCAACCGCAAAACCGGCAGTAATTATCGGTGAGTGTGCAATCGCGTGGTCGAATGAAGCCCTAAAAAGAAGCTTTCGGTAATTTACTTCGCACGGGTCGCTGTCGACGTCGGATTCGTTCTTCCTCTCGGACGGCTGCTCGTTGTCGTCCATTCCGCCGGTCCTGGAACGATAAGTTCGTTAACTTCACGGTACCATCGGGGCAATTCGATTACCGAATTTAAGTCTCGCGCGCGAACCTTTTAGGGCGCTAATTAGAAGCTTGAAGCGGAGACGTTCCACGGATTCGAGGTTCTCCCGGAGCCGTTCTGTAAGGTCTCCTCGGAGGATCGTCAAGGTGGTCGCCTGTTCCTCGGTATTCGCTTGGAACAGGTAGATATGCCTCGGTATGTTTCGCTCTTATGCAGATCGGAATCGTCCTACGCAACAACGGGGCCTCCCTCGTTCGTGGAGCAGGTATTTCAAGCTAATCGAGCAGCCCGTTAGGGGATTCGGCGTGGAGACGACGCGCGGGAAATTCGCCAGGCTCTGGAGAATAACGACGGAAGTTATCCGCGAGCTTCGCCTGTAAATTAGCCGCAGGTAGTCGCCCCGGGAGCGCAGGTACATCGCCGCGGATTGTTCATATATTTCTGGCCGTACCCACGCGAGCCGACGCGCGTGAAATACATTATTTTCGTGCGTCGATGCCGTTGCCGGCTGGCCCGTGTTCCTACCTCTTTCGCGATTATTCAGTTTCCGGCGTGGTCCCGACTTGTACCGGTTCGGGAGGGATGCTGGAGTGCTACGCGTTCAATGGTCCTGTCGAAAGATGCAACGAAATTATGCACGGATGTATGTAAAATGTAAAAGAAATGTTCGAATGAAAATTCATGGAATTGTAAGGTAGAATTTTAATGGTTTGAGACAGTCAAGAGATAAATGCAAGTATGTATAAATTATAAATCACTCTGTAATCATCAGCTAGTAAAATCTACAAAAATCTGGAAACGTAGAAAATTCCGTGGGAATAATTTCATACGAATTTTAATAATGAAAACTGCTGGAGTGTGCAACGAAAGACACGGAGGAGGAAAGGTCTTTTTACAACGTTTTTATTAACCCTTTGCGGTCGGAGCTATTTTAACTCGAAAATTAATCGTTTCTTCTGACCTACAATATTTCCATTGATTTTTTAAATTTGATAAATATGAAATTGATATAATACCTCATACAATACTTAAATGTGTAGTAATTGGTTAGATACTGACATATCTGATAGTGTAAACAATTATATAAATAATAGTACAGCAATTTAGCCAACAACCGTAGTCCCGTTGAAAGCACCGGTTCTCGTTAGATCACCGAAGTTAAACAATGTGGAACGTGAACGGCACTAGGATGGGTGACCGTCTGGTAAAAAACCGAAAAGTGACCCACCCGGGGTGTTTTTCACGTGTTGTTGGCAAAGGTGGTTCGGAACCCACCATAAACAGTAGGTCTCGCTGAAAAGGCGATGTGAGAGTGGAAAGAGGAAGAGGATTGGTAAATGAATTTGAAACCCTGAGGGGACCAAATATCATGTTACATACATAGTACAGCAATTTTTAAAGGTTAATTTGCTAAGGGTTAACTTGCTTTCTTGTCTGTTTGTTCGGTACAAATCTTGCAATTGATTTTAACCTAACTTCCCCATGATCTAAAGACTTGAAACTTTCCACATTGCTCAGAACTGGATGACAATGCAATACTCAAAAAAAAAAGACTGAGTTTAGGATTTATACTTTGACCAGAAGAAATCAGGTAGTAGTCAGTTCTAGCACACCTCCTCTCTTCATTCTACTTTTTGGTGTGTAATAGTTTAACTTCAATGTACTAACAAATAAAGTGTCACATTGTGTTATACGTGAACAATTTGAATTCACAACTGAGAAACGTTTATTCCATAGTGGTGTGGAGATGAAATAAACATTTAATAAATATCTCGTCGTTCCAACAAAAACTGATACAATGTGAACACGAACCGACGAGCGCCTCGTAGCGGGACTTTTTCATTTGCGAACGTGGAGCGATACGATGAATTACGGCCTTATGGTTGCGCGGCGAGGCGTTCCCGGTTGTTCTTGTAATACACATTCGAAGCTGCATCCTCCTCCCGAAAGGAAGGAAGACGTCGCTGGTTTTTCGCGCGAGCGACGACGCGGTCCTCGCCGCAAACACTCATTCAATTTTAGCGTTAATAATCGGCCGGGAAAAAACGACGGGCTTAAACGCGGCCATTAATCAGGTCCGATCGATATTGCGAATGCGGCTTAACGACGGAGAGATAACATCGGCCGTCCAGGGTCCGGAGTTATTGAATCGCGTCAAATAATATACGAGCCAATAATGTATGAATAGTCCTGCAATTATGGCTCGCTGATCGTATCTAAGGGTTGCGTTGTAATTTAGTAATCGTTCATTCCGCTGGCGCGGGCGGCGATCCAGCGAATACATTCCCGAGGATCGCGTGTGTACGCGGCTTTCGTTTATTTGCCAATTCGAACGCGCGATGTCTCGCGAAAATGCTTGCTGCTCGTTCCGCGACCACGACCGGGCGGGACGCGCGAATTTCTCACCGGGAATAGTCCCCACCCCTTCCCGCAAAGCTTTTTAATTAGATACGGGCGGCTTTTATCGGATACTACAGCTGGATGCGCACACAGAATGTTTATTAATTCTCCAACTGTTCGTGTTAACCCTTCGCGTGACGCAGCAGGAGAATGCGGGACCATTTTGAGGTATAGTTGTCATTCTACTTCGGGCTCTGTACACAATTGTGTGCGAATACGTTACACACTGGAGTTTACTGCGGTGTTCTCGAATTTACATAGCGCAAGTGCTCGCCGCAGTTGGTTAAATGAATTTATATGCTGAGGCGAAAATTTATGGGCTTTCAGTCGAGAATTATTTCTTGTTAATAACGATGCAGGCGGAAATGGAGGAGCTTTGTGCAAACTTTAAATTGAACGTTCAATTTCTTGTAATTACGCGAATAAATATCGCTTGGTTGGTTCTCTTGAAAGACGCCTTTAGGAAGCTTGGATAAATAATGAAATTGCACAAACTCGAGCAAACGTGTTCAGCACACTTTTCACTTGATGTGTAATTCGCCGAGTCACCAATATTTTCCATAACTCTGTGTAAGAATATTGAATATTTGTGTTTGAACGTTATATATACTTTTATTGATTTATACGTTATATATATTTTTATCGATTTGTATAACACGTGTTTTGTTAACAAGTTTGCGTGGTGTTTTGGTTTTGTTTTATAAATAAATGTTACTGATAATTCCAAATCAGCAAAGAACGAATAAAGACGTGTTGAGCTTACATCTGTAATCTTGTATATGTATAACAACTGCAAATCTATCTCTTCTCATTATACTTATAAATGTTTAAAGTGTAAAGACATAATATTGTAATCATATGTTATAATCATTGTGGTCGCTAATGAAAATAAAAAAGAATTCACCGAGTTCATTGCAAAGGGGGGACTTTAATCGACAAATCCGTGATGATTTGAACCGCAAAAAAGTTTCTTATTCGTGTACGACCTACTACAAAGATAATTGTTTTTAATTTTTCTCGATCGCCATATTAGATAATAGGAATTTTTCGCGGCGTAATAATGATCGAACTTGTGCGCCGCGAAAAATTCCTATTACTACAAAGATATGTTTGGACAAAATAATTTCAGGAAGTGAAAATGAAGTCATTATCCTGTAAAATATGGTTGGGAATCCCCGTTTTAATTGTACACTTGCAATTCCATATATTATTTATGTTGAAACGATTGCATCTGGCCAAAGCTTTTATCGCCCTTTAAACGACTAGGATTTACAGCGACGTGCAATCCTCCGTTTCGTGACATTAAACGTGTCGATAGTCCCCCTCTCATCGACGCGAATTCTCCGCGGCTAGGAAAGTCCTCCCTCCCGCGAGCATTTCAATTGGATAATACGTCTTGCCGGCGGAATTTTTCCGGCGTCGCTCGGGTACTAATCATCATTCATATGACTAGTTGAAATCGGTATCTATGAATTAAACGATTCCTCAGCGAAGGTTCGCCGGCCGTACGGTCTCGCGAGGCGAGGAAGTAATTTAAACTCCGACGTTTATAGTTAACCGCGGCAAGTGGGAACGAAACGACCTGCTCCTAGATAATTAATTTTCCGCTTTAATTAATCATCCCCCACGATTTTATCGGCCGGGACTCGGGTCAAGTAACAATAACGATCGCGTAAAGCCCGGCCCCTTATCGGTTATCCCGTCGGCGCGAGAACGAGCGCTCGCCTTGATTTACTAGCAAGCCCTGCCAATTAATGAAACGTCGATTCCCGCGGGACAGCGCTAAAGAATCGAGCGCGCGCCTTGATTATCTTTCGAAAATTCCCGTTTTCGAATACGCTCGACACTTCTTAACACCTTGCTCGAATTTCAAGCTCGTGTTATCGTAAATTGGTCTTCGTTCTATTTTAACTCGAAAATTAAAGGTTTCTTCTGGCCTGCAATATTTCCATTCTCTATGATTTTTTAAATTTGATAAATATGAAATTGATGTAATACCTCGTACAATACTTAAATGTGTCGTAATTGGTTAGATACCGACATATCTGATAGTGTAAACAATTATTTAAATAGTAGTACAGCAATTTTTAGTGCCGCCTCAGAGGCGCCACTCGAGTGTTAAGGGTTAAAGGAAATTTTAATCATTTTAACACTAGAACTACCGAGCACTAAACGCAGTTGGCATACATTGCCTTCTAATATTGACAATATGGCATTTATTTAGATTTCGTACACGGGATATTTAAATATGTACTTCAATAGAGATGTTTACTAAAAACACTTCTCAAAAAAACATATTTATACTTTTAATATTTCTAATCGACAAAAAATTCGCATTAGTCATTTTGACTGGTCCGGTAGTTCTAGTGTTAATGCGAAACATATCACCGTAGAAACCTACGATGTTAACTCATTAATTTGAATGAAAATAATTACAGTAACTTCCCTATGAATCGGGAAGTAAAAAACCATCGAAGAGTAACTATATTTCTAATCGAAAAAAATTCGCATTAGTCATTTTAACTGGTCCGGTAGTTCTAATGTGAAAAACCTCGTACAAAAGAAATTGGAAATTGATTGAAAGGATTTCAGCTCGCACTTTTCACAGAGTAATAAACAATTTATGGCTGTTTAACTGCGTAAGACAAATGAACTCGTCGGTCTGGTCCGCTATCGCCTTTCACTTGATTGTGCCATAGTGGATACGCTGGTTTCAACTATATCGGATTTACATTGATCGTCTCTGAGTGCTCGTAATTGGATATGGTTAACAAATTGATACGTTCGCTGCCATAATTTGTTACATTAGTAGAATTAATGGCTAGGATACTTTACGAAATGTCAACAGAATGTACTGATAAACTATGTCGTAACTTTACTCAATCGAATTTTCAAAATACGAGACAGTAACGAGCTTTTTTTTTGTTATAGAAAATCTCATATGAGATTTATTTCAACATAATTGAAATATAGAATACAATACAGAGAAAATAAAAATGTATAAAACAGAATAGGATACTGAAGATACATGAATATTATAATAAAGACAAAAGGTATAAACCAAACACTTATACTTTAAGACCTTGTTGAATTAACAATGAACATATCTATGTTCTCTGTATTCTTCGACTTTGTTTCACCCTTACTTTCAACCAGGATGATGCTACTAATTTTAACTAGAATATTAAACATGTCTTCCGATCTAGAATATTTCCATCCCCTATGATTTTTGAAATTTTACCGATATAAAATTGGTGTAACACCTCATACAACACCTACATGTTTAGTACTTAATTAGATACCGATGTATTTAACAATGTAGACAATATTTTGAATAATGGTACAGCAATTTCTAGTGGTGCCTCAAAGGAGACAATCAACTGCAAAGGATTAAAGAAGTCTCTAGCCAAAACACTGCCCTAATTTTCTACGAACTGCAAAAATGCGTCCTCTTTATTTAAACAAAAAATCTTGCAATGTACAAAGGATCTCCGGGTCGCGTTTAACCCTCATACGTTCCTGATGGTGAAAATTCACCCCATTTACTATTCGTACAGACTGTAAAATGATTGATGTCAGACGTATTTCTCTAGAATGTGACGTGATAAGTGAAGCAAAGTTTATTAATTCAAAGTGTGCTGCAAAAATGGATGAGAAAGTATCAGAGAATCTTTTTATGCAACTATTTCTGAGGATCGTACGAGGGTTAAATCGACACGGAGAGGCAACCAATTACTTGAGCGAAGAACAAACCAATTCGGTGCAGCCGTGTAAGAGAATAAAAGAAAAGGAAGAGGGTAAAGAAGAGAGGGGGAAGGTTGCAAGAATGTATGATTGATCGAAACCGAAACGGTAACCGTCTCGCGGATGCTTTTTTAATTAACAAAGCTCCCCGGGCCGGGCAGCTGGTGCAGAGGGGGTGGCCGAGGGTTGACGAGTACGAATCGTCTCGCGATAAAGCCGCGATCGCTCGATAACGATGTCTCTCGGGTAGGGCGAGCAGATTCAGCTGAAGCAAACGAACGAACCGAACGGTGCAAACGAGTCGGTGCAGGTTCCGCCGCTGAGATAGTCCTTGAAGGTTGGTCGTAAGCAACCGATCTTCTGGTACCCCGGCTGGGCCAGTCAACCGATCCAGACACCGGCTCGCGCGCATGCCTCCGGTGCACAATGGTTGGTAGTACTGCAGCTGATACAAGTATGTTCGCCGTGCAACCGGAATTTTAATTGGCTATTTGTTTGTCCGCTACACTTCGCGGCGCTGCTATTGTCCGGCTCGCTGCAGAAGAACGATCACCGTTCGTCCCCTCCACCCCGAAACCGGCGTCAGGCATTATTCGAATAACATTTTATTCGAATAGGAGCGACGAATAAATAATTGTTCGTTACCCCGATTATTTATTATTTCACTTATCTGCTATCTGTTCATTTCGGAGAATCTTTAATTAACCCTCACCCTTTCCTTGTATTAATTTCACACTATTTTTCCGAAACAGGGTATAGTAATCTGTTATTCGTAGGTAAAATGAAACTTTATGATTTTTAGTTTTCACCTTGTTATTTTAACGATCTTTTACCACTGTGTCGATTTCACACCGAGGGACAGATTCAGTTCGTGAAACGAGTACATATGTATATATATATCTTTATTGATTCCCCTAGGGGTTACAATCCTTTTTCACTTTCACATTTCCCTCTTTTTCCGATCCCTTCGCCCTTACACTCTAGCCTTATCTCTAACTTATTATCTAACTTACAACTACCTTAACTTACTATATATATATAGTAAGAGAGAGAAACATTATTTACAAAAGTCTTAACTTATGTCTTAACCTATGGAGTACATGTGTATACATATTTCCTTATAAAAATGATAAGATTTTAATAATTGTAAAATAAATAACCGGTGGTGATAAGTTTAGCGTTAAATGCCAAGCAGCGAGAACAGTCGAAGAGTTTGAACACACAGCTGCATTACTTTCAACTCGGAAAAATTGTTCGAAACTGCATATTCGAAGTGCATCTTGCAACTCTGAAATAAATCATCTTGCTCTAGGATTTCTAGAAGAAGGTACGCAGCAACGTCGTCGCTGAACGTTTAGCATAAACTTGCGAATAGAAGATTGAATGCGTAAGACAAGTGTATACGAGCTGGTAGAGACTGAGCTATAGAGTTTGGAAGACAAAGAAGAGGACATTCCACAGGGAAGTGCGTTATCGAACGGATCATTGATATTTCTATTTCATTATTAAACAGAGGATGTTCATTGATATCCCCCCCGCGATCATTATTATCTACGTACGGTAAGTACGTGCACCCTTCTCTAGGAATTTCTAATAAAATCATATTTCCGTTCGAACGCTGCTTCAGACTTCCAATCTCGAGACTGACAGTCGTCTCAAGAGTCTCGAGGCCCATCACTATTGAAAGCACGTTGACTACACTGTTTGTCTTCGGAAATTCCTCACCGCGACGGCTACATTGTTGCGGGACTACTATTTCGCGATGGGACGTACCGGAATAGTCAAAATAACAGACCACAGGAGGGTAAAACGACCCATCGACGATGCAATTTATCGCACAACAAATTGTACAAGTAGCTTGAACCGTCTGAGAGGCTGTTGCAACGTTTGCGGTGCGGTTACGCAACTTTTAGAACGATGCGGTCGTACCGTTTGGCAGTGTATAGTATCTCATTACTTGTTTATATCACGATGTATGACAAATTCCTTTGGCAGAGATGCATATTCTGAGGAAATCTATATTAGTAATCGTACAATAATAATAATAATAATAATTGCTTCATTTTCAGCCTTACAGCAAACAGCTATTTATACAAAACTATCTTATTGCACACATTCGTTCCATACCTTCTCTCATTCATTTCTATATCTCACACATTCCTACCCTGTTCTATTCTTTTAGTATCCTAATTATCACTAACCCAATTAATTCTATACTTATTGCTTCCCTTTCCATTCCCTAATTTTTGGTAATCGTACAACAATCATTTCTAAATGTTTTGTGAATGGGAGTACGTAAGTGTGTAAAAATAGTAGATGTGTAGGATTCAAGACGTCAAAAGAATAATATGACCGTAAACACGAAATACTTTAACATTTAATTTGAAATACAACGAGTACAAATAACTTTTGTATCTCCGTCTGAGATCACTACTTCTTTTCATTCTCGAGTGTCCTACAAGAATAATTTAATAACGGCTATTATAAAATGTGAAGAACGCAATCAATATCATAAATAACAAATATCTAATCGTCGCGTCGTTGCAGTTACTAAGACGAATTACTGAAGACGACTTCTCCCTACAAATGGATGAATTTTCACCCTGAGGAACGTATTAGGGTTAAATCAACCAAAGTCTCTCCGAACGTAATTTATTTTTAACAGCGAATAAAAATATACATTAGCAAATTTTGATTTTTGTCCATAATTTTGCCACTTGTTTTAAATTCCTTGTTTGCGGAATTTATTGGGAGAATTCAATATTCGGGATTGCAAGCCCTAACTGTGCCCTAACCCTTTCAGGAGAGAGGAGCACGAGTATGAAGAGAGGAACTGGCTCGCGTCGAGACGGCCGTCTAGCGCCTCGAGTGCATTACGATTTTTCGATGGTCTTCGGTACCGATCCGGCAGAGATTAAGACTCGGTGAAATTGCAGTGATTACGTTGGCGAACTGTACCGGACCGCGGCCGTACGGGCTTTATGTATAATCCGTGGCGTGGTCGCGACGCGTATCGTTCCGCGGTACCACTTATCGAGTCATTAAGTACGATACGGTGTAATTGCGCGGGCTTTTTTACCGGACGGTTTCTCCGACCTACGCGGCGGAGGACATTAATCATCGATACGATCTTCTGTCGACGCCGCCATTTGCGAATGTCTCAATTTACTCGCACGGTGCCTCGCGTACACGCCGCGCGGGCCCCGGGTCCTCCACCTCCCCGGATTTATCTCCGTCGAATCGAATTTCGAGCCGGCCTCTGCGAATTTAATTCGACGGGGTTCGATTCTGCGTTCGGTAACGCGGCCTAATAAATTAGGAAGCGACAGGGCCCCGCGATTCGCTTTAATCGCCGAACCCCGCCGATCTGCAAGAACCGTGCTTGTTCCGGACCCGTTTGTTGCAGAAATCCCGCGGACTGCCCGAACCGGGCCCAAGGAACGCCGAACGATCCCGATCGGTTTTCTCCGTCCCTCTTTCTCCCTTCTCGCTCGCGGTCCACCCCGTTTTTGCACGGTCCCGCGGAGCTTATTCCAATTAAAATCGTACCTCTATTTTAGGTCAGTCCGCTGTCCGGGTTCAAATTAAACCCGGCCACGACTCCGGCCATTTCCTAAATGAGCAGCCGTGCGCGAAACATGCGACGGTTATGCAACGAGTGTCGCGATCGCGGGCCGACGACGCTTTTTGCGGGTGTTAAAGGGGTATTATGGTTTTTGGTTCGGACCATAACTACATTCGTACTGATTAATAAACAATCTTTTTGATCGAGATTGGAAAAATACCAGAACCAAGGCAACTATCTAGAAACAAATTTACAGGGTGAACAACTAATCGTGATCAGTCGAGGTTACGTGTTATTAGCAGTTCGATCGAAAATGATTTTATCAGATACGAGCTTTTACCCGCGGCTTTGCTCGCACAGGAAACTGTTTAATGCCCTCGAAAATTGATATTGTTTCTCCATGAAACCTTTCATCCCATTCAGATTGTATCAATGAGTATTAAGACCATGTATCAAGCAAATTCGACCACAAATAAAATATTTCTCATACAAATATTGCAACCCCTTTTCACCCCCTTAGTGGTGAATTTTGTAAAATGCTGAAATAGGTGTTTGATTAATTATATCAAAAAGCATTAAGACCAAGTTTGAAGTAAATCGGACCGCGAACAAAATATTCCTCATACAAACGTTGCAACCCCTTTTCACCCCCTTAGGGGTTGAATTTCGAAATATCCTTTCTTATCCCTTGTATGGATCATAAAGGAAACCTCTGTGCAAAATTTCAGCTTTCTAGGTCCAAGGGTTCAGCCTGGGCGTTGATAGGTGAATAAGTCAGGACATCATTTTTATATATGTATAGAGAAGATATATCAGGTCGTTAAGTATGGAACTTAATATAATTAAAGCAATTTTTTTGTAAAAAAAACTGTTCGCATTGATTGCAGGACACAAGAAGCAAATAAAAATGATATTCTTCTTTTAATTATTCTATCAAGCAGAAACTAATACATTTTTATTTAAATATTTTTAAAATGTCCACTGCTCTAAATCGTACGAGCCCAGTTTTATTTCCAAGAAATTGAACGTGACCTTAAAAAATCATGAAAAAAAAGAGCTGACAAAAAATTTCCTCTAATCAAGTGAAAGCTGTCTTGACACCGTGCTACAATCTGATAAAAAACATTTTCGATCGGAGTATTAATAATTCGTGGTTCACCCTGTATAATTTATGTAATTTTGAGGTTGGTGAACGACAGTGGACATTGACCTGATCTAATATTTATCAGGTTTCATGCTTGAAACAAGCGAAGTCAGTGTTACTTGTATACAGTGCAGGTACTCTACGCACAGGTTGATAGAGTATGCGGGGTTCGCCATAACGAAACAGTACGTCGTATATATCAGCATGCACTTAACCCGCGTTGCACCCCAACAAAAAATTGTCAGCATTGTGCAGCGCGGTATTCGCATGACAGGCGCAGAGGCTGTCCTGCGACGCATCGTTATGCTCATTGTCAGCGAATCGCGTTTTTGAAAAGAACATATTGAAACAGTTCGCGGTATTCTGTTACTCGATCGGTGGCTGTCGAACGTGCAGCAATGCGTTCGATATTGTATGTGCATTCATGCACACGTGTACTGGGTGCAGCGGCGGCTCAAGTCAAGTGGAGGCCCCAAACGGTAAAAATATTGGGGCCCTCAAACTCAAGTTAGAAATAGAAATTACAAGAAAACTCTCTTAAACTTATTAACAAAAAAGAAAAGTACTGAAATATTTCATACTGTTACATATTAAATAAAATTCTTTGAAATTCGGGACTAGTGGCGGCTCAAGTCAAGTGGAGGCCCCAAACGGTAAAAATATTGGGGCCCTCATAGTTAGAAACAGAAGTTACAAGAAAATCCTCCTAAACTTATTAACAAAAAAGAAAAGTACTGAAACATTTCATACCGTTACACATTAAATAAAATTCTTTAAAATTCGGGGCCCTACGGTATCCCGGGACCAGTGGCAGCTCAAGTCAAGTGGAGGCCCCAAACGGTAAAAATATTGGGGCCCTCAAACTCAAGTTAGAAATAGAAGTTACAAGAAAACTCTCCCAAACTTATTAACAAAAAAGATAAGTACTAAAACATTTCATACCGTTACACATTAAATAAATTTCTTTGAAATTCGGGGCCTTATGGTATCCCACGCGGCCGCTTACCGTTAGGTCCGCCACTGACTGGGTGAGGCACTTAAAACATGACACCTCGGTAATGGATAGACTGTGGATTTTATGCATGTATGACGTTCTGTATGATGTTGCTGTATCATTGTCGACTAAGTCCAATATGGTAGAATCATAGTGAAACGTATATTTTGTGCTGGTAATTAAATACGCATTTAGAACCAGCTGCTGGTATTATCGTCGTTCACTAAAACACTCTAGCAGCGTTCATAAATGATATAATTAGCTGCTATTAAGTAATCTCTGCTGGCGATCGGAATAAATTAACTGAACCCCTCTGAACAAAGACAGAACTTCTAGACTAGTATTCTCGCTAGGTCTAAGAGCTAGATCAACGTGAAACAAAGCCTGAAATCAACAAAATTTACCACATTGTACAAATTTTCTTATGTAGAGTCACCCCCCACTGTTGCATCATCAATACTGGAACACCCTGTATCACAGACTTTCACCAAAACATCGAATACAACCTGACCAACAGTTGTGAAATAGTGTACTAGCCCTTATGTAGTCAACCAAATGCATAGATTATCGAAACATTTCTGTATTCAACATGTGTGCACAAATTCTCGTTAAAGGACTATAAATTAATATATTAGCGAGTAAACAATGGACATCCACAGAAATTTTGTAATACTTTTTAAAGGAACCCGGGATAACCAGTTGACTAAACAAGGGTTAACCCTCATACGCTCCTCAGAAATAGTTGCATAAAATATTCTATGATACTTTCTAACCCATTTTTGCTCCACACTTTAAACTAATAAACTTTGCATCATTACCACGTCATATTTAAGAGAAATACGTCTCACAATACAGATAAAGAGGAACCAATCATTTTACAGTCTGTAAAAATAGTAAATGGGTGAATTTTCACCTTGAGGAACGTATGAGGGTTAACGGTGTGCGAATATATCGGTATTCCATCATTTATATCATATTATAAAATGGTGAAAGAAGAACGATAAGCGCGAAAGAATCGCGGAAACAATACGGAGGAACGATCTGTTGAGCCCACCCCCGGCTAGAGCGTTCGCGACTGTGATCGTGGAGATTCCGGTGCGTGCGCTCGCGCGCGTACTCGCCCATAATTGCAGCGTTTACCTCGATGCTAAAAAATCGCGATACTGGCCGTGAATATCTCTCTCTCTCTCTGTTTCGCTCGGGAGCGGCCGAGACCTTGGAGCACAATCGTAGGAGGTCGGCCTCGGCCTAGCATATAGCGGCGACCCCTGTGGCTCGCTGAAATATCGCGCGGACGCCGCTTCATTTCGATATTCCTGGGCCTGGGGCCTCGATGAGGAGTAACTTCTCGAGATCGAAACGACGCAGGAAAGAAGGCACGACCAACAGAATAAAGAAGAGAATCCTCCCGGTGTGTACGGGGGAGGGCGGTCGAGCGTGGAGGAGAGGAAAGGGGGTGTAGAGGATGGCAGCGAGAGAGATCTCTCTCTCGTTTTATTACATCGTATCGGGAAGGGGCGAGGCCGATGCGCAATTGTTTATGCTCGTGTCCCGCCCTATTGGACGCATCGGATACACTCTTCGAATACCTACCACGTATACGCGAAGAAGATCGGACGTGCTGGGGAACGTCATGCGTGCCCTCCAACCCCCACCCTCCTCTACCCTTCGTAACGCTTCGCACCGGTACCCTCCTCCGCTTTGTTTCTCCGTTCGGGCTAAGATTATTAATGGCGTGGGCCTGGACCCCGGTGCCTGCCCGAAGTGTCAGTTCCCTGACAATGACGAAGTTTGCACCTCGGGTACAGCCCCCGAACTCCCCACCTCGCCGAGGGACCCGTTGCGCGTCGCGCTCGTGCGAATTCTCTGGTCCCTTCGATCGCTTGTCGAAATTGAGGTAAATGACCCTCGCGCCATCTCTGCGTCGAAGAGAATGCTGCTCCCCGTGGGCGTTATTTATTGATATCTCTGCCGATGACTCGGTCCTAGAAGTCACCCGTCCCGTTACTCATTACCGGCGACACTGAATTTTGCAACGCTACGGCGGAAATCGGAATACTGAAGGATACCACTAAATATTCATGTATCTTCAAACTAAAGGTATTCTACTTTCTTTGATAACGAGCTGGATAGATTAATGTAGACCGCTGTATTTCACGTTTACCAGATGTAAAATCCGCAAGGCAGTCATCAACTGTGGCGCATCCAGGATTTAATCCTTAGCACTCGAGTGGTGACTCAGAGTGACCACTAAAAATTTGTTTACCATTAATCAAAATATTCTTTACATTATTAAATATCTTGGAATTTAAGCCATTACTAAATGTTTCAATATTGTACGTGGTGTTATATGTATGTAATTTGGTCCCCTCAGAGTTTCAAATCCCGTTCCACACTTCTCACTGCTACCAACACTCTCCCTATCACTTGTACGAGGTGTTATAGAAATTTCATATCCATCAAACGAGAAAAATCATATAGAATGGAATTATTCTGAGTTTGAAGGAATGTTTAATGTTTGTGATAAGATACCTACGAGTGCAAAGGGTTAATCTTCAGGGAGGGGGCGAATCTACTAAAATATACCTACTAATGCACAGTAGCTCATTGTTAGTGACCCTAAAACCGAATGATTCCCTAAGTTTTGTATGATAATAAAATAGAACACAATGAATGACATTTTATCTATTAGCAAAAAATATCTGATCTATTTCGTTTTTCTTTGCCAGTGGTCGTCAACGTGTCAACTATATTATTAAAATTATTAACACTTTACCTACCGGAAGCCTATTAATAGGATTCTCAATAATTGTGCTGTATCAAAAAAAGCATAGAAATTTTCTTTTACATTGCAATCTTAAATGAAATTATTAGATGACGTTATTGAGGATGACTTGTTAGTTCACAATGAAAATCGCTGTTAAAATACTGTGAAATTATTAGATGACGTTATTGAGGATGACTTGTTAGTTCACAATGAAAATCGCTGTTACTATTAAATATAAGTTCCATTAAAAAGTTTCTAGCTATGTACATACCAGATTTTTCAAAATTATGCAATAATCACCGGTCGGCAATGTGTTAAGAGTACAATCTCGTTGAAATCTTCTTGCAATCGGCGAGGACAACTTTTCATTTCGCAGGCAGCCAACACCGAGCGTTATTTACGGTTTTATAAACGACAGAAGCGGTGGACACGAGTATCCAATTTTCCAGGAGAGCGTCTCCTCGTTAAAATGAAGATCTGGAAATGATAGTTTCTCGAGGGTAGACGTCTCAATCGGTGTTTCGGTCATAAGTCACGCGGCCGAACCTGAACGCGGAATAATTACAGCGAGTAAACCCTCGCGGAGCTGAATTAACCAGTTCACGCAGTATCCTTTTTACGCGATTAAGTGGACGTCGGTGGTAGCGAGCCGTTCCCGGACTCGTTTCCACGGAGCAATCACTCGTTCGTTGGCTACCGGTCTTCGAGGCACCTCGAACCAGAAAAACGATCGCGATGCAAATGGCAAGGTAGCGAGCGGAATCATTACTTGCGAATAGTGTGTATTAAGGGGTGCGCGAGACCGCGCGTCAGCGTGGTATCATAATAAAGCGTTATAATGGAGAGGTAAATAAGTCAAGGGGAAACGTTGATTGCGCGACCGTCCAGTAAAAAGCGACGATACAGAACCGACGGTCGAGCAGGTGTTTCTAAACCCAAGACCTTCATAGAAGCTGGTTTAGAGAAGCAGCTGCATCGCGCCGACTATCTGATCACATACTGGACTGATTCGGACACGATAGCCATCTACGGGTAACGTCTTTCTCGAAGGTGCTTTCATATCGAAATGTCTGTAATTTCGTGTCCGGCTCATCCACCGAGGACCTCCCGCGTGAACGCAGCAAGTTTCTCGGTTACCGAACTTTCTCAGATTAATATCAGCTGCCCGCCATCGAATCAACGTGCTCCGATGCGCCCGTGAGGAAAATTCTATCTACCGACTACTGTCTTACACGCGTATCTACACAAGATGAAATAATCGAGACGTCTCAAGTGCTGAGAAAATTCTTCGCGCGATAGCTTTGCTATTCAACACGAATTCTTCTAACAGGATTAACACATATCGAGTCATAGTCTTGGTATACTGTGCAAAAGAAAGAAGCACCTGACCATTTTTAATAGAAAACTGTATAAAATCGAATAAGAACACAGTAAGTTTTAGAAGAGGATTCCGCTGTTTAATTGAATAGTTTTGAGAATATCTGTTATTGCGGATTATCTAATATCTAAATTATATAAATACATGAAGCAATTTCTAAATAAGCAATTATCTAATACATGAAGATATTGATGTATTGAAAACACAAATATATGTTATTAACAAGCTGTCGATCGATATCGTGGAAACAGTTACATGAAGATATTGTTTGTCATTGTATCTTATTATTATACTGGGTGCTTCTTGAGGTTGCACAATAGTGTACATACCCTCCGTGCCTGACAAATCGTCTTCTGGCAGGAATTCGAAAGAAATGCGTCATTAGACTCGCGCTTTCGGTTCTAACCGAATTATTGGCTCAAGTGTGTGACGTCATGGGCCAATTATTGTCTCCGAGGTCCTCCTTTGTCCCTGTGCCGTCTCGAGGTACAACTTGTGAGGCAAGGAGAGTACACAGCTTCTGAATCACCCTGTACTTACACGCATACCTTCTTCCTCGACCTAGTCTCGTTTTCCCGACCATCAATCTCCGCCGAAGACCGTTAACGGCCACTAAAATTTTTTCCACGCGGACAAATCGAAAAAAAACCAGCTCTGCCCCGATTCTATATCATCTTCCGTTAGACCCAGTAGTTTCCCGGGTCGTTAGCGGAACGAATCCGGCTTCCCATCAGAGCGGCGCCGTTAATTGGCACGATAGGGGCGGCTGACAGGGGCGAATGGGCCGATGAAAGACTAGGAAGTCCAGCGGCGTTTCGCGCCGGTGATAATTAATACCGCGATTCGAGAATATGGCGGCGGAGAGAGAGAGAGACCACTGCCGGCGAGAAGGGGGCCGCGCGCGGAGGTGAGAAGAGAAGGTGAAAAGGCAGTAGGAGGTGACGGTGAGACGAACGAGTCGGTTCCGGGGAAGGTGGGGGTTGTATATACGGAGGAGTGATAAAATCGCGCGAGCGAGAACGCGGAGCTGGCCTGTCTCGCCATTTGCCGCCGTCGCGATACACACCGGTCTACGCCGTCTTTCTCTGTCCCCCTTTTCGCCCTGTACCTTTTGCTCTCCTGTGTTCCTTTTCTTAGTGCCGGATTCGGACATGTAGAGGCCCTAAGCACTTAAAAGATTTTTAGTAATCGATTCACTGAAAAGTACCTGTGTGTTCCTCCAACCCCTCTATCTTTTGCACCCTTCTACTCCTGCCCTGACTTAATTTTGTGTGGTGCCTCCTCGTGCCCCTTTTCACTTCGATTTTACCCATCTCCCCCGATCCGAAAGGCTGGTGCCCTTTGTACCCCTCGTGCCCCTTTTCGCCACGATTTTGCTCACATCCCTCCCCTGATTTGAAAAGCTGGCGCCTCCTGTACCCCTCGTGCCCCCTTTTACTGTGATTTTATTCACTTCTCCCGATCTAAAATGCTGATGTCCCCTGTATCATTCGTCTCCCTCTCACCGCGATTTTGATCACCTCCCCGATCTGCAAAGTTGGTGCCCTCTGTACTCCTCTTGCCCCCCTTTACCGCGATTTTACTCAGCTCCCCTAATTCGAAAGATTGGTGCCCCTTTTTGCCATGATTTTGTACACTCCCTCCCTCCGATTTGAAAATCTGGGACCCCCTGTACGCCTCGTGCCCCCTTTTATCGAGATTTTACTCACTTCCTCCGATCTGAAACGCTGGTGCCCCTTTTTACCACGATTTTGCTCACCCCCTCCTCCGATTTGAAAAGCTGGCGCCCCTGAACCCTCGTGCCCCCTTTTACCGCGATTTTACTCACCTCCCTCGATCTGAAAGGCTGGTGCCCCTTTTTACCATGATTTCGATCACTCCCTCCCTCCAATTTAAAAAGCTGGCGCCTCCTGTATCTTTCGTGCCCCCTTTTACCGCGATTTTATTCACCTCCCTCGATCTGAAAGGCTGATTTCCTCTGTACCCTTCGTGCCCCCTTTTACCGCGATTTTGCTCACCTTCCTAGTTTCACCTGGTGAAATGGTTTACTGACTGTGAAAGGAATGAACCTCTATTACCTCTCGACGCGTTTGCTCTAATTACGGACGCGACAGCTAAGTGTCGTTATCAGGCTCCATTTCTCGCGTGAGTAGCGAAAGCTATCGACGGTAATAACGACAAACGAGACGCCAATTACGCAGATTGTAAAGCAGAGCGTTCGGTGGCCCGAACCGATCCGATCCGAGTTTACGATACACTCGGTGGCCGTGTTTCTGCTTGACATGGTTTTACGCGTAATGACAAGGTGCTCGGCGCGCGATCAACAGGGAAAAAGACATCCTCCCTCTCTCTCTCTTGGTGCGCGCGTGATTGCGGCCGTGAAACTATTTTCACCGGAGCCTCGAACATCGGTTGCATTCTACGTTTATTTGCGGCTCGTTAGGAACGGCAGCTCTCGTCGTTGTTACAGTAAACGCCATAACAGCTGAAACCGGATCGACCCCGCCGCGCCGCCGCCGCAAGAAATTGTGCCAATGGATTGCTCGGCACTGTTCCTCGGGTAGCAATCAGGTAGCAATGCCAAGATCGACTTTACCGATAGATACCTTCAACAGGCTGCAACCAGGCTTGTATAGGCTGTATGAGCTCTTAATTTTCTCTCTTTCGATTTCAACCCTTTGCACTCGCTGCTGTTTTAATTCGAACATTAAATATCTCTTCCGACATAGAATTATTTCACTCTAAATTAAGTTTTTTCTTCGTACGAATATGAAATTTATAGAATACCTCGTACAATACTTGAATGTTTAGTAATTGATTAGATATCAGCATATTTAATAATGTAGATAATATTTTAAATGACGGTACAGCATTCAATGTTTTAATTCGAACATTAAATACTCCTTCCGACCTAGAATTATTTCACTCTAAATTAATTTTTTTCTTCGTATGAATATGAAATTTATAGAATACCTTGTACAATACATGAATGTTTAATAATTGGTCAGATACCAGCGTATTTAATAATGTAGACAATATTTTGTATAATGGTACAGCATTCAATGTTCTACTTCGAACATTAAATATTTCTTCCGACCTAAAATTATTTCACTCTAAATTACTTTTTTTCTTCGTACGAATATGAAATTTATAGAATACCTCGTACAATACATGAAGGTTTAATAATTGATTAGATACCAGCATATTTAATAATGTAGACAATATTTTGAATAATGGTACAGCAATTCCGATTCGTATTCATATTCTGTAGTTAATGAAATCGAAAATGTTCATTCATGGAAAATAAAAGAGTAAATTCAATTGCAGTCAATCTCGATAAATCGTGGTGACAATTTTTCTTTAAAATTCTTCGTCACGAATAATATCCTCAAGAAATTCGAGATTGAAAGTACGACAGTGAATAAGGATCAACAGTACAAATTTCTAACGAGTCTGCTATCAAAAATACAAATAATCTCATAAACAACTATACCACGAACTTCGAAGTTAAGCAAATTCCACATTGATCATAGCTAACAAAGAAAAAGGGGGCGATACTTCGAGTTTCAAATGAAACGTGCTGAGCATAATTGAAGCTTCTCGAATACAGATCAAACGCAAGAGGAGACTAAGGAATATGGCTGACGAGAAATTCCACGGAGCCTGCGAATGCTATGATACTGCTTATCCTGCAACAGTAGTATTTCTGGAATGATCGTTCCACTCTGATGGACTGGTTCGATATTAATTACGTGGATCGATGATACGGATGCTAAACTGCTCTGAGCAGTTGTTTTGCAAGCAGTCGAGCGAGTTAATAAGACAACCGTAAGGGGAAGTGCCGATGGACTCTTTGTAGTCTCGCGAGATGGATTTCACATTACGTATCCGGCCGGTGGATAATGTGTTTTGTTCTTCTCTCAATCATTTTTTTCTCCTGTTGGAAGGCAGGAGGATCGATCGGAATTGCTACTCTTTTGCCAGAGAAATCGTAGTATAACACATTTTTATATATGTCATGGATATTTGGATTTCAAATCCCGTTCCACACTTCTCACTTTTTACCAACACTCTCCCTATCGCCTATTTCAGCAAGATCTACTTTTTATTACGGTACCACCATATTTAATAGTTTAAACAATATTCTGAATAAGGGATAATTTCTGTGTAACTTTCAACGCGAAGAAGACATCACTAATTTTACTTTTCCGTTTATAACAGAGAAGACTAGATTTGATTTCTTATCGGCGCTACGGTTCGATCATATGCTACAACAAACTATATAATTTTTTTTTGCTTATTCCTCAGTGATATACATCGGAGGTTTTCACTAAAATGTGAACCAATTTAATGCTAGTATCCTGTTGCAAACAGTTAGCGGGTTATTTCTAACTAATGCGATGTCACCCATAAAAGCAACAGGATACTAGCATCAAATTGGTTCACATTTTAGTGAAAACCTCCGATGTATATCACTGAGGAATAAGCAAAAAAAAAAAAATTATATAGTTTGTTGTAGCATATGATCGAACCGTAGCGCCGATAAGAAATCAAATCTAGTTTTCAAAACTTGGCGATCGCTAATTAAATACCTATAACAGAGAAGATTCGAAACTCGGTTAATGGGTCACTGTTAACAAAAATCGATCAACCGGTTCGACGACGGACTGCAAGCTCGCGGGAACGATGCTGCACGTTGGGTCCGACTCGGAAGTGACCGTGGTGGATCTAGTCGGGCCCCATCGTTCCGTAATTTACGTCGCGACGTCGGGGCCTATTCCGAAAGCCACTTTGCATTTATATGAGCGCGTCTCGTGGTCCGTGCACGCGTGCGTTCCATCGTCGAGACGCAGGCTGCTTGACGCGTACGTTTTCTCCGTCGGAGAGAGCAAATCGAGAGGACAGCGAGAAAGATAAAGAGAGAGAGAGAGAGTGAAAGAGACTGGAAAGGACAACGCGAGGGTACGATGCACCAAGAGCATCGTCGTTTCATCGCGGTTATAGGAACTCCTAAGTCGTTGATTCGCTCGTGGTAAAGGGTGGAAGGAACGCCGAGAGAAAGGATACGGGACGAGGAGGAGGAGGGAAGTTGGAACAACAGGAAGAAACGGCGATGCTGAAGAAGGACTGTACTCTCTTTCTCTCTCCGAAGAGAGAGGCTGCGAGAACCCGAGAGTAGATGAATTATGTTAAACGCCTGTTTAAATACATGTACGCCTAGGGATACACACAGCGCGCGCGAGTCAAGGAGGCCGCGCGCGCCATTCGTCTTCTCGATTTATATTAAATCGCCTCTCGAATGACCCGACAACGTGCCCGCTCGCTTTCTCCGATCCGAACAGTTCGCGTTACTTCGCTTCGTTTTTTTTCCCGCACGATTACGACGACCCTGCGCGAAAATCAACGGGCAGACACTAACCCATATTTTGCTAGAGAAAGTGTACGTATTAACCCCCATACGTTCCTCAGGGTGAAAATTAACGCATTCAATATTATCGCATATTGTAAAATTATTCATCCTTTTATGTCTACATTGTGGCTGTTGTAAATGTTGTTTTTCACTATATATACAAGGTGGGGCGCCACATTTTACCATCTAGATTTACGTCATTATTATTACGCATAGCAAACAATGTTTCAGATGAAGTTGAATGGTTTTGAGAGGGGCACATTCTGATAGTACATTTTTTTTGTAGGTGGACGTGTTTTCTTTTTAAAAGGAATCATATATTTTTTATTGCATTAGCTGATGCTCCTTCATATTCTTTACAAAAATGTATTAATCTATTTCTGTAAAAAAAACCATTAGTTTAGGAGATATTTTAATTATAATTCTTAACTATAATACTTCTATGAATACTTGTTTTCTTATCGATATTTATTTATCTGTTTTCTACACGTAATATATTCACTATACGTTCATATTTCAGTTTTACATTATACATAAAACATGCCTCTTATTGTCTCCTCCGAATCTGTGTAGTGTAAAAAATGGAAAATTCTAAAATAGTATTCCAAATCTTCGATTAGTGCATTTAAAACAATTCGATATACGAGTATACAAATTTCTTTATTCTTGTCCGAAATTCCTATCAAAGTATCGCACTGTGCGGCGATTCCTCGGCAAACAACGAGACGATGAGGAAACCGCGGAATGAGGCGTCGGAATTTTTACAAGCACTGTAAATGCAAATGACGGAGTCGCCGCGTTTGCTGTTATGTTAATAGCGTTGGGGCGCTATTTAAGAATCGATCTCGCGTTGATAAGCGTGCGAACATAACCCCCTATTTGGAGGGCCGTCGCCGGAGAAGTCCATTACAAATGTGTTTGCCTCTTGCGTGACCTTGACCCTCGGGACCAACTCGCGGCTCGACGGGTCCCGATACACCCTGGGGAACGGTTCAAAGGTCACGGGGAGACAATAGCGTCACCGGTTTTCCTTGGACACTTTTACCCAAGGACAGTCCACCTTCAATCTTAAGGATTAGTCGAGAGCTGGCTCTCGGTCCTCGGTGCTGTTGTCTCTCTAGACCTTGCTGCGGAACCCCAACGACCGTGTCGCGATAATTATCGTGGGTGTTTCGAGGTTTGATCGCTATCGTCGGCGAAGGGAGCCTCGCTGAACTGGAACTCTGCCTGCACGCTCTCTTGGTAGCGTAGAATATTTCATCTAACGAAACGGAAATTATAAAACCCTTACGCGGCCAAGTAATTCACATCTTTAAAATTTCTTTCTTAATTCACTGTTACATCTGCTTGTAAAAATAATGCAAAAATTCTCGAAAATGTTTCTCGAATAGATTGGGATTCTTGGGAGTATTCGGAATTCGGAAATTTTCTACACCTCTAATATTTATGTATGTTAAGAGGGAATTCCACGTTTTATCACTCTGGATCCAAACTTTGGTTTAACCACCTCAGGCTCTCTAGAGAATTTATTTGCTGGGTTAATAGACTTCGATCTGGACTCTACCAACTGAGAGCCTCCCTTTTTAGGATTAAACTTGCTGATGACACAAGCTGTCCATGTGTTTGTCTGATACAGGATCCTAATATTATATTATGACAATGTCAGATCTATGATAATAATAGAAGTAATTTGATTCGCAAACTTTGCAACAAGGGATACTTTCCACCCTATACAATAGATTCCTTTTTGTGCGGACCCACTCTTTGCCCCCTATTTTATATAGATACATTCCTGAAGTCCCACTGCTTATTTCTATAGTGTTAATATTGTACTAAAAAGTGTTCATTATATTGTTCAATTCTAGTCTATAAGTTGTCCTTGTAATTTTACCACGCACAGCCATGTGCATGCTGCTAATAATTTCATGTGGGGTTTCATAGCTTAATAAAAAAAAGAGGTAATTCCATTCACATGGTCCTATCTGTTAGCACTTTATCAAAAAATTCAATCTGTCAAACGACCTGATACTTTCCACATGTTACCTAATTTTTATTTTGCAAAGATTTTAAGCAGTTACATTGGAGACTCAGTTTTGAAAGGCTGGCTGAACGTGTCCTCGGAGCAGGTTGCAAGGAGCACAGGCGTTCCTTATGGCGGACGTTCGATTCTGGCTCGATCCGCAGCCCCTCGATCATACCTGATTTACTTTATGACTCTACCTGCGCGCTGGCAACGGTATACACACCGTGCATCCCCGCGAGTGATCGCGGCAGATATACATTCAGGTGTAAAAGCGGCTCGGTCGGACGTTCGCGGAAGAGAAAACCTGTAAGGTTAGTCGCGGAGCATCCTCGACAATGTTACACACCGGGCTCCATTCCTGTTGCAGGTGCACACACTCAAGCAATGCCGCGGGATCCTGCCGCGATTCCCCGCCGTTTCTCCTGGTTAAATTGAAATACCATACTTAGTACTTCGGGGAACGGTTTTCTGAACTGTCCGAACACGATTTCTTTGATTCACGCAGCTTTCTGCCGGGGCACGATCAGACCGAGTCGAAATCCTTGCTCGGGGATGTCCGATCGTGCGGAGGAGTAACCATAAACCATTACCGATGCGTAAGCTCCGGCGAGAAATATCGCGAAAGTATAATGCAATGTGGAGATGGCTGCTCAAGAGTGCGCTGATTGGATTGAGATGCGTTTCGAAAATGTACTTTCATGATTGTCCGAAATTGGAGTATCAATACTTTCACGAAACTCCCATGGAAATCACCGACACGAATTTCATTGACAACGTTTCACCGACTCCAGATTTGACCGACAATCATTTTGGCCGACAAAGCCTTTAACCGAAAAGGACTTTGATCGACAAAGAATTTGACCGATAACAAATCAAATTCGTTGAGCCAAAGTTATTGCCGGTCTAATCTGGAGTCGGTGAAAACTGTGTCGGGGAAATTTGTGTCGGTGATTTCCATGGGACCCCACGAGAGAGGATAACTTTTCCCCTCATCTGACGACACTACTTTCAGGAACCTTCTCGCCACAATACCGAGGACGTCTTCGTGAGAAATGATTAAATACTTATTTAATCTTTAAGCCCATGAAAATCGCATTCAATCTCGACAACTACGTTCTTGTCATCATTCCGGGGGAATTAAAAAGCAATTTATGTTCTGGAACGTTTGTTGCATTTTTTATAACGCGATGACGTTTCCATCGATCCTTTCTTGCGATTTTTTAATTGCAGAATTGCAACCTTTCCCCTTTTTCTACGTTCGTACATTCTCCCCTCGAGTTGTGCTATTTTAAGCCAGGCCCTTCCTGCACCTAAATATTTCCTTATATTGATCGCAGAGTTGTTAATAACAAATACATTAATGCTATCAGCGCACTGGTTCGATCAATTGTTATTTAAAAACAATTTTGAAAATTACTACATTAATTTGAACGTTTCGATCTTACTTTAAATCATTTTCAAGAAACAATTACGTCCGTAAATTATTATACGTTATGATATTATACTGCATGTTAAACTAGCTTAAGGAGAAGCTACTTGCTTTCTAAAAAATAAGAATTTTTAAATTCATAGATTTATTGAAACACAACGTGTATACAACACTTTTGCAAAATACCACATTAATTTCAACGTTTCGATCTTACTTTAAATCATTTTCAAGAAATAATTGCGTCTGTAAAGTATTATACAATGTTAAACTAGCTTAAGGAGAAGCTACTTGCTTTCTAAAAAAAAAAGAATTTTTAAATTCATAGATTATTAAAACACAACGTGTATGCAACCTGTTTCGTATCTCTCAATGTGCAAATCACGGTGTGCAACAGAAGTTCCTGCATCAATTAATTCATTCGCGTTATACAGCCATTGTGATCGTGTCCGAACTGATGTATTAAATGAGAAATTATTCTATAGAAATTGTCTAAGAGAATAGGCAATCGTTGCGACGTCGGTCATCGGATATTTCCGAATCCCCGTGAGCAGCGATGCTCGGCCGTCGATTCGAGATAGCACGCACAATGCCGGCTCGCTATTACTAGTTCTAATTAGACGATACATCCCGCGGACTTATCTCGATGTACGGTTGCACGAGGGAACGGCGCGGCTAGATAGGGATCAAGGGACCGGTGCCGATTCGCGCGATTCATCTCCGCGGCATCGCGCGCGAACTCCGCTTCGCTCGGCGCACCCCGCGTTGCGTCTGCCGCGGGACAAGAGGCCTGGCCGCAACAACAACAACAACAACAACAACAATAATGAATAGACCGAGGCGATCGGGCGCAGCGCGCGGTGGTTGATCGTCGGAGAGGAGGAAGAAGGGCCGCTCCGTTACACGTCCGCGGGATATCGTCGGCCCGGGCAAATAAACGATAAATATTAATTGAAATCGGCGAGATAAAACAAATGAATCCTTTTGCCACCGGGACGAGCGCCGGTCACGAGCCAGCGCTCGAATCGCGAAAAAAAAGGGCCGGGTAGAGAGCGTTATATCAGCGTGGTGCGGCGAGGTAAGAAGATGATGAAGAAGAGGACGGAGAAGACGGCGGCGGAGGAGGAGGACGAACGGAAGGATAAAAGGGACGGGGCAAGGAATCGAGGAAAGGCAAACGGGAATCGTGGCTCGAATCGCGAAGATGAAAGCGCCGGGAGGGAGGAGAGACGCGCACACACTCGCGCGTACACGCCGATGGAGAGAGGAAAACAAGCGGAAAAAAAAGAGAGAGACAGAGAGAGAAAGAGCGCAGCGGCTTCGCCCGGTGATTTATATAGAATCATATCTCCATCTGAATGTCTTCATTTTTAACGCACGGCCGCGCGATCGTTCCCTCCCGCCGAATCTTAGCGCGCGGCAGCCTCCGCGCAGCTCGTCTCGAGCCGAAGACACGCGGGAAAAAGAACAACGAGACCAGATGCGCTCGAGCACCGAGCTTCGAGCCTGGCAAATTTCACCAACGCCCGCTCGGTGGTCCTTACCCGTGGTTTAATTTCTTCAGGCGCTCTCTCTCTCTCTCTCTCTCTCTCCTTCCTGTTATTTTCTTCCTCTCTGTGTCTTCTTCTCGAAGACAGGCCACGCTTCTTCAACTACTCGGATCCGTTGTACGCGTATGACGGTCACGACAACCCGGCCACGTGGAAATCTCTCCGTGTTATGCCACATAATGCGGCCGTTCCGCGCGGAACGCTGATCGAACGCGAGCCGAATACCAACGGATACGCTCGTAACCGGCGATTTCGCGCGGACCCACGCGTGAAGAATTGCTCCGTTACCTTCGGGAACGCTCTCGGACCTTCGAAAGGGCGCTCTCCTGCGGCCGGGTCAAAGGAATCTTTTTGATTCTGTGTTATCGTAACTTGAAATTGCAATTTTTAAAGTGTACAGTCTTGAAGATATTAGATTCAATATGAAACGTTGAGTTTGTTACCACTTCAATTCTCATCCGTCCCTTGTGTCAATTTGACAAAGTTTTCCCGAAGTAAGTTATACCGTTCTGTTATTCGTAAGGAAATTTGTCCAAAACTTGGTGATTTTTATTTTTTAAATGCGAAACATATAACCGTAAATACCTAACATGTGAATGTTAACTCATCAATTTGAATGAAAAAAACATCGGAAAGTAAACATCTGTCTGTCTTGTTATTTTATCGGCTTTTTTTATCACTGTGTCCTATTTTAAAAAACTGTGGTGCCCAAGGTGGTTCGGAATCCACCGTAATAAAAAGTAAGTACCGCTGAAATAGGCGATAGGGAGAATAATAGGAATTTTTCGCAGCGCACAGATTCGATCATTATTACCTTGTATTGGCTCTACTTGTAGCAAATTTGTGCGCTGCGAAAAATTCCTATTATTTAATATGGCGATCGAGAAAAATTAAAATACAATTAGATAGGGAGAATGTTGGTAAAGGGTAAAAAATGTGGAACAGGATTTGAAATCCTGAGGGGACCAAATATCCATTACATACAATTCAATTTTATCACTGTCTCAATTTGACACCGAGGTACAGATTCAGTTCGCGAAATGAAGGTCCTATTCAAAGTCCTATCCAGGAAAAGATTCAAGGTCCTATCTTCAGTTCTTACAATCGTTATCAATCCTCTTCGTAACCGTAAATTAATAATATTGTCACTCGTCGACGTGACGTTAACTCCGTGTGAATTTTACACACATATAAAATCTCATTTCGTAACGAGCAGGCGAAGCTGGGTCACTCGAAGCGGACATCGCCGTGATGTCGACGACCGGCGCAGTGGTATTTTTGGGTGGTAGTTTGAATGAATTAAATTCGGCTCGGTGTAAGCCCGATCTTGTCCAGATTCTTGATCTTGTCGAGATAACGAACGAGGAAACTCGAGGAAGTGTGGCGTGGTTTTCGTTTCATCGCCACCTGTTCAACACCACGAGAGAGAAATTCAGTACCCGTTTTAATTCTCGAGTTTCTTAATTGGGTTATAAACCTAAGAATCTCGTCCGGTGCTCGGTCACCGTGGCAGATAAAATCGGATGCTCGAGAAGTGACAAATTTCCATAATATAGACTTCTCTAATAACTGAAATCACCTCAACCATCCTGTTCGCGATAGAAATTTCTTTTTTCTTTCAATAATATTAACACTAGACCTATCGACCATCAGAAGTGACGCGTGTTGTATTATAAAAGTAACAAGATCAAATTTTTTTACATACTAACTAAGAATGTGTTTTCTTACTATGTTTATTTTTCTGAAAATATTTTTCTCTTAAATAAAACACAAGAACTGACTCAATTTTTCATCCCAATTAAAAAAATCATGCAGCGAAGCGTTAAAATATATACTGGAATAAAAAAATGTGTTAAATCATTACCGTTGTTGAAAACACCTTTAGAATTTTCATTGTTTGAATGGCGATGGTAGATTTAGTGTAAGTAGTGATTGAAAAATAATGTGCTACTAGTGTTCAATAAATGTAACTATTCAACTAGTGGAAAATTGCAGATAATCGTTTTCGTGATAAATGCATAAGATCCACGGGACGAATAAAACCGATCAACAGAGATACGAATTTCGAGCTTCAGAAGTGTGTCTGTGCAAGGTCTCCTCTTTCCGAGTGCGGACTATGGTTTATGACGTCTGGAGGCTGTATTAGCGGAGGCAGGGTGCGATAGCGGCCACGGTAGGCGATGTTTGGTAGCATGGAAAGCCTGGCCGATTAGTCATCGCGAAACTATCGAGGGGACCATGAATTCTCGTAACGATTACCATTCGTAACGAACGTCCCCGACGAGAGAAGCTACGGGGCAGGTACAAATCGCGCGCGCGGCTCCGTTCTTCTTCGTCTTGTTTATGCGCGCGCGTTTCACGTTATCTTAGCAAGCGTCGCGTTTCCTCCCGGCGAAATTTCCTATCTCGCGAAGCGAACTGTCTGGAAATATTCCGCCGCAGTCGTAACGCAGTGACGTAGCCGCTTTTCAAGTCGAGGAATCGCGTCGTACATGTGCTCCGCGAGATTAACGGCGGTAACCGGCGAGTACGTCGAACCGAGCTATTCGAACAGAGAAGTACCATTAGCTCGCTTGGGAAAAGTCCGCTTTTAATATGCCCCTCCTAGTGGAGAAATTACTAGGGGAAAAAAAACCTTTTTCCTTCGCCGAAGTTTCTAGCGTCGACGAGGTGTGTATACGAACCGACTAATTGCAGACCTGTTACGTTAGGGTAAATACCGTTCCTTAAATGTTCTGTCTTTGAAATAAACTTCGATTGTGATTTTAAGAAGAAACTGCAGGAAATGTACGGATACTATTTTTATTTTGAAAATACAGGGTGAGTCTCGTTACACGACGACTTCAAATAACTCCTAAGTTATTTGTTGTATAAAGAAGTTTTTTTTAATGAAATTTTATATTTATTCTCTTCTTGGTTAAAGATTTTAAATTATTGAATGGTTCAAATTGTATTTTGAGGAATTACTTGAGGAATTTACTATTTTAATCGTAATAACGAATATTTATGTTCGGAATTTTTCTTGTCGCTTGTATTATACCAACCCTCGTACGATCCTCTGGCTCTATGAAAGATGCTAACCCTTCGTCGCTTCGATTTTTCAAATCGTAAATGAACCAACTGTTTATTTTACTAACTTGTTAACAGAAAATTATACGTGAAACGTAATCCATTAATTTTATGCAGAATTACATCTACAGCCAAGTCAAACATTTCATAATATTTCGAAACAGAAAATAATAAGTTGGGAATATTTATTAGTAGCCAGCGGATCTTTATGCAAAATAAAAATATTCTACCTGAATTGCAACAAACTTAATATATTCAATAGATTGCAAATAATAGCATATTTAAATTCTTCTAACGTTTCTACTGTTTTAAATTCCACCTACTCAGTTTATTTATTAGTACATTGATAAATTATAATAAAGGTGGTTCGGAACTCACGTTAAACAGCAAGTCCCGCTGACAAGGCGATGGTGAGAGTGGAAAGAGGGGGAAGAGGATTGGTAAATGAATTTGAAACCCTGAGAGGACCAAATATCATGTTACATACTAATAGTTACTGATATAAATTATAATATTAAATTATTCTATTTTCAAAGGACACCATACAGACACAGAGCGTGTCAAGCATCAGCTCTTTAGTATCGTGTGCTTTCCCCGCTCTGAAAAAAATGGTGGAAGCAATAACGAGTCACGAACCTCGACGAATCTTCGGGGAGATGGTCGTTGAATTGCTACGGTATCTATCGAGTGATAGTTTCAGGGTATCCAGGACGATCCGTCTTGCTCACATTGTGTCTGGAGGGTACTTGTAACGGACCCTGAAATGTCGGTCCGTGACGACTTCTTTCGAACGATGACCAGCGATTCTCGGAGCCGGCTGTGTGCTGACGATTGCCTTCGATCCCTTTTCCGACACACCCTCGCGCCGTTACGAGATGCTATCCATCCGTTGTACCCATGGATCATCGATGATGTATGCTCTCGAGGACTGCCGGCGGTGTTCGAGTCAGCCGGAGAAACAGTGTCCCGCTCTGACACGGGAATCGTGGAGAAAATACCAGATCGATCGATCGCCAGATAGAAACGGAGGCTTTCTCCGATGATAGAGCATCTTCTGTGTCCGCGCGATATCCATACATGCTGATCCAGTAACGGAAACTCCTATGTTTCGGTGGGGACGTTTTATGGTGGTCTAGAATCATCGCTTTAGGACATTGTTCAAGGAACTCTGCTCTCTGTTCACTGACCTATAACACTTTCGTCTTTCAAGGTTCAGCTTTGTTAGCTAGACAGAAAAGTTATAAAGCGAGTTAATGTCCACTCTGCAAGCTTCAAAGAAAAAAATATCTAAGAATATTGTTAAATCCTAAACGCACAGTCTGTTACCCTCAGCAAAGAAGTTTCACTTCAAATTTTTTTAAAAGACTGTGCGTTTAGGATTTAACAATATTCTTAAATATTTTTTTCTTTAAAGCTTGCATAATGGACATTAACTCGCTTTATAACTTTATAACTTTCTGATCCAACGGAAGTCGAATGTCGGCGCGAAAATTTGAACGGAGAATAATTTGGAATATTGCAGTCATCCAGTTCTGAGAGATGTTGAAAGTTCCAAGTCTCTAGCTCATCGGGAAGTTAGTTTAAAATCAATTGCAATATTTGTACTGAACAGACAAACAGACAGACAAGAAAAGGAGCTAATAAAAAAACATGGTAATATCAAGAAAGTGTGGATGTGTTCCCGTGAAAGCTATACAGCGAAAAGTACGTCAATAGTAATCATTGTAACCAGCGAAGAAAATTTTATTTTTAAGATTGAACGGCACTTCTAAACTAGTGGAATATGCAGTAGAGTTTTCCCTGTTGAGGAAAAACAGAGTATACATATACAGGTTTCATTGAGTTTGCAAATAAGTTCGTTTGATTTCTGTGATTTATTCCACTGTACAAAACCGAACGAATTTATTCGCCAACCGAATAATTTGAATGAAGACCGTTGGGACGCAAAATCGAAGAAAAATTCAGCGTGCAAATAGGTTAGAATCGACGTTCGAAGGTATCATAACAAAACGAAGCCAGCTATTCGACAAAAATTCTCCGCTAGGAGGCAGGACGATGTTGCTTTACAATTCGCAGGGGGGACGTACTCCTTTGCAATTAGGAGCTGTCCTGTCGGAGCCGGTCGTCACGGTCGGAACACTTGTTTCCGCCGGGAAAGGCGATGGAATTCGGTTGACCCGTGTACCCGACAACACTCGTAACATCCATTTCGCCTTTTGTTTTCGTTCGGCTTTCATTCCCGCGATATCAGGCACCCGGCAATAACGCACGTCGCCGGAGAACGACGGCAAGGTGCAGGACACGGTGCCCGTTGACTGAACGCGCAGCAGCTTTGCTTTACGGCGCGGTTGAGTGACATTTAATACCGAACATCGCCCTTTAGCGCCTTTACCGGGCCCCGAGTGAGAGAGTCGGACCCCATCACGCCGGGGCCCGGCTACATACCGACGCGACTGGCCGTTGCTAATTTTCCGAGAGTTTCGCCGCGAGTGCAAAGCCGCTCCGGAGTTTCGACCTCTGCTTCCCGTGGTCGATGAAAGTAATCGAAGAAAGTAACGGGGGCCGGTCGGGTAACGGTACCCGACGTCCAAAACCGACGATGGAATCGAGCGGCGCAAAGAATGGTATCTGATAATATTTCGGGTATTGAATTCGTCTTAACGACAGCTATAACATTAAGAAATCAGAAATGTAATTAAACATTTAATATTTGTGTATAGAAGTTTGTTTAAACACTATGAACTTTGTTGCTTTCAACTTGCTTTAGCTGCTGTCGCAGAATCATGAAAATAACTGGGAGGAGACGCATCCTGCACCCTTGCGATCCTTTTCTTTTTGTTAACACTATAACTACCGGACAAGTCAAAATGACTGATGCGAATTTTTTTCGATTAGAAATATTAAAGGTATAAATATGTTTTTTTGAGAAATTTTTTTAGTAAACTTCTCTATTGAAGTACATATTTAAATATCCCGTGTACGAAATCTAAATAAATGCCATATTGTCATTATTAGAAGGCAATGTATGCCAACTGCGTTTAGTGCTCGGTAGTTCTAGTGTTAAGGGGATAACGTAACCCCTAATTCCAGAGTATTTATCAGTGTTTCCAACCCCTAAGCTAGAATCCGAAGGGTGGTATCTCGATTTTTTCCCCTACTTTGGACGCTCGTATTTTTATCAACCCTCCTCTTTAAAATGAGCCCTTACACAGGTCGTAAAATGCTCGAATAAGGACAAACAATTGTTTCTCGCAAACACTGTTTTACCCTTAAATCTAGTAATATTTAGGGGTTACGTTACCCCGTTAAGGATGTGGCTAAAACCCGGCGAACCCGTAATCCCCCAGGGATTAAATAACACCACTCCTGTTCGTTTCTCGTTCAGGGCACCCTTGCGATCCTGAAAACGAGTCCTCGTGTGTCCACTAACGCCATTTTTACGACACGTGTCCTCGCGGAGAGGTCGCGATCGAGCTAATTAGTGTACGAAGCGACGGGCAAAAACAATGCTCGCCTCTAAATACAACCGTTTTTCTGAATCACCATTCCGCCGGAAGAAATATGGCGGCCGTTAACCGGGACGTTTACTGCACCGTGAACAGAGCCACATCGGCGAGATTTGCAAACATCTCGCGCGGAAGGGCGTGACCACGGGGCCCCGCGATATTCCACTGCCGATCGCAAAACACTTTCGGCCGCGTTTTACGTCCCGGCGAGATACAGGTATCGAGTCGGCGGTCTCCAGCCGGCTCGCGAAGGGATTCCTTCTGTACACCTGACATCGTTCCGGGGGATCCTCCGCCGTCTCCCCACGACGCTGAGCGTTTATTAAACGCGATTAAGCGTTGTTTATTCGCCAGTTACCAGCGCGAACGTCGCCGCCGTTGCTCGCTACTTTGTACCGTGCGCTCGGAAAAATTGCACCGCCATACCATTGTCCGTTCTCGTATCTTTATGACGGCTCTTTCGCCTAATTTGCACGCGGCCGGACGCAGGTGCACGGGTCAACCGAAGGTGAACGGCGAACTTCTCGCCTTTTATGAGCTTTATTGATATCCTGTTCCTCTTCTGCGCCACGGGGACTTCGTGCGATCTGGAATCATTTTGCTCGAGCATCATCTTCGTGCAAGCCCTTACGAACATTCCTGTTGAGCGCCATTTTGTTTAGAACGCATTTTATTCTGTGTTATTTGTGCGGGACGAAAGGTCCAATAACTTCCAGGTGAAAAACTAGTCTATCAGCAATGGTGAATCTTGCAAATGGCAATAAAGTAGTAAGAAAAGATCCTATGTAAAATTCAATCTTTGAGAGAAGCTCAGTGAAATTGTCCGATTACTTTTCAGGATGTTATAACGATTTAAACGCCGAACTCTTTACTGCGCTGTATACTTCTAATTTTCTTGATGATAAAGTAGTCTATTCTACAACCAGCGGTGCATCATGAAAATTGCAATAAAATGGCAAGAAAAGATCCTATGTAAAATTCAATCTTTGAGAGAAGCTCAGTGAAATTGTTGTCCCATTATTTTTCAGAACATTACAACGGTTTAAACCCCGAACGCTTTACTGCAGTTTACACTTCCAATTTTCTTGATGATAAAGTAGTCTATTCTACAACCAGCGGTGCATCTTGAAAATTGCAATAAAATGGCAAGAAAAGATCCCATGTAAAATTCAATCTTTGAGAGAAGCTCAGTGAAATTGTCCAATTATTTTTCAGGATGTTATAAGGATTTAAACCCCGAATTCTTCACTGCGGTGTACACATCGAATTTTCTCGATGAAGAAAGTGGGATTCGAATAACTTCGCAGCCAGTCATAATTCTCCCCAGTTTATTTCTCGTCGCATCAAACACCTCTCGCAGATACATAAGTATCGTATCGTGCGCGCAGCCGAAACGTGTTCTGCGAGCGAAGACATCCATGAGTTTCTGGCGTAATTAGAAAATCAGCAGGGGTGTAATAGACAAATTACTTAAAGCGGTGAGCTCTTGTGAACGGGATAATACTGGCGCGCACGTTCGAGAGTCCGTAGGCATTCCGCGCCGTAAACTAATCAGAATCGATTTTAATTACGATGACGTCTATGGGCCCCTTATAATCGTATTCCCGTGATAGCGGCCCGTTGAGTTATCGGACGTTTATGGTCGTGTCCGTTATACGGTTTTACACTAGGAACGAATGCTAATAACAAATATGGTGCTAAAGGTGGCCGGTGTCGTTACCGACTATCCATAACCTTTCGTTCTACGCTCGCAGACTCGCGCGAGGTCGATGGAAAACGCATGCTGCACGGGAATCGACTAATCGATACGCCTCGACGTGTGACAAAGTGATCGCCCGTCGCTGGGACTCGTAGAATCATTCGTAAATCAGTAATGTGTACGTGAAATACGATGAGGCCTCTCGGACGACTAACTCTTTTATAACTATCCGGTGACCATGGTTCCCATGAACTGTGCTGATACACCATGGCTCATTCAATCGACCATTCGTCCTAAACATAATCTGGACTTTTAATCCTTTAATTATGCTCATAAGCTGCGACATCGGTGCTCTTGAAATTTTTTAAACCTGCCCACTGCTTTAAATTGCAGCTAATCACTTTTGTCTACTTATTAGTCATCACTGGACTGCGGATGTTTATACATGTATAGTGGAATGTAGTAGATGAAATTCAAAAATGTTGGAATGTTTTCAAAATTGAAGATGTCGATTAAAATCATTAAGGGAAGAAATAACATTTAATTTTTCATTGCAGACAATCACTTATGAGTCACAAGCAGACTGCGAATTTCATGTATTTATAACAAACACGAGTAAATCGAATGCAATATAATTATACAACACATTAACAACTCATTAAAACGATTGAGGAAATAAATACATATCTGCGCAGCTTCTGTATCTTGAAAATAATGTCCACAAATATTCATTCTGCATAAAAATCCGCAGGATTGGACGCTGGTCAAAGAAAATGGTGCTTGACGACTATCCTCCAGATTTTCCAAAAGTAAAGTGTATATAAATCTTCTGTGCCAATAAATGTACAGCCATCTTGCGCAATGTTTTATACAATGCAATGCATACATACAGTCTTTTCAACCCTCGGTGACAAATTGACACAGTGATAAAAAAAATCGATAACATAACAACTCAAACAGTTACTCTTCGATGGTTTTTCTCATTCAAATTGATGAGTTAACATTTACATCGTAGGTTTCTACGGTGATATTTTTCGCATTAACACTAGAACTACCGGACCAGTCAAAATGATTAATGCAAATTTTTTTTCGATTAGAAATATTAAAAGTATAAATAGCCAACAACCGTAGTCCCGTTGAAAGCACCGGTTCTCGTTAGATCACCGAAGTTAAACAATGTGGAACGTGAACGGCACTAGGATGGGTGACCGTCTGGTAAAAAACCGGAAAGTGACCCACCCGAGGTGTTTTTCACGTGTTGTTGGCAAAAGGTGGTTCGGAACCCACCATAAACAGCAGGTCTCGCTGAAAAGGCGATGGTGTGAGTGGAAAAGAGGGGGATTGGTAAATGAATTTGAAACCCTGAGGGGACCAAATATCATGTTACATATTAAAAGTATAAATGTGGTTTTCCGAGAAATTTCTTTAATCAACTTCTCTGTTGGAGTACATATTTAAATAAAACTTGCACGAAATCGAAATAAACGTTAGATTGTCGTTATTATAAGGCAATCTTTGCCAACTGCGTTTAGTGCTCGGTAGTTAAACAGGAGTCTACGAAAAATCGTGACGAAGGATCGTACGGATCGTGTCCGGGACGAATCCGTAGATTTCCCATGGACGGGGCGGCGCTAACGAGCCCGCGAGTGATCATAAAGGCCGGGCGTCGATAAATTTCGATCGGTGATCGTGGTCCGTGGTTCCCGCGCCGTAGCGCAGCGCGTCGTCCCGGCCTCGTGCGTTCTATTCCGTATAAATTAAACAAACCGGCGTCTTTCACGGGCGCGGGACGTTGTCGTTTATCGACGACAAGGCTCGCTTTGCATCTATCGTACCGAAGAACGTGGCCGGTTGATCGAGGAATTCCAGGGATTCCCATGTTGGGCTGCAGGTGCACGTTCCCCGTTGTGTCCCGGGTTCTACGTAGGAAACGTGCGCGACGATCATTGCGTGCCCGGGAAGCCCCACGGCACTCTTTAACGTTGCTCCCCCGGAGCCCGAGCTCGTACTTTCGCCGGTAGAAAAACGACGAGTACCGACATATTTCGAAAATGTCGTTACTCACCGACGTAGACGACCCTAGGTGGACAACGAACGACGTCCTTCCATATCTCTCTCGCATCTCTCTCTCTTTCTCTTGTCGCGAACCGGCCAACGAGTCGGCGAACTCCAAAGGGCTTCGATGAATTAAACGAGTCAGCTTTATGAGTTATCCGCGGACTGGACTCGTACGTCGCGAGAAACACCGGCGAGTAGACGGACTCGCGACTCGAAACCACTCGACCCACCTGCCCACGTAAATTCTCCGTCCACCGCCCGGTGAAACGCTTAGGAAGAATGGCACTAATGTCCCACACCTGTCTCCACCCGAAATCTTACCGAGATCTCGATCTGTCAGCTACCGTGTCCGAGTTTCACAGGCGGTTCCGGAGATTCGGCTGAATTTATTGTTTGTTTGTGTTTGGTATTTGGAAAGAATCATGCACCTCTTTGGTTAATAATCTCTGAGGATTTTAGAAAATATATATATTTTACTTTTCTTGTCTGTGTTTCTTTACAACCCTTCATAGTACAAAGCTTACCTTAACCATATTATTTGGCAATGTACCTTTGTTACACGAACCCTTTAGGGAACTGAGGATCCGTGAACTATAAATGCGTTGGACTTGCGTGAAGAAAGAAGGGAGCATTTGTCGGGTGTCGGATATTTCGAATAGGTTGAAGTCAATTGTTCCACCCGCGTGACACGGTTCACAGAAACACTTTATTTGCACTGAGGCTACGGAGGCGTTTAGTCCCGAAAGAACAGCTTCTCGCAGGGGAGAGTGTTCAACTCGTTCTCTCGCAGGGGAGAGATTACCGATCGATTTCGAAACGTGCTCGTAGCTGTTAGAAAATTCGCGTGTTCTCGCAGAGGAGGTTACAACGGAACGGTTGTTATTATTACGGCTGGGGGTACTATTTACCGGAATCAATAGGTGCCCCCACCACGCTCATACACGGGAGAGAGAACATCAAGGGTGGGGGGGTATTCGAGACAACAAGTATACCGAATATCGTTAATCTCCCAGATATGGGTGACGCTCTTCTTGTTCGAGTTAATTAAATATAGGTTATTATACATTATGCAGGGTGTCCCAAAACTACCCTAGGAGCCGAAAATAGGAGGTTCCTTGGGTCATTTGAAGCGACATTTTCCTTTGCAAAAATGTTATCCGCGACTTTGTTTAGGAGTTATTAACGAAAAATACGGACCAATCAGAGCGCGACCTAGACGCGAGTTGGCACAGTCGGCCAATGGACAGTTGGCGCGCCGAGCCGATTTTACCAACTCGCGTCTAGGTCGCGCTCTGATTGATCCGTGTTTTTCGTTAATAACTCCTAAACAAAGCCGCGGATAACATTTTTGTTAAGGAAAATGTCGCTTCAAATGACCCAAGGAACCTCCCATTTTCGGCTCCTAGGGTAGTTTTGGGACACCCTGTATAGGATATACAACATAAAAATATTTGGGTGACGGGACCCCCACGGAAGCATACCCGTCACCCAGATATGGGTGACGTGGCGACGAACGTGTTAATGGACAAAGAGGGAACCGGCCCTACGGAGACGCGAATGTTTGTGGGTGGATAGAATCATGTGATTCGAGTTTTGTAGTTCTCTTTTCTGGGAGCAAGCAACTTTCGCGTCGAGGTACAGTTCCCATACGTATCGAAATCCCGTTGGGAAACTGTATACATACGTGAAGGTGCACCTGCGACCCACTACGAACCCTCTACACGGAATTCCATCGGTGACAAACGACTAAGCGTGAGAGCTGCGGTGTAATTTATAATTGCCCTTCCGGAAACAAGGCGCGTAGAAATCGTCTGGACCCGGTCGAGAACTCTCCATTAATAACTGAGGTGACCGTTCAGTAAGGCACTGCTATGGTGCTCATCTATTCTCGTAGTAAATGAATAAATTGTAGTTAATAATAATAATAATTTATTTGATTTCGGCCCCGCGGTTAAGAAATTAGACTTGGCTTTACAGATCTACTATATCACTCATCCTTCCATCCATTCTTCCATATCCTATGCCATTTGTTAATCTAATCTAGTCAAACCTAATCCAATCTAATCTGCTCTATCCTAATCTATCCAAATAAAATGTAGTTATTAGTGACTAAGATGTTAACTTGTTCATGTGTTGAAAAAAAATGAATGAACGAAGACCTGGATCAAAGTAGACTGTCCAAGACGTTGTGTTGGATTATCAATAAATTACCAGCACAATGAACTTATTGTTCGTTTATATCCATTGTTAATCGTATCAGGGGCAATCATTATAACCTAGCCGCCTCTCTGCATCGTGTAAATATTATCGATGATCCCAGTTGCAAGTGTAACTCAGCCTCTGAGGACTTGGATCACGTATTATAGCAGTGCTGTTTATATGACTCCCAAAGAATTAAACATGTAAATAATTTACGTAAAATTAAGTTTTTCTTACCATTAAAAGCGGACCTCTTCTTTGCAGAACGAAATGTCAAAGCCTGTGAATTTATAAATGTATTCAAACTGTAAAACTAATTTATCTTTCTTAAAGCCGAAATAAACCTACAATAGGTTTCAGTGGCTCAATAAAAAAAAAAAAAAAAATAAAGACAAGTCTTATTTTACAAATACCAGTGTGCATTTATTCACACCCATATCCAATACATTGTTTTCGGCTTCCGGTTGCTTATTCGACTATGTAAACGCCAGAAATCGTCTCGGTCGAAGGGCTATCGCGAACTCGAATCATCACGCGATCCTACAGGGCCTGATGTCGTCCATAAATCATTGCTTCGAAACAATCTCCAATCAGCTCCCGGTAGTCGAACGTAACACAGTCGCCGCGTACCCCGATAAAGGATCCCCTTTTTCGTGTATTCAATTTCACGTGTGCGTCGTCCAGGGTGACCCATATCAATATCTGATGGGACACGGTGGGCCCCGATCCTCAAGACAAATGATCGCCGCGCGTGCGCGCGCGCGCGCGCTCCTCGTTTAAGGACTCTCGATCGGAACACGTCGTCCGTCGCGTTTCCATAGCGTCGACCACCGTGCAGAACGAGCAGCCGTTTCTCTCCGCGCTCGTGGAAATAGTGTCCGGCTTGGAATTCCACAGATAAGATAAAATACGGGCGCGGATAATCTAACACGCTCCTTCTCGTATTCCGATGGTTTAATTTCTCCGTTGTCGCGCGCGGTACACGCTCGGTTCACCCTGGTTCCGGTTACTCGCTTAGCGTTCCTGTACAGACGGTTCCATAACACGAAAGCTCAGTTTTCCAGAGGATAACCCATGTACCTTTTAGAACCATCGAAGGACTGCCGATTTTTGCCGCATACTTTCCTAGCCACCCCTAATTTTTGTATATTCTAACTTGCGCTATTTTTTTTTCTTTTTTTTTAATTTGGAAATCTCATATGAGATTTATTGCAACATAATGCTTAGTACAGAGTATATAGTATAGTATAACAAAAATATTATAAGCAATAGAAAAATCAAAAATACTTAAGCACGTAGGTTACATGAATTTAAAAAGGCTATTATATATAAACAAGCACTAATATTGGGTTTGCGCTATTTTCTTAGTTTATTCTATATCTAAATTTTTCATTTTCAAATAACCACTTATGAATAATTAAATTGTATCACGTCCGTAGTTTGTATTTCGTTTAGAAATTGTACTTAATAAATATACTTATATTAAGTATCCGGAATACAACACAATGAAGATGTTGTTTCAATTGAACATAGTTGATTAGAGTAATTAGACTATAGAATTTGACCAACCAGACGGTTCCATTACACGAAAGCTCAGTTTTCCAGAGGATAACCATGTACCTTTTAGATCCATTGAAGGATTGTCGAGTTTTGGCGCACAGTTTTCCATGTCACCCCCAATGAACATGTTTTTTCAATTGAACATAACGATAATTAACTTAACACTTTTTCAGTCGAAGGTGTTTTAACTTGAAAATTAAATATTTCATCCAACGAATAATTCCATTGATTAATTCCAGAATCAATATGTTTTCTCCGACTCATATAGGACTCAAAATAATTTAGAATTTAACCTTAACAAAGAGTTGAGAGCAAAGTAAAATAGATAACAGAAAATGAAGGACTTAGAATAATTGATTTGAAAGTAAAATTAGATATGGAACTAAATAGAACCTTAAGGAAGTAAACCTATAATAGGGTCCCTTAATCAGGAAACTCTATTTGCATTTTAATCCTTTGCAGTCGGAGTTAATTTAACTTGAAAAATTTTCACGATAAGTCTAAACGTAAATACACCTTTTTCCTTGATTTTTGAAAAAGTGGTTCATTCGCTATGAAACGCGCTGTAGCCGAGTGAATCTTATATTACCCCGAACGGATCGGGAATGCGTTTCGGCGAGTGTTCCGTCGTCGAAAAAGGAATTCCGCGGGGCGGAGGCGCGTGTGGGAGTGAAAACGGCCGATTGCGAAACGAAACGATAGGACACTAGAGTTGTCGTTTTGCCGGGGTTCGTTTAAGCGTGGTGGCAAACGTGTCCGCCTCTTAACTGATATCCGATACCGGCTTCTGCGAACGTACTCTCGCGCCGCTCGCCAGAAAGAAAGTCAGGTGTTTAACGTTTAAGTAGCCAGGGTAACGGTCTCGTTGGATCGCGGAACGCCGATGATCCGCCGATTACTGACCGGCCGAATGCCTCCTGTATCGGTTCCTATTCATTTTTTATCTGGAAAGTGTAACTGAAAGGAACCACTTGCCCTCGATCCTTATCGGAACAGATGCCGACGCTCTCCTCCGTGCGATATTCCGACCGCGATACCTGCTTCATTTTATATCCTGGAGAAGGAGTACTCGCTCCCCATCAACAGTCGGCACGCCTCTCAAACAGAACGTGAATGACTGTTTGAAATGAGAAGTGGGTCGACGAACTTGTCCATGGAAATTCGACGCTGTCGCAACGATAGGAAAACCATTTAACCCTCATGCGCTCCTGAAAAACAGCTGCATAAATGAGACTAGGATGAAACTATAGAGTGGGTGAACCCTGAGAAACGTACGAGGGTTAAAACTGTCAAGATAATTAACCCTCATACGCTCCTGAAAAACAGCTGCATAAATGAGACTAGGATGAACAATTCTACAGTATGTGAAAATATTGAATGGGTGAATTTTCACCCTGAGAAACGTACGAGGGTTAAAACTGTCCAGATAATTAACCCTTATACGCTCCTGAACAATAATGCATAAATGAGACTAAGATGAATAATTTTACAGTATGGAAAATATTGAATGGATGAATTTTCACCCTGAGAAACGTACGAGGGTTAAAATTATTAAGATGATTAGCCCTCATACGCTTCTGAAAAATAGCTGCATAAATGAGACTAGGATGAACAATTTTACAGTATGTGAAACTATAGAATGGGTGAATTTTCACCCTGAGAAACGTACGTGGGTTAAAATTATTAAGATGATTAGCCCTTATACGCTCCTGAAAAATGGCTGCATAAATGAGACTAGCAAGGAGAGTGCACCAACGACGTCTCACCGATTTAGTTGAGACTCTGTATGCTTATAGATTTCGATCTCCCATTTACGAATATATACCATTATAGACGCTAACACTCAATAGTTGTCGAGATATTCATAAACAAAGTTCTTACATTACTGCTTAAATCTGCTGTTGTAGAGTAGGTATACTTCCACCCGGTGGGCTAGGGTTCGATTCTCGTTTGGTGAAAATTTTTTTTTCATATTTATTTATATTATTTATTCAACAACAAGTTAAAGAACAAACGTATTAATAAATTATAAATAAATTAGCCGAAATTAATGAAATAGAAAGTATCCCCTCGTGTCTGAAAACAGAAAAAATAAAGTAAATATGGGAAGAGAAAATATGGTATACGATAAATTTAATAATATTGCACTTACATATTTTTAATTACAACAGTGGTACGTGTCGTAAAAGCATACGTAAGCACTTTGTTTATGAATATCTCGACAACTATTGAGTGTTAGCGACTATAATGGTATATATACGTAAATGGGAGATCGAGATCTATAAGTATACAGAGTCTCAACTAAATCGGTGAGACGTCGTTGGTGCACTCTCCTTGTAGGATAAATAATTTTACAGTATGTGAAACTATTGAATGGGTGATTTTTCATCCTGAGAAACGTATTAGGGTTAAAACTGTGAAGATGATGCAACAAAATGTCACAAAACGTATTGTAAATAATGTAAGGAAAATCCGTAAGGATCTGATCTTCTTCTTGCGATTCGTCAATCGTAATTCTACAACTTTACTATTACTTTCCATTCTTCGTTATTCCAATTTGAGTAATATATACGTCTGTACACACATACGATACACGCATCAACCCCATAATTACGAACAGGTACAATGTATCTCCTCGCCGAGACCACTTGCACTCTTCAAGCGACTAAAATAAAATAGATTTCCGGCTCGTTGGAAGGGCGACCACCCGCTCCATCGAGGTAGCTTCATTAAGCCACTGAGCCAGTTCGAGGCAGTGCCTAAAAGCAACGAGACAATAGAAATTCTCTTAAGATGACGTGAACGGGAGGCAAGCCTGCCAACGAGTGGTAGCGACGCGCGACGTCGAGCAAACCAGTCCCGCTGACATCGAACCTGAAGCGAGTGAACTGCTGATCGGTTGGCGGCGACGACGCGACGCGCGGAGAAAGACGGAGCAGCGGCGGGCCTTAGAATCGTTAGCGCGTAAGTCGCTGAAAAATCCCGTCGACAACGATGACATCCCACGAGCCATCAAACAAAGCACGGCTGGCCGCACAAAGGCTTCACGGATAAACCGTGTAAGCATGCACGGGTCCCGGCAGCCATTCAACCATCGACAGATGCACTCGCAAGCGTCGAGTGGCGGCCAGTCGAAGGGAACGGACAGGTTTCCAGAGGCGACGCAGCGCGATGGTGCGGCGCACGAGGAATCCCCATGGGTGCCGAAGGATTCTCGGAATAGCTGGTGGTTCGAACGATAACGGGTAGGGTCGCGGTTGACCCGCGAGGCCGCATTGTAGCCGGTAGCGGGTGACAATGGAGGTTCGTCTAGAATCCACGATGCGAGACTCGCCTACTACACTGGCGGCGCGTCTCGGACTGCGAGCGCATCTCGCGCGTCACAATACCGGCGCATAGATAATACCCAATCACAGCGGTGGTTGAATGCCAGAGCCGGCCATAATAGCCCTAATGCAACCGGTGAATAGGCCCTCGTTGCTTGCGCAACAGACGTGTTCGCTTCCTCTCGCTTCTCCGAGCCCCGCGTCCGGCTCTTGTGTACATATTTCTCGGTGAATCTTTTCTTCCTACCCTCGGCCACATCCGCGTTCCCCCACCTCTTTCTCCTCCCTTTCCCTCGGACGGTATATATCCTTCGTCATTGAAAGTGTCCGTGAGGTCTGAACCACGTCGGTTCATCTCGATCGGTGCACGTCGGACGACGCACGCAGGCTCTCCGCACCGTTCCTCGCCGTCCTTCCGAACGATCCACCGAGGATCGGCCGAGGTATAGTTAGGTCGATTGTTGTGCCGCGGATCCACCGCATTGTCGGTTCCCGCATTTTTGTTTCTCGTAATGAACTATTGATCGCGCAGTCCCGGCGATCCTTTCACGCCGCCATCGGGACCGGCCACGGTTAAGGTCCTCGACGAGACCAGCCAGCGGGAAGATCGCCATCCATGGCTCGGATCGTGGACTAGAACGACCGATGGGGGCCAAAGGGGGGGACAGAACGGGGCTGGAAGGGGCGAGGAGAGTGGGCGCACGTATTCACGGATCATTACGCGACAGTGACGAATTATAACGACGCGACCGTAATGCGTCTCCTTGTACAGCCGGGGCAGCGTTTTTGCCACCGAGACACTGGGATCGATAGAAGATCGAGAGAGAGAGAGAGAGAAGGGGTGGCGGACGCGGGGACGAGAGAGCACCACACGATGCGGATACCGAAAGGAGAGGAACAGCCAACAGCCCCACGGTGCTCTCTCCGGTGCATCCTGCCTCGTAAACCTGTTCCCTCTTTTCGCCGCTCGGGAACCGCTTTTATTTACGAGTGTCTCGCGTGCCGCGGAATTTCGAATTCGTTCACGGCTACCGATCCGCGAGGCGGTGGTTCTAGCAGCTCCGGGGGCCCCGAAACTGGGCGTGTCGTAACGGGTGGCCCCGGCTTCCATTAATGCGGCCCCTCTCTGCCCCCTGGAGCCCAAGAACTCCTGCGTTTCGAGCTTTCGACGCGTGCACGGAAGCCGAACGATTAAATGATCGCACTGTTCTCGATGTAATTTATGGGAATTATTAATCGTACGCTGGCTTCGCCATTTTTAGACGATCACCCACCTTTTTTTTATTGAGCCACTGAAACCTATTGTAGGTTTATTTCAGCTTTAACAAAGATACACTAGTTTACAGTTTAATTACATTTACAATATGACTAACCACTAGAGATGCAGATCACAATCGTTTAAAAACTGAAAGATAAATCACCCACCTTTTCGTCGCATCCGAAGCGAGGGGAAAGTTATTTTGTATACTATTATATATACGTTTTTATGTTATTATTTACATATGTGTGTTGTAATTAGAGGTCTGCTTATGGGAGACGAGCTATATTAGTTTTGCACACGGTTTACTGATAAACTGATTTATTGTAACACAGGAAGAATACAAACGTTGTGTTCTCTCGGACGTACATACACACTCTGAATCAAGACGTTCTGTCTGGGTCAGTACATACACTAATTATAAATTAGTACACGGCAGGTGTCAGCATAGGCAATTTGTACATATGGCTTTGATCTTCGTTATCGACAGACTTGTCGTTATTACATTCAATAAATTGTGCTTGCAATAAATAAAGAGAAAGATAAAAGACATACACAAAGAATAATGGTACAATCGATGTGATATTATCTTATAATTGTTCGTAGTTGCTTTTTAAAATTTTGTGACTTTTAGTAACTGAAAGTTAGTTAAAAGGATATAAAATTGTTTGTCTTCTTTTATCGAGGCTCGTCGAAATTAATCGTGATTCTTGTTACACAATATTATCACCGACAATGTACGTTATAGATTTTATTGCAGATATAAAACGAAGCGAAAACATCCTTAAAATTCATGAAACGTCCTCTCGAGCTGGGGCTAAGAAGCCATTGTGTATTTTACGAGCGTATAAAGTTCGCATCTATTGTGGCATCATGAGAAATTCAGATTGCCCGTCGTGTGAGAATCAATTACGCGTTCTACGAACTCAGTTTTATGCATGTAAATCGTGATCGGTAATTGGGAAATGATGAGAAGAAAATTATGAATATAATTGAACACTGTCTTGTTTCAAATCAGATGATCACTTCGCGATCTTGATGTACGTCTAGATATTATAAGCGGTCTGTAAATTTGTTGTATATCCAGTAGCTAGAATTATTTAGAACGTTTAAAATAATCTTGTCACGATTTTATCTTACAATTATTTATTTATTTATTTATTTATTGATGCCGTAAACCATTAGTAAGATACCAGCGTCACCCGTAACAACAGTGTTTATAATAATAAATGCAGTACAGAATATCCGAGAAGAAAAAGGCTGATGCAATTACGAACAATTTCTGTGTGGGAGATCGTGCGAATGAGAGTAAACGACTCTCATCGACCTTTACACCACTGCAAGGTATTCTATGAATCATTTTGTTTCATTCAACCGTGACCCACACCTTCGCCGGCCGTGGACATCAATGAAAACCGCTTTGCGTGGGTTTGCAAGACCATATTTACGATTGTTGATAGGCAAATGATACAAATGTTATGTCACTTTTACTGCCTACTACTGCAATCTATATTCTAATGCACCGACTGTCTCGCAACTCACGTACAATCGCGGAATAGCTAATAACCCCAGCGGACATAAATCATATAGTGAGACATACATTTTCAAAACCGAACGTTACACATAAATAGGAACGGATTTAACTCTCATCCACATGGGTAAATTATTTATATGTATTTTATACGAATTTGAAATAGGTACCCGGCCATCACGTCGTGTGGATGAGGGTTAATAAAAAATCCAAGACTCTTTAATCTGTGAAATCTATAAACATTTGTCTCGATATCAATATAAATACATGTGTATAATACAATCTGCTCGACGCGAACAGATTTAATAAAAAATCTGAGACTCTTTAATCTGTGAAATCTATAAACATTTGTTTCGATATCAATATCTGTAAAAATGGTAACTGTACTTGAAACGATTCCAATTATCTGAATATAAATACATGTGTATAACACAATCTGCTCGACGCGAACAGATTTAATAAAAACTCCGAGACACTTTAATCTGTGAAATCTATAAACACCTGTCTCGATATCAATATCTGTGAAAAATGGTAGCTATACGTGAAACAATTCCAATAAAAATCCAATCTGCATAAAAATCACGTATAACACAATCTACTCGATTACAATATATTTGCTCCCACTCGATGGTAACAATATTAAAACCAAACCAACTTTTTTCGAGCATCAAATCAGAAAGTGATGTTCGTGAGTCACGCAATGCGGCAAGGGTTGTCACGCGGTTCGTGACGTTGCAGAGAGTGGTTTGAATTCTTTGAATTCTGCACTCAGAAATCGGCCGTTTTCCCCACCGTGCGTTCGAAGCGTTCGTGCGGTTTGCTCGCTGATGGTTTTGACGCTAAGTAACCGCGGAATTACGTGATCGATAAGGTTCGAGGTCGCGGAGGATCATAAATTATCGTTGCTTATCCGTTGTCGGAGTCTGTGGTTCCCACGTGGTAATGAGACAAGCGTCCATCTCTCTCTCTCTCTATCTCTCCCTTTTTCTCTCGTGGTTTGAACGGCGGTTTTTCTCGGCGCTCGCGCAACAAGTCGAACGATTTCGTTCTAGCCGGGCGGCAGTCGGTGAAACGAGCGATAATATATTACCGGTTGATTCGATCGTTGCTGTCATTTGCGCCAGACAGCTCGGGGATTAATTAGCTCGGCCAATGGTTCGAGATCTCATTCGGGGCGACTCCTGCGCCTCGATACTTTCTTCTTCTTCTTCCTTCTCTTCACGGCGTCGTCCTCCTCCTCTTCTTTCGCGATCCTCTGTTCGTCTCGTCCTTGTTCTTTCACGGCGAGGCCTGCGATCCTTCGGGCCGAGGAGACTGCCTCGATCTCGTCTCGACATATCGGAACGTCCGCGCGCTGGAACGCGCGTGCCTGATCGTCGTTTAGATTCGCCCGTTCCTCTTCGACTGTTCGGCCGCACCGTTTCCGCGCGCGGATGACAAAGAAAGGGCCGACGCGCTGCTAACCGAGGCGCGCGCTCGTAACTCAGTTTACTTGCAGTCGTCACGCCGTGATTTGCGGCCCGGCCGACGAAGAAACGCGTATCAAAGGGACCTTGGCCCGCGGATCCACTCTTGCCGCTCGGAAAATCGCTCCTGATTTGATCCCGAGGGAACTCACAGAGTGACGAAATTCGCGAGAACCAAATAATATTTAGCGTAAAAGTGTTTGACAGGTTTTTAAATTTTTTGTCTTTGAATCATTGAATTTGAAAGCAGTTTGAGGCGATGAGTTTTCCGGAAAATGGCTCCTGATTCCATCCCGAGCTAACTCACAGAGTGACGAAATTCGCGAGAGCCATATAATATTTACCGTAAAAGTATTTCACAGTTTTAAAAATTTTTTGTCTTTGAAATATTGAAATGGAAAGCAGTTTGAGGCGATGAGTTTTCCGGAAAATGGCTTCCGATCCCATCCCGAGCCAACTCACAGAGTGACGAAATTCGCGAGAGCCATATAATTGTTTGCGTAAAAGTATTTCACAGTTTTAAAAATTTTTTGTCTTTGAAACATTGAAATGGAAAGCAGTTTGAGGCGATGAGTTTTCCGCAAAATGGCTCCTCATTCCATTCCGAGCCAACTCACAGAGTGACGAAGTTCGTGAGAACCAAATAATTTTTTGCGTAAAAGTATTTGACAGTTTTAAAAATTTTTTGTCTTTGAAATATTGAAATGGAAAACAGTTTGAGGCGATGAGTTTTCCGCAAAATGGTTCCTCATTCCATCCCGAGCCAACTCACAGAGTGACGAAATTCGCGAGAACCAAATAATATTTAGCGTAAAAGTATTTGACAGTTTTAAAAATTTTTTGTCTTTGAAATATTGAAATGGAAAGCAGTTTGAGGCGATGAGTTTTCCAGAAAATGGCTCCCGATCAGATCCCGTATCAATTTACAGATTGACGAAACTTGAGAGAGTAACCGAAAACAATTTTTTCCGTAAAATCGTTAATCTATTCTTTATCTTCCGAAAAATAAAATCTACAAACATCTCAGGCAGATTGCTCAACCAGAAAATGTCCCTCGCACCGACCCGACCGCTTTGATGCATTCGGAGACATTCGAAAAATGTCAAAGTTTAATTGGCGTCTTTCCTTGATATCTTGTTCGTCGATTAATTATAACCAACCAGTAAGGCCCGCGAGTACTGGTCCACCCACACGGGGTTCACATTATGCCGAAGTCCGAACCTGTCAGCGTTTCTTCGACAAGTCAATAACAGTCTTCCCATTGTCAGCGTTTCTGCTCCGCCTACAAGCTCTTCCATTAGTCACGACATTGACTGCGCACATTCTAACGATAACTAATCTCTATAATTACCAGCGATTATATTGCCATGTTTTCTTCGTGTTCTTTACATGGCGTACATCATCAAAATCTGACAATGCTAACGACGCATTAAATATCTGATTATGTACCGAAACTTATTACTAGACTGTGGATCTTCATGAAAAATATTTTGCAATTATTCTGGGCAGCAGGAGTTAAACAAAAAGTCACTTCAATCCTTAAGATTTTTCTAATCTTTCATTGTTTTATATTTTACCCAGTCAATTCCTTCATAAATCTTTTACAAACGTTTACGACAGTTGTAGTTTCTATCGAGCCTTTCAAATAATTAAACAATATTACAGTTCACAATTACTGTAAAATTAATCGGATACATTAACAACGACTCGAAGGATAAAGGGAATCGAAATCTCTATATATAATAAAATCGTGTCTGTCCGTTTGACATTTCCCCTAAAATGCATTAAAAAATCATAATAAAGATATATTTTTTCTAATCATTAACAATGTAACATGATATTTTGTCTCCTCATGGTTTCAAATTCATTTACCAATCCTCTTCCTCTTTCCAACCACCCTAATCATTACTTAATATCGTTAAATTTTGTTGTCTAAAAATCAAATCACTACCTGAGACCATCTTGGCGATTGGAAATTTAATTGCGTTCATATTCAACCAGGATTTATTGTTGTACGTGGACAAAATCGCTGGTACAGCTAGCCTCATATAAAATTAGCCAGCGCGAATGTGAATGACCCTCGCAATTATTATAACCACGGTCGAGCCAATCTGCTGGTCTTCCAGCGTCGATTTTTCAGCGGCAAGAAGCCAGCAGCTTCCCAGAAAATCCATCTTCCTCGAGAGCGGCACGACAGAATAAAATCACCCCGCAATCTTCGGCTCGCAGATCTCGAGCAGGCCGCTGCGGAGGTTCCCTCTCGGGCACGATCTAGGCGCCGATTCTCACACGTTCCTCGAATAATCTCGATCCTCGGTGTTCCCCGTCCATCCTGGCAGGACAGCCAGCCCGCACTCGTCCGGCTCGGCTGCCAGGATTCGAGGGGGTCTCTCACTCGACGACAAACGTACCGGCTAAAGTTACCGGCTGCCGAGCCGTTAATTCGTCTCGATCGAGTGCTTAGATAAATCGACACGTCCTCTCGTGGACGCGGTCGAGCGTGGCCAGGGGGGACCTTCTCTCTCTCTCTCTCTCTCTCTTTCTCTCTCTCCTCTCTCCATCTCCTCTCTCGTCTCTCTGTTCCCTGGCTCGGCCTGCACCCACTCATCCCCCTTCGTTCCCTCTATGCCCCAACCTATATCGCCTGCCTGGCGACCGGTGAACGCCGTTCGAGATAAGCCATCTGATATCCGGTTAATGCCGAAGATAAATAACAATTATTTTATAATTAAGCAGCTAACCAAGTGGGTAGTAAATACACGTCCATGTGGTGAAACACCTCCCCGCAACCTGACACCGCTCGTTGCCGCTCATTCATAAGACGTGAGAGCGGCATCGATCAACCTCGGCCGCCTGGATCAGACGCCATCAGCTGCATTACGATCCCCATGGATCCACCGTAAGCATCCCGACATGCTCTCTCTAGGAGCAGACGCGGAAACCTCGTCTCAGAATCGCAGAATCCTCGGCAAACTTCCTCGACGTTCATCAAATCCATTGCTGGTTTTATTATTATTATTAGCTGACTCGACAGACGTTGTCCTGTACAAATTTCCTTTGTAATTGTCTCGAATTTTTTTCCTGAAAACTTTTCCAGGACCATAACGAACAAAACAAAAAACGAATCACGCATATCGATTGTTCGAATCTTGAGTTATGGTCACGAGTTCATAGAAAAATCCCATAGATAAAAGCATTTTCATTTTTTCCTGAATTTTTCATTTTTCAGGGAAATTTTTCCAATTTTTCTTTCCCTAAAGACCTTATTCGGACTGTTACGAACATTTTTTGAAAAAAATTAGCCAAATCGGTCCACCCGTTCTCACGTGATGTTGTGACCAACGAACAGCATTTGATTTTTATTATATAGAAGATTATTATTATTATTATATACGGACCGAGGTCCTTTTATACAAATGTATACAGTTTTTACAGTATAACTGATAAAAACAAAAAGAAAAAAAAGAAAGTCTTAACCTAAGTCTTAACTAAAATTTACAAAAGAATGGACCGCGCGAAACTAAACAAATACAGGTATATTAACAAATAGTATAGCGGAATTTTGTTTTGAATGCCTGTGCCATTAAAAAAATCAATATTATTGTAAAATATATTCCAGTTAGCAATAATGCGATTTAATGTTAAGGTTGATTAGAAAATAAAAAAACATTTTTGGTTCTGTCTAAGGTTATTCGAGATCTTTTGACAAAATCGATTTGCTTTTATCTGTTCCGGATCACCGTGCGAATGTCGATTGCACGATGGAACGATTGTTGCGCGAAAATCGTGTAGAAACTGCTCGCAAATATCAAGGTTCAAATTGTAATTAATGGGGTAGTCAATCAGCTGTACGAGACCTCCCAGTCGTAACCTGTTCTCCACTGTGTACTACTCGTACATTTACACATTACCTAACGCATTACACGCACGCGTTATTTATAGCGACCAGGCCGACTGTGTCTGTGGGAGTTCTCATTTTTATGCGTAAATTTTTAAACAATTCGATTAGGATTCTGTTGTAATTAATCCTTCGCTGCATAGTGTATCATATCTGATACAGTTAACAAATCTGGTATATAGTAAACTAGGAATGTGTTTTCTTACTATGTTTATTTTTCTTAAAATGTTTTTTAACCCTTAGCACTCGAGTGGCGTTTCTGAGACGCCACTAAAAATTGCTGTACTATTATTTAAATAATTGTTTACACTATCAGATGTCGGTATCTAACCAATTACTACACATTTAAGTATTGTATGAGGTACTATATCAATTTCATATTTATCAAATTTAAAAAATCATAGAGAATGGAAATATTGTAGGTCAGAAGAAACGTTTAATTTTCGTGTTAAAATAGCTCCGAGTGACCTTCTTTCAATTTTTTCATCCCAATTAAAAAAATCATGCAATGAAGGGTTCATTTCACCAATCGAGAACAAAGTTATACAATATTGTATCGAAAATAAAAATTCATTAATGTATCTTAATTTAAGGAGCCTTGATGTGATTCGTACAACAACAAAATAACGAAACCGTTCCAACCTGCGCAAACCAGAGTAAGAAAGTCTCGGACTAATTCGGCCGGTCGTTTACGGGACGATATAAAAACGAATCCGATAGAAGATTTTAATCACCCTATATTTCCCGATGTGCCCTATTAGCACGCCGCGCCGCTCATCCGAGGGCTTTCAAATTAAACACCGAGCTAAGTATCCCGTGTCTCGCGCCGCTGCACAATAAATATCAGGAGATATTTATCGGCGGTGTTGGCCCACGATTTTCAAAGAGGCTCCGAACACCGCAACGGTTTTCGCGTGGCTCGCCATTAAACGTCTTCCCGTTGGTCGCGGACGGTCCATTCTGGAAATATTCGAGGAATCTGCGGTGACCGGGCCCGATGCGCCACCATTCCTCCGAGGTTTAAGGGGTGATGCCACCCTGATTAAAAAAATCATTCTTTTTCCTTCCCATTTGGTAGTTTGTAGCTCCGAGTGTAATATCCCCGACGGAAATGGTTCTCACCGTTTCACGAATTTATGCACGCGACGAGTTGAAATCCTGTTCCTCCAAAAGGAGAGTTTCAAAATGTCGTCTTCTACAATTTTTATCTGATCGGATCCGATGATCCTCGGATCTTCTACTTTGCATAATCTAGCGAAATAGCATTTTCGAGAAGTATTCCGATCGTCGTTTCGTTCCCGAGAGAATGGAGTTTGAAGATTCGTGCTGTTCGATAGGAATCGGCTGACGCGTCTGACCATGACGTGCCAATTCTACTTCGTGCAAATGGTAACGAGTAGACAGCGGATTTTACGCATTTATGATAAAAATTATTATATTATTTTCAGGATATCAAACATATAGGAATACAAAGTATATATACATTAAATTCTTGTTTGTTGCAATTCAGGTGGACAATTTTGATTTTGTATGAACATCCCTAGTTTTGTGGTTGCTCGACCAAATATTGGGGCTTGTCTTCTTATTTTGAAATTCTTAAAGAAATGTAAACTGCGAATTTGATTTGGTGTAGTATGGATTGGATAGGTGCGAATGTGTAAAATATATGCTGTGTTTTGTTATCATATTTTCATTACAATTTTCATATTGTATCCTCCATCATGTTGAAATAAATCTCGTATGAGATTTTCTATAATAAAAAAAATCTCTAGTTTTCTAGAAGCGTAGCACAATTATTAAAAATACCGTAATAAATATTTTGTATTATTTCCATCCCCCGAGTCAGGTCGAAAGAGAGAGGGAGAGAGAATCTAAATATTTAAATATCCAGCAGCTTTTTAGAAAATCTTCTAGATTGTAATCCCGTCTGCGACCTCTCGGGATTCGGGCCGAGGTTTCAACCCTTAACCCTCATCCGTCCCTCGTGTCAATTTGACACAGTTTTCCCGAAATATACCGTTCGGTAATTTGTAAGTAAATTTGTCCAAAATTTGGTGACTTTTATTTCTTAAATGCGAAACATATAATTAACTCAATTTGAATAAAAAAAACCATGGGAAAGTAACTGTTTGACTTGTTATTTTATCGTTTTGTTTATCACTGTGTCAATTTGACACGGAGGGACAGATTCAGTTCGCGAAATGAGGGACGGATGAGGGTTAACAGCGTGTTCCCGGATGGTTCCGCGCGATGGCCGCGTTATTCGTGGACAGTCCTCGTCAGAATTCGAGCGTGGCTTTCACGGGATTCGTGAGACGAGGATGCTCGGATTTCTCGGCGGCGTTTTCCTCGGCGGTCGTGGCCGGGTGGTTTCTCTTTCCCTCGGAGCGTCCGCTCTCTCGTCCAGGTGAAATAAGGCCCGGCGGGGTCGTAAAGCGGGCCTCCCGTCGTAAGTTACGTCCGGTGTGTACGCATAAAGCCATTATATACCTTATACTGTCCTGTAATACGCTATAAAATCCCGCGTTGTATATCTAGGCGCGATATCATCTGGGTTAGGAGCACCCGTAGAGCACACACTCTGTTACCGCTCGATCTCTCCTCCTCTCGACGTGTCCCTCCTTCTCTTTCTTCCCTCTCTTAATGTTTCGCCTCTCGCTCTTTATTTCCCTCTCCGTTCCGCGTCGTACGGCTTCCACGATGCTGGTAGAACGACCTTCCACGCTAGGAGCGTACAACGTCCAAGTACGTACTTACCGGCGCTGTCTCTTTTACTTCGATCGGGATGCCCATTATTTTCGCCCTCGATGGTGAAACCTTTCCGACGGCAAGAAACTCCGCACCGGCCATACGTCTCAGACGCCGCGGCCGTGTGTGAAACAACCACCGTGTCCGCTACGAGAACCGACTCTCCCTTTTTTCTTTCTTCTTTTCCACTCTTTCCCTCGCAGTTTTTTTCTTCTTTTATCTCGCTTTTGTTTTTGCACGGTGATAATAGCCTTCCCCTTCGATCGTCCCTCCGACTTCAACAACCCTCCTCCCCCCACCCTGCGACCCGCGCTCGATCGCATACGATCGACGTTTTTTGCGATTGTAATTATTTTGTTGGTCCAACTCTTTTTTTCCATCGATCGACTTTTCGACCCGTTATCTCGCCGGATCTTAATTGCTTCCGAACGCACCGCGTTACGTTTACCGTACGCTATTATCGGACGCGTCCCGAACTGTACGCACCTTGTAATCGCGATGCTGAACAGCCGCGGGCCCACTATTTGTTGGTATTACAGGACGAGGTCTTCTCCAATGGATTTCGTTCACGATTTCCGCCGCGATGATTGAGCTATCATCCGCACCGTTTTCGAGACCGATTGCGGTCAACCACCGCAGGAGGTGCGCGTCATACGGGACCGGAAGTGGCCATTGAGACAGCGGATTGATTTTTGAATAATCTCAGTGAAATAAATATAATCGTATTCTTCGATTTTTTTAATCTCCTCACTGGTCGACATTTTCTTTTGGTTTGGTTGTTGAAACATGGTTTTGGGAACACGCTGTACAACAAATATATATAACTTCTGTAATTATTACTATTTTTCCTTTGAAAAAATCAGACATGTACTTCAATCACCGATAAACACGTGTGCAAAAATTCAATGTGGATGGCTCAGTCGTTTCCCCGGAAAAAGTTCCTGAAATCCGGCCTCGAAAACCAGAACACCCTCTAACTTCTAGTACAATAGGTTTTACACTCCAAATTCACTCATTTGCATGATAAGTGAGTTTAGAGTGCAAAAAGAACCTGTTTTAGAAGAACACATTCTTAGTGTTGCACTCAATACATTAAAAACAAAATAATAACAGTTCCATTATTTAGATGATCTACAACAGGGGTCTGCACACTGTTTTTGGAAGGGGTTAATTTAAAACTTAAAAACCAGGGTTTTCAAATATTGTTTAATAGAAAGTCATACTTTTACATAAGTGTTTTTATTTCACGTAATTTCATTTATATTTAAGTTTTTCATGCAAAGAACAATATTAACCTCGCGGATCGGATTCAAAACGACCCCTAATTTAGATGATCTACGAGATCGAAAGAGTATCATTTGTGTAAAACAAAAATCATCGAAAATTAATAAATAACGGCGAGCGTTGAGCTTGACTCTCGGGCGCGGTTAATAAAATCCTCCTCGCGGAGGCCGGAATAAATCAGGCCATCTTTCGCGTAAATTACGCGAGCGGACAAGCGAGCGGGACCGCTGAAAAGGACACCGCGTTCCGTCGAATGGTCCGCGACCCGGCACGTTTTGCATTCATCGCGGGGATCTCGCCGTGGATTCGGTTACTCGCGGCGCGTACCGTCGTCCTCGGTTCCTTGCGCGCAGGACAACGCTTGTCACGGAGCTCTCTTCCACCGCGATGAGCTACGGCAGGCCAGAGGACAGCGACCAAGGTGTTACATTACAAAACTCCCGCGGGTACGCGGAGTTTACGGGATACGGAAGCCTCGTAGTCGACGGCTACCGAAACCCTCGCGCGTATTTCCACGATAGCAAACGCGCGAGCGCGCGTGCACTCGCTCGAGCGAATATCGCGAGTGGTATACGATTACGTGGTATAACATGACTCGCGTCGTCTCCCAAACCGTCTACGCATCGCCACGGCACGTCGGCTGAATAGAATCCTTCGACGAAAATCATGTTTCACATTTTTTCGGACTTACCCCTTTTAACCCTTCACTGCTTGATTTTTTTTAACCCTCCTACGTTCCTCAGGGTGAAAATTCAACCATTTATAATTTTTATATACTATAAAATTATTGATACTTCTTTATCTGTGTTGTGAGACGTATTTCTCGAAAATGTGACGTGATAAATGAAGCAAAGTTTATTAGGTTAAATCATAGAATCATAGCATCATAGAATCTTTTATGCAAATATTTCTGAGGAGCGTGTGAGGGTTCATTGGGATGAAAAAACTGAAAGGAGGTCAGTTCTTGTGTTTTATTTAAGGGGAAAATGTTTTAAAAAATTAAAACAACTTTTTTAGAAAAATGTACATAAATAAACAGTAAGAAAACACATTCTTAGTTTACTATATACCAGATTTGTTAACGTTAAGACTCCTAATACTTTTCTAACCTTTACTCTGTGTGTAGGAGTGCAACCACAACCTGGACTATAAAAAAAGAACATACGTGCAAAGTTGAAAATGGAAAGTTTCCAAAATTCTCCCAGGAATGCTGTTCGTGACATAAAAAATTGGATAGATTTTCATGGAATTGAAATACGTTATAAATCTCGACATTCCGAATCCAAAGGGTTAAATAATAAATTTATGATTTCGGCGCATGGTTCGATCAATAAACAACAACAAATTTGCAAATAATTAGCACATCCTCAAGAGAGACATTTTTGCGTCTGAAAAAACCAAATAAATATAATAATAGTTGAACAAAGGGTTAACATTAGAACATATATGTACGCAGAGTGAAGTTTAAAGAGGAGGCTGTGATTGATATAGAAAATAGATATCACTAAACAAATTCAGGAGACCTTAACTCTTTTATTAAATAAAATGTTTTTGCCAATTTCACACGATTACTGACTTGCTTGAAAATGTTTTCATCGGTTTATCAGAAACGCGTGAAAAATCGTATCGACCATTTCTGAATGAAAGGTCAGCAACGTGATCTCTGAAGATTCTTTCCAATCGCGTCGAGTATCTCGAAAGTTTATTAGTACTAACAAGAAAGTTGGTTTTTCATTTTTATCGTGTAGACAGACAACGCGCTGTACTATGCCGAAGGCGATTCATGCTCGAACGATCGACCTCTGCTTGTTAATGGCCGCTCCTCGAGTCGAGGGCTTCTAAGAAAATCGCATCGACCAGCATCAACGTTGTCCGCGAATTTTTCGTCCACTCGGAACCTGTTTAAATCTTCCGCGGAGAGATGCAATGTTGCAAAATGGGGCGGAAGCTGGGTCGCCCCTAGAGATAATAGACTTTTATGAAACGATTATTGCTAGTTAATCGTTGCTTCGATCTAGTATATGTTAATTTCCGAACTCTTTTACTCTCGACGCACACATTTACACTGTTATAACTGTCCTTTTTGTTTTGTTGTTGTTCGACGGAGAGGAAACTGTCTCGAGCAGTTACGGCTTGCAAGGAAACTTCAACCGAACGAGTTCGCTCGGGATGAATAGCTGGCATAAATAACTGAAAACTTGGCTCGGAGATTATTATCGCTCCTTTCTAGGCAAAGATGAACGAGAGAAATCGTGAGAATGACTTCTGCAGCGTTAACCGGGGATAAAGATGTGCTAACGTGCGCCAATGCGAAAAGCCTGAAAACCGTTTCTCAATTTTCAGGAATTCGGCAACGCTTTAACAGCCTACGAATTTTTGCTATGTACACATTTACTCCTATCACCTATATAAATTAAAAATTAAACGCTGCTCGATGGTAAGCGCATCACTTGAGAACATCTGAACCGATTTGGTTAATTTTTTTAAAAGAATGTTCCTAATAATCCGAATAAGGATTTTATTGAAAGAAAAAGTGGACAACGTTTGTCGGGTCAGCTAATTCTTATTATACATTCATAAAAGTGTGATTAGAAGTTCTATATAGTTCATTATTTCTTAGAAGAAATGGCCATACCATTAACAACAACAAAACAGAATTTTATTTCCATTTCGAGGAAATTAACAAAATATTTATTACAGACTCTTCGCGAGAATTTAACCGCGTTATTCGACGGCCAGCGAACGTATATAAGTAGAATAAGGGGTATGCATTCACAATATATATATATATATATATATATATATATTTTACTTTATTCTACTCTATTCTTATTAATTTTACTTTATTTTATTTTGTAAGTAAACTAACGCAATATATATGAACGTTTAAAATTAATTTCCAGTAAAGCAGACGATCTAACGAAGGCCTCGGCATTAAACGGTCCGGCTTTAAAACGGAAGTGATCGATCGGTACCGTGGCGGAGATCCCGTGGATCGCTCGTGTACCCGTGACACCTGATAATCGAAGATAGTTGTCGACGGACCACCATGAGCCTCGGTGTACGTCCCAAGGGGGAATTTCGCTGGAAGGTTAGCAACGATCGATCCGTGCACCGTAGCGTAGCGGGACCGTTTAATTTGCGGTAACGCAGGATCCATTCTGTTCGCGCTCGAAACTTTCCAGCCGCGAGTTTCCGCGAACATCGGAGCAATTATACCTGACAGATAATCGTTAGCCGTCTATTAGCAACGCGGCCGTGTACCCTCGGACACGCAACTAATACTTCGCGCAACATATCACAGTTTACGAGGTACACCTGTAAACCGTTAACCCGAACGACCGGATGGGTCGGCCAAGTCATTAAGTAACCGCGAACTTATTATCGCGCGGTTTCTAGCGGCTCTGCTTCATTATCGACCACCCTGCGCCCTCCGCGAAAGATGAACGCACGTTCCCTACGGAATTTACGCTGTTTCTCGGGTCCTGGAAACACCGGCGGATTAAGATTTATCGATTATGGGTCGCCGGTTAACCCATTATCGTTCTGGATCGCTTCACGACCGTTCTACTATTTTTATTCCGTCCGACGTACCACATGCTAAGGGTAACTTAAATAATTGGACGTTTACAGGGCGGCACGAAGCTTCCTGATAATTATAAACAGTCCGTGCTTCGATACGTGTAAGATACGAAACGTTGAACAATTAATTTATTAGAAAAGAAAAGCACGCGACATATATGTAATTTAACAAGCACTTAATAAACATTTAGTTTTTAAATCGTAATTCTGTTATTTCGTAAATCGTATCGTATTTTATTGATCTTGACGTATTCGTGTTTAGAGAAAAAAGTGTAAGAATGATATAAGTATGCATGTCGTATGACTGAATACGAGTGTGTATATATGTGTAAGTGTTATATATGGTTTTATTGATTCACGTCGCGTTAATGTTTCATAAAATGAATGTTCTACATTATGATTTTGTTAAAATAAAAATTATTATTTCCTTTTATATCTTTTGCAACAAATTTCAGTCAACGTTCAGTCTTTGTTTATTGATTAAACACAACAGTTACGTACAAACGCACGATTCTTCTTCTCTCGCTCCTACATATATGCTTCAATAAAAAATGTTCGCTAGAACATTTCCAATCAAATTTCGATTGGTTCTAGATGAGTATGTATTTCCTCTTCTAATAATTTTAATAAGCCGAGAATAACGTGTTGACATCATCAAATTCTTCTAACGTCTACAGTTTCGTGTTCGACCAATCCCTGTTCGTTGTAAATCCACAAAGACGACGATCCAATAACAATTCTCTGAAAATCTGAGTATCTCTGAACAAGAAATTCCGCGAGAACCGAACGGGATCGTAGGACTGCAAGCTTCCCGTTGGATTCCGCGAGCCCCGCCCAAGCAGCGGAATAGTTGAAAGCTGAAGCACCGCGTTCTTCCTAAAAGCAATGGCGAGGCATCCGGTAATAAGACAGCGGTCGCGGGTTTCTCCTCGCAATAAAACCGTTGCCGTCCGAACGTATCTCACGGGGTCGGCGTTACAAACAGCACAACATCTCTCGCGCCAAAGCCAGCATGCTCTTTAATACCGGTCATCAATGAGCGTCTCTCCGCTGAATGACACGAGGGTCCTTCGCGACTCGAGCGGTAATAGCCGGCGATCGGGTACGATCATTTAATTTGTAGTACGTCGCCCACGCGAATCGGTGTACGTATCGTACAATGGAGGGGTTCCCGGTGTCGGTTCGCGTGTGCACGCCACGGGGAAACGTAGGAACGGAATAGATGCGGATAGTTGATTGCCAACAACCGGAGAACGTATAGTTACAACGCGGATACTGCGCGTTGCCGCGGCGTGTAGCGATCGCTCATCGACCAGCGGAAGACCACCGTGCGTCACGCGCACACGAAACCCCCCGTAATCTCGCGAAAGTCCCATCGCGACACTTCGCGGGGCCCCGGACAAATTGCTCCGATCCGACCCGAACGGCCCCCGAGTGCCTCCCTCCGTTGCACACACCGTTCCCCCGCCCCCGCTTCGCCGGTAATCCAATTTGTACGCGATGCGGTCGCGCAGCGGGAAACCCATTGACGCGAGGCTTAAACCCTCGCGGACCCAGGGAATTTGCTCGCCGGCAACAAGTCCGACGCCATTCACCCGGACCCTGTTCGAAAATCAATCACATCGATCTGCGAGCGACGCGGATGCGCCGGCTACTTAGGCGGCTGATACCTCCCGGCACAATGCACGGCCATTCGTAACGGGACAATCGGGCCCCGGACGTGAATGGCCCCCGTTAAGAATTCGTAAATGTGATTTAACTCGTTCTGCGCATGGGAGAGCTCTGTTCGCGGGACAAATATGTGTATGGTAGAGAATAAGGGTCTTTACAGGTATTTCTTGTCTTACCCTTTTTGAGGAAGTACATTGTTGATGATGATTCTTGAATGATTTCAGTGAAATACAAATATGTGTGTGGTCGAGAATAAGGGACTTTACAGGTATTTCTTGTCTTACCCTTTCTGAGGAAGTACATTGTTGATGATGATTCTTGAATGATTTCAGTGAAATACAAATATGTGTGTGGTCGAGAATAAGGGACTCTACAGGTATTTCTTGTCTTACCCTTTTTGAGGAAGTACATTGTTGATGATGATTCTTGAATGATTTCAGTGAAATACAAATATGTGTATATTCGAGAATAAGGGTCCTTACAGGTATTTCTTGTCTTACCCTTTTTAAGGAAGTACATTGTTGATGATGATTCTTTAATGATTTCAGTGAAATACAAATATGTGTGTGGTCGAGAATAAGGGACTTTACAGGTATTTCTTGTCTTACCCTTTTTAAGGAAGTACATTGTTGAAGATGATTCTTGAATGATTTCAGTGAAATACAAATATGTGTGTGGTCGAGAATAAGGAACTTTACAGGTATTTCTTGTCTTACCCTTTTTAAGGAAGTACATTTTTGAAGATGATTCTTGAATGATTTCAGTGAAATTATAGAAATTAGAAAAAATAGAATGATGTGTCGAACAAATAAACAACAGTTTCTTAAACAAACTGAAACATACCAATATCGAATTATATCGAATCGATTATAATCGAACATTAGATTAATTTTGAAATATTTCAATAGAAACGATACATAAAAGGTCTCACATTGGTCGTCTCGTTTTAGTAGCGTATTAGAAAACCAGGTCCGAATTAAAAAAAATAGCAGCCCTGGCTACCGTTAATAGATATTTTTGTTTGTAAAAGTTGTTGTTCCCCCACTGGCGAAGACATAAACAATTTACGTTCACATTCTGGTGGTACCATCAGTTACCGAATTATTAAATGTACAGAGTCACTGGTGGAGCAACTTGGTTACGTTGATGCAAGAATAAATAATCGAAAATAGAAAAACTAAAAGTGCTTTTTTAATCATATTTCAATACAACAAAAAACAGCGAACGTCGCAGCTTTTAATCAATATTTCCATAGAAATGTACATTATCAACGTTGGCAAAACGATCAGAAACAAATTTATAGAAATTTGGACAACGTATAGTTATGAATATAATATGTTTATATTATTTCGCTGGATCTTTTTACGTCACTGGCGTGTTCTCCGCGTAACCAGTAGAAAAGGAAAAAAAAATGTTCCATGTAGTTTCAGGAAGGATAATAATCGAGCAGCCCGGTGCCCGTGTCGAATCGTGATAACACTCCCGACAGAATTTTGCGCATGTCGCGGTAGGACATCGCGGTATCTCCGGACGTACCGCGTTGTAAACTCCCGGGCGAGTTTCTCTCTCGGTAGGGACGTCCGTCGTAGTATAAAAATCGCAGCGGGTATCCGGAGGAACGTGCGGCGCTGAAACGGAGTGAAGCGAGGCGAGGCGGATCGGCCGGTGCACGTGGAATTGACTTATTCCTGCGCCACGGAACGGGGAACATTTAAAAATCTGTGGCATCCGAGATGCTGCGCGGAAGATAATCTCGCGGCTGATCTCCCGGGCGTACGACCCACAATTTTCTCACGGCCGGCCAATTCTAAATTAATTTCGAACAATGCCGGGGAAACGGGTAGCCGAAGAACTTCGAGCCGTAAAACACATCAGATGAAATCTTTGGAAAAAAACTCGGAGGTTTGTCATTTTATGGGATGTGTGAAGGCATTCTTCAATTTACTGTTTGAGTCACTTCTTTTATTGGATATGCTTTTTTTTATGTCAGTTGATATTCTTTGACTGACTAGAGTCTTCAAAGATGAATACACCAAATGCAAGGCGATGGAAATGTTTAAAGAATTTCAGAATACTGTTGTACTACTTTCAATTTGTTAGGATGATTAAGAAAGGAAATGTACGTCCATGTTGTTCCTGTATATTGCAATTCATGTAATTAATAGTGATTTATAAAGAAGACTCAGATTCTTGCTTCGACGTAACCGTTTAGTTGAGGAGAGAAAATAAAACAATATTTTTTATGCGCATTAAGATAAATTGAATACAGAGATTTTACGAGATAGAGACAGCTTTTATTTTTTGTGGTTAAAAGTCGCGTGGTCCTGTCCAAATTCCAATAAATTTGTTCCGTCTAATAAATTATGATTTTTACAGTTTGTCCGAATTTTCCGACTTTCCTTTGTAATTGTCTCGAATTTTTTTCTCTGAAAACTTTTCCAGAGCCATCCGAACAAAGAAAAAAGGATTACGTGTATCCATCGTTCGAATCGTGAGTTATAGTCTTATGTTTATACAAAAGTCCCATAGAAAACAACGTGGTAAAGAGCACTTTCATTTTTTCCAGAATTTTCCATTTTTCCGGGCAACTTTTCCAATTTTTCTTACCCTAAAAACCTGATTCGGACTACAACGAACATTAAAAAAAAAGAATTAGCCAAATCGGTCCAGCCGTTCTCACGTGATGTCGTGACCAACGAGCAGCATTTCATTTTTATTAAAAATGAGGAGGCGGACTAATGTTTTGACAAAACTTTACTCAAATTCTTCGCTTCGAGTTGATGCGGAGCGTGTCGCCGATTCGTCGATCAAGCGTAGAACGCGTTTCCGTCGGCGTGCAAGGTCGGCTCGATTTCAGAGCGCGCGAGGGCCGTGTAGAGGTGTCGGCCGTATCCATAACGAACAATTCACGATGAAAATAACTCTGCGATGTAGTACAATGGAGGGCCCCCGTGCGCTCCGGCCACGAGGAGACAGAGAGGCCATGTATGGTGAACGATGGTGTGGCAGGTAGGTACCTTGCTTCGGCGAACCCCCCATAGAGAACGAAAGAAGAGGAAGAAAGGACATCGGTGACCACGGAAAACGAAGAGAGAGAAAAATCAGCCGAGGCCCGCTCGCTCCGGAGAACAACGGACGTTTTATCTAACGAGAAACGACTCATCGTCGACTTAGTAACCAATTATATCAATTAATTGCTCTGGAGCCACTCGGAGCTCGAGAGGAACGATTCCTCAACCATAAAACGATCGCTCGAACATCGATACGTCAAGATTAACAAAAAATATCGAGTCCACACCAGAACAGTATTTTGTAGATTTTCACAAAGTTATAAAATTCAGTCATAAAACTGAATACCATTTCATTCCTAGCGACGTCCACTCAAATTATTACTTTTAATCCTTTGCAATCGGAGCTATTTTAACTTATTATTTATTATGATTATATTTATTTTTAATTATCATTACTATTATTCTATATTTTTATTATTATATAGTATAGTAATAAAATATATTGTGAATAGGTTTCTTCTCTCTCTACCTATCAGGCATAAGCATAGGCATAAGGTAGTTTGTAAGTTATACATACGTACATACATAGTATAGTAATAAAATATAATATATTACTATACATTATAATTATAATTACTATATCTATTATTATATATTAGAAGGGGAACCAATAAAGTTATACATACATACATACATAGTATATTACTATATATTATAATTATAATTACTATATATATTATTATATTTAGAACAATTATTACTATTATTCACACAATACTTAAATATTTAGTAATTGATTCGACACCAACCTATTTAATAATTTTTAGTGCTAAGGGTGAAACAGAATTACGAGCCGGATCGACTGACCTAATAAAATAAATTAAAAAGAAAATATAAAAGCTAACCACGTCCCCGTGTGCGTTTCTTTCAGTAGTTCCCCGGTAGCGTAACGTGAGAATCGTAGGATATCACGACGGTCGCCAAAACGTTTTTCCTCGAGAAGGATCGGCGATTCGCTTCGCGGCGCGACGCTGAACATCGTTATCGCCGAATTGGCGAGCCGGGGTGCGGGGAGGGTACTCGCCACGCTTGTTAATGAGTTCCCGATGAGTTGTATTGTGCGCGATAAACGCTGATCCGATCTGATCCTCCGGCGAGGAAAGTCTCGCGCGGAGATTGATCGGCTGAATGAAATCGTTAAACGGCTCCCTGGCCGATCGAAATGGCTGGTCGCCGAGGCGAGACCGGGGGCCGAGGCGTTGCGAAACCTCTCTTCCCGGCTCCCGGCTCCGGTAGACAAGTCCAGTTGCACCGGGTTACTCGCATTTATCAACCTGTATGACAGTCCGTGTACACTGGGGAACCGCGTCCGACTAAACGCTACACAGGCTGCGCCGGCTACGCGGGGCAAGCGAGAATTCAGGTGCCACCGCGCGACAGGATCCCCTTACCTAATTCCTCTCCCGGATAGATACAACGCTTTTCAATTACGGAAATCGATACTTATCGAAATTCAGGTACACGACTCGCCGGGACCACCTGCGACGCGATACACCGGCCAATGAATAGAGTACCTGGATACGTAGTGTTTGCACGGACGGTTATCCTGAAGCTTGTTCCGCGCTTGATCCCTGCTCCCCGAGATTTTACAACTTCGCCCTGGTGCCCGAGCTGTTTATTTATGATTAACGCGAGCCGCACGCTGAACGATCGCCATTGCCTTTTCGATGAAATTCGAACCTAGGAAGACAGTAGCGGAATTGACAATAGCAGATTTTAACAAATCTGGAATATATCGTAAACTATAAGAATGTGTTTTCTTGCTATGTTTATTTATATTTATTTCTCTGAAAATGTTGTTTTGATTTTCATTAATATTTTTCCCTTAAATGTAACAAAAACTGACCAAAATTTTTTTTCTTTCCAATTAAGAGAATTATGCAGCGAAGGATTAATCTTTTTTATATCTATCCTAAGGCTGTACCGTTAATCGTAACGATCCGCGAGTGTTGTTTTTAATTGAGGACACGTTATTATTTGCGTTAACGGAGAGGACTGGAGTCGAACGTGACTGGAACACGCTGAATCGTGAACGAGAGGTGATCTTGAACGGGCCGCATCAATTCTCACGCGCGATAGCCCCGAGTCACAGCTCTCGCCAGAGTACACACTCGGTGCGTCGCGAACTTCGCGAAATGGGATAAGGGGGGCGAGCGGGACAGGATACGCCCCCGAGGGGTTGGCGAGGGGTTGGCCAGCGGGACGATCGGGGCGCGATGCGGCCGCGCGCTGACTATAATATCGAATATATTGGATAATGATAAAGCCGCGAGCACGTATACCCTCCGCGGACGGGTGATTGGTTATTAGTTTTGGGCCCGCGATACGATCTTAATGGGAATACTTAGGTGGGAGGCTCCGAGACATTGAAGATGATCTATACTCTGGCCCTTGTGCAGGCATCAGGGCCGGCTGATAGATCGACCGGGGCCCTATTCGCCGGGGCCCTACCGTACTTTCTATCCCTCTCCCCAACGGTCTGCGCCCTACCAACCCCCTTTCCTCCCCCTCGACCACAGACACACGGACGCAACATCGTGTAACGCACACCGAATGGAACGCTTGCTCGGTTTGTATGACGGTGGTGCGGCAACGGCAACCCGGCAACAACACAATGCAGCGAACACGGGGACCGATAAGATCGGGATCCGAACTGCTATGTCGAGAACGCCCGCTGGGACCCACGCCTTTTTTGCACGCAACCTCCCGACCGTGGTGCGTACATATATCTGCTCCCTCTCTGTTCTTCCTACGCTGGGCACCGTTGTTATTATTAGGATGAACGAGCCCCCCCCCTCTCGAGCCTCCCCCTCAACCTTTTCTCGCAGCCCCGGAAGAAGGCCCCCTGATACCGAGGAGCCTCAGCGCCGCGGAGCCGACGCAGAGTCACTTCCTACCGGACATCTGCTCTGACCCTAGAAGTTCCTGATCCCCTTTCACGCTCCTATCACGGATTCTGCAACCCTTTCTTCAGCAATTAGCTTTTTTTCCAGTCACCAGCTGCGCTACGGCCACAGCCGACCTTGGAGGTGAAGATACGTAGGCTGCAGATGCTTCGGCTAGTCTGTATCTTTTTTGTTTTTATATTAAATTAAAAAGATTGAGAGCGATCTCCATTTTCCAAAGGATATCGTAAATGTAGAATATTGTTGTATACTAGTGTCTTTGTTTTCCCAAATGGTGCAATTTATTACTCTTCCACTTTTCTTTGTATTTAATATTTTCAATAAAAAGCTGAACAATAAATTAAAAAGATTGAGGACGATCTTCATTTTCCAAAGGATATCGTAAATGTAAAAAATTGTTGTATACTAGTGTCTTTATTTTTCCAAATAGTGCAATTTATTACTCTGCCACTTTTCTTTGTATTTACGATTTTCGAGTAAAATCTGGAGAATGATAATGTTCCGGTAAAGAAAGTGTGAATGATACAGTGAAATAGAGGATGATAAGGACGATCATAAAGGTCTCGCGGAGCAATCAAAGGGATACTATTATTCCTCCACCCCTTGTTCCGAGGAGTTTCATATTTCAGCGTCCTGATTGGAAGTACTGTACGATTTCAGGGTAAAAATATGGGAGGACGGTCGGTATTGGCCGAGCACGGTTTTTGCGCCGCCTCGTTTCTGCCGGGCCTCGTCGAAATTAGATTAGGTTACTTATGACAGCGACGTAACTAAATCACATTCTTCGCGTGTTCGAGTTCTTTGCATGCACCTTTTCCCGTCGTTTGGTTTGATTTATAGGCTCGAGAGGTAGCCTGCTCCCCATAAGCGGCGCTCTGGAAACCAGTTGCTTCTTTCGGTCCGAAGCCCACCGGTAACGACGCCGAAAATAACGTTCTCTCGCTCCGTCTTTCTCTCTTGGACCGTCCACCGAAAACTTTGCTGTATCAAACAGTGTCGTCCGTTTCTAATTACGATCTACCTCGTAAACATGCTACGTGATTTTGCGACCAATCAACCATCGATGATTTCTTTTCTGTAACAAATTTTGTTTAAGTTCACCGATCTTGGTGAACAGGGTTGTCCGAAGGAATCAATTTTATAAATATTCCCATTTTCAAGTTTTTTTTATCTATGTCTATTTTTATTCTAACCCACCAATCAACCATCGATGATTTCTTTTCTGTAACAAATTTTGTTTAAGATTACCAATCTTGGTAGACAAGGTTGCCACGATATAATCAATTTTATAATTTTTCAATTTTCAAATTTTTCTTTCTATGTCTACTTTATCCATGAACGGCTGATTTATTTACCAAGGATTACCATTTCAGTCCATTAATTCATTCACTGCTTGACCTCCCTTAATAACAAGTCTCGACAAAAATAACATTCACGAGGAATTAGCAGAAGAATGTATAAAATGAAACTAAATCAAAAGAAAGAATTTAAAAATGCCCCTTACGTATATGTTCGTTTTCTCTGATCATTCCAAAATTGGCTTATGAACCAGGCCTAAAAATTCTTGTCTATCGATAAAAGTTCTTCAGCGACATCCTCGACAACTTCCAAAGGAATCCCGCTTTATTTCGGGATCAGGGAGCTATTACCAATACAGAGCCAATAGCATTTCGAAAATAGTGGCAGATTGAAGGCGAATCGCGTATCGGCAAGCTTGGTAACGCGTTTCGTCGTTGTGTATCTCCATTTTAATTGCTGCCCGCGACTCCATTAAGCTCCGATCATCGTATTTTCGTTCCGGCGGCGACAGGGATGCGGGACATTTACCCGGGAAGCCAACTTCATAAGGCGACCCCAGTTTATAGCGCATCTGCATGTAAATGCAGGGGCCGATGTCGTCGAAACGGCAATGTGGCGGCGCGGAGAGCCAGGACGGACGGACCCGGAGATATGCAGATTGACGATTACCATTTTTCACCGGCGACGTTTATAGTTCATGCACGCATCAATGTGTCACGCGTACGCGTAGATTACCCGGCCGCTCTTACCCCCGAGGAATTGGCGACGCGGATACGGCGCAGGACCCGCTTGCGCGTGTTCTCTCTCTCTCTCTCTTTCTCTCTCTCTCTGTGTCTCGACGCGTGTAAATAATTTCGGGACGTTTGTCAGCCCGAGAGATTGCCAGCGTCACACGACCCTGTACACCTACGTGGCAGAGCGTAATGCTCGTTTTACGATTCGCAGACCTCGCGGAGCCGCTACCGTCCCATCGGCGAACATTGTTCCTTCTGGAACCGCTTCATGGGAACGCGTATTTATTGCCGCATTACAATGTACCCTCTTGTACTCCCTGCTACTCGCACACAGCCGGCTAGAGAAAGTCCACTTTCTTTAACGACCACCGTCATTTTTTTATTGCGGCTCCCATCGAAGTCCCCGCTGCAAGCTCGAACCGAGGGTGAAACTTTTTTTTTATTATAGAAAATCTCATATGAGATTTATTACAACATAATTACAAAACAGGGTGAAACTTTCTTCGAGCTCCAGGAAATCTGGATTTATTGCGAATCCTTTACGAGTTTTATTATTAAGGATTTAATTATAAAATCATTTTTATAATCTGGTGATAATAAGCTTAAATGTGATCTGGGTTTATGTGTTATGATTTTATGGGTTTATGCGTTACGAAAGACTGCTTTTAAAAATGGATCAGTGACAACCATCTTCCGGATACAATATTTTCATAGCGACAGACATAGCTGCAAAACAGTTCGTACATGTGTACGACGCAAAGTGGAAACAGACCGTAGAGAAGGCAAGAGCCGGCACTGTGTAACACCGTTAATTTATGTGGTCCAAAGAAAAATGGTGCAATTGTCTTAGACTGTCTAATGTACCGCGATAAATAACACGTATATCTAATGCATAAACTAGCATTCTACAGCCGAACAGTAGTTGAGTAACACTAGACCGTTCATATTTCACAATGTCGCCGAACGTGGTCGCCGTTATTGGTAAACAAAGCTGACGTTATCTACTGCGCCCTCTTTTAATTTTGTCTGTTTCGCAAGCGAATATTGAAGTTTGAATTGGAATGTTAAAAATTGTGAATGTTTATATGAAAATCGAGAAACTCTTGTCATACCTTTCATCAAACTTCAATCGCAAAAGAAAAAGGAAAATACCGAAGGAGGGCTGAAATTATTGAATACTTTAAAGTCGAGAATAGTCACATCCACTGTCATACCTTTCATCAAACTTCAATCACAAAATAAAAAAGAAAATACCGAAGGAGGGCTAAAATTATCGAATACTTTAAAGTCGAGAATAGTAACACCCTCTGTCATATCTTTCATGAAACTTTAATTACAAAAGAAAATAGAAAATATCGAAAGAGGGCTGAAATTATCGAATACTTTAAAGTCGAGAATAGTAACACCCTCTGTCATACCTTATAAAAACTGTAGGTCCCGTCGCGAAATAACTCCTGAATAGGAGTTCACAAAGCGACGTAAAATAAGCAAAAAAAAATACCTTTCATCAAACTTCAATCGCAAAAGAAAAAAGAAAATACCGAAGGAGGGTTGAAATTATCGAATACTTTAAACTCGAGAATAGTCACATCCTCTGTCATACCTTTCATTAAACTTCAATCGCAAAATAAAAAAGAAAATACCGAAGGAGGGCTGAAATTATCGAATATTTGAAAGTCGAGAAGTCTGTGAGACAGCGAATGGAGACACCGAGCGAAAAATAAGTAGAAAACCCGAAAAATGGGGACCGTGCAGTGACCCTGCACTTATCTCGGTGAGCGCACGCGCGCTCGCTCATCAGAGATGCCACGATTTCTCGGAAAACGGCTCGATTATCCGACGAGGAAGGTGCAATTTGCGAACGAATCGAAAAGAGGCGCAGCCCGGGGCCACGGGGGCCATGGGGGCCGCGAGGTGGGAACCACGAGAGTCTGGTTAGGGTTGCGGAAGGGGGTCCAGGGAGGTAGCGGCGTAGCAGCTTGAAGGACGTGATGAATCCTCGCGATTAACACGTCACCGTGGAAGAGCGTGTTTAATCAACGCGCGGAGAAGACGCTGCGGGGCGTCCGCATTCGGACCGCGTCTCGGCCCTGTCGTTGCACCCCTTTCACGGCGGCTGCAACACCCCGCCATAAATAACGGGGCGTTCTCGAGCCATGGGGGGATGACGACGATGGTAATTGTGAGTTACGTCGCTGGCCCCATTGGGACCCGAGCGGGGGACCCGGTGTCCACGAAATCAGCGACGGTAACGAGACTGATCAAAAGCTGCTCCCTTCCCCTACCCTTCTCTCTCTTCTTCGTTTAATCTGTTTCTTTTTATTACGACCGACCGACTGCACTCCATTTTGATTCTTAAACGGCCCCCGGGTTCTCAATGAACTCTCGCACGCGATCCGCCGCGCGCCGATGCGATTTATGAACTGACCGGAAGATGATTTTGTTGCCCCGGCATTGCTGATGTCTGGAGGATCTCAACCGGATCGAAGACGCAATCGTCGCGCTTGTAGGTCTGCAGACTTACCTGGAACACATCATAAAGTAATGTTATATGTATTAAACTCCACAGTGTGGATAAGGGGTTAAATTGTAGACTACTTAACCCTTTACCGTATTTTAACGAGTCAGACTAGTGAGTTTCTTTTTAGATACAATAAAATCTGATTTTGTAATCAATATTTGAGCATTGAAAGTAATGTAGCCGTACAAAAAATACAAATTTTCTTTTCTACGACATTTTTTGGGATAAAGATGTTTTAATCACAAGGGTTAAACTGTAGACTACTTAATCCTTTACCGTATTTTAACGAGTCAGACTCGTGAGTTTCTTTTTAGATACAATAAAACCTGATTTTGTAATCAATATTTGAGCATTGAAATTAATGTAGTTGTACAAAAAATACAAATTTTCTTTTCTACGACATTTTTTGGGATAAAGATGTTTTAATCGCAAGGGTTAAATTGTAGACTACTTAATCCTTTATCGTATTTTAACGAGTCAGACTAGTGAGTTTCATTTTAGATACATTAAAATCTGATTTTGTAATCAATATTTGAGCATTGAAATTAATGTAGTTGTACAAAAAATACAAATTTTCTTTTCTACGACATTTTTGGGGATAAATATGTTTTAATCACAAGGGTTAAACTGTAGACTACTTAATCCTTACCGTATTTTAACGAGCCAGACTCGTGAGTTTCTTTTTAAATACAATAACACCTAATTTTATAATCAATATTTAAGCATTAAAATGAATATAGCCGATCAAAATATACAAATTTTCTTTTCTATGACATTTGTTGAAGATATAAAGACGTTTCAATCACTGTAACTATAAAGAAACCGTGACAGCAAGTAGTTAACTCTATTTAATATATCAAAGAACAATTTCAAAATAATCTGAACTAATTACAAAATAGAATAAGAAACTGAAATGATATTTCAAAGAACATCATTCCAAAAGTGTTCACGTGTAAGAAGTTATAAAATAAAATAATATGCTCTCTCAGTAGTTGGAAGTTTCCCGCCGGTGAATCTGTTAGGAAAGACGTCGAAGGCGAGAATCTATAATGCGAAACGGTGGCCCGTTAAGATGTTAACATCTTCACGGAATTCTATGTAACACGGATAGTTCGACGGGCTCCTGAATCGACAATAGAATTCAGCGATCTCTATCCTGGCGGAAAGCTCGTCGTTTAACCGGCCGATTGTCAGCGAAGTCAGAAGCGAAGCAGGTGATACAATCGCGGCAGGGGGGGGGGGGGGAGATCGAACGTTTCACTCGATCGGCTCGCGAAAATCGTGGTCGTGCAAGGTGAAAGTTTCCACGGTAGTCGGCGGTTGTTCGGACTCGTGGTAGGCTGCACACAGAGTGTACACGCCGGCAACCGAATCTCTTGAATTGAATAGGTGGGGAATGCAGTCGCGTGGAACGGTACAGAGACAAGAGGAGTCGAACAACGGATAATACCGAGGTATGCAACGCCTTCGTCGTAAAAAGACCCCGAAGAAACGAGACCGAAGGACGGGACAACGAGATAGTCGATAGTTTCTCGCGCTGCCGCAAGAAAAGGCTCGGTTCCAAGGTAGCTGCTGAATCATGGGACCGGAGAGTATGCCCGGTCAAGGTCGTCGTGACGATACAGAAATCACAAGCTTATTACGCTTCTTACCCGGACGGAAAAAAAAAATCGTGTGCATTGTCGGCTAAACTGAACGGCGAAGGCAGTGTCGTTGTTTTCTTCGAGCGTCGCGATTTTAGATTTCTTGCCGAGAGGTTGTTGAAGATGATCGTGTGTTTCATTATTTTTTTCTGTTTATCCGCGAATATTTTTAAACACATTTCGTACTCCTCCCATTGCAGGGGTTCGAGGTGTAAGCTTTTATCACTTTGTTCATATTTAATAACAGCAAACAGATTCTCGGATATTCTCAGAAATCTCAAATGTGGTCGGGAATAATCCTGAGATTTTCTTCAACTCCTTGGCCGATAAAAGTTTAGAAGGGTGAAACGAGAACCCTCAACGACTGAATAAAATTGCATTGTCAGTCATAAGCGGGAAGCGAGTGTTGCGGGCGACCGGGTGCGCCTCTGAACCCTGATTCTCTGCGGACAATCGGCGCGATTGTTTACGGCCACCATAAAAGCGTACGACGCAGGCGGAAAAGTTGTGTCCCACGTTTATTAACATCGGGGACAGATCGAATTTAAAGTATCGATCTTCCATAATAGGACGCCGGCAGCGGTTAGCCTAGCTTACCGGGACTGGTAACAATAGCCTATTCTCCCCTGCACGTTCAACGAAAGTTTCTTCCCTTATGGGTATTACCGGTGGCCGGGGCACGGTGCTCGTTAATTAATCGCGCAACCTTACAGGCCCGGGCAAAAAACACCGTGGAATACGCCATGGACGAAAGGGAGCAACTCGCGGTGATACTGCATTCTAAGTCCGGCGCGTTCTGTCCGCGCTACCGTTCGCCTTTTCTCACTGCACCCCTCGACCAATGAAAACTAGCAGGGACGTTATTAATTAATCGAGAGAGTGGTTCCCGGGCCCCTGGACCCCGTGCCCGAGAAAGGGGACCCTTCGGAGTAATATCTCCGCGATGAAACCGCGCGGTGGCCCCTTGGGACCACCGATCATCTCCGGGGCGAGCGGGCCCCTCGACCGGGCCCCGAGACTCCGCCGACAAAAACCGGGCGCTACGCAACACCGGACCCATAAACAGCTTTTTCGACGATCGGCCAGCGCTTGAATATTCAACGAGTGTGCCGCGCCGCGACGGACCGCATCGGCACCGGTCGCGGACCAAGCCGCGGCAATTAATATTGATTTTATTAAATCGAACTTTTTGCAGATCGGCCCAACTGTCGCGACTTCGGGCCCGCGATGCCGAAAGTACGCCGGACCCGCATGCCGGTCCAGGACCGTCACCGTTTTTCCTTTCCCTTCACGGATATGGTGCGTCGGGGTGGCGATCCGAAAATCACCCTCTCCACGCCGCTCCAAGTACCCCGTGCCCGCCGATTTACATCGCTGATTCGAAGATACTGCTGTTTTTCGACGACCCTCCGCTTCACCGGTCACTAACGAAGCTGATACCCAGTTGTAATGATCACAGAATCGGGTTCTTGAACGCATTCCTCGCGGACGGTTCGAAAGGTCAAACGTTTCCTCTGTCGATTCGCAGCTGATTTCGATTTTTGCAGAAATTGTTGCCTGTCTCGCCTGATTCATGCGTACCGATTTCTTTTTAGAAATGCTTAATATGTTTCTTATTATACGACGTTCTTACAATTCCTAGAAAAAGCTGTTTCTTTGTGATCTCTCTAGTGGTCATTGGTCCCTGTCGGTCAGTTCAAAGGAATTTTAAACAGTTCACACAGTTTATAGTGGCTCGTAAAACAAGTGGGTCCGGTGGTCACGTTTTGTATAGTCAACTTGCAATTTACGTCGCACTACTTGCATTTATCTATTAACTGTTTTCTACCAGATCTTCTACGAGACTGTGAAATTTTGGAAAGGGGAACAGATTTCGTATTATAAATAATTCTGCTCGATCAGGTGAATGATTAGACCAGATTATGCAAAGTAAATATTGTCTACATCGATTACAAGAAATAGGAGAGAATAATAGAGAAGAAATCATACATTGACATCTTGCATTTTAAAAATTGTCCAACAATTTTGAATTACATGTATTCAATTTTGCTATAAACGCATAAAGATCCGCAGACTAGTGATAAATCAGGATGTTAACGAATACCGTGACTGCAATAAGAATCCGTGACCTGTTCGAATCAATTAAATGATAAGATCAGATTATGCAAAGTAAATATTGTCTGCGTCGATTGCAAGAAATAGAAAAGAATTGAATTTAAAAAATTGTCCAATAATTTTGAATTACGTGTACTCAGTTTTGCTATAAACGCATAAAGATCCGCAGTCTAGATACGATGTTAACGAACACGGTGACTACAATAGGAATTCACGACCTGTTCGAATCAGTTAAAATGCACGGTAAGTACGGTCATCCGGGAGACTTCGATGCCTGACGAGTGGTGATTTGAACGCGCGATAAGCGGCACCTCGAACTTTCATGTTCCCTAACCTGCCTGTTCCACGGTAACAATAAGCAACTCGTAAAACACGCATTACACAAACATTTGCAAAACTTTATGTTTCCTGCGTTTATTTCGTTCTTTCAACAAGTCCGCGACTAAACCGAGTGCGTTGATAATGAACTGCGGAGCCCTTAGCGAGTTGCGTCACGAACGAGGACGAATTCCTCCGTAGATCCACGTAGAACAAAGTAACAGATCTCCCACCTGCTACATCGAATCTGTAGGAAGATCACGTCACGGTTCTTCTTTCCCAGAATAGGGTGTCAAGTTATTGCATCGCTTATCCGGCTTTTATTGCCGCCTCTATTATGGGCGCTGACGTTTCCACGATCGTACCGGAGGAACTGTTCGCTTTAGAACGCCGTAAATCAGACTCGTTAGCTCCGCAGGAACTGAACCCTTCGCTTCGGAATCTTGAGGAGCTGATCTAATTACGCACCGAAATCTTGGGAAAGAAAACCGTCGTGTCTCGTGACGGAACGCAACCGACGAGAATCGAAACACTACTGTATATCAGTTCCCCTCATTTTATGGAATCCGTACATCCGTGTAACGCTGTTTATATAATCAGTAGACGGCGGCATAAATATCAAATGAATTTTAAATTTTTTACAACCTGCTAAAGTTATTAAGACAGCAAATTAATTTTTATGTAACTTCCTTATCGTGTAATAGATGCAGACAATTTTCATTTTGCATGAAGATCCGTAGTCTGGTAATTAGCTTCAACAATTTGCTTTATTTCAGCCTTACAGCTAAGAAATGTGACTTGGCTGAGGGTTTACATTACCTATTTGAACAAATCTATCTCATTTCACGCATTCGGTTCATACCTTCTCTAATTCTTTTCTTTGTCTCACTCATCCCTACCCTGTCCTACTCTTTTAGTATACTAATTATCACTAATCTACTTATTTCCTTACTTATTGCATTCTTCCCCATTCCCTAACTTTTTACTGCAGTTTATATTCACCGTAGACATTTGTAGTTAAAATTGTACTATTCAGCTATCGGTTAAACATTTCACCATTAGTGAGTAGTTAGATGATAACTTTAGATAACTTTACAGGTTCGACGTTGCTCCTCGCTGCGAACACTTACAATTCAAGAGAAACCGAGAACACCCCGTTAACATGAAAGCCCACGTGCAAGGTTGCAGGAAGAGCCAGAGTAGCCAGTCCGGAATCTGCAATTCCCCAATTAATCTGCCTTAATCAGGTCCCCTATCTCCTGGTAAGGTCCTCCATTTGCAAGCTGCAACACTTACACCGCTCCGACCGAACGAAACTGAGACCGACCAACAATGGCACGGACTCGCGATAATTCGTTTCAGGGAAGGCTACGGAGCGTCGGAGGCGGGGTTCCCGGGGCACGGGTGCCCGGTATCAAAGAATTCATTACGACGCGGACAAAGCGGGAACAAGCGCGAATCTCCCACGGCGAGCACGCTGCCTCGGTCCACCTACCGATCGTCCTCAGGAAATTTATTTCGCCGTGTCCTGGGGGCCGCCGCCGCGGCGATGATATCCGGCCGGGTGAAACCTGGAAAAAGGAATGGCGAAGGGGCACCGGGAAGGAAGATCGGTGGCAGATGCCGTGGTCCCAGTGGGACGCCAGGCGCCCCGGGAGTGAAGACGTTCGAGTAATTGGCCCTCTGCTTCGATTCCGACTGCTGCGGCGAACGGGGGCCCCCCGATTCGGCTGAACCAGTCCTCCGTCTCTCTCCATCCCTTCGGATTCTCTCGCAGTCCTCTCTTGTTACAAGCGCGAGCGTCCCTGGTGTCGGCGGGGAGCTACTGATTACAGAGTTGCCCGCATCTCCCTCTGCCGCCCCCTTCGGCCCCCACTCGGCGGCCACGCCGAAGCGGCGGGACCAGGTCTCCTCGCGTCTTTAGCCGCGATCCAAACAGTTGCCATCACCTTGTACTCGGTACACGTGTTACCTGCCGCGCATAATAAGGCCAACCCGAAGTCCTACGCCACCCTAACCCCCCCTCTTCGATCCTCGTCCTCCACGAGATCCTCCCGTTTTCCTCCCGTCCATCCACCGTGTCCAGCTGCTCCCTTTTTTTTTTCTTCCCGTCGTCGCGTCGCTGCCGTTGTACTCCACCTCGGAACGATCGAGAGCCGATTCATTCAGTTCTCGGAACCTACTGACCGGACCGGCGAGCGCGAGATCCCTGCTCGCGGGGGCCGGCGTCATTGTTTACCGGGGAACGAGCCTGATTCTCACGATCCACCATCGACGAGACTCACGTTTGCACCGGGTTCCCCGATTGTTTTTGTTGCCGCCGATGGTGGCATTCGATGAATAGAAAGTTTTCTTTTCTGCCCGGCCTTCGGGTCTAGCTTCTGAACAGTAGGAAACACTCGGAAAATGTCATTCAACCCCCTTCCGCGGCGAACGCAATCTGTTTAAGTAATTCATCCTGGGAGACAAGCTATCGGCGGTGAATTGTTACCTTTCTTCTAACGGAGAGGATGGAGGAACGAAGTTTAGAACGTTCTGTTAATTGAAGGAACAGGTGGCACATTCACCCCTTGCTGTATTTTAACGTGTTACTGTCGGGATGAAGACTTTTTAACCCTCATACGTTCCTCAGGGTGGAAATTCACTTATTCAATATTTTCGTATACTGTAAAATTATTCTCCCTTTTATGTTTACGTCGTGAGATGTATTTCTTTAAAATTTGACGCTGTAAAAGAAACGTAATGTGTTGATTTAACGTTTTGTAAGGAATAGCCGTATTTATTATAATTTTTAAAATCTTCTTTTTCTAATTCGTTGGCGATCGTAATTTTACAATTCTGTTGTTATTTTCGATTTTCTACTTTTATAAATTTTACTATATATAGGGTTGTCTGCTAATACGTATACATACATACATTCAACCGTATACGGATTTATAAAAGTAGAAAATCGAAAATAACAACAGAATTGCAAAATTACGATCGCCAACGAATTAGTAAGAGAAGACAGATCGAAACGAACGCGCCCGTGACAAATACGTCTGTCAACGATTCCTTATAATAAATACGACTATCCCTTACAGTTTAAAATAAAAATGGGCGAATTGTTATCCCAGTCTCTTTCATGCAGATATTTTTAGGGAACATATGAGGGTTAAACGAAATCTAGCGGATATGAATATCACGTCTTCCTTCTTAAATGAAATAACATTTGATTCGCTTTGGTTCTCAATTAAAAGAGCTGAGATTTGTTTGTTAGAAGAATTAGTATACCAAATAACAGAGAAACAAGATATTGAAAAATTTGCTATTAGAATTGCGGAGAAAAAAGTCAATTTCTAATCATATTTTTATCCAAAGCCTGTAATTAAACTTTAACCAATGCATTATTTATATCGTCGCGAAGGGAAGGGTCGAATCTTCAAATCTGAAGCCATTGTTCCCTCCGCAAAATACTTTTTCAGGGCGAAAGCGATCGACCTCGTGTCCAAGGGAGCGCCGCGCGAGGATCCGTTAAACAATTCGCACTGGGCTCGTTAAAATGGCGACTCACTCGGCCTGGAATGCTGACTCGCGGCAGGCGTGGACTGTCGCGCTCGTACACGAGGAAGACAATGACGCGGTGAAAACGATCGAACCCCGTTCGAATGCAACCCGATCTCGTCCCCCGAGGAAACGCAAAACGACGAAAGAAAATCTCGATGTGCCGCGTTCTTTTTCCACCCTGCGCCACCTCTCGGGTTGTTCCGTCGAGTTGCTCTCGTTGTTCTCGAGTTTGTCGCGTCCCACGGCGGAATGGTATATCGGTCGTCCGGTTAATTACGAGCAACCCGTTTCTTGCTGACTCGGCCTCACAATGTGTTAATTTATAATAGCGTGCGTTGCAGCGGGCGTGGACGTTGTCACGCCTAGACGAGAGGAACGCGATGACGACGTCGAAAACCTTGGGTCCAACGATCCTATCTTCGTCTTTCGCTTTCCTTTCGCCTCGCTCGGTTCTGCACGGCGAGAACGATGCTGGTCGATTTTTTCACGGAGACGTAATCACGCGTTTCGAGAGTGAATCTCGAAACACAGCATACAAAGGATAGAGGCGTGCGAGGTCGGTCTCGATTGTCTTCCTCGAGGTGTCGTCTCTCCTGTTGCTTCAATTAAATTACGTTTCTTGTACCGACGATTGACACCTGACTTTTTCAGTTTTCTCCCAGAGTTGTTTTTTTTTATTAAGCTATGAAACCCCTTGTTTGATTATTTTACGTCGCTTTTTCAACTGCTATGGTTATTAAACGACGGGACCTACAGTTTAAGGTGGGTTCCGAACCGCCTTGGGCACCACAGTTTTTTAAAAAAGCTATGAAACCCCACATGGGATTATTAGCAGCATGCACATGCCTGTGCGTGGTAACATTGCAAGGATAACTTATAGACTAGAATTGAACAATATAATGAATATTCTTGAGTACAATATTAACACTAGAGAAATAAGCAGTTACTTCATTGCATACTTCAGGAATGTATGTATATAAAATAGGGGGCAAAAAGAGGGTCCGCACAAAAAGGAATCTATTGTATAGGGTGGAAAGGTATCCCTTGTTGCAAACGCGTTTAATTAAATGCTATGTAAGTTGTAAAGATGACGACACTATCGACTCGGTCCCGTCTGCATTGCGTCAGAGGATGATTCATCCACGCTGCGAATCGCATGTTCGCTGCATTACAAGACAGTCGATATTAATTGCAATTCGTAAGGATTTTGCGAAGGTTTTCGTTGGAGGAAAAATTACGGATTCTTTTTTTGCATTTAAGGGAAATTGAGTAGCTACAATTTCAAACGGTAGAAGGATTAAAATAATTGTTTTTTTATGTTATTTATTTATTTCACGTCGCTTTCAACGATTTGTTAAAGGTGATTTCGCGATGGGACCTACAGTTTATTAAGGTGGGTTCCGAACCACCGTGGGTACCACAATAATAGATGGCACATGGAATTTTTCCAGTGTTTTCCACGGAGTCCACAGTCACGTAAAACAATTATTCAAGAGATATTTAATTGCTGATGCTTTCGGCGCACAATTCCTTTGAAAAGGGTCCAGACCAGGACCGAAACGTCAGGAAAGAAAAAGTTTAAATTGCAAAATTGTTAATTTACTTATAAATTGATCGAAACTGTGTGTTGAAAGCATCACCAAATTAAAAGCTGATTAAAATTGTGGCACCCGTTTGTCGCAATCATCTTGCCAAATTTGGAAAAATGTAGAAGCTCACATTCAACAGAGAGAATGAGAATTGATACTTATCGAACGAGGAAGACGTCGATCGAATGACTATGGCGGTCGAGCATCACAATACGCTGACTGTGTCAGTCAACCACCCCTAGCCACCTCCCTTCGGAACCTGCTTCAGGCTGCGCACGCCACAATAGTTATTTAAGAACAATATTTCCACACGGCACACGCGAAACATTACTCTCGACGCACAATACATCCAATCGAACTTAAAGAGTCCAATGATTAAACGTGGGCGGACCACGCTAAACCACTTTGTACCGGCGGTTATCGCACAATGCATCGCGATTAGGAGCGTGGGATGAATGACACACTTCAATACGTACGGAATGCACGTTCGGCTGATCACCCATAGTCCCTTTCGTTTGGCTTATTCTTGTAATCGATGGTATTCAATACTTTGTACACGCGTCCGGCTTCTTCGTAACGATCTTCATAGATCACTTGCTTGGATTACCGGCGCCCGTGACGTCCTTGTTTGTTGTGTTCTCATTGATCCGTGCCGAATGTTTTATCGAAACTGGACTACTGGAACGATTCGCCTGACAACGAGCGTTTTCACCTTCTGCCTACACAATGTTCTATTGATCGTAGTTCTAATAAAGTGCAGATCTTGACCAAGTAGATATGTTGTTCTCCCACTCATATAAAACGAATGCAATTCTACATCGATTGGTGTTAAAATAATTTATTCAAAAGTGAAATTAGATGTCGAACTAAGTAGGACCTGCAGGATCAATTTTTTACCTTAAAATGATACATGGTTTTGTATAGATCATACTTGTAATTAGACTGCAGATCTTGATCAATCAGAATCAATATGTTGTTCTCCCACTCATATAAAACGAATGCGACACTCCATTGGAGTTAAAATAATTTATTCAAAAGTGAAATTAGATGTCGAACTAAGTAGGACCTGCAGGATCAACTTTGTACCTTAAAATGATACATGGTTTTGTATAGATCATACTTGTAATTAGACTACAGATCTTGATCAATAATAATCAATATGTTGTTCTCCTACTCATGTAAAACGAATGTGACACTACATCAATTGGTGTTAAAATAATTTATTCGAAAGTGAAATTAGATGTCGAACTAAGTAGGACCTGCAGAATCAACTTTGTACCTTAAAATGATACATGGTTTTGTATAGATCATACTTGCAATTAGATTACAGATCTTGATGAATCAGAATCAATATGTTGTTCTCCATATAAAACGAATGTGACACTGCATCGATTGTTGTTAAAATAATTTATTCAAAAGTGAAATAGATGTCATATTAAATAGAACCTTGAGGATCAACTTAATAAACCAGTAATATATAATAGGGATTCTTGATCAAGAAGCTTCATTTGCATTCTAAAATAATTTCCAATAATTCATGCGATCCGGACGACCCAAATTAGGTTAAATTTCATGTGAAGAGGCGCGAACGAATGTGTTGCGCCACCGCCGCTCGATATTCATAGATCACTGGCTGTATCCGCGGCAGATCTCTGTTCGAGGATTTGTGGCTCGTCATCCTCGCTCTGCGAGAGAAAAAGAAGTCTCTCGTCGGATGAACACGTTCCGCGGCGGACGTTTCGACACTCGGAGGATCGTTTTTCGAGAAATCGGTGGCTCGCAGGTGGTTTCGCGGGGCCCCGCGTGTTCCTCGTTGCCGATAGCATCTGCGCCACTAATTTCCGACGATAGCGAAAGTGACGAGCACCGCTCGTAAATTTGCGCGAGTGGCCGGCCGAGCGATTCCGTCGGGACTGGTTCGCTCGTACTCGTGACTTATCCAGCATCCACGGTATCCCGGTAGCCTAACGGAGCAGGCCCCGTGTAGACAATGGGAGACCATCGAGTTGCCACACCGGCCATTGTTTTTGCGCTAGTGTAACGTCGCGTCGCTCCGCGGTTTTTACGGGGCATTTACGCGAATTGATTTCACGTGAAACTGGCAGGCCTGCCGCGACTCTCGCAACCGGGAACACCGTGCCGCAAAAATTCGGCTGTTCGTGCATCATGTGGGCAGAATTTAAATGGACGTGTTCCCAGAAGAGGAAATTGTTTTGTCGCAATAGAGAACAATGGACTGTCTCTCCGGAACGGGTTTGTGACGGTAAGTGAGACTCATTATCTGGTTATTATGCGACGGACGTCCCGCAGTACTCCCAGCTTTATGAATTGTTTTAACGGAACGCTTTGTACTCGCTATCTGCACTGTTTCATTCCAATACCTTGCGCTACGATTTATTTTGCACGCGGCGCACCCCCAAAAACCATAGTAAAATTACCATTATTCAATTGATCGCATTGTTAAATACGTTGGTACCTAATCAATTACTAAACATTTAATATATAAAATTGACAAAATTGTATAGAACAGAATTATTTCAGGTCGCGGAAGAAATGCTTCATTTACTTGTAAATATTTATTTGTTAACGCAGCTTTTGGTCGCAGCTCTCTGCTGTGTTGAGACAACAAAATTTAAAGAATCAATTAAAAAATGATAACAAGAAATATATTTATTACGATAGTAGGTAGGAATAACTAAATTGTGGATTGAGCAGTCATGGAAAATCCGGACTGTATCGTGTTTGGTATCATTTTAATCGGAAAAATGTCGCGAATGTGCATCTGAAAGTAGAATCCGAAAAAAGGAATTTTTTTATATATATATATATATGTTATAATGTATGCTATATAAACCAAACATGGTTTACCTCATCAATAAATAAATAAATAATAAAAGTTTGAAAACTTCAAAAAAGTACATGTATGGAATATCCTGCAAAATAATCTACAATTAAATAAAAAGTAAGTTCCACAATTTAAAAAGAAAAACATTTCGGATTCATTGTCTCCGTTGACTGGATATCATATTTTCGCAGTAGGCTCGTTGCACGGGTTCAGCAGCGTAAAGCAATATTTTCCCGGATCGGTACGAGCTAAACGGCACCCATATTCATTAAACCCATTTTAAAGTCCGCGTTGCATGTCCGACTCGATATTACATGGGAAGGTGTTCGCATGCTGCGATTCATTTACCCGAGGTCTTAATTACTTTCGGTTGCACGTTTTGTAGGCTGATAAATCTGTTTCCTGGTTTCGCGAGTACGGTTTCGCAATTGAATGGCCACTTTGCCGAGGGAAATGAAGAAATAGCGAAGTTACTGGTACAGCAAATATAATTAGCTTTATCACACGATGAATCCGTAGTAAAAAATATTTATGATACCTCGATTGATATGATATCTCAGCATGCATTCGTTCACCGTGAAGAGATAAATGTCTTTCAATTATAAATCCTTAAATCCTATTCATACAACACTGCTTTGAAACGTCCGAAATTATTCTACGCGCACAACATTAACGGGACACGCGCAACTTCAAATGAAAATACTTCGACAGTTTCTAATAGTAATTCCGTGCTAATGAAATAGGTAAAGGTTTCGGCGAGATGGTATGTGTGCGCAGGAAATGAGTATGCTCGTAGGGCAAAGAGACCAATGGAACGAATACATCATTATCGTATCCCGCAGAAATAATTACAATAAATATCAGAAGTCAAGAAATAACAAGGCACGTACTCCGTGCGGAGCGTTCCGCTGAAACAGAAGAAGAAGTCGGGTTTCTAGCGAGATGCTAATTGTCCAGGATGATTAGTGTACCGTCGTGCAAACGGGGAACGGTCGGCAGAAGAAGATCGCGTAAATCAATCAACGGGGTCTACGAGCGTTTCGACGACGAAGCCCGGGATAATTGGAGTAGCGACAAGTTGATCAGCGCGGCTTCTTTCACCGGGCGACGCGGTATGGACCGGATCGGATTCTACTCGTCTACTCTCGGATCCCTTAGTCATCGAGTGGCCGCATCGCGGGCGTGCCTTATGGCTCACCAAAAGAAACCGTCTAATTGCTTATTAGAGCGCAATGACGCGCAGTCTTCGAGTTTATTCATTCTTTCCTCCCGAATTCATTCGCCGCGTTGTCCACGCGCTTTCCTCATAACTCTGTTGGAAATAATGTCGAAAGATGTTCTCGAATTCTTTCTATGTACTTATTGGTTAAATGGCAGCCAATAATTTTTTCGTAAAAGCATATGCAGTCTAATAATCAAGGACTCTAACAACAAATTTCACGTTGTCCACGCGCTTTTTCCTCGTAAATCTGTTGGAAATAATGTCTAAAGATGTTCTCGAATTCTTTCCATGTACTTATTGGTTAAATGGCAGCCAATAATTTTTTCGTAAAAGCATATGCAGTCTAATAATCAAGGACTCTAACAACAAATTTCACGTTGTCCACGCGCTTTTTCCTCGTAAATCTGTTGGAAATAATGTCTAAAGATGTTCTCGAATTCTTTCCATCTACTTATTGGTTAAATGGCAGCCATAATTTTTTCGTAAAAGCATATGCAGTCTAATAATCAAGGACTCTAACAATAAATTCCGCGTTGTCGACGGACTTGTCCATTCCAGGCTGTAGAAGCTTATTACATTTTCCTCGTTAACCCTTATACGCTCCTCAAAAATAGCTGCATAAAAGAGACTAGGATAACGATTCACCTCTTTTTATTTTATACATTAAATCAGCACGTTATGTTTCATTTATAACGTTACATTTTAAAGAAATATATGTCACGAGGTAGACATAAAACGATGAATAATGTTACAGTATTTGAAAATATTAGGGGGAGGGGAAGAGTGGATGAGGAAAGTGGAAGAATGGAGAGAAGACAAGAAAGAGAGGATGGGAATGTAAGAGGCATGAACGGAAACGGAAGTCCGCACAAAAGATGTAAATAGCAAATAGCAATAGCTAAATATTGTATATAGGTTAAAAAAATAAGACTTTTGTAAATATTGTTTCTCTCGCTCTCTCTATCTATAGTAGGTTAAGGTAGTTGTAAGTTAGAGCATAAGTTAGAGATAAGACTAGAATGTAAAAGTGAAGAGAGTGGAAAAGGAAGAAAATATTAAAAAGGATTGTAACCCCAAGGGAATCAATAAAGATATATATATATATATATATATATATTTGAAAATATTAAAAGGGGAAGTTTTCACCCTAAGGAACGTATGAGGGTTAATAACTCTACTAGAAATAATGTATATAGATGTTCTTGAATTCTTTCCATCTACTTATTGTTTAAATGTCATCCACTAATTTTATCATAAATGCATGCGCAGTCTAATAATCAAGGGCTCCCTCGTTATTAATCCTATTGGAAATAATATATAGATATTCTTAAATTTTGCTAATCTAAATTGCATCCACTAATTTTTGTTATAAATGCATATACAGTTTAGTAATCAAGGATTCCAACGAAACATTACAATTTTGGAGTACAACTTCGATAGTCGAGACACCGGGTACATTATATTCGTGGTTGTTCAGGAACCCGGGATTATTTTGGGTTTGAGAGTGGACTGTATGGATGATTAATGTAGGATCGGGTTTGAACACCGAAGGGAGCTCGGAAAAGGAAACTGTGTGGAAGGTGTGAGCGACGAAGTATCGAAAGAGGGACGATAATAAAGAACGGTGTCTTGATCCGGCAGAAATGGCGTTTATTAAAACAATCGCGTAAACGAAACTGGATGCACTCGAAACGTATTGGCACGATCTACAGTGCGTGAAACAAGTAATGCAGATCGGCACGCGTAAAGATTGCGTACGAAGAAAGGGCGCGATTGCGTAACGTATTGATCGATGAAGTGTTCGAACGATTCTAACGGTAATGTGCTGAGCGCGATTAGCGGCGGTTCTCGGTAATCACGTGATTACACATCGCTAGCGCGTTACCGGGAATTGCCAAAAACAGCGGATTCTCAGGAGCGTATATCCTGAGTCCGTGATACGCGAGGGGCCATCAAGGGCCGTATCGCTCAACATCGACAGCTTAAACTAATTTAATTTTTACACTTAATCCTAAACAGTGGTTTTCTTTTATAGTGGTTCGACGGTAGCAACGGATATTCGAACGGAGTCACTCGACTAGCATGGAGCGGCGGCACGGTGTGATTTCAACGCTCATTGCGACTCAACCGGTGGAAATCCGGTGGAACACGCCATTACCGGGAACGGAGAAACGGGAAGAGTATTGTTGCGAAAACAGATACTTGTGCAACATCATTCCGCCTGGCGTTCATTACTTTCTTGTTAACGGCGGCTCTGTATTATCCGAGGAGCATCTGCGCGCACCCTAAATGGGGAGACTGCGTTTTCGTATCTCCGGTGGAACCGATCATCGACGAAAAATTGCCCATTGTTCCGATGTCGAAAGATTCTCTGCAGTCGACGCTAATGGCTGAGGTGATCGGTGGACTGACTTATAGTCAGACTAAGAAATGCTAGGTGTGCTTTTGCGTTTGTCTCCTGCGAACAATTTGTTGGTAAATTCGGTGGATTCGGTACGACTCTTACTGCTTGCATGTCCATTCTAAACAAATTGAACTAATGTTCAATTAATGTTCTGTCAGGTACTAGACGGTGAACCTATCGAAGAAAATTATTTAATGAAACCAATACATAACATTCGCAATTTGGAACGACGATTTAAAAAATACTTATCAAAAGTTATAATAAATAGACTGCGGATTATATGCATTTATGACAAAAATGGGCACGTGCCATTTAAAGCAGTGGACATGTTAAAAATATTCAAGGCCTCCAAGATATTATTAGTGTAATAGGATAATTAAAAGAAGAACACAATTTTTATTTGACTCCTGTATCCAGCGATCAATGCGAACATTTTTGACAAAAATGAGCACGTACCATTTAAAGCAGTGGGCATGTTAAAAATATTTAAGGACACCATGGTATTATTAGCTTAATAGGTTAATTAAAAGAAGAACACAATTTTTATTTGACTCCTGTATCCAGCGATCGATGCGAACATTTTTGACAAAAATGGGCACGTACCATTTAAAGCAGTGGACATGTTAAAATTATTCAAGGACTCCAAGATAATATTAGCTTAATAGCTTAATTAAAAGAAGAACACAATTTTTATTAGACTCCTGTATCCAGCGATCAATGCGAACATTTTTGACAAAAATGGTTAAAAATATTTAAGGACACTATGCTATTATTAGCTTAATAGGATAATTAGAAGAAGAATACATTTTTTATTTGACTCCTGTATCCATCGATCAATGCGAACATTTTTGATTTTGCATAAACATCCGCAGTCCAATTTCCAAATAAATGCCGTGCTGGCGAGGGTCTGTTTCTGTGGGTGAGATTGGCAATTGGTTCCTAGATCGATAATTTTAGCGGCCGATCGATAGTGGCGAGAGAGAAACGATCGTGCAAGGGGGGGTCTGGTGGCCGACAGCAGGGTGAAAGGAAGGATTCCTCTCTGTACGGCGAGGCTACGGCAGCCAGTAATGTTGATTGCGAGGAATCCCGTATCGGCTTCTCTCCTCTCTTCGGATTCTCCTTCCGATGCGGTTCTTGTCGTCGCGCGGTTACTCCGGGTTTCACCGGTGTCGTCGGTACTCGACTTCTCTCGCCGGGGTACCCAGGCTCCTCCGCTTCCTCCGCCGCGGATCGAATCGCGATCGGATGTCTGTTACCGATGTCAATCTCCGTTTTTTGCACTTCCGTCGCTTCGGGACGAAAATCGAGGTACACGCTGTGCGATGCCGTCGCGTCGGGAACGCGCAACTCGCCGCGACTACCGGCCCCGTTCCCACATTTCGTTTTGCGTATTTCTTTCGCACAACGTGCCGCGGATGCCGTGATTATGCACTTTCCTAGCGATCATTGTCTTCGATCGGGAAGGATACACGCTGGTTTTTCTTTCCATCGGCGCGCGAATCAGCGCCGCATATCCTCGAAGCGGTCGACAATTCTCGGTTTCGATTGTTCGAGTGTGACGCGTGTGCGAAATGATGCGCAACCTGGTGAAACATTATTTCAGGCTATTTAACGTAACAGGATTCACTGGGATTCAATCTTTTCCATAATAATATTCTCCAATTTTAACGATCGTAAATTTTGTAATCTTAAACAATTGTTATCGGCGCTACGTTTTCGATCAATTTTTACATTAAATTGTAAATTTTATATATGCACTATATGATATTGGCGCTACAGGTTCGATCACAGATACAAAAATTACAGTAACTTCCCTATAAATCGGGAAGTTAAAAATTAGCAATTTTGCAGTATTATAATTTCAACGTTTCGGTTCAGTGTTGAACCATTATCAAGAAAAGTCCGCGTCTGTGAAAATTAAAGTAATCAAATTCGTTATTCATTAACCTGACTATTTAATAGCTGTGAAAAATAGGTATTTATACATACTTGCTAATTGTGACAAGAAAACAAAATGAAATCAAAATAAGTGAAATAAATTTTTTCCATAATAATCGTATACGAAATTGTTAGACGACGTTATTGACAGTTAATAAAAAACAGGATTCCGAAGCTGCCGAATAACCAGCAGCCTCCTAATCACAGGTTTCTTGAACTATCCATTACCTCGCAGCTTTTAACCCTTAGCACTCGGCTGTCCCCTCTGAGGCACCACTAAAAATTGCTGTACCATTCTTCAAAATATTGTTTACATTATTAAATATATCGGTATCTAATCAATTACTAAACATTTAGGTACTGTATAAGGTAATGTAGCAATTTCATATCCATAAAATTGCAAAAATCATAAGGTATGGAAATATTCTAGATCGGAAGGAATGTTTAATTTTTCAGTTAAAATAGCTCCGAGTGCAAATGGTTAAAATTCTTCAGAATATCAAGTAATCGACGTTTTTCCGAAACACAATTGCCCCACAGTTTGAACGTCTCTGAAACGGCACGGTTCGAGCTGGGAACGCGAACGCAGGTATCAAAGACAGGCTTTTGACGAATGTTCGTCACAGCGTTTCCTCGTTCCGCCGGGTAAATCAGTGAGATTCCACGGAAACGTTGACAAGAAGATCGTAATCGAGCGGGCGCAGCCTCCGGTTGACATGTATCCCGAAAGAGAAGGGCACGGTTCACCGGACAAATAATTATGCAAATAGAAGGCCGATAGGATCTCGGAGGAAAAAGCGGCGGCGATCGAACGGCGCCCATTAATATCTACATTCCATCGGGTCCGTAGCACCGCAAGACTTAATTTCGTCCGTGGCACGGGATTCTCGGCGCCGAAAATTTATGGGGACACTCCGAGGGCCGAGCAGAAAACGTTTTCTACGGCGCGGCGCGTTGTCAGGTTGCGTCGAGCGCGGCCATAAATCCGCGAGGATTTTTGCCCGCGAACGCGTAAATTTCCGTTCCGTGCCGCGACCTATCTATTTCCGCTTATCTTCGCGGAATACGTTCGCGAAAAATATGAACCGCTTTCGCCGGTCTCGAGGCCTAGGCCGACCGCCGTTTATCCGCCGTAGCGATCTCATCTGCGCCGCGTAAGTTCTGGTAATTGTCGAGGGAACACGCGGACACCGCATCTGCCCTCGAAACGAGCGAATACTCGTTTCATTATCGCGACAATTGCGGACGGGATGGTTTCTCTTGGAAACTGTCTCAAGCATCTCCGCGTTCCCGCGGACGTGGTAGCTCCGGTCTCGAGTTATCTTGATGCAGATAACTACGAGCGTGTCTCTCTTCCGCACCGTCGATCCTCTTCCTCTGCTTTGAACTCCTCTTGAGCCGTGGCTCCGTAGAACACTCGCTTCGTCCACCGTTTATGGCCCTCGTTATTTTTCCTATCGGAAGTTTCGCTGTTCTCCCGTTACATTCTACGGTTCGGCTCGTCTTGTCTCTGTAACGTATCCTCCGCTTTTCCTATTTTATTATCCCGCTCTACTATTTTCTCTTACTCTGACTCGCCGGAGAACGCTCGCCATTTTACCACGTTTTTTCTCGGCCGATTCTGGAATTGGTTCTCCCTCCGCCGACATATTAATTCCGCTCTGTAATGTCACACCGCTTATCGCTGCGTGCTTTTCATAACTTCCATTTTTTCTGCGGAATTCCTCACCGGGCTGGGACGTGTCCGGGCTGTAAATTCACACGTATTCCAATTTATTCTATTCGTATATCTCGGATATCTTGTGGTAATATATGCTATAATAAGAGTAATAATATGTAATATAACAAGAAGATTTCCGGGGAAGACTTGTGTTCTCCTTCTAAGACGCACTATGGATAAAAATCAGAGAACTTTCGATAGAAATGAGATAACGCAATGAAATTTGTTTTAAAATAAAAGCTGACACTTGTCAGAATATGAAATAATTGTGGAGACTGTGGTACGAACGTTTTTAAACCTTGAAAAAATGAAAATTTTACTTTTTAACAGTAATTCGATTTTTTTTGGAAGATCTGGAGGTCATAGACAAATTTTGAGACCAGGTTTGAAATCAGCGTGAAAAAATCTACGAGAAATTATGTATAGGATGTTCCAAACAAAATTTATTCCGCGCGTAGTATTGGAAAAATCACAATTATCTTGAGATTGTGCAAGCTTAATGAATTTCTTCAAGGTTAAAAAACGTTCGAACCACAATCTTCATAATTATTTCATATTCTGCAAAGTTTCAGCTTTCATTTTAAAAAAATTACATCTCTAGAATTACATTTCTATCGAAAGTCCTTCGATTTTGACACAGGTTTGGCCAATAGTGCGACGCTTCCGTCGCAGGAGAGGGTAACTTTCCCCTTCGATTCGAGTTTCCTCCCCTCATCTGGCGACACTGCTGCCAGGAACCTTCTTGCCACAATACTAAGGACGTCTTCACGAGAAATGATTAAATACTTATTTGCTCGACAACTGCGTTCTTGTAATCTTTTTAGAGGAATTAAATAGCAATTTACGTTCTCGAACCTTTGTTGCACGCTTTTCAAGAGGCAAATGGACGACGATGACGTTACCATTGATCCTTTCTTGCGGTTTCGAATTGCAGCGTTGATTTTCCGTAATTATCTACCCTGAATATCTTTTTCATTTTACTTTGCAGCGCGAGGCAATCCCTTTTCCCCGTCTTTCTACGGTCGTAGATTTTTCTTTTGACTTGTGCTATTTTGTATGGATATGGGCACGCACGTCCGAGTGCACATCAACCATGTTTTATTGCCAAGAAATATCGACATTCCTCCTCCCCATTCTTCTTTTCTTTCCTCGTTTCCGCAGCGCGCACCGCTCTCGGCCACACTCGGTCTCGACGCGTGCGTGGCTTTCGCTACCTCGCGATTACGCTCGACTTCTTTTTATACTCTCCACACTCCGATCTTCGTTTATGTTCACTTTATTATTCATCGAGGACACGCATTCGCCTCGACGACGCTAGTTTCGACGCGTTTTATTAACCCGGCGAGGACGAACCGTCGCGGAAGGCTTGTTTTATGTCCGACATTCGAAAAAAGCTGGTTTACACTGTCGAACCATTCGGTGTCATGTATACATCCACTTCTAGGAGTAAATATTCAATACAGCTCGGTGATAGACACTTATGCTTATTATATTCAAATTTTTATCATGAATTTTATGTTTACCGAATATAGCGATGTTTGCTACTGGAAGACGATGACTCTGCTTAACCCTCAATCGCTCCTCAAAAATAGCTGCATAAAAAAGACTAGGATAAAAATTCACAAAATTTTATTTTAAACGTTAAATCAACACATTATGTTTCATTTATAGCATCATATTTTAGAGAAATACATCTAACGACGTAGACATAAAGGGATGAATAATTTTACAGTATGTGAAAATTTTGGATGGGTGAATTTTCGTATTCCGAGTAAATAGCTAAACTTTTGTTTCAACACCGAAACTTTTACCTTACAAAAATCGTGTACAATTTTTATTATATTACTCGTTAGTGACCCGACAGACGTTGTTTTGTACAAATTTCAGTATATTTGTTTGTAATCGTTTCGTAAATTTGTGTAAAGCTATTGGAATGGTGGGCTATTACATTTTTTTTTCGAATTTTCCATTTTTCCGGCCAACTTTTTCAATTTGTTTTTCCCTGAAAACCTTATTCGGACTATTACGAACAAGAACTGAACGAGAACAGCATTTAATTTTTATTTTTATTAATATGGATAGATGTGCTAGAATAAAGAAAGTTGGAATCTAATCCAATTCCAATTTAATCGTTCCGACTCATATCTATTTCAGTGTAGATCGACATTGACAAGCAACGATTCGATACAAACTATACCCTGAACAAAAACAGCATTTAACTTTTATTTTTATTTATATAGACAGATGTGCTAGAATAAAGAAATTTGTTGGAATCTAATCCAATTCCAATTTAATCGTTCAGACTCATACCTAAGCACATAATAGCACATACATAAGCACCAGTTCGAAACAAACTGCACCCTAAACAAGATGCACACACCTTAATGTCTGTCCCGCGAATGTTCCCACAACTCTCCCACGTATCACCGAATCAACGGTAAATCGTCGATAAAGCGGTCTCCACCAAGACACAGGCCCGAACCGAATGAACCAGTTCTCGATAGGTCGAATCAATTTTCACCGTCGAGATACCGAACAATGAGCGGCGTAAAAACCGCCATCACGTTTCTAAGCGTTCGAATCACCATCCGTGAATAAACGACACCGGGGCGTCAGCGGTGTCTCTCGGGCCACGGATTACTAGGAAACACCGGTAGTTAATCCGAGTCCTCCGGCGATGGTATCGGTAATAGAGGGTCCGGGCAGAAAGGTGTGATAGCGGAGCTTAACGAAGAGCAAGAAAAGCAGGAAGAAGCGATGTCACGCGGTTACGTTCCAGCACTCGAAACGGCTTGGCCGCGGCGGTGGTGCGGCCTCGGCGAAACGATCCTCCTCCGAGGAGCAAGGAACAGGAAGAAGCGGAGGAAAGGGGCCGCCGCCGAGGCTGTGTAGAAGAAGAGGGAACCGTGGTTGACGGTACTCGTTATCCCGACTGACTGCCAAGTCTCGAGCAGTACTCGTCGAGATATCTTCACAGATTCGTATCTGGGGTTACAGATCTTACTCGGCGTTCACGCGTACATACAAACGCTTCGAGAGCGCACGAACGGGGGGAGGGAACGTGCACGTAGAACGCCGGGAAATCCTTCTGCCTGCTAGCAAACAGGTCGTGGTGGTGAACGAAGATTCCTAGCTCCGGATGACAAGAGAACAGCGCGAGTTCCTCTTCGCGGCAACAACGTGTCATCGATTCGTTCCCACTCGAACGTTACGATAACGCCGGCTGATCGATAGACACAGGAGGCTGGCTCTCTAGGACGTCCAGATGTACCGCGTCTCCGAGCGAAGTGGGACGGAGGTTGGCTCGGACCAAAAGTTCCTCCAAGGTTTCTCTGTGTCCAGCCTGTGGCAGACGCTTTTGAGCAAGCGGAGCTCTGACTCTCTCGGATCCCTTCCACGGGAACGTTTCTTAGGCTCTCTCTCTTCGTTCAGCTCGTATGCAAACCGGCTCCGGCGTCGTGAAAACAAAACGACGAGGGCGGGAAAGAGCGAGAAGGAGACCGTTCGGCCGCGGTGGTTCGAGCCACCAGGAAACAATCCCTCTCCCTTCATCTCGATCGTTCTCCCTTTCGTCGTCGTCCCCCGTTTCTTCTTCTTTTCCGCTCCCTCTTCTTCTTCTTCCTGTTCTTCCACCTCTCGGTCCCCCCCCCACCCCCGGTCGCGTCGTCGTCCTACGGCCATTCTTTTGTACGCGACATCAGCGACGCCGTGGAACATCTACGAGATCGGCGATCTCTCGCCGCGACGACGAAATCGACCCTCCTCTCTCGCGTCCTGCCAGGACCTGGGAGAACCAGAGTTCGCGAGAGAGAGGCCGTTTCACGGATTCCTTCGGAACACGCTCGCGACGACGACGACTCCTCCTCGAGGCTCCATTACGAGCGAGAAGTCCTGGTAACGTCCTCCTCGGCGAGATCCTCGGCCGGCGATGTTGATAACGCGCGACACGCTCGTGAAAGGTACAATGTATTTAATACGTAAGATCGGCCGGCTCGATTAAATTTGAGGCTCGTTCGCGCCGCGACGCTATCCTCGGCCGTCATCTTTATCGCTAGACGCATCTATTAATTGTCCCAATTTTACGTCACGCCGGGGTTTACACGGACGAGACCCGGGGGACACGAGCAGACCGATAACGATCGCGAAGCATGCGTGCGCAGAGGAGACGGCCTCGCTGAAACAGATTCTAACGAGCCCCCGAGAGGTCCGGTCGGGACAGTAATTAGCCGATATTTATTTCGAGTCTTATTAGAGAGCTCATCGACCGACGCCGCGGTACGACTCCACCTGAACGATTTAATATCCCATCGGTTTATTTAATTAGCTTCCGTATCAATTTACTTTTCGAGGCTGATGCCCGGCCCCGGACTCGCTACCGTGCCGGGCCCTTAATAGGGTGGCGGAAGCTACCCTCGCTTAATCTCGGCCGACGCGGGATGATTAACTGCGCCGCGAAAGATCGCGTCCTTCGCGACCGAACTCCAACGACTCACCTGCCTTCTTCTCTCTGCCTGTCTACCTTTCCTGTCTGACTCTCTGCCTAACTCTCTCTCTCTCTCTCTCTCATTCTCTCTCTCTCTCTCTCTCACTCTCTCTCTCTCTCTCTCTCTCTCTCTCTCTCTCTCTCTCTCTCTCTCTCTATCTGCCTGCTCTTCTCCACGATCGCGCAGGGGTTAAGTGGGAAAGCCGGCGCGCAAGAATGTTGCATTCCTGCGATCGCCGTGAACGGCAAGACGCTCGAAGATGAATAGACCTAAGACAATGGGGACGGACGAGTGTTCTTGCGGCGTTCGCTGGGCGGAACAGCGAGTTCACGTGGTTGGAAATTTGCATTTCGTCCCACCCCTCGATCCGTTTATAAATCACTCGAGCAGGCCCGAGCCCTCAGCCTGAGCTCTCCTCGATGTCCAGGACATTCTTCTAAGGAGACGTCCGCTGTGATCCCAACGGGGGTGGACGCGCGGGGGGAGACAAAAGACGTCCACACGCCCTGATGAGATCGGGCCACGCGGTTCCGACGTGTTTCAGCAGCCTGCTAAAGGACCGGATTCGCGAGGTGTTCTTCGACGTTTTAGCTGTACGGTGTCTTCGGTTTAACCCCCATACGCTCCTCAGACACAGTTGCATAAAAGATCCTGGAATAATCACCCCTTCTTACTTCACATATCGAATCTACGAACTATGCTTCTGTGAAAGTGTAACAATTCAAAGAAATATATTTTGCGACGCAGACAAAAGGAAATGAATTGTTTGACAATATGTGGGAAAGGTAAATTGGTAAATGTTCACCCTGAAGAACGTAATTTCGTTTTTCGTGTAGAATCTGCATTGCTTCCATTTGGTATTATTAGACTGCGGAACTTTATGCAAAATAAACATTATTTGCGTCAACTGCAACGTACAAAGAGCTAAGTAATAATTTATTTCATTCTTTAATAATATTCTTCAGCTGCAACCAACATATTGTTCTTTAATGTTTTTCATTTATCCACTGTTTTAAATTGCAACTATCCATTTTTCTCATAAGTGCATAAAATTTGCAGTATACTTATTACTTAAACTTATTTTAAATCGCAAATTTCTGGTATATCTTGACATTTCGGACATCATTTCCTGCCTTGTAGTGCTTTCTAACCATTCCGGAAAGTTCGTTTTCAAGTTGTACCTTCTACAGTCAACAGATAGACCAATAAACTTTCTTCTTCTTGCTCAAGTGTAATTTATGTCCCAATAGCATAATCAATCCTTGCGCAATGGAATTGTAAATCTATCAACTCGAAATTCCATTCGGGTGACTTCAACGCGTGGTGAGCAGCGACACCGTCAAGAGCACCGTCGAGCGTCGCTGTTTTCAGTGACTTCAACGCGTGGTAGGTGTTAAGGTCGCTTCGGTGATCTCACCGAAGGATTGGTCAATCGTAACCCTCACACATTTGTACAATTGTAATGTATATAACTGCTCTTGCTTTGTAAGCTTTAATAAAATTTGTCTTACCTAATGTACAAGGGGTATAAGTCTACTATTAGATTATTATAAAAATTCGTTTTGTTTTGCTTACGAATGAATTTTTCAATTTGTTTCATCTACCACATTACGACAGGTTCTGCACTGTAAATCCACCCTTTTGTAAATCAATTTCAATGTTACAAATAAAGTATTTCTAAGAAATTCAAAATTTTATACATTTGTACAATTGTAATGTATATAACTGTTCTCGCTTTGTAAGTATTAATGAAATTTATCTTACCTAATGTATAAGGTAATCTACTAGTAGATTATTCTAAAAAATTCGTTTTGTTTTGCTTACGAATGAACTTTTCAATTTGTTTCACCTACCACATTACGACAGGTTCTGCACTGTAAATCCACCCTTTTGTAAATCAATTTCAATCATCTACAAATGATACTAAATATCAACTCTCTCTCTATCTATTTAGTATAAACTTAAGGTAGTTTGTAAGTTAGAATAAGTTTAGGTAAAGAACGATGACAAGGGGAGGTAAATGTGTAAGAATTTGGTAAGGAGATTGTAACCCTAAGGGGAAGCAATAAAGTTATACATACATGCATACACTTTCAAACGAAGTATTTTTAATAAATTCAAAATTTTACTTTTCAAAGTTGATTTCTGACCCCGGCCATCGCGTCTCGGGGAGATCAGAAAGGGAGGATGTACGGGCTGTTCGGTTTTATCGCGATTGCGGGAGCGGCGCGATTACAGCGTTAATGTAAAACACGAGCCGGGGCACGGCCGGTATTAAAAGCGAGGATTCCGTTCGGAGTGCGCGCTCACAAGAGAAAAGGAGACAGAGATAGAGAGAGAGAGAAACGGCTCGCGCGGCACAGATGCTCGCCGACTGTTCTATAATTTTATAGTGTTCACTTTTATCCAGCCCCTAATTAATGGCCTATAAATTATGCGCGACGAGTCGTTAATGGCCGTGGCACACACGCGCGCGCTGCCGCCGTCCTCTTGCCGCGCGTCCCAGGCTGTCTCGAGCCCAGAGGTTCGCGCGCTCCACTGTAAACGATTGTTCAACGATTGTAAACAATCGACCATCGAATTCATAACCATTCCTATATTATTAACAATTAAATTCTTCCGTACTAATAACATCGGAACAAGTCTTTGCACTCTGACCGAGGAAACGAGAATTTCTTATCACAGAAATTCTTGTTCTGGACTAAACAAAAATTATTTCAGTTATATTGAAACATTACGATTGCAGGACTGCATCAAAATGTAGCCAGATATAGAAACGACCACTGCTGAATGCAGATCGAGCACCTGGAAAGTACTGTATCCCGACAACATCGCTCGACCGGCAATTTGTCGTTGGATAAAGTGCGTTGAAGTTACGACCGCGGCGAATTTAATTGTTGCAACCGGCGAATATATACGGCATCGCTCGAAATTTAAATGGAATCACCATCTGTAAAGTACAGCAGATGGTTAACTTGTTTAAAGACTACGGGTGTTTATACGGCTGTAGCTTATAAACGTCTTCGAAAATTTATGGAATGCAGGGATAATTGAATACTGTTCCACGTCAGGACCGGAAAGTCGAGGTTTATCACAGCGATTACACTATGAAACCTTGTACGTTCTCGCAGTGAAAGTGGCTCGCAGCATGAACAAGCAGGAAGTAGATTGTGTCGAATTTTGCGTGCGATTTTATCGACTGTCGAGGCTCGATAAAAATTTGAATATATTCAATTATCTTACAAATCTGTTTTGTATAATTTTCTTGAATGAATCAAAACCTCATCTTCTTTATTCTGTGGTATTTATAATGTAAGAATGTTTACCGTAATATTTGACAGTTGTATATATTTTTATTGATTTATACGTTATATATATTTAACAAATGTGTTTGACGTTTTGATTTTGTTAAATAAATTTTACAGACAGTTCCCAACGAGCAAGGAACAGATAAAGAACACGGGGTTTCGAGTAACCTCCTTACAATAATAATATTAGAAACCAGAATAAAGGGAAAAATATTCGAAATATTCGATTATCTTACAAATCTAATCTTGTATGTATATGATTTTCTTGAACGAATAAAAACCTCATCTTCTTTATTCTGTGGTATTCATAAGAATATTAGAAACCAGAATAAAGTGAAATACATTGGAAATATTCGTGTATCAAGTTCACCTGCATTTTTCCCCATTGGTCTCAGAGAAACGACGAATTTCAAAAGTCCTGCACCCCAGTCTCTAGCAGAACACTCGAGTGTTCGCGTCTGAGACACGAGGCCAGCTGCTCGAACGTATTCGTACGTGGTTGTATGCATACAATATTAGAAACGAAAATAAGGTGAAAAAATACTCGTGATTTTCGTAATATCCCGGTCCGAGTTCACCTGCGTTTTCCCCCATTGGTTTTTGAGGGTGTTCAGAGTCGAATGGTTGGAAAGCTTCCTCGACAATGGGTCTCTTCGTGACGAATTTCAAAAGTCCTGCACCCCAGTCTCTGGCGGAACACTCGAGTGTTCGCCGTCTGAGACACGAGGCCAGCTGGCTCGAACGTATTCGTACGTGGTTGTATGTATATACGAAACGGTACGTACTCGATGAGAAAGACAGAAGACAAGGTGAGAGAGAGAGAGAGAAAGAGAGAAAGTGAGCGAGGCTCATTGCCGAAGCATGCAGGCTTGTCTTGTACAATTTGCTCGAACATGTCCGTCGCGGTCGGAACGCTCGTTTGAACCGGTCGGGGAGCGTCCTCTCTTCCACGAGGAGATGAAGAGGATACACGTTGCCCTCTCTCGGTCCCGTGGGATCGGCCAGCGACCAAATCCACGGTGTAAATTCCCCGAGTCACTCTCCTCGCCTCCTTCTGTACTCTCGCCCCGTTTCCCTTCGCCCCCTCCCGCACCCCCCTGCCAGTGTGCTACCTCTCTTTCCTCCTTCCCAGAGGAAGTCGGACGTACCGAGCCGCGATAAATCTGTGTACTCTGCTCTGGCCGCGACGAGACCAGATCCTCAACTGAGGACATCGATACCGAAGGCTCGATCGCGATCGAGGACGCGATCCTGAAACTCGACCCTCGGCTGCCGAGTCGACAAAACACCTCCGCTACACTCCCACCTCTGCAAATTGATTTCGAACGGTGGAAACTGGAGTAAATTATCTTGGGGATGCGCGGCTACCACCGAGTCAACTCATTCTTACTATGCCCATTCGTAATGTCACGATTGTATTAACCCTCATCCACACGGGTAATTTTTTGTACTATTCTAAATGAATTTGAAATAGGTACCCGGGTACCACGTCGTGTGGATGAGGGTTAATCCTTAACCCTCGAGTAATGATTTTAAGACGCCACTAAAAATTGCTGTGCATTATTAGATATGTATCTAACATAATCTAATCAATTCCTGAATGTTTAACCCTCATCCATCCCTCAATTGACGAACTGTCCCTCGGTGTCAAATTGACACAGTGATACAAAATAAAAAAGATTTCAATGTTTTTTTTTTAGTCAAATTGATGAGTTACCACTTACCTCTTAGGTTCATCAGTCGTGTTCCGCATTAAAAAAAATAAAAGTCACACAAGGTTTCGGGAAAATTTACCTACAAATGACAGAACAGTATAACTGATTTCTGGGAAAGGGTTGACGGATGGGGGTTAAGTATTGTACGAAGGTGTAATTTAAATATTACTGAAGTATTTCAACAGTGATTCACTGATTAATGATTACAAAAAGTATTAATACAAAAGAATTAATTACTACCCCACTCTGACTGGAATTATTACATTGTAAGTTGGATAAACATTTTACTTGCAAAGGATTAGAAGAGATCCAATCCCATAAAATTCGATGGTCTAACCAAAGGCAAAACCTATTTCCAGAAATTTTTTACTGAAAATCGACTTCAACTATTTCGAGTTCAACTATTGTCAGTATCAACAGGTGTAGATCAGATCACTATCATCTAGCTTCTTCTCTGGCTCGCATTGGCTTTATTGATGATCCTAAATGTAGTTGCAGGGAGGTGGACGAATCGCTGAACCATGTTTTATGGCAATGTAACTTGTACAACGAGGAAAGGCTGCAAATTAATTAATAAACTCCGTACAATTAACTTCCAGCTTCCAATGTTTGTCTCAATGTTAATAGCCAAACCGAATATCAAAGCCTGTCATTACATGTTATCATTTTTTAAGAGCTGCGGCCTTAAAGTATAAGTGTTCAGTTTATACCTTTTGTCTTTATTATAATATTCATGTATCCTCGGTATCCTATTCTGTTTAGTAAATTTTTATTTCCTCTGTATTGTATGTATTGTATTCTGTATTTCAATTATGTTGAAATAAACCTCAAATGAGATTTTCTATAATAATAAAAAAAAGAGATCCAATCTTAAAAATGAACTAGCGGCCTTGAGAGCATTCTGAAGATGGCGTCTGCGTTTGTAACGAGGGGAGGAAGGGTGCTCGGCACACCCGTCGGAGAAATAGGAAGCGAAGATAACAAAGAGCCCGGGAAGAAACGCAATTCTTCGACCGGTGGCCATTACCGCGAAAGTTTAAAGGAAGTGGGAGGCACCAAGCCGCGGTTCCACGCGAGCTTCCTACCACGCCTTGAATCCGATTCAATCGCATAATTAACGTCCTGTACACGCGGACGCGCGCGCGCGCGCGAACGGCCGGCATCGTTATCACCATAACTCCATAGAAATGCCTAATTAAAATACAATGCTCAGCAAGAATTCGTGATCGGCCAGGTTGCGCCGACATCTCCGGAAGCGGAATTCATCTGTCAAGATGATTAACAGCCGGTTAATTAGGCGAACGAGACACGGCCTCCGCGGGCCATGTTCACCGCTCGAAGAAAAATGCGACCTGGTAAAAACTAGAGGAGCATCTCCCTCCCTCATCTATGTGTGGATGTGTTGCGCGTATACGTGAGCGCGGTGCACGCGATTAATCTTCGATTTGATGCGGCCAATTTAGGGACGTCGTATGTCATTGTCAAATTGAAATTAATACGGGGTCGATGGGCTTTTCCTCTCGTCGCGACAGGTACACGGAAAGGGAGCAGACTGGTTCAGGCCATTCTCCTGTTTTAACCCCAGGTATCCGGATTTTGAGAATCCTGATTTTTTCAAAGTTATTTTACAGTTTTAAGCAAAATTTTAAATGTTATCGGCGCATTGGTTCGATCAATTAAATACTTTAAGACACTGTTTGCAAAATATCACAACATTTTATCTCGACGTTTCGATCTAAATTCAGATCATTTTCAAGAGATTAACAAAATAACATTGTGTCTGTAATGAAACAAAAGGAAATATTGCCGATAACATTGAAAATTTTGCTTAAAGCTTATTACGATCGCTATACATATAACCGTTATTTTACAGTGTTCTAATAGACTGTTCGTTTCAATTATATGTATGCTCATAAATGTTTCACGAAAAATAGAATTGATTAAATATATTATATACATTTAATTTAAGTATTTATCCTTTTGCAACTGCAGTCATGAAAATCGAATTTAAAAATCGAGGACGTTTATTTTTGTTGGTGTGTAACGACTGCCACTTTCTGAAAACTGTAGGTTTAAGGGGCGGTTTACAGTCCTCAGGTATAAGTGACCCCTGGGAGTAAGGAAAAAGAGAGAACCAAAAAGTCAGTCGCAAAGAAACCATCCAGCGTAGCACGTCGCGTCATCACATTGTTTTAGAGAAAACATTCTTAATATAGTTTTTAGTAGTTTATAGTATATTATAGTATTTACATTCAACTGTCCACACCTTTATACATTGTACACGCGGTATCGTAGAATTCCACTATATATATATTTAATAAAGTCCATCAATTTTCTCCCTCGTAATTGTAACTAATAACAATTTAAAGAAAAATTATTTATACATTCGCTAGTATAAACTAATCATTCTAACGTTTTTTAAAAGCTCAAGCTGTAAAGTCCAATTTCAGAAAAGTTATTTGTTGTTGAAAGGTGTTCTAACACTTTGTACACCGACTGTACAGGATGTATAGTTTTTAGTAGTTTATAGTATATTATAGTATTTACATTCAACTGTTCACACCTTTATACATTGTACACGCGGTATCGTAGAGTTCCACTATATATATATTTAATAAAGTCCATCAATTTTCTGCTTCGTAATTGTAACTTATAACAATTTAAAGAAAAATTATTTATACATTCGCTAGTATAAACTAATCATTCTAACGTTTTTTAAAAGCTCAAGCTGTAAAGTCCTATTTTAGAAAAGTTATTTGTTGTTGAAAGGTGTTCCAACACTTTGTACACCGACTGTACATCCTGTTTCCTCTAATACACTCTTCCGGGTAATAGAACAGAGAATTTCAGCAGACGCCGCGGCAGGACCGTTCCTCGAGCGTTGATCAACTCGCATGACGTGCGCGCGAAGACTAATGCCCGCGGCAAGGTTCACGGGATTGATTACCTCAGTCAATAACACACGGCCGTGTGTATTGATGAGAGCATGGTACGAGGGAACGTTAACAGGTCAATGAAATTGTACCGTAACAAAGATTGATGCCGGTGTGATTGATGATTGATGACTCGCCGGCCGTGGAAGTGGCAAAAAGCACTTTTCACCTGATCAACGTAACTCTATCCTATTTGTACGTCTATCGTTACAATTTGTACGCGGCTTTCCTATGTACGCGTGTGTCGCCCACGCGTGGTTTCCATAAACTTCTCCGATCGGCTTCTCATCTTCGAATTCGTAGCGTTTACTGGTTTCAAATAAAAATATACACTGTGACATTTAACCCTTTGGTGATTACTCTCTCTAACATTTAATAACTGATTATAGATGAAAGATTATTGATGTAACGATCAAAATTGTCAAGTAATTATATATTATTTCTTCCGATACGTCGATTCGCGTTCTGAAAACGTTAAGGTTGACTATGAAAATCCAAAGCGTGGATTGTAGGCTGTTCTATAGGAAAGTTTATTGGATGACCAGTGAATATATGCCTCGTGAATAGTTGAAATACCTTTTTTTTTTTTTAATTATTCCTCCATTTTACTCGGAGACACCGGTGAGGCCCCTTCTCGGATTCACTCACCGGTGTCCAATACCGAGTGCGGCCACGCGTGTTCTTGGCTTTAAATCGTTGAAATACCTACGTCGATATTGTAGCTGAACAAGAGGGCTGGATATTCGAGGTAGATCCGAATGCAACTATTTTGTCGGAGTGGAATACTCTAGCAGAAGTAAATTGGCTGAGCCGTTCGAAGCGGTGGACCGAGAAGAGATTTCTCGGCGGAACAGGTCCCGATCAAGAGGATCGGTTGGTTCGAGCGACACCTTGTCACGAGGAGGATCGAGCCGGAGGAAAAGACAAGGCCCGCGGGAGCGTATCGCGCAATAAAACGATCGCGAGCGAAGCAGCGGCATCCCGAAAACTCATCGGGCCCCTTTGTGCGATCGGTGATCGGCTCGCGCGATCGTATACCAGGGCCGATTCGGGGACCGGTGCGGTGGTTCGCGCCGCAGAGAGAGAGAGGGAGGAACGGTTAGCGCGGGTACTAATAAAAATAATTACGGTATCCGTCGTTGCTCGACGTCGTCCAAATCGAAATCTGATAAGGCCCTTAATAAATGCCGTGGGCCGATCTTTCGGAAGGCCCCGCTGTGGACAAGCCACGTTGAGGGCCACCGGATGATCCGAGGACGAAGACGACGACGACGACTCTGCTGGACCGATGGCCACTGCGGAATGCGTCGTCTTCGGGCCCCTAATGATTCCCGAACCCGGACCCACCGGGGACCCTGATGATATCTAGGCCGGACGAGACGGTTCCACTTCGGACCCGCGGCCGAGACCTCTCCCTCTTCACTCGCTACCGTCCTCTACCTGGTTAAATCACCCTGTCGCAGTGTCGACGCGTCGATACCCCGGACAGAAGGCTCGATAGAATTCTTTCAGTGTTAAGTGTTACTAATTTACCGATTACGATATTAATCATCCTGCTACCGCGGCCACGAACCTGCCGCCGAGATCGATGATCGGCAACGGAGACAGCCGTGCTTTGGTCTACTGATTCGCGTGAAGGGTATTAACGTCAATGGGCCCTTACTCTAATGGTCACCGGCTTCCTCGGGTGCCAATCCTACTCACTTGTGTAACCAGTGATTGAATATTAACACTTTGCCCGTCGGTGCTTTCTCAACTCCAAAGGCAAACATTTTCTCCAATCTGGAACATTTCCATTCTAGGATATAGGTAATTATTAAATCGTTCAATATCCTAGAACAACAACAACGAGCCTATCGGCAGAAAGAGAAGGACGAAAGATCACGGTAGAAAGAGAAAGGTGTGCTTCGGTGACTTCCCTTTGAAGTCGCAGAGCCTGAAGTTACGACACCCGAGAACAATCTTCAAGCTGAAAGCCGACGGCATGCGTAGCCCCAGCGAGAATATCTTCGCAACAACAGCGAGAAAAAAACCGGATGTAACACTTTCGAGAACAAGACACACCCACGCCGCATGCGAGCGTTCCCATATAGCAGGTACGGGGTCGCGAATCCCTGCGATCGATCTCGATCTCTCGCAGAAGCTTGACACGGGCGCACAAAAGCGTCGGTTGCTCGAGAAGAGAGGAGTGTGGAAGAGTGGCGTGAAGGTTCGAGGGGTAGGGGGGACGCTCGTACTCGTTTTAACGCCTGGCCGAGAAGGTGTTGGCGTCGCGTCGCACGCTCGACCTTCTTTCACCTCCGAGAGTTGGTCCGTGCGACGTTCTGCACGCCACTTCCTTTTCACGGGGGCCGCGTGTGAATGCGGCCTAAAGCGAGCGGGTATCCAGGAGGCGGCTCGATCTCACCGCATTGTCGTTTACGGTGGTCCCCTCGACTCTCGTCGCCCTTCTCCAAACCTTCTCGGGGCCCCTCGGGGCCCCTCCGACGGCGGCCCCCGCACGCACACACACCCCTCTTCTTCTCGCGTGAACCCTGGGGGATGAATGTTCGAATCCGCCGGCCGAATGAATGGCGGAGTGATGTTTGTTTTGAGTGCAGGTTCTCGCCCTTTGTCTCAGCGGGAGCCGACACAGTCGTTCCCCTTCCTCGTGCCCCCTCGTTCCCTTCTTTTCTATCCAGCGGCCCGACAACCTTGTCAGTCCTTTTTCTTCGTACGATCTCCCCTCCTCGACAGTTTTATTTGATCACTCTCTCTCGCGCGCCGATCGAGAAACATACGCCGGTTTCACCGGCAGCCTCGCCCTTCGTAACCCCCGGGCATTTTTATTTTGATAAGAAAAAGAGAAGCAAGCACGTCTCCGTCCTCGCGGACCTGAAACCTCCAGCCTCTATCTCACTCTGTCTTTCTCTCTATCCTGCTCTTTCTGCTCACCGATGTCTTAGAACCTCTTTTTCTTCCTTTTCTTCTTCTTCTTCTCTTGAGATTTTTCCTTTTTCCTCTCTCTCTCTCTCTCTCCTTCTCTTTTTTCTGCTTTTTGTTTTCGGTACCCGTCCGGACGATCCAATGCGCGATCAACGAATCCGATACTGGCAGTTACTCCGGACGCCCATTGTTCACCCTGCCGGGAGCGTGGATTTCAGGAAAACGATCGCACCGGAATAACCGTTCGACCGACCCCTGCTCGAACACGTCGCACTCCTTCTCGAGGAGTGGCTCCACTCCGAGAATTTTTCTGTTCCCCTTCTAATGTCCGAGAAATTGATCGAACCACAGATTACGCATAGAAAATTCATGTGCAGCTTCTCAAGCCACCTAACCGTACAATATTATTAACCCGGAACCGAGTGTCTCTTCAATCATGCGAACGTTTTTAGAGAAATATTCCTGGGCGATAAATATGTTTCTTCTATCGATCGTATTTGTTGTTAATAAAGAATGGCTTATTATTAATATTATAAATGGCTCGGCAATTATTGCCGAAAAAATTCTAACAGTGTCAGTGAATATGTAATGTATGGTAAATTGTATATCGACGACTCTTTACATACAAAATATTTTTTAAAAATTGTCACGTCTTCGAGATCGATGTCGGAGAAACATTTGCAGTTTCAAGAAAAATATTGGTTCCGAAGAACAGGAAAACAGATCGTGAAAAACTATCCTTAGAATTTCTCAGTCGTTCTTTTTCATTCCAGCGTTTCCCGAACTTATTTTCAAATTCCTCTCGCATTCCGCTCCTATTCTCAAAGGTTTCGGTCTGCACCGGAGAGTTTGTATTTCAATTTACATGAAGAAATGCTCGAAGAAACGTGTCCTCACCGATTCCCCGGCGCGTTATAAAGCTGAATCGGCGATCCACTCGACCCATTCACACGTTCATCCTCTGTTCCCTTCATTCGCACTATCTCTCTAATTTACTCGCGCGAGGTGAATGCTGGCTTTTACCCGGTTCCCGTACACGACCGTTCGGCTATCCAGCCAGCCGGCTACTGTTTGCCTTTCGTTTGAGCATTTTCGTAGGCTTTTTTTTTTAATGGTAACGGTAAACACAGTCCGGAGAACTTTCTCAGGCTTTTCGTGGGCGGTTAGCTGGTTTTCTGATTTGAATTTTGTAATTCGAATTTGAATTGGAATAATATGAAATGAAATTGATTAAACTTGGTTGTGGTACATACTTGCTATTAAATTAATTAAACATTTAGAAAATGATGTGTATCGATTGCTGGGTTGAAACCTACTGAAGTGATCTTGAATTTGAATTTGAATTTGAATTTGAAACACGCGCATGTGCGGCTGTTCTGTAAACAAATCGTGATGTTTAAATTACTTTTAAATGTCAGCCAATTTACATCTTTCTCAGCACCTTCGTGTAGCTTGAATTTTATAGTTTGACACGGTCGCTACCATCCGTCACAGTTACATCATTCTGTGAAGTGCACCCTCTTGTGAAATATGAAAAACATCACAAGAAGATTGTAAATATTACAATCTTAAATGACGTAAGTGTTTTCTAAATTTTCCATATAAGCCCACAAACAAAAGTTACGAAATACATACAACTTTCAGTATTTTCTCTGCAATTCCGACAACTTGGAATTCTTTTCGAAAATTTTAGTCATGTTGCGCAGCAAACAAATCGATATAACTTCTTAAGAAAATTCACTGATTTACCTATTTCACATATTGTAAAACGATTGATTTCTTCTTGTCTGTGTTGCAAAATCTATTTCTTTGAAATGTCACACTATAATTGAAGCGTAATTCGTAGATTTGAAATGTGAAATATTATTCTAGGATCTTTTATGCAACTATGTCTGAGGAGCGTAGGAAGCTTAATAATATTAGTTGGAGTCATTGTATCTCGATGGTAAAAGTGGAGAAACTGAATTTTCCAGTTTTCCGAGGACAGGAGTGAATTTTTAAGTAAATTTCTCTCGCTGATGCAACACCTACGGTTTGTTGAAAAGTGCCAGAGGGTTTTCGCTATCCTCTATTCTCGGGACAATGGTCACATTCAGTGACGCAACGCGGAGCAATATTTATGAACAGTTTAACGGTTCCACGGTTTGGTTGCCGGATCCTTTCATGAATCACTAGTTATCCGCTTTCCTCAGTCACTTCATCAAGCTGTTCCTTAAATCCGACGGGAAGCCTTTCAGAGACCCGGGAACATTCAGCCGGCTAATACCTCGAAGTGGAAGTTGTACATTTCTATGCAAAGCACTTTAAGCAGCCCGTGTTTGTTCCGACGATTAAGATTCCCGACTGTCCACTGGGATTATGTCCCATAAGTGTGCAACAGGCCACGACTGTTTCACTGGAAACCATAAACGGGCTCCGCTCTACAGGTGCAAAGGCGCAGGGCTTTTTCTTTAACCCTTTTTAATGCTCCACCAGTCAGCGAATCGAAGGCTTCGTCATTGGTGTTGCTTCTGGATCTGGTCTTTGGACGCTCATCCCGTTCTTACAGCGGAGACAATTGAGATGTCTCCTGACGCAACGAAATTAAAATAAGCATCGAAAGATCAAGATTTATCACGGTGACGACCAGACTTTGGAGTTTACGCATTTGTCCGCATATTTCTGGAAACGGGTATTACTTTTCCTTATGAAAGATTTTATTGCGCACATCAAAATCTACATGCAGTGATAAATTTTATTAAAATCCTTGCTCCGCTGGATTTCGCGTGTTACGAAATGCCATAACCGTGTAAACAGCGGCACGTCTATTCACAGTGCTAGCGAATTGCAACGTAAATTTCGTGATATTATGAGTTTCCATTTTACGGCAGGCCACGGGTCTCCTCCAGAACTGGGTAGCGTGGTTAATGATTAACCAGCTCAGTGTTGTGAAATATTGATTTGGAACGAAATCGCACTTTAAAGTCTGACTTTGGAGTAGTACAAAGTCTGTTTGGAGTTACAAAGTGTATGTAACCCCTTAAACAAAAAGATGAAAAAGGTGTTTCTCTCTCGCTCGGCTAAATGTGAATAGCGTTTCTTCTGGGAGCGTGACGGATCAGACTAATTCACTGTCCAACAATAGTGTACACATTGCACCTGAAGAAGTTTTCAGGCATAAGTATTTTCAGCAAGTGTATGTAACCCCTTAAAAAAAGATGAAAGAGGTGTTTCTCGCTCGCTCTGCTAAATGTGAATATCATTTCTTCTGGAAGCGTGACGGATCAGATTAATTCACTGTCCAACAATAGTGTACACATTGCACCTAAAGAAGATTTCAAGCATATGCATTTTCAGCAAGTGTATGTAACCCCTTAAACAAAAAGATGAATAAGGTGTCACTCGCTCGGCTAAATGTGAATAGCGTTTCTTCTGGGAGCGTGACGGATCAGATTAATTCACTGTCCAACAATAATGTACACATTGCACCTAAAGAAGTTTTCAGGCACATGCATTTTCAGCAAGTGTATGTAACCCCTTAAACAAAAAGATGAAAAAGGTGTTTCTCTCTCGCTCGGCTAAATGTGAATAGCGTTTCTTCTGGGAGCGTGACGGATCAGATTAATTCACTGTCCAACAATAGTGTACACATTGCACCTGAAGAAGTTTTCAGGCATAAGCATTTTCAGCAAGTGTATGTAACCCCTTAAAAAAAGATGAAAGAGGTGTTTCTCGCTCGCTCTGCTAAATGTGAATATCGTTTCTTCTGGGAGCGTGACGGATCAGATTAATTCACTGCCCAACAATAGTGTACACATTGCACCTAAAGAAGATTTCAAGCATATGCATTTTCAGCAAGTGTATGTAACCCCTTAAACAAAAATGTGAAAAAGGTGTTTCCCGCTCGTTCGGCTAACTGTGAATAGCGTTTCTTCTGGGAGCGTGACGGATCAGACTAATTCACTGTCCAGCAATAATAAAAAGTTCTGTAATGAGATTTTACGTGGAGATGAGCAGTTTGTTGTGATCCGAGTTTACAGTGTTCAAAATTCCGGAGGAGCCTCGAGACTCGGGGAGAGGGAAGAAGGTGGAATTGAAGGAAACTGGAGGAAGGAAGGAAGGAAGGAAGAAAGGGGAGAGAATCGGCGGCGTGACGCGACGTCGAGGGCCCGGTAAATTACCGGCGTACGCTGAAGAATCCGAGCGCGGCGAGGGTAATTCCACGGACGGGCGAGGTGGTATCGGTGGGTCGCATCTCCATGACAAATACTGGCAGGACCTCGCGCGGACGCAGATCCTATCTGCATTTTATCCCCGCAGATAAATGGGCCCGCGTATAATGCCGCCTCACGGTGGTTGCGTACACGTGTACAAAGCGGATAGAAGGCCACCGCGGGCCGATATCGCTCGCGACGCCACGCCAAGGCAAGAAACCCGCGTTCCCGATGGACTAACTCGCCGCATGGACAACACTTTTATGACCGCGGCACGCCGCTTCACGTCCATCGCGACCAGACACGCGCGTTTCCACGCTTCTTCGACGACCTCTTCCGCGGAAACGAGCACCGATCCACACGTCGCTCCCATCGCTTTCCATTGAAACATTTGCTATGCCGCTTGCGATGCTCCTCTTCCACGCCGACGGCGACCACGCATTATTCCGACCTTTCTAACTCCCCGTAGGATTCCTCGGGGCAGGTTCTTTTTACCTTACAAGTCTGTAAGACAACCTTCGCATCGCCCTCTCGAGTTTTCCACCTTCTCTCGTGACTACTTCGTTTTTCTCGCGGTACAAGATGCGTCAGCAATGTAGAGGCTACGATTTTGGACGTGCACTGAAAAGACATCTGATTGCAACGAAGCATTAGGAAAAGCTAGTTCTTAGAAAAATATTGGACACGTATTTTTTATCAGCAATTGTCAACGTTGAAGAAGTGAAGACATCCCTAGAGGTTTGAACCATATATGGTTGAACATCTTGGAAATTATTACAGTGGAAGGGTTGTTCAATGTCGAAATGGTGGATTTGTTTATACTTGAAAATTATTAATTGTTTCGTGACAATTATTCTTTGTTATTTTTACCAATTTTAGGGTTGAATGTATATGTACACATATTAGCAGACAACCCTACATATATAGTTATATTTATAAAAGTAGAAAATCGAAAATAACAATTGAAAAAAAAGACCCGTGACAAACACGTCAGTCAACGATTCTTTGTAATAAATACGGCTATTCCTTACACAATTAAATGTTAATCCATTTTACTCCGATATTCAAGCTAGTTTTGATTGTATCAATGGTAGTCAAAGATATCTTTATATCATTTTCATAAATCCACTCAAACGAATAAGAAGCGGATTTACCGTAGCAATAAATTTAACTATACGAAACGTATTTTCAAAGAAATATTTCAACCTATATTTCCATTGTGTTTTGATCGTAGCTTAAGCGACCATCATTGCCCCATAACGAATAGCGTTTCCTGTATCTTTCAAGTGACCGCATATTTATTGTATCGGGAGTGAAGAGCCGGCAATATCCGCGGACGCATCGCCGCGCATGGACACGTAGGTTCCGTGCTTCGGAAGAGATGCGGCGGAGGACGGTAATAGGATGGGTGGACGTTCTCGTGAGCCGGCACGGAGTAATTTCATGATATAATGTAACATAGTCGCGTGGATAAATGGGGGAACGCGTAATGATGGCTTTCGGTGTTACGTAGAGGCGCGAGGCGCGTGTATACGAGCGCGGACGTACCGATATCGATCGCACGGAACACGGTCCACGCGGCTAGAAATCTGTAAGGGACGGTTTCACGTGCACGCAACGCGTTGCCCCGTGAAATTGGCCCCCGTCAGGAATGGAATACACGATGAAACGGTAATCGCCGTGAACTCGAGGCTAAACGTTCGATCTAACCGCGCGTTTTCCGCGAGACAACGCCCGATCCGAGACGTTCGGTTCATCGATTTTACAAATTCCTGCCAATAAACATAATTAAGGTAAAGGCACCAGTAGTTGACCAGGTACCAGTAGTTGACCATTTTATAGAAAAACGTAAAAAATAAGGTTTTTATAAGCTGTGCACTTTTGATGAAAGTGAATCTTGGGTGCTATGGCATTTGTTGTTTAAATTTCAGAACAATTATATGCGAAGTGAAGTATGCATAGTAATAACGGACGTCTGAATTCATTAAGGTTAGTAATATTCTGATATATCTCTTATTTTATTCTTTAATTGTAATTTGTGTTGGTAATTGTTGAAATTAATTGATACTAAAATGATTCCCAGCATTATTGTTTTAACCATCTTTCTAGTATAAGTGGTCAACTACTAATGAAGAGAAGGTCAATTACTAGATTTCTTCATGTTCAAGAGTGGTCAACTTCTGAAGCAATTACTGAATTTTTCAATATGTTCCTTAAATTTGTATAAGTAAACTTTTTTTAAAAAAGTGGCCTTGTTACATCATCTAGAAAACTTAAAGAGTGTCTTCATGCATCGACTCTCGCTGTTTGATGACAGAGCAAGTGGTTACTATTGTTCTCGTGGAAAACTTCTCTTAACTGGTCAACTACTGGTGCCTTTACCTTACCATCCGGTTGTCTTTTACAATTCCATTCGATCGCTGTCCCGTTTAATCTTCCTGGATCGCTTCTTCACGCGCTAATAGGACCGACCGGTGCTGTTCATTAGCCGGCTTAAGTAGCCGTGTGGGCCATCGATAATTACACCGAAAATTGTGGCCGCGTAATTAAGACATACGTAACGGGCGGCGCAACAGCCATTCCAACCGAGCAATTTAAACTCGTTCCTCGGTGAACCGGCGAACAGAGACAGTTAAGCAAGTCCCCGATACCATCGAAACGGTACCAGCCTCCCCCCGATTCGAACCTCCGCCAATCGGTTTGCGCCGCGGGCTAATTAATTCCGCCTCCTCCAAGGGCCACGGTAGACCCCCTTATCGAACTCGAATGACGGGAAACGCGGTCTTATCGCCGAGGAATTAGCTCCTTCGCGGGGAATCGTGCGGATAACTGTTCCCCGCGTGTTTTTGCGCAATCGGGGTCACCGCTGTGGAAAGGCTTCTGCAATGATTAATAGAGTTAATATAGTATTTCGACCTATGCGATAATTGGGTCGCTCGTTTAGATCTCATTAGTGCCTTGAACATTCTACTTGGGAACCGACGTTGTCGTGATCTGTTGTCTCGTCAAATTCTTTTCAGCTTTCTACAGGCCAACAAAGGAAAGTGAAGACGACGGTAGCTCTGTTGTCTTATTTAGTTGCATTACTGTGAGATGTAGATATTAACACTAGAACTATCGGACAAGTCAGAATGACTGTTTTAGATTCGAAATATTAAAAGTATAAATGTATTTATCCAAGAAATTTCTTTAGTCAACTTCTCTGTTGGAGTACATAACTTGCACGAAATCGAAATAAATGTAATATTGTCATTATTATAAGACAATGTTTGCCCACTGCGTTTAAGTGCTCGGTAGTTCTAGCGTTAACAAATCCAGAAGTCGAATCAAAATTGATAACGCGACGTCTCGAATAAAATTCACGGCGGCAGGCGTCGAAGCTCGAATAATCCCGAGAGCACGTTCGACTGTTCGATGTATCGGCGCGGATTCACGGTTTATTGGCCCGTTATAGCTTCGGAAATTGCTATTGAAACAGTCGACGCGGGTTATCGCTATCATTAATCGCATCAGCGGAGGATCACCGCGCCACACCTTCCGTCGGCAATCGCACAGCGGAAAACAAACTTTGTCTTATCCCCGGCTGGAATACTGGCTGGCGTAATTCCCGGCAGTGGATCTCGGCATTACAGGGTGGCAGGACCTTGCGCCCAGCGGCGCAGACACCTTCGGCTCTCGAAGGATGCGGCTCCGCAGGAAACAAAAATGGCAGGAACGCATACGCAAGGAATTTCGCGTTATCGTCGAAGATGAGGTACGTGCTGATTACCGCCGTGCTGCTTACACCTTTTCCTGCCCACTTTCCGGCTGTACCTCTCTCCCCCTCTCTCTCTCTCTCTCTCTCTCTCTCTCTCTCTCTCTCTCTCTCTCTCTCTTATTCCCTCGTCCTCCCCGGCGAAATTACAAGACCATAGACAGCATCCTAGACCAGGAAGCCGCGCGAGGAGAGGGCGGCACACCGGTGTGGAGGGAAGGTGAACAGGGTACGCGCCGCGCCGGTCGTGGAATCGAAGGTGAAATTACTCCGGGGAAAACTACGCGCGGCGAGGCGTACTTAGAGTTTTACTGATTGCGAGACATAAAGCGTAATTGCGTGCTGGGGCCCCAGAAGATGCGCGCCACGCAAAGTGGCCTGCCTGGCCGAGGTTTACCGCGATCTCGTCGAATGCTAAGCACCGGCTGCATTCGAATCCGGTTTACCGGTATCCGCGTAAACACGTTATGACATTCTCAGCGGAGCTTCTGCACGACCGATTCACGCCTACACGGACTGGCGCCGCGATCGCCGATTGCCAGGTTACATAGAAAATCACCGATACCTTCAGATCAGGATAGTAATCCTTGGGTAATTATACGGATCCGGGGTAGCCTCGTCGATTTTAACGGACTGGATATGTGTCGTCGATCTTCAGGAATGAAAATGCAGGAATGAACACAGGACAGTTTATTTTCATCTTGTATAGTTCGCGTTCATCGAACGTTTTATGTATTCTGTAAATTGTACGCGGAAGTATGTTGTGTTAGGGAACACTTGCGTATAACGCGACAAGAAAATTGTTTAAAAAGATTGTGTATACAGTAGAGTCGCGTTTTATGTTCAACAGGCTGTGTTCTGCACGGACAGTGATCGCATACCGACATTATTGTTTTAAAGCCGAACGTAGAGGAGGACAGGTGTACACGTGTAGATTTGTATTTCACGTGCACGCACTTCAGTACGTGTCGTTTGAAATACACGGGTACAAGTGTGTTATTTCACGTATACATAAATACACGTGTACTATTTCACTAATATTTAAATACTAGTGTATTAACGTATCCGCATTTTAATTCGTTTTAATTTTTAGGATACAGTTACTAATTTTCGAAAGCCAAAAGAAAGTAAAACATAAATTAATCAATGTTCTAAAAATTATACGAATTGAAATGGGGATCCATTAATACACGTGCATTCAAATATACATAGGTGAAAAAACACAAGTGTACTGAGGTATTTACTTGTGTTTAAATACACGTACAGAACTTGTTCTAAAAATTATACGAATTGAAATGAGGATCCATTAATACACGTGCATTCAAATATACATAGGTGAAAAAGCACAAGTGTAACCATGTATTTAAAAATTCACGTACTGAGGTATTTACGTGTGTTTAAATACACGTACAAAACTTGTTCTAAAAATTATACGAATTAAAATGAGGATCCATTAATACACATGCATTCAAATATATATACGTGAAATAATACAAGTGTAACCATGTATTTAAAAATTCACGTACTGAGGTACATATGTTTAAATACACGTGTGTTATCAATACACGTACAAACCACTACTTTATTGAATTTCGAACAATTCTGTTCGTCGCGTTATATGGAAGTCTACTGTATATAAAATTCACACCGTGAATACAGTCAGCAACTAGAACGTCCCTTTTTTTGATAGGCGCAATCTCACAGTTTCAAAGATAATCAACCTAATTTCGCACAGTCGAAGAAACCTCGATTACAACTTCTCCGCGCGATTCGTACACGGTGTAACGCATAAATATCCCGGGTGTCCGGTTAACGCGGGAATAAATCTCCGTCTTCCGATTCGCATTTCCGGCGAGGATTATCTCTACGCGTGAGGTTATCCGAAGCCCCGATATACATATTTCTACGGCCGAAGGAGATCGGCGCTTTCGACACGCGTGTCAAGCGACGAGCTCTCGGCGCCGCGCCACGTTTGATTAACGCCCGAGCGCCGTCCATTAAGATCGATTATCTCGATACATAGAAATCCACACTCTATTTGGATGAGGTTGCAAAACGACTGTCGGTTCTCCGTATCCTGTCGGCCTTGAGGAATTCGTGTGTAGAGCCGTGCGATCATCCGGAGGGATGTGCTAGCCGGGAGCGTCGATCGAGAAGTATCGGGCCGGGCCTGGGATCGGATCGGGCGTTTATCGTGTCGGGAAGACAAATCGTGAGTCTGGTAATTTCCGTCGATCAAGGTCGCCCCGATTGTAATATACGATCGAGCGATCCATCGATCGACGCCCGATTTTTACCGGGAACCGATTTGAATGAAACACGCCGCCGCGGCGTGCAGAGGTTTTCAGGCAGCTGGCCAGCAGCCGCGCAGCACCATCCCCGGTCCAATTAGGGTCTAGACGCCGAAGAACCGAAGCCAGAAGCCCTCTCCCTTCCTCTGCTCGTTCTTCCACGGCGCGGCGCACACCTGAATCGCCGCTGGAGAAGGCGAGAGAGACAAGGGAAGCTTTTAACGGGCCCCGCAGCCTCCTTACGGGCTTCACACTTTATTTATCTACATCTCTGTTGCGCGCCGCTCGCGACGCCCTTTCGGTGCGCAGTCCGCGCGCTCTCCGCTGCTTGCTATCTCTCTCTCTTTCTCTTTCTCTCGCCGTTTGCCTCGCATGTTTGCCTGCCTCCGCAACCTACTTACGTATATGGCGCACCGGGGTGCAAATTATGCATGTCGCAAGTAGCCTTTGCTCGACCCGTGTGTGTTGTGGCGATCGTCTTCTTATTGCCCGGAATATTTTAAACCCGTGGATCGAGCCCGCTCCATGGAAATATATGGAGATACCGGCAGCTTACAAGAGGGGTACCGCGGTTTTTGAGGATGTCGCGGGAACGACCGTGTGCCCCGTTCCGCCGGCTTTCCGTGTTAATTGTGACCGCCATTCTCCGTCCCCCGAATGATATTATAATAAATGGTTAAGAGGCTGATTCGTTCTTTTCTTTTTTTCGTTCGAGATCCTCGCCGATTCGAATGAGCACCGTGGTCGCGGATCTCGAAGATGTTGCGGACCGGGTGACACTGGATTCGAACCAGTTTCCGTGGATTCGTGGTTGTCGACGCTCCGGATAATCGTAATATTATGTTCGAGTTATAATTATTATCCATAAAACGATGCCATCGGATTATACGGAGCAGGGAAACCAGTTTTCTCCTTCAACGGAGGAACAGCGGGATTATTAACGTTTGGATGGAGCTTAAGTTATCATTAAGCTCCGATAAAAATTCATACGTTGCGCGCATGCGACGACGAAGTCTGTTACTGTTCTCGAAGAGCACGGCTGTTCCCTCGGAGCTCCGAAATTACAAGCCTGCGGATTTTTATGTATTCCCTTGCAAATTACCGAGGTGCTCATATTAAGCGGTAATGATATTTGTCATTGATGGCTACGGCCAGCTGATTGGATACCTAGGGAATATCTTGAGGCGACGTACAACCTTAAATTTTGCCTGTCAGAAACGAAGGTAACGCTTCGGACACGATTTTAGTGAGTCAGTATAATGACATCAGAGCTAAAAGGAGATGTATGAGGATCATTTCATCAATTCGACGCTCGAAAATATTTCTGTTTCATTTTTACTAAGAAGAATCTTTTTGTTAAGGAGTGTTTCGCTGGCGGTGATTGTTACAAAATGGAGATGCGCGGTCTATCGATTACTATACCAGGAAACCGGGATCAGTTCCGCTCGCAGAGACCACCCTGGCTGCCCTTACCCTTTGGAACGCATCGATAAAAATGAATCCTCGATACATTACGAACCCCATACAGTAACTCGATCCATTCCCTCGGCTTTTTCGCCCTACCCTGGCGCAGCTGCGTCGCGGCGCGTCGCGCTCGTCCGCGAGGGAAATGTATGCGGCTCGGTGGACATTAACGTGGCATCGGCATAAATTTGTACGCCGCCGATACACCCTGCACTCGCCGGGGCCCGTCCGCCATTTTCTTCCTGTTTCTCCTACTTCTGGGCCCGTACACGCGAGACCCAGCACGCAGACGCATAAGTCTTCCGTCTGGCCGCGGGGACACCCAGGGCCGCCAATAGCCACCATTGACAATCCGGGGTCTCCGAAAATTGTTCGACCTCTAAACGAATTATGTAGCTATCTTGTACAAGAAGAATTTAACTCCATGACGAAACTGAGAACAGACTCCGTAAAATTGAATTACCAAGGGCCTATGGCTTGCAAGGTTTCTGACATGGACGTGATTCTTTAATCAGATTTTAAAGCTAATTTGATGCTAGGTAGTAGAAGAGGAAGTAATCAAGTTCAAATTTAAGGTTTTAAGTACAAAATTATTACTGAAAGAGTTCCTTGTGCTTTGGGGGACAGTTGGTCCTTCTAAAAAATATTTTGAAAGAATACTTTGAGGATGAATTTTGAGGATGAATATTGAGGATGACGAGTGAAGTTCGAATTCAAGTTTTTAAGAGCAAAATCATTACCGAAAGAGGTCCTTAAGCTTTGAACGACATTAGTCCTTCTTTGAAGGAATACTTTGAGGATGAATATTGAGGATGACGAGTAAAGTTCAAATTCAAGTTTTTAAGAGCAAAATCATCACCAGAAGAAGTCCTTGTGCTTTGAACGACAGTTAGTCCTTCTTTGAAAGAATACTTTGAGGATGAACATTGAGGATGACGAGTAAAGTTCAAATTCAAGCTTTTAAGAGCAAAATCATCACCAAAAAAGGTCTTGTGCTTTGAACGACAGTTAGTCCTTCTTTGAAAGAATACTTTGAGGATGACGAGTAAAGTTCAAATTCAAGCTTTTAAGAGCAAAATCATCACCAGAAGAAGTCCTTGTGCTTTGAAGGACAGTTAGACCTTCTAAAAAATACTTTGAAAGAATACTTTGAGGATGAACATTGAGGATGACGAGTAAAGTTCAAATTCAAGTTTTTAAGAGCAAAATCATCACCAAAAGAAATCCTTGTGCATTGAATGACAGTTAGTCCTTCTAAAAAATACTTTGAAAGAATACTTTGAGCATGAATATTGAGAATGACGAGAAAAACGTAGCATAGAAGATAGGAATATTCAAACTGAACATTTCAAGAAGAAGGTGCTGAAGAGAAGCAATGTTCACGGTCTCCCAGTAAATGCGTCCCTGGTCTCTCGTGTATAGGATCGCGATCGAACATTTTCCATGGCGACGTCGCGGAATAGGCGCCACGGAACAGGAACGGCCGCTTGCTGCGACGTTCAAGATGTCCTTCCGCTCTTGGGCGAAGCTGGTACCCGTCTGTTTCGCAGGTTGTTCGGTTTCGACGTTAACGCTTCGGCCAGTGTACCCGCGGACGCATAAATACGTGTAGGCGACGTGTTACCGGGGGGCTCTGGCTACGATCCTGAGTAGTTTTCGTGTCAGACGGCTTTGTACTAGGACTTGGCCCCGTGTAATCGCGTGAATAAATCTGGAGGGTCTGGTAATTGGTCTCCGCGATGAGATCTTGTGTCCTATCACGTGTATTTACTGATTGGTCTATTCGTTTCTCTGGGAATTGTCTTTCGATCCCACTTCCGTGGGTGGGATTCTCTGTCCACTGTACCACTGGGTTTGTCTACTGTTTGTGGAAGCTAGAAACATCATGTCTTGCCATTACTTTAATTATTGTACTCGCTGGACTTAGCTAGACAGATTTCTAATTAAAAGTTTTGCATGCAGAAAATAGATTTGAGTATCTTGAATAAATTATAATATTTAAAGGTTCTGCACTGCAAATTAAATCTCCCTTAGTTTTAGATCTATTTACAAAGGCTGGAGGGTGGAGAAGGAATTCAAAAAGGGAGACTCGAAAAAGTTCCTAATGTATATACTTTTGAATTAAGCTTTAGAATAGAAGTATTCAAAATTGTGATGTATAGAAAATAAGATATCACATAGCAGTTTTGTAACAATTGTATCTGGTGAAGGAGTTCTTCAATAAACCAGAAGAAATTTTTAAAAAAGAGGTCTATATACAAAGATTATAAAAGTCAGGATAGGAAAGATTAAAGATCAGACGACGACGATGCTGGTCGCAATAATTCACAAAATCGTGAAAGAGCGTTGACGTCTGGAGGCGAACTCGTCGCCAGCCATCTAAACGTCCGGGGCCGACCGAGGGAACGTCCGCGCGGCGATGAAACTTATGAAAGGGGCCGAAATTCTCGCAAAAAAGATGCTTATCAGCCCGGCCAGCTCCGCAATAAGAGGAGTTCCGTGGAACGTGTAACTTCCCGACAGCCGTATGCATCTTGGGAGTACTCGGCTCGGCGCAGCTACGCCGCAGAACGTCAGAGACGGAGATTTAGAGGCCGCGACGGCGGACAATGCACGACACCTGCAGCACCTCGAAAAAGAAGAACGCGGATCGCCGGTCTGGGAGAGAGCGAGAGTAGGAACGGCGCGAGTAGCAGCGCGAGGAGGATGCCAGGAACAGTCTTAGGCCTGTTGCACAGCTTCTCGAAGAGAGTATCCACGATCTGAGGAAGATTCGATGCTCCCTGCACGATGGAGCGGCCCGTCTGCGATCCAAAACAGGCCGATTATCTCGGGCTTTGCTACTGGCTCCCTTTCCTACCTTCGTTCCCTTTTCTAGCCATCGAACACGAAAAGTCCTACGTTTTTTTCACCTGGCTGACGATGCGAGGATACTCTGTCTCGGTTGAAATTTTAATGATGGATGAATCTTTCATTGGAAATGATTATACACATTTTTGAATCCAAGCATGTGTTATAGTTAGACTACGGATGTTTATGCAATATTCAATATTTGTAGGCAGAGTTTAAGAAAGTGGAAACAAACAGAATCTGATTTTCAGTGGCAGTAGCCAATGTAGATCTGAAATAATAAAGAATAATTATAATAGAAATCACAGGAAAGAAGATCCATATAAATAAAGTGTTCAGGCATTCTTTTTTATATACCCCTCTTCGTGAACTATAAACTCCTACAATTTCAAATATTACGAATTCAAACAATTTTTATCGTTTAGTCCTAATAATAAATCCGAAACAGTCGACCACCGTGAAAATTTTCAAACGGAGCCTACAAAATGAAATTATTTGAAAAAATTCGTTGCATCAACCAAAGTAGATCCTCTCTGTTCATATACTGTTCCTTTTAATCCTATGTTCGTATTATAATATCTGTATTTCTACAAGAAACCTATTCTATTTTGTAATCTTCATACTCTGTATCGTATGTAGTGTATTTCTGTTTTGTAATTATGTTGTAATAAATCTCATATGAGCTTTTCTATAATAAAAAAAAAAAAAATAACCAAAGTAGGTCAAACAAGCGAGCGTCGTATAAATTCAATCTTTCGCTATCGGTCGAACGAATCGGCGGGTGCGCAGGTGTTAGAAGGCACCATCCGGGTTTTCGTAAAAAGTCTCGGTGCCGGAAATCAACGAAATGAAATATGCACGGTGCTTAGAACGCGGATACTCCGGTGAACTGTGCAACAGGCTTAAGAAGCTAGACGAGGAGGTAGCGAGGCAAAGGAGGGGCCTCGGGTTCATCGTTGACGACGAAGCAATACAGCTTAGCATCGCCTATGTGTAGCGTGGCAACGGGGAGCGGAAACTGGTACCGGTAGCGCAGCGGGGTAAACTCAAGGGACGGTCTTAAAAGGTCCTTAACATACGTACCCGGGAGAAACGAGTTACATCGTTCCGGTGAGAGGCCACGATGCATGAAAAACGCTTATTCAACAAAGGGACACAAATCAAAGGACGTGGCGCGGACCGCGGACATTCTCCACATTGTTGCAAAGTGCCGACAACGATCCACCGGGCTGAAATATAGAGTCCCGCGGACTCGCGGCCACGTCACGAATATCCCTCGACTCGAACGGAGGCTGCAGGCGAATCGTAAATGAAGCGGTCCGATGTTATTCATACGGTTTCTAGAACCGATGGTCACTGTGCAAATTGGGCTGGAACGAGGTCTCATCTTTGGTATATTAGCCATTGTTTCGCGCCGGCTTCTTGGGACTACTTCACGTCGAATTGTAATTTTTAATCGATCTAATGGTACGTGTCCATCTGAGAGCAAAACTGTCGCGCGTTACTCTCGAGACTCAAAGGACCCCGCACTAAATCACGAGAAATAAGTCAAAATCATAACGGATAGCGCTTTCCTAATGCATTATTTGTTTTAAAATAAGCAATGAACCAATAACTGATAGTGAAACCTATTCTAGTAGAGTGACCCTTAATTATCAAAAAACAATTACTGTACTATACCGTTATGATTTTTCCCACTTTAAATCATCAATCAGTTCTTGCAAATAATGACATTTTCAAATTGTTTAAATAATACTGTAATAAACAATCGTTCTTTAACTATTTTGTTCACTAAAAATTCACATTGTTCCCTTATAATAGTGATCATCTTTGCTGATCTGACCTCAGGCTTTTGAAGGGTTGAAACAACGAAACTGTCAATTTTTTGACATTTTACCTGACATGCATTTGTTCAGTGACCCAAAAGGTACAACATACTTCAAATTCAGCCATTTTCGCCGAGGACTCGGTGAGTGAAAAATAATGAACACATAAATTGAGAGTACATACTCTCGAGAGCAACTATCGACAGAAACTCTCAAATGGACACGCACCCTTATGCCGAGTAGTTATAAATTTTTTTGTATTATCATACAAATGATTACTCGCGGTACTCTCTTGCTAGTTAATAGTTAGGTACAAGAGAATATTTTTCCAAGGATGCCTCTACATAATCATTTGAATTAATTGTTTGATATTTAGACGGAAATCCAAGTGGTAATATTTTATCGACCACTTTCTAGTTTCTTTTCCTAGTTTCTGAAAGTTTTATACTAGAACAACACAATAAGAAAGGTGAGACTAAAGTATCCATCTTACTCAACCACCGAAGAGCGACTTCGCTCATCGGCTAACGAGAGGATTCATCTCACTTAAATCAATTTGCTGGGAAAATGTGCGTTTCGCTTCTCGGGACGATAGCTTCATCAATCTTCAGCATTTCTGAATCCGCGAAGATTCGTCAAAACAAATATCCTGAGGATCATCGCACACTCTGATCGCTCAGCTGCGACCAATTACATGGGATCCTGTCCATCAACGGAGATCAAGTCGCTAGAACCAGTGGTTTACAGGATCGTGGGTAGATTAGATAATAAGGGATGAAAACTGACCGATGTAGAGAGAGTTTAACTTGATTACTATTTATTCAACAAATGTAGTATGTAACGAAAAGACCTAATTTTAATCTATTTAACCTACCACGAAAATTTTTGACTTGATTTCAGCTGCTTTATAGAAACTGTGCGGCTTATGGGGTGGTCGGAAAATCGATTGTCTAGCCGGTGGTCGCCGTCGGTCGCGGTGTTCTTGTTCGCTGTGCACCCGAAAGAGTTTTCGGCAGTAGTGGACTCCCGCTGACGGAGCACGCGGCGATTTTGGAGGACCAGCCCCCTGAGCAACGCCGTTAAAAGTGAGCAAACGCTGTGAAACATCTTTTTGGAGCGAGGGAGACGGCACCTGGAGGTGGTGGTCAGGGGTAGACCGGTGGGTGCAAGATCTCGAGGAGCGGAGAGCTTTTTTTATCGAGATATTAATTGGACAGCCAATTATATCTTACGCGGCGGGGCATAAATTCATAACCTTTAAGCTCGCAGTTAAAACGAACCAATTACCGGGAGCGGGGGCTGATGGCGGTCCGGAAATCTGCCCACGAAATTGCTCGCAAGAACTCGATGGCCTGGCGGGTACGATTTCTTGGTCGCCGACGAAAACGATCGTTGCGCAAAAGGATCGTTGCATCCCGGTTCCGTTTTCAGGCCGCGAGGGGTTATGATCGCGGAGTCATTAACGGCGAGAGGAAGACGAACGAATGGCCGTGAGGTAATTAGCGTTACGGTGACGGGACGTGTAACGACTCCCGAAATAATTATTCAATTACGGTGGCCGAGGCTAATGAGGCGTTCGTTTAATTTACATTCGTCAAGCGGTAACACTTTGTCGATGGTGCTCGCCGTAGGATAAGTGAAGGGGATCGTGATAGGTTGAAGACATCCCGGTGGGAATGAAGAATGATCCACGCCGATGATCACAGGCTATCGTCCGTGGTGATCTCGTCGTTGCTGTTGTCGCTGAACCTCGGCTGCCTGATCCTCTGAGTCGACGGACTATCCGGCTTATCCACGGCAAGGACATACGTGCCGCGGGGTGTCCTTTTGATTCTTCCCAGAGCAACGCCGATTTTCAGGACCTCCATCACCATGTAGCCCGCCCGCGTGCCGGTCAGCCTCGTGTTCTTCATCACGTACTCCACGATACTCTCGAATCTCGCGCCCTCGTTCATCCCGCTCATTCTGCCTCACTGGTCCACGGACACCTGGAGGGGTAGTGTCCATTTTCATTTGTACATGTGCACGACGTGCGAAGACACGTTATCTCATTCCTTCACTTTTTTTTTCTTTATTATAGAAAATCTCATATGAGATTTATTACAACATAGTTACAAAACAGAAATACACTACATATAATACAGAGTATGAAGATTACAAAACAGAATAGGTTTCTTGTAGAAATACAGATATTATAATATTTCATTCCTTCACTTCCCGAACACTTTCTGTATCCGAATAATTATTCTTATCGCATGTGTTCGAGCGTTTACAGTTTTCTTCGAGTAGAAAACCGTGGTTCATTGGCGGAATCGAATCACGCCGAGCACGGTTCTAATTGGATTACGCAGCGTCGCTTGGCAAGGACCGACGAAGAAGAAAATACATCGGAGGACGCTGCATAGTGTCACGAAATGCCTGTTTTTTTTTGGACAAAATTCAATTAAGTACTTTTGTTCTGTTTGTGATAGAGACATGAGACAAAGTGGGGTTTTTTCATTTACATTGAAAGGAATCTCAATATGATATTATTATAAATATAGTAATTTATTGAAACATTATAAAATGATATTTATAAAGAAAATTTTGTTTTATTGCTGGTTTTCTGTAGATGAATTCACGTTAATTATTATATTACGCATAAGTTTTACAAAATTATTGAAGATTAATTATAATTAGCCAACCCTTAGCCATCATTTTCGAAAAAGATTATTTCTTACAAACGTCTTTTGTTCATAACACAACGTAACAAGTCACGCTATGAAATTTTTGCTTACAGATTCGCTTGTAATTAATTTCCTACTGAACTGTTCGAATTTCTTTTTCAAAAAATGACCTATTTGGACATTGTGACATAGTATGAACATAGTTTTCAATCGATACGAAGCAGTGACTTTACCGATTTTTGTCAATGGCTCGTGACACTGTGCGCTGGGTCGAACGAAGGGACACAGCGGTATCGGTTTTATAGGTCGCATATTAACCCTTCGCACTCGGAGCTATTTTAACTGGAGAATTAAACATTTCTTCCGATCTAGAATATTTCCATACCTTATGATTTTTGCAATTTTATGGATATGAAATTGGTACATTACCTTATAGAGTACCTAAATGTTTAGTAATTGATTAGATACCGATATATTTAATAGATATAACATGATATTTGGTCCCCTCAGGGTTTCAAATTCATTTACCAATCCTCTTCCTCTTTTCCACTCTCGCCATCGCCTTTTCAGCGGGACCTACTGTTTATGGTGGGTTCCGAACCACCTTTTGCCAACAACACGTGAAAATCACCTCGGGTGGGTCACTTTCCGGTTTTTTTACCAGACGGTCACCCATCCTAGTGCCGTTCACGTTCCACATTGTTTAACTTCGGTGATCTAACGAGAACCGGTGCTTTCAACGGGACTACGGTTGTTGGCAAGATATATTTAATAATGTAAACAATATTTTGAAGAATGATACAGCAATTTTTAGTGGTGCCTCAGAGTGGACAGCCGAGTGCTAAGGGTTAATCCCGTAATTGATGTGAGTAGATCAGTGTCCATTTTAATTTGTACATGTACACGTCGTGCGAATTGGCTAGCCACATTATTTCATTCGTTCACTTGCCAAACACTTACTGTATTCAAATAATTAATCTTATCACATGTATTGAATTGTTTACAATAATCCTGTAAAATTCGATGTACTGGATTGGACATATCGAATTAATTACAGTGTTCTTCGTGTAGAAAAAAGCGTAGTTAGAGCACGGCTGTAATTGGATTAACAACAGCGTCGCTTGGCAAGGACCAACGAAGAAGAAAAACGTCGGAGGACGCGCGGGAGGACGAAGGGACACAGCGGTATCGGTTTTATGGGTCGTATATTAATCTCGTAATTGAGATATGGTTCCTGTGCGGCAGCTGCGCACGCAATGCCCATCACCGGCCACTTCGGCCATTATCTGCGGCGAGGTTTGCCGACGAGAAGAGAATAAAAAAAAACACCGCGAAGAAGTTGCAAATGGAACGTCACCGTGATGTCCCGGGTACGCTAGACGTCCTCGTAGAATAAGTTCTCCGTTGGGGATATCGAGAACATCGTCGGAGACGTCTTCAACGAGGAAATCGCGAGGTTTATGTCCGCTCGAAATCGTCGAACCAGAAGCTGCGTCTTCTCGGATATGCAGCCGGTCGCTGGACTAATTACTTTTTTGCCGATTTTTTGCGTTGACCTACAGCTAAGAGAGTTCTTGCGGGCCGCGGCTCGATTAGGGGAGGGTATGTAGCAGAAAAAGGTTAATGGGGTTTCGTTTTATGGTAAGATGGCACGTCCCGATCGTATAATTTTTGAGTCGCTGCTCATCTTCGACGAACCGGTGCCCGAGACGGGAGCGAACGTTATTAATTACAGACCGAGTTAAACGTAACGACACGTTCGACGCGGGGAAACGTCGCGCCGTCCGACCGCGCCAGGGTGCTTACCCTGTGCTGATGATAATCGCGCGGAGCCGGATAGGGGAAAACCAACGCGGCCGTTGATGCGCATTCCACTCGGGTCATTTGCATCGAAGATATCACTGCTATTGGAATCTGCGCGGATTTTATTGATCCAGTGTCTTAGTACTAGGACGTTTAATAACTGGATCAAGCCATTTCGAACACCTCGACTATCACCGGACACGGTAATCCCTTCTAGAAACAAGCTGTGGTTGAATAATCTTTTTTTTATATTGTTTATTTATAAAGGTCGCTTTAACATCGAGGACATTAGAGACCACTTTTGGTATATAATTATAGCTACAATGTTTTGTTACCGCAATAATACATGGTGTGAGTATAATTTAATTTTGTAGTATAGGTCTACATTTTTGAGGAAGGTAAGAACATTTGCAATGTCTTTTAGTCGTTCAGGCATTCACTTTTAGACTTGTTGGGATGTTGAGGGCTTGTCGTTGTGTCTGGAGGGTTGGGCACTCGAGAAGGATATGTTCGATAGAGAATGGTATGTTACACACGTGACAAAGAGTTGCGGAGTTTTTTGAGATCTTAATTTGAATAATCTTAACCTTGGAATAATCTTAATGTTAACCCTTAACGGTCCAATGGCGCCATATTGGCGACATGACGCTTTTACTTACTGGTCCAATGGCGCATATATGGCGCATTTATAATATTATAATTTTATAATTTTCACCAAAATAAAAATATTTCTTTTTCTATACTTGATTTAAAAATGTTTTACAGCTTCTCTTCGTATGAAAAATAGCTGGACCTGGTGGGAAGTAAACTTGAAATACTTCCAGACCGTTAAGGGTTAATATACCCCATACAAACCAGATAGTAAACGCTAGGAACGACATTATTGAAGATATAGGGGATCAACTGGACACGTTTACAGAGTCGCTGTACAACATGAAACAATAAAACGAAGAAACGATTGCGAGTGAAAGACAGTCTATAACCCTTTGTCCCGTTTTACGAGGGAAAAAGGGGGGGCATGATCGGCAAACCGGGACGAAGATGATAGCGAACGGACAGTTACGAGACCGCGATGACGAACATTCTTGAGGGGTGTGCGGGTCGGTTCACGGTCGGCGACGAAGCAGAGTTTTTCGTCGACCGGCAATGGAAGCAGGTGATTCCTCGAGCTAATTGAAGGGCGCCCAGTGTGCTTCGGTAACGTGTAATTATCGGGTAGAACGAGCTCGAGAATGTGGCGGCTCGAGCGAGAATAGAGACATTATTCCGCTGGTATCCAACCCCCTTCTTTTCCCTTCCGTTTCTTCAGGGCGAATAGGAGGCGGAGATACCGGATCGGTTGCTCCACTTTGCCTTGTTCCTTTCTAGTTTCTTTCTTGGGCCACGAGACCGCGGCTGCTCTGCCACCGGCTTTCCGCTTCAACGATTCATTCGGAACGACAGTTGCCATTGCTGTGTTCCCCGCGCTGCCTTGCATCGACTCATGAAACTCCCTCGGATTATGGTCTTCGATATTCAATCGAGTCGTCCAATGATACACAGCCGAAAGAATTGCCTTTGTTTCGTACGACGATATGTATGTACTCTTTTCCGACTGCTTCGTCTCCAATCACCGTGTCCTTGATGTGAAAAGATCATTCTTTGCTCGAGCTAAGAAGTCGTTCGAACGAGTCATTAACCAGACCACGCCGCATCAAACGATCGCAGATTACTTGCTCGATGCACGATTTAAAGAGGCGCAAGAAGCCATCGCGGATCACCATCTTTCTTCGCAGATTCTTCAGGGGTTGCCTGCTCTCAGATACCGTACATATGCTCTTTATTCGCGCATTTACGAACGAAGCACAGCTTGTTGCATTAATACAAGCATCCACAAGTATCGTGTACACTGTATAATATGGGTACATCCACTTTGGACATAGGTGGTTCAGAACCCACCCTAATAAACTGTAGCTCCTGTCGCGAAGTACCTTAGCAAAGAGTAGAGAGCGACGTAAAATGAATTTTAAAAAAACTTTGAATATATCTCGATATTTGTTTATGTACACAAATACACAATTCTCGTATGAAACATTTTTTCCGTACTTCTGATAATTACACTGTGGATCTTCATGCAAAATAAAGATTGTTCGGTGGTTTAATTAAGATGTAAGAATTATGAGATACTTATAAAGTTTGTTCCAATAACCGCGTGAAATCTGCAGTCTACCAATAATTTTACCGTCCGCTATTAGAATATGGTCTCCGAAAAGCTCTAAGTACAAAATCATGCTGCTCGAGAGTGCAGCATAAATTTCTCAGGTTTTCCTCGTATAAGCTATATAATCCAATGTCATTCATTGATCATGATTACTCCGCAATAATAACTACAATGAACCTAGAACCTAATTAATAATCATATTGATTGTTCCTCTCTACTTGTGCAAATCAATTTTTATGTACCAGAACGTGAATTGAGAACAAGAACGGGATTTCAAACACTTAAAGTGAAATCTACTTATGGATTAATTAATCCAATGAATCGTATTATCACAAAATCATGCACTATTTATAATCATATTGATTGTTTCAGCGATTCTTTACAAAATTTTAACATGCAACTACGCAGGATTATGATAATACCGTATCGATTGTACCATTATTAAATTTTTCTTTTTGTGCATGTCCATTCTTTCTCATTTTTATTCTTTTCTTTGATATTGTAAACATTCACGTAAAAGGGCTTCCAGTCCGTCTATAATAATAAATAATAATAATTTTCGTGGAATTCCCGTCGAGAAGACGGGCCCCGCAACGAATTGTGCAGCGCGCCAGGACAGATACACGCGGGAAGGTGTTAAAACGGTCAGCGACGATTAAAAGCGGCCAGTGATTCGCGGAGGCGCGAATAGCTGGAGATACGGTCTGGCGATAAGATCGCCGATCGTGGGCGAGAGCAACTCCTCGACAAAGAGATGTGGAAACGCGCGGGGAACGCGTGCGTGTCTTTATCCCAGCGGCGCGGTTTGTCCCGAGCGACGAAGCGGACGAATCCATTTTTGCGGACCGCGGACAGGAACATTCTTCCCCTTCCTGGAAGAAATGCTTTCGGGACGCAAAAAACTGCCTCGTGTTCCTCGGCCGATCGTTTCACGCGTTATTACTCGCCGGGCTCCCGAGCCAGTATATATCCGTGCGAGCGAAGGGACACACGTCCCTCCTTTGGAGAACAGTTTTCGTTTAAGATAATGTCTCGCATTGTTTCGCTGCTAATTTATCTCGACGATACCCGAAGGAATCCGCTGAGCGTTCGTTTTTTTTTTCTGCGGAGACATTCTCCTCTTTCTCGGAAGAGTTCCGATGGCACAAAATCTGCCACGTTTCTCGGAGATGATCGCGTTGTCCCGGTAAAAAGTTCATGGTTTCTTTGATAGGGATATGCTGCACCTTGAGGTCGAGCTGTTAATGCTTGACAAATGTTGTTCCCAGAAGGAGGGGCGCCACCTATCAATTTTAATGGGAATCGCATCTCGTGCAAATAAGACAAAGGTTGCCTTTGATAGCAGTACGAAGAATCGATCAGTGATAACAAGATTACGCATTACTTGGAGATAGTACTTCGAAGAAACTTTCTCACCTCGTTAAGCTGTTCAGCGTAAATAATAATACTTGGTAGGATGAAGACGTTCGTGCTCGACCAGCAAGCTGCAGCCAAGAACTCGTGTTATGTAATATCGTATTCGTCGTCGTGTTATTCCGCGGTGTCAGTTGTTTTAGACACTCGGACATCAGCGCTCTGCCGTTTCTACATTCCATTATGAAAGAATCTTCCCATCTAAGGCTCGTCACGCAACGAAAACAGGGAGTGTGACCAATTAACTCATCACTCACGCTAATTGCCTCGACACGATATACGTAGGCGTTCTTCTATGCAACCACACTTCTATGGAGGGACGTGGCACGGCTGTACGGTTTATGAGAATTACAATAAACAACAGCTGGAGACCTCTGACTTGCTTCGGGGAATAAGTGATTCTTTTCGCTTTGGGGCGTATCTTATCTTTGCAGTCATTTTTTAGGAGTCCACCGCGGGGTCGGAATCACTTATTTGATTTCATAATTTGATTCAGACGGTGCAATTCTTCAACCAAGCTTCTGAGACCAGACAAATTTAGAGCGGCTGATTAATTGAACCTTCGCGAAATTATTTCTTTAAAAATGTATTCTATGCTATAACATAGTGCATCATATCTGATACAGTTAACACATTACCGAAATTTTGAAAAATCCATGCTTCATGGCTGAACACTTTTTAATGGAACCTTTAACAGTGATAGCAATTTTCATTGCAAACTGAATAATCACCCTCAATAACGTCATCTAATACTTTCACTTAAAATTGTAATGTAAAAACAAAATTCTAAGCTTCTTTGGTACAGCACAATTATTGAAAATCCTATGAACAGGCTTTCGGTAGGTAAAGTGTTAACAGTTAAAAATCTATATAGTAAACTAAGAATGTATTTTCTTACTATTCTAAACTATATTTATTTTTCTTAAAATATTGATTATATTTGTTTTTAATATTTTACTTTTAAATAAAACACAAAAACCGACTTTCAATTTTTTCATCCCTATTTACAAAATCATGCAGTGAAGGGTTAAAACATACAAGGGTGAATGCACTTATAAAAGTCTTGGTTTTCGGTAGAATTAAATAAATTTAATCCTCATCCACACGGTTAACTGTTTTCTAATACGAATTTGAACTAGGTACCCAGGTACCACGTCGTGAGGGTTGAAGAAATAATTTGGTCCTAACGATCTTCCAATTTCTTTCCAAGAGCAACGTGATCTCTCGATTTTTTCGCATCAATGGCGTCTCCAGCTGCGAAATTCTAGGGCCGTAGATTAACTCCCACTTCCTCGTGGGTATCGAGCAACAACTCACGCAGACAATCGCGCACCGGACGGCAGGCGAGATAGATCAAGCCGCGCGTTCACCGCAGCGCTAACAAATCGGTATTACATTCGTTACGTCGAACCGGGCACGTGGTCGGGCATCGAAAGCCGCAGCATAAACGAGAAAGTAAGCGGTTAGGAGCAGGCCACGGATCGGGAACAGCCGGGTTCCCCGTACGTGTTCGAGGAACAGAGGAAAGGCTGCCAAGAGTGCTTGATATCCCTTCCGAGCGGAGGATAGTCGCGGTCAACCATATAGTCACGGACTATTACCGTAACACCACCGGTTCTTCGTGGCATGGTCCCCGCGAGGAACGCGCCTCCTCAAGATAGAGTCATTACCTCTGGCTCGGAGAACTTTCCACCTGCGCCGCATAACTCGTCCAGGTAAACACCTGTGGCTAGACAAGGGGGCCTCGACGGATCGGGGAACGTTCATCATTCCTCGGTCAGATATCATCGGTAGGCGTCAGCGAAATTCGAGGGCGTCTCGAACGATCGGAACGTTCGCGCCAACTTCGGGATTCTCGCCAAGATAAATGAGAAACGCTCTGCGACGTGATGATTCATCTTGATCTTGTCCGCCGCTGGTGATTCAGTGTTTGCACTGCGTGAACTGCGGCGGCTTCGCGCGCTTCCGGGCTCGTCGTTGTAATAGACGAGAGATGAGTAGCGAAGAAGAAGAAAATTTCATTGAACCAAACCAAATTTCATTTCGCAGAGATCTAAGCAATCGCCAGATTAACCCTCACACAATCCTCAGAAATAGTTGCATAAAAATATCTATGATGCTTCACACTTTAAACTGATAAACTTTCTTTCATTTAGCACGTCACATTTTTGAGAAATACGTCCCACAACACAGATAAAGAGGGATCAATCATTTTATAGTATGTAAAAATAGTAAATGAATTTTCACCGTGAGAAACGTACGAGGGTTAACAAAAATTAAACATTTCTTCCGATCTAATGGCTGTCAGAAAGAGGGTAACTTTTTCCCCTCGACTCGAGTGGCTCTAGAGATACAATCTCGCCGAAACTTTGTCTCCCTGAATATTTTTGCAAATCTGAATTTACGATCGAGATAATAAGTGCGATGTTAATGATAAATTTTTGAGGCTTGTTCGAAGTGTTTCCCCATCACCATTCGCTGCGAGAAGCCTCGGAGATGGACGAGAAAAAGAAGAAGCACGAGAGGCAGACGCGCCGATGAAGGTATCCCCTAAATCATCGAGTTTACGTTTATCGGTTCCCGAAACCTCGAAATGGCAGTTTTGTTGCAACGATGACGGGCAACCGATCTCAACGTTGGGTAGCGCCTGCCGAAAATCCCGTGCACCTGCGGGCTACGGTGACGTTTATTATCCGAACGCGATGTGTCCGAGTGTTTTGAAAGCGTGTTGGATCCTTCGCCGCGCTCAAATCCCCCTGACACGCGTACTTTATAGGTGTAATTACGAGCCTTAAAACTTAAGCCGCGCGTATCGTGACAGCGAAATTGCTCCCCGTACGATGATACGATAAGGGTCTTCGGCCTCATAAATTACCGGCAAGATAAGGACCTTTCCGTTCGCGGCTTTTTCTTTGCCGGGGGAACACTCCGCGCGCAGAAATCGACCGACTCCTCCCGATTACAAGCCACTTACTCTCCTTTTGACACCACGTTACTTCTGTTTCGAGACTCCTTCGTGCGATCGATAAGCAGCTCATTAATGGACAGCGGATTTTATGCATTTATTGCAAAAATTAGTAGGTGTAGTTTCAAACATTAAAAACATTAGACGAGATTAAAGATACTAAGCTATTGAAAACGTTAAGAGAGAAAATAAATTTCTATGTCAACACGTTTTCTTGCAGTTTCCTTTCACCAATTTTGTCATTCATAATCTTGCCAGCGGATTTTATGCATTTATTGCAAAAATTAGTAGGTGTAGTTTCAAACATTAAAAATATTAGACGTGTTTAAATATACTAAGATATTGAACACGTTAAGAGAGAAAATTGTCTATGTCACCACGTTTTCTAGCAGTTTCCTTTCACCAATTTTGTCATTCATAATCTCGCCAGCTGATTTTATGCATTTATGGCAAAAATGAATAGGTGTAGTTTCAAACATTAAAAACATTAGACGAGTTTAAATATACTAAGATATTGAACACGTTAAGAGAGAAAATAAATTTTTATGTCACCGTGTTTTCTTGCAGTTTCATTTCACCAATTTTGTGATTCATAATCTCGCCAGCGGATTTTATGCATTTATGCAAAAATGAGTTGGTGTAGTTTCAAACATTAAAAACATTAGAAGAGTTTGAAAATACTATTCTATTGAACTCATTAAGAGAGAAAATAAATTTCTATGTCACCACGTTTTCTAGCAGTTTCATTTCACCAATTGTGTCATTCATAATCTTGCCAGCTGATTTTATGCATTTATGGCAAAAATGAATAGGTGTAGTTTCAAATATTAAAAACATTAGACGAGTTTTAAAATACTAAGCTATTGAACACGTTAAGAGAGAAAATAAATTTCTATGTCACCACGTTTTGTAGCAGTTTCATTTCACCAATTGTGTCATTCATAATCTCACGTATGGAACAGGCGTGTCGAATTACAACACAATCGTGAAAAATAAAGAATGATCAAAACGATCAAGATATTTTTCATTCACGACACAAGTGTATAACACTAGAATAAATTAAAAAAGAAACTACATTATCATTCAATCTTTATCTTGCACAAAGATCCACATTAATAAAACACACCGGTAAGGTCAGTTCTCCACACTAATTGCTCTTTTGACTCTTGAGTCTTGCTACAGGTCAGCAGAAAAATTGAATTATGTGACCACTCGCGGATCGAACACGATCGGAGTTCGATTAGATAAGAGTGGAATTTCTGTTAGGTTGCAAGGCTCGTGGAAAATTGTAATTATGGAATACTCCGAAGGCTAAACCGCTCGGGCGAAATGGTCACCCGAGGGGTCAAGCCGATCGAATGATTTTCCCTAGTGCATCTTTAATCTATGTATCGGGATTTTTGCCGGGTTTTTCCGATTCTAATCTGTTCTATGATGTTTCGCGAGGAACAGTTATACTCGAGCTCTCGCGGAGGCGATTACGCCGGCATTTCCGATTAGCTACGTTTCCCCGCGTTGCCAATACCCTCTATCGTGCCTTTTCGGATTACCATTACCGTCTAATGACTGCTTTCCCATAGCCCGTTGCCGATACCGTGGAATTATGTCCCGCTCCTCGGCCTCTCTTATTCGCGGCGACTCGCCGTGCCATGCCGGGGCGCCATCCTCTCCGAGGTCGGCGTTAATGCAACGATTCACGGTCGCCTCGGCCGTCCTCCAACGGTGAGGTCATCGCGTCACGACAGCCGGGTAATCGGAATAGAGTCATTAGCCGAGACGGGGGCCGGTCTACGACGCCGGATCGGGATATGTAGGTAAACCGTGCGTGCGGTTGCGGTTTACGTGCGTGCCGCGTCTCCGCTGCAACTGGTGAAGAAAGGGAATGGCCAGCTGAGGTATCAAATTGTGAACACGGTATCGCGGTAATTGCTCCATTATGTACGGCGTGAATCGTGCCATTCCCGGCCCTTTCTTCTGCGCTAAGCGACCCGTTTTTACGCCATCCTTGCACAGGCTAAGGGACATCGGCACGACTCCAATTTTTTTTTTCTACAGACGTGTTACCACTTATTTTCGTTTCTAATGAGAGCAGAGGAATGCGAAGTAGAAAATCCATTATCCCGACGTCGCCGGTTATCCGAATTTCGATCGTTCGAATACAGAACACTCCTGTACAACTGTGTTGCACATACTTTTTTTTTATTATTGAGCTTAATGTAACTCCCCGTTGGGGGTTGTGAGGCTTTACATTTGGGTTAATATAAATACACTGTATTTGACGTATACATTAGGATCGATAGGAAAACAACGTATTTGATATGTACATAATTTCAAATTTGTAGATTATGTATATTTGTAGAATGAGCGCGCGACCAGGCGGTCTCGAGTTCGAATCCCCGCGCCCGGGCATCTCTTGAATTAATTCAATGTGCTTTTTTAAAAAACTATGGTGCCCAAGGTGGTTCGGAACCCACCTTAATAAAAAGTAGGTCCCGCTGAAATAAGCGATAGGGAGAGCTGGTTAAAGGTGAGAGGTGTGGAACGGGATTTGAAACCCTGAGGGGACCAAATATCCAAGACAGTTTTAAAATTGTTTATTTGTAGAATGTTCGGTTTACAGAGCGACGATCTAACATTCAAGGATGGGAACAAGTTGAGCATATTCAATCCTTTCATAAGACCAACTCGTTGTGATTCCAATAAGGTACATTGCTAAATAATATGGTTAAGATCTTGAACCTCATAGCCGCAGTTACATTTGGAATCATTTGCAATATTTAGTCGTGAAAGGGATGCTGCATCGCACATACTTGAAGTACGTATTTAACGATGTTCATATTTTAGAACGATATATGTTTTTAATAATTTATATTGTTATGGATCTGCAGGTACACTGGTCTGGTTACAACGTTGCTAAAGGCGATAAAGGAAAAAGATAAGTCTCCTTTCTCCGAAGACTAAAAGACTATATTCTAAAAGAGTCTATTCATTTAGTGAAAACGATATTTTGTTACGATATGCTGATATCTGCGCGATTTAATTCGACCTGATTTAACTGCTTCCCTTACGTTCCTATTAATTTGAATACTTACGTTCTGTCGAGTAGTCACGAGGCAAGCATCCAGAACAAAGATGGCAGTAATGACGGAGAACGACACGATTCCGGTCGTAAAGAGCTGGGTTATTAGTTTGAGAAACGGTGTTGTGAAGAAATGTACCTAATTTATTCGTATAACTCATAATTTTATACGAGCAGTGACGTGGAAGCGCGTCGTCCACGGACAGAAGCACGCACTATGTCGGTAGCGTTTCGCTTCGGTACGGTGAGTTCGAAAAAGAGTGGGCAAACCGTTGCGTCGTCTTCGTCTCTATTTATCCTTTAATTGCTGTGTCCGTGGAATCAAATGACAGTCATTACAAAACGAAATGCGAATATCCTATAGCCACGGATGCAAAAGAGCCGCCGTCGTAATGGTCACACGTGCACGCACGTCAAACCACCGAAACGATCCCGCGTTTCCGAATCTCGTTCGTGGCATGCCAACAGGAAAAGGGCAATAAACAAAATTGCGACGATAATTGACATATCGTTGCAACCCTGCCGGTAGATGTATTGAAAAGATACGTGCCGCGTCGCGCACGCTGAACCGCGTTCTTCTCTGATTATGTGAGAAAAATCCACGGTTAAGATTTCCTTCTCAAGGTCGCATTCCTGCAGACCGGATAGTCGACGGTGCTTTTTTTTGTTCATTTTCAACGACATTCTGCGAAGGCGGCGAAATTAAAGAATATTCGCCAGTCTGTGCACGCGGATCTTCAAAAAAAAAATTCATCGAAGTTTTAAGCACCCGTTAACGAACCATGAATATTTCTAAATTGCATAAAAGATTCAGAGAAATGCATCAACTTTTAGCCGTGCCACTTTCGCGAGAAAGAATCGCATTCCACGAGACGCTCGTCCCGCATGATTTGCACAACACTCTCGGCGCATTCGCCGGCGCATCGACGGCTATCTGCCTAATCTCGAACGAACGCCAGCTTAAACAATTCGCCGGCACGGCGACGAGACAGACGTAGTCGCCGAACGAGAAACGAACTTTTCCGAGTCTGCTACTCAACCAGTTGCTCACGATTATTTGTCAGTTTCGATGGCAGCGCTACCAGCGACGACGCCCTCTTCGCCCTTTATCTCCGGCAGCCGTACGGCCGACCGGTTTCTCCGCTCGAAAAATACCGATTCCTAGCGTAATAATGACCACCTTGCGATGATCGCCGGTGTCGTACGGAAAGAAATTATACAGGATGTTTCATAATACGTGGGGCCACTTCGCGGGGCAGATTGTACGAATTTAAGGTCATGGAAACCGTCCCTGCAGACCGGACGCTAAGGATAAAGTAAAGATATAAAGTTTATATTATAAACAGGAATTGGAGAAAAGTAAGAATACATTCGATTCAGATTTTCAACATGCCGATAAACAATCTCGTACCACGCGATCAGAAATAGCGGTCGGAAGGCATATGAAAAACGTGCGCTATTATGGAAGCTGTGCAAGTTTTTGACGTGCCGAAGAAACGATATTAAATGCGATGGAATATAACGGATTACTTATCGGTACACGTAGTAATTAACTTTTTCGCCCGCGATATTTTATCATCCCAGCAAAAAGCCGACGGTGTACGGCTTGTACAGGGCGTTCTGCCATTACCGGTCTCTGGTAGCACGCTTCGGTACCACCCAGATACTTCGAATCTCTGATGCGACGAGACCGGCCAGCTGCGGCCCGACCGATTCGAAGCGAATACGAATCTAACGCCGTTCCGGGGCATCTGTTCGCATGTCTATAAATTGCCGTGCTATCGGCAATCAAACGCACCGGACGAGCCTTCCGAGCCGGGACACCAATAAAATCGCGTGGATCGTTTACGATCTCGCTGGTTCGTTGCCGCGGCATCTGTAACGAGCATCGTAATCGCGAACACGACTAGAGGAGGAGGCACGTACTAGCCTCTCCGCGGCGGATATCAGCGATCATGTTCGTAGCGAGGAGAAAAAAAATCCATCGCATTCCCTGGACGCATAAACGCCGCGATTAATTTCGCTGGCCGCCGTTTAGTGTCGCCCGGCAGAATTCAGAATTGACGGCGGCGCGCGGCGATCCGCGAAATAAAGAAAATCGAATTCCCGGTGGCACGGGGGCCGGACAGGTTTTATTAGAACGTTTTAACTTAGCGAACCGGAGCGGACCGACGCGGCGCACCGCAACGTCACTCTCGTTACTCGCTACTGGCTGGTCGTGTCCTCGTCACTGTCTATGCCGAAGGTGTTTCATAATGTAGACGTAAGTATCCGCAATAGCGTCGCGGTTTTCTCTTTGTCGCGTTATTTTATAGTTAATGGCACGCACACGCGATGCCTTCGATCATTGATTCCGTAAACCCTTGTCGTATTTCAATGAGACACACTCGTGATGAAGATCTTAGCAAAGTCTAACAAATATGAATGCTTTGCTTTTTTGGATGAAATAAAATTTGATTGGAATCAATATTTAAGCATTGATGTAAATGTAGCCATGCAAGAAATATAAATTTTCTTTTTCCTTGTACGACAATCTTTTGGATAGAGACGTTACAATCACTGTGACTGTAAAAAGAAAATGTTAAGGCAAGGGGTTAAGAGAGTATCCTGGTTTTTCAAAAAATCGATTTATTGTTTTCTGGGTTTTCTAGCAGATATGAATGCTATGCCTTTTTTGGATGAAATAAAATTTGATTGGAATCAATATTTAAGCATTGAAGTAAATGTAGCCATGCAAGAAATATAAATTTTCTTTTCCCTTGTACGACAATCTTTTGGTTAAAGACGTTACAATCACTGTAACTGTAAAAAGAAAATGGTAAGGCAAGGGGTTAAGAGAGTATCTTGGTTTTTAAAAAAATCGATTTATTGTATTCTGCGTTTCCTCACAAATATGAATTCTTTGCCTTTTTGGATGAAATAAAATTTGATTTGAATCAATATTTAAACATAGAGGTAAATGTAGCTATGCAAGAAATATCAATTTTCTTTTCCCTTCTACGACAATCTTTTGGATAAAGATGTTACAATCACTGTAACTGTAAAAAGAAAATGTTAAGGCAAGGGATTAAGAGAGTATCCTGGTTTAAAAAAAAAATCGATTTATTGTTTTCTGCGTTTCCTCACAAATATGAATTCTTTGCCTTTTTGGATTGAGTTTGATAATTTTGGGGATAACGTTTTAATCACTGTAACTGTAAAAAGAAAATGTCAAGGCAAAGGGTTAAGAGAATATCTTGGTTTTTCAAAAAATCGATTTCTTGTTTTCTGCGTTTCCTTTAAGTATGTGTTCCAAAAGGATGTTGTCAAACTGACCAATATTTTTAAGCCTCGTCAATTATTTGAAAAATATAAAAGTATTTCGGGGATTGATTGCTTCATCCCAGAATCCAGGAGCAGCTTCAGGGCAGAATGTTGTTTCCCATCCGTGCGATTGACGGGGAGGTCGGCCTTTGGTGAAAAAGTACGAGAGAGAAAGGGACCGAGGAAGATGAAGAAAGGACCCGAGTAACCGAGTAACCGAGAACATCGAGGAAGGAAGGAAAGGGAGGCCACCCTGCTCGGGGATTACCATAAACACTCGACGGTCGTGCATGCACGTTAGTGCAACGCTAGCAAATACACGTGTAAATCCCGTGTTTCAGCTCTTATTCCGCCTCCTCCGGCTCCAGGCCGAGCTCCCTCCGCCGGCGGCGCAGCGCACCCACGGCCCTTTCGCCGGTCTAACCTTCCCTTGGATCGTACGCGACCGCCTCTTTCCTGCCCTTTCCCTCGTCCTCGATCGGTCGAGCCTCCTCGTGGTGCTCGTGCCGGTGCACGAACGAATCGGCAAAAAGAAGCCCCGGTGTATCGCGGTCGCGTGACTTTCATGCTCGCCGAGCCGTCTTCCCTCTCCGGTGATCCCGAGAGCGTACTCTTTCCGTCGCGCAGTGCCGTATTACAACTTTACGCCACTTTTCCGCGACACACGCTCGAATTCGCCGACGAAATTTTTCGTCTCTGCTCGAGATCGCCTCGAGTCGACCAAGGAACTCTACTGACCCAAATACTTGGCAATATCTTTTCCTGGAAAGATAAGAAATTAACAAACATTAACCCTTAACGGTCCAATGGCGCCATATAGGCGACAAGACACTTTTACTTACTGGGCCCGTTAAGGGTTAATAAATTTTCACTAAAATAAAAATATTTCTTTTTCGATACTTGATTTAAAAATGTTTTACAGCTTCTCCTCGTATGAAAAATAGTTAAAGAATTAAAAAGTAATGTCTAGATCCCTCCACTTTGCTGGAATACATGTGAACCATTTTTATTTAAAGATCTGCAGTCTACTCGTTATAAGAGCTTCATGAATATCGTTTGAATTTATTGGAGTAGGATAATGTCAATAAGAAACGTCCGACAAGATTATAAAATTCCTCACTGATTAACCCACTTGTTCCTTAAGCTTGGTAGCTTGGTATCTTGCAACACAAAGTGCAAATTTATCGATAGACCGAATGCAATACCGATGCGAACGCATAGCGAGCATTGGAACCAAGATTTCCAGAGAAAGGAGCATCGGCTCGCCTTCTGGTAGCCAGAGGAATTTTCCCTCGGGAATGTTTCAGCGAAATGAAATATCGTAGCCCATCATCGGGACTAGCCCCGCGCCATTGTTCTCGATCGGAGCGTATCGATACGGTTCAGCATCACGTCGGAGCGTTTTAAGTGGGTTACGAATGCAAATCCGCGACAGCGGCGGGAAAATTACGAAACGTTTGCGGCGTCGGTGGCATTCCGTATCCATTGGATTCAAAACAGACGCCTCTCCGCCATATATTTCCCCGGGAAAGCATTGTCAGCTTCGAAACGGGAATACAAAAGCGAACGATGAAAGATAGCCGGCAGTCGCCGCGAACAAGTAAAACGCCATTACGCGTATAGCCCCGTGAACGGGACATTAAGGCGAGCGAAATGAATGACTCCGCGCGGCGGAACGCGCTCGAAACCCGTCGAGTATAAATAATCGAACGGTCGGTGTGTTCTCGTTAAAGAAGCGCGTAGGTACGCTACTGTCGGGGCCCCGGCTCGAGCTCGGGCCGGGCCGGGCAAACCGAACCGGGCCCCGTCGCCGCGGTAGGTTTCCTAGATCTGGAACAAACGATCGGCCCAAGGAATCGCGCGCGAGCCTTTCCTTCTTGCAGACACGATATCCGTTTCTTCTTGCGCGCCGCGATATCTGTTTCACGGAATTCCAAACGGCGCGCGATCCTATCGGGGAAATCGAGACAAAAGCGCGCTAACGCCGTCGGATCGGACGCAATTAGGGGGATCGGCCACACACCGCTCGCCGATTTGTCCATACGGTGGTTAATGCTTGTAATTAACACTCGGAGACCGAGCGTGATTTATTGACGCGGCGATCGCGCGCGGACCGGTTGCGTTCTCTGCTCCAGCCACCTCGTGACACAAATTGTTCTGCATCCGATCCTCCTGCGCGAACGTGTCGCAACCTTCGAACAACGTATTTTATTTAACTTCATAAAAACAGCGAGTTTGTGAATTATTGTTGATTCGGAGTGCACTGTTTCTTGATCGAAGGACCACGGAGTCTTATGAAGGGATTGAATGAGCTCAATTTGTTGCCACCCTTGAATGTTAGATCGTTCTTTTGAATTTCTTCAAACAATGTAATCTACAAATTTGAAATTATGTATATGTCAAATACGCTGTATTTATATTAACCTTTTGCGGTCGGAGCTATTTTAACTCGAAAATTAAACGTTTCTTCTGACCTACAATATTTCCATTCTCTATGATTTTTTAAATTTGATAAATATGAAATTGATATAATATCTCATACAATACTTAAATGTGTAGTAATTGGTTAGATACTGACATATCTGATAGTGTAAACAATTATTTAAATAATAGTACAGCAATTTTTAGTGGCGCCGCAGAAGCGCTAAGGGTTAACCCAAATGTAAAGCTTAATAACCCCCAAAGGGGAGTTACATTAATCTCAATAATAAAAAAAGGGACCACGGAGCTTACAAAACTGTGTGCAAATGTTAACTGGTATACGTAGTCTGTCCGGAAAGTAGCCAATATTTTGTTGTATCGAGGATGTTTTTTGTTATGATTTTGGAAGGATTGCTGCCTCGATTCTCTTTCATTTTGAATTTGATGCTGACGACAGTGGTGTTTCGAGTGCAGAGTTTCGAAGGGATGTAGCTTCAATTGTCGTGTCGAGGGTGGAACCTGACTCGATGCTTACAGAACTGCGTATCGTTTTCAAACGACGACGTACAGAGATTTGTTGGTCGCAAGTTCGCCTCTAGGAAGGAAGTTATAAACAAAGGTTGCATACTTTCCGGACCGACCACGTATAACGAGTTGCACAAGCTCGGCAGGCAGTTCGAAGCCATTCCTCGATATTGTAAACCCGGCTGCGCATTCTTCCGTCTCGATCGCGGCTTTCGGTTAAGTAGCTTTATTAACCGGTTATTAAAACCGCTCGGTTTCGTAAACGTCGAGCCATCTCGATTTTATCGACGACGTAGACGCGACGCGCGGAACAAAACGAAGGTGCGAGGCGGATCGTACGCTCGGATTTTCACCTCGGTGGCCCCGAGATGTTATCGGGCCGGTGTTATCTGCCGCTGGATCCCCTCTGTACCTTCATAGATGCGCAATCGTGACGCACCAATTAAAGCCAATGGCCTCCCTGTACTCTCGAGACCTTCGGCCACGCGTCCTCTCTCGCCGTGGAAAACCGTCGGCCGATAAAGTATCGCGAACATTACCGGGCACCGATGACTTATTGCCAGACGAGGGTTAACGTATAGTTACGCGGGCCTGTAATCATTCGTACACATGTTATAATTACCGTTGCGTGGCCGATTAATCACGTATGGACGCCGCGCGGTCCGAGCCCGTATTACTTTGTTGCGCGGGCACTCGATCGCGCGTCACGGACCGCTCGCGCGACGACCGACGATTTCGTTTGTCCAAAAAAAAAGGCGGCCACGGTTTTCGCGCGCACAAACACCGCGCGACCCCCGCTCGTAATAACGGTAACGATGGTTACAGCCTCGTAAATATTCCACCGTCGCGATTATACATTCCATCGTTCGCGGGCATCGACACGGTTCAATCGTGACCTTATCGCGAGTGTTTATCCCAAGTACTATTTTCCCCGGTGAATTGTGATCTTGAGTGGACGCGGCGGGCGTTGCTCAAGCTAAACTTAGTGCGACGCCGCGCTATTATCGTTTATATGCTCGCAAGGTGAACGCGAGGTGCATGCGAGTGGGAGAGAACAGTATACTGTTGGCCAAACACCGTTCAAATTTGTTGCCCAATATTATTGCGAATCATATTCGATCGATATCGATTAACCAATCACCGTAGATCGTCTTCACGCATTGTACTTTCTTCTTCGCGTTTGCTGGCACGTGCTTCAGTTACATTTCTGCCACCATGAGGTAGAGTTTGGATAGTCGTAACTCACCAGTTCAATTGTTTTGTTAATTTTTGCCACAGCAAGTACGTATAATTTCTTTTCTTTTATTGGTTCAAACGGTTGTGTCACAATATGGTTTTTCAAAAAAAAGATATTATACATATACTATTTTTCAGACGCAAAAAATGTCTCTTTGAAAAAGATTCACACAGGGATCGAAACGTCGAGAAACATGTTTAAATAATTGCATACTTGTTGTTTCTTTATAATTGATCGAACCTGCCGCCGAAATCATCAAGTTCGTTATATATACTGTTACGATCATTTAATGTAAGATACTAGACGAGGTTTCACTGGTACCGCCGTTTCTTAATCGGAGAAATTCCGAATCGATAGTCATTATTAAAAGGTAGAATTGGGAAGGAATAGTAGAATGAGGGACAAGTCTTAACCCTTCGGTGCATGATTTTTTAAATTGGAATGAAAAAATTGGAAGAAGATCAGTTTTTGTGTTTAATTTAAGGGGAAAATATTAGAAAGAATTCAAACAACATTTTTAGAAAAATAAACATAGTAAGAAATCACATTCTTAGTTTATTATATTCCATATTTGTTAACTGTATCAAATATGATGCACTATGCCGCGAAGGGCTAACTCATATGTGGTCAACCAAAATTTATAGATTATTGAAAACCTTTCTGTATTTCACATGTTTGCACAAGTTCTCATTAGCAGACTATAAATCAATATATTAGCAAACAGAGAATGGACATTCAATTCTGTAGAATTTTTTTAGAGAAACACGATCAAATTATTGAAAGACATACAGGAAATATTTTTAAGTTCTTGAAAAGATGTAAATTTCGAATTTGATTTGATGTATATGTATTCTGTAATTCGTTTTTGTGCAGCAAAAATAGATCTCGACTGAGATCTGATATGCTTAATAAAAAAAAAAGATACAGGAAATGGATACGTTAATATGTAGACCGAAATTTAGACGCGAAATTCATTCTCCACTGGTTTCCTCGATTCATGACTTTACAGATCCAGACTTCCCAAGAAAAGACACAGAGATTCCAGACTTTCCATAAATTCTTCACCTCGGTTCAAGCTTCTCAAGCTACTCTCTAGTTCAGCCATTCTTAACGCAGGGGTGCGGCCGATACGGAGAAATTAACATACACGGTTCTTAATTTTCGAAAATGAGATCCTCCGGGCAGTCACGTCAGTAGAAGAACGGTACAGAGACGGACGCAAAGAACGATTTCGTGTCTCTAACCATCGTCGTTGATTACTGTCCGTAACTGTTCCGTTCGCTTCTGTGCTGTTCGCCCAACACCCTCGAGATTCCGTGCGCCGCGGAACCTAGTCGTTTGGATAAGGAAACGCGCTCGAAGTCCGTCTATTAGTCACGTTAATGTGTCGCAATCTGCTCCACTGGGCGGAGGGAACAGTTCCGCCACCGGTTACGAAACCCGTTACGATTGTTATTAACGCTTCCCACGCGAAACCTTGTATAATATTTTGCCGGCGAGCCGATACCCGAGAGCTCCGGTTTCAGTAGCCGCGGATTGCCGGTTAAGTAATACAGTTATTGGACACCATCCCGATTCACCTGCGTGCAAGGTGAAGTTCACGGTGGTAGCGGTCGACGCTGATTCGACTTATCGAACGATCATTCCTCGCGACGCGTCGCCGCACCGCACCGTAGTCCTGTACGCCCACGCCGTTGCTATTCCAGGTCCGAGACCTGGATTTCTAGACGCGTTTCAAATCTTTCAGCACGGTCACTGTCCTGCCAATTGTTTATCTAGAATCGTTGTTTATTTGATTTATAACGGAACTATTTTTTTAATTGTAAATCTTATAAAAGATTTATTACAACATTAGATAATAATATACAAACAAAAATAGTATATACATAGCGAGAAGTATTATCAATATAAACGTCAAGGTGTACAAATTACCATTTTCCCTTTTAGATTACACCTAAACACGTAAATTACAATTGTTTAAAAAAGATATAATATGATCACATGCTCCGATATTAGGCCCAGATAGGAATATATATAGTTTTTCCAAAAGTAATGATATTTGTGTATTGTATAAATCACACTGACAAATAACATAATTGAGAGTTTCACTCTCAGAGTTACACTCACATATAGGGTTGTCAATGAAGCCAATACGGGCAAGAGAACTAGCTAAATGATAATGGTTCGCTCTGCATCGGTTTATAGAAACGATGGAAACAACGGAGCTTCTTATTCGACATTTACAAACGGAGAATTTTTAACACATCGAAGTTGATTTATTTCACACTGGTCTTCTCTATTTAATTAAAAATTAAATTTATTTTCTTCTGTATTATTTGTAAGCTGTTGTTCATGTTGCGCCACTCGGTATATTGTTAATATTGTTTACAAGGAGTTCGTTGCTAACGACAAAACGAAAATTGAAACCGAAACAGTTTCATCAAGTCTGTTACCGGAAAAAAACATTTAAAATAAAGATCATACGTTATCATTGATTTATCGTTTTAATCCCCATGTTTAGTAGGTTGAGAATAATATAATAGTATGTTTACATTTTTCTAATATTTTTGCTACTTTAAATACACCTACTCATTTTTCAAATCCGCAGTCTAGCAATAAAGGTTGTACCTTACATTATAATTTAGTCCATTTCAGAACGGTTTTTATTTTTACTACGAGTCATTCGGTAAAGTTGAATCTAGAAGGCTAATTGAAAGATGGTTATATCGTGAGACCCGATCCGAGCCTATAGCAAACATGTGTTTTTAGCGTGTATATTAATTCCATATTAACAGTTCATAGATATTGCGACCGCACTGATTTTTCGAAAGCCGAGCGTTAATGACTTTGGAAAAACGACAGGATGCTGTAAGTGGATGCAGAGTTCTAGATATTTATAGATGCGCTAGTCGCGCTGGGTGGCTCGTCCCGTAAGTCGAGATCGTTTATGGCGATGCTGGTTATAAATTACTAATACACGTTGCTTAGAATCTCGTAATTTGCCTGTGCGTCGAACTATGAATAATTAAACCGCGATCGCTTACTTTATACTTCTTCGGAAATTGTGTTGCAGACTCTTTTTTTACTGGAACTGTTGAGAAGTTGATGTAGTGTCGCAAATGAGTAGGTTGACGATGCTTGTCCAGCTGTTCTAACACGAACAACTTGAGCACGGCGCAACACACGATCTACTAAATTATGCTCGCGATTCAATCCAACGTGTCCACCGGCAACTGGTTTTCGGACTTCCCCGTTTTCTAGACTTCCTCGAGGCACTAACATCTCTTTCCCATGTTAAAGTTGTTCGGGTGTTTTTAAATTTATTGTTCTCCGAGCGGTATGTGCGTTTCCGTCGGTTGATTTTGACTCGTAAGACGCCCACGTGAGAAATTCACGACGGGCAATCACGGCCGCAGCCAATCAAAATTCAAATCGGAACCGTTTAAGCCGCGATAACCTCGATGTAGTTTTTTGTCGCCGGGTACGGGTCTACGTCGTAAATCGTTTATACATATTAATTCAGGCTCGACGACAAAATTTACGAGGGACACGCAAATGTTATGCAACGGGGGGAGCTGGGTAGAAACGAACTTTCCATTTGGCGAGCACGAGATTATTTCTGGCCGGGCAAAAATCTCTCGGGTAAAAATCACGACGTAACAAGTCGATGAGGAAAACCAGAACTGGATCGTGAAAACTTGAACGACGCGTTAAGGGTGGGTTTCCAACGATCCAAAAATCAAAATTATTTCATTTATCTCGAGTGTAAGGGTACAGATGTACTGGAGACGTGAAGATCGACGATAGAACCAATATAATCAACTAACAATTAAATTATCTAATTAAATGCGACTAGCAAAAATCACTAAAATATGTTCTCAGCGCGGAGCAAAATTGAACCATGCGAAATTCCCTGATATTGTTAAAACATTTAACGATTCGAAATTTGCGTATCGAATATGAAACGTCACGGGTTAGAAACTTATGTTTCATCGATTCCGACTCGAAATTTGCATCGTCCAATTCCACCGGTCCGATCCGCCGTATCTCAGAGCGGCGGCCACAAACCAGCTATCGATTAGAACAGAAAAATACGATCTCTCGGCGCATTCGAGCCACAATCGAGCCATGCATCTACCATGATCCAAGAATTACGCTCGAAGGACAAAACGAAAAGGTCCGTCGATTCCATTGAATTCCCTCCGTCTTCTTCGCCTGTGGAATCGTGAATCGAGCCGAAGTTGCTCATGCAAGGCGACTCCGATATTAAAATCGAGAGGCACATGGGAAGCTCTCGTATAAACGCGCTCTTATGCACGCTCGAGTACAGGTACACAGAGAAAGAAAGAGAGAGAGAGAAAGAAAGAAAAACACACACCTGGAGATATCCTCAGGTTCTCGTCGAATATAAAGAATTTCGTTGGCATGGATCCGCAGACTGCGCGATCCGACAGCGTCGAACAATGGCTGGATTTCTCAATCGTCCTGGCACGTAATCGATTACGGGTCCTTCTCCGCGAAAGCTGAAGTATTATCGGTAGTATCACCGCATGGTAGAAGGTGCGCCCAGGTATTCGGCCAACCTAATTGAATGTGAATCGATGAAACTCCGCGTGTGGGATCCGCGTATAATTAACGGCGATCGCGGCGATCGATACCGGAGGTGTGTCCCTTACGTCACGTCGATTTTCTCGCTGGACAAGAAGGATCGGAATCGCTCGTTAGCCGGCCGACCAACTTGCTTTTCATTTCCAAGAAGCTTTCGAACACAATATATCAGATTAAACTGCACACCGCAGCATATCTCATTATCCTGCCTAGGCATCATAAGACAGCGGGAGAAGGTTCCAACCGTTGCCCGGCTGATCACCTGCGTTTACGGAATCGTTTACCAGCCGACTTTCTGCTCGATAACCATGGGTCGCAAGAAATTGATTGTGAAATAAATAATCGAGACACGCGGCTAATGGAAATATCTATTACCATCTAATGTTTTTATAATTACCGAGTGATATTCGGTGAACATTCACCAATCTCCCAGCCCGGTTGTGTTGGAGAGTAGCATCGTCTCTAATCCCTAACGAGCTCTATTGTTTACCCAAGAGTAACATCGTGTAAGTCTCTGTAAGAGTATCGCCGTCTATAGTAGCTTCTAAGAGAAACAATCGAAGAGTCTTTGACCTGTAATGAACTTGCAAGCACAATATCCAAGGGCAGTATTATTGGAAGTTTGGATGACCTTCAGTCCATCTGCAGAGGTTTCTAATTTATTTAACCCTCATGCGCTCCTGGAAAATAGCTGAATAAAAGAGACTAGGATAACAATTCACCCATTTTTATTTTACACGTTCAATCAACACATTATCTTTCATTTATCGCGTCAGATTTTAAAGATGTGAAAGGATGAATAAGTTTAGAGTAGGTGAAAATATTGAATGGGTGAATTTTCACCCTGAGGAACGTATGAGGGTTAACCCTTTGTACTCGGAGCTATTTTAAATCGAAAATTAAATATTTCTCCCAACCTAGAATCATTCTATTCTATGTATATTAATTTTTTTAATACGAATATAAAATTGATACAATACCTCATGAAATACTTAAACGTTTAATAATTGATTAGATAGAAACATATATAATAATGTAAACGATACTTTGAATAATATCTTGATCATGTCATTTGGCAATGCCCAAAATATGAAGTTGAACGTGATACATTACTTTCAGATCTATTTCGACACAAGTACTGTCTCCCGACTTGTATAATATAAAATACTTTCTATATGGTCCAGATATTTTCTCGATTTCGTTAAGCGTTGTGCATTAAAAAATATAATTTCATTTCATTGAATGCACCTCTTGAGTTACAAATTAATGTTAAGTTAAGAGACGCATTAAGTCACCATTATGTAATACGCTACTGAATTCACGTACTGAACATGACTATATAAACCATATTTGCTTTAAAGCATTAAATAAATAAATAAATACTTTGAATAATGGTAAAACAATTTTTAATGGTGATTCCGAGTCACCACTCGAGTGCTAAGGGTTAACAATCCCATATGTAGGATGAAAGAGAAGAGAATATCGGACGTATGACTTCGGGTCTCCTCGAGTCTACCCTGAAACGTATCTTCGAGGAGGACGGTCGACCTCCGCGGAGCTTGGAAGCGCAATTTCCAAGGGAAGCAATATCAGACCTCTGACTTTCGGCCTCTACGTTGAAGAGTATCTGCGAAGAGTAACAATCTCGGGTTCCCGACCTCGGCTACCTTCCACCTGAACAGTAGCTCGGTTAGAGTAGCCCTTCTGCGAGGTCTCTGACCACCAGTGACTTCGACTGGCTAGACCAGCTCTCACGGAGGCTGGCGAGTCGACACGTAGCACGACACATAGCAGCCGTCGCGACGACGACGCGCAGGGGGAAAGGAACCCCTGAACGAGCAATTGATTTTTGCTTATAGCGTTTCCCGTCATTCGAGCCGCGCATATTGCGAGCCTTTGAACGAGCCACATGGCGGCACAGGTACACCCTGGCTATGCTCAGGTGTGTTCAACGTGTAACGCGGCCCCGCCAATAAGCGTAACACGACGTGGACGGAACCCTCGCGCCACCCTCGCGCAGCCTGCGGAACTCGGACGTTACCGAGCACCATGTGCACTTCTTCTCTCTTCTCCTCTCTCTCTCTCTCTCGTCACTGCACACGGACTCACCTGCGCCGTGTGCACAACACGCGTGCACCCGACTGTGCGTTGGATCGCGCATTCCCGATGAAAGTGCACGCGTTGCAGTCGCGCACCGAACCGCTCCACGCCGTGCTGCAGCTATTGCTGGTGCTGTTGCTTCTTCTTCTTCTTCTTCTTCTTCTCCTCCTCGATCCTCGCCGGCAGCCCCTCTCCCGTCCCTCCTCACCCTCGGAGCCGGTGTACGCGCGTACATAAGCAAACCTGTTGTTACCGCTCCTCCCCGCCATTATCTCTCTCACGCATCGGCGCCGATTTTTATAGGCGAGGTGATTCACGAGGCAAGTTCATCAAGTCTCCTCCCTTACCTTCCGTGGGCACACAGCGCGCACGCTTTCACGGGGGATTACAGGGGACGAGTCTACTATTTGTAACCTCGTTTCCACCGGCCCGGAATGGTCCGCTCAGGACCCCGATCGCACCGGAAATCGTCGAGCTGCATCGCTCGCGAACCTGTCGCCCCTGCTGCGAATCGAGGATCTAACTGATATCAGTGCAATCAAGTTTTTGACTCTTAGCACTCGAGTGGTGACTCCGAGGCACCAATAAAAATTGCTGTGCCATTATTCGGAATATAATTTGCACTATTAAATAAGTTGGTATCTAATCAATTGCTAAACATTTGAGTGTTGTACGAGTTATTACTTCTATTTCATACCCATGAAATTTAAAAGATTATAGAGAATGGAAATATTTTAGGCGGAAGCAATGTTTAATATTCGAGGTAAAATAGCTCCGAGTGCAAATGGTTAATACTAACTATGAGCATCTGTACAAAACTCGCAAGAGTACAACACTTTTAGTAGTATTGGTTGACGTATAAGATTTTATTATAAGATAAAAATGTGCACGTTTTAGGTGACGATGGATAAACGCTGGAGCTTCAGATATTTTGTACTTCATGGTTTCTTCATTCTGCTCAGAAATATTTACGTGAAAACTGTCTTCCATTATCGAATAAATCGTATAGCTACTCTATCCTTAACCCTTAGCACTCGAGTGGTGACTCCGAGGCACCAATAAAAATTGCTCTGCCATTATTCGAAATATAATTTACACTATTAAATAAGTTGGTATCTAATCAATTGCTCAACATTTGAGTGTTGTACGAGTTATTACATCAATTTCATACCCATGAAATTTAAAAGATCATAGAAAATGGAAATATTTTAGATGGAAGCAATGTTTAATTTTTGAAGTTAAAATAATTCCTAGTGCAAAGAGTTAATTCTAGCTGCTGGGTGAAGTTTGGAAGATTTTTATGCAAAATTGTTCATTTGCTTCGAAACGTATCGTGAAATGAAATGTATTATTTATGTTTCTTCTCTTTCTTTTTTTTTTTTTGGTCTTTTAATTAACTCGTGGAGCGAGTTCTTCCACGTGATTTTCTTGCGGCGACGTTTACTGTCTTAATCCAAGATGTCTGGCTCTCTTACGTTCGCATAAGTTTACCGGAACGATCGAAAATTATTGTATTTCGCGAGCGGGGGCTATTAAATGTGTTAACTTTTGTTCTCTTTCGTTCATGTATATTTTATGAAGAATTCATGCGGCCCAGTGGCCGCTTCTTACCGATTATGTGGTTATTCAAGGACACGGGGATGGATCGACACATAAATTCGCCGAGCAGTAATTTAATTGCCTTGCACGATAGGAAACAGGGTACTTAAAGCTCGACCTAACGAGATCCGTAATCCTACACGCGCATTACTGTGCTATAAAATCTTAGATAAGTATAATTACACTGTTCAATGATTAATTATACGCTTATGAATAATTAGCGAAATGGTAAATGGTGGTTCGCGGATTTATGGACAAGGCAGTTTACGTCTCATTAAATAATTCAGCTTGTACGAAACGTCGCGCGTCGACAGCCCGGGAAATCGTTGGAAAAATCGACGGTATTTCACGTTTGATACCGCGACATGTCGCCGCGGCTCGTTTCTCGCGACGGTATTGCGACGGGTCATTGCACATTGTTCGTATAATTGCGATCGTCGCGATAAGAGACTGCATACATAACCAGGATAAATTGAAATCGTTTCGTAACATCCAATGAATACTCTTTTCCACTTAATTGTTCGTGTGAAAAACCGTATGTAATAAACAACGTGTTTTTCTATGTGTTCAGTCCTTCCATAAATTACATGAGTTTATCGAGAGCCAAAGTACATCATTTAGATTTCTACTTTCTTCAATCTGCATGAAATTGCTATTTTCAAATAGCAACTATTTTTTTAAATTTATTTATACAGGTCGCATCAACGACTAGGTCATTAGCGACCACAGATATTATATCATAAGATTACAATACTATGTCTTTGTACTTAGGAAAATCATTTATATATATACTGAGGGGAAAAAGATTTGCAGTTATTATATGTATAAAAAATTACAGAGTATGAAAAATTTTTGTAGATTTTAGATATTTTAAAACTTGGACTATATTCGAACTAATATCGAAATAATCACTTAAATTGTTAGGGATAGCCAAGCGTATCACATAAACAATAAATCCCTACAAAGATTAAATCTCATAAAAACGATATCCGCCCAAAAATGAGGTGCCAATAAAGCTACCGTTTTGTAAGAACAATCCACTTCGAAATAGACTGCCGTACGAGGCGATCAGAAACTTGTTTAAATCTTACATGCACAAAACAATACAAACAGTATCTTTAATCAATCTTTTCCTCGCGTTATATGGGAGTCTACAAGAACAAACTAATACCGTTAGACTTCTATTAAACTATGCATTGCATCGTCTACTAAAAACGATCCGGTCCCGTTCCAGACATCATCATATCATTTCAAAGAGGCTTACAAACGAGCCAGTCAATCGCGAAGCTAGAACAAGCCCGGAGCCAAAAGAAGCTTCGAAGAAATATTCATCGTGTCAACGGAGGCGATCAGAATCGTTCGATTCGGTGTCGAGAGGAGTCGACTGAAACCAACAATGAAATCAATTTGATCGTGTCGGCGAGGACGGTGACACCGGGGCGACGCGGAGACGAATCGAAGGCAAGGCCGAGGAGGACAGAGAGCGGAAAGGGAGCCGAGTGGGAGGACACGGCCGAGATACGATATCGTTATCGTTACAGTTAAATCTAATACGGATGAAATTCCAAGGCAAGCCAGCAAGCGTACAAATGGACGCGGGGATGTCCGCGGCTTCCTGCTCCGGCGTTCCGATCAACGGCGACGATCAGCTGTTACGCGGCCCGCCCACCCACACACCTGAGCGAACCTGGCCGAGATGGTTCGAGCGCGCGTGCACCAGGAATCCGCTCCCGGGACGTGTCCGTGACCGGTCCGCGAGAGACGTAATCGAGACACTTCTTCCGATCATTACGATCGCTTACATTATATGTACATATCACGTGTGCTTCGAAAAAAGTTTTTCACGTAACAAACTCATTAAGGGATGATAGCAATTTTTATCAACCGACTTCGAAAAAGGAGGAGGTTACTCAATTCGATCTGTATGTCCCTTTTTGCAAATAATTAACCCTTCGCACTCGGTCCTATTGTAACTCGCAAATAAAACATTTCTTTCGACCTAAAATAATTCAATTTTAAATGATTTTTCTCGTTGCATGGGTATGAAATTGATATGGTGATAACGTATAACGTATACGATATGATATAGACGTTATATGATACGTCATATTGTACTTGAACGTTTAGTAATTGGTTAGATCCCAACATATTTAATAATGTAATATTTAGAACAGTGGCACAGCAATTTTTAGAGATGACTCTGAATCACCACTCGAGTGCTAAGGGTTAATGTGAGACATAGTTGTTCATTTAACTCCCTGCAATGGATATAGACAATTTTTTATTTTGTATAGAGATCCAATCTATTTAGTTCATTTTACCACGTTTTTTTTTTGTTATTCCCGTTTCCCACAATCAATGCAGAATATTTTTGTTTCACCCCCACGTTTGGTGGGACATTTCTTGGAATGTGACGTATTCTTCGGAGGGAATTTTTGAGATAGCGTTGCTGGTCGATTTCAGTTTAAAAAAATTCGTTTTCGACGGTTCGGAGTGGGTTCGTATCGGCCATAATCGATTGCGAACGTCGTAACGGTACGACGTAGACACGGAACGACGCCAGTGCTTACTTACTTACATGTCCGTATGAAATGGATACCTGGCCAGCCATTTCAGCCCGGCGATACCACTTATCGCGGCGTTGAAATCACCCGGCCGACGGTAGCGCGGCGTAGGTACTATTAGGTTGCGCGCCGGTGGCTTTCGTTATTGTTTTATGAATGAAAATTGAAGATCGGCGGTGGTGGTTTTCGCTGTTCAATTAAACCGTGTGTTTTATTGCGCCGGTCACGGTAATTGGTTTTGATAATGGGAACCGACGGAATGCAGCCCGGACGGAATTAAAGCGATCGCGGATTCGATTGATTCTGATACGAGCAATTTCATCGAGGATGCATAGAACCCGATACAAGCTTTATCCCATCGCAATTTGTTTGATGTTCGAGGCTGTTGAGAAGATCGCTAATTACGTAGGCAACGGTCCGGTATTACACCGCGTGTTGTTCCCGTTTAATCGGTAACAGGTTCGCCAAAGCGAATTTTATTTAAAATAAAACATTGCTATTATAATATAATGTATAATAGTGCAGTGCGAGTGACAATAATGTTCATTGACAATAAGTTCATTGAATATACTTCCTGAAAGATTGTGAGCTGTGTATATGGCGTCACTTATAGTAAAAGTAAGAAAATGTAGCCTCTTTGATTTGCAGCGATCCAAGTTAACTCATCAACTGTGTAAAATTAAATTTCAGTTATCCTTATGTTTAGAAATGTTAGTTGCCCGTCTCAACATTAAAGCTTGTCTTATATTTTATTTCCTAAAAAATTGTAAACTACGAATTTAATTTGATTTATTATTGTCTATGTACGTATGAATATGAATTTACTGTAATTTACATTTGTACAGCAGATATTGATCTCAGTTGAGATCTGAAATGCTTAATAAAAAAAAAATGTTTATTGAATAAGTTCATAAGTTCATTGGCAATAAAGTTTAGTTTCAAGTGTACCTATTTCAGTAGGCTGTCTTTTAATTAGCAACTAACTCCACTAAAGTATTTTTACCGATCGTAAACTACTATTCTATTTCAACTTGGGCAATTGGTGGTCCGACTGCTTTGAAAGGGAATGCGCTTCTTATGGTGGAAGGGTTCGGACGAACAGAGACGTCAAAATGGAGGATTACTTCGCTTTCGTCGCGGCCGAAAAGGCGGCACCGTCGTAAACCAGATTCCATTTCTAATATAACAATATGTATTCCAAAGAGGACCGCATAATAGAGTTCACCTAAATCACCGGCATAATACTGCCGGGACGGAAACGAGAACTGGGATTATAAAGACAATGACCTCGAGAGCAAGTCAGGTACGGGTCGGCACGATAATTCAAAAAGATGTCTAACTCATACGAGAAACTCGTTTTTATCCCCGCTACGGGGAAAGAAGTGATCCCTCCCGTGTTAGATCTACCGAGCTGCAGGGATAGAGCCGCTGCTGCGAAGAATAAATTACCACGTTTCACAACTTCCGCCGCCATGGGATCGAAAACGTCTCGTTTACCACCACCGCTATCCAGTTGAACGAATCTAAAAAAAAAAAAGAGGAAGATCTCCTATGGTGGAGGTCACCCCTATGTTCGCCACGAGAATCAAGACGAATCCGAGTAAACGAAAACCCGCATGCACCTCTCGAAATCGAGACTGCGCTGATGGAATTCACGGAACGACTATCGGAGGGTCTGTTCAGACCCAGACATTTCTGTACGTAAAAATGGTCATTTAATTCATTGATATTGTAATAGTGTACAACATGTAACGCGACAACTAATTAAACAAGAGATGTAAATACGTTGTGTCGCTCACGATTATACTAGATTTTATGCATTTATGATAAGACTGGGTACGCAAAATATAAATTAGTGGTCATGTTAGAAAGATTTAGGGACATCAGTGCAATAGTTTCAGTTTAACCCTTCGCTGCATAGTGTGTCATATCTGATACAGTTAACAAATCTGGTATATAGTAAACTAATAACATGTTTTCTCACTATGTTTGATTTATGTTGTTTTATTATGTTTAATATTTTGAATATGTTTCAATATTTTCAATATTTTCTTTTAAATAAAACATAAAAACAGACGTTCTTTCAATTTTTTCATCCCAATTAAAAAATCATGCAGTGTAGGGTTAATAAGATAATTAACAGAAGACCAAATTTGTTATATTCATCTTCCTTGCCATCCATCTTCTTGCAATCAATATAAACATTTGTCATTTTGCACGAATATCCGTAGTCCACCACAACAGCTGTTAGTACACCTTAAAATTCAAATAAAAAGAAATAAAAAACTTACCCTAACAATTTAGTTACAAGGATAGCAAGATATCTCGATCGCGTGACCCGATAACAAGACAAAGTCAGTCAACCCGTCGCACAGAAGGAAGGGTTGTTCCATAACGAGTTGGAAGTATGGAGGGATTCGATCACGCGAGTGTTCGGCGTGGTCACGAGACATCGGGCGTAAAGAACAAGGGCGGTGCGAGCCCTGTTGTATGGTGCAACGCTCGGTAAACCCGATCGAAAAAGAGGGGTGTGAGCAGGGTTAGCGGAGGGAGTGGTGGCTTGGGCGTTCTTTAAGATGGCCGATCTCTTCGCGGCGCGGAATCAATATTGTTGGATTGCCCGATAACGCCTCGTAAATATAATAAAGCCCTCGGAACCCTTTTGCCTGTTGGTCAAGGGGACGGAGTCCGCGGTGCCTAACAGAGATAATGGTCGAGGCCCTAGGCACCCGGTAGGCAGTTGGAGGGGTTCGATGTAAGGGCCCCGGAGTCCCCACTCGATTTCCAGGGCTCGGTCGCTCCGTCTCTGTCCGATCCATGGTTCTCGTTCCACCGGTTTCTCTCCCTCTCCATCTGGGCGCAACACGTCCGCGGCCAGAGCCGGCGGCCACCGCGCGACCAGAGTCAGTGAGATTCAGCCCGAGCCGGCGGACGGTTGGCTCTCGGCGCGTCCTTTTGTACACTCGATCGCGCGACTCGCCGGCCGTGTTCTACGAACTCTCCTCTTTCGTGCAGGACTGTGTGTGTGGTCCGGGTACCTCCGCCACCGGCCGCGGTGCCCCGCGATAAAAACGGAGCAGGCCGGGATCGAGCCAATCCGGAGGACCCGTCGGGAGTGTGACATTGTGTCCCAAAGGGGTTCGATCGGCCGCGTTCAGGATCGATCGGTTCTGCTCGGCAGCAGCCGCCACCGCTGCCAGATAGATTGTGCCCAACGACGATTACTTCGTCGACGGACCGGAGGATACAGTGTAACCGGGCGCAACAGCTACCCACGGAGACTTCGACGACCGGTACGAGGATGTCGCGGACCGAGGACCACCCTGACTGTCGTTGTCACCGTGCACCGGTGACGACGATCCTCGCGTCGATCCCGCGGTGAGATCGCGACCCCCGCGCGTGTGCTGCGTGTTTCGTCTTCCGGGATTTTTGTGGTGCGTGAATCGACTATCCCGTTCAACCATCTCATCTCGAGCTTACCGAGGATAATCGAACCAGAAAGTGCTTTTCAGTTGTTCTTTGTTTTTACTCCGTTCGGTAGAAAGTGTGTATCCAGTGAAGGTGCGTCTGTGGCACATTGCTCTCGGATTAATAGATTCTTTTGTTGAACCGGAGAATTGGTGTTATGAAGCCGCGGATGGTTACGATTTGCGAGCGGAAACGAGAGGAATACTCGCTGGATAGTGACAAGTGTTAGACGGTGTTTTCCGTTTTCAAGCGATGATCCCGCGGATGACAGCGGTTCGGCCGATGTCAGGTGAACCAAGGAACGCGTGATTACCCGGTGAACGAAGGGGGAAAAGCCGATTGTCGAGAAGTGCGATCCTTGGGTCCGATAGTAACGCGCGTGTGCATGTTGCTACGCTTCGCACGACGCCCGTGGGAAGCTGTACGAATCACGGATTTATGCACGCCGGAAATCACAGTATGGAGGACATTGTGAGTACATCAGACACATTTTTTCGCTTCCGCGTGACGCGGACGCTACCATTAAACGCTGCCGGCGAATAGTTACTCGATAAGACAGACAAGAGATAATGTTCTGAAATGTATGCTGCAAGTGGAAGCTTTTCTTTTCAACCCTCTGCCCTTTTTTAACTCGAGCACCAAACATTTCTTCCGACTCAGAATTTTTCTAAATGATTTGTTTTTTAAATTAAAGAGAGTCATTAGTGAAGGAAATAATGTGTTGAATAAAGGTACAGCAATTTTTAGTTGGTGCCTGGTAAAGTTATTATAGTCAGAAACAGGAATTTGAAATAATTTTAAAGATACTAGTTTAAAGGTATTCATCAAATCTATTGGTTAAATCGAAAAATCTGACGAAGTATGTCGCAGAATATATCGGATGAAGAGAGTTAGATGAAAGAACATCGAAAATTTGATACTAGTTTAAAGCTATTCGTTAAATCTGACAAAATATGTCGCAGAACGTATCGGATGAAGAAAGTTAGATGAAAGAACATCGAATATTTGATACCAGTTTAGAACTATTCGTTAAATTTGACAAAATATGTCGCAGAACGTATCGGATGAAGAAAGTTAGATGAAAGAACATCGAATTTTTGATACTAGTTTAAAACTATTCGTTAAATTTGACAAAATATATCGCAGAACGTATCGGATGAAGAAAATTAGATGAAAGGTCATCGAATTTTTGATACTAGTTTAAAGCTATTCGTTAAATCAGACAAAATATGTCGCAGAACGTATCGGATGAAGAAAGTTAGATGAAAGATCGTCGATTTTTTCGAAGGCCCCATATCTAAACGTGGTAATCACAGGGCACCGCGAAAATGATGTACGATCGCCGAACGCGGCATAGTTCGTAATTACGAGACGAAAATTGTGCAGGCGTATAAACACGGCGGTTGGCTTCGAACAAGCCGAGTAATTATTCGAAAACAAACATGGTTACGCGGTGCGACTTTCGAGCACAGCCACGGACGTTTGATTATAGATGCTTGAACCCCTCGACTATCTTAAAGTGCTCGAACACTATAATCATCGAGTATTTAGACTGTCGTTTGACGAAGGTCTCTCGGTGTTATGGTAACTCGTTGGTGGGAGATGCGAACGGTTAAAATATGCAGACGTAGTAAGTCTCTTAGTGGGAGTGTACCAGTTATCAAGAAGCCATTATCGATTTATAACGAAATTGGGGGGTTCGTGATGAATCGTGTTCGATATGTGGACTGTAAATTGTGAAAAATCCAAATTACAATAATTGGATTAAAATAATTAAAAACGAGGATTCATCAACGAATTCTATGGTGAATTCGATGAGAGTCTCCTAGACCCAAGCACCAGTCGTTGTTTCTACTAATTGCAACGAAATAATTGTAACGATATGTATATACTACTAGTTGTGAAAACTAAAAATTTGATTGATTAAAATAATTGAAAATTAAGAACGAGAATTTATTAAGGAATTGTAAGATACTTTCATAATCCTAGACCCAACTGGTGCACTGATTTTTCTTCCATTATGTTTCTCAGTTTTATAAGATTCGCAGCATGCTGGTATGTGTCACGGGCATATCGGTGAATCTAAGTAAGAAGTCCAGCAAGGTCTGGCTGGCAAGGTGAATCTTTTTGCGGCAGACTGATGTGATGCGATTTTTGGAGTACAAATGGTGGAAGTAACGCGGCACCGGGTACTTAGCGCAGCGCAAAGCAAAGCGAAACGAGCCCGCGGGTCGGCGCGGCGCGTCGGAGAAATCGCACGTGGGAACCGGCAAATTAAAGCGAAAAGAGGAGAGGCGAGCAGCAGCAGCAGCAGCCTCCTCGCGGTGGTTGTACCTGCCAGAAGTACTCTGGATGGATGAGCGTCGACGCGCGTGACAGCCGGCGTATTAAGGCAGCGACAGACAAATTTCCGAATCGCGCCGGCAAAAAACCGCGTTCGCTCGCGGAGACGAAATTCTTCGGGCGAAGAGGGATCGTCGCTCGGTGGCTCGTTACGCCCCGGTCGATTAGTCTTCCTTCCTCGCCGCCTGCTACACGCGTGTGCAACCTGCTCTCTCCTCGCGTACGCGCCCCGCGAGGACGAGCAAATTCATTAAAACCGGTTCATTTAATACGCGCGCGCATTACGCGCTCGCAGAAATTCGAGAGGGACGGGAAGCTCGTTCCGCGACCTGTTGCGGCCTTCTCCTTGATGGACGCAGATCTCGCGGCGAGATCGAGCCCGGAATCGACCCGACGCAGATTAGAAGTCGATCCTCCGGCCCACCGGTCGCGATCATTCGACTCGGAGAATTTTCGTTTATTTTCCAAATCGCCGAATTTCGAACAGTTAATTAGCACCACTAGTAATACTAGAAATATTTCTATCATTTCTTTTCTTGAAGAGAAGAAATTTTTTTGATTGTTCCGTATGAAATGTCAGATTTTTAACAGGAACGTCTATTTGTTTGTCTGCTCGGTACAAATCTTGCAATTAATTTTAAACTAACTTCCCAATGAGGTAGACACTTGTTTCTAAGTAAGACTTATTGATCAAAGTCAGCATCTTTGCAGTCACTATGTTCTATCAACGACTTGCACATTTTTTTAATATTACATAGTACTTTAAAAATTCAATTTTCTGGTCGGTCACGTTCTTCATTTACAAAATTGTCATCCACTTTGAAATTTCTCTCGGTGTCGGATAAACGTGACTTCAAGGAATCCGCTGACCGATTTCTCTTATTTCGACGAGTTTCTGCCTCCAGGAAGAAGGATCCAATCCAGAGGTCCTCGGTGGCATTGTCGGGTCGATTAGTCCTGGGAGAATGTACCCGCGCGATAGTTCTCGCGTCTTTTTGCTGGAACGGCGGGGCGTGTTCGCGCACGGCGCTTATTAGTTCGCATTGGTCGGCTCTCTCGCGCCTTGTTCGCCGGGACAATGAGCCGGGGATTGCATATTGTTGTTTATATTTACGCGCCGCGGCATAAATCTTCGTTTAAGTCGCATTCAGTGGACACACGAGTTCACGCGCGAGCGGTGCCTCCCTCCTCGAGGACTCTCTCGCGGCGAGTCTTGGCCGTAGAAGTCCGGGGTTCGTTCGCGAAGCGAAGCGGACGCGTCGCGCTCTCCTTCGTCACGGATAAAGCGCGGTCTTCATTAAACCTAACCCCCCTTTGCGTGCCGGTTGACCATTAAGGACCAACGACCGGCCTACGACTAATTTGTACTGTAAATGAGATCTCGGGGATCGTAAGGCCCGTGAAACAACGCCGGTGTGCTCTGCCCGCCTCGAAGAAACCCCGAGCGCATTCCCTTGGGAATTTTGAGGCCACGCTCATTTGGCCCTCGATTGTCCATCCGCGATCCAGCCTCGCCGGTTTTGTTCCTGCAATTAGCTTCGTTTTTTCGATCCGCGGGGGGCCTCGTAGTAGGTGGTGCCGGAGGTGGAGCGGAAATATTACACCGAAGCGAATCCTTCCAGCCAAAATCAGTTTCTTTGCGCTCTGAGTAATATACATAGTCAAGACTATTTTATATTACTTCTTTTATATTTGTTATCGTATACTCATATAAACTTCATTTCATACCTTGAAAATGTGTTTAGTAAATTAACCCTCATCCGTCCCTCGTGTCAATTTCACACAGTTTTCCCGAAATAAGTTATAGAGTTCGGTAATTTGTAAATAAATTTGTTCAAGACTTGGTGACTTTTTGTTGATTATTCTACAAGGTTATGAAATAAAGTAATGCCAAGGATTCGTAGTACAGAAAATATGAAAACTCGGTATAGAGAGTTTATTAAAAAAAAAAAAAAAACGTGGTAAAAAAGAATGCAAATGAAGCTTCTCGCTGAAGAGCTTCGGTTCGACTAACTTTAGGGTAGAAAAACGTGTTCAGCGTCTTTTTTATTGATGTCGAGGGGTAGGAGGACCTAGGTATAAGGGATAGCAGTGCTGAGGAAACTTAATTTTTAGCTAAATCCTAAATACCAAGTTTAACACTTTTATTTTTTTTTAATGCGAAACATATAACCGCAAAAAGCTAACATGTGAATATTAACTCATCAATTTGAATGAAAGAAACCTCGAAAAGTAACTGTTTGACTTGTTATTTTATCGTTTTTTTATCACTGTGTCAATTTGACACCGAGGGACAGATTCAGTTCGCGAAATGAGGGACGGATGACGATTAAAAATGTGTTTTCTTACCACGTACATTTATTTATATATTTCTGAAACGTTCTTTTAATTCTTTTTAATATTCTTCCCTTAAATAAAACACGAAAATTGACCTTCTTTCAATTCTTTCATCCCAATTAAAAAACTAATACAGTGAAGGGTTAAAACGGTGTGAAACGAGTCTACATGCTGTAATATTCCTTGATCAAAACATTTCGTAAAATTTGCATTGTGAAACCGGACATTTCGTATGCAACAACCCAATTACTTTGCAACACTGCACTCCAGCAAAGAATCCATTGAGGGTAACATTCGAATGCTCGGATAGACGAATCCGTTGAACAATGGCGTGCAGAAGCGGCTTCGAAATTCGAACTAACGCTAAGAAATCCCGACGAACATTTCGACCCGTCCGACAGGTTATTCTGGTGTCAAAGAGTCAGCTTCCTCCAACTGCGCGGAACATCGTATTTAACGGGCGCGTGATCCATCGAACAAGGAACAGAGTCCATTGAAAGAAGGCTTTCCTGCCTTTCAAAGCAGCGATCCTGTCGACAACCACTAACCGACGTAAACACCGTAATCTTCGAATCATCGAAGTTCCTAGAGAAAGTCCGTACCGTGGATAACGTGCGAGCGACGACCACGGGCTGTGAAAGCGTGAGTCCGTGGTCCTGGCCGAAAACTCCCAGACGCGCGAGACTCCTCTTAGGAGGTCGGGTAGAAGCGAGACGCGATGGAATCGACGCGAAATCGCCCGATAAATTAACCTCGCCCTCTCTGTTCATATACTGTTCCTTTTAATCATATGTTAATATTATAATATCTGTATTTCTACAAGAAACCTATTCTGTTTTGTAATCTTCATACTCTGTATTATATGTAGTGTATTTCTGTTTTGAAACAATGTTGTAATAAATCTCATATGAGATTTTCTATAATAAAAAAAAAAAATTAACCTCGCCGAATAACTGTGCTACGAGGAGAAAATACGAGGCACGATATTCATAATTTTCGCGACGGCAATTTACTGATAGCTGTATTCTCCGAGAGAGCTACTTCGTGGACAGGCGAAATATTGCGCACGCCTCTGCGGTCCGTTCGCCGCGATATAAATGCACTCGCGGAGGAATAGGTGTATCCTGATCGCTCGGCGAACATAAGCAGGTAGGTCGCTCTCGGTGGAAATTGCTTTCGGAGCGATCGCCGAGGGTAGTCATCAGCAGTGTCTCTACCGGCTCTTATTCCCTTTATCCTTCCCTCTTTCTCCGCCCCGGGTGGAAAACTTGCAAAATCAAGCGAGCCTCCGCGATTCCACCTATGTCTTCACTGAAACTAATGTCTCAACTCGCGGAAACATTACACGAGCATTACCTGACGGGGCCATCGCGGAGATCGTTCCCTTGTGCTTGGCGAGTTCGAACGACCCGTTATCGTGTCATTATCCACGGCCAGTTAGAAGTTTGTCGTTCGATCCTCGAAGATTCGCACTGTGCCGTCATCTCTTTGCGAAATAATCGAGGTGGGACGATCGTCGGTCTTTAAAGAGACTTCGACCACGCTGCACAGATTTTCTGCGACTGGTAAACAGGTATCGTTTATCTCACTCGCGGCGCGGATAAGCGTTATCAACCCTCGTACACTTTTTTTTTTTATTATAGAAAATCTCATATGAGATTTATTACAACATTGTTTCAAAACAGAAATAGACTACATATAATACAGAGTATGAAGATTACAAAACAGAATAGGTTTCTTGAAGAAATACAGATATTATAATATTAACATATGATTAAGAGGAACAGTATATGAACAGAGAGAGAAGAGTATAAAAAAAAGAAAAAACCCTCGTACACTTCTGGGAAGTTCTCTTTTTTTTATTATAGAAAATCTCATATGAGATTTATTACAACATAATTACAAAACAGAAATACACTACATACAATACAGAGTATGAAGATTACAAAATAGAATAGGTTTCTTGTAGAAATACAGATATTATAATACGAACATATGATTAATAGGAACAGTACTTATATGAACTTCTGGGAAGTTGCATCGAATCGTTTTATGACGTCAAATTATGTTGCATCGAATAGGACTTCCACCGATTAACTATTAAATCAAATTTTGACTACGATATTAATTATTTTAAACGTTGTTAAATATTATATAGAGAATAAGCAACACTCCGAGTAGCAGGATTTGTAACGCTGAATCGAATGATTTGGATAAGCTCATCTATCAATTAAGAGTTAATAAAGATTCCGTGCCATTGCAATGTAATAAAACTATAATGCTATCGGCGCACAGGTTCGGTCAAACGAAACAAAACCATAACAACAAATGGTATATGGCACGTGTGTTGGAGTTATAAGTAGCAGTCTCTCTGTTCAAAGCAGCCAAGTATTGATTGTAGAATTTATCGATCACTCGTTTTGATTGGCTGTTTGGTCAATGTACGTTGCTCCAGTGGTTGTACGTTTAGTTCTCTCTTAACAGTCGTTTGGTTCAGTTGTCTGAGTCACCATGGAGCTCAATTTTGAAGTTACACATTTCTAAACAGTTTTTCACATAGCAAGTACGGGAAAATGATATCAGATACCTTTTGGTAGATATTTTCGTTTGAAACAATTAATATATATAGTTTTATTTTGCATCCCCTCAGGGTTACAATTCTTGTACAAATCTCCCCTTTCTTCCGTTTCTCACCCTTTAAAGCCGCTCTTAATCTATCCTTAATCTAACTTAGCCTACTTACTATACATTGACTTAACCTTAGACTTAACCCTATACTTAAAATTAACTTTTGAAACAATTAATATAATTTTGGTAAAAAACGTTGGGAATAATGTAAAAATTTTGCAAAATTGCTTTGGTCTTTGTTTCATCTGATCGAACCTGTGCGCCGGTAGCATATAGTTTTATTAATTCATTACGATCGATAAGATTAAATAATTGCAGTGTAAATTCGTTTTGCGCAATGTCCCGCACGAAGAAAGAAATACGACGCGGTGGGTGCTGGGGATTGAATGAAACATTCACGGTGGTCATCATCTACAATTTACGGACGATACGCACGTATCAAAGCCACGCGCCGATCGTCGCGTATTCCGCTCACGCGCCGCATAATCGCCGAGCTTTTGTTCGCGGAAACGTCTACGTGGTACGGAGCAGCGATTGCGCTTCCGTTTCGATGTACGCATGCACTAGAAGCGGCTTGGCAGCGAAGATCTAACGCGAATTCGCGGAAAACCGGGTAATGGCGAACGAGTAAAATGAAAAACTCATTGCTGACCGCGATTACCCTATTCTTTCGTGTGTTTCTCTCGCAAACACACACTTCGAGAGGGTTTGTTCTTTCTTTTTCGCAGTCCCGGTGTCTACTCCCGTCGCATTCGGAATTCATCGGGGCGATCGACGAAGAGGAGGAGCATCGCGCGAGCGAGAACACCGTCGCAAGATAAATCTTGCTCGCGATCTGCCTCCGGGAACATCGTTATCCGCGCGCACACGCACGCTCGTACTCGTTGCACGAAAATGGAGCGGCGCGTATCGGGTTCCATCGACAAGGGTGGATCGCGATGGGAACGGCCACGTGGATCGCACGCTGTCGATAATGGGGGCGACTGCCACGAGGGTGAATCTCGAGAGTGAACTCGACGGTGTGAATTAAAATTCATGCGGAGTAATCGATGGAAACTACTGTTCAGTAATCCCTTCTTTTTGAGAGCTAGGGGAGAATGGACCCCATAATGCTGTTGAACCCACTGCAGTCGATGATAACATTTTGCTACGAGGTTTTGTTTTCTACCTTCATCAGCAAGATGCGCACGTCGACGCCATTTTAGCATTTTCTGATTAAAAAAGTTGAAAACTGATTTTTTTTCTTTGATATGTATATTAACACTAAAAGCGATGAAAATATTTTAGCTTACAAAAATGACAATGATTTTGTACAGTTTTTATTGCAATATGTGCTTCGATGAAGAAATTTATCGAATCAATTTCCATGTAAGCAACTTCATAACTTCGTTAATGGTATGATGAAAAATATAAAATTAATATTTAGCTTACAAAAATGACAATGATTGTGCGCAATTTTTATTGCTATATGTGCTTCGATAATGAAATTTATCGAATCAATTTCCATGTAAGCAACTTCATAACTTCGTTAATGGTAAGATGAAAATATAAAACTAAAATTTAGTGTTAAAATATTAACTGGACGAAATGCAAACGTGAACATGTACTTGTTTGTTCAATTTAGTGCGAGGACACATCCCTTATCGAACCACGCCCTTAAACTATCTTATCAACAGTTTGCTCGACAAACATTGCGCGACCTTTTCCTTAAAATACTTTCCGTTCCTCTCATAAACCTCGGACCCTCTTCACCCGATATCAAAGAGACATAAATAAAGACTATCGTCGCGTTCCTCGCGTAATCTGTTCTCGGTATTAAGTGGACGATTTAACAAGAAATATTTCACCGTGAAATAAACCGGCGCGTCCCGAGACGAAGTTTCAACAATGTTTAATCCCGCCAAGTCTCTGATAATATGGTTTGCGAGCAATTCGATGTTTGACTGCGTCCTATATCACAACGGTCGCGAGCGGATTCGCTTTTATAGCGGGTAGAAACCGTTCATAAATATGAAACGAGTCGGCGGCCGGTCGCGCTAGAAACCAGCGGGAGTTGCCACTACGGGGGTTGCTACGAACGCTTAGAACCAGAATGCCGTTCATAAATAATTTATCCGCTTAGAAAGAATAACTGTATGCACCGTGTACTCGCTCCTACGTTCGTTATCCGCGAGCCGTTTCGCCGCGAGAACTGGATTTCTGAATGATCCCCGGGGATGAAAGACTTTCACTGCAAACTTGAATGAAACTAACCAGCAGTAGTAAAACTATCGTTCTTCATTGCACATTTTTTAATACAATCGAGCTGGTATCTTGACAACAAACTATGGGAACATTGTTTGAAAACTATGGGAACATCGTAATTCCCATAGTTTTCAAACAAGAATTAATTTGTAACGCTAAACCTACCGACCATCAAAAGCGACTGATGTATATTGTATTATAAAAATAACAAGATTAGATGTAGTTATATTTTCAGTATTCAATCAATTTTCATGAAAACAACCTTATAATTTTAATAACCATAAAATGAAAGATTTAAAACCGAACAAACAATCCAGAGTGTTAAAAAAGTAACACGGTAAACGAAACATTAATTGTTAATTTAAAGGGTGAAGGAAAAATTGGTGAAGTATGATCGAGATTAAACCCATTATCTTGTTACCGTTAAATATTGATTTCGTTTATTGCGTTCGGCCTTTGATATTTATAATATATAAATAATGTCGTTCCTTCGGCTTCGTTATTTCCTCTTAATTGCGACGAACGTGGAGAGTGTAATTACCCGGGTTGCGGCACGGCCGAAATTGCATTGACCCCTCGCGCACCGGACACCTCGAATCATTCTTTGCTCCCCGGTGGGGTTAATTACGCCAACTGGATTTAATTATCGGCGGGAACTCGGACAGGCGGTCGATTAACCGCGACACAAATTACACGCGGTTTAACGATTGCAAATAAATAGAAACTGGAGTAGGAATGGCCCGTGTAAAAGTATCGATGAGAGAAAAATGGGCCTGGATCACGCGACGCCATATGCGGCGAACTTTATCACCGTGGATCACGAACAGGCACGGGACCAACGAGGTCCGGTATCGTTCCGTTCCGGTATCAGCCCCTAATCATAAGAATTTTTCCCGTGCATCTGGCAGTGCAACCGCGTGCAACCATCGAGCTTTCCCTTGGATGCATTTCCCAGCCGCTGCGCTCGAAAACAGCTGCGTCGATTCTCAAAGGGAGGGTTGTGCGACATGCACCAACGCACGTCGAACGCAGCCCTCGAATTGCGGGAGATCATTAGTATAAATAAACCGAGCGATATTGCTATAATTATTTGGGTCGGAGCTGGCCCGGTCCCCTTCACAGTGGGAATAAACTTCTGGTTGATCTGGTTCTATACACTGCATGTTCTTTTTGTACTTTTACAAGAATAATACGATTTGGAGATTTATTATAGGGTTGTTTAGGGAATAGGAATAATTGTTTTGCGTGTTCGTAGAGCAAATTATATGTGGTTTCATTTTTACAGGATATTTAATAGCCTTTGCCTGAGAGCGAAAGTTGCGATAAAGTCTCGTCGAGTAGGGAGACTAATTAAATTTCATTTGATTCCAGTTTTTCGAAATTTCTAGAAAAGGTAACTTTGCATAAACATACATGCAGAGCCAGTTAACGGGTTTCGATTTGCGATTTATGAGATTGTTTGGTAAGCCTGAACCTCTTTTACTGCGGGACAGTTTATCGTGTAGGTTATAACATGTTGAGTCTGCTATCATTTGTGTATTGTAACGTGAAATGCAAGAAACCTGTTTCGCCGGCGAAGAAAGAACACACACGTGACAACCTGAATTTAATTATTCAGCTCGCGGTAATCAGGATTGAAATTGCACGAGAAACTGCATTACACGAGTAGTTACAATGTTATTACATCGTATTAAGTATAGCCATAAACAGATATTGAAACAATTTGGTCGGACTGAAACGCTTGCAATGTATCCGATACGTACCTACTAATTTTATTAGTCATTACAGGGTGCCTCGCTTCCTGTTCGCTAACTCACGAGAGCGCCGAGGTGTGATAATAGCAATTAGAATGCCACTAGGCACAAATTGTAGTATACACCTACTGCTGCAAAACAGTTGAGCGACTCTTCTCGAGAGATGCTGTTTTTTAGTAGTACATACGAACTTATGACCTATCATTTTTAGAGATATGCACGGGTATGTGTGTGTGTGCACGATCTCGTCATCGTAAAGCAGTAACTAAATACAGTGAAAACGTCCTGTAGTGATTTGCCGATTTCTGTGGCTGAAAAGCAATGTAAAAGGGCTGAAACGCCCGTACAAATCTCTGTCTAAATCTCGCCATCGAACACACGATGACAATTTGGCGCATAAAGCATTTTTCGAGAAGCTGTTGGTGTGAATAAAATGAAAAAAAGGAGCAAGTGTAATATGACTGTTGGCGATATTACAAAAATTCAGATTTGAATGAAATTTCATCTAACAATATAAACAATGTCTTCTGTGAAGCTCTCACTCGAGAACACTAAAAAATCCTATGATTTTAGTTCATTGATGCTCCAAATTATAATGTTGTTCTTCACAATCAAAGAAAGGTACTTTAACTATTATTATTCGAGTCTCCAATAACTCCACTGAATGCAACCTGATGTCACTGATCTTAACCCTCATCCGTCCCTCGTGTCAATTTGACAGGTTTGCTGAAATAAGTTATGTATACTGTTCTGTCATTTATAGATGAATTTTCCCGAACTTCGTGTGACTTTTATTTTTTTAATGCAGAACTGTTCGGGATTCAAATTATGAGATTTGCCGGTTACGCCACACATCAAGCGAGGCAGAGCTGTGATGAGTTTTACAGCTCTGTTTAGATTCGCGTAGCAATCGCTCGTTATTGTTGCGCAAGGCCGCGAAGTGTTTGTCATCGATTACACCGGTAAATTCTCATGGTTTGAATCTCGAACGGTACGTCTTCTCGGATCATGCGATCGATCCGGAACCAATCACGCATGACCCCGCCTGCCGTTTCCAATACAATATAAGGGACCCCCGCGACGGAACGACTCTTCTTCGCTATTATCTTGTCAAGCGCAACAGCAACTTCTTTTTCGCTCAGTTCTTCTTTTCAAGTTTCTTTCGTCAATTTAATTGTTCAGTAAAGTCACTGCGCTTTAATTCAATTTCACTGTTCTCCGTTTTATCTACAGTGACTCGTTTAGATCGTTATTATTTAACTCGCGATTCGTGCGTCTGCCACGCGTTAACTTTTCGTCGAACGCGTTGAAGATTTCGCGTGCATTCAGGCAGCATATAGCACGAGCAAGATTTCCGTTTAGCGATCCGTTGACGATACGAAACCTACAAGGATTTAATAAAGTGCAAGTGGTGAACAAAGTTTTGGCTATCTCTATCTCCTTCATTCTCACGATCCGTTCTTTGCCTTCCTCGCGCGCTCAAGTCTGAGCGGTTCCAGCCTCAGGCGCTTCTGACCGTCGGTCAACGCCGAACAAGAACACATAACCGAAATACCCAAGATGTAAATGTTAACTCATCAATTTGACAAAAAAAACATTGAAATTCTTTTTATTTTATGTCACTGTGTCAATTTGACACCAAGGGACAGATTCAGTTCGTGAAATGAGGGATGGATGAGGGTTAATATCAAAATGAAACTAGCAAAAAAGTATATTTTGCTATTAAGCAACTATTAATAAGAACATTGTCGACAAACTTTTAAAAAACAGAGCCAATATTATTACATTAATAACCGAGAGATATTCAACAAATAGAACTTCTTGTACCACCAGCAACAATTTTCCAACAAGCACATTCGATCGCGCGCATTCAATTACAATTCTTGAATACAGAAACAAACGATATGATTAAACGTCTCATATCTCGTGCGTGTTTCACGCAGCGGAAGAACCGTCACCGATAAAACCGTTCTAATGCTGTGGTAACAGGTTCGGCGAGGCCGAGAGATTCCCTCTAAAAACCAGTTCCCTCGAAAGCTACGGCCTCAGGTGTCGTCCTTTTTACGATCGCCCCCGTGCAAATCCATGAATCCTCGGAAACACCCAATTCGACGATACAACGTCGCCGCCGCCGGGCCAGCGTGCATGCACACAATGAAAAGTGAGTCACCGTGAAGAGAGAAGGAAAGAGAAAGAGCGAAGGCGGACGGTACTCGGGTTTCCTCCGTTGGGGGCTGCCGCTAATTGGCAGTTATTTCCTATCCGATGTCTACCGGCGTCGCCGTGCACGCAGCGGGCCGCGCATGCATATGCATACGAGCGGAGAGTGCATCTCTGGAAATTCTTGGAGCTGGACGCGCGCGCGACGGTGCACGGATTCGCGCGATAACGTGCCCTCCGCGACCTCCACAGGCCGAACACCGGAGGAACACTAGAGGAACACCGGTGGAACACAGGAGGAACCTTATCCAGTAACGTGCAACCGATGCACCCGCGCCACAAGGGCCACGTTGCAACCCAGGGAAACCGCGGATCTCTATTTACATATCGCGGTGGCCCTTTGAACGCTGACGACTCGATAATACGGACACGACTGTTCTCGCGGCTACCTTTGTCGCGATCCCCACGGATTGAGTTGGAAACCGCGAAATTGCTTAACGCTTCGCGGTTTCTCGCGGTGATAACTGTCCGGGGTTTACGCGAATTCACGCTTTCAGCAACAGGAAATTAAAGGCACGTCAACAATCTGCGTCTCGGATTGTTCGGACCGAGACGGGCTTCGTTAACCAACCGACGATTTTGTCTCTGGAATGTTTTGCTGCTGAGAGGTCCCGGTACGGTCAGAGAAACGTTTGTTGCTAATGTTACGATCCTTTTCAGTGTCGCGTCGTTGCGAAGTAAGGGATAACGATTTTCGAAGAATGTATGTAAAGTCGAATTCGCCGAGAACACGGTTTAATAGTAATAGTTGAAAATCAGGAAGTGTGGAAGTACATTTGGTTACAGAAGGGACTGTGGCTATAAATTGTAGGACTGCGTCCAGGGTCCAACATGTGTCCATCAGCTGCGTTTCTCTTCGGGTGTCTTGAATAGTCTAAATCACGGTGCGTTTGCTATTTTTTCGGCATGCCTTTCGTAAGTTTATGACGTTCACGGTCGTTATGACGCCAGTAGGTAGTTCAACTGTCCTTGGTCGCGCGTTTGTCCCTTCGCACGGAAGGTTTTACGACGGACCGTTTAGTGTAAGCTCATTCTTCGAATTTCTATCCATATAGAATGTAATGCGTACGAGTCTACGGACATCTGCGTTGGCAAAGAAAATGAAAATATTATATGTAGTGTATTTCTGTTTTGAAACAATGTTGTAATAAATCTCATATGAGATTTTCTATAATAAAAAAAAAAAAAGAAAATGAAAAAGCGGAACCAGCAATGATAATTCGAGAGGGACAAGCGTTTCGATAAATCACAAATGCAAGTGTGTACTCCTAATACGAAATCCCGCGGCAGAATTCGCGTTGACACGGCGAATTTACGATCGTGTCGCGTCATAACCGGTGATATATCGGTAACACGGTTTGCTCCGTGTGGTCGCGGGGAAGGGAGACGCGGCTCGTGCAATTTTTAAGGTTCGCGAATTAACAAAAAGCAGGGGGAACGGTGTTACAAGAGCCACCCGGCGGATGCATGCATATTTATGCGCGTTTCTTTTCGCAGCGCTGACGGCTTATAGCGGCTCGCGGATCATCGTGAGCGAGAACGCCGGATTCCCTAGCAAGAAACGCCATTAGCTGCCCCGGGAAAATTTATCTTGCTCGGCGGTGCAGGGAGTTCCGCGGAATCGGCGCGCGGAGGCATCGCCGCGGCGTTCGCTCTTAATCGCGTCATTATCAGCACTTAATCATTGTCGGCGCGCATCGCGACACCTGCAGCGACTCCGGCGAGCTCGTAGGCGTTGTCGATCACCTGGGCTAGCGGGATTACTACCGGATTCCTCGTTAAATTATTTCAATGACTTCTCAATTAACCGAGCTGACGCCTGCGAGATACCAACTGGCGCAATGCGTAAAACTCGAAGCGATTTTATGTCGTGTGTAAGGGAGATCTACAGCGTTGGTGTGTTAAAATAGTTACATTTTTATTGAGCATCCAATTAACATACACTAAGTTAGCGGTAGAAAGTATATGACATCGGTAAGTGAATGTTAAAACTTATATTCTTCACAAACTTCTGCTATTACGATTTTCACAGTTTTGTTATTAACTTTTATAGAAATGAAAAAAGAGAGCCAACGGCACGTGGTGTTCCCAGGCGGTCACCCATCCAGGTACTAACCACGCTCAACGCTGTTTGACTTCGGTGATCGGACGAGAACCGGTTTATTGCAGCGTGATATGGTCGTTGGCGATGCTAACAAATTCAGATCTGAATGAAATTTCATCTAACAATATAAACAGTGTCTTCTGTGAAGCTCTCCCTCGAGAACATTAAAAAATGCTATGATTCTAGTTCATTGATACTCCAAATTATAATGTTGTTCTTCACAATCAAAGAAAGGTACTTTAACTATTATTATTCGAGTCTTGAATAACTACACTGGATGCAACATGATGCCACTGGTCTAAATATGTTTTTATATCCGCTGCAAATTAAAATATATAAAAGTGTATATTTCGATGTTGGACAACTATTAATGAGAACATTGTAGACAAAAGAAAAAAGAGAGTGCCAACAGCACGTGGTGTTCCCAGGCGGTCACCCATCCAGGTACTAACCACGCTCAACGCAGTTTAACTTCGATGATCGGACGAGAATCGGTTCATTGCAACGTGATATGACCGTTGGCGATATTAACAAATGCAGAACTGGATGAAGTTGTATCTAGCAATATAAACAATTTCTTCTGCTAAACTCTCTCTTCGGAATACTGAAAAATCCTACAACTCTAATTTATCCATGCTCCAAATTACAATGTTGGTCTTTACAACCAATGATAGGTACTTTTACTATTATTATCCAAGAATTCAGCTACACTGAATGCAACATGATGTCGTTGGCGATGTTATGTATCTGTTAGATATTAGGCTAAGGTGATTCCACCTTGAAAATTCTGGGGTAAGTGCCGCACAGTGGTCCGGATCGAAAAAGTTGGTCTCATTTAGCTCAAAAGTCAACTTTCTCATATCGATTTCTAACAAATTTGTATTGCTTCCTAAATGTTCGTCAACCTCGAAAATGAAAAAATTAATACTGTTTACCAAGAACTGTAATTAGGCCGAATGCTTAAAGGTAGACTGTTTAGAGATAGTACTTTTCATCAAGAAAATTGCTTCTCTTCTTCGAGGTGCCCTGATGACACCACTTAATATTTCTTAATTTTTTTTTTTTTACGATGAAGTGCACTCTTTTGTGTTATAAAATCAACATCGACACTAAAAATTATTCTTCACAATATGTTAAAAAATAATATTCAATGAAGTAAAAAAATTGGCCAAATTTTTTACATTTGACAACGAATATCTTGGAAGTCCCAACGAGTCCCGTTTTCTAACAAATTGCATCATTTTCAGCATACTTTCCCGAATATAATTATGTAAGAAACATGTCCCCCCTCGTCCCACTTTGCAAATTATCATTGTTCAAAGCTGTCAATGTTACTTCGTGACGAGTTTCACTTGCGTAAACGGGCTCGTATGACTGATCAAATGTCTTCCAAATATGAACATTATAAGAAATAAATAGAGTAAAGATATATGTAAATTAACTTCGATAGTCACTTTTATTTAAAAAAAATATGTGTGTGATAGTTTCTTAGCGTTCTCGCTGCATTTATTTCTATCGTTAAAACCTTGTGCAGCGTTCGAAAACTCTTCTTGTTCAAATAGAACCACAAAAATAACGGGATTATCAAGGAATATGAAATTTGAATATATTGAGGACAGAGTTGGGCAGTAATTGATTACATGAGTAATTAATTACATCTGCAATTATATGAGCAAAAGTGGACTAAAATTTTAAACAATTTAGAGCAAAAAATGAAAAAGATTAAGTCACAATTAAGATTAACATGTAAGAGAAAACCTAATGAACTGAATCCTAAGGCAGTAGAGTTATTAATTAACTAAGTCAATCGATCATCATAGATCATCACGAAAGACAAATTATGGTATGTTTATTTTATTAGCTTACTTTTTTATTTGTAGTAACATTGACTGATAATGTTAGTGCTATTTTATTCGCAATATGTATTTGAAATATCTCTTTTTTTACACAGGAAAGTATTCGTTTGCGAGTTAAATATTAACACCAACACTAAAATTTATTGTTCACAAAAAGTATAAAATAGGTTGGAAAAACTATATTTGAACAATTCATTTTTCAATAAAAAATATCAATGAAACGTTAGTATAAATTATTGTTTAACAAATGCAAAAATATTGAATTGCACATAGTTAAAAATTATTATTTTTTAAATATTTTTAGTTAAAATTTCATTGCAATATCTCTACTGGTTCAAAAGTTATAACAAAATGAGACCAACTTTTTCGATCCGGACCACTGTGTGCCGTGCGGTTACTCACAGTCCTCTTACCAAAAGGCATTGCCTTCCCCACTCCGTGGCCAGATCCTTCCGAAACACGTATTATTGTTTGGCAATACGACGTCGGGTCGTTTACCTTTTCCAAAGATCTACCTGAAGAAAACTATGCGGTCCATAGTTTTTGTGTCATGTGGCATTGGGGCTGTTTACTAGCCTCACGGCCACTTGCACCATAAATCCCTGCCATAAATATATCAAGGAACCAAACATTCGTTCAGTCGATCTTCCCAAAACTCCCCTCCAACCGCGCTACTGCTAACACATCAATAATTGAATGACGTTCACCTAATAGAAGTCTTGTACTACTTTCAACAATTTTCCAACGAACAGTTTTAATCTCGCACATCTGAGTTATCATGAAACCAATAATCAAGCAATATAATTCAACAATACAGGAATAAACTACAGAGAGTCTATTTCTGTCTTTCTGTGGTAGATATTTCTACGAAGAACTAACAACATCCTTAGCTGCAGTCGCAGGTCAGTTCTCGAGCGTGCGACGCAGTATTGGGAAGGGTCTAATTTATGACACCCTGAAGGGTCCCCCATACTTTTCCCGTCCCGAGTCCCGCAGTGATGAAAGCCACATAATTTGCGGATCTCTCTCCACTTATAGTATTTCCTTATACAAAAAAAAATCCGACGAAAAAACTCGTTGGTTCGTCCAATTATTGTAACGTATTACTCCGTAAGAAAGAAAAATATAACTTTACGGGGTTCTCCCGGAATTGTATCAGCTACGAAACGATAAGTTCGTTAAACCTTACTCGTCCCTCGTGTCAATTTGACACAGTTCTCCCGTAACAAATTATACCGTTCGGTAATTTGTCCAAAACTTGGTGACTTTAATTTTTTTAATGCGAAACAAATAACCGCAAAAACCCAACATGTGAATGTTAACTCATGAATTTGAATGAAAAAAAAACATCGAAACGTAACTGTTTGACTTGTTATTTTATCCTTTTTTTAGGGTTAAGAAATGAAAATTGCATGGCTCGTCAACTTCGCGATGTTTGCTAGTAAAAACTGTTGAATGCATTACATCCGTGTTCTAATTAAATCAGCTTATTCCGTTTATATCCAGACATTAAACGCTTTAGCAATAACAGGATGGAGAGACGTTCTACGATATACATAATACGGTTGCGTACATAGGTGCACCCACAGATATCCGAAGATAAAGCCAGGCTACACGGAGGGCTCATTAAACATTCCGATTCGCGCAATAATTCGAAGCTGCGCGGCAGGTTATTACGCGAAAGACCGTATACCGAGCTCGGCTAATTACGCGCTGCTTGCACCCTGGCCCTTTCACGTGTGGTTTCCGGCGTTTTCACGGCTAAACGAGGCGCAACCGGCACAATGGGGCCCTATTATCCGCGAAATACGTACGGACTAGCAACGAAAACAATTCGGTGTAACCGGTACCGATCGGGTGCCGGCCGCGACGCGTAATCGTTGTTAGATAAATCCGGTCGCTTCTTAATTAGCGAATCGGGTGTTCGCGCGAGGGAAAATGGAGGCGAGGAAGCTCTCTTGCTCGCTCGCGTCGCAATTCACGGGAACGAGGAAGAGATGCTAGACCGTATATACCGGCTCATGCATTATGTATCGTACGGAATACACCCGGGTGCTGGACGCCTAGGAACATTTAGCCGGCTACTCGGACCGTCGGTACAAGCCACCACACCGGTACCTGCATTTATAGAAGTACGCAAATTGGTTGCAACCGCCTGGCGCGAACGCCTTCTCCGCCTTCTCCGCGGCGAGAGTATGCGACCGAGCTCGGGATCGTTTCCAACCTCCTCCCGTATAATCTCGCGGGGATAATTATAATTGTTAATCGCCACGAGGAACGTGGAAACCTCGAGGTGTCGCGATCCCCTTGCTATTTATGACGACCCAGCGTCCATTATCCCGCCAGGGGATTTAATCGGGTCGAGGACGATGGTGTTGATCCTTTTGGTCATTTTTTGTTTTTTTTTTCACATACCAAAAACGTTTAATTTGATTATTTGAAGACTACTTCTGTTAATTATAATGCATTTTAAAATGGGAGAATGCATTTTAAAAAACAGTGGAAAGATTCAAATCATTTAAGAACGTGTATTATTCCTTTTATACTTGGAAATAATTAACACTATACCGACCGGAAGCCTATTAATAGGATTTTCAATAATTGTGCTGTACCAAAAGAATGCATAGAAATTTTCTTTTATATTGCGATCTTTAATGAAACTATTTGATGACTTTGTTGAAGGTGACTTGTTAGTTCACAATGAAAATTGCTGTTGCTGTTGAAGGTCTCATTAAAAAGTGTTGACCCATGTACTATAGATTTTTCAAAATTATGCAGGAATCGCCGGTCGGTAATGTGTTAACAATCACACGATGTAAGATTGTACATAATGTATCCAGTTTAAGATAATACATTAATGTCTAACATATATAGTGAGGAAGGGGAGAGGGGCTGGCTGATTATTAATCGTAGTGGTTCGTGACTCAGAAATTGGATAAGCGATTGAATACATTATAAATTTTTGACATACGAGATACATATCTTTATTTTGAATTCGTGTCATTCCTCCTCAATGGAATTTCGAGGATGCTGCGATTGTTGATAAAGCTCATCCCTTTTAAAGATCCTAGAAAACCATTCAGCAATATGATTTTTCAGTGAGAGGATTCTCAAGCCATGGAATTCTGTTTGAAGGAATCCTGTTCGTGTAATTGATTTTCGATCGGACACGGATTAAACGTGACTCGAATCGAGAGTCTAATAAAAGCCTCGACAAACCGATTATTTAAGAGAGTCTCGTGTACGCGGCTAGCACGGTTTCCTGTAAGATAGCTGATCGCCAATACGAAACTCTCTCGCAACATTGTATGAAGCCAGCCTGCTGCAGGGAATACGAGCATTTACACAAAACCCGTCATTAAAAGCCTCGCCTCTGCAACACACGATGATCGCAAGAACTTCCCGCATAATTCTAGTGCCTGTTCCCCATCTCTTCCTTTTTTCGCCATAGAGGATGAAAAGGATTCTGAATCGTTAAATTTCTCGCGCGTCTACCCGTATACAAGCAATTAAGGGGAACTGGCCAATAAACGACATTTCCACATAGAATTACCGAAAGGATACACAGCCGCGGGTGCATGACTTCATGAATTTATGTAAAACACCGTTCGTTATCTTCGCGGTGTACGCTTATCGGTCTGTGATAATAGAGTCATAAATGAGTCCCGCGGACCACTTGCGTGGCCTGTTACGCGCGTTGCATAACGAGAAGAAAGTGTGTGAAAATTCTTATGCCCGAGATATCGATCTATTATGCACTCGTATGGGAATACTCAATTAGGCCTACTGCAAGTGCTTGTAATCCCAAACGAAACGAGATGCTCGAGAATTCTAAGCTCCGTTAAGATCTACGATTTCCGTAAAATACTGCACCCGAGACACACAGTTACCGATCAAATTAGCATGCATTACGCACCGAACTCCCACGTCTCGACTGTTCGAATTTCTTGCCTGATTTTTCCGCGTTCTATTCCTCGAATTTCCATGATTAAAAGTTGAAACTGCTGTTTGTATGATTCTTTCGTTATCTGATAATTGTCATGCTTTGAAATTTCCGTGCTCGTTCTTTCTATTAAATTTTATAACGTGACTTCCGCCTCTGTAATTTCGGTGCTTTGTATTTACGTATTCCGTAGCTCCGCGATCCCATTTGTCGCGCTTCCATTTGCCTAATCTCAACTGCCAACGTCTCTAATCTCTGCGTCTCGAATTCCTACATTCCAATTCCTCGTCTCTCCCCTCCGTACGAGCCAGTACAACGAAAGCACATATTCCATTGAATTCAGTACGCAGAATTGATTAGTCAACCGGGTTGGACGGAGCGTATCTATTCGCGAACTGGAACAAACGAACAATAAAACTGCTTCGACGTTGCGACACAGGCTCCCCGTGAAATGACGACGATCAGCGTAAATTTCCTTAATCAGATCCCGTCCGGGACAGAAACGCATTGTTACCGAGACTCGACGTCCCCCCCGCTTGATATGCATCATCTACCGGGGGCCGCGGCGAGTTATTTCGATCGTAAAACGATGCGATCGCGGAAACTCTCGTCTCGAGACCAAATGCAGAAATGCGTGAAATGGAAACGCATTGTTGCGCCGCGTAACGATACCACCTCTTGTGTGTTCCCGTTAAAAATCATAATTTCCCACATTACCAACAGTGAATAGCGTCCGCGCGGATTCGTCGTGCATCTCGCCATTCTCATGCGATCATTCGACAAAGCGCGTGGGCGTGTGTCTTCTTCTGCGATCACTCGTTTGCGCTCGCCAGCCTCGCTATAGGTGTTCCGGGTGAATATAAAGGAATTGGATTTTCTCCGTGGACCTTCCTGTGCCTGGATTCTCCCATCGCCCAGTCCTTCGAGTGTTATGCAACGCGGTATTGCGTTTCGCAATTTTTCATTTTTTCGGTGGAGTCTTTATACTTTCCACCTAATTCTTTCGCTAAAGAATGTGAATATGGTACAGCGAAACGTTTGTGAACCTGCAATATAATTCTTGCATGCATTTTAACTGGAAGAGAGGGTATTAGGAAAGTTGTTTTTTAAAGAAGTCCGAACGACGCGCTAATGTAGTCTTTCTACCTAATTCTTTCGCTGAAGAATGCGAATATGATACAGCGAGACGATTGTGAACCTGCAATACAATTCCTGCATGCATTTTGACTTGAAGAGAGGGTATTACGAAAGTTGTTTTTTTTTTTTAAAGAAGTCCGAACGACGCGCTAATTTAGTCTTTTTACCTAATTCTTTCCCTGAAGAATGCGAATATGATACAGCGAGACGTTTGGAACCTGCAATATAATTCCTGCATGCATTTTAACAGGGACAGAGGGCATTACGAAAGTTGTTTTTTTAAAGAAGTCCAAACGACGTGCTAATTTAGTATTTCTACCTAATTCTTTCGCTAATGAATGCGAATATGATACAGCGAAACGTTTGTGAACCTGTAATACAATTCCTGCATGCATTTTAACTGGAAGAGAAGGTATTAGGAAAGTTGTTTTTTAAAGAAGTCCGAACGACGTGCTAATTTAGTCTTTCTACCTAGTTCTTTCGCTGAAGAATGCGAATATGATACAGCGAGACGATTGTGAATCTGCAATACAATTACTGTATGCATTTAAATATCAAGAGGGCATTATAAAAGTTAATTTTTTAAAGAAGTCCGAACGCTAATTGCGATCTTAAGAACACAGGGTTATGTATTTTCCTGGACGGAGCCAGAGCAGTGCCCCACAGAGCAATCCGTAGCCACGCCTACCTCGAACGCTGCCTATGTATTTCTGCATATTTTACTCCTGTAGACCCGAAAATTTTGTGATACATTGTATATAAGGTGTCTCTTAAATTCAGACGAACCTGCGTGCAATTGAAATGATTATAGCGGAACCTAATATTAAGGCTTGCATTTATATCCATCGATATTTCATAGATTGTAAATTATCTACTTAAATCTTAATCGCCTGACTGTAACATCAATAGCAACATTGTAAAATTAAAATGTAAAGTGAAATGGAGCCATGTAAGGGTCTAAAGAGCTTCAATAATAAACAAAACCTGCGTGCAATCTGCTATCGGAATTGTAATTTTTTTCCATGGATGAGCTCCGAGGCTATCTCTCGCAGTGCATACCTGTTTGCGAGTGCATCCACGAAGGCGGAAGATTCTCATTAATCACGGGATACGTTGAAATATACGAGTCAACGAAGAAATGAGACGCATGGCTCGCGAATCGACGGTCTAATGGTAGAGCAGAGCGCGTGAGCGTCTCGTATCAATCGTTAGGTGGTGCGCGATATGCGATCAACGTCAGGGCGTAGAATTATTAGCTTTATCGCGTATGAAATTAAGACGTAGGCAGCAGTCTGTCGGTGTTCGTCCGGGGTCTACGTGCGTCGACTACACTCCGAAGGTGTAACACGTACAGCCCCGTATTAGGGCCGTGAACACGTGTATGCACGGTGGTTTTTTCGTGATCGGTGCAAGCACGTCCCTGAAGTCACGTTAGCGGTTGCCATATAAACCGAAACCGACTCGTTAGCTCGGCGCAGCCACCGTTCGCGAGATTCCACCGAACCCCCGGCCGCCGCACGGTTTTTGTCGGAATATAATTATGTTGTTGGTTTAACGAGCTCTGATTATGACAAATGAGGTATTACAAGTCGGTTCGGTTGATGAGTACCAGCGAAACAGACGTATTACAGGAGACGATCATCTCCTCTTCTCGGGAAAAACAGCCTCTACTTGCTTTCCACCCAGTGCCGAGATACTGGCCAAGATTTCTCGCTCATGCGACCGCGATTTATCACAGTGATCGCAGAATTACGATTATGCTCGTGCTTGTAACTTCTTTCACGTCGTGATTTTTTAATCGACAGTAAATTTGCTCATTGTCATCCTAATTCTCAGTTTAATTTTATTAATGCATCGAATCCACAGTCTACAGACGATGGAGTCTGTAAAGGTTAAATTCTTCTCGATCGAAATTAGGACATATAATAAATTTAATGATATCGGTATAATTTAATTTTTCTATAAATGATCGAAACTGCCGCAGATATCATTAAACTGATAAGATGGAGTCTGTAATCGGAAATTGTTATATAACGATTTGCCTCAAACAATTACAGCATGTTATACTGTTCCTTTTAATCATATGCTAATATTATAATATCTGTATTTCTACAAGTAACCTATTCTGTCTTGTAATCTTCATACTCTGTATTATATGTAGTGTATTTCTGTTTTGAAACTATGTTGTAATAAATCTCATATGAGATTTTCTATAATAAAAAAAAAAAAATACAGCATGTCCGAACTGTTCAAAATAGATAGGTAAGGTTATATTTGAAGATTCTGAAATGAAAGAAGAATTCTTTGAACTCGAAGAGAATCATGACATTAAAAGTCAAGTCTTAAAGAACGTTCCCTTTTCAAGAAAAAGTGAAGAGGTTTTTGGGTAGCTTTGTACTTCTACCAAACCAGAGCACGAAGGCTGCTCATCAGGGTTGTACAATCGATCTTCTAACACCTCTCGCATACCGAGAGGAGGAATTGCAAAAACGCTCGACCCTTTTACTACCCTGATCCGCAACCCCTTGTAAATCTCCGTCGAAGCTTGCCGAAGCCCTAGCCCAGATTCCAACATTAACGAGTGTTCGAGCACTCGTAACCCGAAGAATGCGCCACAGGATAATGAGGTGAGTATTAGCGGCGGGCATTATCCTGGAAGGTGAAATGATTCTCGGCCGGAGGAACGCAGGTCCGCGATTTCCTCCGGAGCGATTAGCGGCCGAGGTAACTTCCTTATGTCTAAGGGGGGGGGGGGGGGGGGGCTCGGATGTTAGGGCTCACACTTAGCTCGAGTTAGGCCTTAGTTAAGCCTGGCCAACGGCGATGCTGAAGAGCTGGCCAGCGGCGGAACGTGTTTCCTCTCTTCTATTCGCCGCGATCAGAAGCCCGCGAGCGTTCCTTTCCGCGCCGGAAAACGTTGTTCCGCGCCGCGCGAGCGAAAGGGAACACGACGCTTAACACGCGGTATATTTATACATCATCGTGCTCGTAAACCGTTTCGAAGAGACCTGCTCGGAGATAGACCGTGCTCGGCTTTTTCAACGACGCTCTGCTCGGAAACGTTTTACAAGCGCCACGACTTCGAGCTCTCCTCGGAGTCTTCGGTGCTAAATTAATGGGCTCGAGGAGGTCCGTTCGCGAGGAAGCCCGAGTCATACTCTTCAAGGTACTTACAGTTTTGCGGTTTTGTTTTTTAAGTGAAACTTCTTTGCTGAGGGTAACAATGTTCTGACGGGACGGATATGTGACGTGTCGATGCAACGGAAGTGGAAAGTCGGCCGCGAAAATTTCAACTGAGAATGAACGGAGAAAAATAATTTCTTACCCCGACGGGATTCACTGAAAGGTTAAACTTTCTATTGCGACGAGCTCTAAACGTTGTAAGAACTGCTTGAGCCGATGCCCACGATCGAGGAAAACGAAAATGAACGGAGAAAAATAATTTCTTACCCCGACGGGATTCGAACCCCGGTCCACCGATTGGGAAGAACCAACGATCTTTAGAATTATAGCAACGAATAAAATGCTCCGTAGTAGGATCAAACGAAAAGGTTAGAAATACATGATTATGTTTTTTTATTGAGCCACTGAAACCTATTGTAGGTTTATTTCGGCTTTAACAAAAATACACTAGTTTTACAGTTTGACTACGTTTACAATATAACGAACCACTAGAGATGCAGGTCACAGTCGTTTAAAAACTGAAAGATAAATTCACAGGCTTTGACATTTGGTTCTGCAAAGAAGAGGTCCCCTTTTAGTGGTAAGAAAAATTTAATTATACGCAATTTATTTACAAGTTTAATTGTTTGGGAGGCATATAAACAGCACTGCCATAACACATGATCCAAGTCCAAGTATGAGGGTTAATATAGAGTGTTTAATGTTTTCGGCGTAAGGTTCGATTGTTTCTTACTTTATTCTATAAAGCAATATTAAAGCAACATTAAACATTCTGTACAGCAACATGCTTGCTTTTACAATGTCAGTATTCCCTCTATAATAGGATCTTAGGCGTTGCTTATGAACCAATCTAAAAGTTGTGGATTTATAGGACAATTTAGCAAAAATCAATATTGTATTTATGTTTTAAGCATTTTAATAAGTACAATTCTAGTCTTCCTGCCCAGATAGCACAGAGACGTCTGTTGTTGGAGATTCAGACGTGTTCTGAACATCTTACAAAACGGTACGTCCTTAAGATGTCGCGTGCTATCTGGCTTTAGAGGATCTGATTTTAACTTACTAGACGTCCAAACAGGATTTAGTACTAGACAGAAGAGGAAGATGAATACGAGCCATGCTTTGCCAAGCACACCGCCCACGCGAGACCCCAGCCAAGGCCATGTCAAGTTCAAGGCGAGTAAAAAACGCCAGCGACTGGACCGATTGAGATCGATGTACAGTATCGAGAAAGCGTGTAAAGAGACGGCGTCGAGGTCTTGGTGTTTGTAGCTCGCGTTTATGGTGACGTTAAATAGTAATGGCATCGTGGCGAGGGTAATAAACTCTATTAATGAGTTCCGCTAATGGCGCTTGGCGCTTTGAGACGCCGTGAAAACGCGCTGTACTTTGTTAGTCGCACTTAGCAAGAATCGCGTAGAATGGTCGAATGGTCGTTTTTGCGATTATTCTTTTTTACGGTCGCGAGTTCCGCTCGTCCTTCGTACGGAAACGTTCGCTTTATCTACGTAGCGGAGTATGCGATCAAAAATCGTGTACACGAACTACGATAAACTTCGGAATTTCATCATTCCTGATTACGGAATTACTGTTGCCGTGATGCGTTTAGGATGCATCTATACATAAAGATAACAGTGTAAGATACACGCGATTTAATTCAGGACGTTGAAAGATAACGAGGATAATCGTAGCCTGGGAATCGAGATGCGTTATTGCAGTTTTCATTAGGCAGATTGAATACTTTGAGTACGTGCTGATAATTGTTGTAGAAAACAAACAGAGAAAAACGTTGGTAAAAAACATTTTGTTATGAATAAATCAGGTCTCGTTCGTCCGCGATTTGTTGAACATTTCGCGGAGCAACGCGCGACGATGATTCGGGGCTCGGTTCCATCGTGAAAGTCGTGACCATGCCCGCGCGGACAATTACTCTGGCGTGCAGGTTCGCGGCCTACCTCTTCACGGTGTTATTTGCTGGAAAACGGCGTGATCGAAACCGGCCAAGGAGCACGGAACCTCGCGAGGCGATTTGCGCGGATGGATCCTGCGATGTGGGACACCGGCGAGATTTCTTGATCGCACGTAACTGCTTTCCATGACGGCCGATTACCGATTTTCATACGCGTTTATCCCCTCGGGGGAAAGGTGAAATCGGTGGCCAGGTGATACGCAGCGTCAGCTGGGACTCGTTCCGTGCGTGTACCCGCGATGCGTGATCGAGTCCTGTTATTTTCCATCGCATAGGAGGATTCATTTGCGAATTAATGCTGGGATACCGATTCTGCGAAAAGTTCGGGCAACTTATGCCTCGAGCTTTCTGCTTCTCCTTGGATAGAGAAGGTATAATCACTGTGCGGGTAACATGGAAATCACCGGCACGAATTTCCCTGACTCGGTTTTCACCGACTCCAGATTTGACCGACAACGTCTTTAACCTAAAACAATTTTTTTTATTATAGAAAATCTCATATGATATGTAATTCAACATAATTGAAATACAGAAAACAATGCATACAATACAGAGAAAATAAAAGTTTACAAAACAGAATATGATACTGAAGATACATGAATATTATAATAAAGGCAAAAGGTATAAACCAAACACTTATACTTTAAGACCGAAAACGATTTTGACCGGCAACGACGTTAGATTCGTTGTCGATAAAATTCGTTGACTGTCAAAATCGTAGTCGATCCAAGTCGTTGCCGGTCAAAGTAGTTCTCGGTGAAATGTTGGCGGTGAAAACCGAGTCGGGAAAATTTGTGTACACTTCACGCGTTCGCGTACACGGATTTCCATGAAAATTATTCACTGAAAGGTTAAACTTTCTATTGCGACGAGCTCTAAACGTTGTAAGAACTGCTTGAGCCGATGCCCACGGTCGAGGAAAACGAAAATCGTTTGAGAAAAGGTGGACACAGAAGACGGTCACGAGATCACGCGAGTGTAACCGCAACTGGTCGAGTGAACGGAGACGCGAGTCGGTATAATTCGCGGAACCGGATTATTGAGACATCGAGGAACCCATTGATTCCCGATGAAGATGTCCGGTGGTTAACGAGAGAGATGAATAGGTGGCTGGCACGGGGTCGGGGGGGAGAGCAGCCCGCAGGAACCGCAGAGAAGGCCCAGTTCCAGGGCCCGACAAAGCGTTCGCGGAGCACGAAACGTGTACGAAGCACGCCAAACGTTCAAAAAATAAATTGCTCGGTGCAGGCTGGGGCGTCTTTCTCGATGATGGCGTGGCCGAGGCATCCTCTCGTGCTACCCGGAGCGAAATCGTGCGGATCGGTAGGCAAATTAGGAGACCGCGAGGCCCGAAGGCGCGACGGCTTCTAATGGAGACGTTCGTGGGACGGGAAGAGAGCGAAGCGAGCCACGTGAGACCGAAACGAACGAGAAAGAGAGAGAGAGAGAGCCGGATAGAGTGCGAGTGAAAGAGAGATTGAGAAAGACGAAGAAAGAGAGAGAGAGAGGGGTGGGCCGCTTTGGGCGAAAGGACCGTAGTCGTTTTCCCAACCGAGGTGGAAGAAGAGGATGAAAGGAACCGCTCCTGGCTGGACCACTGAGCAATGAATAAAAAGGGGATGCGGAGCCGATTCGTAGGTAATTCGTTTCTCCTTTTCGAACCTGTATTTAGCCTCTACGCCGAACTCCTTCCCACCTCGACCCACCCCACGCATTCTCATTCTCTCTTCGTTCCACGCGCGCGAGCAAATAGAGGAGGAGCTATAGGCTTGAAGCGATAATCGATCGGGGAAAGGTTCCGAGCACGATCCCTCGTACGATTTATTGGGAGACGCTGGAATTGGAGGGAAAATAAGTTTGACTAGGGTGAACCTCGCGAGAAGCGTTTACGAAACAGCTTCAACGTATTTGTTTTACCAAGCTTAACGCCACTCGAACACAAGTGGACTACGCGTTAATTTGTTATACAACGCAGATGCGAATATGCGAGCGACACTCGCTTTCTAGTTTGTTGTTCCACCGTGCTCGAAACTTTTTTCTGACACAATACTTGACCTCGTAAAACACTCTTGAAAGCAAACACTCCGGCCGGCCGAATCAGATTATTTAACTCTCAATTCACAGCCACTTGTGGACAGACCAAGAGACCATAAATGCAACGACTCCCTCGTGTCACGTCGGGAACACGTTGGACACATTTCATACGCGACCGCGTTCCGTTTCGGTGTTTACACAAACGCGATCCCTCGAACCCTTTTTTGGCCGGTCCCCTGTGGCCGAGGAACATGTGGAAGGACGACCGCGGTCGGTTAAAATATCGTGAGCAGCTGTCTTCTTATAAACAGTACAATTTAATGCGCCAACTTTCACCGCTAGCCGCACGGGAACGGAATGGAATATGAAAACGCGGAACTGGGAATTATACCCCCTACCATCGCAGCTCTAAAATTATACTATTTTATTTTACCAGCTCTCCAGTTACAAAGTATCCGACCTACTCGATCTTCACCGAGCTTCAAAATTTTATTCTGCTTCATCATCGCTGAGAAACTTATTACGGATATATGATTTTCAGTGGAATAAAACAGTTTAGTGACATAGGTAACTTTGAAAGATTACTTTATTATAAACAACAGCACCAGGTATATCCTGCCTATACCGACTCTAGCGTCAAACTGACTCGTAACTCTCGTCTTATTCGTCGCTTCGGCTGCCGATCGCCTCCTGATTAGAGCTCGAACTTTTACCCGGGTATATGAGATACCCGGGTACCCGAGTACCCATGAGATACCCGGGTAGAGCAAAACTACCCGGGTATCTCATGAGATAGCCAAGTACCCGGGTACCCGGGTATCTTATAAGACAGCCGTGTCCTCGGATACCCGAGTATCTCATGAGGTCTCATAACTGGTTACGAGAGCTATTATTACCTGTGCCACAGCGCCATATGCTTTACTTGATTATTAAATTAGTTTATATTTTACAAAAATGATATATACGACTAAGTATTTTCAAGAATTGTCTTTATTAATATCCGCAGTCTATTCATGAGATACCCGGGTACTCGGGTAATTTTTGTTTACCCGAATACCCGGGTATCCGGGTAATGCTTTTTACCCGAGTACCCGGGTACCCGAGTAATTTTTGTTTACCCGGGTATCTCACGGGTAACCCGGGTACCCGGGTATCTCATAAGTCACAGCTCTACTCCTGATGTGACGCACACCACCCATTACATTGTAACAATATTTTTGAGTTTTCATTACAAAGTAGTTTTACTTCAACAAAATTGCGTTTCACAGGCTCGCGTAATCGTCCAGGATATTATATAATTTCTAAAAAAAAAAATGCCACAAGAGTTACCAGCGAGTTTTCAGTACCAACCCGCGGTTCCATAAACTTCGACGGGTATCAGTTTTTTGGCGAAGTAAGTCGTTCAGATAAAACCGAGGCCGAACCAGTTCGTCCACAGGTTCTTCGAGTTTCTCTTCCCGAAACGGAGCCACGGTCACGTTATTTTTACAGTCCCATAAGAAACAAAGTCACGGAGCAACGTGCTGTCGGGAACGATCAACCGCGCCCTCGGCGGAGAGCAGCATCTGAAATTCCTCGAGGACAATTTTCGCGCAGCGGAACACGTCGTACCCGCCGGCCGACAAGCGTTCTCGCGAGGGAAACACCGCTTAAAAGCCGCTATAAAAGGACAGAACGCGGCGCAGGACAAGCGACGCGCGACTCCACTTAAAACCCCTTAAAAAGAAAGAGATCCTGCGAGGGGGAGCGAGCGAGAAACATCCAGAGAGAGAAAGAGAGAAAGAGAGAAAGGTAGATAGCGGTCTGTCCGTGCCTAATTAGCGTTATCGAGGCTCGTTGGGAGTGAGATACGACCGCGGAATCTTTCTCTTTCCATCTCTATCTATCTCGAACCAGGAACTAAGAGCAGCCAGGCGTCCGGTACACTCGAAAAGGACACTCGAGAGACGGTTTCTGTTCCCGCTGATTCCGCTTAACGAGAACTCTATCTCGAAGAGGAGGCCGGCCCTCCGAGGTTCGTAGAGTTTCGGGAATCCGGCACAGATAATGGCGACCGTAAAACCACCGTAAAACCGCCGGTAATCCCTCCCGACCGCCTCCTTTTCCCGCGAGCACCGTAAATGCGCCGGCGAACGGTCGTTGTTTCTATGGTGGCTCGCGCGGAAATCACCGGCTAAAAACTTGCTTCTAACGCGAAACAACCGAGCGTGCAAGCCGCTCCGGTTTCCTCGCTCGCAAAATGGCGGTCGAGGACACTGTTTACGGTGGCGCGTCTGCTTGCGAACCGTTTCCGTTCACCGAATACATACTCGCCAGCTAGCCTCGTTGGTGGAACGACGATACACTCCGTTGCCGGGCGAAAGAGAAATTGGATCTAATTGGATGTGGGAAGAAAGCTCTAATGATTTTAAGCGATCCGCCGATGTGACAGCCCCTATGAAAACGTCTCATGGTTCAAACCTATTGTGTAATTAAGGGAACCTTGTTCAGGGCATCTCGAAATTCCTTTGCTCGGCCATATCGAACGTGTTTCAACTTTCGTTCGTTAAATATGGAGATCGCGGGCAATACTGCGAGGAGAGAACACAAAGTTGCAACGTGATACGGGACAGGATAAAATGCGAACACATAACGATTGCTATTTAATGGCAGATGCGCGAGGCGATCGTTGACTAAGAATTAGAAACAAATCTCTTTGTGCTGGTTACATTCTTCGAAATTGCTGGATAAAAAATTTTACAAAGCTCGAACGTGCTCGGCTTGCTCGCAGCCCGATAGAATCCTCGATAGACGCGAGTTTACCTTGATACCAATTTCCCGGGGGATCGTCGCATAAATATTAATATGTTGATAAAGATCCGCGCGTCTGATAAAAAAAAAATGAATTAAAAGAAGAACGGCGTGTAATGCCGAAGCTCATCCATTAATCATGATGCAACAAAATGGTAGCTATCGGCAAACCGATCGAAGAATCGACGGTGTCCGAGCGGCGCCCGCGAAACGGTAACACTGCTCGAAGAGGCTCGCATGTTCCGTGTGTCCACCGGGTCGATCTTGCTCGCGAGGATCGAGGCACGGTAACGGGAGAAAAGGGGGAGAAAAATCGGCGATAATCGAGGTGAGAAGAAGATCCCAAGGGGCCGAGAAGCCCGAGATCGGTTCGCACGATCTCCCGGGCGCACTTGGTCCGCGAGAGTGGAGGGGGGAGACCAGGCCCGAGCACCCCGCAATAAATATCCCATTAGGAACGCTGTGTTATGGGTAATATTATGTTAATTGCCCGTACGCCCGCCACCATTACGCACGTTTGCGCCGCACCACTACACGGGGAGGAGGCTAGGCTTTTGCGGAGCGTAGTCGCGCCGTGCGCGCACCCAAACCCCGACCCGACATTCTAGAGGAGAATTCCGAGGAGAAATTATGGTAATTAACGTTTCTTAATCCCCTCCGCGTCGGTTTACCGCGCGATGAATTATTCAAGCTTGGATTATCGACCGGGATCGAGTGGAATCCGTGGATAATTTCGATGATCGATAATTCGCCGCGGTAATGTCATAGGGCACGCCACTGTCTCTCGGCGAACCCAACGAATTATTAATCTCTATATATAAAAATGATGTCTTGACTTATTCACCTATCAACGCCCAGGCTAAACCCTTGGATCTAGAAAGCTGAAATTTTGCACAGAGGTTTCCTTTATGATCTATACAAGGGATAACATAGGATATTTCGAAATTCAAGTTCTAAGGGGGTGAAAAGGGGTTGCAACGTTTGTATGAGGAATATTTTATTTATGTAGTATATACAGAGGTACTATAAATATAAACTAAATAGTCTTAACCCTTAGATACGTGGTGGTTTCTCAAGAATCAACTCCTTAGAAATTAAATTCAAACTTATATTCGACAAATGGGGTAAAATTGTGTGAATAAGCCTAATTATAATAATATTATAGTTTTATAATATATAATACAATATAATATAATATAATTTTTATATTTTATATAATAAGTTTTATAATATATAATATAAATAATAAATAAATAATCGGTATGGGTATCGTTATTGAGATTTAGGCACGTTAATTACGCAAATGGCATCAATTTTGAAATCTAAGATGCCGATGTGACATAAAATTAAAACTCTATAGGGGTGAATGCGGGGTTAAAAGGTTTTATGGAGAAACAATATCAATTTTCGAGGGTATTAAACAGTTTCCTGTGCGAGCGAAGCCGCGGGGAAAAGCTAGTACATTATAAACCTGCACACCCGCCGGATCATTCTATCCGCACGATTTTCAGTTTGCATTATTTTCGCGAACCTCTTCCGCGACACTCCGCTCACCGTAAACGGAAACTCACTCGACGACTTCTCGCCTGAGAGACCTTTCGCAGTCTTAATAAAGATATTCTTACTGCTCCGAGACTCCCGTGACCAAGGGACTTCACGATGGGATAAGAATCGTCGAATTCAAGGAGCGATCTTTTTATGGTTCGTGCACGTTCCAGCGAATTGGTTACTTATAGTCGTTTCTACTTCCATCAACAGGTATCTAATCGTGTACCGTTCAGCGTTATCCTCAAGCTCGGATCCTGATTTGTTATTTCCCCGTTTATGGCTGATTAGTGGATGGTTATTAAAGGTTTCATTCAGTGCTTCGCAGCAGTACAAAATTGTTTCCGTGCGTTTCTCGTTCGCAGGTGTTCACGGCGATATGAAAAGTATTCCTGCGGTACATTAATTCACCGGTTCGAAACTGCATTCGAGAAAGACTTGATTTAGTCGAAATACGTGAACCATGAACTATGTCGGATCAAGTGGAAGCTGATGTCTACCGGAAGACGTTTGCGTTCCTCGGAGTCGCACGCGTTAGAAAGATGAGAATACGTTTTGCATTGTATGGATGATTGTATTCTTTCGCATACCGAACTCTCTACAGAGATTAGGTATCAGGGTTTCTTATCGGACAACCGAGCACAGTCTTTTTCCCCCCAATACTTCCACAGAGGGAACCGTCTCGCACAAAGTATTCGATGAAATTCTTCGACACTCCCGGGAAGAAAGTGTTTACGCAAAAATTTTCTACGGGCAAAGCGATCGTATCTCGGGCCTCGCAGGAATAAAAAAAATAGAAAGAAGGAACGGGGTTCCCCTATAAAAGAAGATTTAACCACGGCCGACGTCTGAAATAAGGACCTCCAACACGATCCGATCTGATCATCGAAATTCCGTCGATGGTGAGACTTCCTCGAGTCTTGAAGAAACCAGGGAATTCTTGCATATATATACATTTAAACCGAGCATCTTGTGCGATCGAAAAATGCACGGAAACGAATGCAAGGTGGAGAGTGAAAGAAGAAGAAAAAAAGAGAGATGATTGGCGAACCAGAGTGGAGGAGGTCTCGCAAGAATCGGAGACACCGGACGTCGATGAGCCGCGCGATAGATCGGCTCGCGCACGGGTACCTGCCGAGGTCCACGGGGGATTCCTAATTCCCATGCAAATCAGCCAATTTATTTGGCAGACCGGCCTCGAACGATTAGGCTAATGCGGCCTGCTAGCCCCACCACGGACGTCCTCCGCTCGTAAAATCGTGTTCTCCGCTCTGCCGAGACTTTAATTCGCGGCTCCTTCTGGCTCCGGATTGGCCATGGTGGTCTCTTCTTGATTAACAACGATCTCTATACCAATCTCCCTCTTTCTTGCGCGACATTCACCGACCGGCAATTACCGAATATCACGCGAAAATGGTCCTCGCTTCATGGAACATATCGTCGGAAAAATTCTAAATATTTTCTATTTTCATCCCTCTTTTTCGTGCAAGCTTACTGGTAAATATTTCCAACATGTCCCTTGTGCAAATTCATTCGTAAAAATATTTTTTTTATTGTTATTTATTATAGACGGACTGAAGCCCTTTTACGTAAGTGTTTAACGACAAAGTCTAATAACAAAGAAGGGACATGCACAAATAAAAAAAGAAATATTATCTTATAATCCTGCGTAGTTGCATTTTTAAATTTTGTAAAGATTCAATGATAAAATCAATACGATTATAAATAGTGCTTGATATTGAACTAGTTCTGTCTTGCCTTTTGAACCATCGTCTCCATTATGTAAGAATGTTGAACATTTGTGTTTGACCGTTATATATACTTTTATTGATTTATACGTTATATATATTTTTATCGATTTGTATAATACGTGTTTTGTTAACAAGTTTACATGATGTTTTGGTTTTGTTTTAAATAAATGTTGCGGACAGTTCCGAATCAGCAAAGAACGAATAAAGACGTGTCGAGCTTACAATTATAAGTCTTTTATTTTCAATCTGCTCGTTGGCTTTCAATTGATGTTGCAATTCTTCGGGTAAGGAATCGAAGTGGTGAAAAATCCATGAAACGGGTGATGTGTTTGGGCGTGATTGCGTAGCGAAACGAAATCGGAGGAGGTCGATTTTTTTTTCTTGCGACAGTGAAATCGTCGCGTGTGCCGTTGGCAGGCCTGTCCCGAGATTAGAAGTTAAGGTACGCGATTGAAATTTATGGCCGGTGCCTTGTCCCGCGATTTAACCGAAGGAGATCTCTCGCGATCGGCAGCCAACGCGAGCCGATCGACGCCCACGCGGGGGCCCCGCGATCTACCGGCATTCCCCAGGGCCGCGAGCCAGGAAACGTCGACTGGAAACAATGGACGGCACCGGTGATATTCTTAAATCAGAGTCGCCGATTAACGATACCCCCGCGGCCCGTTATAGAAAAACAAGCGGAGCCGGCACGCGGCCCGTTCCACGCGGATTCTTTGATCGCTAGGCGTTCGTGGTTCGCCAAGAGAAATGTATATCTGCCTCGTCCCTCTTCGCCGAGTCCGTGCATTCGGATTATACTCTTGTCGAATATGATGTATGAAACGACGTCCGGCCGAACCGTACACGGCCCTGGAACATGTGATACACATAATTCCAAAGCCGATTCGGGATGCATCGGTGGAACTCGATGAAAAACCATTCCAGATCGGTTAGACACGCTGAAAAGAAATAGCGTTTAACCCTTCGATGCGTAGCGTATCATATCTGACACAGTTAACAGATCTGATATATAGCAAACTAATCATGTGTTTTCGTACTGTTTAGTTTTCTGAAAATGTTGTTTCAATTTTTTCAATATTTTACCTTTAACCATCATACGTTCCTCAGGGTAAAAATTCACCCATTAAAAATGTTCACATACAGTCAAATTATTCATCCTTTAAAATGTGACGCTATAAATGAAACATAACGTGTTGATTTAACGTGTAAAATAAAAATGGTTATTTCCGAGGAACATGCATGGGTTAAATAAACCACAAAAACTGCCTTCATTAAATTTTTTCATCCCAATTAAAAACATCATGCAACGAAGGGTTAAAGCGAAACACTTGTTTCGTTCTCAAGCGAGATAAGAGAACGATGAAAATACGACGAATAAAACAGGAAGATAACATGTACATGGAGAGAATCACGTTGAAAGACTGAAACGAACAATCACTGATTAATTTTCTAGAGTGGCTATTTTAATGAGCATGGGAAGCGGTCGGTCGTCACCTGTTCAGGGATAAAATGGCTGCGACCGGGGCCGTTTACGACATCGATTAAACCGTGTACCGATAGAAGAGGCCGATAGTATGCGCTAGGCCCGAAGGTACAGCCGATCCAGTTCTCGGTTTCTGCGTCGGCTAGTCTCCAGGCCTCTTTCCACGTAGCCGGTGACGCAGGGTCCGAGGTCGTCTGCGATGCCTCGCGACCCAAGATCGAATGTGCGATCGAGTGTGTAAGTGCGAGAGCAGGCCACCAGCAGAGCTCGGACCACCTCGACCGCCGGTGCAGCCGGCGCGGCGTATAGCCGCCCTTCTCCCTCTTTCCCATCCCTCTCTTTCTTCTGTCCTTCTTCCCCATCTCTCTCTCTCTATCTCTCTATCTCTCTCTCCCGTCCTCTTTCTTCGTCTCGTTCGTCCTCCGAGTCGTTCTCCTTCTCCCCAATACTCTTCCTCCCTCTGTTCTCCCTTTCGAGCCTCGCGGACGTTCCTCTTTTCTCCGGGCGCGGTGCAGCCGCCTCAACTCTCTCGACGAGAGACCACGATCAAAAAGAGACGCTGAGACGGGGCCTCCTCCGACCGCCGCGGAAAGAATGCGTGGGCCGGACATAATGATTCGGACTTTGTCGGTCCGGTGGCGAGCCACGATCGCCCTCGTGAAACTAGATTAAACGGCGAGTGTATAAATATTCATGTGGCCAACCCCCGATTTCCGGGGAAAATGAATTCTCCAATGGGGCCCGAGGTTTCTCGGATTGTCTGAGGCCCACGGGTCATTTCGGGGGAGGAGTCGGTCCTTCACCGTATTGTGTTCTTCGAACAGTCCATTTCTCGCGACCTCTCACTTGGGCATCTACGTCAACCGATGGACAGGTCTCTTCTTCCTAAAAACTTATCTACTGTTCACGAACGTACCTGTAGATTTTGTCGCAGTCTATTCCGGCGTTATAAGTCAGCCGGAGTCCGCTGAGTGAAGGATCATCAGATGCTAATCTTTGGTCAGGTATACGCCGCGGAGGTCCCCGAGCTTACGGCGCGGGTCGAAAGTATTAGGACGTTTGACTAATGAACGGGACTAATGAATGTCTTGATCGAAATCAAAAATATTCGTGGACTGTCCCGATCCACATTCCAGTCTGTTTCGGTGAACGTTCAACGGCATGTTCGGCTAGAGCGTTTCGCTTCGTGGAAAATTGGGTCCCATGGAAATCACCGACACAGACTTCTCCGTCACGATTTTCACCGACAACGAATTTCATCCACAACATCTTAAGACGACCACAGTATGCATTATCATACAGTATTATCATATATATTATCATACAATATTATCATACTGTGTCTCACGTCGTTGTGGATAAAATGCGTTGTCGGTCAAAATCGTTGTCGGTTAAAAGCGTTGTCGGCCAAAGCTATTGTCGGTGAAATCTGGAGTCGGTGAAATGTTGTCGGCGAAAACCGTGTCGGAGAAGTCTGTGTCGGTGATTTCCATGGGACCCGGAAAATTGTAGGAGAGTGCTTCCTCTGGTAAGAAGGTTCTCGCGACTTCGGGATCGAAGATACACACGACGCGGCCGAGGACTCGTTACCCGGGTGAACGTCTGCGAAGATAATTCGCCGTGTTACAAAGAGGAAGCGGCGCAATCTCCCATCGCCAGGCTACGTAATTTCATCGGAGGAAGAGGAACCGTTAATGACTCGAAAACGGTTTCCCTAATGAAGCGCATAGAGCTCGCGATTTACGCACGCGTTGCCATCGCTAACGAGAGGCATAACTCTCGAAAGTAGGATACCGGGAGTTAGGCGATCACTTTTCCAGATATCCCGGGGAACAAGAATTTTCTGGAGGCACTCGTGAAAGCTCGGCGAGACTCACGAACCGGCAGCAGCGCCGTGTCGCTCAAAGTAATCGCAGAAAAGGGCCCGAGCTAGGAGGAAGTTACTCTGTACACTCTAATCACGGAACGGCCGATAGTTTCCGCGTATCCGATCATCTCGAGGCGATACACCGGACAGGGGGCTGATTAAAACGGTGAAATATCGTCACGATCTCGCAGGTGCGCCTGTGCTCGTTACGTAACACAGTCGGAGTGATGCCCACGACAAGATTGTAATTACTAAGCCTAATGAGGCTGAGACGCGATCGATGATCGCTCGTAATTCGGTTCGCAACTTCGACACAGAAGCAATGTGATACACGGGCCGGATACGATCGAAGACCACAGTCACAGAAATCCAGGACACAATCTCAGGTCGAATCAAACTCACCCTTCGAGCAGGAACTCGAACTATTTTTCATACAGGAGGTACGCTTACATTTTATAAAACATTTTAACCCTCGCACGTTCCTCAGGGTGAATATTCTTTTGCATACTGTAAAATTATTTATCCCTTCATGTCTACGTCGAGAGATGTGTTTCTCTAAAATGTGACGCTATAAATGAGACATCTCTAAAATATCAAACACAGTCAAGCTTGAAACATTATCTGATCGTAGAACAGTTTCTTATATTTAATTTGATAAATAATAATATAGATTGTCCGCACTCCTCAAGCAAATTAATTTCTATGTACCTGAACGTGTTTTGAGAAATACAGCAGGATTTCAAACAATGAAATCCAAATCCTCATATGGAGCAATAAATCCTTTAAATCGTATTATTGCTAGCTCAACACACATTTTATAATAATATTGATTTTTTCAATGGCACGTTACAGGCATTCAAAATGAAATTGCGCTGTACTATTCGTTAATAGTACCTATATTTGCTTAGTTTCGCGCTGTCCATGATTATGTGAATTTTAGATTAAGACTTAAGATTAAGATTCTTTTCTGTCATATTAAATAATACTGCATACATTTGTATAAAAGGACTTGTGTTGATTTAACGTGTACAATAAGAATTGGTGAATTGTTTAGTCTCTTTTATACAGCTACTTTTGAGGCTTAATGATGAAGATCACTGAAGAGAAAAGGAGGTGCTTAAATTGGGAGCACTCAGTCCTAAGTATTCGAATCAGAGACCTCCCTAATCTACATATAGACCTGAGCCAAAGGATTACCGGATCCAAGGACACAAGACACTCTCTCCGGATCGAAAGATCTCTGGGTTTCAATCTATAGATCCAGGAATTCTTTAACTTGTTAGATGCAATCGTTCAGACACGAGGTCACCGGCTACGAAGGATTTCTGAATTAGATCTTGTGTCTAGGCTCCTCAGCTTAGATCTACGAATCCGTGGATCTTTTACGTAGGTTGTGCAAGGAATGTGGAACAAGGTTCTCCAACGGGGGTCTTCAAAATTAAGACGGTTATCCCCTCTCCGATATAAAACTCGATAGACGCGAACGATCGCCAGTATTGAAACGAAATCGCGATAAAATTGATCGCAGCAAGATCGACAGATTAAACGCGGATCGTGCTGGGAAGAAGAAGTACCTCAATGGTAATTAACTAGTTCTTAGCAGCTGCAAAGAGGATGACCCAGCTCCTCTGACGGCGTTGACCCCGCGGAACCGAGATGCGAGTCAGAGATACTAGAACGGCTAATTAAAACGTAGGTAATGCGAGTCCGAGGGATTTTCCTTTGGTCATCGGTGTCTGAGGATCATTAAACTTATTCCTCGGTCTTCTATGATTCTAACTAACTATTATCAGCGGCACGAACGGCTCGCTTCCTAATGGTGCCTATTTATCGAATGATCTAACAAATTCCACGAGAAACCATTTATTTCGAAATCTTTTTCTCAACGGCGACGTTGATAGGTGACCAATCAATTAAACAGTCAGAGACCGCGAGGTCGATGCAGGAATAACGACACACAGTTTCTTAAGTACCGCGGATAGAAGCGCGGCCGAGAGGCACAGGCATTCTTGGTCGCTACTAAAAATGGTCTCCGTCGAAACGGGGAGAATATTGAAAGCGGACGGTCGATGATTTACAGTCGTCACGTAAATCTTCTCAGCTTCGAAAGGGCTTCGATGGGTATCTTAAATCCTTTCCGAAGCCCGGACGGCAGGCGGACGCGCGAGGTACGTGCTCTTAGGGGCTTAAACGTCGTTTCGGGCGAGGTTGTCGCGTCGCGTGTATCGCGCACGGAAATCAACTTTGACAGGTCCCGGGTGCCTAAAAACGCGGCTTCTATTTTCGGGAGAAGGGACCGGCGAGGAAAGCCGCGGCGAACGTATTTTTAAGGCCCGGCCAGAGGAGCCACGTCGGCCGTAGTATTAGCGACAGATGCGTACCCCGAAGAGCCAATTTAACGGTTGCCACAAAAGCGAATCGAGCCGAGCCGGAGGATGCGTGCAGCGACTCCGAGGTCGCGCGAAGAGAGCAAAACGAACACCGTTGAAGGAAGAAGAGGGAGGGGGGGGACGCACGAGGGGGAACTGCATTAAATCTCACCCTCTTCTGGCACCCTTGCCCCTATGCACCGCGTCGTGTGACGTGTATCGGGCTCACAAAAGGAACCGACCTGATCCGCGACCTAGAAGGGACCACGTACAGGGTGTCCCCTTTCAAACGATCCTCGTGGTCCACCTTTGCTCACGGACCCGGGAAAACTGAAACGCGTCATAGACAATGTTCTCGCGGCTAACTGCGCACCTCTCAGTTGACTTCTTTCCCGGCGAGGGGAGAATTTTTCGAGAAAATGATTCTCCGGTGAGAACTTGGGGTGCGACACCTTGAGAGTTTACTAAATCGCGTGTTTGCGCAGATGATACGGTGGTGAATGGATTTCCCATTCGTAAGGATTTATTGATCATTTTCCTGTAGTCTGTTGACAATTTCGTAGCAGTTTTATTCTACATATTCTTGAACATACTTCCTTGAGATGAACATTGATATAGAACAGAGGTATTCAATTATCGATCGTAAATGTTGTTTGATAACTCAGATTGTAATTTCTTATCGGCGCCACGGTTCCATCATTATATGTTACATACTGTAATTTTTATATAAATGCTTATTCCTCAGCGATATACATCGGTGGTTCACTAAGTGTGAACCGATTTTGATGATAAATCCTGTTGCATACAGTTAGCGGGTTATTTCTAAGTTATATGATGTCACCCATAAAAGGAAAGGAACGTTTCGTCCTAGACCCAATTGATATAGAACAGCCGCTCAAATTGCATTGAACTTCCTGTATCTGAAGCCACAGCTTTGAAATCTGAGGAGCTACGATCATAGTGTAAATATTACCTATCAGTTGTCAACGTGTCGATCAGAGATCGCGAGCGGTGTTCTGGGAACGACGAAAAATTTGCTCCGTAGTGGAGGAATCTGAAATACATATTGAATCCCTTTTCCCACGCGAGGCTGCTCCATAGCTTCCCACCGGTTGTCCGTCAAACTTCTAGCATGGATCTCTCATCGAAAACACTCTAAACACTGGCGTGCACGTGCACGCACGGGCCCCGGGGTTGGAGGACCAGAATACGTACTCGCGGTTGACCTATCCCGACCCAGCCCTTTGTAACGTCGACGCGTCGTTGCAGCGCTGGAACGTCGAGGATGTGTCCCCCTCCCCCGATCGCCGAGGGGAAGCACAATGGCATTGCTCGCGTGCAGAGATACGCGTCCATTCTCGTCGCTCCCTCGAATAGATACGTTTTGCCGGGCGGCTGACGTGCACGTACACGCCTTCTACGGATCTCGACGGACGAAGGAACGCGTGGACCCGACGGCAAACAGAGAGACAGAGGGTGCCCGGTTTGTCTAGCGACCTCGATAGACCAGCAACCACGCACACATGTGAGATTTTTGACGTGGAGGGCGCTCGAGAGACGTGACCGGGCACAATGGGCACGCTGATTAGGAATTCGTAGAAATGTTTGGTGTACACACGGGAACCAGATCTTCCGAAACTCTCAATGATCGTCTTTGTTCTTTGTTGGGACGTTACCCTCCGTCAGGAGAAAATATTTAACCCCTTGCGCCGCGAGGTCTATTCACAGACAATGCCTAAGCACACGACTTCGTTTCCACAGTAGCTCGTCGCTGACTATTTTGCGCAGCAAGCACGCGCGAAGCTACACCGAGTAGAGGAAGTCAGTATTCTTGGAAAATTTCGTAAATCTATCTTCCACGTTCTTGAATGTTCTTGAAACTGTTCGTACCGTTGTATACCAACGATAAGATTTTCTCTAGCATTAGTAATCACTCGTGTAATCTAAGCGTTTCAGTTCGTCATGCTATCTAGTATTATTCATCCTTGAACTTCATCCCCATGATTCATCCCTTACTAATCATTACATGTAAAATATCCCCTACTTTACAGGACCACAAAACCTATATAATATATCTTTTGCTGAATTCGTCTTCTCGCGGGCATTCTCTTTATCATTCGCTTCTGTTCAGTCTTTACCGGGTGTAGACGACTAACATCTTCCGTATTACGTCTGTAGTTTGTATTTCGAAATTGTACCGAATTAAATATATATTGTGGGAAATCTCGCATATTAACCCTGACACGCTCCTCAGAAATAGTTGCACAAAAGATTCCACGATACTTTCCCACCCATTTTTGCTTCACACATTAAACTAATAAATTTCGCTTCATCTACCCCGTCACATTTTAGAGTACGCGCACAGTGCATCCGTTTTCGTCCGATTTGGCCAACGTCCGACGTTGTGTCACTTTCCGCACGCTTGAAACAAGAGACAGATGCGTCGGACGTCGGCCGAATCGGACGAAAACGGATCCACTGTGCGCGTACCCTTAGAGAAACACGTCTCACAATACAGATAAATAGGAAACAATCATTTTAAAGTATGTAAAAAAATAGTAAATGGGTGAATCTTCATCTTGAGAAACGTACGAGGGTTAAGAGCGGATTCCGCGAGCGCGGCTCGGAGGTAGCATATTGCAAACAACCCGGAGGAGATGCCCTTCATGTAGAGCGGCATACCGAGAACCCATCGAGAAGTTCAAGTCCGAACAGCTCGGTGAAGAAAAAAAAAAAAAAAAGACACGCAGGTTCGCCGTCTAGCGATTCTAACAGCCGGACGAGCATCGAGAGAGACCCGAAACGTCAAGAAAGCGTGTGTCCAGGGGAAGCATGCGGATCACGCGATTTCTCGAGGTCGCCGCTGGCGGCCCGAGTCCCGTTGATCAAAGCCGGCATCCTTTGACGCCGGCCAATCCGCGGTACGTACGAATTTAAAGGATTTCGTGAAACTCCGTCGAGCAGACGGGAGAAAGAGAGCGCGCGATAGAACGACCGGATCGCGTCGTTCTCCCTCTCTCTCTCTCTCTTACCCTCTCTTACTCTTACTCTTGCTCGCTCTCTCGGAGCACAGCTTGAGGCAGGATGAAGACGTCCAGAGCTTCGTGGCAGCTCAAGGTCTGCCACTTCTCCCTTCTCCTGGGAACGCTCGCTGCCCTCTCCTCCGCGGCTTGATCTCGCTCTTTCCTCTTTCTCGTTCGGATTCCTACCTCTTCGGGGTCCGGCTCTCGTTGTCTCTGACCGTCTTTCTTGCTCTCCCACACCCTTCGTTCCTCTCGTTCTATCGGTTCGTGCCGCCCTCGGCGGTTCGGCGTTCGCGGGACGAAGACCGCGATGGAGAAAGAGGAATACGGGGGTGGGGGGGACAGGCACCGGCGAAAGGGTGAAAAGGACGAGCGAAGGTGAGCAGGCGGAGGGAACGAGAGGGACGATGACTAGCAGAAAACAGGGAGGGGGCAGGAACCCAACAGACTGAAATAATAGGTTGCGCCTGCGCGCTCATTAACCTTTATACCCCGGCTGGCTACAAGTACCACCGACCTTCTTCGTCTCCTTTCTTCTTCCCTAAGCGATACGTGTCTTATGCCCTCCACCGAACCCCCTTTCCGCCTCGGTAGACGATACGTGTGTTTGCTTTTGCCATGATCGGGCACACATGAGCCGCCGATTTCTGCCGTTCGACTCTCTCTCTCTCTCTCTCTCCTTTTCTCTGTCTCTTTCGTTCTATAGCTCTCTGTCCACCTTTTTTTTACTCTCTCACCACCTTTTGTCGGGACCCGCGCCCGAATCGGTGAGCTGCCCCGATCCCACCCAGCGGGCTCACCTTGAACACAGGATTATGACGCGGACACGCCGCGGGAGTCGCGAGATTTTCGGGGGAATCTGTCCGAGCCGAATCCCAAATTGAGACGTTCAACGGACCGGTGCATGGCCGGCTCGCGGCGGCCTGAACCTTGCCCAGGTCATTCGAGATTCGCTAATGATCCTGCGGTCACTATGTGTGGTAACCGGAGACCTTCGCAGGACATTTTCTTGCCGTGCGAACACTCCGCTGGTTCTTTTATTGCTGTCGTTTATGGAGCTGTGTTAACTCCTTCCGTAGCGCACTGTGACTGACTAGTTTAACGGACTAAGAGTCTTTGATAAAGGTTTTATTTATCTATATATGTAAAGAAAGCATTTCTTTAATTTGAATTTTGCCGCTCGCTTACTAACGTGGCCAATGATAATGAGATGAAGGAATGAAAAAGACAGATAATAGCATTCAAGTGAATCTGGATGGAGTAATTTGTGCAATCGAACATAAGGGAATTGATATAAAAGGGTAGAATAGATTTTAATGTCGTTTCTCTTTATTACAGGTAGGATAAGTAATGTACATAATTAAGAGATATAAATTAACCTCTTTATATTACAGAAACTGAATATCGTTTATTGTTGACCGTGTCAATTCTTACAATAGAATTATTATCATTACATATAAAGAACAATTAAATACTGTTCGTTGGTGAGCGCATCACTTGAGAACGATTTGGCTAATTTCTTTTAAAATAATGTTTGTAATAGTCCGAATAAGGCTGTTAGAAAATTCAGGACAAAACGAAAGTGCTTTTTTCTATGGGATTTTTGTATGGACTCAAATTCATTGAAATTTGGACAGAATAACGTCTGTCGAATCAGTTATTATTTAAATAATTTAGTCTTCATAAAGTATTCGGTAAAACTGAAATATATGAACTATTGGAAATACCCTGCAGCCCCTACGCAATTTCGAAAGGAATTCGGTAAATTGCCAACCGAGAAGATTAAAATATTAGCATAAACAACCAAGGACACAAAATTGCTAACACTGACACGTGTCCATCATGCAACATGTCCTTGCTCCAGGCACACGGATCAACAATGGACGAAATTAGGTGAAAGTGTTCGTCCTTCGATCTTCGCCAATTTGTTGTCGAAGGCCACTACAATTTTATTCTTTTTTAAATAAACGAGTCAGTCGTATACGTGTCTGTACCCATAAACGGCACTTTAATGCTTCTCATATCATTCAACTTCATCGTTTAACCTAATAAAAATGTCTGAAGTCTGAATTCTAAACGAATCGTACGTTCTACAGCAATTTGATTTCACTGCGTCAGGGAAGAAACTAAGTTTGGGAGAACGTGGGACGGGCACGAGGGTTAGAAAGGAACCACTTTGGACACCACTTTCGACAATAATAAATTGCATCCGATAGGAGCAGTCTTTTCGAGAGCGTTGCAGTCAATTAGAGAGCTCTCCAAAGAAAGCGAAATGACCGACGAAAGGGATTCTGCGGCGAAACGAGGCGAAAGCGAAGCGATTCGGAGTTTCGATGGCGAAGATAATTCGGAATCGACTCTAGTTCGGCGACGGCCGGGCATAAATTAACACCCGGGTGTGCGGCGAGTGTCGGTGGCTGCTTTGTTCCAAATTTAAAGCACGCCCTCGAGCGCTCACCATTAATTCCGGCGGTCGGGGGCCAGGCGACTCGCGTCGGTTGATCTGGATTTTTCGAGTCACCGGAATCCGTTTGACCGGGCTCCGTTTCGGAATTCTCGAGAGAGGTAGAGAGAGAGAGAGAACGAGGTAAGGCGAGGCGCGACTAATGCGATCGCGGACGGTTCGAAGACGGTTCTGGGGACGGTTCGGGATTGGTTCGAAAGAGGGTTCGTCGGGCTTCGCGATGGGGCGCGTGTGCGTGGCCGAAATGCCGGAGATTATATGCGCGTAGGAGCCGGTCAGACCCGAGGGCGGTATCGTCGTCGACGAACGACGTGTTTACGGATTAAAACGTTTCGTTCCCGTCGGCCTTCTCTTTTCGGGGATTATGAGCGTTTCGATGTTACGGGCTGGCCCAACGAACCAGCTCCTTATACCGTCTGTCGTTTCGACTGACAAACGTCCGATCCCTTCGGATCAGCCGACTGCTACGGATTCGAGGAACCTTTCCCTTAATCGACGAAAACGAACACCACCGAATCGATCTTAAAACTTTCAACGACCGGATCAGCCGAGAAGCTCGCCGTTTCGGCGCACCGCGAAATTCTCCTCGCTAATAAGGCCCCGAAGATCATTGGATTTAGTTTATTCTTCTCGATCGCAAATTTAGATAATTAAAATTTTTTTAAATGTTATCGGCGCCAGGTTCGATCATTTTCAGAAAAACAACAAATGTGCAATTATTATATGTTTCTAACGTTTCGTCAGACGCAATAATGATTCTTTGAAAAAGATCCACATCGGGATCGAAACGTTAGAAACATATAATAATTGCACATTTGTTGTTTTTCTGAAAATGATCGAACCTGGCGCCGATAACATTTAAAATTTTTATTGGATTTAGTGTTCGGCGCATGCACGTTATCGATATTATTTCTTCTGCGAACTTCGATTCAGCGAAGTTACTTTTCTCTCGCCATAAAAGTGTCTTTAATGTGTCTCCCACCTTGCAGCAGATGCTTGAAATCTTTATCCTACTACGTAATTAAAAAAGTAATTAGAACAGTCTGAGAAGCAACGAGGAACATGAACGACGCGTCGACCGTCGGAGAATCTCGACGACGAAAGAGATAACGAGCGAATCTTGTTCACCACATTCCGTAATCCCCATTCTCATAGGAGGTATGAAAAAAATCGGCGTAGTTGATGCGGCTAGAATTTTATGGAAGCAGATTGTAGGATGTTGGGAGCGCGCGGGGAACCCGACGATGGATATTTATCTACTAGATCGACGGTAAATGTCTTGCGGAATATCCTGCGGACGCAGAAACGGCGCTGTCGGAATGCTCGCTCGCGAAATTTATGCGACTTCGGCCGGGCTTTCTCATTCCGCAGATTTTCCTCGCGCGCCCCGGCAAGATTCATAGCTGACTCCTAGCGCGAACACGACTATTCCCAATTACCCGTGGAAAATAACTATGTGAGAATATGAAAATAACTCATGCGAGAGACTGTCACGGTTTCTTGCGAGAACTTTCGTTCGTGAACGGTAAACGGTTCAACTCCGTCTGTAGAACACAGGATCTTCTTAAATGAATTTTTCGCAAAATAAAACATTCATCGATACCAACGAACTCGTCTACACGTGTCACAATACGCACGAGCAAAAGTGTCTAGCCCAATCCGATCGATCGATCAACTCGATTCAACTAGTCCACCATGTTGCTCCTATTGGCATGTCAGCCATCGAGACAAATAAAGAACAAATCAAAACCTTTTTATTTTCCTACCAATCCCTATCGACTTCCACCGATAGCGGTCCTGCCAAACTCTCCGCAGGCCTCCCGATCAGCCACAAAAGAAATCAACCGATCTCCGGATCGATCGATTCAATCGTCCCTCGATAGTTCGATCGGGGCGCAGAATCAATCACGAACCACCGGCTCGTCGAGATTCCTCGATCGTTTATCGTTATCGTCTATCGTTCGATCGTTATCGGAGAGGGGTTGGGAAGCGCGAAGACACCAGAAGAGGGAGAGAGAGCCGGGTTCTGTAGTCGGGTCTCGGTGATCCGGGCGCGTTCCACGGTGGCGAAATTCGTAAGGATTTGATCGATTCCAGCTATCCCGAGAACCGACGAGACAAAGGAGGCGCGCGCGGTAGGAAGCTGATCGCCGCCGGTCCGTTTCGTACGCTCTTTGCCTGCGCGCCTCCACCTGACAGAGGCCCACAGATTTATCACCGTGCCTACCCGAACCAGATATCATCTCGCCTCCGCCGTCCTCGTGTCCCGTCATACGTAATCCCGCCGCTCCGACAGCTCATCTATTTATGTGGCATTTCTTTTCTCATCCCGCTCCCTTCGCCTTTTCTTACTACTCGGCCCGAACCCCTCCTCCTGCCACCGCCTCGCCACCCCCTGCCAGGTACTGAACCCTTTACCCGTCCCTCCAATGTCCTCCGATCTTCCTCGAGACTATGCCAATGCCCCATTCCTCAGGAAATTCGGTTCACCACTTTTCTACCTTTTCTTTTTTATTTTAGAAAATCTCATATGAGATTTATTACAACATAATTACAAAACAGAAATACACTACATACAATACAGAGTAACTTTTCTACCTTTCTTGCATCGTGACTACAATTGTTTAATACCCCGTATACGATTTTCTAACCAGTAGTTCTTAAAGGAAAAATTCTTATCGATCGAAAATTGAAATATAAAATAAGAATGTGTTATCGGCGCTAGGTTCGATCACTTTTAGAAAACAACAAATATGCAAATTAAATATTCAAATTTCTCAACGTTTCGATCCCCATGTGGATCATTATCAAGAGACAAAAATTTTTGCGTCTGAAAACAGAAAAATAATAATACAGATTTTGAAAAACAAAATTAATATATATTAGGTAATATAACACAGCCATTATAATTACCAAGAATTAGTAAAAATAACTACAAAAAAAGGAAGAAAAATAAAATACATACTTGCTGTGAAAAAAGAGGACAAAAACTATGAAACACATATTGTGAGGTACAAATCAGCTAACCCATAGCTAGCAGAAATGTAACTGAAGCCAGAATATTAATCCAGTTACTGGCTTAAGCCAGTATCTTAAGCCAGAACTAGATCCGAAGGCCTAAAGAGCTTAAATAAAAATAAAAAAAAACTAGATCCGAAGAGGATTTCCTATCAGTCATAATCAAAATGTACAAGTTGCGGAGGAAAATGACAAGCCAGATGGATCCTCGGACACTTTGACGGACCCGCGCGTGACATTAAGTATTTTGATGAAAGTTGTTGTCACACGTCAATCCTGAATGGTTCTCCATTTCGGTTACAGATAATATTCCGTGGGTGTGTCCACCGTGTAGCGTTGATAGAGATCTTTATATTTCATCGTAAACCGGTGTAAAGGAAATGAAGGAAACGATCAGTTCATAGAGATTTGACAGTGCGTCTGCTTTGACTAATAGATGTCCCCAGCCTCCCGAGAGTCATCATCAATTTTATACTGACACTGTACAACACTCCGTTGCCCGCGTGGATTCTTCCTGTCCGAGCAGTGGGGACAATCTACTAGAGATCCCTATTTCACGTGTATCTAAATACATATGTACACGTGTATTTCACGTACACGTACTCCAGTACGTGTCATTTTAAGTACACGGGTACACGTGCACTATTTTACGTATATATATAAATGCACGTGTGTTTACGTGTTTTAATTTGTTTGAATTTTTAGGATACAGTTATTACTTTTCGAAAGAAAAATAGGGGTATACGTAAGTTAATATCAATGTTTTAATTATTATACGAATTCAAATGAAGATCCATTAATACACGTTATTTAAATATACATACAAATATACATACATTAAAATTCAATATACATACATTTCGTATTTATATTATATACATACATACGTAATTCAAATATACATACGTCAAAAGGACACGCACTGAAGTACGTGTATTTAAATACACGTGTTTTATTAATACACGTACAAAACCACGATCTCTACAATCTACTACCAGGATAGACAAGCTCGATTTTATAAGGAGAAGAGATTCCCGTGTTCGTGGCACGGTGGAACCTGAGAAATTAATTCCTGCGAGATTGCTGTAACCATAGAAAAATCGCTGAGTGTTTTACGAAACGTGTAATCAATTTTATCGCCATATTCGATCGCGTTTTAAATACCTGATAATCTCGGGAACAATCTCTAATTCGTTTTCCAGCGAGCTAAAGGCAACAGCAACGAGATAAAACGTTTGGCAACATGAAATTTCGTGATGCAAGAAGAATTTGGATCAGGCTGTTCCGACAAATTCCTTTTTCGCGGGATATTACGCGTTTCCGCTGTCTGTTCGCTGTGTCGAAACGAACACGGTCCACTTTCACCGGCGCGGCGGTCGAGCACGTCGCCGACGAGATACGTTTCCGTTAAACGCCGTCATCTTTTTGGCGTCGTTTCACGATCGGACAGTTATTAAGTCGAATCGTTTCTGCGAGTGGCTTGTTGCCCGGTCTAATCTTGATCGAACGCGAATATGTAGCCGGGGAAAAAGAAGAATTTATTGCGTACTCGAGGCACTCGAAGCCGAGCACGGTGGTGCAGTATCTCCGAAAGATCAGTTCGAATATGAGATATCGCGGCGCACGGTCGTTAAAGATGGCGGCGTTGGTAACACCGTGGAAACAGGTAGCCGTCGGCCTTGCCGGAAACAATGTCGAGACGATACCGCGGCAGTTAGGTTCGCTTTAACAGCAGCCGAGAGCATCAAAAAAAAAAAAACGCGGACTGTTACACTTGTCGAAACGTCATAAAACACACGCGACTCCGATATTAATGGGCCGCGAGACGTGTTCCCCGAGCCAATAAAGATTAGGAGCAGCCATTATGCGACCGGTAACAACATTCTTCGTCGCCGGACTCTCTGTCAGCCGTGTCTCTTCATGTTTTTCTTAATGAGCCGCGTAATGGCGGCCGTGTCACGGCTGATGGCTTACAAATGATTCGATGCGCCCGATCGTTCGTCGAGGACTTCGAATTATACGGACTGATCCGACGAATCAGGTGTGCCGATCGAGCACCGACGATGATATTCTAATTAATCGGCTCGGTTATAATTATGGAAACTAGTCTCGAGAAATTCGTTTCCAATTAAATGCTTCCAAATATTTTCGAGTAAAGATCAACGAACACAGGGAAAATGTACAATTTCTGTCGGTATTCCTGATCACACACATCAACGTAAAGTTGAGTTTCATAACGGTTGGTAAGACAGAGAGAGAAATACAAGATTAACGGATAGATCATATCGCTTCATCATAATGTATTATTCTACTTTATTATTCTACTTATAATTATTAATAAATATATATATAAAGAAAAGTGTTTCTCCCAATCACTCTCTCGAACAATTTCTCATTCGTTATAGTGAAGCGAGGCATTGATTAATCGAGAAATACGCTGCATCGATTTCAAGCATGAAAAAATCTTGGTACAAGTCGAGCAGAGCCGAGGCGGTACCGGAAATAGGGGAAACCAGGATTCCGAGTCGTTTATCGGCGAGAAACGGAGTATGAAAAATATGCGTCTCGATCTGCATATCCGGGTACACGTTCCTAGCGTTCCCTATCTCGACCGTTTCCGTGGAATCTACGAATTTCCTGTCGAAATGGAAGGTTTTCCTCTCGAGGAAACGGACGAATTTTTTAAGCAAATTAATTGGGTGGAGAAGACGAGAAGGTCGCGGACGAGTTTCATTCCATGAACGTCGCTCACGTGCTAAATCACTTAATCTGTCGGGGATCTTCGACGTTAGCGATCGCTGCGCTGTCCCTCCCGTTTAGCATCAGAGGATGCCGGCTGTCTGTCAGATTTCTGACGATGAATCGCGGTCCAAGAGAGACATGCCTTCGGTGCCGCGGTGATGATAATCGCAAAGTTACGGATAAATTCAGCTTGTGTCACCTGGGAACCGTTCGGAAGGATCATCGACGCGATCGACGAGATCGGAATTCTTTCTGAAACGAGCTAGCTAATTTCAAATAATGTTACGAGATCGTTAGAACATCATTAAGCAAAATACCATTATGAAATTCCTGAGGTCCTTAGAATTCACAAGAGAGTTTAGCATGTGTCCGTTGATGAAGATTGGACGAGACATTAACTTATCAATTTGCGATGGTCGAGGCCCGTAAACGGACACTTAAGTGCAGCGCGTTCTTCGAATCTAGGAAACGTTTTGGATCGGCAAAAAACCGAACGAGGATGTTTGAAAATAATTGAGAGGGAAAAAGGAGATTTCAGTGGTAGCTAATGAAGATCCAGAATCAACTGGTCGTCCATGAGTCGTCCTGTACATTCGAATCACATTTCTTCGTTAGGCTGAAGGCCATTCGCATTCCTCATTGTCCAGTTCCCCGAGACGGAGCGCATCCTTTAATTAATATTCTCCGGGTCTAGCTCTCTGCCGAGTTTAATTACACTGTTGGACTCGTTTTTTGTCGCGCATCGTAACACGAGGGAAGGTAGAGGAGGGGGGGCTGGTGTACGCGGCACAGCAAGAATCAAAGGGACCATTATCTCGTTCTTACCCACTTTCGCGAGTAGCAACTGCACAAGGCCCCGTACGTAGTGTTGTTGCACGCCGGGGCACGTGCATTTCCTACGGTCGCTGAAACGCGGGGGACAGCCGCATTAAGTCGACGGTATACCGTAATCAATGTCGGGGAACGCGAGCCGACAAACGATAATAGTCGCTCGAGCGGATCGAATAGACCGAAACCCTATTCACGAACATCTTATTTTCCGCGCGTGATACCGACCGTGCCGACCAACGGAATCGCAACGACAGATCCAAATCACTGGTCTGCTAGCTAGCGAGCCAGTAAACCTTGATAGGAGCATTTTTTTATTATAGAAAATCTCATATGAGACTTATTTCAACATAATTGAAATACAGAATAGAATACAGGGAAAATAAAAATTTACAAAACAGAATAGGATACTGAAGATACATGAATTTTTTAATAGCAGCTTTGATCGATTGAATTGTTCAAATTCGAGATTCTAAAACTCTTTATTACTCGAATATCATGCAATTTTTAGATGTTCGTTACAGCCAACTGGTTGGCTCTCTTTTTTTATTACTATTCGTTATTAAAACGATTTAAAAGGTAACTCTTTAGCAAGTATGTAATATTTTCTTCATCTTTAATTCATGTATATTATTTATATTTATTTTGAGCATCTTGAAACCCTACTGGGTTTATTTTGCTTTACATGAATAATTCATGTATATTACATACTTTTCAATATATATAATTTTTCTTTGGTTTTTTCTTTTTTTAGACGCAATTTACCTTTTATAAAGTTTCAAACTAGAACCGAAACTTATTTGCAAAATAGCTAATTGATTAAAAATTGATCGAAACTGTTGCGCCGAGAACATTAATTTAAAAATTATTAAATATCTGCGATCGATATAATTGATTATTTAAAAGGTAACTTGTTAGTATCGTGAAATATTTTACACTTCGGAGCGCACATTTCTTTCACACAATGACGAGTTCTCAATATTTTTTACTGCTAAACACAAGCTTCTTAATCAACTGCGACGTTTAATTTCAACACAAGAACGCAACATACACTGGAAAGTCTTTCGGAGTGCATATACATACTCTCTGCCTTGAATTTAAGAGTGAATGCTGCAGTCGAAGATTCCCTGCTGTTTCCCGGCAACACGCGATGCGCACTCGAAAACTTGTGGGTGAAAGTGTTCCCAGATGTTCCAAGGGTTCAAGGGAAGGGAACCTTTCCTTATACAAATTGACCGTGTCGAAGCATCTTTATGACCGAACCGTAGGTTCTGGCAATTGTCAAGATTGTTGGCCGTGCTTAGGGCTCACTGTATGAGGTATGAAAATCATGTTCATAGGATTTCTCAGTGTTTCCAAGCGAAAGAGCTTCATAGAAGAGATTGTTCGTATCGATAGATAAAATTTCATTCAGTTCTGAATTCGTTAACATCGCCAACGACCATATCACGCTGCAATAAACCGGTTCTCGTCCGATCACCGAAGTTAAACAACGTTGAGCGTAGTCAGTACTTGGAAGGGTGACCGCCTGGGAACACCACGTGCCGTTGGCTCTCCCTCTTTTTTTTACTTTGCTTTCTTCCATAATTTGTTTATTTTTTTAAATCGTGCAGCAATTGGATAAAAACATATGTATGTTCCTTATGAATACGTTTCCCTTACTTTCGGTATTCTCTATAGAATACAAACATTTTTAGGATCGATCATAAATAACTCAACAATCTTGTCACACTACGCTGCCAGAAGATTGACTATTCAATGCTAATTATACACAAGTTCTGCACGACTGATTGGCCGTCGAGAGCGTGACTTTCTCGATTAACTGCGGAGCTAATCAATACCTGTGACTGGTAAATTGTGGTTCATTGTTAACTCGCTTAAGGCTGCTTGCCAATTAGTCGTATCTCCGGGTTACCAATTAGAATTACCGATACTTTGAACTTGCCACGGTACGATCGCTTTCCTCCGCATCGTTCCAACGCAAGAACCTCACCAAGATGATCGAAACTCTTACGTATCTCGCGTGACTGGGAGAGCACGCAAAGCAACCAGAAACTATCATCATTTCCACAAAACGACGACTCTACTAGATCGTCAGTTTACCAGAATTGTGAACGAACGAACGATCGCAATTCCCTGGAATTGAAGTCTAGAACGAAGTAGACGCGAATCAATTAATCCTCCATAAAATTCGCGAACACCGATGCAACCTCCGTTTACCACTTCAAACCTCTTATTCCCCGTAACAAATTTTCAATCTCTCCTTCCGTCGGGCTAATTACAATCGCTTGGACGCCGACCTGTTCATGCGTAGCGTAACAGCCGTGGAGCGGAGAGTGCCGGGTATCCCCAGCATCTCCATTACATTGTAAACGTCTCGAGACAGCTTTGATCGCGGAACGGTCTCAGATAAGAGCCGGCAAAAGTCGTCGGGGACTCGGCTTGCCGGAATCGCGAGCGTTACGATCGACGGTGCACTTTTATAAACTCGTTACTGCCGGACTGTATCGCGTCGCGATCGCCGCGTTAGGGTATCCGCAATGGTTTCTGAGTTGGCGCACGGGAGGCGAGCATTAAGAATCCGGTTTCTGAATTCGCATCGACGATGATCCGAGCCCGACGACGACGTCGGTGTTGGCTTAATAATGTTGCCGACACGGAATCGTAAGTTTTGCGCGAGAGGATAAGAGGCATGGTCGCGGGACGCAGCTCGAGGAGAGCCGAGCAGAGGAGGTCTACGCAACGGAGAGGGGCGACGATGCTCGAAGAGGGCCAGGGGAAGCGGAGATCGCGGTGAAACGAGGGAAAGAGGAACCTGTTATTTCGGCGAGGCTCGAAGCCGAGGCGAGATTACACGCTGTCACACACCGTTCCTCGTCCGAAGCCTTTCGGCTGGTCTTGCGCGTCTCCACCCAGTCGATCCTCTCTACCTTTCTTTCTCGCTGTTTATCTCTCTCTCTCTCTCTCAGCTCTTTCCTGACGGCGTTCAAGGGGGAGACGAAACGCGGACGGCCGATCGGCCAGCATCCCGACGTCTTATTCGCGCGATTATCATCGCTCGTCGATTTGCGTTTCGTGGCCCCCTGATCACGCTGCTTACCGCTTAATGCGGCCGTCTCTCGCTTTTAACTGATCGCTTCGTATACACCCGTGTACACACACACACGTGCACGGTCCGCCTCGGGTTAATTATATTTCCTACGGAGCTCGCGGAGGGCTCGCGAACGACCCGATCCAGTTCGTTTAATCGCAATTAACGCCCGTTATCGACGCCCGGGACCCATTCTCTCTCGCTCTCTCTCTCTCTCGCTCGCCGCGACAAGTCGACGAACTTTGCATCCGCCAGGAGAGAGCCGATCACTCGGCGACTCGTTTGCCGAACGCGACGCGCGTGTCCGATGCTCGGTCCCGCTCTTTACGGGGCATCGATGCGATTTTTTAATTTGAATGAGGTACTTTGAATAACGACGCCTCTTAAGCGTCCCCGGTTTTACTGGCCCTCTGCGGTGCATCGATTCGTATCGGGCCCGCTCGCCGGAGCTGCTACGCTTTTCGTTTTTGCGGACGGCTGGTGACTTCGGAGAATCGGCCGATCGAAACTCGCCGAACGACTTCCTGTTTCATATTTTTGCGAAAGAACAGTTTGTTTGTTCACCCGGGCTAGCCACTTCTCGTTTTTTTTTTTTATTATAGAAAATCTCATATGAGATTTATTACAACATAATTACAAAACAGAAATACACTACATATAATACAGAGTATGAAGATTACAAAAGAGAATAGGTTTCTTGTAGAAATACAGATGTTATAATATTAACATATGATTAAAAGGAAATTAAACGCTGAAAGAGTTCCGTTGTCATTGAACACTTTAGCCACCGGATATTGATTCAATTGTACTACGATTTATTTTCTGGAGGGAGTAGATAACATATTTTATCATTCGTAATTTTCTAGAAGAAGAAGAATACTTGTGTTTATTATATATAGGTTTCAAGCGAATTAATAACATACAGATTTATGATTACTGACTCGACGTTATAGTACAATGGCTTTTTGTATCTCATGGAGGAGTCCATTCCAAAAAAACTTGCTACATATGTACCCCTTTCAATTAATCCCATGATAAAAATCATTTGCACACGTTCACGGACCCAGTATATAATAATTACAATTTTTTTTATTATTATAGAAAATCTCATATGAGATTCATTTCAACACGATAGAGAATACAATACGAAAATAGTATATAATAACGAGCCAGTAAATCTGTAAGATCCTTTCTCCCCGATCCAAGATCAAGACTCCGATTGCCCCCGATCAAGTTCTCGAATAGATCAAGTTTGCCGTATCGTTTGAAGGCTATTTTCGCGAACGGTGACCGCAGAGAGGGAGCCGCTGAAGTTTCACTTGCTCTCGTTTCGCCAGCATCGTGAAACGAGGTATGCGCTCTCTAACAAGCGTCAGCCATGACAGCTAACCGCGTCGCGGGCATATCGTTATTACGCGTTACGTAAAGCTAGGGCTATCAGTGCACGGCAACAAATTACGATCGAAGCGACACGAACGATCTCGATAGCAGAAACACGGTAGCGATCCGAGCCGTCGACAAACTTATCGTCGCGTCATCGATACGTTATTACAGAGCGTTGTCGTCGTCGTTTGCCGATCGCCTAATCGTTTCTCGCTTGCGGACCGTGATACCGGATGAGATCATACATCAACGTCCCCGGGGCCCCCCGTCTCCGCGTTATTGTTTCGGTAGCGATAATTTCGCCGGGCCGAAATCTTGATTAAGACGGCAGGAGAGGCGCAGCGTGGGGGAACCGGCGGGCCCATATTTCACCGATCAATTCCTCTGTTCGGGCCCCGCAAACGACGCCGACCGCGTCGCGGGGGAGGGACTCTGAAAAATTACGTCTCGCTTCGCCAGTCACGCCGTCAAGGAGACACAGCCTGGCTGCTAGGGCTCGCTTTCAGTTTAATCTGACGCGAAACAATAGGAGAGAACGGACCAACGACCGACACTTGACCGACAATAATTATAATCAAATGATAATACCGCCTGAAATATTTATTTTACCTTCTCTCTGTGCACTGCTATTCTAATGTTAACCGTGTGCAGGGGGTAATACATTTTTGCAGTAAAATGAAAGAAACAATCTTTTTTTTTATATATTTTTTTAACGTCGATTTCAACTCTTTGCTAATGTTGTTTCGCGAAGGGATTTACAGTTTATTAACACTTTACCGACCGGAAGCTATTAATAGGATTTTCAATAATTTTGCTGTACTAAAAAAAGGATAGAAATTTTCTTTGACATTGCAATCTTAAATGAAACTATTAGACGACGTTATTGAGGGTGACTTAGTTAGTTCATACTAAATGCTAAATGAAAATTTAGCCATGTACCATACATTTTTCAAAAATATGCAATAATCACCGGTCGGTAATGTGTTAAGATAGGTTCCGAACCACCTTGGGCACCGCATAAATAATTCTATACTATTATTCAAACTATTCTTTACATTATTAAATACGTTGGAATCCAAGTAATTACTAAATGTTTCAATATTGTACGAGATGTTATATAAATTTCATAACCATAAAATGAGAAAAATTGTATATAATGGAATTATTCTAGGTTGGAAGAAATGATGTTCGTGATAAAATAGCTTCGAGTGCAAAGGGTCAGAGAGTACCTGGAATATTTCCAGAGGTGCGAAAGAAACAACTTGTCTGTATTTGTGAAATTTGCTTAACTTTTAAAAGATGAGTAATACGATACTTAAAATTTTGAAACATTATTCATACAATAATACGAATGTACCCCCTTGATGAACTCCAAAACGCATTCAGAAGTACATACAACCGAACCGCGTGACTCGAAGCTACGTTTCCTAAGACGTATAATCTCGGAAATCGCATGTACTCAATCAAAGTGTCATGCTTTTCGGATGCAGATATTTATTGCCCTCTCCGGACTGTATATCGTAATAAATGATACGAGGGTATTCACCTCCGCTGCGCGCCTTGGGTTTCTCAGCATCTACGCTGAAAATCGTACAAGTTTAACTACTCAAAACTTTTGAACCGCTGTTCCCCTAGGATTGAAACATCTGATTACCCAAGATAAATTGCAGCCTACATTTTCAACAATAACGCAATTTTTGGTTCTACCAATAATTTGTTCTTTTAAAAACACGATGACCGTGCGTGTTAAACAATATTCGACTGTATGCAGCAGGATAAGAGCCGCGTAATGTCATATTGTAAATGTAATTAAACTGTAAACTAGTGTATCTTTGTTAAAGCCGAAATAAACCTACAATAGGTTTCAGTGGCTCAATAAAAAAAAAAGAGAGCCGCGTAATGTCATATTGTAAATGTAATTAAACTGTAAACTAGTGTATCTTTGTTAAAGCCGAAATAAACCTACAATAGGTTTCAGTGGCTCAATAAAAAAAAAGAGCCGCGTAATGTGTCAAATTGAAGCTGCAAGGGTGAAAATCGGTAGCATTCGGACAATCGCGTCGATCGGAAGTGGACACGGTTTTCTGCGCGTCGGTTGGTCCACGTATCTCGAATCGGTGTGTCTTTCTTGCGAGCGCGGCGGTTCCACGATGACGACGATGATATCGCAGCCCGCCGATCCGCATGAATACCGAAGAATCAATCACCGTGGCAAGATCGGTGGCCCAGATACCGGTGTGGCCGCTGCACGATCTAGATTCGCATCGGTGGGCCACGCCATTGAAATCATAATAATGCTTCGATCCATTATTATATAGCAGGCCCCTGCGAACAGAATACAGATGTCGTCCGCCGCCGTGCCGCGCGGCTTCCATGCGAATGCTTTCGCGGTAATTGATCCATCTCCTCTCCGCTGTCGGCCGATTTATCAGGGTCGATGGTCGCCTCGAGGATCCTCGCGGACAATTAATAACCGAATTGCGTAACCCGGTGATCCTTTCGGATAAAGGCTTTCGGAACCGATTCGCTTGCTCTTTTTAAGCGTCCGAATTCCTCCGACTACGAGCTGACGGTCAAGAAACCTTCAAACGAAATCAGTCGGGTTCGAACCCCTTCAAACGATTCGGTCGCTCGCTTGTATCATTCCTCGACTGGAAGTCCATTCATTTTCTACTTCAGATATAGTGCACATTATTTTCAATTCGTTAAAAAGACAACATCCACTTTTATTTTAACCCTCATACGTTCCTCCGGATGGAGATTCATCCATTTACCTATTCCACATACTGTAAAACGATTGATTTCTTTTTGTCTGTATTGCCAAAAGTATTTCTCTAAAATGTCACACGATAATTGAAGCATCATTCGTAGATTTGAAATGTGAAGTAATAAGGGGTGAAATATTATTCTAGGATCTTTTATGCAACTATGTATGAGGAGTGTATCAGGGTTAAATATCTTTATTCTATAAAGATCTTCAGTCTACTTATAAGAAAAGACGCTCTACCGATGATTCAGCAACGGAGAACCTGCCGGACCCGATCTCCCAACGACGTTATCATTACCGCTACAATTTTATTAATACTACAAGCCCAAAGACTCGACTATCTGTTGCGAGCGGCGCAGAAGACGTGTTCCTTATCTAAGCGTTCGCACCTCTGGCACCGTGTTCCGTTCAGCACGACTAGACAACCTGTCGAAGTCATCGGATCCTGTCGACGACCGTATCATCGGGATGGTACAGTGTCGACGGAAATTTATTCTGCTAATGAACCCAAGTAGGAACACCCGGTACAGACCACGCGGATCGAAAAGGTGGCGCGTGGACCGGTTCGAAACCACATTCCCTCCACCCCGTGACAGAATTGCCGAATCATTTCGGTGCTGTTCCACTGTCAACGTTCGAGCACGGAATCCTTATCGACGGGGGACTCTCGACCGGCGAAACCGCACCTGAACGATACCTCGATATCGTACGCTCAATTAAGCGGTCATTGTGGCCGCTGAATGTGTCCGATTCTTCGGCCTCCTAAGAGATCGTTAGGCTAACGCTGCGCGCCGTTAAGAGGGAGGATGATGAACTCGTGGTCGACGGAATGTTATTTCAGATGGCCGAGTGTATCGGAGGACACGTGAGCACGCTATCACGATCCCAGTGGTACGTGCCAGTCGTGTTTTTTGCTGATGCGCATCGTAATGGCGCTTCCTGTACTCGCGGATCACTGTGATCGAGATTTATCGTTGACCTACACTCGTGAGGGAATACAGTAAGAAAATCATTATATGTAGATCTTGTAAATTGCATCGTTCCTGTTTGTTCCTTCAGAAATCTTTTACTGATATTGGGTTTCATGTACCTAGTTTCATTTATGTTTGTAGTAGAACTAAATATTAGACGAAATAATTAGAAATTTGAGGAGTTCACGGCCAGGCATCATACAATTTTTGTTGTCGAGGCTTTCGGGTGTAAGCCGAGTCCTAAAGGAAGAAATCTTCTACTGACATTGGGTCCCGTGTATCTAGTTTCATTTATGTTTGTAGTCGAACTAAATATTAGATGAAATAATTAGAAATTTTCGGGTGTAAGCCGAGTCCTAAAGGAAGAAATCTTCTACTGACATTGTGTTCCGTGTATTTAGTTTCATTTATGTTTGTATTCGAACGAAATATTAGATGAAATAATTAGAGATTTGAGGAGTTCACGGCCCGGCATCATACAAATTTTGTTGTATGTTGAAATTTCCCAATGTACCACGGCCTACGAAATCCTCAACAACAAAAATTGTAGATGAAAGAAAATTTCCAACTTCGAGGTGGGTTTTGTAAATGTACTTAGAAAACGTGTTCCTCGGAGTCACGATGGTCGGGGACATTCTAGACATTTTTAACTGATCAATGTTCATCTAAACCAGCCAAGAATAATCAAGAATAATAAGTCCGACGAGCGTGGCAGGATACAATGAGATCAAGGTTGGTCCGAATAGCACGAAAACTGCGAATACCAAGAAGAGATCGAACTTTGGTTGAAACCGAAGTTAGTAAAGATGGAAAGTCGCGAGGGACTTCCAGGTGGGACCATGTACACGTTCCTTCCGCAATTAAGAGTGATTTACAGTGACCCTTCGAACCCGTAGCGAAGGCTTCCTGAAAACATGGAAAACACACAGAGTCGGCAGAGGCTTCCGCAGGGTTCGATTCAGGTCCATCTTGGAATTCATAGGCGCATTAGTTTCCTGTCTTACGAGAAGCGTCCCGTTCCGTTCACTCCGTCCGTTCCGTCCAACAGACATCGAGCATTTACTTTGATAGCTGGGTGGAGGTTCTTATTTCACGGTTATACGGTCGTCGCACGGTGCCGATCCTACGGGTCCACCGCGTGAATAACCGGCGTATGGTGCCGTATGGTAATCGCTACTCGGATTCCTCACCACGGGTCGCTGGATCATTGCGTTTCCTAGCAATAAATTGCCGCACCGAAGCTCCGCGTGATACGTACAAGCTTCCACTCGACGGCGCGCTTTGTATCATCTAATCTATGGATAACCCCGTTAAAAAATCCGAATGGCTAGACTCTCGCGCGACGGACACCGCATTCCGACAGAATTTCCCATGAGTGCGTAACCGACCGCCTAATCGCTTCCGCCACCTTCCCGAATCTTGCATTCGCGGAACCCGCTGTAGTTCGCATCGTTCGGATTAAACGAGGATCGCCGAGATGCTATCAACGGAGACTCATTAAATCGTTTTATATCTAGCAGGTTTCACAGTCTATCCTTCCTCCTCCTTTACCTACGAACTTATCTTAGACGATGTTTAACCACCGATTCTTCATAGTTTTCACTACTAAGCTAAATTGGTTTAGCTACCAGGGACTAGAAGTTTAGAGTGGACGCGGTGAAGATCGAGATGAACATCATTATCAAATCAATGTAATTAGATGCAACTGTTCATAGCGGGGCATTTTCTGGAACAAATGTATGATGGTTTCGGCGCACAGGTTCGATCAATAATACAAACATTAATTTATAACAATTTTGCAATTCTAAACGTTTCGATCCTAATGAGGATCATTTTCAAGAGATTTTGCGTCTGCAACAAAATGTAACTTGCGAGAAAGATAAATTTATTCTGCTGTTTGAAACATATTTTTAAATTACAGTTATTATTATAAAGTTATATTTTGTTACAGACGCAAAATCTCTTGAAAATGATCCTCATCAGGATCGAAACGTTTAGAATTGCAAAATTGTTATAAATTAATGTTTGTATTATTGATCGAACCTGTGCGCCGAAACCATCATACATTTATTCGATTCTTTTCGATCGCAAAACTAATCTGCATATATTTTCTGGAACCACCGATGAAAACGCAGGTTGTTCCGCGTTCTGGAGTCCGCGGTTCGGTTTGAAATCAAGGAGAACGAAACGGCCGCGGAATGGCGCGTTTAGCGGGCGCATAAATGCGAGCTTTAGCACTCGCACCCTGCAATCTCAGATTTCCTCCTTGGTTCAACCGGATGATACGGCTCGACTGGCAATCAGCCACCGACCTTACGCGGCCGTCCGGTTCGTTTCGGTCCTTCGGGAACGTCCCGGGTCTCTCTTCGACGTGTTCTCTCGTCATAGCGAGTCCCGATTCATAAGGTATAATCACGGGAGGGGTCGCCGGGCGTTACAAACAGCGGAGCGTCACGCGAACCGGCTGAGTTAGCGCCGCTCACGAATCGCGGGACACGTAATGTCTGTCCCGAGCAGGAGACGAAGATGGGGTCGGTGAAAGCAGGGATGAAAAATGCGAAGGGACGTTGAAAGCTTTTTTTCCCGGAGGAGTCTCTTTCTATCACAGCTGAGAATGTTGACAAGGCTTCGTCTCAGCAATTCACTTGCCAACATCTTGACCGAGGTACACCACACGTGTTCTTGGCTCAATGGACGTTGACAGCCTGGTTTAGCATTAATGCTCTCAGAAAAAATACGATTCGAAGATAGAACTTGACGATGGAAATGTTAGTTTGCGAACATAGAAGATAACTTTCTTGTGGAGCCCAGTCCTAGATATTCCATGTGCCATCTAATACTGTGGAGGCCAAAGTGGTTTAGAATCCACCTTAACCCTTATAAACTTCTCAAAAATAGCTGCATGAAAGAGACTAGGATAACAATTCACTCATTTTTATTTTACATGTTAAATCAACACATTATGTCTCATTTATAGCGTCACATTTTAGAGAAATACATCTCACGACGTAGACATAAAAGGATAAATAATTATACAGTATATGAAAATATTGAATGGGTGAATTTTCACACTGTTAGTGTGAAACTACGAAACGGATCTTCTAGTCGCTGAACAACTGACCAAAGAAGAAGTCTTTTAACCCACGTGCCTAAGGATTTTTGATTTTTATATTGTAACTAATATTTTTGTTATACCATACAATATACCTTGTAATACTCTGTACTAAGCATTACGTTGTAATAAATCTCATATGAGATTTCCTAATTAAATACTACCGAGCATTTTATTCGTTGCTATATATACCAAAATGTTCGCTATACTTCTAAAGATCATTGGTTGTCCCCAACCGGTGGACCGGGGTTCGAATCCCGTCGGGGTAAGAAATTATTTTTCTCCGTTCATTCTCAGTTGAAATTTTCTCGCCCGACTTTCCACTTCCGTTGCATCCACACGTCACATATCCGTCCCGTCAGAAAATTGTTACCCTCAGCAAAGAAGTTTCACTTAAAAAAAAAAAAGAGGAAGTCTTTGTCTGTTCTGTGATCAGGACCGTTGCGAATCTGAAAGCGAGGGACAAATCGATGAATGTGCGAGAGAGCCTATCGAACAGCGGGAACCGGGATGATTAAAGACAGCGGATGTCGAGAGAGGGTCCATAGAGTCTCTCGTAGCGGACGGTGACGAGAGAAACCGCAGGTTTCGGGTCTCCAGGCTTTGGATGGACCTTGCACGTATAATATCCTGGCAGAAACGAGGGGGGAAGGAGGGCGTCAGAAGCAGAGGGAGAAAGAAACACGGAGAAAGGGAAGCGGAGGATCTCTTTCCCGTGGTTGGGTGGAGTGGGTGGGGGCAAGGTGGATCGCGGATTGAGTCATTATGCCTGCTCGGAGGAGACCACAGGCTTTGATGCGGGAACGGCTGCCATCGGCTCGTGAAAGGAAACCGACCGGATGATTCAACGTATACAGACGGACAAAGTAGTCGCGGAGCTTACTATACGCTGCACTCATCCTTTCCTCGCTCCTATTCTTCTTCGTCCGCTCCGTCGTCAGCTTCTTCCTATTTCGCTCGACGACCCCCTTCCATCCTTTCCTTCGATCGTTTCCTAGTCATTCGGACTTGTGCCTTTGCACGTTTCAACCATGCGACAGAAATGGAAGCGAACTTCGAGCGCATGCGTCGGTTAATTCGGGCTTGCAAGCGCTCGAGAATTATTCAGAGTCTCCCGTTCTTACATTTTGCATGTGGCTTCTTCGAGGATATTATAGCATATTACAAGCATAAATTCTGCTACATTAATTTCAGCTGTAGAATTAAAATTCGTCCTTCCTGCTCGCCTTAAATGTAACAGCATTGTTGATTTACGATCCCACCGAGCCGAGTAATTCTCCTGAAAAAAAGTCTATGATACATACTTTTTATTCCTCGGCGAGCGCGCGCAGGGGTTCTAATTACGCGTAAAATATTTAATTTCCTTTATAAGATGAAGTTTCGACGACGGGATAACGGTGGCGTCCCTCGTTCTCACATTTGCATATTAATTACACTATGTGCGCTTGTATCTTCGTATGATGTACCGACTGGTCGTCTATAACTCTAATAGAAAGCAATTCGTCCGCCATTGTGCGATTTCTGGTCGCGACGACGATGCTGCCCTTCGTGGAAAGCATCGACGAATTCCGTAGCTACCGGTGATTCCACGAAATTGATCATTTCCTGTTTTTTTTTTTAATTCGTGGACGTTGATAAAGCGGTCGAACTCGTTACGGGGAAATTTATTAACGCGTTTGGTGAGGTCTCGGCGACGCGACGTGCGCCGACCGGCCGGAAGGAGGCCGGCTCGTTGGTTTTTCGACGCGTAGGGAATCCGTATTTTTTTTCAAAGCAATTAACGTTCTTCCGCGGAACACGCCGGTGTGTTTGTTAATGAAGAATCGCCGCTATAAAAATCGATCGATCGTCGCCTCTTTCCCAGGACCCCGATAACATCTTTTCCTCCTCGCTGTTCGCCCCGTGAAACAATAAAAACGAGCCGACTCATTACGCGATTGTTAATTAACAGTCTCTCGGCGTAATCGTGTGGTGAAATGTAGTGAAGTAGAAATTTCTTACCTTTCTTAACATGTTCAACAGGTATTTTGAAATTCTTCTACTTTTATAGTTTCAAATTACACCTACTCGTTTCTGTTGCTTTATAAAAACGTATATGATCATTCCCAGTGGAAGAATCAGTATAGTTTCAATAATTGTAAAATTAAAAATCAGAAACTGGTCATTCGACTGGCGGTGGTAGGTTCAGATATTTTTTTATGAATCCGGCACGCATCGATCTTGTAGTTTCCGCGACGCTGAGTCAAAATGGACCCCGGCAGCTTGCACGATGCTGCTAATAGCGGAGTCGAGGAAAGGGGTTGGTCGTTTTAAGACGGATCGCGGACAATGCGCACAATATTATGACAACGTGGTGGGCCATCGACAGGTTCCGCGGCGGTGCCATTATGGGGGCTAAGCCGCCACTGGATTTTATCTCTGGCCCCGAAGCCGGTGTAAGCCAAACGAGCTGACAAGTCGACTCCGAGTCGCTAGAGAAAGGAAGATTGAGCGTGCAGGCGACAAATACAAACGGACGGAAAAAAGGCGCAGGTATATTATGTACACCGTGGGCCCGAAAAATCCTTGCCCGGAGCCACGCGATCGATTACCTGGGCCTCCTCCGGGGACCGTCTCCGGGATCTTTTGACAAGTCACTTCGCTCGACTCCGGGCAACCTTCTTTCGCGGAATCGGCTCCATCGCTCCCGGCTGATACCAATCTTGCTAACATATTGTCGAGAGCCCACGGACTCGCCCCGGTGAAATGCATATTTCTGTTGGATCGCGTGTCGTTCCGTTCACGCTCGTTTATTTGCCTCTCGTTTTTTCTTTGTCTTCGAACGGCCACGCCGCGCGCCAGGACAAGTGGAAATGTCCTGCGGCGTCTCGGAATTTATTTACCGTTCCTCTTTCCCCCGTGAGTCTGGCCTGCTCTTACGCAAGTGTTGCCTCCTTGATCACTTTTCACCTTTCTTTCCGGAAAATCCTTCGGTGAGTTATGTCCCTGTGTCTCTCGCGCAGTCGAGTGAATACCACTTTCTGTATTTCCTTTAACGGTTCTTTATCGCCCGGTGGGAACGTCCCCCTTAGACACCCATTTTCTAAACACTCTTTTCGAAAGTGTTGTAAGTCAAAATTCCGAACAAATTGATCTTTTTCCTTGTTCTTTATTAACCCTTAACGGTCCGGAAGTATTTCAAGTTTACTTCCCACCAGGTCCAGCTATTTTTCATACGAAGAGAAGCTGTAAAACATTTTTAAATCAAGTATAGAAAAAGAAATAGTTTTATTTTAGTGAAAATTTATTAACCCTCAATAAGTAAAAGTGTCAAGAATGATTAACCCTCGAGTGATTCACGAATAATTCACCTATTCAATATTTTCACATACTATAAAATTATTCTTCCTTCTATGTCCACGTCGCGAGATGTATTTCTTTAAAATGTCACGCTATAAATGAAACATAATGTGTTAATTTAACGTGTAAAATAACAATGGGTGAATTGTCATCCTAGTCTCTTTTATGCAGTTATTTTCAAGGAGCGTTTGAGGGTTAAAAATGGTAGCGAATTGCCAAGCCGCTATTGAGACATCGTAAAGCCCGTAGTCGAAAAATTACGAAGTGCAGCAGGTGTCGCGAGCCAGATTAATCAAACGGCGTTGCGCGGCGATGCGCAACGGGACCTGAATATCGCAAAATGAAAAAGCGAACTATGAAACGGCGGAGACGTGTTCCATGTTAAGAAACTCGCACGACATAAATAACCAGCGTACAGTTAGAGGAATCGCGGGTAGAGCGGCCGGGATGCCCGTGAAAGTACCAAGTTCTCTCTTCAAATTACGTTGCAAATTACGAACCCCCGCTGCTCGCGATGGCGAGACCCCACGCGTGCCTTGATGCATGTAGCGCCGCGCGACTCCCTCGCATTAAGGAGAAGAGCTGATGAAGTCTTTCGTACGGAGTCTCTCTCTCTCTCTTTCTCGAGCGGGTCGTTTATTTTTTTTTTTTTTTGTTTTCAGCCCCTCGTCGCGTTTCTCACCGAGTTGCCAAGCTGCGCAGGCAACTCCTCGCCGCGGAGAAATTCTTTCTCGGCTCGTTCCTGACGTGTTCGACCGTGAAGCTGCTTAATCGAAAACAAATGTACGGCTGATTCCCTGCGACTTTGATCGCGGCTTACCTAAGGCACGCTCCTTAACCCTTCACGAATCAATTTATCTTGGGAACGCTCGTTCCGAGTCTTCCGTCAACATCCATACGGGACCGACTGTGTACTCTGTCGGCTGCAATCTTCGAACCGTGAGGCGCCTTACCTGGATATCTCCTCTGGATCGTAATTAACGCTAAACCTACCTACCACTAAAACCGATTAAAATGCTTCAGCTTATAAAAATGACAAGGCTCTATTCACGTGCTTACATAAAAAAAATTCATCGAATCGATTTCCACGTAAGCTACTTCATCATTTCAATAATTGTGAAATGTAAAATATGAAACCGATCATTTGACTGGCATTTACTGGGAATTATTGTCCAATATTCTCGGATTGCCGTTTGCACGAAACTTTTCAATAGTCTTCTTATAGTTAAATATCCTAAAAAAAACATGACGCATCAAGTTAGATAACACTGGTCTTGAAGAATATACAGGGTGTCCCAAAACTACCCTAGGAGCCGAAAATGGGAGGTTCCTTGGGTCATTTGAAGCGACATTTTCCTTTACAAAAATTACGTCCGCGACTTTGTTTAGGAGTTATTAACGAAAAACACGGACCAATCAGAGCGCGACCTAGACGCGAGTTGGCAAAATCGGCACGGCGCGCCAACTGTCCATTGGCCGACTGTGCCAACTCGCGTTTAGGTCGCGCTCTGATTGGTCTGTGTTTTTCGTTAATAACTCCTAAACAAAGTCGCGGATAACATTTTTGTAAAGGAAAATGTCGCTTCAAATGACCCAAGGAACCTCCCATTTTCGGCTCCTAGGGTAGTTTTGGGACATCCTGTAGAAAGAAGAGAGGCTTTTGGCAAAAGTGAAGCGAGAGTATCAGCAGCGCGGCAGAGCAGCGGCTGGGGACATCGATGCCCGCACAAGACGGGTAGCCGCGCCGGTTCCAGGTCCGTTTTTCCAGCGGCCGGCAATTAAGCCGAATCGGTGCTCGCGGCCTTGCTGTACGCGGAGGAAGGGTGGAGGCAGTGCAACGGGCATGTCAGCGTCGCGTTCATGCCTTTCCGAGCATCGGAATTGAAGAATTTACGAGGCCGGTCCGTCGAGCATTTGCCTTTTCACCGCGCCTCCCTTAACCGTTCCCGAGCTTCCTCGTATCTCCTTTAGCCGGTCTGAGCCTCTCCCTCGCGTTCCCGCCGAATTTCGTTTGGTCGACGTCGAACGAGCATATCTCCCTTTCTCTCTCTTTCTGTCTCTTTCACTCGTTCGCATCTCGTCCATCCATCCATCCGTCCATCGGTTCGTCCCGCAGCCGCGCGGATTCAATGTCCATGCAAAGTAAACGGCGGCCTCGAAACGGCTGTCAATTATCCGTTATATACGGCCCTGGCCCCCGAACCCATTCTTAACGACCCCTTAAACCTGGCCACTGGCCAGCCCCCTCCCCCTCGGGTTCCGGATCGCGTCGAAAACTCTCTCGACGGGCCCACGGGAGGACCTACATCGATCCGAACGAACAGGCCCGCAAGGAGGAGGGCCAGGACGACGAAGACGACGATCGCAAAACGAGCGACGGGGACACGAACGACGTAGAAAGACGAAATTGAGGAGAAGGAAGGACCGGCTGCGAACCGGGCCAGGGTGGAGAGAGCGGTTTCCGGGAATCGTTTGGTATTCCAACGCTACCGCCACTCGCGGCACCTTCCTCCTTCAAACCGTGGACAGATTCCTTCACGGTCGCCGCAGAAGAGGCCACCGATATACAGGGACCGGAGAGGACACCGCCTCTATAGAAGCGCCGCGAACTGTGTCAGAATTGCAAATGGACAGCGAGCCCGGCACCCGACGGAACGACACGACCAGAGAGGAACAGCCGGCTCTCTCGCTCGTACCAAGGAAACGGGGCGCGAATTCCTGTCTGTAATCCTCCAAGATGGATTCGAGTCGGCGCGGCACCCAGGAATTCGAGGCGGGAACTGTTTCGGGAAAGAATCGGTGGGAAAAGAGCCACCCGATTCTGCCAACGGACGCGGCCCTTTGTCCTAGAAAACCAGACCACTTCCTGTCCTCCGAGCGTTATTTTATGTGGGCGAGAGAGCCAGGCTACGCCGGAGAGTCAGTCGGAATGTAGATCGAAACACTTTGATCGAAGTGTTAGCCTGCTTGAAGAAATGTCTTTGTCGTGAATTCCCCCGGCTACCGTCCGGCTTCGTGGGGAATGCGTGGTTCGACTGCTTTCTACTTGTTCGTAAATGGTTCATTTAAAATAATTAATTTTCGATCAGTTTTACTAATGCATTTTTGTTGGAGCCGAACTAACGTGATTCGCCTCTAGTACGGCTACGTACTTTCTTCTTGTGCGGACCATCAAAGAGTAAACACGTGTCTCGTATATATTATCGTATTAAACGCACAGTTATATAGTTCATTATAATAAATATATTTTTCATGCTTTTCATCATGATATTATATATTCTCATATTAACATTTTCAGACGCAATTATATTCTTGAAGATGGCCTTAACCTAGACCGAAACGTTGAATTATAAATTTGTACAACTGCTTAGGAAATTAGTAATATAGGATCGAAACTGTGCGCCGAAATCACAATTTCTAATAAATATATTTGTATCACGAACTAAGTACTCTGCTTAAACGTATATTCCATCAATTTTTGTCGTTACGGCTTGATTAGCGGAGCAAAAAGGTCCAATATATTATCGTTAGTTAGCACTTGATCGCGACGAGATCGCCAGGATTAAGAAGTGCAACTCGGAATTAGGAAGAATAATTTCCAAGCGATCGTACGCGAACCTAACGAATCGGTTAACAACTACGATCGTTCGAGCCAACGTGGGACAACTAAGCCGCCGAAGAGAATGTTGGGGAGTTAACTGGTACGAGGCATCATCCCCTCGCTCGTAAACGCCAACGCCTCGTAATTATAACGATACGTTCCGCTCGAACGTAACGAGCAGACCGGGACGAGATTGGCGAGTCGTGGCTCGCCGGTTTACCACTTTCGAACGGCTCGTTACGATGATCGCGTAGAATCGCAAATCAATCAACATCGGCCGGTCTTTCCAACGAGTTTGACGCGCGACCAGCGATACTAGCCTAGTCATTTTCAAATTATCCGCGTGCTTTCGAATTGTCGTCACTTACCGAATGGGGACTCGTAGACTTCGAACCGCTCGGAGGAACTGGTCTGACGTCCGTCGCCGTGAGATTGCGGTTAGGCGTCTGCGTTGTATCGATTCTCTTTGTTCCACAGGCTCAGATCAGTCCACGATCGATCGTGACGCGCGATACGTATCACCGGGATACTCGAATTTCTTGGGAAAACTACACCGATCGTTGCACACTGCAAATTTTCAGACGGAACGAACGCGAACGAGACTCGCGTGAAAATGGCCGACGATGCGCGACTGTCTTATCTTTGCGGTTACAGAATTGTATATACATGGCGTGAAAAATGAACCAATGTGATTGCATCGATCGTGGGATTGGCGTCTCCATTTTTTAGATTTTTCACTGCATGATGGTCACGTTGATTAACACTGGAACTACCGGATGTATCAATATGATCTGCTCCTGACTAGTTCTTTGAGAAATATTAACATTATAAATATGTTTTTCGGAGAAATCTTATTAGTGAACTTTTATATTGAAGTACATATTTAAACAAAAGTGGTGCGAGATCTAAATAAATTAAAATTTTGTTATTATTATAAGAGAATGTATTGCGTTTAGTGCGCAGTGCTTCTAGTGTTAAGATGTTTCTCGAGGCTCGTTCTATTGACGTACATATTTAAACAAAACTGGTGCAAGATTTAAATAAATTAAAATTTTGTCATTATTATAAGACAATGTATTTTGTTTAGTGCTCAGTGCTTCTACTGTTAAAATATTTCTCGAGGTTCGTTCCATTGAAGTATATATTTAAACAAAACGGGTGCGAGATCTAAATAAATGCACTTTTGTCATTACTATAAAACAATGTATTTTGTTTAGTGCTCTTTAATTCTAGTGTTAAGATATTTCTCGAGGGTCGTTCATCGTGCAATGGGTCAGAAAAAGATTCGTGATAGCCGTTCAAGGATTAAGAGGTTCTCCGGCTAAAAATTGGAAGGATGACTGGAGGGTTTCCGCGTAATATCTCGGGGATTTTTCCGTCGACCCAGGTGGTTGGTCCGCTTTTTCATCTGGTCGCGATTGAAAGAGGCCGAAGCGTGTAAGGCCCGGTGATTCGTCGAAGGCGCGTCGTCGCGCGGATAATGGCTTATTAACAAAGCGTTGGCGAGCCGCTTGAGGAAGTGACAGAGAGCGGTCAGGGATCGTGGGGAATGAAAAAAGAAGGGTGAAGAGACGAGGATGGTGTTGGTCATCCAGCTAGAAAGTAAGAAGGAAGGAGATCGAGTCCTGACGCCAGGAGTCCAGTCACTGGTTTCATCGACGCCTTCGAGAGAGGGATAAGGGAGAGAGAGAAAGAGAGAGAAAGAGTAAGAGTAGGGTCCTGGCGCACAACGGAGCTTTAATTACGCCGATATCACGGTAATTAAGCCGATCAATGCGTGCCATTGTGCGGCGACCACGGGGCCCCATCGGCTCTTAAGGCCCATCCATAATCACGGTCGAGGACCCCCTTCGTTCGACACAAAAGCACCCCGTCTCGCGGGACACCAGGATATGCGGTGCCTGCGCCCAGGGATCTTTACGAGTGACTTCGTTTTTTGCGTGGAAACCATGACAATGGAGAGGCAAAAATTGACGCGTTCCGGTGCGCGCGATTCGATTCGTTTAATTGAGACACCGGCCGAGGTGTTATTTTTGCGCGCGGCCCCGTCGGAATGTCTGCAAGGGTGGGAATCAGGAAGTCATCAAAGTTACATTCATGCTCGGATTGCGCCCGAGAGTCCCGACCAATTCAGCATTGTCCACGCTGATGCTCGCATAAAACTCGCCCCGACAGTCCATAGCTGATTCAACGTTTAATGCACATTTAAATATATATACGCCTTTGACGCATCGAGTCATTTTTTATCCGTACCGTTCCTCTTCGTAAATTGTTTTCGCTGTTCCTGAAGATATTCTCGAAAAAGGAGCGAACAAGTTGCTTAACCCTCGCACGCTCCTCAGGTTGCATAAAAGATTCTATAATACTTTCTCACCCTAATTAATAAACTTTGAAAATTGAAATACGACTCACAACACAGATAAAGAGGGATCAATCATTTTATAGTATGTAGAAATAGTAAATAGGTGAATCTTCACCATGAGGAACGTATGAGGGTTAACTTCGACAATCGAAGAGTCTGGTGCAGAAGTTCAGAATGTTCCCACACGGGTCGCTTTCTTATTGGCAGGATGCGGAATCGATTATTCCGCGCGGCTTTCGCGAAGGACAAATTGTAATCGCGAACGGGTGCAATCATCGAACATTTCTCCAATTTAGGGGACATCGAGTGTGAAATTCGTAGCTCAAGGCGCGGTTGATCTCGTGTCCGATCGTCGTTCTCCGTGGTAATTGCAGACCGATCGGTACGCAATACCAAAAATTCACCGAAAATCGCTACCCCGAAGCGCGCCCGCTTCAGGGAGGTTTCAGAACGCATACACACGACAATGCTGCGCTAATCGAACGGTAGAACTTTGTAATTTTCCGCACGATATCTTCTCATAATATGGCTCGGTTATCAATTACCTTATTAAATCCTCGAGGCTGTGGCTCTTCCTCGTAGTCCAGATTCAACTTCCTCGAGCCCTCGGGAAAATATCATTCCTGTACTTCCATATTCGTGTAATTAACTTCGTACGAAATACTGTGCAATTCGTAAACTGTTGTATCGACTTATTTAACCATTAACGTTTGTTTCATTGCTTAGCTTCCTTGTTAAAATATCTTATTGAATGCAATAAAGCATTGAAACAAGTCAGCAGAAATTAACATGGATAAAGTTAAAATTTATGTATAAATCCTATACAAAGAGAGTCCTATACAAAATTGTTGAACACTTCCTTCTTCATTTTCTTGTATAATCTATTATTTCGAATATGCATGACTCAGAGCAGACGGAACACAAAGAGTACGAGTTACAAAAGAGAACAATATTTGAATCACCGTATAGAACTTGGGAAATCCATGGGAGGGGTGCAGAGCATTCCACAGGTGCATCATCCCAATCTCGATAGCCTCGTGCACCGAGGAGAATATTTCCGAAACTGCGTGGTCACTGTTCCATTGTGCCTTGTCCCAATTACAAGAAACGCTGTCAAGGTCGCGTCTCATCGGCCCAAGAAGTTATTCAGCCTCCGATGGGCCCACGAACGCTTGGTCACTGTTTATCGAGGTTTATCCCGCGGGTAAAACTTTCGTGGTGGCGAGAGAGAGAGAGAGAAGAACGATATTGAAGGAAGGATCTCGGCGAAGGGGGTGGATGATTTGTTTGCGGCCGCCCTCAGAGTTTTCTCTGTTTGTAGTAGGAGTTAGGCCAACGAAACCGTCTCCCCGCAAAGCGCCGCTTCGGAGAACCAAATAACTCGAACGGTACCGCTTTTTACTTTTTCGTCCCCGCCGGTATATTTGCGCCGGCGTTTCACGAAACATGAGCGGAAGAGGATCATCAGGCTGCTCGCCGCGATCTCCTTCTGTCGTCTTGGACAGATGCGTACTTCCAGTGGAGAGGCACCGTTCTTGTTCCATTAACCGTGTTTATCCGGAACTGTTTGCAAAGTTCAAACCTTGGCATGCAGAAAGCGAGCATTATCGAGTAGCCTTTACTAGAACATTGGAGACACAGATATTTTGTGCTTCATTCTGCTCAGAAATATCCACGTGAAAACTGTCTACTGATTGTATAGCTTAATCCTTAATAATAACTAGGACAATCTGTACAAAACTCAGAAGTGTACATACAGTGGCTCCCACTAATAAACTTTTTTAATCTTGTACGATTTGAAGTTTTTTGCGAAGCAAGAGAAGTTAGTTTGTTACAGGATCTACAAAACGTGGTTTTTAAATTTTCAATATAGGCCCACATAAAAAAGTTGTAAAATGCAACTTTCAGTATTTTTTTTTTACAATTCTGATCAATTGCAATTTTTGACAAAATTTTTTTTCACATCCTGTAGCAAACTAATTGCTCTAGCTTCCGAAGAATGTTCAAATCTTATAGTACAATATTAAAAAAGTTATCGTCTTTTTAAAAGTGTCAGAATATTAGTGGGAGTCACTGAAACTAAACGCTGGACCTTTAGATATTTTGTACTTCATGGTTTCTTTATTCTGCTCAGAAATATTCGCGTGAAAACTGTCTTCCATTATCAACCAATCGTATAGCTACCCTATCCTTAGGCACCACTAAAAATTGCTGTGCCATAATTCAAAATATAATTTACACTATTAAATAAGTTGGTATCTAATCAATTGCTAAACATTTAAGTGTTGTACAAGTTATTACTTCTATTTCATACCCACGAAATTTAAAAGATCATAGAGAATGGAAATATTCTAGGCGAAAGAAATGTTTAATATTCGAGTTAAAATAGCTCCGAGTGCAAATGGTGAATACTAACTATGAGCATCTGTACAAAACTCGTAAGAGTACAACACTGTTACTAGTATTGGTCGACGTATAGGATTTTATTATAAGATAAAAATGTGCACGTTTCAGGTGACGGTGGCTAGCACGAGCACGCCAAGCCCCAACACGGTTCATCCCAGCGTTAACGACATGGACTGGTTCGCCGGCGTAGCCGAGGAGGAATTGCTGTATTACACGGGCGTCGGTAACGACGTCGATTCCCTTTGGGCTGTGATAGGAAGCTTTGTGCCGCCGCCTCCTAGACCACCTTATTTACCGGAGGAGGGTGTCACCACCGACGGACTCACCACCTGTGATTTGTGTTCGTGGGCGTGGAGGAACGACAGGCATTCCTTTTCCCTCGACGGCACTCTCGGTAAGTGTTTGCTACCGTAACTTCCTGCTTTCGACGCGACCGATTCCTCCGCATTCAATTCCGACGTTCGCCACTTGCAATCGCCAACTGCGAGTAATTCCCGCCTAAAGGTCAATTTATACTCAAATATATTCGCCGGAATATATGCGGCCAGACAGACATTCTTCAATGGATTTTAATGGAAGTATGTAGACCTACAGTAGGTGTACATGCTTCCATTAAAATGCATTGAAAAATATCTGTCTGGTCTGATATATCCGGTCGGAAATATTCCAGTATAAACAGACCCTAATCGCGAGTACCGCTCGATGTGAAAACATAATAAAAATGTTTTGTATTGATCGCGAGAAGCAGGAATAACAGAAAAATTATAAGCAACATCGCAACATTCTTGAATTTCTAAAATCTATTACTGTTTTATATTTCACCAACCAATCTCTTCATAAATACATAAAGATCCGCAGTCTAATCATTCCTAATCAAGAATGGAAATCCGTAGACAATGGCTCTGAGCTTCTAAATAAAGTAAACAGCTTTCCAGTCATCCTAAAAACCAGGATACACAAAGGAAACAAATCAACGCCTGTCCAAACGGAATTAAGAGCGTTTGTGGAAAGTGTTTTCCTTTCGTTTCGGAACCCAACGTCCCACGGACCTCCTCGATTCTTGTCAGCACTTCAGCTCGGATCTCGAGAGAAGGGTTGAGAAACTGTTGCCGTTAGGACGACGTTGGTTTGCCGCGTGCTTCCTTCTGTACATACAGTTCGAGCGTTGTTTGCTGGCTGTTTGCTCGTCAAACAGCTTTCCTGGTCTAGTGGATCCTCCAGAGGAGTGGGACTTTTCATCGTCCGGTTAGTAATCGTCGGATGACTCGTGAAATATTTCTCGCGCGATCGAGGCGAGAACCAGCAGGGTCGCGGGCGTGTGTGTTTTCGAAATTTCTCGCGGTGATTGCGGCCTAATCCACGCCTGCCTGCCGAGGCGAGCTTTCGCGACGGTTTATTACACGATGTAACGATGTACAACAACTGGAGAAAATGATGCCTATTATCGGGGCCCGGCTCCGGTACGCCTCTCCCGCTCTCCTCTCTTTTTACACGCGAAAAAGGGGTTAGCGATTTCATTACAACGAGAGCCTCTCTCTCTCTCTCTGTTCTTGTTGGGGTCGGTGGTTAGGCAGCTGTGGATACGGTCGCGCCACGTTTGCCAACCGGGACGGCTATTAGATGGGTGGGGGCGAACGAGGCGAGCTTCCCCATTAGCTTGGCCACGAGTCGGCCCATTAGCTTTCGATGACGACCAATAGAACGTCAAGATACGGATCCCGAAAACAAACACCATCGTGCCAAGCGAAAACTCGACGGTCGCAAACGAGTATTACCGAACGATCGATCAATCCTCGGTCGATCCGCTATCTCGCGGCTACATAGTTCCGAGGAGGAACACTCGGATAACATTCCCCGGACGATGGATTTCGTCGCGTGGTACATTAACGTCGTGTTCCACGAAGCTGTTGACGATGTCATAATCGATACTGCCCGGGGACCGTGCTCGATACGCGAAAAAACGAGACGGCAAGGTGTGCGCGCTCGCACGACCGTGTGCGTCCGTGTTCGTACACCGTCTTTCAACGTGGCTGGTCCTCCAGGTCGAAGGTCATCGGCTGGCCTCACCATGGGAGGCCCGAGCTCCGTGTCTGTAAAACTTCTCTCCTCTCCTCCCCCCCCCCGTCTGTCTCGGCCCTCTCGCCCTGTCCTTCATTCGATTCGCGCTAATTCTCGTGACGGACAAATTAAGACAGATAATTCAAGGGCTCGCCCTCGGTCTGCAGTGTTGCGATCAATGATAATTAGCTGGACCAAACTCGTAATATCATTTCGTAAAAAATAGACGCTTTTCGCATGAAGTAATGTCTAGTAAGAATATTAACCCTTTGCACACGGAGATGTTTTAACGTGAAAATTAAATATTTTTTTCGACCTAAAAAAATTCCATACGCGGATTCGCAACCTGGACCAGCACTTGCTGATTAATGAGCGGTATACTGTCGCTACGCATCGTCCTCTTTCCTCGAGGTGTACGATTTTGATAGCAATAGTTGATTATTGTTGGATATGTCTTTAACCCATTGCACTCGGTGATATTTTAACTTGAAAATTAAATATTTCTTTCGACGTAGAAAAATTCGATTCTTTATGATTCTTTAAGGATATGAAATTGATATAATACCTTGTACAACACTTATGTGTAAACAATATTTTGAATAATGTACAGCAACTTGTACAGTTATCGGTAAAACTACCAAAGTCAAAGAGCAAAGAACTCGAGGATAGAGGAGTGACGGAGGAAGATGGGAGCTAAATTGCTAGGGTCGCCGTCTTATGCAACGTGATCACGACTGTTGCGTAAAATGGCCGCTTTAATGGCCCCCGGTAAACCATTCGGTTAAAAGTGTTTATTTAAAAGCAAACAGCGGACCGGTGATAACAGGACATGAATAACTGTGCAACGTGGGCCGAGTTGATCTTTAAACTGTCAAGATATTTGAAGATTGATACTAATGAGTAATGGTTAGTTGACTATAAAATCTGTCGGCTCGTGAAAACCAGTTACGCTGACGGATTGCCAGCTGCATACTTCGATCGTGATTAATTATCTAATCGTAAATTAAAATTCAATCTCCCGATCCGTCTCTTGAATAATTAAATATTTATACGACTTCCACGTAGAAAGTCTCCGAACATTTAAATGTTTAACATACACGATAACGCGAATTCCTTGGTAGTGGTTCTTTCGAAACTTGTACGTTATATTATCGTCTCTTCCTTTCCGCACAATTTGCGGTCGGCGAAGACGCTGTAATCCGCGAATTTTCACGACTTCCATAGACACAGAACAAAATAAAAATTGCGTTGAAACGAGTATTTCCTGTAAGAGGGGAACTGGAATTCGTTCTAGGTTAGAATTTGCATATATTTCCACGGTCTGCCGATCGCCAGCCGATTCGATCGCGCTGTTTCGATGAGTCGAGGGGTCGGTAAGCCGTTACAGCTCGAACGAAATCGAACCGCGGCTGGACGAAAGTGGTGGCAGGCCGAGCTCGACATCCGGTCGAAGGAATTCGGCCAATCAGAACGTCGGTTCTCCCCTGACGGAACGAGGTTCACACGTACGCGGGGGCACACGTGAGTTTCCGCTACGTGGCAGGGTGCCCCACCTCTGCACGCTCCCCCCGTGCCCCTCTTCGCTCGTCCACCGCCTTGTTTCAGCCCCTGCGGGCCCCATCGGCACAGGCACGCATTATCGCCATTACCATGAATTCCAGCAGTTATTACGCCTCTGTTGCGCCGCCACGAAAATGGCGGCCGGGCGCATTCTACCGTGCAACGAGGAGGGCCTCACGACCCCCGCCCTCTTTTTCCTCCTGGCGCCCATACGCCGTTGTATATCCGCTTCGGACCGCAATTAACAATGGAACCTGCAACTTCTAAAAACCCTTCAACCGTCGGGACACCGAAAACAAAATAAACATCGGCGTACTTCCTGCATTAACCGGCCGATGCGCACCGGCTAGACACTCGATGCTCGAAACTCGTTATAGAAGATTGCTCGATATTACCGATTACACACGGTGTAAGCTGCTAGCGAACATCAAGCGATTCTATATACAACAAAAAACCGATTGACAGTTTTTCGGTAGATCTATTCGTTTTATTAACCCTCGTACGCTCCTCGATATATAGCTGCATGAAAGAGATTAGGATAACATCTGTCATCTGTCTCTTTCAACTGGAAACTATTAATATATTTAACTACTTCTTGTTTGGTTATTTTACGACGCTTTTTTAACTTCCATGGTTATTAAACGACGGGACCTACAGTTTTGTTGGCACCACAGTTTAAATGGCACATGGAATATTTCCCAGAGGTGCCGGCGTCGGGGATCGAACTAATATATTTAACTAGGTTCAATTTTACTGTTCCATTTTAATTCTGGTTGAACCTCCTTAACCCTTATACGCTCTTGAAAAATAACTGCATGAAAGAGACTAGGATAACAATCCACCCATTTTTATTTTACACGTTAAATGAACACATTATGTTTCTACAAACACATTTGTAGCGTCACATCTTAAAGAAATACATCTCGCGAGGTAGACATAAAAGGATGAATATAATTTTACACTTTGAGAAAACATTGAATGGGTGAATTTTCACCCTGAGGAACATCGAGGGTTAAAAAACGAAATTGAAAGTTGGACGAATTCGCGTGTCCTAGCGTTGGTGTTCAATGTATATGTACACTGTAATCGCTGCGGATAACATTTATTCTGAGAAAATTCGCGAATTCCCCGGTTCAGTGGGAGCGTCGAAATCGGTTGCGTTTGCGCCGCACGTATCCGCGTCATTCCAGGAAGAACCGTGCGTCGGATGGGACCGAGAAGGACGTCGAGGAGCAAAATTGAAATTTATTTCCAGCAAATCGAACGGTCCTCCCGCGAGCGCGTGATGGATGACCGGTAATAAGCTACGCGGCCGTGTTCGATACTGTTATTAAAGCGATAAATCACGGGTCGAGGGCGTAGTGGGAGGGATCGCGGGACGCGTTTCGTGTGCCGATACGATCGTCGGTCGATTCGCGGCGGAGACGGCATTGTCTCGCCGAAACCGCGGCAATTACGCCGCGAATCGCGCGGATAAACGGCGAAATTGCGGAACGGGTCTTGCAGGGGAGAGGTCGAGGGGATAGGCGGGGAGGATCGTGGCTCCTTAAAGGAGGCTCGCGATGGGGTAATCATCGCGTCACTTCGTATCTTCAGCGACGTAATAATTACGCGATCGCGCCTCCGTCTCTCGAGCCAGCGCGTTCCCCGGCGTCCGAGGAGGCGGAAAGCCGAGGAACGGAACGGAAGGGACAGAGAGAACTTAATTCGAGCTCTCGAGAGCTCTCTTCGCCGGCGGAGCTCGCAGGAATCGTCGACGACAACTGCCTCCACTCGCTTCTGTCCGCTCGAGAGACTCCCTGCGAGTACCACTCGGCCGCGACAAAAACCGCGAAGACCGCGCTCGACCGACGACTTTTTACACTCTCCTCCGGGCTCCGGAGGCGTTCATCAGGGAATATTTCGAGGATCTTTTGTCGCCCGTGAAGAGATACTTTGCGGACGCGTGTAATCGCCGCGACGAAGAACTCGCTCGAGAATAATAATATTATTCTCCTTATCGCGTGAGATTTCGGCCGAGGATCACGATCATCCTGGCGCAGATGTTTATGGAAATTGACTTTTTATCGATAGGCCGCACACAATGCTTAGACTCGCGAATAAATTTGTCGGCCGGAGGATATGTAAAGTGCTTATGCAAATTCGGGATTTTATCTTTCGATCTGTTGAAATCGAGATTAACATTGTGTTTATTGTTTTCGGGATTTCGTTGGGATCGTACTAATTGGACCGTGATACTTATGCAGATTCCTATCCTTCGATATTTATCACCGGGCTGCGAACGTGGCCGTGCAATTTGCATTTTCTACTGCCAATAACTCCGCGATTCCAGAGATAATGCTTTTTCGATGATCTTTACGAGCTGCAAAGATCCAGTTTATAAGCACCGGATTTCGTAGATGCTGTAGTATCTTTCCTATCATCTTATGAATCAATTAACCCGACGCTCGCTTTCGAAAAATCAAGGATAAGTATAGTTATCAAACTAGGTAAAGATCGGTTCGCCCGTGGACTACATGCTCGTAATTAGTTGAAGGAAGAGATCTTAGTAGGGACACCAATTCCGAGGAGCGTAAGAGGCCTGGCCACGTGTGTCATTTTCCCGGGCGCTTGATAATCAAGTTAATACGTCCGAGTTTAACGGAACAACGTAATCGTATCGTAGAACGGCAGTTCCTGTAATCAGCACGGAATACCAGCGGAATAAAGCGGCACGCAGGATGCTAAGTAGACAGAATCAGCTCGAGGCGGCGCATTTCCTGTGGAGATCGTCATCATTTTTCTTGGGTTTGATGGACAGCTACACACCGCACGTCCGAGCGACGAAATTACACTGGATATTCGAAATGCTCGGTAGCCGGACCCGCGTCGACTCGTAAAATTTATAAATACCCGCGGAAAAAAAGACGTCGAGAGCATATCATCCGTGAGTAAATGAAACGTTTAAAACGTTCAAGAGTAACTCTAAAACTGGAATCTAATAAAATCTCTCTGGTTAAAAAATACGAAAGTCGATGTACGACGGCTGTCCTTGGGTAGAGCAAGAAGCTTGAAGAAGAAGAAGCCTCAAATTACATACACGTTGAGCAGTTACATGCTAGCTCATTCGCATCTGAAATTGCTGTTAATAAGAAACTGAAAACATAAATGCAATAATTTCAGGGATTTTTTTCAGTACGGTGAATGGCCACGCACGGAGGTGGTGGAAGAGAATCGAAGGGACGAGGGAGGCGGAAAGACAAGAAACCCGGCGCGGCGTCCCGCTGTAGATCGGCGTCGCCGCGTGAGGCGCCATTTCAAACGCGGCGACTCGCCACGCTAATCACGCGATGCCGCACGAAACGAACCGAGAGGGAGAGACTGCCAATTAGAACGCAACGCGCGGCCCCGTTGATTGTAATACAACGTTGGATTACCTGTCGTGCGCGGCGATGATGGAAGCCGGGCCCCTTCTCGCGCAGAAACCGCCGCGCCGCGGACAACTTCATCCCCCTCGCAGCGAGTGGCATTTATCGGTTCGGGAACGGGCCGCGCCGCTTTGTCGTTTAATCGGCCGCTCGTTAGGATATCCTTGCGCCTCGAAAACCAGGCCCATCCTCGCCTGAGTCATCCTTTTAATTCGCGTTACGTGCCCGCGGCTACGTATATTCGGATTGGCCCGATCTTATCGCGGCGTACGCGTATACGCCCGGATACCCGGCCACGTAACGAGGCTTCTTCTTCTTCGCTAACCCCCTTCTCAGACCCCCTATCCTTCTACCGGGGCCCCGGTGCCCTGGACTTCCTAAAGTCACCGAAAGCTAAGGCAACGAACACAACCTATACTTTCGTATGAATCTTGGTTTCTCAAGGAAATGCAATTGTGATGTCCATTGTCATTCAGATGGGACTAAAATGTGTTTCATGCTCAGTTTAGTGTCATAGTGGACATTTATTAAGAAATATCATTGGCTGTTGCAGACCGAAAAGACCGTGGTCGAATAATATCAGATAACTGGGTAATGTTTTGGCATAAAAATTGTTGTAACTGCAGTGGTTTTTGTGTAAAAGTGAAATTCTTACATCGATCCTTGTCTCCCTTCCGTTAAGTGCAGAATTTTCTGAAACTGGAGTATGTCGAAAAGAAGAACATTAGCACATTTCTGAAAATGAAGAAAATTGTTGTAACCCCAGTAGTCTTTCTGTAAAAGTCAAATTGTTACTTCTGATCCTTGTCTCCCTTCCCTTAAGTTCACAACTTTCTAAAACTGGAGTATATCGAAAAGAAAAGCACTAGCACATTTCTGAAAATGAAAAAAATTGTTGTAACTCCAGTAGTCGTTCTGTAAAAGTCAAATTGTTACTTCTGATCCTTCTCTCCATTCCCTTAAATTCACAATGTTCTAAAACTAGAGTATATCGAAAAGAAAAACACTAGCACATCTCTGAAAATCAAAAAAATTGTTGTAACTCCAGTAGTCTTTCTGTAAAAGTCAAATTGTTACTTCTGATCCTTCTCTCCATTCCCTTAAGTTCACAATTTTCTAAAACTGGAGTATATCGAAAAGAAAAGCATTAGCACATCTCTGAAAATGACGAAAATATTAAAATTGTTGTAAGATCGATCGTCGAGGGCGTCGCGGATCGAAATAAATTATACGGGAGTACCGAAAAGATTTGCCCAAGTAATTGATCCCGAGATCTAATCGGAGGATCCATCCTCCTCGGTGTTCGTTTTGCCGAGTGTAGCAAGGATGTCGCATGTTCGCTCGTTGAAAAAGAAGCAAGCGGTTTCGCGCCCGGGCGAAGTGCGAGCTCTCCGGAAGGATGCAAACGAGAGCGGGCCGTTCCGTGCGACCGAAAAATTTTTCGAGAACCCTTCCCCGAGCCCTCAGAGCTTTTATACGGTCCCGAGCCGCGTACTTTTAATCTCGGAGTCGATCTCGCCCACGTAGATTTATTGGCAGCGGTTCTTGCGCGCTGCAGGGCTACCGTTGTGCATTTGTGTGCGTCCCTTTGATTGCGTGCACCCCGATTCGTTACGTGTTCTCGTATTTATCGGCCGCTCGCGGCTAATCCACGCCACGCCGCGGAATTGTTTTCGGTCGAAGAATGCGAATATATTCCGTCGAACGGAGTCGCGCGACCCTTAAAACCGGATATTTTAGGACTGGGACGGCGGGAATTTAATTAATAGGAACAATAGACACACGGTCCTCGCTGAAATTACTTACACAGGTAACAGACAGCTTAAAAAATTCTAGTTCGAATTTAACCCTTTGCACTCGGAGCTATTTTATCTCGAAAATTAAACGTTTCTTCTGACCTATAATATTTCCATTCTCTATAATTTTTTAAATTTGATAAATATGAAATTGATATAATACCTCATACAATACTTGAATGTGTAGTAATTAGATACCGACATATCTGATAGTGTAAACAATTATTTAAATAATAGTACAGCAATAGTTTAGTCCCCGAGTGCTAAGGGTTAAAATAAAAAAGGTGCGAATACACTGGCAAGTCCCTTCGTGATATTTATTGCGAGAGTGTATTCAAATGACTCGTTCATTTATTCGCACCTGAAGGAAAGATTTTAGCGAAACGAGGATCCGTAATCTATTCCCACGAGAAATCTCCGCTGCCGCGCGTTAAAACAGTTAGTTTCGCCCAATCGCACCTCTTATTTCACCGGGAGACAGCTGCCCGGTCAAATGAATTTGCATCCACAATTGGTAAAGAATCCGTACAAGGCTCTCTCAACTCTTCTAGGAGTATATATTAATTAAATTCGAAATGTAGCACACGATGAATCATACACGAAAAACCGTAGGATAGAGAGACAGTGTGGGAAGTAATTGCGAAACAGACAGAGATCCTAACGGCACCGATTGCCGGACGATTAATTAACTGGCGAGGCGAGTTAATAATATGTAAATAAACGGCTCTCGGATAGAACGCGTGAATCATTAATCCGGGCCGATGAGTGACCGGTATAATAAACGCCTTTTAGCATTCGATACGAAACACCGAGATCGGCAAACGGGGGTACGGTGCTGCTGCTTCTATCTATTAGTTCGCGAGCGGAACGGTTTCGCAAGCGTCGTCGTCGCGCCGGAGAGTCTAACGATGATTGGAACGGAATTAATTACTATCTTGCCGCGGGGCTATCGTGTTGACAGTGCTCGCGGAACGAATTACCCGGCGCATAAATTACGCGCACTGCAACTTCATAACGAACTGTGTAAATCATCGTGCGAGGTGTTACTATAAATTAAATCGGCCGATAATTGGGCCTTCGCGATTAGAGAAACTGGCTCGCCACGAATCCAGTCCATTTTCCAGTCTCCGCTCCATTTACGCTCCGATCACTGTGTGATTTTAATTAGACGCCGGCCCGAAAGCAATGTTTCAATTCCCCGGCCGGATTGTCTGTCGACGCCTCCGCGAACAATTTTAGTTTCTCTCCTTGCCGTCTGCGAAGGAAGTTTATGCAAATTTACGATTTCACGGGTTTGTTCGCAGTCGTAGCGATTGTACGTATAAATTGCCTGGAGAATGAGCCGGTGTTATTTCCTTCTAAAAATATTCGCATCTCTATTCAGCTCGAAACAAAATGAATTCCGCATTATGTCCGATCGACTTAATTCTAGCCTGTCAATGGATGTTCTCCGGCGACAATGATACTTCCGAAACGCAGGTGTATCGTGTCCCCCTTTCGGTGTCCGAACCCATTCCCGACGATAGCGCGGGCCGGACACTTAAAGTTCTCACGAAGGCTCGCACTTAACAAGCTCTCACCGCGTTGGGAGAACACGGGCATGTTGATGCGGCGACCTACGCGATTTCTCAGCGGTATTTCGGGTAATTAAGATTACAAGCCGCGCCGATTATTCGGAGACAGACTGTCGCGTGTGTCCCATCGTCCGTCCCATGAGACACGGTCATCTGCCCGATGGCGTCCGGCTTATCTCCGCCACTTACCGAACTATGCCCAAAGTTAGGCCCCTTATCTCGGTAACACGGGCCAAGTCCACCGGGGTTCCGGCAACATCCGCGTTCCACCGTTTCTCTTTCTTCTTTTTTTTTTTTTTTCGCCGGCACCACTGACACACCACCGGTCGTTTAGGAATTCTTGTAGCCCTCGGGATCGCCGTCGTGGAAGCAGCCTCCGTTATTTATCCCACCGTTTTTTCCCTTATCTTGTTTCACGCGGCGGCCGTGATCGCGCGCAAACAGAAAAGAGTTGTTAACAGCCCCGCCGTGTATCGCTACATTAGAACCGATAGAAATACCACCGAGCGACGCTGACTCATTTTCAGCATCGCTCGTGTTCCTTTATCCGTGTGTGCGTGTGTGTGTGTGGGTACGCGCCGATCATCCCCGCGACTCGTTAGCTAAAAGCCACCGACCACGACGCGCCATTTATTCCTCCGCCATCCGGCCACCCAGGCAACTTTTTCTCGTGACTCGTTTTCCTCAACTCCTCGTCCTTATGACACTGCAGGGGGGAGAGTAATCGGCCGACCCGGTAGGCACATGCCCCGACTGATTGAGCCGTTCAGTTTGCTGGAAGATCCCCTCCCGTCGCGACCGGCTGATATACTCTAAATGCCTGATCCCTGGAACCTCGTAGATACCGCTCGAATAAGACATAAACTCTCGGAAAGACTGCATTACAAGGCCCGGGGATATCGAAGATGGAACAGTCTCCATTAGTTTGTTAAAGCGACCACACGTTTTCTAATAGGTTGCTACGTTGACTACGACCTATGCATTTTTAGAAAGGAAACCAAGCTTCCAAACGGATTAGAACATTTCAGTTTGGACGTTGCCGCGCCGTTGAAATCTCCCGGCGATACCGCTTGCCGCGCGTTCAAGTCTCCGCCGCGAACGCGTCGAAATCACTCGAACAACGATCGATCGCTGCGATAACGTCTAACCTTTCTCGCGCGCAATAACGCAATCTTACATCTTCGATAATTATAGAATTAAACCGTGGATCCTCGCGCATTCGAAAGGTACTCGAAATGATCCCACTGTTGATGGATCTTTTGAAAAGTCGACAATTGTGAAACAATCGCCGGCGTTCGTAATGCATAATTTATTTGTAAAATACAAATTGTATGATTCTATATTGTTTGAATGCTCTTATTGTTTCTCGTTCGATCTATTATTAATTGCGAACCATTCGAGCGAACCTAAACATGGATAGACATAAAAATCGTCTGCTTTAAAGAAAGTTCTAATCACCGATCGTGGATGACATACTTCTTCATCTATTATAACTTCAACAATTATGTTTGTTCGTATAGGGTTGAAGTACGAATGATGTGTGTGTATTGTATGAATGAACGTGTGTGTATTAACAGACAACCCTATATATAGTTTTTATAAAATAGAGAATCGGAACAGAAGAATTCTAAAATTGTAATTGCCAACGAATTGTAAAAACAAGATCAGATCGAAACGAACGCGCCCGTGACAAACACGTCTGTCAATGATTATAATAAATACGGCTTTTCCTTACATTCGTGATGTATAATTTCTGTACAATACAATTTGTCTGTACTAAATGTACTGTTTCATATTTTTTGAATGCTCTTATTGTTTCTCGTTCGATATATTATTAATTGCGAACCATTAAAGCAAACCTAGACATGGATAGACATAAAAATCGTCTGTTTTAAAGAAAGTTCTGATCACCGATCGTGGGTGACATACTTCTTCATCTAACCTCAACAATTATGTTTGTTCGTGATGCATAATTTCTGTACAATACAATTTGTCTGTACTAAATGTACTGTTTCATATTTTTTGAATGCTCTTATTGTTTCTCGTTCGATCTACTATTGATTGGGAACCATTCGAGCAAACCTAGACACAGATGGACACAAAAATCGTCTGTTTTCAAGAAAGTTCTAATCATCATGACGGCGATTTACTAGGCACACAGGAAGCCGATTTTCTGGACAGCGCTGACCTCTCGAGCGTTTTTAAAACCGCTTGTTGAACAAACCAAAGCGTCTTTCACGGTTCTCCTCGCTACAAGACACGAGTGACGCGCGTGATCGGCACTCGAAAGAGCATAGACACCGAGGCAATAGAGCCATCAAGCTATAATTGCTCCTTGAACCGTCGAAGTCGCTACAAGCGTCCCGAGTGCCGCGTTCGAGGTACAATGCACGCTTTGTTTCCGTTCCGGCCTCTTTTCGACTATTGCTGATTACTCCGGTGGCCCTTGAACGTTCTCCAACGTACATCGATGCGGCGAACACCGTCGGCTGTCTCTTTCTAACTCTCTCTCTCTTTCTCCTCCTCGGACACGGGGAGCCTATCCAGTCGGTTCTATTCTTACACTTTTCGCCGCAGTTCGCCGGGTACGAGAACCTGACGTTGACGTGTACCAAGCGGCTTCGCGCTGGGTTCTCTTCCCGCGCCGGTTCGCGTACGGTTGACGTAGAGTATGAATGATTCCGTTAACTGGACGTCACCACTGACAGCTCACTGGTTATTTCTCAGGAAACGCTGGAGGGTGCTTCGAGTGAAGGCTGGCTTCCTTGAGAATTCGGGGCTCCTCGGAGAAAATGAACACGCGCATTGTGAACCGTTCAACCTCTCTAAATTAAGCATTCAGACTCGTCGAGGGTTACTTCATCCTACGAAACATTCCCTCCAGCCTTTACCCTAGGCATACCTTAAAGCGTCATTTCTACAAAAATACTCCAACAAAGTAAACATGCTCTTCTAAACATTATTCAATTAGTATCAAATCATGTTTCTTTGAAATATCACGAATAAAATACACTCGGCTCTATTAAATTAAAAGATCGAGTGTACCAATCGAAGTAATTTGATGTAATGTGATTGAATTTATTCGATGATCAGGAATGATATTTTCGAACCAGTTCGTACGTCAGAAAAATTCACGCGTACCGTCACGGAGATCAAGATTCACGTACGAACGTGATCGAACGGATCTCGCATTGGTTTATCGATCGATGGGATCGACGAGCTGTTCGATAACCGATCGAGTAAATGTGACAACCGTGATACGGTCGAGGCGGGACATAGAACCGCGAAGATCGGTCCGATAAATACACACCGGTTCGCAGAGAGAGAGAGATATGATTTCATTCGGACGATCTCGAATCATTTCGAACGATCCACCGGGTCCTTAACCTCTTCGTTAAGCGCGCGGCATACAGCTCGCACTGAAAAGCTATCCCGATAGCGCTACATGGTCGCGCCGCGGCCGTTAATGCACGCTTCCCCACAAATAGGGCTCTGACGCATCGCTCTAATGCGGGTAATTTATCGTGGCTGCAGAACTTATTGTACGGTATCGCGTAGAAAGGCTTTCTTGATGCGCGCAGTGCGCTGGACCGTGCACCATGATGTCCGCCGCTCCTCGACGCTTCAAAGAGCGCAGCGCAATCTGCAGCGGCCGCGCGGATCACTTTAGAAGGAAATCACCGGCGATCCCACTGTTCGTAGAAACTGCAATTAGTAACAACCCTGATATCTAGATCCCTCGCCGCGGCGCCGATCCTTTATGCATCTGTATCGTGGAAAACTTCTCGGCAAACAACAAAACACGCAGCTCAATGGAATTCAACCCTTAACTGCTCCACGATGGAATTTCGCGATCTTCTTTAAGGTGGGATCTCCATTGCGCGTCTGGACGCAGCGTTTTGTTATCCAGACTTCATTCGTCGTAGCTCTCTGCTGTGCCTTTGGACGCACGAGTTTGGGTTTCTATGATGCGATTTTTGTATGTCTTTCCTTGCATTTCCCAGTTTGGATAAACTTTACCTTGAAGGACTCAAAATTTCGCCCTTTGTCTAATGAATTATGATGTATTTTATGATGTATTTGGTATGTGATTCAGTAGATTTGTACCCAGCGCGAATGTAGTCGAAATTTCAATCCTCAAGGATTAACCCAATCCTGATTCATTGATCCTCGAGAATTAGCCTCGAGGACATACTAAACACATTATAATTCATTAGCAAAAGGCCGAAATTTTGAGTCCGTCAAGGTAAACAGCAGCTCCCAGTTTTATTAATGTGGTCAGTAGTGATCGAACGAAATTTTGAACAAATTATTGATAGGTTTAGTAACCGAGTTCTGCATCAACTTCGAACGGCCGAAGTGACCGAGTCGTGAGAAGAAGAAGAAGACCAACCTCGTGATCGTCGTCTATGAAGTAGGTTTCTCGAGTACGCGGTGAGCATAAGCTCTCGAAGTTTTGAAGATTGATGCTTTCGTCCCCCGCGAGTTCACAGAGAGACACGCGTAGAAGTCAGTCGACCGTTTCACTGTCAATTCGGCTGTCTTTCCGGCCACACCTTCGTAGACAGACAGTCCGAAAGAGAGAGAGAAAGCGAATGGAAGCAGCGGCCAGTGAAGCACAGATGGGATGACGGATAAATCGATCGATCGATCGATCGTTCCTCCTGTGATGGATCTGTTCCCGGTCCGTTCCTTTATTCTACCTGCTCCATTGCCGACGCATCCCAGGTGTACACCTTACACATATTTTCAATCACGATCTACGATCCGGAGCTGTATGGCTTTATCTCGATTATAGTTTCGAGATGGCAATTCAGGCGGCCGTAAAAGCAATATAATTCCATCGCCGACCGTCCGCTCGGTGTGTAATGGCCGCGCCACGATACAGTAATGACACGATTGCCACACCATTAACAAAGACGTTGATTGTAGATTAATATGACGTAACGTAATGTCCAATTACATAGTTCCCGCGCCACGGGATTGGAGGGGAACCGGGCTCTTTCTTTTGAACCTTCTCTCGCGGTCTCTAGCGACACACTCGATCGCCGTGGTACACTTAACTGATCGATACGATAACAACGATTGCATTCTCGTTTTTTTTTTTCGTGAGGCTGCTCGATCCACAGAAAGAAGCGTTCCATTTGCTACCTCGAAAATTTGAGCAATCATTCAGCAACATATGTGAGACCGTATAAAAATCGATCAACTTTCTAGTGTTGATTCAGACTCTGATTCATACTTCATTGATTCATACTTTACCGAGAAGATCATCTGTCTCTTCCTACTGGAAACTCGTAATATATTCAACTAGGTTCAATTTCACTGTTCCATTTTAATTCTGGTTGAACCTCCTTAACCCTCATACGCCCCTGAAAAATAACTGTATAAAAGAAACTAGGATAACAATTCACAAATTTTTATTTTACAGGTTAAATGAACACATTATGTTTCATTTATAGCGTCACATTTTAGAAAAATACATCTCACGATGTAGATATAAAAGGATGAATATAATTTTACACTTTGTGAAAATATTGAATGGGTCACCCAGAGGAACGTACGAGGGTTCAAATTTACCATAACAAAATCCTGGGAGACCAAAGACTTTAATTATAATCGCTGTTCGACCTTTTTCGTGTGTCGCGTCGATTTTCGTTGTCGAATTAGAATTGTGACTGATAAGATTCCGGAAAGATTTGCATATTTTTGTGAGAAGCGACGGCGCGAGAACCGTTAATTTCAGGTTGATCAGAGAGGTTTGCTCTTCCGATTGACTCGTTACGGCCGTTAACTAAATTAGTAAGGTGGCGGCGTTGATCGAACATGCGTCGCCTAATCGTTTTCGGGGTAGCGATCGACGCGGGTCCGGTGATTTACGCGCCATTATCGGAGTCTGGCTCGCTGGATCGTTCTCTCTCGTTCAGGGACAAGAGGAGCCAGAACGATTAGTGGTGAAAGTCTCTCGTGTGAATTACGACGTGTCCGAGAGGGAAGCGTGGCCCCCGGACGGCGGCGGTCGCTGCGCGTCGTCGTCGGTGCACGGTCGGCGACTTCTAATTTTTCGAAATGCTTACCGAAGCCGGGCTGGCATTGTCGGAAATATTATCGAAGCCACCGAAACGACGCTATAAACACGCGAGTTAACGGCCTCCGTCTGCCAGCGAATGGAACGTATTTCGGTAATTAACTTCGTCACGTTCACTTCGCCGAAGTGGTTCGAAGGATCTTTTATGATTTTCCTGCTTACTACTCTTTTTCGTCTCCCTCCCTCTCGTAACAATCTCTCTCGATCCTTCCGTGCGAATTCACCATAAACGCAGCCTGGTTTATGCTCGATATCGCGGAAGCTAATTTCATGTTTAACGCACGTTAAGAGCTGTTTCGCGGGTATTTGCTGAATTAATGAAGCTGTACGATGTCGTAAAAGAACGCTGGGAACAAAATGGTAAGTGGATCGATCTTTAATTCGAACCCGAGTCGCCGGATTAAGACTTGTGTCCCAACTCCACCTTCCTGGGCACGTGACTGCTATTGCAGAGAAGGGGGTAACTTTTCCCTTCGATTCGTGCATGATGTAGGTATCTATTTAAATATTTTAACGTGTTGGTGTCAATCGATCGTCGGTGACCTGCTGATCGTCTGCTGCTGGGTGTCATTACGAATCGACGATCGATTTACTATTAATAACTGATATTCGACTGTAAAATAACAGTCTTTAACGAATTGCAGAATGTAATGAACCGTTCATAAATAAACAACCATTTAAATAAACCTCCTATAATGAGGAAGTCGTAATTTCTCGAAGAATCCGTACAATTTTTATTCCGCCTGTACGAGCAGTGGATAATCCTGGTTCGAAGCTCGTATAATCGGCACGAATTGCTTCACCGACAACAGAAACTGTTGCGGATCATTTCGGGCGGCCATTACGTCGACCCTAAACGTCGTGGAAAACGCCGGGGGAACAGGTCCCGGCGCTGCGCGACACACGAACGCCGCTCGAAAAGTCTACAATTTCGTCGATCGTCAAAATAAGCGCCGTAAATCCCGAGACAGACATCCGTCAGCCGTTTTCGGAACACGATCTGTTTACACGAGCATTTAGGAGCCGAGCTTAAATATCTTTTGACATCCGAATAGCCGGGTGCGCGCACGGCGCCGAGTTCCCGGCGACCCTCTGGACATCGGGCCTCCCAGTGCTCGTAAAGCCGATGTAAAAGTGATTTGCTGTCTGTCCGTCCTCGAAATCGTCGGTCGTCGTATATCTTCTCCTCCCCGATCATTTCCATCGGGAGGAATCCGAAAATACATTTTTTCTCAGCCGTTTATTCGATTTAATGACAATTTATCGTCTCATTAAACTTCGAAGCTCTCTCCCCCAACATCGAGCAACCTATTTTATCGCTTCTGAAAGTCACTCGTTGACGTTTCAGCGGGGACGTAGCTTCGCTGACTTGAAACTCACGAAAATATAATTTTTGCACAATTTTCGAAGAACATTTCGAGTGATTTTATCAAGTACAAAATTCATACTGTGCCTCTAACCCTAAATATATTCTAATCTTAATGCAAAATGAAATTTGTCACGCTTGAACAGTTAGAAATTGATAAATAGTATAGTAATTTTTAGTGTTCCCTCAGAGGAGACAGTCGAGTTAGCACGTCGCCCATTGCAGTAACGGTTCTATCGTCGATCTAAGTAGACGTCCACGAAATTAGTCGTAGTTAATGCAAGGAGATGCGCGTCGAATACGAGATTTTATGTAAAGGTACAAACTCGAGGACTCTTTCCGGCGCATATTTATTACGAATAAACCCGAGATTGAATCTTATAATGTCCGCAGGTGGTCGATATAGCCGGTGCCAGGGCCGTATAGTTAGCTCGGCGAGATTCCGTTTTAAAATAAATTCGACGTGGCTTTGTATCGTGAGTTTGAGATACGAGGCAATAAAGCGGCCGAAACGAGCGGAACATTGTGCGCCGCTTACGTAAAGACAGAAAACGGGTCCGAGATTAATTCGCGTGGCCGGTCTGGGTCCGGTGTTGTTGGCTCTCGCGAGGAATCCGCGTCATCGATTAACCGTCCGGGTGGGAACGATAAAATATCGTTTTATGAATCACTGTGTTTCGGGGCCGAGCGTAGAACCGGCGGTCAGACCGGCGGCGCGCGTTTATTAAGACGTCCCGGACGCTTTCCGTGGCCGCGTAATTGCTCAGGCATGCTTGCGGTTTCCGTGATTTATCCCGTGTGACTGTTTTCAGCTGGTAGTCCGGACCAGGCAAGGATAACGCCGTGAATATATAATGAATCGGGCCGGTGCTGCCGCGGGTATATTGAGCCATCAGGTAGAGGAGACAGCCTATCGAGCGGCGCTCCTAAAATTTCTCGATCGCGCGCGGCCTTTTTTTTCTTTTTTTATTTACGAGCCGGCTGGCCGACTAATTTCTTGAGTAATCGCGCGAAATTTAGTGTCACCTTTTAAGGCGAGACGGGAACGCGGCCGTTCGTGGAAAGGGGACCCGGCACGGAACGCGCGAAAGTGTTCTTTCTTTGCAATTAGCGTTTTCTCGGCCGATCGTTAATTCCCGTCGAACCGCGCGCGCACGAAAATTCAATCGGTTCCCAGCAACGGCAAGTTTATTGTTATGTGCGAAGGGATACGGCGAACGACTTCTCGGGGTATTTACAATTACAGTCGCGCCTCGGTTATCCGAACCTTCGATGTGCCTCGAGTCTCCATTTTCCCAACACGCTTTCTACGCAAATGCCTCCACCTGACACTATTTACTGCTCGAATTATAATGAAGATTAAATTCAGCACCGTAGCTTAGCAATTGTTCTATTATATTCGAACTCTCTTGTTTGCCCGTTTAGTTCGGATAACTTCGTATTATTTTCTGCAACCTCTCTACGACTGTCTTATCCGCGCGTTGAAATCACTCGGCAGTGTGCTTGGAAATTCACTCTTTCCTTCACGTTTTTTTATTATAGTATTCTACAATGCTGAATGGTATTCGGGTATGGAAGCGGAGTATGTTACGAGAAAATGAAGAGTTTATTATAATGCGTGTTTACAGAAAGAAAGTAGTTTTACGTCTGAGCGACTAGTCAGACGTATATCATATTTAATTGTACAGCAGCTATCGATTCTAATGATAATTACTTTTCTACGTGCCAACAACCGTAGTCGCGTTGAAAGCACCGGTTCTCGTTAGATCACCGAAGTTAAGCAATGCGGAACGTGAACGGCACTAGGATGGGTGACCGTCTGGTAAAAAACCGGAAAGTGACCCACCCGGGGTGTTTTTCACGTGTTGTTGGCAAAAGGTGGTTTGGAACCCACCATAAACAGTAGGTCCTGCTGAAAAGGCGATGGTGGAAAAGAGGGGGATTGGTAAATGAATTTGAAATCCTGAGGGGACCAAATATCATGTTACAATACTATACTTTTCTACATTATCGACATGTGTTCGAACTTGCAGTTACACATAGTTCTGTATATCGTGTATCAATGTTTAACACTGAAAGTCCACCGTTAACTGTACTGCGCGTCACCAAAACTCCACAGTACATTGTTTAGACTGGTCCTTGTGCAAACAGGGAAGTATCGCAGGACGAGCATGGCGAACGGATCCCGCGGCCGGCGCATTAATCAAGCGGGCAATTAGCCGGCGTAACCGAGAACTCCTTGAATAATGAATCGGCGTCCGGTGTTCGGATTCTAAACCCTTAACCCCGTCTCGCGGAACAAAAGGATCGGCGCGATCCCGATTGCCCGGCGTGTTTAAGGAAGTCGGGGCTGGCCTCCTCGGTCCGAAAAACCGTCGGCCGATGAAATATCCGCGAGAGCGCGTAATTGTCGGGTTTCCTTTCCTGCGGGTCCGACGCGGCGGCGGCGTTCGCTGGCTCGCCGGTGCCGGACAGTTACAAAGCGCTCGATTAACAGTAAAAACGAGCAAACCGAGGATCGGTGAAGAGTAACGAATAGCACGATCGGCGCGGGTAGCTCGGAACAGCGGCGTTGGAGGGCCGGGAGTGCGACGAGGAAGGGAAACGGGAGAGATACCCGGGGCTAGGAGCCGGAGAGTCGGAATCGACAGAGATAAGAACGTTCGATGGCAGGGAAAGAGTGGTTTTACAGCGGCGAATCGCGGATTTCGCCCGCGGAGCCAAAAACCGAGGCCGATTAAAATTGCTGCGGTGCCGGGAGACGGCTCAATTATCACCAGCCGGCGCGGCGTGGGCTCTCGCGGCCGTGTGAACAGCTCGGACGCGCATGTGAACGCTCGCAAACGCTTGCAAACGCTTGCAAACGCGCGAGTGGACGGACCCAGAGGAGGCTGAAGCCTCGAGCGACCGGCGGCGCCCGTCATCCCGGATAAATTATCGTTGTTAATGACATATTTATTGGCCGTACGCCGAAGGATACCGGGAAGCATCGCTCGGTATAATTTGCTGATTCGAGGTAACCCCGATCCTTTTCTGCTTCCTCTTCTTCCTCGTCCCCTTTCCTGTACCGTCCACTCTCCTTTTCGATTGGACCCTCCGGTTCTTTCGTGGTCACCAACCACGAGACTCCTCCGGAAAGTAAAAACCGATTGATCGCGGCAGCTGCGCGAACCCCTGCGCGTTCTTGCCACGTGGTATCGTTCAATTTGCATCCAATGGGACAGTTGTGTGAACAACATTGCTCTGCCCAATGAACTCTCTTGAAATATACTGTGTAGACGATGATGAAATGTTAACCCTCATACGTTTCTCAGAATGAAAATTCAGCCATTTAACCCTTTGCACTCGGTGCTATTGTAACTCGAAAATGAAACATTTCTTCCGATCTAAAATAATTCAATTTTACATGATTTTTCTCATTTCATGGATATGAAATTGATATGATAAGGCATATTGTATTTGAATGTTTAGTAATTGGTTACGTCTCAACATATTTAATAATGTAAACAATAATTAGACATACTATAATATTAATCATCCTTTTATGTATACGTCGTGGAATGTATTTCTTTAACCCTCATACGCTCCTCAGGGTGAAAATTCACCCATTTACTATTTTTACATACTATACAATGATTCTTTATCTGTGTTGTGAGACGTATTTTTCTAAAATGTGACGTGATAAATGTAGCAAAGTTTATCAGTTTAAAGTGTGAAGCAAAAATAGTACATGAACGTACAAGGGTTAAAATGTAGCGCTATAAATGAAACATAATGTGTTGATATAACGTGTAAAATAAAAATGTGTGAATTGTTATCCCAGTCAATTTTATCCACTTATTATCCTGAGGAGCGTACAAGGGTTAAGGGTACCGAGAAACTATGTAGCCTCCTCCACCTGGTCCAAACCTTGCAGACGTCACAATCTGTGCGTGATCAACCCCTTCTGATATTTTACAGAAAGCAAGAATTGATTCAAGTGTACTGCATCTCGTAAATAATTTTAAAATGATTAACATATTTTTAAAACAATGTTTGAAACAAAAATGTTTCTGTCGGAAATGATTGAACGTACGCAGCAACGTTGTGTACCAAATATATTTCATAGAGCTTTTTTTTGCGTTGGTTTTAATGCATTCGGGTCTTATTTTTTACGACCCCCGTATTTTTCTCAGTCGGCTGCCGCCGTTTTGTTTCTCCCCGCCCGAGTTCCGTTGATCTCACCGGGACTGATTAATCGAACGAGAGACGCCCCCGAGCGACCAGAAAATCGCGAATACACCGATCGAGAGGTGCGCTGCAAGTAATTGTGGTTTCACGTGCGTGTGCGTGTGTGTGTGTGTGTCTGCTGCGCGCGCGTGCACGTTGATCGTCGTCGAGACGAATTCGCGCGAGTCGAAACGGATCGGGGCGCGTGGACGTGTAAAAAGCGGCGGGTTTTTCGTAGAGCTCGTTTGTCGCGCACCCGGCACTCTCCGACCGGGTAATTAAAGGGCCGACCGCCACGGTTTTAATTAATCCGGCCGGCCATTGTTTGGCGGTGGTCGTAACGAGACCGAGTTCCTAGAAGTCCACCAGTTTTCTTTTTCGTTTCCATTTGAGAAGACCGTTTCTAAAGGCTAGACACTAATTTCGTGATTTCGTCCGAATTCGATTCGATATCTCGCAAATTAGATCATTCCGTCATCCGCGGCGCCACAGTTAGCAGACAATTAGGTGTAATTAATGAAGTGAACATTGAAGATTAAATAAAACGGAAACTTAGAGATAAATGTTCCTCTTCTAATAAATCAATTTTTGATAAAACAGTCCTTTTTATAGAAATGTCGAAGGTGCTACGAACACACCTTTGAATCCAATTGTTGCAATAACAGTTCGAATGAAACAATCGATGTTCGTAGGTCGGAGGATCGATATCGACGCGCGAGAAGATCAAAAGTTCAAGAGTCGCACGTTCGAATAGAATGCAACAGTAACAATGATTTATACAGTATTATCGTGGCCGTAATGCGGCGCCATTTAAGCATCATCAACGGACAAAAAATACCAATCGCGAATGTAAACGTCATTCGCGTTGACGATCCATTCGAAAAAAATGAACGGATGGAACATCCTCCTCGAATTCCGGCCGCACGCATTCGCCTTTCATGTCGCGAAATCCGTCCCTACCCGCGGAACCTTATCAGGACACGCGAATCGTCCCTTAATGATGATTAATGAGCGTCGCGTACGCGCACACAAATGACGCCGCGTGGTTTGCGTAACTTTCGCGGTAATTAGCGAACACAATCGTAACTCAGCGATCTGCTGAGACGCCGTCGCCTTTCGAACGGTATTAATTATTTTGTCACTGGTTGAATACCGACTACCAGGGCTCCGGTGTGCCGCGGCGGGTGTGAATTCTTTCTTTCTGTCTTGCACCGGCGCTTGACAAAGGTGAAATCAACTCATTAGGAGCCGAGCATTGATATATCTCCAGACATCGGAATGGGAATCGTCGTTATAGGCGAAGCAAAATTAGTAGATGTCTCGAGTGATTGTTGTCTGGAGAATCTTGATGCACGACGATTAATACGCACGTCGGTGTGATGCGATTAAAGTGCGCTTTGTTAACAGTCACGTTCTGTTTAACCGCGTTCGCGAGTCTCTTCGGGGTCTCCCACGGCCGGTAAAACTTCAATCCTTCAATATATTTATATTATTTATATTTATATTTTTGTATTATAGACTCGTGAAGATTTCGAACCCAGATAAATATCTATTTTATTGCTGCAATTTTCTACTAGGAAATAATGAATGGTGCAAAAATTTTAGGGGATAAAATGATTTCATAGAAAATTTTAATATTAGTGGAGGAATAATGTTAACACTAAACTTACCGAGCACTGAGAGCGATTAAATTGCTTTAGCTTAAAAAAATGACAATATTATTATTATTATTTATTTTAAACGGACCGAAATTCTTTTATACAAATGTATGCATATTACAATATGTGCTTGGATAAATAAATGTATAATTGCAATAATTGCAAAATGAAAAATATAAAAATGTTCGTCTGACCAGTGGTAGGTTTAGTGTTAAAGAGATTGATTATACAAAATGTAAAATTCCATTCCACTTGCAACGACACGATCACCGCTCTCTAATTAGTCGTTCCCCGAAATATAGAGGATACAAGAAACAGTTCGGACAGTCTGATGTTCGCAGGAATGGCATTGAAAGCGGAAACAGAGTGAAGAGTCGTCGTGCAATCACTCGTAACCGCGAAGTTCAACTCGGCCGGCCGAGGAAATTGGCAATGCGGTGTAAGATGGTAATTTGATTGGATAAGTCCGTTCCTCGGAATAAGGATGAGCATCATTGTAACAAAATGAGATTGCTACCGAATAAAGTTGTAATCGAATTGCCCGGGACCATGTTGCGAGTCGTTCTCCTTCGTTTCTTGTTTCTCTTGTACCTCCGGTCGTCGGAATAGGGGAATGATAATCGATCCCTCGTCGGTCGGAACAAATACGTGGAATCGATTCGATTAAATTTTACCGGACAGAACATTATCCAGTCAATATCGAATTAAAGAAATGAGAGGTTACGCATGCTATCCCGTAAGAGACGTAGACGCAGCTTAACCTCCGTAACCACACACTCTACTGGTAATAAAATAAACGGCTACCGATTATGTATTATTGCACCGAAATTATCGAGCCATTTTCGTAGGGATTAATCAAAAAGCCAGATGCAAAAGGTTTTATCATTCTGTTGAAAGTCTGATCGATTGGTAGTTGCAATAACGAATGAATTGCAGCTTGTACAAATTTCGCAAGAAGTTCCACAGTGTAGCTCCTCGAGAAATTACGGGATCCCTTCAATCACACTTTTCAATCCGTCAGATTCCTCTCACCTGCTATTCAATACATTTTGATACTTGCAAACTCACGTAAAAATTAAATTGCATGTTCATACAGTTTTTAAGTAGATATTGAGTTTCTCTGTTCAATTGTACTCTGTAAAACAATGCAAATCGTAATAAAATTACTGTTTCAAAGAACCATATTTTATCAAATATCTTTATTTGTTATTTTTAATGAAATTCTCTGTGACAGAAAACTGATTTGTGTTCTAACAATTACAATACGTGAAGAAGTAATTCGCAGAGGCAAATGCAGCCGATCGAATTTCGCGGGGAGGCGGACGGAGAGCGGCGAATGGCTGGAATAATCGTATCCGTAATTGCCGCGGGTTTTTTTTAGAAAAAGCGCGCGAAGAATGCGGCCGAAAGAAGCCTGGGTGGTACGAGGCCGCGTTTCGTGAGCGTGTTCGAGGAGAAACCGTGCGTCGTCGCTCAGAGGCCGGCGTCTATCGGCGCGCGGTTTTTGGGCGGCGGGAAAAAGGCCGCGGCGCGTATCGCCCGAGAAACGAAGCCACGGTGAATCTCTAATTATCCCGGCGTGGTCTTAGGGCGTGCGTTTTTTCACGCGAAACGTGCCCGTGACGCCGCGGCCCCGGCAACCGGGGGAGAGATAATGACAAGTCGGTGTAATTACGCATATCGAGCTGCGACGTAATTTCACAACAAACGGTGGACGGAACGCGGACCGCTGATTTACCGTGGCGGCTGTCCACGACTCGTTTTCCTTTTCTTGAAAACTACCAGGAAATAATTGCACCATCGGTAAATATTCAAGTCGACACTGGGAAATAAAAGAACTTTCAAAACTCGAAGTACGACTTCTCACTATACAGGTGGAATCTCCATTGCGCGTCTGGAAGCAGCGTTTTCTTCATGAGAATAAATACTTTATTATTTATTTATATATTTAAAAAGAAAATATACTTTCTTTAATTTAAATCGAGCGCGCTTTGCATGCTCAGCGCACTCTTTGAACGGTTCCTACATTTTGAAATAGATAGAGAAAGATAGAGAGATTAAAATAATAGAATGTAGAGAGCACATGTGCATAAATATTAAATGAAGATAGAGATAGTTAATTAACAGAATAACTTAACGATCTAAAGGTAGTGTAAATAAAGAGAGTGAACAATAGACTTTAATTGTCGTTTCTTTATTTACAGGTGAGTTTGTAAATAGTTGTAAAAAGTGTAAATAGATAAGTATCTAATAAAACATAAACTTTATTTAGAGAGAAACAAATTTAGTCTGTTGTTGGATTATTAACACTGGATAGAATATTCTCATTATATATGTACTTAAAAAAAGCACATACAGTATGGAACATTGTTATGAATAAAATTAAAAATTGTTCATCTGTTACTTATTTAGTAGTGTCTCGGATAATTTAAATCACCGACGTCTTTGGTTGATTCTAATGACGAACTCGCCAGATCGTCCTTGGTGTAATCAATACATACTCCGAAAGAGCGTTTCGGCAGAGCCAGTCAAATTTTCGATAAGTATCGCGACGACACCGATGATTAATGTTCCGGCCGGAATTTCGATAATCGAATCCTCGAGTACGCCGTCTGGTGCCATTACGATTCCTTGTCGAAATTAATAGCTTTGCGTAATAGATTTCGAGAGGTCTTCACGATAGTTTCAATTTAACACTTTCGATCGGCGCGCGTTCGACGAACCCAGCCGAACCTGGCTTCGCTTCATTCCCATTCACCGAAACCACATAAACGGATTTTTATATCCGCGACCATTCAGTCACGACAACGTGTTCATAACTTTCCGTGCGTTCACGGGCAACGGCGTAATTACTAATTTGCATAATGGCCGCAGAAACTACGGAGAGCTTGTTCGTTAGCCGACTGGATGGCGATGAAACTGAAGATAATTATATTTTTCCTGGGATACGCCATAAAAATCTTTAATTGAAATCTAAGACGGGTACACCGTAAAACGGTAATGACCCGTTTGATGGTTGACAGATGGGTGCAAGGTCCATCGAAACCGGAAAAATTGCAAGTTTATGTGGCAGAAATATTCCGCGAGGCGTGTGCAAAAAATTTAGTAAGCTCCCTGGTCTGCGGCAGTAAATACGTTGATTCAATATGAATAATTTATGCGTTGATTTACGACACTGCTTTGATCCTTTCTCTTATAAAATGAGTATGCGATTAAAATACATTTACAATCATTTGGGTAATGTCTTAATCGAATGTTAGCAGTACGAAATTAACCATTCGTCGTGTATCATATCTGATACAGTTAACAAATCTGGTATATAGTAAACTAAGAATGTGTTTTCTTACTATTCTAAATTATGTTTATTTCTCTGAAAATATTGTTTAAATTTCTTTTAATATTTCTCCCTTAAATAAAACACAAAAACTGGCCTTCTTTTAATTGTTTCATCCCAATTTAAAAAAATCATGCAGTGAAGGGTTAATAAAGTCTAAGCCATTATACAATTGATGAACTGTTTCATAATTTTAGAATTAAATAAATTTACAATCATGTGCGTAATGTCTTAATCAAATGTTTGTAGTACAAACTTAATACAGTCTAAGCCATTATACAATTGATGAACTGTTTCATAATTTTAGAATTAAATAAATTTACAATCATGTGGGTAATGTCTTAATCAAATGTTAGTAGTACAAACTTAATACAGTCTAAGCCATTATACAATTGATGAACTATTTCACAATTTTAGAATGTAATACATCACTAAAATTGCCAGAAATGATTTTTCTTTTTGCTACATCTTCCAGTGTGGTCGATCGTCGAGTCTTTCCTCGAATTCCTTCGCATTTCGCACCTGTTCGCGCCTTGTCCCGCGGAACGGCCGATATTCGCATAAATCCTGCGAAGCATAAGCGCGAACTCGTTGCGTGTCGTGCGTGAGCGTCGCCAGTGGCACCGAACACGTGTAAAATCGGCTCGGAGAATGCGTGTACCAGCGGCGTTCACGTTGGCGTACGTGTCGGCCCCCCATGGACGATTACAAATCAAAAACTAGACTCCATCGAACCAGGAAAAAGCAGGATCCACGAACTCGTTGCTGCCTTAAAAAACGCTTCGATCGCATTTCCGTAGAATAAAGGTGCGGTCTCGTTTCGTGCAGTTTAACAAAAAGGATAGACTCATTAATGATTTTGGTAGGCTGAAGATAATATATCAATGTTCTAAAATTTTTGTTAACAGCAGAAATATCCGAAGGAACAGGTAAAATACGTTGACAAATTGGGTAACGGCATCGTTCCCGGCCGTTCGAAGTAATTAACGAAATAAAGTATTCCAACTGACGCAACATCGAATTCCTGGCCGATACGAAATCTTAAGAGACTGTCGACGTAGTAACGAACGAACCGAGGAACAGGTCGTCGAGTTTATACCGAATTTGATAAGCCGGAGAAACTCGTCGAGTCAGCGTTGGAAGGGTTTCGCGTTATCGATGAAAAAATAATATCGACTGGTGGAACGAGTTCGTCCGGTAGCTTTATTATACGCGCTGGTCCGTACGGGCATAGAATCCTCGGCGAGCAAGGAACGCGTTTCGATCCTTTTTCCCCATACGAGAAACACTGTTTAGTCACTATGTTTCCACTTTCTGATCAAACAACTTTTAATTATATCCGAAGCAATATCTCAAGGAACGGCAGATAGCGGAGCGGCGGGTTGTAATATAGAGAACGCCTCTAACAAGATTAAACGATCGTTGAACACCGGAGCGAAGATCCGATGTCGCTTCGATCACGGAGCAGTTAATGGCCGATCAACGACCGGCCTGAAAACAGCAAAAGAACGAAGAAAGGATGGCGCGTTAAAGCACGATCGAACGATCGCAGGTCTGGAAGCAAACATCGCGGTGGACGGTTGCGGTTTTATAGTCCGTCGCCGATCCACCCGGGTGCGTTCCTCTATTTTCCCAGTGGTGGAAACGCGTCGCGTTTTGCGACCGTCACGTTCCCGGACAAGAAGTCTAGCGTAACCGCTGGATAATCCTCTCGGAAAGATTCCGAGCTTCGATTGGGAGCTAATCCAATAATTAGCGGTCGTTTCGATCCAATTACTTCGTTAATTGCCGTGTCGTATTTCGAATGCAGATTGGCTGGTTTTCGTGGTATTTATACAGATCGGAAAAGATTCCGCATCAGTGATGCCAGAAAGGGACAAAACGGACCCCCGGTACTCTCCTCCTTTTCCCCTTCCACTATCCTATTCCATCGCCATCTAACGTCCTCCACACTAAGCGTAGACACGATGCGCGTGCACATATTACTCTGGTCGTCAGAGAGGGGGTACATCGTTTCACCGTGATTCCCCTCATCTGGCATCATTGTTCTACACAGGCTTTGACACATTGATGCCAGACGGAGGAACCTGGAGGAACTTGCCCCTCCGGCTGGGCCCCCCACTCTTACTTCTCAAACTCTTGTGAGTCTCACACAGGCAGAGTAGAGGTACGTTCGTGTGTACCGCGTGCACAGTAGAAGAAAGAGTGGGGGGCCCAACCGGAGGGGCAAGTTCCTCCAGGTTCCTCCGTCTGGCATCACTGCTTTGACACCGTGTAAAATATCAGCGGAGAATTCCGCCGACATCGTGTATACGCATTGTAGAAAGAAACGAGCGCGAGCAGCAAGAGAGCGAGAATCCCTACAAAACTATTAACGCCGGTTCTCCAAATCGATTTATCCAACAACGCGTGAAGTCCGACGGCGGACGGGGCCGCGTGCAGGCTGATCGAATGCGTTGCTCCAGAACAGCGCAAAATCGACAAGCGTAGTACGGCTCGAACACAGCAGCGAGCTTGTCCGATTCTGGTACGCTTGGTTTCGTTCCCGATCGGGAATCCGAGATGGGCCGAGTACCCGAAAATCGAACTGCTTTCTTTCTTTCTTCCTCGTCGACGTCGTCGGAGCAACATTGTAACCCGACGCACCGGTCGGAAACGTTGTTCACGAGCTTCCCAAGCCAACAGGAATGGTCCTAGGTGGCCAGGGCCGGCGCGTGAGATGATTGATAACTCTCTTGTAACGCGTTATCAGCCGTGGCGTGCACGTTGTTATGTTCACGTCAGGAACGTGACGCTGATAGACGGCCCGGCCTATCCTCTCTCCTTTGTCTTTCCAGCGTCGCCTCGTCGCTCCGCGCCGTTTCCTCTTCGCTCGTGTTGCCTCCGCGCGACCTGTTGCTGTTAATTCGAACTTACGTGTCGGCGTGTTAGGATCTCGTCCTTTTTCCTCGATTCGACACTCTCTCCGTGTCTCTCCACCTCGGTGAAGCCATCCGGTGTCGTTTAATGGGATGGAAAGAGATTTCTAGAGCGTGAAGCCTGCGATCTTTCAGGATCGAGCAGATGGGACGGACTGGAAAAAGAACATCCAGAAAATCCTCGCAGTCGAGGAACATCCTTCACCTGGAGTAGCTCGTTGAATAACAGAAATAGAGGAAACAGAGTTCAATATTATATGAGCTATTGAAACGGTCGAATAAAGGCGAAGTTTTCTATCGTGGTTGATCTACATCGATCTCGAATGATCATGAGTCGGAGGGCATCGCACGCGTCTTAAAAAAGTGTATCATTCTTCATCTGGAGTAGCTCGTTGAATAACAGAAATAGAGGAATCAGAGTTCAATATTATGTGAGCCATTGAAACGGTCGAATAAAGACGAAGTTTTCTATCGTAGTTGATCTACATCGATCTCGAATGATCATGAGTCGGAGGGCATCGTTCACGTCTTAAAAAAGTGTATCATTCTTTACCTGGAGTAGCTCGTTGAATAACAGAAATAGAGGAATCAGAGTTCAATATTATATGAGCCATTGAAACGGTCGAATAAAGACGAAGTTTTCTATCGTGGTTGATCTACAACGATCTCGAATGATCATGAGTCGGAGGGCATCGTACGCGTCTTAGAAAAGTGTATCATTCTCGCACACCTAAATTTTTGTTAATCTCCATACGCATTCCCCTCTTATCCGTTCCGAGACTCGCCATCACCTTTTTGGGACGATGAAAAGATCTGATTAGTGGTCCAATTCGTGTGGAGTCAACGCGATCTATTAAATAAGATAGAATCTGTTTGAGGCAATAGCCCTCCGTGGCCCAGATGATCTATCTATCCTCTCCCAATCATTGATTACCGGCGAGGACCGAGCGGAGAGCTACCTACGTAATTCATCCAACTTGTTCGAATGTCATCCGGCAGGGACGAGGTCGAGGGACGAACAAAGGGCCTGAGCTGTTAGCGAACAGCTCCGAAACAGCCACGTGAATGGAGCACGACTCTAGCCGGTTGTCCGATCGGGCCTTGGTCACGAGCGAGCTGCTTCTAGCGGTGAATTCTCAGGGTCGAGCGCCGGCAGCGGATTACAAGCGCCCCTCTTTTACTCTCGAGCGAACCCTTTTCGTGTTCTCCCTGTCCGCGAACAATCGGAACATCGACGGGCTCGTTTCTGCACGAGGCGACAAATACAACAAACCGAGCACAATAACGCTTTTAGGGTTATGGAGACTCTTATGAGTCAATATCGCGTTCGAGGGGAGGACGAAACTGGTTCCGTGGACGTGTCCGTACAGATTTGTAGCTTTTTCTTCTGCTGTTGATCTGGATGACTAGCTGCTCATGAATACGAAGGGTCCTTGAAGTTTAAGGGATGAACTGACTCGTAACACCCTTTCATCCCCTTCTTCGGAAGCCGCAGGTTCAGCGCAGCCATTCGAATGTAAATGTTTAACGTCGCCTCCGTTCTTACTGTTATTTCGCCAGCTTCGCAATAACTTCCTGCTTAATCGCGCTTGTAACGCCTGGTACGCGTGTTTACCATCGCCTAAGTGGAAGTTATGAGTCGGTTACGTGAATTCCTGATGACCCATATATGGCGACTGGAATCGACAGCGACGCGTAATCGGGACGGTATCGTTCGGCCTCTGCTCCAATGATTTTCCGCGAACCACCACTCCGTCCCGGACACGGTCATTTAACCAGTTCTCGGTCGGTTTGTCCCGCGATTCTCACAGTTCGTGGGCCGTTCGATGCACAGGGGCACCGTGAGCATCGCCGAGCGAGCCGATGCTCATTAGCAGGCTGCTTCTGCCGATTCCGCGCGATATCTTAATCCTTTAATGAAACGTTTCTACTTGATTTCTAATTTAAAGGCCTGATCGCGAGCGTTCACCGCGGAACGGGTCGACGCGGCCATCTTTACTACCACTGCGCTCGTAAATTGGAGCGGAGGTGTAATTTACTCGGAGCGGACTGTGAGTGTGGCGGGCAATTACCTATTTCGACTGGATTTACCCGATAAAATATTGTCTTTTTCGTTGGTGCTTTTTAATCTCTGTAAATATTATTATTATTTAGTATAGACGGATTGAAGCTCTTTTACATAAGTGTTTAGAAATAAAAAAACAGAAAGATACGAGACTACTCGTATAATAAGAAAGAAGGGACATGCACAAAAAGGAAAAAATAAACAAAATATAATACTGGTACAATCGATAGGTATTATCATATAATCCTGCGTAGCTGCATTTCATAATTTTGCAAAGACTCAATGAAACAATCAATACGATTAATGTATACTAATGCGAATATTTTATTTTCCTTCGAGGAAAATTTAGTTTTATCATTTTAACTGTATTATCCTCCGTCCTACTTTCATATATGCATATTTTTGTTGTTTTTCGACGTTTTCGGAATCGAACCATTGGATGTGTTGAGCTTTGATCGATGTTTCATCCTTTACTGCATTGTGTATCATATCTGATACAGTTAACAAATCTGGTATATAAATTTAGTATAGTAAACTAAGAATATGTTTTCTTACTGTGTTTATTTTTCTGAAAATGTGGTGTCAACTTTTTATAAATATTTTTCCCTTAAATATGTTTCATCCTAATTAAACAAATCATGCAGTGAAGGGTTAAAGTGACTGCATAACTTCTATCGAATGATATCGTTCATTCATAAGAATAACTACATAAGTCAAAGAAAGGAAACAATTTATTATTTACACACTAGATTCATCGTCATGTAGTTATAAAGTACATTACTAAAATATATGTATTATTATACTTCTTTTAAAAATACATATTTTGAATCGTAACTTTCCTCGGAAGCATGGGTATATTACAAAGTAAGAAAGATCGTAATTCATCGAACAGCCCCGGGATTGTGTTTGAGGAGATAAAGTCGGCGGATAATGCAGAAGGAATTCGGCTGTTCAGGGCCGTAAAGTGAAGGGATTCCTTGCGCCGAAGTCGCAGTATCTCCATTACGTCCACGCGAACGATAATTTCGTGTCTCGTTACACGCGAGGCTGGGGGCCGTGGTGAAAAAGGGACGGCGAGGGGTTTCGGTAGGTGTGCGGCAGAAATAATACCGAAGCTCGCGTAATAAAGCTGCGGGCGTCCCGCTGCGCGGATACTGGACGAGGTGAACGCGACCACGGCCCAATTACCGAGCGTATTCGCGCGGCCGCGAACCTAACACGCGACCGACCATCTGCTAATTTATCCGGGACCATTCCCGGGGCATTTGTCGCAGCGGGTGTGCCATGGTAACGTTCGGAAGTAGTCCGCTCGCGTTTGCGAGACGCCGTCCGCGTTGCCCCGAGTCCGCGTAAAATCTTTCATTTTTATTAATTAAGTGCGCGGGACCCTGGATTATTGAAAAGGTATTTCTGTTTCGGAATGGCCGCCGGAATGGATATGAATCCGCTCGATCGAGGTTTTATATGTATCTTTATTACGTTTATAGCGTACACGTACACAGCCGTTAAAAGATATTCGATCGTTTGCAATATTTACCGACCGGCGACGGAATAAATGGCGTCGCGCGGTTTATTGTTTTATTAGCATTACCGTTCCCCCTTCTCGTACGCGGCGTTTAACGATCCCGGACCTTTGTAAATCAGTCAACGGCTGTTTGTTAACACCTACTGCCTGCTGCGGTTTAGTGCATTAACAATTTTGTATTTTTTTTTTTCTTCGTTTCTTGCAGAAGCACCTGGAGAGCTTGGCTGGGTGCTCACCCTCGTGATAGTGTCCCTTGTGTCAGCGGGCATTGGCGCCGTGGTCATGGTGACGCTTCTTCATTGCCGGAGGTCAGTATAATCAACATGATATTTTTTTTTTTAATTCTTCATCAAACTTGAAATCCAGTATCTATAAAAATCTACATTCCCGATCGGATGTTCGATCAATTCTTGAATAGGTTATAAACGCGGAACCTTTATTAATCGTGGATCAAATTGATCGGGAAAGGTGCTCGTGGATCAATGGCCGCAGAAGTGTTCCCTTTAAAAATGATCTGGCCATTAACGAATTAATCAGCCGATCGATGGGTCGGAAGCTCGACTCGCGGGCCTAGGATATCGATTCCGGCCAGTCGAATTCAATCACCGATCTCGGATTTATCGGTCCGATCACGGAATCTCGAATTGAAATATGAGATCGCAAACACCTGCGCGGCTCGGTTCGGTTTCCACGAGATTGCCTCTCGAAATCCATACAAAGAGGAAACCGGGCGGCGATGCATCTCGATACGGATCGACGATCAGGCCGATCCGCGAAACGATCGCGGTTTAGCCGGGCCGAGTCTCGATCGCTCGCCGGATCGATTCCCTTAAATTACCGCCTACCCGCAATGCATCAAAATCGAGGCTGGCCCGATCCGTAATAAGGAGGGCGAACCGGTTGCTAACTAGATCGATCGATTCGAATCCCGGTCGGTCGTGTGACAGTGCAAAAAACCGAGGAGGAAACAATGAGCGTGAAAAAAAGGCGAGAAAAAGGCAAAGAGAAAGAGAGAGAGAAAAGGGAAAGCAAGATGAAGGAAAGATCTTCTCGCGAAGGCGCTGCAACGAGGGACAGCGGTAACTATGGCCGACCGTTCGCTCCAGCATGACGAGGAATCGCCTCGGATCTTTATAGCGATCCACTTCCTCCGACGATCGAGACAAAGACTCGTATTCAGAGCGCGGTTAACGCGAATTTTTCTCGGACGTCGTATCCCCGCGTTGCGATTTTAATGGCCGGTTACCGTGGTTGCACTCGAGTGACGATACCGGCGACCATGCAGACCGAGAGCCACTTAAGATGATCATCTCCTGGACCTTTTTAAATTCACGGCCCACAAAAAATGGTTATTGTACTCGTATACTATGTTCATCGCTTGGCAGCGCTTCAAGCAGCTTTTGACATATGAAACTCTCGAGTCGACCATTTATTTTATTGCTAACCGGGCGGGGAACTCGGGACATTTACAGCGTTGTATAACACACAAACTTCGATAGTGTTCTGGGGTACTTTAACGCTCGTACGTTTCTCAGGGTGATGTTCACTCATTTACTTTTTGCATACTGTCTTACATTCGTTTTACGGAGTACTAAAAGTGACCAGTTTACATTATGTTATAAAAACAACGAAAATGTGTCTATCAAGATTTATCCATTTTTTAAGAATACGTATCTCCGAAGAAATGAATTTGTTGAATTATTTCTGAGAAGCGTATGAGGTCTCCACGTAGCTTTTTAATATTTTGTTGTTGTAAAAGGTTCTAGCGTTTTGTTGTTACAAAATAGTCACTGGTGTTTCTCTCCTTTAATAGATCCATTCGTTTTACGGAATACTAAAAGTGACCAGTTTACATTCTGTTATAAAAACAACGAAAATATGTCTATCAAGATTTATCCATTTTTTAAGAATACGTGTCTCCGAAGAAATGAATTTGTTGAATTATTTCTGAGAAGCGTATGAGAGCTCCATGTAGCTTTTTAATATTTTGTTGTTGTAAAAGGTTCTAGCGTTTTGTTGTTACAAAATAGTCACTTGTGTTTCTCTCCTTTAATAGATCCATTCGTTTTACGGAGTACTAAAAGTGACCAGTTTACATTATGCTATAAAAACAACGAAAATGTGTCTATCAAGATTTATCCATTTTTTAAGAATACGTGTCTCCGAGGAAATAAATTTGTTGAATTATTTCTGAGAAGCGTATGAGAGCTCCATGTAGCTTTTTAATATTTTGTTGTTGTAAAAGGTTCTCGCGTTTTGTTGTTACAAAATAGTCACTTCTGTTTCTCTCCTTTAATAGATCCATTCGTCTTTATGTTACAGGATGAAGAGCGCTGGTGGCAGAGGTAAGAGAATCTTGGCAGATTATTATAAACCCAGTGTTCTTATGGTTCCCTTCGCAGTTGTTCGGAATTGCACTTATTAATACAGCTAATAGGATTACCCTGTAAGCTGCTTATCGAGGTTACAGTTAATGTTCGCGTGTACACGCACCGCTGTTATTACTAGCCTCTATCAGGAACGATTACGTTTTTTCCCTACATTCGTCTATTCGAAGTAGAATAAAATTGCTGCGCTGCCGTCGGCTTCGAAATCGCCTGAACTTGCGTGAAAACTCGTGAAAACCAATTTAATACGTGCATTCCGACCGAGAAGAGAACAAGTTGTACACATCATACCTGTCTGAGACTACTATTCGAATGGTTCGCGCGGCGTTGATCAATCGAATGGAATTTTAAATTCGAAAACACAAGAGTCGTGCCACCGGTAACGTATAGTTTGAATGATTACGGTCCAATTACACGAAATTGGTACAATAGGCACGCCAATCGAACCGTGTCGAGATTGTAGTCGTAACGCTGACAGATCATATTCGAAATCATTCATAATTACACCGAGCCCCTAGCGGGATATCGATTCCACCCATTCTATGGTTCCCTTGCAGCCCGTTAAAATATGATATCCGCCCCTTAATAATTCCTATTATACCTTCTTTTGTGAATATTCCCTGTAACCTTATCTGTGGTCGAAAGGGCTCGCCACGTGTGCCCGAACCATCGCCAGAAAGAATTCGATTCTACCTACTCGGGAATAACGTTGTAAGGCTTGAACAAAAATTCCTGTTAAACACGCTGAACATAATTCTGTAAGCAAGAGAAAACCGAAGATGGTGGCAGGGATCAGAGAAGTTCGCAGAGGTAAAACATTGAGTAACGTGTATTCCACTTGGCAGAAAATATCAAAATGTCGTTCGACCGTCTTCGATCGTAATCTCATAAAACGTTGTCCCGCGTTGAATCCTCTCGTGTTCGAAAATAAACGAAGGCTAGGCTATCCGTCGCTCTCACGGACGCAGAAAAAAAAAATCGAGCAACGTGCAGCCAATTAGGCCGAGCAACCTGGTGCAACTCACACTTCCAGCAAACCACGGCCCCTCGGCTTCCCAGAAACTTAGCAATCGAATCGATCTTACTCCGAAAGGGGAAGCGAATACTCCGCAACACGTCTCTGTTGCTGCCATTTCCTCTTGTCAAGGTCCTCGTACGTATCCGGATGTCGTCGGATCGGTCGGTTAGCGGCGAGAAGGTTCCCGGCAGCTTCTACAGAGAGAGAGAGAAAGATACAGAGGGGGCCTTAGAGGGGGCCTTAGAGGGGGGCCTCACAGGGGCCTCACACAGGCTCGCGACGTGCCGCGTCGATCGGTGCAAACGAGAAGCATAGTAGAGCCGTGGCGTTGAGTGTCAGCGTCGATTGGAGTTTAATTAGTTCGCATAATGAAAGCCGTTCACGGCGGCGTACGCTGCCGTGCTACCGGTGCGCTCTCGGGAGAGCACGTAAAGGGTACCAGGGCGACGCGACGGACGGCCGACATAAAGGACAGTGAAACGCGTCTAATTAACTTTCTGATTTAAAGTCACCCGCGGCACGATACGATCAACGTGCTGGCGCGCGGAGCGGCGGGAAACCGCCGGAGAGACCAGCGGCTAACGGATAAACAGAGACGAAAGACTCGATCGTGGACCGGCAGGGTGGAGGGCAGGTTACTACCGGACGAAGGATACAAGGGTCACCCGAATTAATTATCCGACACTCGTTTTACTGAATCACCCCGGACTCACTCGTCGATCTCCACCGATCCACGATTTGCCTTTTAAGTGCCCTTCACACCGAGACCTCGTGATCGGTCTCGATAGGGCTCCGATCGGTCCTCGGCGCCGATCCCCTCTACATTCTGCTGCGATTGCCATCTTTCGTATTGCCACCTATCCCGGTTCTCACAATATTTTCGACAGTGGCGCACCCAGGATTTAACCTTGGGGGGGAGTTGAACAAAATGACCTTTTTTCTAGCAAAAATATCTGTCAACGATAGCCACAAATATTTACTTATATATATAGGGAAAAGTTGTTCAAACTGTTTAGTTTTACATATAACATATCCAAAAATCATTGAAATCGGAGAGGAAGGAGCTATTCTACGGTTTAGATAATTTTTCAGTGTATTGTTTTCTTTTTCTTGGGGGGGGGGGGCTTGGCCACCTGGCCCCCTCTACTAGGTGCGCCACTGATTTTCGATACCCTTGTTTTCCAAACGCTCCTTGTTTCGGTGAACAGATTACTACACTGCGAATCTTCATGCTAAATATACATTGCCTCCGAAAATACTTTAATCATTTTTACACATCGAGATCGAATTTAAAATATCACACCAACGCATTAATCCATGTTAGCCTTCTTCTCGTTATACGACGCTATGTTAATGACGCCAGCAGCCACTTTAACGAAAGTCCCATCAATTTGGACAACATTTATTCTGCTTAATAGAGAGTCGCGTACCGAAAAATCAGGAAAATTATCCACCGCGATGGCGAGCCGTCGGAATCCCTATCTGAAAGATAACCAGTTCCCGGAAGCCAATTCCCCAGAACTACAGACTCATGCTGTCCGCGTCAAAGGCTGTTCGCAGGACTCAGCGTCCGGAAGTCCTTTCCGTCCATCTAAGTTTCTATCAATTACACGAAAACCACGGTCACGTCGTATTCATCGGCGGGATTTATTTATCCGACGTCTCTATAAACTTGTCAGCGAATGAACTTATAGTTGTGGCCGCCTCCTCGTACGGGTGTAATTGGAATTCAGCTTGTAGAGTCGCTAGTGCGAGTGCGCGATGGGTTCGTTAAACGATGGACGATGTCGCTTATTCAGAGGGACGAGTAATTTCATAGCGCAGCCGCGCGTTTCCCGAATGGAAAAAGAAGGGGATAAGGAGAGAAGGAAAGAATCGCAGGAATTAATGAAAGTTCGTACGAAGCTTAGAAGCGGCGCGCGAATGCCAGCGGACAAGAGAGGCGTTAATGGACGGCTGAAAGAGGCTGAGTCGCGCGGAACAGAATTAAAAAAGAAGAACGAGGAGGAGAGAACACCGTGCACGGTGCGCTCGCCGGCTTCTCGTGCGATCGACGGGACACAATGGCGATTCGAGGGCCGGGCAGAATAGGTGAATCGAATGCGTTAATCGGCTTATCGCGCGTTCCTCGAGACCGATACGCCGAATCAGCTGCTGCACCCTGAAAGAGTCAACGACGGGATCGTGTGCGTCCGTTGAATGCACGCGTATTCTCCGCAGGGTTTTTACGCGGCTCGATCACGCCGTGGCAAAAGGCTCTTAGCGCACATCATTTCGTTCAGAAAACGGTATCAATGAGACTCGATTCTCCATTTTCAACCACCGATCTTCCCATCGTCGTCGGTACGATCGTACTTCATCGTGTCAAGCTTTGAAACGACTTTTTCGATTACGAAGTTATTTCCAACGCATCATTCGCATTGTCTCATATTTTATCAGGTTGATTCATTCGTACTCTTTCTAATAAAATAAAGGCTGTTTTGTTCAACACAGGTACGCAATCGTTTTTAATTTACAGAGAGATTGAACACGCGAGGAATTTATTGTTAATCATCTCCATCAGCCATTCACACTTTCACCAGCGATGTTCTACAGGAAATTACCCTCGCGGTGTTCTACACCTCGAACTAAGCTTTTGTTCGCGCGGTCTCGGAGCGGTGATCGGAAGATCGATTTTCAAGAAAACTCAATCGAAACCTTTCATCATCCTCGAGGTTCTCGTGACGAGCTCGAAACGTCGAAATTACCAGGAGTACGTCTGAGTCGCCAATGAAAGAACATCCTGCGCGCCGCGGCAACAAGTCTATCCCCGGGGAATTCCACAAAAAACGCCGAGCCGAACGTATAATTTTCTCGCTTCAGCGAAAATCGTTCCGACATAACGACATCGAAAAACGAAATCGGGGTCGCCGGGGAATGGGTCCGGGCCTGGAAACAGAATCCCTCCGTGTTTTCGAGCCGAGGGAACCAGAGAGAAAAAGAGAGGTGTGTGTGTGAGAGAGAGAGAAAAGAGAGGAACGCTAGTCCCACACCCTGCTGGGCAGGCAGGCTACGATTTTCACGCGTCCCGTGTTCCCTGGGCTAACGCATCCGTCGTCCAATTAATATTCGAACCATCTAATCCGGTAAATCACGCGGGTTAACGCGTCCACGGAAGGGCGACTCGACGCGACAGCCTGGAAAAGGAACGGATCCGATTACCTCACCTGGTTCGGTAGGTGGGAACGATGGCGTAATCGCGGTGGAACCGCGTGCCACGCTGTGTTTCGTGCGTGGTTTCCTCCTACCAGTCGCAGCTCCTCGACGAACTAGGATAGATAGCTCGAAGGAATTCCTTGGACAGTTCTGACGAAATATTCTATCGACGATTTCAACTACACGCTTTCATCCGGCGGTTGAACGGACTTAGAACCTCGAAAGTATAGATTTTTGCATTTTCTTAAAGGTACGTGGTCATCCGAGAGTAGAACTATCGCGAGTTACTCCCGAGAGACGAAATACTCTGTCGACGATCGGCCTATCTTTCAACTGCACGCTTTCATAATCGGAGTTAGAACCTGGAAAAAAATCGATTTCTGCATTTTCTTAAAAGTACGGGTACATCTGAGAGCTGTTACTTTATTTTATAAAAAAGACCTTATAATACTAATAAAGTATATACAGGATAAAGGGTGGTTTTTACAAGAACGGACAAAATTAACCCTTAGCAAAAACTAAAAATTGCTGTAAATTATTCGAAATATTGTTTACACCATTAAATATGTTGGTATCCAATCAATGGCTAAACATTTAAGTATTTCACGAGGTATTATATCAATTTCATATCCATAAAAAAATCATAAAGAATCGAATTTTTCTAGGTCGAAAGAAATATTTTAAGTATTTAATTATCAAGTTAAAATATCATCGAGTGCAAAGGGTTAAAGACATATCCAACAATAATAAATTCTCAATTGAAAGAGAAGAAATGCTATCAAAATCGTACACCTTTATAATATTCATGCATCTTCAGTATCCTATTCTGTTTTGTAAATTTTTATTTTCTCTGTATTGTATGTACTGTATTCTGTACTTCAATTATGTTGAAATAAATCTAATATGAAATTTTCTATAATAAAAGAAAAATCGTGCACCTCGTGGAAAGAGGACGATGGGTAGCGACAGTTTACCGTTCATTAATCGACAAGGGCTGGTCCAGGTTGCGAATCCGCGTTTCGATAAATCGACACCGTCTTATTTACGATAGCAATAAAGGAGCGGTAACGCTTGCCGCGGAATGCTAAATCGCTGGCTGCGAGGCGTGTGCGTGTGCCTCGGCGCGCGGCGGCCCGATCAGGCCCGAGCCAGGCCCGACTCGAATGCCGGAGACCCGCGTCCGACGATAAATAACGCGATTACACTACGCTCGTGGACGTAATCGATTGCACTCGGTCTTCTAGGCGGTCGCGCGCAAATGAAGTCGCGCGACCGTCCGCCATGATCGAGTACCACCGAGCCCCAGCCACGGTCTGAATAGAAGGTTGATTAGGGTCGCGCGAACGGTTGGAAAGGCGTACCCCGTCAATTGAAATCCGCGAAAGATCGGAAACCCGTAATTGCTCGCGATCAACGCACTCGACTTTACTCGAGCCACCAATTATATTATTGTTAGCATAACGAGGAACAAATTTCCCCGAGTGTCCACTCGCGCATCGCCTTTTCTCCCTCTGGAAAATACTTGCGAGCTACGATAATGATTCTGGTTCGTTAAGACTAGGGAGACGTGGCTGCAAGCGGTACCTGTTTATGCATAGTAGGCACACACGCGCATCTAAAAGGTTCTGGGAAGAGAACGTAGGATTAGTACGAGAATAAGTAGCGAATTTTATTGGTTGATTTTTGAACTAGCTTCTGTCACAGAAGTTGAACTATTAACTGGTAGCTGTGCATGTTCTTCCAATTTTTTCCTCTGCCTTAAGTTATCGTTTCCGCAGTAGCAAGATGATTTTATACAAGATCGTGATCCGACGATGTAGAATGTACTAAGATAGGTCTAATTGCCTACACAGTTGCACGGTTTTCTAGTTAAAAATTCACCCGCGTACGTCGGGGGATGAAAGGCTGTGGGTGCGTCGAAAGATGCCGCAAAAATTGAAACTACATGGAGACGAAAGAAGGGAAGTTAGCCTAGCAATTATATATAAAAAGGGGTATTACTTTCTGGACGACCTTCGAGCGCGCGCGAAAAGCGTCCGGGGGCCGGAGCTAGGAAGAGGAACGCTCGCGTCCATTACGCGCGGACGTCTTGCATAGATCCTAATTATGTAAATTGCGGTGTAACGTCTTGTTATAAATACACCGGGACAGGCGGGTTAGGGAACGACGGGGCACTAAGCCGGCAGAATTAAATTTCTCCTCGTGTACGTCATCCCTGCTTTTCATTCCGGGACGTTAGAGCGCATCAGCGATTATCCTCGCGAGCTTCTCGGAAGGCGGAGAAGAAAATAGCGTCTAGACCGAGCCGGGATGGTTGCAGGGGTCTGGACGGGAAGGAACTGCTGCGTGCCTGCTGCATGGTGTAAGGGCACCGGCGATAAAACGAGAACCAGTCTCTCTATCTCCTGGCAAGTGACAGCCGCCAAGCCGCGTCGTCGTCGCTGGCTCTCCTCGGCCTGGACACGACGAAAACCACCGTGAGCGGTGAACGAGGGTTGTACGTGCGCGGGTTATGAGCCGCGCGCGACCATGTGAAAGCGAGACACGACGCCGCGCAACCCATGGGATTCCCATAATCTCGTTTTTTCACCGCGGCATTCTCATGCCTACTTACCCGCCCGGGCGGCACTCTCTGATCTATGAATTCCGAATTCTTTTTATTTTCTCTCCCTCCGTCCTCCCTCCCCGTGTCCCCACACCCCTTCTTCGACCGGATTACTTCCACGTCCTCCATCCCTTCCTGTTATTACGCCCCTGATCTCCAGCTCCGTCACTCCCCCCCTATTTCTCTCTCGGCTTCGCCATCCCCAAAATTCTCTGCCACGTTTGTATGAGAGCCGTGACGGCCTCGATGACGGGCCCACAATACCCCCATACAGAAAACGGGCCCGTTTTTTTTCTACTCTTCCTTTTTCATTTCTCTCTTCGTCCCTACACACCCCGCCACACGAAGGCTTATGTCATAATGCGCTGATTCGAATACCTACCCGTGCGCCATGTACACGGTGTTTCCGAAAAGCGTCCTGGCTTCTGTGAAATATTACCGCGATTTTTGTGCACGTGGAGCTAGTTCTCGGTGTGATCGAAGCGTTTGTGTGGGAACTAGCTGATTTTCTTTCTTGGAGAAATTTTGTAAGGTTTAAAGAACCTGTCGCAGTGAGCCAGTAACTGGAGTCTCAGCGAGAGATCACCTGGCACTTCACGAGCTTCGTCTCCGATTTGTGGGCTCGCCCGGCCAGCTCGCCGGCTGAAATTGGAGCACCACTTTCGCGTACGATCTCGCCAATGGATTTTCCGGGGCCGAGACTCACGTGGGAGTGCTGAACCCTTTTTGTTTCTGTTCTAGCGGGCTGCTGCGGCGTTGGCGTCGAGGACACGAACGGCCAGGATGACGGCGGCGCGGCAGGAGGAGCTGGAGCTGGTGGCGGTGTGGCTGTCATACCCGATCGGCCACCTTTGGAACTGGACAAGCTACCGCCGTACCATGACGTCGCGCCTAGTCCAGGTACGTTCGTCCATTAAACAATTTCAAAATTGAAATCCGAACGAACGTTCGTTTATGCTCTGCTAAATGAAGTTCTCTTTATACTAAACCTACCGACCATCAAAATGACTGATGTGTATATTGTATTATAAAAATAACAAGATTAAATTTATTTATATTTTGTGCTGTTTTTATTTTAGTATATACTGGAATTAAGAGATTTATTTAATCAATTCCCATGAGAACAACTTTATGTTAGGTTGGAGTATTATTTTGGTTGGGTTGGATTTATTAATTTTGCTTGTGAAGTTTTGAAGGGATTGATCTTTTTGTAACAAATCTCTAAAAGTTGATCATTCCTTTCAGAAATTTACAAGCAAAAATAATAAATCTAACCCAACCTATCTTTTTGTAACAAATCCCTAAAAATTGATAAAAAAGGTATAAATGTAGGTACTGCTACCCCAATCGCTAGGACAGTATAGCTAGCTTTATGAGTGTAAATTGAGAATAAAATTCTCAGCTGCTCAAGCCTTTTTAAAACGAGAAAGAAAATAATTAAAAAATGTATTTAATCAATTCCCATAAGAACACCTTAATATTAGGTTGGGATGAATTTATTAATTTTGCTTGTAAAATTCTGAAGGGATTGATCTTTTTGTAACAAATCCCTAAAAATTGATCAATCCCTTCATAACTTTACAAGCAAAATTAATAAATCCAACCCAACCTATCTTTTTGTAACAAATCCCTAAAAATTGATAAAAATGGTATAAATATAGGTACTGCTACCCCAATCGCTAGGACAGTATAGCTAGCATTAGGAGTGTAAAATGAGAATAAAATTCTCAGCTGTTCAAAGTCTTTTTAAACCGAGAAACTGCATACTTCGGAGTTTTTAGCATCTCGCCGAAGATCGTGTGGGGAGCGAATTTGAACGGTGCGATTTCCGTTTGATTCAAGGGCACAATGTGTGGTCGTGGCTGGGATCACGACGAGGCGGCGGTACGCCAGGAGTCGTCACGACGCCTCTGTCGCTTCCGCAGCACAGACGGGCGATGAATCTCCCCGTGGAGAACCACTACACCCACATGCAAACGGACGAGGCTCTCTACGCAGAACTGGACTCTCAGGCCGCGAGCTACGCGAGCGATCTCCAGCTACAAATGAGAGGAAGCTCGACGTACGGTACAACTTCCGGCGGACAGGACGACGAGTACCACGAGCTGGACGCCGCGAGGTTACATCGTCATTATGGCGGAGGCAACGAGGACGGATCGTTGCAGAGGGACACGTTACGCACGCGGCACAGTAAAAGGTAAATTAGTCCCTTGCAATTAAGTTTTTCAATATGCTGCCGGCCACTCTCTCTCTCTCTCTCTCTCTCTTTCTCCGAAGCAGGTCGCGTTGTTACGTCGTAGCTGCTCCTCTCGAACACGTATTCGTTGAATCCTCCGAGCTCCGCGCTTCAATAATTCCGAATCGATCGACCGGGGCGCGCTCGAACGCCTCTATTTTGCCCTCCGTTCCCTACTCTATTAAAACGATTCCGTTGATTGTGCGTCGATAACACGCTGGCTGAATAGTCTATTACAGTGGATCGTGGAGTTCCTTTTAGCGTGCCAGAAAATGCGAACTAAAATCGATATGTAATCTTCCCGCGTAGTTCCTGGCAGGGTTGTGGCTCCGACTCGCGTTTCAGATTGTATCTTTGCGTCTTGCTTCGAGAACATTGTTCCATTTGTACTTGTTCCTCTTAGCGCTTTGTTTGCTACGCACAACTCCTGCCGATTATGATTTTAACGATACGTCCGAGTACACGTAATCATTTGATTTCGGTTGCGAGAAACGTGAAAGACAAATTGTACAGAGAGTCCGGACAACGAGAGTCGGAATTAAAAGGAATTTTATTATATGATACAATCTTCTTTGCTAAGTGATTTGAACGTTTTAACAGGGCGAAAAGAATCTTATCGGGGGAATGTAATGGAAATGCAATTTATTCTTTTCGCCACTGATAATCCTACGGTTAAATGCTTCCAATTAGTAACGCTGAAGTCCGCGCGGAGATGCCAGGATCGTTCGAACGATGATAACCGGAGAGCTTTGAGTAATATTCATATCGGAACCAGCTCTAACAAAAAAAATCTCTCGAACTTTGTTTCGCGCGGCGGTGGATAACCAGGTGCAGCCACTCCAGATCGACGTTCGCATAACGCTTAAAAGCACCGCATTACGGGAAACGAGACTTGTTAAAATGCACCGTTACGAGAGCACCGGTAACCGTGGCGTCGACGCGCATTCCTGCGACCCGATCGGACATAATTAAGAGAAACGGACAATCCGGCTCGTCTAATATCTGCACGGCTCGTGAATATATTCAGGATCGCGCAAACCTGTCGATTAGCCAGATACTAGGAACTTGATTCTACTTACACTCCCGTTTATAAGCGTTAGAACGCGTGACGCGATTCGCATATCTTCATTCTCGCGATATTTTAGTCCAATGTCTTTTCCAGACCGTTTATTAACTCGCTATTATCATATTTATCTATCTCGTTTCGCTTGTTCACGTTTTGTTCTATTTTCTATCACACATCTGATATTTGTAAGGAAAAGTCGTAAGGACGCAAGGACAACCATTCGTTTTAACAGACGTAAAGTTTAATTATTGCAAATTTGCTTTGTTTTCTTTATCATTGATCAAACCTGTGCGCCGAGAACATATATTAATTATATATTAACGAGATTATGTTTATATTTAATAATACGAGCGTCCAAAGTAGGGGAAAAAATCGAGAAAAAAAATTGAAATACCACCCTCAGACTGTAGCTTAGGGGTTGGTAACACTGACAAAATACTCTAGAATTAGGGGTTACGTTACCCGCTAAAGCCCCCGCGCATCAGACAATTTCGTGGCCGAGCTAGAAAAGAAAATGACAGGGGACAATGGCGGGGTCGCTCAGCCATCTGGAGCGGAAAGCTTCGATCCTGCTAGTCGAAAGAAAGCGTTAATGGACGACACCGTGAACGCGCGAGAACGGACCGATCTCCGGCGCCGGCTAACTTCGTAATCCGATCATTTCAGGTTACAAGAACCGGATTACGAGATGTACGAGAACGGGCCGTCGACGCCGGTGCCGCCTGGTCAGCTGCAACATCATCACCATCACCATCACCACCACAACCATCACCTCCACCATCAGGAGCTGAGGATCGGCAGCAGAAACGGCGAGCACCCGTCCTACCAAAACACCGCGTACACCGGAAGCGACGCGGAACCGGACGGACCGACGTTGAGCAGCGCGCCAAGCAGCGCGTACTACAGCGATCTCAGCTCGAACTCTGCGAACCAACAAATGCCGGCCACAGCAGCCACGAACACCAGCACGAACCTGCACGCGAGCCAGCAGGGCCTGGAGACGCCGCAGTATCGACTGGCCGCGATAAACGAGAGTGCTGTGCCTTCGGACTATATCTAGGCGACCTTGAACAACCCTGAAGAACCACTGTGTTTCTGTTCCTCGTCGCGTGCGAAGGTGTTTCCTGTTCGAGGAAGACTGAAGATGCCAGGACTCAGGAATAATTTTACGGCGAGACTACGATGGTTCTAGTGGAAAGTGACTAGTGGATCGTAGATTTGGAAGGGAGAAAAATGCAACGCGCGTCTTCTGCAGTTCTGTTCAGCAGTGCCATAATCAGAGCCTCGCAATTCGTCCGTCTTTCCACGAGGATACGCCGCCCGTTCGTCGACGATTCGTGTGCTACTCTGTTCGAAAGAATTCGGATAATATGGTACACATACCGACAGGACGCTCTCTGCTGCCGTGACAAAATTACAGGTTACGGTACCGCTATTATGATTGCTCCGCAACCATTCTTGTTCACCGCGAGAAGTGATACAGGTTTCCGATGCGTTCGTTTTTCTCTCGTTCGCCGGTCGATCCGGTGAATGGACACGTCATTATGCATTTATTAGCGAGGATTACGCAACGGAACGCTCGACGGTGGTTGCAAACAGGAAACGTCACAGGTGGACGTTTAATAGTCATGTTTCTCAGGGAATGGACTGTCCACGGGGAATTATCGGATCAGGATCGGCGCGGCGGTCTAGATTCGCCACAGTTTTTTTCTATCGGCCTTGCAAAAACTGTTCGATCGAACGAGTCTACCGTCTCTCGGCGGTAATTATTCACTGGATCTGGGAAATTATTAATGGTCCATGCAAATAAAACGAGAACAGTCGTCGCGCGTAAATATAGAATTATCAATTGAAATCGGAACACGTTCGCATCCTTGAATAAAAAGGGGAACAAGAACATCGATACGTAGAGGCGTTCAATCATCACCAGGCGTTGAATGCGCTTGATAATGTTCGAATATCTTGACATGCTGATTCATTATTTTATAGAACTTTACTTTCTACTATTTTCTGGTTCCACGTTCGTGAGAGCGAGTTCGATCGAACACTTTCTGTTAGGGGTAGTAAGTATACCATGACTTTGCTATTTTTAACGACGAAAATAAACAGTTAATTCGAACCGAACATCCATTCACATATATTTTTCAATGAGGCGGGAAAATTTGATGTCAATTAATTAAACCTCTGTAACTCTGTGTGCAACTTTGCAGTTACATATTTTTCTACCAAACATTTCATTGTTTCATCACGTTTTTCCAACTGAACCATTCACGATTTGAGTCTTTCGGAAAAAGCCGAGTTACAAAGGGTTAACTATCCAGTTCGTTTCTCAAGGAGATTTCATCGATTATCGAGCCATCGATTAAAATACCAGCTATCGATACACAGTGGTTTCTCTCATGAAGAGGGCAAGCTGCAGGAACAGCGTCTCACGCGATTCTTCATCGAGGAAATGGTTTCCAGCGGCCAATTGAATCTACTCTAGCCATAATCACCGTACCCCATTAGAGCGCCGACCTATCGCTCCCGTGTATCGCGTAATGAGCATTGTTCTTATTGCCCCGACGCAGAACCAGGAACACCTAAACAATGGATCACCGAGCATTATCCGGCCGCTACCGTCATTAATCGGTTGCCGGCGTTTGTTCGCGGACGCGGAATAGCAGGGCGTACCTTAATCAGGCAACGAAAGCGACGGGAACACGCGAAACCGATGCGAATGAAGTTGTTTTCGCGGGACAGGTGTTTCATAATTTGACAGGCCGGTGCTACCAGTTACGGCCCGCGGCGGTGTCCTTCGCTTCCGCTTTTTGAAATCCCTGTTGCATCCCTCTTTATTTCGCACGAACACACCTCTCCTCTTTCCCTCAATTTTCCTCTTCTTTCTCTATCCTCGATTACGTTTCACGATGGTTTTAATTCGCCAGGAGATTTGACGTTTACGGGAGGACGTGTCATTACCACGCGTTCAAATCACCGAAAGGCGTTAGCGCCCCGCCACGCGTTGAAGTCTCTCGCTTAGGCGCTCTATTAAGTCATTAATTCTCGCTATCCTCATTTACGCAGTAACGACTTCTCGTTTCTTGCTCCCTCAGTCGTTTGAGAGATTGCTCGCTGCGTTTAATGAAATCATAAAATCAGGAAAGCGGTTCGCGTGCACGCAACGAATTTATTGCGAAAGGTAAAAAGCGATTAGCGACGTATACTTTCGGTGTCCTCGGTGGAACGCGTGTATTGAAAACTCGTGGACGAAACGAGATATTCGCTTGTAAAGGATTCATACGTTCTAGTTACAATCATAAATCAGAGAAAATTCGCTAGTGGAAAAACAGTGCGCGAATTAGACGAAGCGAGGAACTAGCGAACGAAGCCCTAACGAGTTTAAGACGAATGGCGAGTGTTATTCAAATGAACGTGGCAGGGTGTTTCGCAGCATCTGCGAAGGTATTCGTCACTGAATCGTTAAACAGGAGAGAACCACGGGCCTCCGCGGGGCTCAATCGTTTATCTTCGAACCCTCGTTCGCGACGGTCGAGTTAATTCGTTTCACCCGATTCGGCAGGACCCGTTTAATCGTCGCCGTCGTGTTCTCTTAATTACCTTCCCTCGGACAGTCCCGATTGTTCCTGCGACAGAACACGAACTCGTCGAGACGTTCCACCACGAGATTCACTGCCGCCGCACCGCAGTTTCACGTCTTTCATTTGTGTCTCACCTGTGCCGTGCCCGTCCACGCCCGCCGAACACCTTTGGAACTCGGTAATTCTACCCTATAAACTGGATTCCTTGTAATCCTCTTGCATCTTTTATTCTTTCCTTCGCACCGCTCTCGCTGGGTGCAGTCGATGCAACCTTATAACTCTTCATGCTTTCCATGTGGAAAGTATTTTCGTGAACGGTGCATTTCAGAAACTGAAGCAATTCATTACACGTGGCTAGTATTTTCAAGATACGTTTAACACTCATCCGTCTCTCATTTCGCGAACTGAATCTGTCCCTCGGTGTCAAATTGACACAGTGATCTAAAAAAAAACGATAAAATAACAAGACAAATAATTACTTTTCGATGTTTTTTTCATTCAAATTGAAAAGTTAACATTCACATGTTAGGTTTTTGCGGTTATATGTTTCGCATTTAAAAAATAAAAGTCACCAAGTTTTGGACAAATTTACTTACAAATTACCGAACGGTATAACTTATTTCGGGAAAACCGTGTCAAATTGACACGAGGGACGGATGAGGGTTAAACAATTCGTTCCGTCAGAGTTTTCGCGAAACGAAAATTGTCTGCGTCAATTATAAAGGTAGATTCGATCGCGTCCCCGGGAATTCAGCGTTGGCGAGTGGCATTTTTCTGTTAATTGTCCGTGTATGCCGGTGAGCGGACGTAAATTACGCGGGGCAAGTTCGAGCGCATAAATAATCGTGGGGCACAAAGAATCGGTGCGCGGGCGCCTCGTTCGCCGAAAACCGTATTCGCGGCGCAGAATCATTCACAGCTCGGGCCGGTTTACCACGATGCGCCGAGCAGAAAGGGGAGAATCGTGGAGCGTGCAACAACAGATGCAACAATGCGCTCCCTCGCGGCCACGGCAAATAATTAATTGCGGCCCCCGCGGTCACAATGGCGATAGGGAGAGCCGCAGCCGGTCCGCGGCGACCCGGACCGGCATTATTTCGCCGAAAAAAATCCCACGAACGCGCCACCGCGTGCGCCGTGCTCTTATCGTGGCCCGTGTTACGCGAACGGGAACGTATTATGGAATTCGTTGGTTGGCCAAGCTTAATTAAGGTCCACCTTCGTCCGCGCCGCTTCGTCTCTTCCGCATTTGCGGGCCGGGCCTTGTGTGCCCGGCGTGCACTTCTCTCTTTCTTTCTCTCGCAGCCGTTCCGCAGCTGCGCCGAGAAATTTATGTCGAAGCTTGAGGGGATCCTAGAAACAGGCCTGAGAAACACCCGAGGAGACGAATCGCGGACCCTGTGCGTAGTTAATTAGAATACGGTGACGTATGCATGAAAACAAGCTCTTCTCTGATGAGAAGGTAGCACGTTCTGATCCTCCTCGAGGTACCTCCACCCGTTGACACTTCTGCCGCCGGACCCGTGAAACGTTTCGTTCGCGACGAACAGAACAATAGGCTCATCGATCGAGACTTCATCTAGTCCAATCTAATTTAATCGCGTACCGGTGGAATTGTTGCAAAGTCGAAAGCGAAGGAACTATTCGATGTACATAGCTTCATTTTCTAGAGAAATGATATTGAAAATTGTACACGGAACAATTGCAGTGGAGGGTCTGTTTAATACTCCAATTGCTAGCTTTTTAACTTATTTTTAATTGAAATCACAGGCTGAGACGCCACTTAAACTTGATATATAATTATACGAAATATTATTTAGGTTATTAAAATTTGTATTCGATACACTGAACATTACATTGTGAAACACTGTATCAGTTTCGTATTTATAAAATGAGAAGATCAGATGGAACGTTTGGTTTTCGGGTTAAAGTAGCATCGAACGTTTAAAAGTGCTAAATCAGTATTACTTTAGAAAGGATCACGATTAAAGTAGAGAAAACAGACTAGTAACGGAGGGGGGTGTTTATAATTTCAAATCGGTGAGAAAAGTCCTTTTGTTCGCTTATCGCATATCCATGCTGCCAGTCATTGTTCGCCGCGTATCCACGATTTATGTTAATGCCTAATATATATTTTGAGATATTTGACACGTCGCGGTCGTCATGTTACCAACGCCCCCGTAGCAATACTGTCGCGTTGCAGCAGAACCGAGGATAACTTTCTCTGGCAATAGCGTGGCCACGTATAACGCAACTTCCACGATAACACATATAACGATGCAATTAAGTTCGGGATTATATGGGCAACCGAATGAACAGAAGAAACATGATATAGTGGAACATAAATGACGAGTTAACCGCACACTGACCCTAGCAGTCCGAAATCCATTCTCATTCATCAGGCGGAGTACTTAAATCGCCATTAACAAGAGGATCGTGAGAATTCGTCCGGTTGGATTCCCGCGAATCTCTGGATTCGCGGAGAGAGAAAAAGAAGGAGAAAGAGAGAGAGAGAGAGCGAAGACAGGTCCGAAGGATGTTCGCGCAAGGACCCGCCCTGGCGGGGCGCACACCACTTTCTCGTCCCTGCTACGGGATATATAAATTATACATGTAAATATACGGGCGGCCAGGACCGGCAGAGATCGAACCGTGAGATATCGAGATACGTGTTGGCGACCCGTACACCTCGCCGCTTCTTTTCCCTCTGTCTGGTCGTCCTCTCTTGTCTCTTCTCTCTGTCCCTGCACGCAGAAACGCCACGCATCTACGTGCCCGTTGCGAATACCTTTGTCCCCCCGGTTTGCCACCGAAACGTCTCTTATCCCGGCCCTCTCGCGCCGCTCCCGCTAATTCCTATGCATTTTTCGCATTACCCGGTGAAATCGCGACGCGCCGCCGTTTACCCGCGTTCAACCCGCGTTCAACCCGACGCCGTTCCCACAGCGGAAAAATGCCCCGTGGAATGAAGCTCCTCGGCCGGCTCGATTGTTCCTCGGCTTCTGGTGCACCGCGTGCCGTGATAATGAATCTCCCGCCGTGGGGTCACGACTCGACTGGGTTTCGGATAAGCCGGGATTTGGATCCCAGGTTCCTGGTTCTACCGACGGCTTCGCTAGAATTTGCGAACGGTTCGCGAACCGTTAACCAGTCCCAGTTTCCTTATCGCAACTGCCAGTGACTGCGCGACACGGTCTCGTAGAAACGTTTAGTCGCGAAATTTTCGAACACAACGAACTGGATGTCCAGAATGATGTAGGAGATCTGGAGCGAATTAACACTAGAACTACTGTGCATTAAACTTTCGTTTGAATATGGACTTCAATAGAGAGGTTCGCTAAGACAATTTCCCAGAGAAATATATTTATAATTTTAATATTTTTGATAGAAGAAATCAAGAGCAAATCGTTTTGAGTTAGTTTTCCGATAGTTCTAGTGTTTATTAAGGCAGACATTTTGTTTCTTAAGCTCGGTGGCTTAACCCTCATTCGTCCCTTATTAAATCATCTGAATCTGTTCCTCGGTGTCAAATTGATACAGTGATAAAAGATCGATAAAATAACATGGTAATGTTACAAGGTATTGTTGTGTGTTTTGCATTAAAAAATTCAAAGTCACGCAGTTTCAGGCAAATTTATCTACGAATAACAGAACGGTATAATTTATTTCAAGGAAACTGTGTGAAATTGACACGAGGGACGGACGAGGGTTGAAGTAAATTGTATTATCAACGAATACGTGGGCCAGGATACCTGTATCTCTGATCTTGATGATTACAACACAGTCGGACACCGCCAAGTTAAATTATTTAATATAGTCACGTCAACAGCATCGATCTGTGTTGGATATGCTAATTTCGAATGGTAACATTGCATTCGATGTGAAACGAGTGTCAACGTGCATGTAAGAAACAGCGTAATAAGTGTCAGACGTGTGGAAATTGTTCTTGCATAGAAACCATATTACCGTTCGATTGAAATCAAACGTATCGTTACGAAACTTCGCAAGAAACCACGGCTTATCTTAGAAACGTTGTTTCAAGTCGCGACACTTCGTGATACACTTTACGGTACAAATCGCCGAGAACTTTGAGCCTTCGTGCGAACGTTCGAGTTTCGATTGCGTGATCGGGTTACGTTCCTGCGTACTCGTTTGTGATGCTATGCCTCTTGCCTAACAATTACTGATCCATAACTGCATGTAAAATGTAATATAACGTAACGCGAAAGATCATGTATAAAATCCCGATCGAGACTATGTAGAATTGTAAAAACGTTTAATTAAGTCGCCAACGCGAAACGGTGCTGAAAAATTATCGTACCGAGATTCCATCTGATCGTTTGCTTTATAATTCTACGCGATTGAAGGAAAGACAATGTTGGTTTTATTTTTTGGATAGCGCGATTCATCAGAATTCGCCTTTGTTAAAGATAAATTCCTTTGTGCACGATACAATTGTTCGAAAACAATCGTTTGAATTGTATTTTTATTTCTGAGAATTGTGAACACCGTTGATTTTGTTCGAAAATCGTTCGATGAATTCGAGAAGATTCTTAGATTTTCAAGGCTTTGAAAATCTTGCCTGATACATTTAAACTAATTTAATCTAAGAATCTTTTCGAGCTCTTCGATCTGCAGTATGTATTTACTGTAGATGATTATCGGCAATGGCGATAGTATTCAAGATTTTATATAAATATTAATATTGTTGTAAATTTAGTGCTCTAAAATGTACATAGTTAATATTGCAAAGTGTAAAAAATGAATCTATTTTATTACCGTGTACATACTATTGTATGAAGCGTTTTTGTGGGCGTTACATGAACTCGTACTACGCGCGATGAAGTCAATTACTGCTATGAATGCAGCCGCTGTTTGATGGCATTGCACCCTTTGTATGTAAGAAATTGTACAGTGAATAAAGAAAAATTTTGATACTTGCATCCTACATACTTTAATCGTATTCTTTTATTAAGAATAACCTAAATTCAAATAGTTATAAGAAATTATGTAGTAATAAAAATGTCGGCTGTTCTTTTCCTTGCTTATCCAGAAGTTTTTGCCTTTCTTCTATGTTATCCAGTAGCTCTGGGCAAGACAATGCGAGAAATCTAAGTTTCGATACTGGAGGATCAATGATTCAAAAGTTATGAGTGTTTAAAGTTGAGCGATTTACAGGGTTTTTGACAGGCAAATCTACTAGATTACATAGATGAAAGGTAAAACTTTTTGATTACGCAAGGAAATGTTTACTCAGAAGTTCATTCAAACTGATATTAGCTAAAATAGAACAGAGATCCGTACCAAGAAATTATTATTTTATTTTATAATGCAATAAACTGTACTGTCACGCCACCTATAGCAAAACCCTAAGCTACTAATCAGTTCCATATTATCTTCACAAGATGGTGACTTGAGCACGTTCTCTAGTTTTTTTTTTTAAACAGTTTACCAACTGCGAGAAAGTAACTATATATCTAGGGTGCAGACTTATAATCCCTGTAGATATTACGTGAAACGGGAGAAGAGATCATATTGACCTTCTGTGAAACTGGTAGATACCTAGTTACCTACATGCGATAAGTTAGTGATTTCCATCTGTAGATGGGCTACCGACGAGATAGTGTTATCTCGTCGATGCCTGGACGCGGAATTTGTGCGGAAATGGATTACTAACAAAGTCGTAATTTTATTTTCACGACCAGAGTGTAAATTTACTCTCTGTCACGACACATTTTTCGCTCTTCTCTTGTTGCACGCAATATCGGCAGGGATTTTAAGTCTGTGCCCTAGTTATTTATAATAGTTACTTTTCCATAGTTGGTACTCTGTCCTAAAAAAAACTAGAGAATGCGCTCGAGTCGCCACCGTGTGGAGAGAATATGAAACTGATTTGTTAGTAGCTTATGTTCCTGCCGTAGATGGCGAGATAGTACAGTTCCGATCGATACGGTAGGATGTGACACAGAAATCACCTTTAGTTTACGGACCATCTGGAAAAACACGTTGCGACATCTACACGAAAAATGAATCAGTTTGTGGTCTTAAGTCGTTTGAGTAGTTTGTTTATAGATGGCGTAGAATATCACCAAAATTTAAACTGATGTTTTTTCAGATATATATTTACAAATAATGAAATAGTACATGTATTATTAAAATAATAATAAAGATTTAAAACACATTGGTTAGCGGAATTAATCATTTATTCTTACTCGATATCATCATTTACACATTTCACTTAGAAAATCTACATTGAAAAATTCGATACATCCATTATTAACATGTTAAATACCACAGACAAGATTGTTCTTTAGTTACGTTAAAATTTCTTTCTATCGTAAAGTATCTTACAAAATAATTGTGCTCAATACACCCTGCATAAAGATATCGTAATTACATTATTGAGTAAACCAGGGACGATGTGTTTGGTTGCCCTGAACAAAGTGACGCTGGTAAACGTAAACCGTTGCGACGGACTGTTAAATTAAGGCACTTACAAAAGCTACAGTACAACAGTAACATAGAAAAATATCATTTCTTTTACAATCTGGCAATTACGAAGTATTGTGCGAACTTTGTATAAAATCAATCATTCCCGAAGCTCGATTAATTTGCTCGATCTCGGAAATTCCATCCATTTTCGAACCTCCTTCCACTACCGAATAAACTTTCCATAATCAATCGTGGACATGGTCGTATGTTTTTGATAAAAAAAATCCGTGAGAATTCGTATTTGTAGAAAGGCGGAAGGAGGGTTGACCAGTTTCGTATACATCCTGATCGGATAAAGCCTCTGCGCTGTTCACGACAGAATAAATAATTTCTCTACAACTGCGCCGATCCTCGCCACGTGGAATCGAAGCCACACGCGGTGTCAGAATCGGAATCATTGTTATGTTGCGATCTGCTAGTGGTAACAACTGTGGTAGACGTTGGTCGCCGATGTTGACTTGATCGGGACACTTTGCCCTGCAACAAAGGTGTGCTGGGCTGGCTGGCTGTGTGGTCCCTCGATGCTCCAAAATCCTGTGCCCTTCGACTTCTCCTCTTCTTGATCGCTGCGTACTTTGGTGGTGGCATCATCTTCTGGTCGAACTGAGTGAACAGTAAAAATTAATTACGTAGCATACAGAAATGCGTGAATTTCACTGCTATCAATATTTCGGAAGCTTCAACGACGAAGGACAAACGAGTTCCGAAACCATTAGTCAAGGGATTAAGAAGTTTTAATCCAGCCTGGATCGTAACTCTCGTCGTGTAGAAAATTCATCAAAGTCGAACAAAATGACCGGACCGGGCGAACCTTGAAGTCGAAGGTCTTTCGCACGATTCCCGAGCAATTTAGCTCCCGGTCAGCTTCGCTGGCACCCGGTGCACTCGCGAGAATGCACCGAGCAGCGACCGCGATCCAATGTAATCATCTCCCGACGCAAAGTAACGATTTTCGATTAAAATCGTGCGACGAAGTGGCTCGTTCCTCTTCCGATGAAGGCCGGGGAGGACTCTCTCGTGCACGGTAATTTCCCCGCATCCTTCAGCGCCGGGGAAAGCGCGCGTTAATATTAAAAACGAGTTCGCGTATTCGTCGCATAATCGCCGGAGCCGGCCAGGGGTTGAATAATTATAGAGGGTCAAAAAAGCAGCGCGGCCCGTCCGAGTCTACAGGGTGAGTTACCTGAGATTCTCACCTGAAATAGACGATACGAGAGAAAAAAATGTTCACTTCGGTGGGACAATATCTTGGGACATGGTGAGACATTCAATTCTTCTCTATAACATTATAATTGCCCCACTGACAGAAATATTTTCTTTCGTACACATTTCCTCGTATCAGTAACCCTTATGTCAATGTCCAGTTGCTCAGTTCCATATGTTTTTCAAGTTCTTTTTAAAAAAAGGAAACAAGAGATTTCATATAATGGAATGGTTACTTAATTAAAAGGCTAGATTCAATCTTTATTGTATTGAACAGTAAATAGTGTCGCTTAGGAATTGCCTTCGAGGTCCTACTGTATGTTCTTGTTGACAAGTACGTAGAAAGATTTTGACCATCTCGAGAATTGTGAATTGTATAATAGTATAATAATAATATAGTGAAACTATGACGACAACTGTGAATGACATTGAACGTTGTAGAGACTTTTGGGGATCGACAGAAGGGTTGCAGACGATTGTAGATGTTTCAGGTGAGAGCGTCAGGCTCACCCTGTATATCTCGACGGTAATTTCGAGGTGGAACTGGGTCCAGTGGTCTACCTGCACATTATCCGCCGAGCCCCAGCTCTTGTGTATCTTCTCGTGGTTGCTGTTGCTGCTGGCGCTGCTGCTAGTTGCCACACCCAGGAACTGGCTGAATGCTTCCGTCGTACGTTTCACGCGCTCGTTCAGCGAGCCAATACGCAGGAAACCAAGATCTTTCTCTGCGTGGTGAATCAATAATCGTGTTAGCTGTGCCTGTTTCGAACTCGCGGCCGGAAGTACTGACACCCTTCTCTGCTCGTCCTCGAACAGGAGCAACGGTTTCCGGCGGTCGCGCTCTCACAGAACAACGTCGAGCAACCCCCTTACTGTATCAGCCAAAAATTTGACTCGAGACTTTTTGCAATATCTTTTTAAATGTTTGTTTATTCAATGCATTCGTTTTACTAACAGCGTCACACGTTGCATTTGGAAAGAAGTTTAATTATTTTCTTTTAGAGAATAATGTATATAGAAGTGTTTGTACTGGTTGCTCAGGACAAGTTCCACAATTAGAAATAAAATTGCTATCGCTGTTGAATTATTCAAGGAAGGCTCCTCCTTGTTATTAACTTCCCGAATCATAGGGAAGTTATTGTAATTTGAATATGTAATCGGCAGGTTGCTCGTCGATGCTCTGCACCATTGCTGAGCAATAGAATCCCCGGAAATCATTGCTCTCCGAATGTTTCATACGTTCGTTATTTTGGAAGAGATTGATCGCATGCAATCTAGGAAACCGGACATGGATTTAGGTTGATGATGAGGGTTAAAATACATATGATTAATTCTAGGGTAAGCCTAGTACGAATTAGAATGTGTTAGGCCTGAGCCAGATATTAGTTTCATTTTTAGTTGGATTAAAGTGGGAAATAGAGAATGGAAATGATAAAGAAACAGGATTGATAGTATCTATGATGGGGATGATAGAAATATATTATGAGTGGAACAAACTAAAACTCTTGATTCATCTAGAATAACTCCAACTGGAATAGAACAATATTTTCTTCAAAAATTCAAACAATACTCAGATCTGCGTAGAAAAAACGTATGTTCGATTCCAATTGCTCAGAAGTACTCCAGAAAATGGATAAGAAATTTTGGAAAAGTAATTCTCACTAGAGAAGGATTTTCACTAGACCGAATTGCACGCGGTGAAACGAATTTTCCGCAGCGATGTGTTAGTTTTACCATGCATTACATGTACGTGTAGCTCCATTGTAATTAGCGAACGCTTCATGCGGATTACTTCTTACCTGCATGCTTTTTCCTTGCTTTTATTTCTGAAAGAAAACAGAAAATCATTTGAGACTGCCTCGCCGGAGCCGCAGCGCGCGGGCGTCGCAGAGGATACCGTAAGTCATTTAGGATTGTCAAGATTAAGATGAAAACATATTAGTCGTACTGGTTAGATTATTATCTTGTTAGAGCGACAATTCTTGCGTAGCATCGCAAACCGTCGCTTTCGGTTAAGGACAGACAGAAGAGTTTTAGCAGTCAGTGCTGAGCAGTATAAAATAAAAAAAAAAGAATTGCTTCTTTATCTTTAATAACTCTCTAATAAGAGTAGTCTCTACTGATCACGATTCGTGGTTCACCCTGTATAAATAGAATACAAATACAATAAATGCATAAAGATACACAGTCTCCTGAAGTTAATAAATAAGACAGTGATTTTTAAAACTGCTCAACAGCGACCAGGCAAATTCTTTGATAAATAATAACTATCAGGCATCAATTTATTCGCGGATCGGGGAAAGATTAGATTCGTCGTCGCGGACGAGTTGAACGAAGAGAGTCGAATCGAGATTGTTAATCTTGTTAAAAGAAATGTCACTTTGTTATTAGCGCGATCGTACGCGAAATTCGAATCTTCAACGAGAGTCGACTGTCCGAGAAGAAGAGTGCAGATATCGGTGAAGAATTAAATTTGTCTGAATAGGATCTGGTCGGGTGTGTTAATCAAGGGTTTCAAATTAAGCCTGTTCTTCGAGTCACGGCGAATCATTAGGGATCGGGGAGTGTGTTCGGTGCCGATTATGCGTTCCTCATGCTCACGTCTACATGCTTTATTATCTTGTAACAGTGATGGCAGAGAGAACACTAACAATTATTGAACGGCGATGCGAAATAATCTCTATTCTTTATAGCAACATTATTTATAGCGATTTATTCAGCTTTATATCGTGACGAACAAAATTGTACATTTTTATCGTGAATGACAGAATCCAGAAAACCTACAGCTCGTTAAAATTGATATTCTCCTTTACTCTCCTAACTTTTATCTTCATTGTGCTTTATTCATTGTTATCGCAACTTTTTTTGTTATTTGCTTAATTATTTACCAACCCACTATTACATTTAAAAAAATCTATAGAATGCTAATTAACCAACGACAACGTTCCAGAATACAAATTTTTAATCCCTACAATGAAAAATTCGTTTAGACTTTATTCTTCGAATTACATTAAAATAGTGATCGAGGAGAACGATAGTTCGCATCGCCGGCTACAGGGTTAGCTCACATCATCTACGGTGCTAGGGAACTAATTGTAAATCTCTAGGTACTACTGCCACTTTGAGTCAGTAAAATTTGATCAGAACGTTTATTCGATGAAAAGGTCAAATCTTTTCTGTCGCGTGTCTCGTAGCCGTGGTCCAGTTAACAACAACAAATAAACTCTACATTACAGTGAACAATAGTTTCTTCTTTGAAAATCATTTTCCCGGCGAGCAGATTATGCACGGGACATATTATCACAATAATAAAGACATTTCGACACGTCTTTTCGTAAGCGTTCGCAGTGCCGACAACGTTTGACAAAGTAGAGAACGTTACAAGAGCACTGGTTTGCGGAACTCAACGTTGATCAAGCGGAGATCACAAGTACAAGACGTACACAATTCCCCTTTGGAACTTCAGGAATGAACGGGTCCACTTGTGTGCGTCGATCAGTGTAAAGAAGCCACGAGTTTGTTGCACACGGAACGGCAGATTTTACAAACTTCTCGATACTCTCGCCGGACAATAAACAAACACAAATTATTCCACGAACAAGAAGCGTCTTAATAAATAAGGACAAATTCATTTGTAAAAGCGTCGAGACTCATTAAAATTTCTGTTCACACGTAATAACCATTAAACAATTTACTCATAATGGGACCTCGTGGAAGAAAATCGCTATACTATCCTTTCAAACACGATTTCCAAAGAAAACCATCACTAAATTATTTTTCCAGATCCACATTACAATTTTTCACAAAGAATTCGAAAGCCTACATTGTCCCAATCAAATGTCTTCAAAATCTTTCAAGTTTGGTATTGCAAGACGTGTAGAAAATAACAAATCATTTTTCAAACTTCGAAGCAAGAATATCGTTAAAAAATTTCACACTAAAACTTTCAATAGAATTCGTCCGAACGTTTCAAAGTCTTCTATACGATTCGAACACTTCTGTATGAGCAATTTGTTGAAATAAATTTTTTTTTCTCGCTGGAAAATCTGCAATGTTCTGTGCAACAATCCGGCAACAAGATGGCCGTTCCGGCGACGCGAAGATGGACCCGCGGATTCTCCATGGAATACTCACGTCAGCGTCGACGAAAGTGACAGTCATACGTTACGTTTTTAAGGTGCGGCTACTTTAATCTTGCGACACAAGCGCTTTACTACTTTAGCAGAGGTGTGCTTCTGAACTTGCCTGTGCGTAGCGGCAGCAGTAATCCCTACAACAGAAGAATACTTCCAGAGGCCCGATACTCACCAGTAGAGAACAGAAGAGGACAGAGAGGGGAGAACCATTTTATCCATTTCACCACCCGAAACCATTATCCATCCTTACTATGTATTATATCAACCGTGATTCGTCGTTCCACACCTGGTCACCTCGTTACCTATCGAGGAGGATCAAGCTCGCCGGTGCATGCTGATGCAGTCGTGGGATCTAGCAATTTGCCGGATGATCGAGGACGCGAGATCTCGCGAGAAGTTCGAGCGAATGATCGGAAATTATTAGAAGGCTGAGAGAATGAAATATGTTAGGTGGGAGGGTGTGGGGTCTTTGTTTACTTCAATCATTTAATTTCAATTTTTTTTCAGACTAACTCAGTTTCACACAGGAATTTAATAAGAGGTTGCTCGAGTCACTTTCGTCTTTGGCTTTTGTACTTAAACAAGAGGAATGGAATCTAGTAATAATGTTAAGTAAATTTATATTTTGTTTTTCAGACGCAAAAGTCTCTTGAAAATGATCCCAATCAGGATCGAAACGTCGAGATTTGAAATTGTAAATTTGTTATAAAACAAGGATTAGTTAGTTTATTTTTGATCGAACCTGTGCGCCGAAATCATCTTTCTAATATCAATTCTTTTCGATCGCAAAACTACCTCGATATACATAATGTTAAGTAGTTCAGAATTAAATTTTCAATGAATGAAGAGGAGATTCCTCATGCTAAGTTGTAGAAGATTATTTCTAAAATATCGACGATACAAAATTCATATTTCTGTACTGAATGATTCGATGTTCCGTCGACAATTCAGGAAAATAGGAGACGAACAGCGTCAAAGGACACAGCAAAAGCGTACATCGTCGAGACGAACGACCGGAAACATGCACGCGAGCGAAAGGGAGCCGACAGTGAAAATAAGCGAACAAGATGGAGGCCGAACCAGAGCCAAGCGCATGAAAGCGGTGCAACCTGCGGTGTATCTGGGATCGTAACTTATAATTGCTTTATCGTGCCGATCCAGCATCGATTCTACACGACCACTTCTATTCCGATCTAATTTATCGCGTCGATCGCCGCGCACTCTTTCCGTCAACCGGTATTCTGGCAATTCACAACTTATTTCGTTGAATTGGAAATTCAAAAAAAAAAAATTGAATCTTCGCGTGGTCGTTTTGGAAAAATGTATGTATTCACCGAGTATTCCTTTCGCGAGATCACGCGGGAACAGACTTTCCCCGCTCGAATGTTCGCCTCTTAACGTTACACAACTATAATCGCGAGCGTTCGGCGACAATGCTATTGTTCAGCCGTTTAAATGCAGGTCCCCAGCTCGCCCCGTTTTTCTCAGGCCCGCGATTAATGTGAAAATTAATGGAACGACGCGATTGCACGAACGATAACAGGGAGACAATGATTCTCTTCTGTAACTCCTCCCCCCCTTTCCCGACGGAATGAAGAAGGGGACATTATAAATACAGCGACGGGGTGTAATTTGCTTGGAGATCGAATTGCGTAAACATCGAGAAACTTTTACGGCGATTATTTACAGCTCTTTCTTGTGTCGACGCTTTGACAGCCACTCAATTGATAAAATCGCTAGACTGCGGATATATTTATGATATTAGAAAATTCACATCATCAACTCGGAACATTTTTTTATCCAACATCAGTTCTTCCAAAATTATCTATGAAGTGAATTTGCATTTTCCGCAGTCTATCGGCGGCATAGTATGCTTGAAGGTAAAATATAATTATAATGTTCGTCGATTATAAAACAAGTAATGTCGGAATGATAAATGTGTAAGGTTTTGTCTTGAATTGGACTTATAGTTTTTCGAGTATAGTGAATCTTATCTAACAAACTTTGAACTGGATAGCAAAGTTCGTTTCAATTTTAATTTCACGGAGCTAGGAACGTGGGTCATCGATTAATTTCGATGAAAATCTTGGCTGGGATGAAAATGGTGTAATACTTACTGCGAAAGGTGTCCTGACTGACAGCGGCCTCCTGTGAGACCAGATACTGTCTCGCTTTCTTTCCACTGTAGTCACGAATATCCTGATTCGCTCCTATACAGTTTTACGAGAAAAAAAAAATATGTATTCGGTAATAATAACATTGCAATGAACCACGCACTGGATCAAGTATTCAACTCACCGTATACTTGGACTAGAAGATTGAAAACGTTCTCGTGATCGAATTGCATTGCAATGTGCAGCGGTGTGTATCCCTGGAACATGCAATAATTGCTTGGATTTATTTTTTTAAACTGCGTAATAAATTGTGTAAACTCCCATTTGTCGTATGAATTCATAATTCGTGTGGAATGTTTAATGAAATGTTTTAGTTCGTCAGTAGGCGAAATATAAAATAGTAAAACCATCAGAAAATTACAGTAACTTCCCTATAAATCGGGAAGTTAAAAATTTTAATCTTACAGAAAGATGTATAATTGATTGTGTTTTCTACACATTTTATTTTGATTATTTAGCTAAGAATTGTTGTTATATTCTGTGCTTCTAGTTATAATTATACCAAGAATCAGTAAAAACCAAGAGTTAAATAGCGTTTGATTTCTTGTAATAAAGAATTATTACATGCGATTATTTAATCGGCTAATAATCATTTGCACCTTTTACGAACGAGCCTGAAAATAGTACAAACCGGCACGCGGTATGTAGTCAGCAATTTGAAAAAGCGCATTTGCATAAAGGTTCACAGTCTAATTATTACTAATCGGAGATCGCGATTCTCTCCCTCGCCGTTCCCACGGGGCCAGGATCAACAATAACGCCTTCGATTGTAACATCAGGGAATTCTTAAAGCAACGAGCGAGGAAAAAAGGAGCCACTCGGCGAATAAATCTCCTCATCGGCGTCTTATCGTATCTTCGTTCACTCATTTTTTTTCTTCTGCTTTGCGAAAGACCGCCGGAAAGGCGGAGGGGGGGGGGGGAAGCCGTGGAGGGGGGTAGAGGAGGTACGAAAGGAAGAAAAAGAAAAAAAATAGACGTCGCGTCGGACCCCGCGGGGACAATGAGGAATTAATGGCGGCCCATTATGAATATCACTCGGAGCGTGCGAATTCGCGTTTCCGCGACAACAATATTATCGCCCGGGGACCGAGTGTGTGCGTGCTCGGGCAAGATTGAAACGCGATCCCGCGAAAACGAACCTCGCGTGCGATAGATCGACAAGCGTATGAACTTTCCGACTTTCATCCGGCCATTGCGAATCCCGGCTCCGAGAAACTCACCGTTAACGATTTTCACGACGGTTTTCCCGAACGGCTTTTCCCGCGGAAATTTCCTCCTCGACTCGATAACAATGCCCCGCAGAAATGTATACCGCCAGTAAACTGTGCATCTTTATGCATAATGCAAATTTTCCGAGTCGATTTTCGTGCTAGAATTTTTCAGCGAGAGACGTTTAATACTTCTCTTATGATTTTCATTTTATAGAAAAAATCCTCACAATCGCAGTTGAATATCCCGTACAGTAACACATAACAAATGAAATTTTCATCGGAATAAAATGAATTTGATTCTCTTTCGGCAGAAACCGGCGGCGTCCGCGTTAATTAAAAACGTCCGGGCTCTAATATGTAAATAATCGGGCGAAGCACGTTCGCGAGGCCCATCGCGGAGTAGCCGAGTGGACGGAAATTAACGAGTTTAATTTACCGGTCTCGCTATCCAATTATACAAATGTGCGAAAATAACCGATTACGAGAGCGTTAATAATCCGCCATATTTCATACCGCCACGTTTCCGGGGTCTCTCGCAGGATAACACGGAGCTGCCACGGACACCGTGCGTCCTCGATCGACGAAATTATACAGGAAGATCGGATCTTAATACCGAGCTGCTGAATTATTAATTATTATAGGCGTTATTGGCCAGACGATCGAGCTCGGTCACGATATACTGTACGGTATAGTAGTATCTCTGGTAAGAGCGCAAGGATCGCAGGCAGATGTTTTCTGACGGAGGAAAAGCGGACGCCTCTCTCACCTGTCCTCTTCGGCAACGATACTAATTGCGAGATAACGTCACTCGGCCATTTCATTCGCTGCTACACGATTTCTATACCGCTCCGTCGATTTCTGCAATTGTAATAGCTATCTCATGCCGTTCTTTATTAACATTAAATATCTCTCGCTACGAGGAATGTGCACGTGACTGGCGGTGACCGGGTCGGGATTGACCCGGAACTAAATTCATTCCTCAACAAATTCTCTACATGGTTGCAGCGTTTTTACCGGGTCGTAGACGACCCAGGTAACGCGGCGCAAAGTTCAAGAGACGTTTCTTCCGCGTCGTTTGCATCATAATGGCGTGTCTTATGGCGACTGCCGGTGTTCTATACGGACAAAGGACGTGTTATTAGAGCACGATGAGGGATTACATTGTCGGAGGAGGCAGGGACGAGTGGTTTAATCCTTCTTTACGGTGGAAACGCCGGCGACGTAGCGTTTCGGCTTGTCCCACGCTTGTTCTTGTAATTAATGGATGATACGCTGCGACCTTTACCAGTCGGAAACGTTCCACCGTCATTGGTTTTTCTTTACTACGAAAAATTATCGCACCTGCTCTTATTATTCGTGTTCTCTCAAAATTACAGCAGCTGCTCTTTGTTTCTTTCTTATTTTTATAATAAAACATATCATTTTGGTAAATTGACGATCAGAGGATAAGAACACCGACGTGTATTTTTATGGTACTCTTGAAATATGCTGTAACCTTGGCGTTCGAATAAAACAATCTTTATCGCGAGAAACGGTAACCATGTTCCACGTTCATCTCCGCAAAATCGCCATTGTTTTTAAAACTAGTTGGAATCTTCGTGAGTCGCACTGATGGAATTACAATTCTGCGTTGACGCAAATAAATTACAGCGGACTCGTTGGTAGCACGCTAATGAACGGCCGCGACGCGCACTCGTTAATTAGCACCGTTTAGTCAGTTTTATGCCGGTGTACAATTTGCTCGGTGCAGATCGTCGGCGATTAGACGAGGGGAAAATCATTGAGGACATATCGGTCCGTTTTACAAGAGGCTCGGTGAGGGATCGGTGTAAAATCGGCATTAATTCCACGATGATCGTTTTATTGCTCAATCTGGCCCGGCGTGGAACGTGAAATCGGGACAAGTCCGAGGACTTAATCTCCGATCGAAAGCAGATCGATCCGTGTGGTCGGACGAAATTGCCGGACCTTGAGGTATCGTATGCAAAGTGGAAACTCCGCGACGGTCGCCCGGGTCGAACCGGTACCCACGAAAGCGAGTCCAGAGGGACTCGGTAAGGCATGATGCCCGGCTCCGAGCATGATGCCCAGCTCGATAAGTGCGACAAATTGCGCGTAATCGTGTGCGTGCACCGCTCATTATACGGCGGAGGTGAAAACGCGGTCGAACCTCGAGATCGCGTCGTCGATCGCGCGCTCTCGATCCGCCGACATTGACGCGCGCTCTCTCGATCGGCGATCATCAAGCTCGGGAGAAAACCGGGCTTTTGCGATTCGGGCCGATCGATCGTTCTGCTTCGTCGACCGTGCGCTCGGAAACTTAAGAACGGTCCACGGAATTTCACTTACGCTCACCTTTTTTTTTTATTTATTTATTTTCGGAATCACGTTACGAATTCTTGCGGATTTATAAATGTGAAATTTAATTCGGTCAACCACGTAAACGTCCGGGAACGTGTAATTACGTATGATGGCTGCGAAGCGAGCACCCCGATGTACGTGTAAAATGTGGGTGTAACATGATGCAGGTTTAAAGAATTAATTCAATGCGAAAACTTATCTAATCATTTCTGTTCGAAATCTTTCGATTAATCTTACAAGGAGAGTGCACCAACGACGTCTCACCGATTTAGTTGAGACTCTGTATACTTATAGATCTCGATCTCCCATTTACGTATATATACCATTATAGACGCTAACACTCAATAGTTGTCGAGATATTCATAAACAAAGTTCTTACGTATGCTTTTACGACACGTACCACTGTTGTAATTAAAAATATGTAAGTGCAATATTATTAAATTTATCGTATACCATATTTTCTCTTCCCATATATACTTTATTTTTTCTGTTTTCAGACACGAGGGGATACTTTCTATTTCATTAATTTCGGCTAATTTATTTATAATTTATTAATACGTTTGTTCTTTAACTTGTTGTTGAATAAATAATATAAATAAATATGAAAAAAAAATTTTCACCAAACGAGAATCGAACCCTAGCCCACCGGGTGGAAGTATACCTACTCTACAACAGCAGATTTAAGCAGTAATGTAAGAACTTTGTTTATGAATATCTCGACAACTATTGAGTGTTAGCGTCTATAATGGTATATATTCGTAAATGGGAGATCGAGATCTATAAGCATACAGAGTCTCAACTAAATCGGTGAGACGTCGTTGGTGCACTCTCCTTGTTAGCTGAAATGTCTGAAATCTGGTGCAGTATGAAGCAGACAGTTACCAAGAAGAGGTCGGCCGGTGTCGCGCGGGAATTTCGCGTCGCAGATCGCGCTGCCAATAACGCGACGCTCAATAAACGCGGTGACAAATGCGTCGAAGCCGCGATCACAGCATTCGTCGTTACCGAGGGTCGCTTGACGGTCTCTCTTCGAAAGGGGTTGCCACCGATGCAACGTTCGGACAAGCACGAGAAGGACGAAGGGCAGAAACGAGGAGAGAACGATCCGGCTCGCGTCAGCTCCAATTTATTTCACTTTAAAGTCCCCGCGTATAGGTGGGCGAAAGTCAGCCGTATAGAAACGTCGCGTATGGGGTGCCGGGGCACCCTTTTCCATCTGCAATAGCGTGCGACACGTGTGTCCTCGCGACAAGTGGCGCGACACCCTTTTCCTTCACGCATGCTCACCCTCTCCGGCCCTTTTCACCCCCCCCCCACCCTTTCTATTTCCTCGTCGTAGCCGACGTTACGCGGTGCGCGATCCCACCTCCGCACCCCCTCGTACGATCCCTTTATACTTTCGACAATATATTTTAAAGTAGCAATGTCCCGACACGCGGAGTCACCGCCGCGCCTCGAGACAATATCGCGCGCCATCCCCTAACCGTTGCCGAACCCTTCCCTCCCCCTGGCCCACCCCCTTCTCACACTTTTCCCAGGATCTACTCTTCCTATGCCACCCACACGCGACCCACTACGTTTCCCTTCTTCCGCGACGAGCAACGTTCGGGAACGGGACAGCTGCCGGCCACCAATATCACGCACGCGTATATCACCGTTGAGGATTTTCAATTTTAATATTTTCCTACATCGGGCCCGCCTTTACGAGCCGCTAAATCATAACGGTTTCGGCGGGTCGGAGATACCTCGACCGTTTTGTGTTTCGATCACGCCCTGCGATATTGGAACCGAAATCCAGCGGCCTTGTAGCTGACGTAATTTTTTAAACAATTAATTTGTACCATTTTACTTTACGTAGAATAAGATCGTCTTCTGATAATCGCTCTAGAAAAAGGAGTATACGGTAAAAGAAATATTTTTATCTTTAATTTTTCTCGTACAATTAAAATTGCCGAAATCCAGCGGCCTTGCGACGTCGTAGCTGACGTAATTTTTTAAACAATTAACTTGGAACATTTCTACTTTACGTACAATAAGATTGTCTTCTGATAATTTGTTCTAGAAATTTGAGGAGTACACGGTAAAAGAAATATGTTTATCTTTCATTTTTATCGTACAATTAAAATTGCCGATATCCAGCGGCCTTGCCACGTCTTAGCTGACATAATTTTTTAAACAATTAACTTGGAACATTTCTACTTTACGTAGAATAAGATTGTCTTCTGATAATCGCTCTAGAAATTTAAGGAGTACACGGTAAAAGAAATATGTTTCTCTTCCATTTTTCTCGTACAATTAAAATTGCCGAAATCCAGCGGCCTTGCGACGTCTTAGCTGACGTAATTTTTTAAACAATTAATTCGTACCCTTTTTACTTTACGTAGAATAAGATTGTCTTCTGATAATTGCTCTAGAAATTTAAGGAGTACACGGTAAAAGAAATATGTTTCTATTTCATTTTTCTCGTACAATTAAAATTGCTGTAGCTATTGAAGCTGGTACGGAAATAAATACCAGTGAATCCAAGATTCGAATTTTGTGCAGAGAAGGTGCATTTAGCAACGAGACCGTGGCATATCTGTTTCCGTTGTTTCGTAGGTGTTCTTGACTAGCCGTGTCTCGGGTGTCTCTTGATTCCTCGAGGACTTTGTTTGGATTTAGTCCTGCGGTTTCCGGGAAGATCCGGGTTTTAAGGGCACTCGGTGGACCGAGGTGGACTTGTATTGGGTTACTGTGCGAGCGGAGAATGGGATCGTTCGTCTTCCTTCGAGTGTGTCTCGTGGATCCAACGAGTAGTTTTCGGTTTTAATCTGTTGTTAATTGTCTGCTCGTGGAGCGACGCAGTCGACATCAATTTATACTCTAAATCTTGTGGTACTTTCTATAAAAGCAAATCGGGGGTGGTACCTTCTATAAAAACAAACAGAATAATCGTACCTTCCAAAAAAAAATAGCATCGAGGGATGGTAGCTAATTGCCCCGCATCTTTAACCCTCATACGCTCCTCAGAAATAGTTGCATAAAAGATTCTATGATACTTTCTCACCCATTTTTGCTTCACACTTTAAACTAATAAACTTTGCTTCAATTCTCACGTCACATTTTAGAGAAATACATCTCACAGCACAGATAAAGAGGGATCAATCATTTCACAGTACGTAAAAATATTATATGGGAGGATTTTCACCCTGAGGAATGTATGAGGGTTAAGAAATTCTTAGGGGTAGGAAAACTGTGTTTTTTAACATCGGGTATTTCTATTTCGTTTCGGATGCTCCAGTTTCGTGTCGGATGCGTTCGAAACGGGTCACCCGATGTACCTGGAACAGATTCCGCCGGTGTCTCGGGGGTCCACCGGTGGGATCGCCATTGTCGTTGGGCTGTCGTACGCCCCGGCAAGGATGCAGGCGCCACACGGGCGGCTTACGGTCCCTATGGGGAACGGGCACCGTTTTTTGCGGGGATTAAATGCGAGCCGATGCCGCGATAAGCCGTAGAAAACTACGGTGGAAGCGGTACTGGTGACAGATTACGCTCGTGACTCCGATCCACCGTCTGCGACGTTATACTCTGCGCGTCCTCGCGAGTTGCTTCCCGTCTCTCTTCCTCTTTGTACCTTTCTTTACACGAGCGATCTCTAACACCGCCGAAACCCGCTGCAAGAACCGCTCCGCGAGAAGAAACACCGCGACGAATTTCTCCGTGATGTGTTTATCGGCCCGCAAACGAGGCACGCCGATGCAAGGCAGTCCGAGCGGGATGCAACGCGAGAATGCACTCTCTCGTGCCCCTTTCTTGCGCATCTGGCCTTCAGAAAATCTTCAATTTAGTTCGCGTTGGTTGACATTCATTGTTTCGCGGGGAATCATTCGTTACGATGAAAAATCAATTTTTAGGGTGACGGTGTTCGTTGTAGTGTAAAATAGTCTTTCTTCAATGAGGTTCACAGACTGTTCAGGTTTTGTCATTTTTTTTTATTGTTCGTTGGAGTTCTTGATTTTAGTCTACCATATCTTATAAACAAAATCAGTGATCTGAAAATCAGAGACTGTTCAGGTTTTGTCATTTTTTTTCTTGTTCGTTGGAGTTCCTGATTTTAGACAACCATATCTTATAACCAAAATATGTGACCAGAAAGTCAGAGACTGTTAAGATTTTGTAATTTTCTTCTTGTTCGTTGGAGTTCCTGATTTTAGGCAACCAAATCTTATAAGCAAAATCTGTGACCAGAAAATCGGAGACTGTTCAGGTTTTGTCATTTTCTTCTTGTTCGTTGGAGTTCCTGATTTTAGGCAACCAAATCTTATAAGGAAAATCTGTGATCAGAAAATCGGAGACTGTTCAGGTTTTGTCATTTTCTTCTTGTACGTTGGAGTACCTGATTTTAGTGACCCATATCTTATAACGAAAATCTGTGACCAGAAAATCAGAGACTGTTCAGGTTTTGTCATTTTCTTCTTGTTCGTTGGAGTTCCTGATTTTAGACAATCAAATCTTATAAGCAAAATCTGTGACCAGAAAATCGGAGACTGTTCAGGTTTTGTCATTTTCTTCTTGTTCGTTGGAGTTCCTGATTTTATTCAACCATATCTTATAAACAAAATCAGTGACCAGAAAATCGGAGACTGTTCAGGTTTTGTCATTTTCTTCTTGTTCGTTGGAGTTCCTGATTTTAGACAACCAAATCTTATAAGCAAAATCTGTGACCAAAAAATCGGAGACTGTTCAGGTTTTGTCATTTTTTTCTTGTTCGTTGGAGTACCCGATTTTAGTCAACCAAATCTTACAAGCAAAATCTGTGACCAGAAAATAAATGCTAGTGCATTGGGTCAACAAGTAAATACACATCCGTGGAAAGCGATTCCGGCGCATCAGCGACATCAGACCACCGGATTACAGCGTGAGGACGTTCGTCGAGCGGCGTCGCGCAAAAAAACGAGACCGCCCCCAACGATTCGCAACAAAGAGAAGCTCAGGAGCACTTTGTAGTACAAGAAGCGGTGGTGGCGTGGCGAGAAGAAGCAGCGTGCCGGATGCCGCGTGTAATTGGCAGGGGAAAAAATATCGGGTCGCGGGATTCTTTTCGATTCGGGACGGTTACACGGAACGGGCGGATATTACACGGTGTAAAATCGCGGCGTCCGACTGAGAAAGACACGCGGTACCGACTTTGAGTGAGAGCTCGCGGAATCATTTTTCTCCCTCCTTTTTTTTTCATTCGACGGGGGAGGAGGGCATTAACGCGACCGTCGACGTCGGCGTCGGTGGCCGACGGATAAGCCGTAGAAAACTATGGCCGGGAGTGGTGGCTGTGACAGATTACGTCCCACCGTCTGCCCCGGCGAAGCCGCAGCAAGGAAAAAAACGCCGAGAGAGGATGGATCCGTTCCCGAAGTGGATTAGCCCCCGGCCGCCGTTGTTGGTACCTACACGGATACACGCGTATTTATTAAATCGAGCACTAATCCCCGAAAACAGAGAGTCTGGCGAGTGTCCTGGGGGAACGGGAGCCGTGTTTTAAAAGAATTTAACCTGTCCCCGTGATTCCTGTCCGAGTCGGCTAACTTAGGATTACCCCTCCGCGTCATTCCACCCGCTCTATTTATCCCTCGTGCTTTCTCGTTTTTCCTTCCTTTTTCGAGGAGCTGTGTGTCCACCCCACTTGCGATTTCATGTGCTCGGCTGCAGATAGAAACTACCGCAAGTCAATTTCTGAATTATTTGGATGTGCAACTTGTTGTACTGTACCCTCTGTTCACGATTTGCTTTCGTTTGCAGAAGTTGGACTACAGTGCTCGGTTAAATTTACATCGCTTTAGGAATCAGCAATTAAATTATCTAACTATTCTTGACTACTGAAGTAAATTTAACCGAGCAGATTTTAGATAAATTTCACTGAGGTTTATTTATATCACTGTAATAAGTGAATAATTATGTTTGAGTAGAATCTTTTAACAATCGATTCTTATGGAATACGCAGTATGTGCTCGGCTGCAGATAGAAACTACCGCTAGTCAATTTCTGATTTATTTGGATGTGCAACTTGTTGTACTGTACCCTTTGTTCACGATTTGCTTTCGTTTGCAGAAGTTGGACTACAGTGCTCGGTTAAATTTACATCGCTTTAGGAATCAGCAATTAAATTATCTAACTATTCTTGACTACTCAAGTAAATTTAACCGAGCAGATTTTAGATAAATTTCACTGAGGTTTATTTATATCACTGTAATAAGTGAATAATTATGTTTGAGTAGAATCTCTTAACAATCGATTCTTATGGAATACGCAGTATGTGCTCGGCTGCAGATAGAAACTACCGCTAGTCAATTTCTGATTTATTTGGATGTGCAACTTGTTGTACTGTACCCTTTGTTCACGATTTGCTTTCGTTTGCAGAAGTTGGACTACAGTGCTCGGTTAAATTTACATCGCTTTAGGAATCAGCAATTAAATTATCTAACTATTCTTGACTACTCAAGTAAATTTAACCGAGCAGATTTTAGATAAATTTCACTGAGGTTTATTTATATCACTGTAATAAGTGAATAATTATGTTTGAGTAGAATCTCTTAACAATCGATTCTTATGGAATACGCAGTATGTGCTCGGCTGCAGATAGAAACTACCGCTAGTCAATTTCTGATTTATTTGGATGTGCAACTTGTTGTACTGTACCCTTTGTTCACGATTTGCTTTCGTTTGCAGAAGTTGGACTACAGTGCTCGGTTAAATTTACATCGCTTTAGGAATCAGCAATTAAATTATCTAACTATTCTTGACTACTGAAGTAAATTTAACCGAGCAGATTTTAGATAAATTTCACTGAGGTTTATTTATATCACTGTAATAAGTGAATAGGTATGTTTGAGTAGAATCTCTTAACAACCGATTCTTATGGAACACGCAGATATGTGTATTTAACAAAACAAACTTTGAGAATTAGATCTTAGCACACAACCAATATTTTACTAGTGAAAAGACAACTCGCGTACAGCCATCATTTTCATTTTTATCGCAACCAATCGTTTATAGTTTCATTGAATTGCACAAGATTCTCCCGTTGGTTACGCGCATCGGAGATCGCAATTAAGGAGATTAGAGACTTAATGGCCGCAGATCGGATCTAATCGCGATCATATTCGCCAGTCGGCGGATCTTCTATATTTCACGAAGCGGATTCGCGAGCGTCCGCCTCGCGTTCACAGGAACGAACGGTAAGATCGTTTGTCTTCGCGGCGTAACTTGAACCGACCTGTCGTCACCGTGACACCTTTTTCATCTCCCGAGGCACCCGGTCTTCGTATATATTTCTTAAAAACGGAGAGAGGTGTCGCTATCATTTGAATTTCAGGGAATTATTCATCCGACCCGGTCGCTACTGTGGCGTTCATTTCGACAACAATTTTCATAATCGCGATAGGGGTCCCGTTATAACAGCCTGGGATCTTTACGAAAATTCTGTAACAATTTATTTGGAGATTTTTGAATGTGCAGTTCGAGGCTGTGACATTCAAATATTTTAAAATACACAAATAAAATGAGTAGAGTTCTAGCAGAAAGTAAGCGAAGTGAAAAAATCAATATAATGGCAAGTTATACGTATATTAAAAAGATTCAGGAAAATTTCGAAGTGGTTGAAATGCTAGCTCAAAGGTAAAACCCACACAAGAAAAAATATTGAAGAATTCTTAACCCTCATACGTTCTTCAAGGTGAAAATTCACGCATCCGAGACGAAACTGGAGCATCCGAAACGAAATAGAAACACCCGATGTTAAAAACACAGTTTTCCTACCCCTAAGAATTTCGTAACCCTCATACATTCCTCAGGGTGAAAATCCTCCCATATAATATTTTTACGTACTGTAAAATGATTGGTCCCTCTTTATTTGTGTTGTAAGCCGTATTTCTCTAAAACGTGACGTGATAAATGAAGCAAAGTTTATTAGTATAAAGTATGAAGCAAAAATGGGTAACAAAGTATCATATAATCTTTTATGTAACTATTTCTGAGGAGCGTACGAGGGTTAAGGATAATCGAAGATGATATTTGTTGAAAAGCTCGCTACTGGAATGGAGCTAGTGTTTACGTTACAGAAACGGTTCCACGGAGGTTTGGTGGGTCGACTTTTCTTTTTCCAGCGGCAGGACATCCATCTGGACCGTCCGCGGGTAGTTCAGCGGTGTTTGTCGCGAGCCGCTAACGAGCAAGGTGTCCCCCTCCTCTACCTGTTCGGTTTCCCCCCGCAAGGGCACCACTCCGGCTTATATAAGTCTTATAAAGAGCAAAGCGGCGGACCACACACATCCGATCCTATCTGGGGAGGCTTCTCTCGGCGCGCTGCGCCTACCTTTCCTTCTCTTTTCCTCTTTCCCGCGCCACGAGGACGAGCCACGGGGTCCCCTGCTCGTATGGGAGACGCGCGCGGGCCCATGGAGCCTCATGGGCCCCGCTTGAATGCGCGTCCTGCGCTCCTTTCGCACGCCGGCCACTTAGAGATTACGCTTGATACCGTCGCGATACTCGCTCGCAATTTATTTTCACCGGTTAAACCCTCTGCCTCGCTTCCAGATTATCGGACCAACCCTCCCCCCCCATCTCCCGTTGCATCTCGAACACTGTTTGACGTTATTATTCGTTCTTAGGGTGGTCTATTCCCCTCCGTATCTCGAATATCAATTGTTCGTAATTGAGCGTAATCGTGATGTTTGTTTTGAATTGTGATTTTAATGGTATATGTAGTAGTTGAAGTTGTTTCAGTATAACGACACTTACCCCGTTCTACGGACACCCCAGGATGACAGCAGCACCGGAAAAAAAAGAAGACAAAGAAGATCAGAAAGGGACGAAATTACGGTTTATCGAAGGTTGAAACTCAATAAATTTCAAAATATTTGATCGTATATCTGAATCGAGCGGTATTATGCGGGTCGTAAACTTGGTCCCTCCTGCGGAGACGGCACCATATGGTGCTAAAAAATCCATGGCTGCTCTCTATACGCCTAACCTTCGCATAATGTATTTGAAAAAAGATATACTGGCTGTGGCAGTTGCGAGGGATACATAGAACAGACGTCAAGAGTGAATTGATCTATGTGGCTCGGTATTCGAGATACTTTATTGATTTGTAAGTTACTTTTCACGCAGTGAAGCTACAACACAAATAAACATTCTCAGTGTTGAGACATTTTGCTGTTTGAATTTTCAGTTTGAATATATTCGGCTCCACAGGCTTTCGAAAATTAAAGGTCCACGTTTGCGTGCAAGAAGTTCGACAACTATAAAAAATAGAAGCTTTCGAAGTGGCTCACCGTAGTCTCGTTGACGCTCTTGATGTAGTCCTTGTATGTTCCGGCGATCAGCTTCACGATGTTCTCGTCGCCATGCTTCGCGGCCCAGTGTAAAGCAGTCTGCAACACAAAGAACAACATTCAATGAGACACGGTTTTCGAATGAGATCTGATGTAAACATACTGGGTGACCAGCCTGAAGCAATCAGCTCTTTTATCGTTGGCATAAAAGCGACCAGAAACAAATCAGTAAAAAGGTGAAGATCGCGGCGAGAAGTGGCGGCGTAAAAATACGCGACGAACGGAAGTTCACTGTGTCCGTAGGATGCTCGCGAATATTTCGGAAAAATCGCGACGGTGGCCCGGTTGTAGACACGACGCGAGCAGCTGTAGCGTATTTTCAGAGAGGCCGGTGAAATATTCGCGAATTAAGCAACGGCACCCGGCTACGTCAACCGGAACGAGCTGGATGAATGGCGACGTCGGACAGCACTCGAGAGGAGGAGCACTTTGAGAGCAGTCGATCACCGGGTGGTGTACCGGACGGGGGGTGCAGGGAGAGAGAGAGAGAGAGAAACAGAAAGAGAGGGAAAAAGAGAACGATCCGCGGTGGAACACGCCAGAAAGACCAAGTCGAGGATCGTAGCTCGAATTACTTGAAGGATCACGCTGAAGTCGTCGGGAGAAAAAAGAATCTGCACCGGAACTGGCGCGGACCGGTAGGGTTCTTGGCTCCGGTTCAGATCAGAGATGATTCACAAGTCGATCGATCGAACTGAGAATGAATCGCGAAGAGTCGTTGCATGATCAAGTATTTTGTGATCGAAGAGGGGGGAGAATGGAGGACGAAGTTCTTCAGGTTCATCACCTATTGCATTTAAGGGTTGTTTCCGTACTTTCAAGATTTGTTTATGAAGGGTTCAAAAGCCTCTGACAGAAATAAGTGCAAAAATTATATTTATATTGCTGAGGAATTAACGAGGAAATAAAATGATAGACGATAGGACGAATGAATCGCAAGGAGTCGTTACATGATCAAGTATTTTGTGATCGAAAAGGGAGGAGAATGCAGGGCGAAGTTCTTCACCTATTGCATTTAAGGATTGTTTCTGTACTTTCAAGATTTGTTTATGAAGAGTTCAAAAGCCTCTGACAGAAATAAGTGCAAAAATTATATTTATATTGCTGAGGAATTAAAGAGGAAATAAAATGATAAAGGATAGGGCCAATGAAACGCGAGGAGTCGTTGCATGATCAAGTATTTTGTGATCGAAAAGAGAAGAGAATGGAGGGCGAAGTTCTTCAGGTTCTTCACCTATTATCTTCACCATTTAAGGGTTGTTTCCGTATTCTTAAGGGTTGGTTATGAAGGGTTCAAAAGCCTCTGACAGTAATAAATACAATATTATATTTATATTGCTGAGGAATTAACGAGGAAATAAAATGATAAAGGATAGGACGAATGAAACCGCGAGAGGAAGGATTTATTTCGCGAAAGTTTGCAGAAACAGGGAAAAAAGGCGGGATAAATATGTTTTTAATTTCACTCGATTCGCCAAGTTAATTCTCCGCGCGCAAAGCGGGGTAAAAAGTAACGCGAGTAAAATATAAAGACCGCGTTTTTAAAATCCTGAACGCTGTCTGTGCGCGGTTTAAACGTTGAGTTATGTCCGCTGGCGAGGAGCTTTGACATCGGGCTCTCTTCAAACGCTATTTCCATATAGTGGGTAATACCATGGACGGATTATTTCGAGCATATCCGTTATTATTCTTTGCAAGGTACCGCGACGGCTCGTAAATTTAATGGCACCGCTGCTGGCCAGCTTTTTGGGAATAATGCAGGACACGCGTACGCTGCCAGTCTCTGCGCGCTTAATATCACTTCCCGTGGATACTTTGTGGATGTGTTGGTAACCGTGACGTGTGACTAGGATTGTTTCGATTGGAACGGACTCCTCTCTGATTCGCAAATCTGCCTTCAGAATCATTCTACTTATGATTTACACAATTTTTATCAGCCAGGTTCTTGTTCATACTTAATCTTCCTTTGCTAGATTATTACATTAGTTCAGGCAAAGGCACAAAAATTTAGGTTTTCTACGAGCGTAATATTTTATTTCGAAAGTCGCAAACGAGAGGATCGCAGAGATACTGCAAAAATATGCCAGACACGGTGCGCAACGAGGCCATCAAACGTAAAGAGAAAAATCTCTGGAACAGTGTAGCAGCCGTGAAGGACGCGGATTATTTCGCGAGAGCATAGGGTGGCTCGCTAAGGGAGAAATATACGGTCCGCGTCGGGGATATAAGCAAACGTCCGCGGACATGCATTTTAATTCCGCCAAGTCCGCGTCCCGGGGGGGAGTAGATTAAAAATAGTGTCCAGGTCTCCAGATTCGCGTGGACGTCATAGGGAAGCCGGAACGCGTCCAGGTGATCCGCACCGCACCGCTCCGCACCGCGCCGCTCCTCTCCGCTTCGTTCCGCGCCGGACCGTCTGCACGCCGCGCAGAGACAACTTGCAGGCCACCTCATTAGCGGCGGAAAAACTCATCCTAACGAGGCTACGTACCTAATGACGAGAACCACGCGCGCGCTCTTTCGTGTATGCCTATTTACCGGCGGCCCTGCCATGCGGCTGCTACGTGGCCACCGTGGGCTGGATGGCAGACCAGACCGTCCCCGTGTTTCTGTACACTGCCGTTCATAAGTCACCGGACACTTTGCTGCTTCGAAGTATCCATAATCCGACTGCGGATTTTACGTGCTCGACCCAGAAACGTCTTCCCATACGAATTTCATGCACACCCGATTTCTCAGACGCAATTATCATAAACAGACTGCGGATCTTTCAACGAAGTAAATATATTTAAATCTGCACCTCGGTGTCAAATTGACACACTGTTAAAAAGATCGCTCACAAGGTAAACATTTATTTTTCGATATTTTTTTTTATAAAAAACTGATGAGTTAACATTCACATCTTAGGTTTTTCTTCTCTGCTTTAAAAAATTAAAGGCACGAAGCTTTATATACATAAATAACAGAACAGTATAATTTATTTCGAGAAAACTGTGTTAAATTGAAGGACGGATGAGAGTTAATGAAAAACTTCGGGACTGAAATATGGCTTAGATCGTGTGCACGTTATTCCTTGATCTTTTACGACTACTGTTGCAGCGAGTCGAGTATAAAGGACTAGAGACTGCTCATCGTTGTAGACGAGCAGAGAGGGATTAGGTGAAAATTGTTGTCGTCAGTGATTCGTTTTGCGAAGGCAAGTATCCCAGTGACTTATGAACGGGAGTGTACGTGTGGCCACGTGTGGGGTGCACCTTGTGCGCCCACTGGCCCTATACGTACTGGCTCTACGGCAAATTAACGAGCGACGCGCAGGGAGGATATACGACCTCCTGGTTGATATTAGAGGCACGTGGCGCCAATGCCGCTGCTGCGCCAGGATGCACTTGCCAAAGGATTCCGGGAGCGAAGCTCGCCGGATCGTCCCTGGACGACAAATATTGACGCTGATGCGCGTGAACCGCCTTCGTCTTTGAGCCTCGGCGCGTTTACAGTGGAAACAGGAAGTTGTTGAAGAGAACTTCGCCACCGGTCGCGGGATCCCCCCTTTCTCATTCTCCCATCGTCTGATTCCTCGTAAAGTATCCTCCAGTTGAAAATCATTTCCAAAATCTGGATAACCCGAAATCCGGATCTGAATATCCGTATTATATCTCGATATTAAGAGTTGTAGATAATAAGAGTCCTGCGTAATTAGTGAATCATCAATGTAATGGGTAAAAGATTTGAATTTAAAATCGTGAGGAAATATTTCGATTAACAATCGTGATTAAAACAATCTCACCTTAGATTTTTTGAAAAATGTGACAGCCGATGGTGTATTTCGTACAAATTGGTAACCGTGTCGTACAATGCGTTGGGTATACTGTGTCTTCAACTATGGACGATTGAAGATAACACACAGGACACGCGCGAGACGGTATCGTGTCAAAGAATCAGTAGATTGGTCGCGATTGTGGTCAGACAGCCATTAGCGGAGGAAGTAAAATCAATATTTCTGTTCGAAGTAATTGAACACACGAACGAAATTCTTGTAGATGTGTTTGATCGAAATCAGTGGGTTGATTTGTTGCTTTGTGACGCGGCAGAGAAGCTCGAGTTACTTATATGGAGTGCTCGGATGATCCTTGCCACTCGTAGCTGGGTTATGAGTATCCACAGCCGCACGATTCTACTGTGCTCAGTGTACAAATGTAGCCTACCTTCTTCCCTAATAAGCCAGATCATATTAGGCATCGAGACTATCTGAAATTAAATCTATATTACCGAAGTTGACACCGAGACATCTAATCTACATCTACACCCACGCCATCTGAAACTGAATCTATTACAAGACATAAAATTATGAGACTGTTGTCATCGAAAGGGTCTAGATCGCTAGATTAGATATCCTAGATCACTAGCGTAGGTCTACATCTATAACATTTAAATTATTAAACTGTTCCTACCAGTAACATTAATCCCCACACGTTCCCCATTTAATATTTTCACATACTGTCAAATTATTCACCCTTCATGTATTCTTTAAAATGTGATGCTACAAATGAAACATAATGTGTTGCTTCAACGTGTAAAATAAAAATGGGTGAATTGCTATCCTAGTCTCTTTATGAGGGTTAACATTCTCATTATTCAATAAAATTTCTTTGTTTATATATTCTACAAAAAGGCTAAAAATTTTGATACACACATTTTTGTTATTTTTGTATAGTAATGTAAAATAGTCACTTTTGTTGTACCGTAAACCTAGTGATCTTGTTTTGATTATTTTACGTCGTTTTTTCAACTGCTATGGTTATTAAACGACGGGACCTACAGTTTAAGGTGGGTTCCGAACCACCTTGGGCACCACAGTTTTTTTTTTTTTAAAAAGCACATTGAATTAATTCAAGAGGTGCATCTAGACCAAGCCTAGGTACATCGATAAGACCTAGACGCCCTATCCGAAGCATCCGCAGAAGCAAGAAGAGGGATACCGTGGTGCAACCTGATGAAATCACGGGACAACACGTGTCGGCGTGCAGCATCATCGAAGCAGAGAGCAGAAGCCGGCGCGCAGGAAGACAGGGTTTCGCGAAAGAGGGCGCAATGAATCCCGTTTACCTCGGATAAAGGAGCACTGCTCACTAATCAAGATTAGGATCTCCTAGGCGACAGGCGAGTCTAGCGGAATGATCCAGCGATGGCGGGTGGGTAACTAGGGGGAGAAGAGAGAACATGGTCCGCCTAATACGGTCCAGCAGCGGAAGATGCAAGAATCCGGGGGAAATTACACGAGCGAGTACAAAATGAATTTTTACGGTAGCCCCGCGAGGCCATCAGCGGTTCTAACGCGCGGCCCGGCCAGAGACCGAGCCCCGCCGGACCCGTCTACTTGCCGCGATGCTAACGAAGTTTTATGAAGCGCGATAGCGCCATACCTACGCCGTCCCGTGGACTTTGGCGCTCCTTAATTTGTGAACGCGGTGCGCGCGCTGTGTCGGCCGACGCGGTGCCGCAAAAGAATGGTATGTCGGCCGACAACGTGATATATCTTCGGCCCTGCGTGCCCTGGACCTTCGCCGAGCCCCGCGGACCCCAGTACCGTGGGTATACGGTAGCCTTCGTCTTCGCACTCTTTAGCAGATGCTCCTATACACGGTGGCTCCGACCGCGGAACCGACCATCAGATCGTGGAATCGCATCGGCGAAATTCAGTGTTTCAATCATCTTTGAATGTTACGACCGGATGGCCAGGAGGACAACCGGAACTATCCTGACGAGGATGTACAGTGAAGTGTAAAGAAATGCAGGAGCATTAGATGAAATAGATAGAAAGTGTAAAGAAATTGCAGGATCATTAGATGAAATAGATTGAAAGTGTAGAAATGTAGCACCACAATCTTGCGATTGGCACAAGAAATTAATAACTGCGATTCACAGGATGCGATAAACGCAGCACCCTGTCGTACGTTAGGAATCCTGAACTAAAGGATGTAGTCGCGTGGCAACAGTGACGTGTATATCGTTCGATGTTTCGATCAAGAGTCCTGGTTCTCTATATAGTCCAGTCGGCAGGTCGAAAAAAAGGCGTCTACCTGGAATGTATCCCGAACTTGATGAAATTTTGACACGTCATTTAGGGGTACTCTGGGGTGTCAGTTTTTGTCAGTTTTGAGTAAATAGGCGAAAAACCAAAACAAGGTAATAAAAATCGTGGTTTTTTCCCCTCCCCAAGTTAGCACAGGGTCCTAAAGGTCGAAAACTAAAGTACCCCTAACTGACGTGTCAAAATTTCATTAAGTTCGGAATACTTTCCAGGTAAAAGTACCTAGCGACTGGACTAATAGCTAAGACAACAATAATATTAATGCGACGACGATGGCGGAATTCCAATTCGCGGGAATCTTTCGAATCCTAAACACGATTACGTCGTCTAAAATCATCGGTGATTACCTCGACTAACCCGAAACGAAACGTCACGCAAGAACGCCGAAATATGTTCATTGCAAGTGGTTACCCTCCGGACTACTAAAACCAGCGGATGCTCGAGGCCTCACCTGTTCGCAGAGGTGGGTGGGACGAGTTAAGTTATTCAAACCGCGGATTTCGCGATGAAAGCAGCCTGCTTTTGCGGAGATCCGCGCACCGGGAAAGCTCGCGGCGAAAGGTCGCGTTCCTGATTCCCCGAGGTCGGTAGCTCGCTTAACAAGGATCCCAATTACGCGGCTTTCGAAGTATTGGAGTATTCGCATTGCCCGGGGGCGGGAACGCGCGCGTCTCTTGCCGGAGCAGAGAGAGAGAGGGATGGTGTATCCGCTGTATCGGTTGGTTCGGGGCGGATCGGTCCTCTCGCGTCTTCGTATATTCCCGCGGCCGAATAATCCTCCTCGGCTTCCGAGTGGCATCTTAATATGGAAGTTGTCGGATTCCCGGCTCGATGCCGCGATAGGGCTCCTTAATCAGCCTCGGCGGAATTGACGAGGCTGGGACTCGGCTAGCTCGGGTAGACAGAGGGAGCAGGCGGAGAGAAAGAGGGGTGGCTGTAAGCAGGAGGGAAAAAGTATTTGGGCCGGGGAGCCGCGGATTTTAAGGGGAATCGCATACCAGCCGGGCCAAGGAGACAGGGTCCCACGGGAGCCGAAGGGTGGAAAGGGCGAACCAGGCCGGACCACGAGAGACGGCCACTAAATATTGTGTTCGCGCAGAGAATACAGCTCTCGGGACACGTGTAAGCGGGGCCGCGGGATTCCGTATGAGCAGATCGGCCCGCCGATTATACGCTAATTCAACGCAAATTCCTTCCCGGAGATATCTGTATCGCTCGCATACATCAGAGCCCGCGGTAGCTGGATGCAGTTGCTGCTGGTTGCTGCTGTTCCTCCTCGATGCTCCTGCCTCTGCTGCTAGCTGGCTGGCTGCTTCTACTCCTGCTCCTGCTGTTCCTGCGGCTGCTGCTGCTTCGAAGCCTGAGCCGCCGAGCCGTGCCTCCGGCTGGCTTAATCAGTACCCACGAGGAGACAACTATATACCCAACGGCTACATAGTTTCGTGCACATATGGCATCCACACCAGCGACCCCGAGGCCAGATACCGGGACCCGTGAAATCGGCTACTCCTTTTTGCGCCGACTTTCGGCCCCGCAAAGATGCCTGGCGACGCGCGAGAAACCACCGCGATGTACTAATTAATCCGTCGGGAGATCCGATTATGATACCCGACATTCGTTGTTCTATCATCGAGTTGGAATCGAGGTCTGTTAGGGTTTGTTTGGGCGGGTTTGAATTGCTTGATGCAAAGGGAAAGAGGATGGAAGGAGACGAAGCAAGATATCTTTGCAGTTTGTTGAATAATTATGAGCATTCCTATAGGTGTAGCGTGGAATCTAGTAGGAGGCAAGGCGGTCCGCGACTACAGTCGTCAAAAGCATCCACAATGCCATAGTCGAATACAAATAGACAATATATCTTCGAGCCGTGCTTAAAACATCAGCCGACAATGCTCGAATGCACCGTTACACGTTCAAAGAATAACCCCTTTAATCCTCGCAGAGACACCAAGGAATGTCCGCAGCCCGGCGAAGCCTCTCGTTCCAGCAGGATTAATCGCGATCCACCGAACAAACCCATAAAGAGGAGAATCGTCGATAGGCCACGACCTCGCGCAACATAGTACGCGGAACAAAGGCTCGCACAAATCACTCGATAGTCCGCGGACGTTAAAGGTTCTCACGCATGACGAAGGCGAGCCGCGGGAGGAGCAGGTAGATACAGGGTGTTCGATTAGTCGTCGATTATTCAACCGAGTCGCGTGAGCGACAATCGTTGTTCTTCCAAAAGCAAAGTGTTCGAAAGTAGAAGCATCACACATCGCTGTTCTCTTGTCAAATTTATTATCCAATTATTGAAAACCTTTCGAAACATCAGGAATATATTAGAATTTACAAAAGGACGATCATTAATAACTCCATTGCAGAATATTTATGTAATTGCAATTTTACAGAGACATTCTAAAGGAAAATGATCCACACAAGGATCGAAACGTTGAAAGTTTAAATGAATTTGTAAAATTGCTTTATCGTGTTTAATTGATCGAACCGTTGCGCCGAAATCATTAATACTTTATCTGCTTTGGCATTCTAAAGGTTTAAACTAGAAGATCCTCGACAAAAACCGATTGTCCGCGAAAAAGAAGAAACGCCTCTCTCGACAAAGAGAAAATGGTATTCGTTATTTCGTCGCGTCCAAGTTTAAACTGAATTTCCCGTCGATCAAAAGAGCATCAACGGGACCGGATATCTGGTAATCTTAAAAAGAGGCTACCACAGAGGCATCCAATCAGCCTGTTTCAAGAGTATCTCTCCGCAGGCGGGCCGATACCGATAGCGTGTTTGATCGAATCGCGGTTATCTGTAATCGAGCAGACGGCTCTCGGCCAGCGGCGGCTCGACGAAAATGTATATAAATCGTCGAAGGGGATGAAACACTGTGTGGAATAAAAAAAAAAAAGGAGTGACAAAGTCGCGTGCGGAACGATAACCGAGGGACCTGTCGTACGTTTCCTCGGGCCGGGGTTCGCGAAGAAAAAGAGAGCCGCGGCTGTTACAAGGGGAGAAATATAGAATCGACACGCGGCCGATAATTCCTGACGGCGCGATGGGGGTGGCACAGCGGATCGAACGAAAACGTAAGCCGCGTAATCCCCCGTGAAATACCGGGCTGGATCCCCGAGAACTTTGCCGTACGGCCGAGGACATCGGGGACATCGATTATTCGCGGGAAACCGCCCGCGTTAATCGTTTAAACTCCGAGGAGGACGCGGAGGTTCACTGCCGCCGGAATTTACCGAGACTCCCCCAAAAAATCGACTTCCGAACGCGCAAACTGCCTCACACGATTTTCTCGAAAAAGAGGCGTCGATTGAAACAATTTATTCTGGAGCGTCATGCCTCGAATTTCTATTCCATTTATCAAATGACCGTGCAAATAATCGAACAATTAACATAGAAGATTATTATTATCGTGAATAATTATGCATGAATAATCGAGAAAAGTTGAAACATTCGCAGACACTTAATTGTTACAGGTCTAAATGAGTCGAAGGTGGTCGCACTCCTAAGATTTGGTGTAGGAGGATGCTCGAAAATATTTCAATGGGGTACTTTAATAGAAACGTTTGCGGTATCCCGAGGGCAGAAGCCGAGTGGATTTTCCGTGGCGGAAATTGAAAGTACGATTCGCCCTAACAAGAGTCGCAGGAGTTAATGTCACGCCGCCCGGCGGGGAATAATGGGACGCGATATCTCGGCCATAGATCACCGGAGGAATTAAAGACTCTGACGCGGCCGCCGGATAAAAATCTCTCCGGGCGGCAGTCACAGCTCGTTTGAGCGGATGCCTCAAGTGATTCCAGTTACACCTCGTTTTGCACGATCCGGATACGTATAACGTCGCTTATTATTTCCCCGATCTAGGAAGCGGTGTTTCAGTCGCGTCGGATTGAAATTGCAGGCTCGATGGCGCCGGATAACATTGTGACCGCGATGTGAAAGAGAATGCTGGTGTCAGATCGGAGTGGCCATACCCCCGAGCTCCGCTACCTGAACAATCGACCGGCCAATTTCCAGCAATCAGTGCGTATCCCATCGTTCTTTCGTCCAGCCGAGCCGGGGAGTCATCGACCACGTCCGGGAAATAAAGAAACCCGTGCATCAAACTGGCTTTTTAAAGACTCTTCCTTTCTATCCACCAGTCGAGGGGCACTTTAGCAGAATCTACTGGGAATATTGTCCGAAGATTAATTGGAAAAGATCTCCAGGCATATGCCAAGACACGTATTAAGGAAATTTTACCGAAGCACGCCCACGCACCGTCCAAGGCAAATATTTGATGTGTCGACGATGAACAGCGATCTCTACGGAAGAGGTTGCATCCGAGGGAAGAGCTAAGCAAATGAAGAGATAGAGAGTCACGATAGGTCGGCGTCGAATCATCTATCGGCGAAGCCTGTGTTCAAGCAATCAGGCTAAACCACAGGTTCCGGGATCCGTGTTCCGCGAACAATCTCAGGAAACGGAACGGTGACACGAGAGGCCCGGTTCCAGAGGCCCCCGTATCATTAGTCCCGCCCGTGGCAGTAAAACACACATCTCTTGTCACTGGGTATTACGTTAATATTAGGCATCGGGTTAACATTAGTTAAGAATAGGCGGCGCAACGGCCTAAACACACATCGCGATAGAAATCGACGGGATTCTCGACATTAGTCCCGGGTGTTCGGAGTGGTGTTAAGTGCTACCTTCGGGGAGGTTGCAGCTGTTGGAAGATCGCAATTGCGAAATACGGATCGACGGTGATCGGGGGTATCGGGAAAGTGAATTTCTCGGATCGTACGCGATGGATCTACATAGGATTGCGGAGCCGGGGTCGTGTTTACTTGGCGTGCAGCTGGAATTACGAGCGGGAAGGTGGGACTAACAAGAAGGGGCCGAATAAATCATAAAGCACGGCTCTTCCGCGCTATGCTAATGACACCTCCTGCATCCTGTGTGCATCCGCGGCCCGCGAAACTTTCCGAGTGGCACGCCACGCGGCGCTCTTTCTCTCTCCCTCTCTCTCCTATCGTCCTTCTCCTTTCCACCTGGCTTTCTCGCCATTTTTTTCTTCGTTTCTTTCTGCAGCAACACACCTCCTTGACGCAATTGCAGGAAATAAAACACTCCTCCTCGACATTTCCCCGCGTTCGCCGGCCGGACAACAGTACAGAGATCCAAACGGCCGTGCTCGGCCGTGTAACGAGGCCGCCGCGAAAGAAAGAAATATCGCGGCCCGACGGTTTTGTTCGAAAGCGAAATATGACGCCAATTAAACACCTCGCGACCCGGACGAGGACCCCGCGATACCTTCGCGTGTTAAGGAGGCAGGCTATGTGTAAATTTAATCGCGAAATTTCGAATCTGTTCGAGTCGGACGTGACGTGTCGACGAAAATCTTTTAAGCTGAAACTTTTTATGCGTTCTCGAAAATCATATTTGTGAGCCTAGTACAATTTATACGAATTTACATTTAACCGTCTGGATATCATAAATATTTAAAGCAGTGCGATTCTTGCAAGCGAATTGTCGAGTTCACACCCTTACGATTTGTAGTTTACAAATCTTTTAACCTTCATACACATCTCAAAAATAGTTGCATAAAATATTACATGATACTTTTTTCCCATTTTTGCTTCACACTATCAAGTAATAAACTTCGTTTCATTTATCACGTCACATGTTAGAAAAATACGTCTCTCAACACAGATACAGAGGGACCAATCATTTTATAGTATGTAAAAATAGTAAATGGGTGAATTTTTACCCTGAGGAACGTATGAGGGTTAATAAAATGGACCAGGATAAACGGTGTCCTCCGAAAGGACCAAACTAATGAGCAATTTGCGTAAAATCAAGTTCGTCCCCCCACTAAAAGCAGATATATTCTTTGTCAAACCAAATGTTAACGCCTGCGAATTCATCTATCAGTTCCTAAACGATTGTAAACTGCATATCTAGCGACTACTAAGACTGTATTTGTACTAAAAATGTAAATCTATTGTACAATTGTAAAAGCCGAAATAAACCCAAAACCGGTTTCAGTGGCTCAAATAAAAAAAAAAAAATAAACGGTGTCCAGTAGATCGGCGTTTTGCGAAGATCGTCGAGTTCGTCGAAGGTGTGAGACGGAGAGATCATGAGTAATAGTTTCCAGGGATGTGCGAGGCGATATGCAAGGGGTACAGACAGCCGGCAAGATGGTGGCTGATCAACAGGCGAGGACACGCGCCATCGAGCACGCGCCGATAGATCTGACATCTCGACGTCCGACGCGGTACACGTGACCGGAGGCTCGTTACCCGTTCATCCTCGTTCCTTTCCTCTTTATTCCTCCCGCTTCCTCCACATCCTCGTCGGAAGACACGCGCCCGTCGTCTCCCCCGATTTCCCGGAATCGACTCGAGTTCGAGAGATCGAATCGCCGCGGCAGGATCGGGACGACCCACCGCGAGCACAGCCACGAAGAGGATCGCCGGTCGCCGAACCGGCTTCTTCCTACCCCGAATCCCGATCCTTCGAGATGAACGCCCGAGTTAAGGAGCTCCTTCTCTATATTTCTCTCTTCTTGTCCTCCCTCTTTCTCTTTTTGCTCCCTCAGCCACCCCCTTACCGGCCCATCGCCGGCCGAATCTGTTAACCCCGACGATTCTCCGGGAAACAAAGACATCTGGCCAACGATTATTCGCGGACGAGCCTGTTAGGGCCTGTTCGATCTACAGGGACGATACTAGGACACAATTTGTGGGCCCGGACCCTCGCGATCATCTTTGCCGATGCCTCGACCCGTGTGTACGATCTCAGATTTTTCTCGAACTCGTGTTAATTCCTCTGTTTACGGTCGTAGCAGGTTGTAAAGACACGGGGAACAATAATATCTTTTGATTTTGCTGTGCGTGGGCAGGAACTTGTATAAAATACAGTCTCGTGTACGCATTCATTTTGTGCTTAAGGGGGTAACGTAACCCCTCAATATTACCACTGATTTCATCAACAAAACAGTGTTTGCGGGAAACAATTGTTTGTCCTTATACGAGCATACTTGGAGCTGCACGAAGGTTCATTTGATAGAGGAAGGTTGATCGTAGAGCGCTCAGCTCATGATTTAAGTTAAAAAAAAATCGTTTTGTATTAGAAAAATATATGGGAACCTGAGAGTGGTTGTCTCGATTTTTTCCACCTATTTTGGACGCTCATATTATTAGATATAAACATAATTTCGTTAAATCATGAGCCGAGCGCCCTACGATCAAGCTTCCTCTTTAGAATGATCCCTCACACAGCTCGTAACATGCTTGTTAGAAACGAGGTCCCTCCTGACCATCGGTTCTGGGGTAAGTGCCGTGCGGTTCCTCAGCGTCCTCTTATCAAAGGCATAACCTTCCCCACTTTGTGGCCAGATCCATCAGAACCATGTGTTCTTGTTATTATTTAGCAATACGACGTCGGGTCGATTGCCTTTTCTAAATGTCTCGCGTTGAATAGACAACCATTAGTTCGGCACTGATACCTGAGGAACTCTACGCGGTCCTCAGTTTATTGTGTCATGTGGCATTGGGGTTGTTTACCTGCTTCGCGACCACTCGAGGATTAAATCCCTGTCATAAATATGTCAAGGAACCAAACATTTCTTCGGGAAACCTTCCCGAAACTCTCTATTAATTGCGTCATTGCTAACACGCGCTAACATGCTTGTATAAGGACAAACAATTGTTTCCCGCAAACACTGTTGTTACCCTTAAATCTAGTAATATTCAGGGGTTAGGTTACCCTCTTAAGACCTTCGACCTTCGAAGGAAGACACGAGTTTCACATTTCCTTCGAGTTACTTAGGTGCTAAGAGTCTTTTCAATTACGTAACCGTGTGCATAATCAGGCTAAGTAAGCCGCAAAGTGGGGCAGTCGGTATAGAGGACACCGGATCGCCGATCTTCCGGTCTCCCACGGTCGCACGTGTAAGAAACACTGCGCGTACACGTAGTGTTCGTCCGCTAAGCTTGATACTCCGGAAAATCATTAGCCGGCGATGCTCATCGAGACGAGTCGACGACGTTTCCCAGCTAATGGACGAACCTGATGGCAATGTCTTGTCGCGTCGCGGCTCGACGAAGCCACCTGCTCCGCGAGAGCCTCGATTTATATTCGCGATTCCGCTTAAACGTTTCTCATTAGACTTCTTTCGCCGCTTTGCGAGCTCGCATTGTCATATATCCCGGAAACGAGTCTTCCGAGACGGCGAACTTCGCTCGGCAGGTGACTCATCCGGAGCCAAGGTGAACAAGGAATTGCTACGTAATTTTCATTATTTTTTTTTCTAATCCTTGTGGTTTTGAAGGTGACAGAATCAACGTCAGCATCGACATCAACATGCTGCCTTATTAAAAATCACAGAACAGAATGTACTTAGACTTTGCTCAATTTTAATAATGATACACGATCGAATGAAGACATTTTTTTTCAATAGGCAGCATCTTTGAAATTGTAAGTAGCTGGAGCTAACAAAATTTATTTATTTGAGAAGCTCTTATGTGGAAGGAAAGATATTCTTGCTTGTGTAGGATTATTCTATGCCAAACCGCTCAGCTGTTTAAAAACATTCAACGACCCGCCGTGTGTTATTGCGTCGTCAAGACGATTAAGACGGTACACGGTTCGACAGTTGTAAACGCATGAAACGAAACATTACATTCTTTTTTTGGATACTACACTTGGGATAAAAACGTCTTGCTCGCCAAGATTCCGACGTCGACCGAAAATATCGATTTACCCGAACTGTCCAGGACGCAACAGAGTCGAAATAGCCTTTGAAATATGGGTTCCCTAAGCTGCTCTATCGAAAAGTCTGGGTCGGAAGGCTCGGGGACCGGGCGAGCCGGCTCTTTCCTCTTCAGGTACGTCGGCCCGCATGAATCACCGGTCGGAGAGGCCATCAGCACCGGCGAGGAGGCATTGTATACCAATTTGTCGGCGGGACAAATCGTCCGGCCGATGCCAACTGCTCTGGTACGGTATGAATCAACCTCGGAACGACGAAGATGGCGATTCGGGTTTCGAACGGGCTCGCGGCGCATGAAATCGCTCGACGAAAATACAGTTTCAACAAGTGCGTCGTCGTCGTCGTTGGCCTTCGGGAACTTTCTACCTCGATGAGAGATCCACGATCGAAGGATCGATGGATGCCGATCTCTCGATCGCAGCTGCACCGTTTCTCGAGCGATTCCGAATCCAAGGGGTGGAGAAGGGTAAGCCGCTTTGCGAACCAACGGAATCGCGCGATTCACGAAGGAGGGAAGGGAGCAAGCGATTAGGTAAACCCGGGATTAGTTGGACGCCGGTTCGGCCTTCGTTTCGGATCGGTAACCGGGCTCTATACGGTTCCGAACCGTTCCAAACCACCCCCTCTGACCGACCACTCTCCTCTATCGCCCTAGGAGAGTTCGATTGCCGCCACTAATAATGCTACCCCTGATTTACATGATTGGACCGCCGTTGCGAAATTGAAACTGCTACCCCGCTGCCCGCCTACCGCCCTCTGTATCGACATGCAAATGCTCGAAATTAGCTGGATACTGGATATTGAACGACACCCAGTCTTGTACGAGCACCGAGTTACGAGACGCGTCCAGACAGTCGGCTCCGATCCGCCGTCGAGCAGAAACGAAATTTGATTTTCGTAGAATCCGATCCAACTATTAAATATGACATTTCAACCCCTAGGACAATGATAAAAATTAATTTTTGAACATTCGATGATTGTTTTAGACGTATGGAATATTAAATAGAAGACGAAGAAGAGAATAGCCTCCAATGGTACTGTATCAGTTAGCAGGAAGAATCCTCGAGGCATCATTGAAAATTCAGCGTCCTCCTGCAGCTGAATTCTCCGGAGGATCACCCGAACGAAGCAAATCATTCGGGACGTCGACGAGGAAGCGTGTTCCCGGTTATGGGACGGCGGAACAGAGGAGAACAGACAAGAAGAGAGAGAGGAGAAGAAGAGAGGAAGGAGAGCCGTCTCTTGGCCGAGGAAGCGGAGGCGGCCGGAGAAAGAAAGAAAGAAAGACGGAAAGAAAAGAGGAGGAGGAGGAGGACGCCTCGCATAAATACGTACGCAACGCAAACAAAAACCCACAAAGGGCCGCGCTCGCGGCAGATACGATCTTGCGGCATGCAGATACGAGCATACTAATCTCTCCGAGAGGTCTCTCCGAGAGGATACCGTGTCCTTTTGTTGTATCCGTCTATGAAATATATTGGTGGCTCGGCCGACATCCGACACGAGGGAACGATTCAATATCATTCCGACTTGGAGCATCTCGCAGACGCATTTTTCCGGGGGCGCCGCTCCTCTAGATCATCGGGGACCGTACCGGAAAATAGAAACGCACGACCGCCGGAACGGGAACAAAGGACAGATTTTTTCTCTCGATCTTCCAGTTTTGCAACGACACTAGCTCGCAGAGATATATATTATAATAAAGAACCACGTGCTCGTGTCTGCATCCCATGCTTCCTGCAACTCTCTCTCTGTGAATGTGCGTAGACATTACGTTTTTAAGGTGTTCTACTCTTTAAAAAAATGCAATTAATACACCGATTTATAAAATCATTTAAAAATCGTGCTCGTTCAAATGAAACGCGCACGTCTCCTCATTTTCCGTTGGCGAAAAAGCGGAGCGGTGTCCGAGATTTGAATTACAAAGCGTCTAGAAAGAAGCTATCCTCAATTAGAAGAAACAAGGAGACCAAATGATCCGCTCCGGAGGAAGGACCGGAGGTCGGTGGTGGAAATGGGGTGGGCGGGGGTGGGGGGGGTTGCAAGCCGGGTGCCCGGACGTCCGTCGCGTTGGCGCAGCCCTAATCCCTACTGTGTACCAATTACCTCGTCCATTTTGGCTGCAGTTCATGCAAATTGGATTTCGGTTGCAGAAGACAGAGAGGAGGGCCGTGAGGGCCCCTTATTCGACCACGGAGGAGACGGGGCTTTGTCGTCGTTCGGGCGAACCGTGAGGATAAATGTGTCGCGCGACCGTAAAGAGGACCTAGCCCTCGGACCAATTTCGACGGTCAAGCTACCCTGAAGAAAGGACCCGTAAAATCGGTCTACGTGTACAGAAAGTTTTTGACAAGTGTACCGTGGCAGGGATGCTTCAAACGACAATGGGCCCGGGAGATATCGTTGTCAGCGACGAGAAGCCGACCGGGGCACAATGGGGCCCAGCCGTGATCGGCTCCATTTTTCTAGAGAGAACCGCAACTGGAGAAAGGTAACCGATAGGCGGTGGTCGCAAGAAGAAAGGTAAATGTCCCCACCAGGTACGGTGAAAGAACGAAAGCAGAACGTTACATGGTTTAGAAGGCGGTTGAGGCTAATCCAATCGAGAGAACGACTCGTGCCGGTTTCCTTTTTGCTCGTGCAACGGAGGACTTTCCTCTTGTTCCGGTCTTATCGACCGAGCCAAAACGAGCGCTCAATGGTACCGATTTGCATCGATGGTGGGGCCGTTTCGATGACATAGTTATCGGGTCCAGTTCGCGGTAGACCGAGCTAGAGGATCGATTTTTTTCAGGTAGCAGATGAATAAGATCGTCAGAGGTGTCCGATGGGGATGCACAGGATAATACGCTATGGTCGAACCATGGGAAACGCCGATGATCGTTTCGTATCTCGCTGGGAAAGGAAAAGAACCATTATGTAAAGATGGACTTTTTGTGGCAATCTTTGCGTCAATTAAATTACGGCGATGCGCGTCCGGGCCCTCGGGTTCGATCCAGGCCTACGGTAAAGTGCATCGTGCGAGTGAGAATCGTTCCCACGAGAAACATATTAAAGATATAGGCGCCTCTACACGCTCGAGAAAAGTAAATTGGCGGTGCGGCGCGGTGCAGCCCGGTAATGCAACGCGCGTGAACCACCGATAACCGCGGAATAACGTTCTGGCGAATTTTAGCGGCGAAAAGTTCGCCGGAATTCGCGAAACAGTTGTCTTTTCACTGTGAACGATTTTTATAGCTAATAAAACCTCGAAACGTATTTGTTATGTGAAGTAAACATTTTGTGGGACGATCGCGAATGTTGTGATACAAATGTTTGTTTTTTTTTCGTTTTTCGTCAGAGAATTCGATTCACTGGAAAATATGTAATGTATTTTTCTGTGACAGTATTGTTAAAGCTCTTTCTCAGTCAGCGAAATTTTGGTGAAATTTTAACAAAAGGACACGGCTTGTACCCGAAATCCCCAACAGATAGAACTGTACAACGGTATTATTAAATTCTAGTGGAGTTTTTCTGGGAAACGTTGGAGTGAAGTTGCGCAGCGTGATGAACACGGACGTGCCATAGAACAGTAGACATTGCCGGACCTCTGTTGTAGATGTTCATGCTGAGAACGTGTTTCCTGTTTAGTCGCGCTCTATTGTTGAACTTCATCAGCTGAATAACGCAAAGTTTCGTTTGACGAGTGAACTGTTCGTTACAGTCGCTTCCCTAATATTAACTTTTCGGTGATTGCTCTAATTACATCGGTAGAGTTCGAAACTTTAACCAAACAGAGTATTACTCCGGGCTTGTAATATTTACTACAGGATATTCTGCAGTGTGTAGATACAGGTGAAAATTCTTCCTGGAACAGAGCTTCGATTTTAGAGATTCAATTCGAAGTTGTTTAAAGTGGTCTTAATATTCAAGTACGTTCCACTGTACATTTTCAGAAAATTTCATGAAAAGAGTACATAATTTTAAATTTATATTCTGATAGAAAATAAAAATTGCATTCGAGGAATTCAAAAATATTCAAGCTGGCAATCAATAATGTATACACACACACACACCAAAAAATGGTACTGAATCCGTAAGCTCCATTTCCAGATGCAAAATCACTTTCCATCCCTCCTCATCAATATCTGCAGCACACCGAGCTCAATTAGCAAACCAAATCCGCTGGTTCTTAAGAGTTCCCAGCAGCTTCTCTCCGTCGAAGCAGCGGCATCGTTCTGGAATTCCCTTCGTCCAGGAATTCTCGGCAGCATCGTGTTGCGGTATCGTGGCAAAAAACAACCGCTTTTCTCATGCGCTCGCGCGCGAGAGAGCGTTTCTCGGTGACAAGCGGCGTGCACGAGTGAAATTGAGATTTCACGCACGTCTGCACGGCAGCAAGGTAATTGCGTTAAACGGCGCGGTTGCGTATGCGAGTGCTGCGCCCACCTGTGTCAGTCCCGCGTCGCTGTCCAAATAATAGAATTCATGACGCGCGCTCGCGCACGACCACGAGGAGAAAGAAAGCGTTGCACCGTCCCGATGCGTTCGATCGCGCCGTCGTCATCGGCCTCGTCATCTCGTCCGTCGACACAAAACCCTACGGCAGCCGACTGCTAATCAGCTAGCGTGATTCACCTGGTCTTTTCGACGTCGTCCAATCGGACGCTTCTCCAGAATAACATCAGCCTGACCACTGCCTTTTTTCATATGCGACTTTCTGTCTGCTCGCACAGGTTGCACTTCCGAAAACCCGTCGACGATCTCCCGAGAATTTTAATGATTGTTTACGTTCGACGTTCTTCGCATTCAATCTCTCTTGCATGGTCGAATATCGTTTTGTATAATACAAGTAAGTAACATGATATTTGGTCCCCTCAGGGTTTCAAATTCATTTGCCAATCCCCCTCCTCTTTTCCACTCTCACCATCGTCTGTCTTTTCAGCGGGACCTACTGTTTATGGTGGGTTCCGAACCACCTTTTGCCAACAACACGTGAAAAACACCTCGGGCGGGTCACTTTCCGGTTTTTTACCAGACGGTCACCCATCCTAGTGTCGTTCACGTTCCACATTGTTTAACTTCGGTGATCTAACGAGAACCGGTGCTTTCAACGGGACTACGGTTGTTGGCTCGTATAATACAAGTATTAGTTTGATTTGATGTACATAGCTAGCGTGAGGATCGGTCTCGAAAGCCTTGAATCTGTAATTAGCGAAGAGGGAGGAGGTTGCGGTGGATGCAGAAGAAGCGTGCGGCGTCGCGGAGGTTTTCGAGGGCGTTCAGGGGGTTGTCGGAGGGCGTGGGTTAGGGGTTAGGTGTGCAACAGCATGGGCATGGGCACAAGGGTCAGCTACAGATTTTTGCGGGCAGCTCGAGCGGCGTTGGGCAGCTGGCGTGCGGTCAGCCGCTCCGGCCACAGCGCTGCGTCGGTCGTGCATCACCGGCCACCGTATTAACCCCAAGCCCCGACGTACTCGGCCAGCACCACAGGCCGCAGAGTCCACGGTGCCCCATGCCCCATACCAGTCCTCTCCAAGTATGTACCTGGCTGCACACCCACCCGACTACCATATCGGCCATAATTGTTCACGGTTCCTCGCGCTCCACCCGTACCGCCCTTCGGCTACCTCTTTCCCTCTTTCTCGCTCCCTCAGCTCATCCTCCGTGGATCACTACGATAGTCGCGTCTGGACACTTGCACTGAGCCCGATAGGTCAACCCTCGTACGCTCCTCAAAAATAGGTAATAAAAGAGACTCAGATAATAATTTTTATTTTAAACGTTAAATCAACACATTATGTTTCATTTTTTTAATTTAAAAGACGCTTTAAGCCATACTGGCCTATCAGCGGAAATTTATGTTTCATTTATAGCGTCACAATTGAAAGAAATACTCATTTTAAAGAAATAATCTCACGACGTAGACATAAAAGGATGAATGATTTTATAGTATGTGAAAATATTGAATCGGTGAATTTTTACCCTGAGGAACGTATGAGGGTTAAACTCATTGAACTCGGAGCTTTTTAAACTCGAAAATTAAACATTTCTTCCACCTAGAATATTTCCATTCTCTATGATCTTTTAAATTTCATGAGTATGAAATTGATGTAATAACTCGTACAACATTTAAATGCTTAGGAATTGATTAGATACCAACATATTTAATAGTATAAACAATATTTTGAATATTGGCACAGCAATTTTTAGTGGTGCATTAGAGTCACCACTCGAGTGCTAAGGATTAAACTTTTTTCCGAATAGACAGTTGTTCATTACTTGAAACTATGAAGGGTTGATATGACGTCCATTTTAATTGAAGGGTGTCGAAGAAGATTCTTATACACTTTCTATGACGGTACTGATTAATACTATAGAATGACAAAAATTAAAAGAAGTTTCCTAAATGAACGTAGATTCTTTCGTAGATTTTGTGTGTTTTTTACGCGAGCCACGCGAATAGCGAAGATGTTCGGGTATTTCTGAAACAGCCCACCGTGTATATGGGGAGCGCGTTTTGCCCGTGTAAAGCGTGGAACGTTTAACGCCGATACGGGAAACGGTCCCGCGGTAAATGGCTCGGTATTTAATGCGCCCGGCGTTGTTCCACTCGATTCGGCCCGTTACGATATTCTGCGGTTACGATCGTTTTTCCACCAACCCCTCGGCCCCGCCCTCGTATTCCCACCCCTGGCTGCCTGCTGCGACACTGATCAACCGTGTACTCGGTGAATAGTTGATCGATTTATTTGTTAGGACGGGATGTGTTCTGGTCGGTATTGGTAGGTTAATTGGGAAGCTTGGTGACCAGACACGGGCATCGGACGGCTACCGTGTAGAGTTAGCCGGCTATTAGGTTAACACTTATCCACCCCCGATGCGGGCACTTGCTAGAACAGCCTGACCAAGACTCGGTCGCCATAGGAAAACCGCTGGGACTGCGGACGATTGCGCAAACACACGTTTTTCGAACCCAATTCGATTGCGCTGTGAAAGAGATCATTTGGAACAGCAAATGAGACGGGACAAATATTTTTAAAGTAAAACCATGACTTTATATATTACTATCTGACCCAGCAGACGTTGTCCTGTCCGAATTTCAATAAATTTGTTTGTGATCGTTTTAATTACACATATCCATCGTTCGAATCGTGAATTATGGTCTTGAGTTCATATAAAACTCCCATAGAAAAAAGCATTTTTTCCCGAATTTTCCATTTTTCCGGGCAACTTTTCCAATTTTCCTTTCAATTCTTTAAAAAAATAATTAGCCGAATCGATCCAGTTCTCCCAACGAACAGCATTTAATTTTTGTTTATATGTGTTTCTTAAAAAAACCTAAAGTCACCTTGAATTTTTAAACCCCTAGGAATTAACCCGGAATTAAATTGAAATCAAATGGCGACTCTGAGGCGCCACTGAAAATAATCCAATCACGATTTAGAAAAATTTTTACGAGCAATATCAGGGTCCAAATAGCTTCGAGTGCAACCGCTGTTGTTTTCACTCGAGAAATCGAGAATAATTCGCAGCGTCGGACGGATCGATCCGCGATCAATTTGCGTGGAAGACGGTTCGAGCGGGATCGGAACTTTTACGACGCCCATAACCGCGGCTTGCGACGCGTGTTAACAAGCGGCCGGGTGCCGCGATTCGTCCGGTTAATCGTCGAATAAGCGTCCGCGGAGGACGATCGGTGGCCCGGGCCTGCGAAATTAATAAATCACGTACAGACGAGACGTTTCCAAATGCGAGCGTGTCGCTATACAAGCAATATCCCTGATAATGACAGGTTACGCGCGACGATACACGAACTTCAATGTACCCCGGCTACCAGGAAATGTCCCGCGAAGTTAAGTACCGTGGAACAAGGTCCGGTCGTTTGCTCCGTTATTAGTAGCAGTGGCCGCGTAGTAGAAACTTGATCAAGGACGGCCCCCTTCTACCTTCCGACACGAAACCGAGAGGAGATACGATCCCGGGAACGCGTCGAATTAAAACGTCCACGCTTTCTTCGACGAACTTGTAATCGGTGATTACCAGCTACCCTGCGGAATGGAGTCATCCAGCTCTTTTCTCACCCTCTGGAGACTGCGACTTCAGCTCGTATATTCGAACCTGTTTTCTTTTTCCTCGCTCCTACACTGTGTTCCAATTAAATCGTACGTTCATTAACGTGTAAATAATTCAGTTTGATCAATGCACAGCGTTCTCCAATTGCACGACGGAATAGCTTCAATTTTTTAATCGAACGTGAAATTCGAAAACGTTTAATACTCGTCGAACGCAGCAACTATTGTGTGAAACACTTTTGTCCGACAGCAGGGACACCGTGTATATAGAACGGTTCTCTTGGAACCGATCCAGGAGGTTGTTGGTTCTTTTAATATTGGAACTGGCGTGGTTGGTTTATAATTTCCCAGAAGGATTATTTCTGTATTTAGCGCGGCGTGTTTTACAGCGGCGACTTTTATTCGAGCGAACAGTTAATTTGATCGAACGCTTTCGATTCCGTTTTTAAGTATAAACGTGTACGGCGATTCGCGAGCATTCTCACCACGCCCATTAGATCGATTTGTGGAAGCCATTCGGAGCAACGAGATTTTAATCTGTCCCCTGTCTTTTTGTAATCAGGAGAGTGTCTGACGTTTCCTAGTATTGGTTTCCTTCAAGTGATTCCGCGAATTTCAGCGTTTATCTGTTTACTGTTACCTCCACATTCTAGTTTAAGTATCCTGTTTGAGACAAGCGTTATATGTAAATCGGGACGCTAATCATTCTGCTTGAATGAAATCTAGCATGGAATCTACACAGCTGATTCACACAATTTTCTCGTAACACGCTTGAACGTTTAGAAATTCATTAAATAGTTGTAGCACTGTTTTGAATTATAATAATTTTTAGCGGTGATGTCTTTTATTAATTTCGGCCTTCGGAATGATCAATCCTGCTCAACCACCCCTTCTTTCGAAGGCCAGCAGCCGAGGGCTGAACTGTCGCGACCTCGGTCAGCCCGGTTAGCGCAAATTGGCCTTATAACAGCAAGTAATAGGCCCGGTGTAGTTTTTCGGCGTTTCTGTGGGCTCCCTTCGTCTCTCAATCCCGGCACGATCCGGCGTTTCGTATAGTCGCGGAATCGTCCAATTACGAGCGATCGAGAGCGGCTTTATCGATCGTAAAACCGAACGGCTCGGTGGATTTATCATAAAGCTTGAAAGCTACTCTGTCCGATTTCCCGCGGAGCCAGCGAAACGCGTTTTTACGGCGTCGGTTATGTCGGCGAGTTTCAATTACGCGGCCGTGTCGGCCTGTCTGATCTCGCTGCCGCACTCATTATGTGGAATATGAGCTCGTGCTTGATGTTCTCTCCCGCCCTCCGACGTTCTGCTACCATTCGATCAACCCCATGGTGCCGACGCGCTCGACGGACACCTGTGCATGTATCTCGATCGATCGCACCCGTCTCTCGCGTCTAGATCGTTTCGAAATACCTCGGAACCTGGCCACGACGTTATCTATCGCGACAGGTTTCCGGTGACACCGAAAATGAACCCGTTGCTTCCTAATCGATCTCAACGATTTTCAAATATCGATAAGAGTGACGAGAGATACAAGAGTTGTAATCTTCAAAATTGATTTTAGACAGTGTCTAATAGAAACAGTCTGAAGATGTGTGTTTTTATGTAGCAGTGTAGACTGTCGTTGAATGCGTAGAAATTATATTCGGTAGATAATGAAAGTAGTATAGTAAAAAGAATTTCAATTACTTACATACTGATGGCGAATCCCATAACGAGCACAAGTGTCCATGGTCGTAGCATCGGTCACCATGAAACAGAAAATTCAGCAAAATTAGTGGTCATCACTGATTACGACGTCGAGTTCTTATTTGTCTAAAAATTAATTTAATTTGTCTAATATCATCAAACCCCACCATCAACCCTCTCCGTTAATATAGGTAGGAGGGTGAGAGTTGTCTCGCGGTAACCTAGGGGTCGTTGGGCGTAAAAACAAAAATGCAGATGTTGACAAATCCTCGGATAAATATGCACTTTTAACCACGGTCTCTATTTAAAAACACTCCCCCTACGTTTTCTAGAAAAGACTGCTTTTTTCCAGATCGTTAACAAGGCGGGACTTGAACGTTCACCATCGCTGATCTACGCAGGAAAAGAGTTGCTGCAAGCAGTGCTAGATATGCGCATTTAACCGACGGCTTTATTTTAAAAAAACCACAGCACTAATTTTTCCAGAAAAACTTGCTGAATACCACGTTTCTTTCGAGATCGTTAACGAGGCAGCCCGTAAACGTTTCCCGGCGCAGATCTATCATGGATGTCATTACCGAGAGTGGGGGCGGTAGGGTTGAAAACGGTCGCGACCGCACGGAGGCGAATTATCGTCGAGTGTATACGCGGACGATCGTTGACAGCCGGCAATCAAGTTACGCTCGGCCCCCGGGAATCGCGTATCGGTCTGGCAAATACGGTGTAACTGCTATTAACGTCCGGCGCTTTTTTCGCGGCGAGCATGATAGCGCGGTGGCGTGCGGAATAGACCGATCGCGGCCGCCCCCGCGGCTTCCCCCGGAACCGGTTGCACGGAAAACTGAGGGAATTTCCGAAGCGAGGCGTGCTACCCGGTTCGCCCCGATCCGTCATGATCAACTCGGGACCTGTGATTTAATTGTCACTCGGCTCTGGAAACGGGGAAAGTCCAGGAAAGGGGCTGCCGCACGATTATTACCCCCCTTTTTTTCCAGCGATCGTTGACGGACCGAGAATAAGAGGATTTCCAACCCCTCATAATTCCCGACCCCACGAAATCACACTCTTGTTATTTGCATTTGTTAAGTCTGCCTTCTGTTTCTTCGTTCAAATTTAATATTCCGTTTTATTGTCCCACCGCGTTCTCCGGTCAAATGATTCGCTTTCACAATTTCAATTACGTTGCATTGGGTGTTCTCGATCTGATAGTACAGACAGAAGTATACTGTAGATTGTTACACATTGATGTTATTGATGGATGTGTAAAATTAACTGTTGACACTTTCATTTATTATAAAAAGAGGAATTTACATAAAGATCGGCAGACTCGACATAAGTTAATCAAAAATATACAGTAGAATTTGTTCGAGTGAGACTTCATTTTAGAGAAAATAGCCTTTCAGAATTCGTCAGATTTCCATGCAGTAGTATATGCATAGAAGAAGTAGAATAGGTAAGCCATGGTCAGACATATCTGACGATTCCTATACAATAGTAGACGCTTAGAAAAATGACTTTTACATTCCTGCAGGGATATTCTGTTTAATTTACTTGATAAAATAAATCATTGAGAACGAGAAAGACTCGTTCAATAAAACATAGAAGATAAATAAAAAAAAAACAGGTATAAAGTAATCAAGTAAAGAATCTATAAAGAATCAAGGATTATAGCAATAAAAATGTTCAAAGCAGGCAAGGAACCCTTTCTAAAAATTCAATAAAAATATGCGAGACTCTGTAGACGATTATTACGATCAAGAAGGGGTGACACAGCCAAAGTCCAAGGTAGGGCACGTGATAAGGGTAGCAAGAGGCGACGAGCGTTTCCGTCCCCGATCGAGGTTTCGCGAGCGGTGTTTCACGAATCTCGCGGAAAACGACCGGCACGATATCCAGTCCGGCAATTATAAAACTGCTGTCGAGAGCCACCGGCACCGCGAACACATGTCGACTCGCCGCTACCACCCTCTGTCACCTTCTGCCACCCTAAACTCTCTTTCTCTCTCTCTCTCTTTTGTAAACGTTCCTCGACGGCGACACGCACGCACGTAGCACGCACGCACCCACGCCACGTACTCGCCGGGTTTGCGAGAGTGTTCGGGCTGCGTGCGTCGCAGTTCTGAATAATTTGACATGTTGTCGTACACGTTATTATTCAGATAGATCTTGAGATACCGCCAGTTGAGCGGACCTTCGCCTCCTTTGGACGAGAGAGAGAGAGAGAGAGACCCCTTCCACTTTTTCTCTTTCCCTCCCTATTGCTGTTCTCCTTCCGTTTTCATTCTCTTTGCCCAACTTCTCTGTCATGTACCTTCGATCATTTCCCCCGATTACATATTTCAGAAAATGCACTGGATCGTTAAGTGTTGAGCTTTGAATAGTGGTTGGGGTATAGAGTATTTTATTTGAGGGAGGAAATCAGTGTAGAGGATTAAAAACTTATTTCCCTCGGTTGCATATTTCAGGGAATGCACTGGATCGTTAAATCGTTTGAGCTTTGTGCAGTGGTTGCAGTACAGGGTATTTTATTTGAGGGAAGAAATGAGTGCAGAAAAATATAAAATCATTTCCCCCTTTGAGCAGTGGTTGGGGTATAGAGTATTTTATTTGAAGGAGGAAATCAGTGTAGAGAAATAAAAACTTGTTTCCTTCGGTTGCATATTTGAAGAAATGCCACTGGATCGTTAACTGTTGAGCTTTGAGCAGTAGTTGGGGTACAGGGTATTTTATTTGAGGGAGGAAATCAGTGTAAAAAAATAAAAACTTATTTCCCTCGGTTGCATATTTGAAGAAATGCCACTGGATCGTTAAGTGTTGAGCTTTGAGCAGTGGTTGGGGTACAGGGTATTTTATTTGAGGGAAAAAATCAGTGTAGAGGAGTAAAAAATCGATATCATATAATCAAAAATGGAACCATGGTATTTGTACAGGGTGTTGTAATATAATTATTTATATTAAACGTATAAGAGATGCAGGAAGTTAAAATTCTCTGGAATTACAATTTTCTTCCTGATTAACATTTTTGCCAGACAAAAATTAAACCATTAAAGTAAAGAGCAAATGCAAGGGAAGATTGTCGACCGAGGGAACACAGTGTAGAATTAGGACGTGGTAGAGAGTCTCAGTACCGAGATTGACATTTAGATCGCGGTGCTCACGGATTGTCATGGGGATCGGCGAGTCCCTAATAGGCTCTATTAGCATGGAACGGTGTAATCGGTTCGCTTTCGCATGCGCGTACGAAAAAGAAACGCTCGAACGGTGTTCCCCTCTCATTATACCGCGGAGGATACCCGCGACGCGTCATTAGAATAATACAGCCGGTAATGCGCTAAACATCGGGACGCGCATAATAAAGCGGCTGCACCTGCGGCTTGCACGCCGTCTAATTATTCGGCCGGTTTTTTAAGTCGCGGCGATTTATATCAAGCAATTAGCTCCGGCTGTAGCGCTAATTGGAGTGGGACCGCGTACGCGCGCCCGGCCACGGCCTAACTGATAAACAGGGTCTATCTCGTTAGTACTACGCGTGGGGTCTGCTTGCATTGCTTTTCATCGTTGTCGAATCGCTGAACTTTCGAAACGCGTTTTCCTATTCGGAAATGGGCCCCCGAAGAACAAGAATGCAATTTGATCTTTCTGTGAGAAAATTTCATACTTTATCGTTTAACACTGTACCTACCACCATCGGACTTGTTGTTATCTATGAGAGGTGCAAGCTGCTTAATTTTATTAGGACAGTTCGTTGGTCTTCCAACAGACGGGGATGTCAAGTTTGAATGGACTAGAATGTTTCCGGAACTTTAGAATATCTACAAGATCCTTAACAATGCTGAAAAGCTTTGAGTGTTTGAAGTGCCTCGAACGTGTTGGAAGTTTCGCGAATCATGAAAGTCTTTGAAAACTTTGAGGCAGTCTTCGACGCGTTGGGAAGCCCTGGATGGTTTGGAACGCTCGACGTCTCCAAAAATCTACAACATTGAATGCTTCCAAGTACTCAAAGAAATTCTCAAAATCTTCTAGAATAAATAAAATTCTCCAAAAATCCAGAAATTTGTGTAGAAGTAATTAAATGCTGGTTTCGATAGACTAAAATTCTATTACTAATAAATCTAAGAAGGTTCGCAGAACTCTCTGATAGGAAAATCGAAAGCTAAATCCAGAACCGCAACATGATATTCTATTCTGAATTGAACGGCGCGATGAATCTTAACGACGCGTTGCGTAGCGAAGGGGGGTTCCGTCGATGAAGATAGAAAAAGAAAATTGAAGTGCGAGATTGAACGCGTGTCGGAGGGAAGCGTGAAGATTGCGAGGGGGTATAACGTGACAGGTTTCGGGACGAGGAGCGAAGGAAATCCGCATTCCTCGTGTGAAAACGTAAATTAAAATACACTAGGAACTGCCGGGCCGTATCAATCAATGTCTGGCAGGTAGAGAAGGGTGGCGCGAAGATGCCTCGTCATTAACGGGCAACGGGCCACTTTTCGAGGAACCCTTCCCCCAGCCGAGAAACGGGCAATTTACTTCCTGCTGGCGAAACTGCTCCTAAACACCTCGCCGAATCCCTACGATGTTTTCTCGCTCTGTAGACCGCTTGTTAAACTATTTTTCGATCAACATTGTACTCGCCCCCTTCATCTGCATGCACGCTGAAGAAAGCGAACCCGTTCGCCGGGTCGATAAACTTCGGTGTTCGAGCATCTTTTTATAGCACAGCCAGATTCTACTGGCTTCTAGGGTGTCCTACAATTTTTTCTGGATACACTACTTAATCGAATCGTCGATAGATAAAGTGTTAATATTGGATCAACAGTAACGTGGAACTATTAAATTTGGTAAAACTTACGTTTAGGGGAGGCAGCTCCGATGACCTTGACATATGTTGTCAAGGACAACATTCTGAACAACGTTTGACATTACATCTATTTGTTTTTTCGAAATAATGAATTCTATGTATCCATTAGACCATTTAAATACTGAATAAAATTCTCATTTTGAGATAGATATTTTACAAATTTAAATATGTTATAGATTTCGACATTTTTAACAACTTTTTCCTTTTCCAATATAGGGAGGTCGCTTTTAGTTTTCGAGATATTCACAATTTCATCTGCGTGGTCGGGCCGGCCCTCTCCACCCCCTCCACGACCTGACCACACCTCACTCTTGTCATGCAGAATTTGAAATAGTACTGGAAAAATAATACGAACAGAGTCTTTCAAAATTGAAAGCTTAATATATGTATCACTCTATACAGAGTGAGACCAACCCTGTTTTCTCTATCATCTCCACAACGTCTTTACAAAAACAGTAAACTGACGTTGCGTCGGGCCAGGCTTACGTTGCCACGGAGCGTGCGCGAATACGGAAAATTCAATTTAGTACTAGCAATAGTTTATTGCAATTATCTCGAAAACTAAGACCGAGCACCTCCCTCGAGATCGGAGCTACCTCCCTTAAACGTAAGGTTTACCTTAAATTCTACAAAAATTTCCGTTTCTACCTACAAAATACGACATTCAAATCTCTCCCTCAGAAAGCTAGCAACAGCCATCCAAAACGCCTACAATTAAGGAGGCACTTCCGCACTTTTGTCCCACGTTCCCAAAAGAAACGGTATCGGAACGATCCATTCTGCGTTCAACGACATCATAGCAACACCTGCTTGCATCGGTAACGTCTCAGCCCATGAATGGCCGCGACGCATCCTCACGCATACGCAGCCATAGTCGAAGGAAAAGGTAGAGGGGGTTGGGAAGGGGTCCAGTTGCATCGTCGTAGAGATCTTCCGTGGCAGATATAGCGCCGGACCCTAAACATCCACCATTATATTAAATTGTGTATATTTCCCTTCATAATTACTCGAATTATATGCATTATGTAAATCGGTATGTTAATGCCCGGCGTCCACCCCCTTTCACCCCCCACCTATTTTCCCTCCTTGCCGCTCTTCCTATCCGAATGGTCTCGCGGTGCTTTCGACCGCCACTCCGAGGCGGAGGATTACAGCAATTTCGTTTAAGCGCGCGCTAAATGTTCCTTTATGCGCTTCTTATTCAGCCCGGCATCCGGTCGCGCGGATACGCCTGCCTCTGGCCTCTCCGAGAGAGCCCAGTCTCCCTCTCTCTCTCTTCGGCTTTCCAGGAGATCGTGTTTTAACGCGCGCGCCTCTATTTACATAATATTCCACAAGAGGAAAGCGAGATCGGTATCGAGGGGCCAGAACGTGCTGGCGCAACGCGTTCTCCTAGGTTCGGAGTTCAGAAATCAGAAGCTCGGGTTCCCGGCACTCATCTGGTCACGCAGGATGACCAGCGATCGTTTATGGTCGGCAGGGACGCGGTCCGCTGAGCCGGCCTCGACTCCGTTTCTTGGGAAACGTCGCGTTGCGAAACACCGGCCATTTTCGAGATTTACTTCGGCGAGGTTCAACCAAGTGTTCCGACTTCGTGCCACGCTCTTCCGCCACACCTTGCCGATTAAAGATTTCGAGCCAATATTACTTTCACGAGGAAATCCATACGAAGCTAATTAACAGAGCATTGGCTCAACCAAACGAACCTTCGTGTTCCTTTTCCAATTCAACCGCGTGGTTAAAAAAAAATGTGGAGAACATATTGCTCCAGGATTTGTATTACATGTATCAAGCTCGACACCTGCCCGGATGGTATCAGACACGATGTTTGCGACGAGAAACATCGTCTTACTAGTGAACAATGTTACCACGCATGCCGATCGGCCGAGTTTACTGCTCTATTTACATAATATTCTGCGAGATCGATATCGTAGCAGAGATTGCGGCGACTTAATAAGCCAGCTCTGGTGAAATTAGGAACCCGAAGCTATTCGCGCGGGGACCGACACGAATGGGGACCAGCAAAATATCAACCGGCGATCGTTGGATAAACCGGCGATCCTCGTTATTAGCGATAGGCATCGGTAAATAAAGGAAATCGACGGTGATTCGATAAAGGATACGTTACTTCGCGCGTTATTTCGTGTTCTCGGGGATACTTTAACACTGCACCCGTCGTTCGATCGATCGATCGTTAACGATCCCTCAACAGTCTGCTTAATTGTCCCTTATTCGTGAAGGGTGAGAGTCTACTTGACGACGAAGCCGCGAGACGTATAGAAATGTGTAAAACACAATAATTACACTGAAACTTTTAGAGTAATGTATATTTTTATAGAAACCGGAATCAATAAAAATATTTTAGCAAATTTCTAAATTATACGTGTCACTCCCCGAACGCAACGTTTTCAATGAAAGATCCAACGAAAATCGGCCGATAAAACGTCTCGGCAAAAAGACCGATCGATCGGGTTACACAAGTAAAATGTAATTTTTCAACAAAGTACAGTAAGTAATATTGTACACGATGTACAATGTTACATTAAGAGAGACGGAGGTTGGTGCGCACAGGTTTTATCGCGGCTACATCGATTGACACGTCATTCCGAGGAGAGACCGGCCGGTCTCGCGCTGCAATCAAATCAGGATGTTATTAGCCAGGATCGGGTTGCTGTTTTTCGACAGTGGACGCGGAACGATTACCGAGTAATCCGTGGTGGCACCACATTACCGGCACCAATTATCGAATGCGCGATCGGCCGCGGTGGCAAACGATCTACCGATCGGCCGAGGGACATGATCTCCGAGGACGACGATCGACGACGAGAGCCGGATGACGATCGACTGCAATTTCGATGATGATACGGAATTATCCAGCGCGAACGGATCACCGGAGCCTGGCCCAAGGTCCAGGGGCCCAGGACCCTTCTCCTTCGCACCCTCCGACGATTTCAACAATGTTTTTCGTCTGATCGCGGCGTGGGGACATGTGGTGGTGTACACTGCCCTCCAAAAGTTTCTCAGCGTCGTCATTTACACCGAAAAATAATTCAGTGAATTCTTTCAGACGAAATTAATCATTAATTTTTTAATTTTGTGTGCTGTTCAGGCGATTCTTACATTTGTCTACTTTTAGAATTATCTAAATAGAGGTTCAGCTTCAATTGAGTAAACTAATTTACTATCATTTGAATTATTCAACATTCGGATTGAAAATATTTCACCGAGATCAGCCGGAAAGTTGCAGACGACCCGGGATTATTTTTCCGGATGAAAATGTTTTCGGGACGGGCGAAACTTCTGCGGAACAGTGTATGAGCAACGTTGTGAGCGTTCGCGGAGGTTTATTACACGCGCGGAATGGGGCAGAAGGACGATCACGGATCCGCGGGCGAACTTCGTTACGGACCTGTGTGATTTTCCATGCAAATTGAGTTGTTCGCCTGTCATTATGCTAATAAAAGTAATGACGCGTCGCGTATATACGGGTAATGCAGCTGCTGTAATGAACCACGGCGTATATATATCGGCGTCGGAGGTCCGTCGGTGGATCGTGACGATGCGACATTTCTGCAACCGACGGCGAAGAACAGCTGGACACGACTACGGGAGAAAGTCCTACGAATACCTCTGATTGTCGCGTGCACCTTACACCTATGCATTATGCTCGCCCTGTCTAACGAAACACGGTTAAAAGAACAACGGCAGAGCGATGCCATCTGCCGGCCTAATTAACTGCAATCACGTATCGTGTGATACTGAATATTACACCCATTTCATATCCATAAAATCATATACAATGAAATTATTCTAGGTCGGAAGAAATAGTTAATTTTCAAGATTCTAAACGACGAGCAAACTTTCTAGAAATGTAATCGAGTGATTTACGAACCGCATTATCCTGATCGCTGTTTCTCAAATGATTGTATTACGAGCGGAGTATGGCAATTATAAAATGATACAGAGTTGCCGGAGTCTGAATATAAGATTGCGGCATTGGCTCGACCGGATAAGCAGGGAATCGCGACGGCCGCGCGGCTCGCAAAAATAACGAGGCGAAATGATAGTAATTATCGCCGAACGATCGTAACAATTATTTCGTTAGAGCCCTACTGCCGCCACCCCTTTCGTAGCGTTAACACGTTCGCAACGACCGTTTTCTCCTGGAATAACGGACACGCAAGGAATTAGCCGTAATAAAGATATCCCTCCTCGTATTTACACACGAGGCTGCGCGCGAACCGCTTGTACAACACGGCCGGTGTAATTACTTTTTCAAATAAATAAAAGTATTTTTTCGACGCGCCTAATTTCCAGCGGAATGTTGCACGGGATAATGACATCGACGGCGTAAGTATGTTGAAAACGTACCACGGTTTAAAGATGTTATTAGAAAAAAGGGGTACCGCAGTGGTTCCCGGGATACTTTCTATAATTGATGTAAAATGCTACGTATCTTGTAATCAGTATGTAAATTGCGAACGAGTCGGAAGAAGTAAGAGGGTGCATTTAAAGGTACCGAACGTTATAATCAGAACGAAGTCAATTGGACGCCCAAGGCCGCTGTCCCCACTATGCTACTAGATTATCCTCACTATAGTATCCCCGGGCGGACCAGTATAGGTGCAATCTACTTTTCAAACAGAAAGTAGAATCGTAGCATACATGAATCGTTTGCTACCTGGGAAAGCCTAGAGCGAGAAACTTGCTCCTGGTGCAGGTTCTGTATGCAATCATTGTTCAAAATGATCAGCCGAGTCTTGGAATTCTATGAGTAATAGCACTTCAAGGTAGAAGAAACTGCTGGGTGCCAGAACTTATTATATCATTGTGGAAAACGTGACTTTGTCTCATTTTATTTTAAATTGATTTTAGAAGGAAACCTCCCTAGTTCTTTCGCTAGCACTTTCCCTGGTACACTTCCCTAGATCCCTACCCATTTCTTTCTTACTGTCCTACCTGGTGTCCTCACCAGATCACTCCCTACTTCTCTTCCCTAATTTCCTCCCCTACTGTACTTCTTAGTTCCTAGTTCTCTAGTCCCCTTCCCCAGCTACTTCTTAAGGCCCTTCCTAGCTTCCAGTTCCATTACTAATTCCCTACCCTATTTTTCCCCTAGTTCACTTCCTAGATCCTTTCCTAGTTCTCCACCTTACTCTATCCTATCTAGACCATAGCTCCTAGATCCCTCCCAAACCTCTTTCCCAGGTCTCAACACCTGCTCCTTAGTCTCCGTTCCTCTTCTAATTAATTCCTTTTCTTTTTCCCAGCTCCCTCTTTCCTCCCTTGTTCCAAAGAAACCAAACACAGCTCAAGCAGTCAACCTGTGCTCATACATAGGGTTCGCAGCTCAGGGAAGAGTCGTTTCATATGGAAAAGGGAAACTCAAGTGCAAATGCACGTGGGTGGAACATCGATGGATCGTTTCTCACAAAACGACACTCGTCAAAGCCAACTCCCGGTGCATCGTGGGAGTGAGTGCGGAAACGTCTGCCGGCGGTGCCGCCGCGTTACGTGCGTGCATAATGCATATCGCGTGACTTCGTCACGGATCCGGACAGTTACAACATGTACACGCGTAACAATATTGCATATCAGGGTGGAATCTCTCCTCCCGGCGTCTGGCATTTTAATCGAACCTGCGAGGGCGATATGGATTGCCCGCCGAATTGATATCCCGCGGACTGAACAGCCTAACGAACCCATTATGCAACTATCCCTTGGTGTATGCACCCTGGCGGGGATCCGGGCCGAGCTTGTAGCGAGGCAACCGTCGAAAGTCTCTTGCTTACACGTTGGGGAGTATAAACGTGACAAAATAAAACCTTGCAAGATCTATTTGCCGATTTTTATAGGATGTTTCCTACCAGATATAGCATATGAAACTTTGACATATAATTAGAAATGCCTTCCAAGAAAAATAAATGAAGATTGATTAATATCCGAATCTTCAAATTTGTAATTCCCATGGATTAAAGTTTAATTAGTTTTAGAGAAGGTGATTTATTAACGTGTGACTGACACGAGTATACAATTTGTTCGTGAAAATAAATATTTCAAACACTAATAGATATATCTCAGAGATTCATTACCCAAGAATTCCAACCCCTTCATGTTGAACATAAATGGTCCCCTCTTTTCTTCCACGGTGTTCTTTGCTCTGACACGGTGGAGAATTTATGTCAAACAATTATACATTCGATGTGGCTGAATCAAAGAAACGTGTTTTCTCGACGAGATTAGCGGCGCAGATATCCGATAACCGCATCGTTCGGATTCATCGCGACCCAAGAAGTAAGTATTTCAGTGATTCATCATACTAGCGGACTAATTGACACAAATGCGAACTGACTTTTATACAATTTTTCCTTCTCTGATCGTCCAGCGGAAAACGTAAATTATAATTGTAAGTAGAAACGGACGGTGCTATCCTCGCGCGGATCAGTTTTAATAATACCGCCAGGGAAACGCTTGTTATCCGAATAGTTTTCGCAAGTCACCCTCCGCGGGTTCTCGCGAATCTCTCTCTCTCTCTCTCTCTCTCTCTCTCTCTCTCTCTCTCTCTCGTTCTCTCCCGAGGAACGATGAATACACGCGTTTCCGGGTTCCGGCGAACGTTATCGCGTTTTCCCCCAATGTTTCCCGGTCGTCGAGCCAGCTATATGCCGTTTCGAATGCGAGCGATTTACGATTGCGAGGTTAATTTATATACTGCCTCCTCGCAGTTGAAACGGACTTCCTAATTATATCGTGAATGTTTATCAACGCCGGCGTATCGCGTCTATTCGTCTCGCGTGTTAGGCAGCATTAATTAAGCCTCTCGTTAAACCGTTGTTCGCCAATGATCTTTCGCTGGCCGAAGCCAGGGTCGTGAGATTTCGAGAGGAAAAATCGATTCGATACGACGCAGCCTACTTTCAACCCCCAACTCAATAATCAAACCATTTTTTATTATTAATTTAACACTAAACCTATCTAGCTTTAAAAGTTTTCGGTATACTGAAATCATCTTTGTAATTTCAATAATTATAGAATTCCAAACGTGAAAAACACTCTGCACATGAAGTATCATCCACTATCTAATCGCGAATGAATAGTTTATTAGAAAAGAAATTTCACTTGCACAATTCCTATGCTGCTCTTATGAGTTCGATCAATTTTACGAGTAGCTGGAATGAGCACTGATCAAACCAATTTTTATTATTAATTTAACACTAAACCTACCTAGCTTTAAAAGTAGTCGGTATATTAGCACGAAAGCATCTTTGTAATTTCAATAATTATAGAATTCCAAACGTGAAAAACACTCTGTACATGAAGTATAATCACTCTCTAATCGTGAATAAATATTTTGCTATAGAAAACAAAGTTTCTTCCACAATTTCTATGCTCCTCTTGTGAGTGCGATCAATTTTACGAGTAGCTGAAATGAGCACCGATCAAACCAATTTTTATTATTAATTTAACACTAAACCTACCTAGCTTTAAAAGTAGTTGGTATACTACCAAGAAATTATCTTTGTAATTTCAATAATTATGGAATTCCAAACGTGAAAAATACTCTGCACATGAAGTATCATCTACTCTCTAATCGTGAATAAATATTTTGCTAGGAAACAAAATTTGCTTCCACAATTTCTATGCTCCTCTTATGACTTCGATCAATTTTACAGGTAGCTGAAATGAGCACCAGGGTGCTGCGAGTTCCTAGGACCGAGGGGGCCCGGTCCTAATTGAAAATCGAGCGAAAGTCGCGTCGTTTGACACGGTTTAGGCCCGATTGCGAGCGGAAAAACTGCAGCCGGGCAGGCACGCCTGCTGTTTTACGAGCTGCAGGTTCAGCACGCCGGCCAATTACACCTTCCACGGTTAGGTGGTTCCTCCGTCTTAACGGGCAGTTAGTGCCAACATAAATGTCCCCGCCGCACGCTTTTAATTGCCCGCTTATAGCGCCGTCCGCGATATACCGGCGCGATGGCGTCGAAGGAAAGAAGTAAAAATCAAAGAGAAAAATAAGAGCGCGGGGGCGGAACAGGGGGACAGAAACGTGTGCGTGCCATGTTTCGCGAGTGTGCCGATGTGAAGGCGAGCGAGGCCGATGAATCGTGTTTTACAAATTGCTCGCAGTCGCGCTTGGACCGTATTATATGAAAACGCGGCACAATTATCAAAGGGATATCTATGTTTCTGTTAATTGTCTCGAGATGATCGTTACCATCGTCAATGGAATTGTTGAGGGTGGAATTGAAGGTTTCCATGAAGATGAAAAGAGACTTTAATTAATTGCTTATTTTACCCCATCGAAATGCTTTACAATTTAAAAATTTTATGGAAATTCCGTATATATATTCGAAGAAGTAGGGAGAACCCTGTATCCTAAAATTATTGTAAATGTCTGAAAAAACACGAACCGCAGCTACTTAACAAAAATCGCACTCCGTATGATTGTATAAAATTTCAGAGGAAATTCTATATATAATTGTGTAAAAAGTAATTATAATCATTTACAAATATAATTATTTATTGGATAAAAATCATTTAACTTCGCGTTGCGTCGAGTACAGAAAGAACGACGGAGCAAAGAAATTCGGCGATCGATATCGAGCCGCGTTTCACGCGTCGGAGATGAAAACTCGGCTCGCGGCACGGCGTGGCTTTGGCGCGCACAAAAGCGTGGGCCCGTGTGCTCCGGGGCCCTTGGAGCGAGGCCACGAATACCAAATGACGGGACGGATATCTGACGTCTCTATAGCAGTAAAACGGCGGGCATGCGTGGCCGTCGGCCTCGACGGGGGTCCGGGAGACGTCGTCGGAGACATCGGGCACCGCGGGCGGCCATTGTCTCAAGGGAGTCCCAAGGGAGTCTCAAGGGCGAGGCCAGGAAGGGCCCAACCCCGAGCTGACACGCACGAGGGGGTCGCTACGCCCCGCCGCGGCCTCCTCGAACCAAATTAATAACCGAATCTCGAGTTATTCCTATTTCAGGCGAGAGGAGTTATCGGTCCGGAGGCCACCTGAGCCCCGAGTTCGACCAGGCCCGACCTGGACCACGGACGTCACACCCACGCCGCGCCGGGCCCCGAAAACGAATGTTTGGACGCGCGGCCCTCGGTCCCCGGTGACTTACGACGCCGATAAACGATATTTACGGCGTAATCGTTAATTAAAATATATCGGCGGCGGACGGCCGCCGGAAACCGATTCGCGGGGAACGCGCGAACGCGTGTCCGACGGGATGTTAATGAGCTCGGATACGTCTCTGTTAAGTTTTTTCCTTTTTTCTCGGACCCCTGGATCCCGTAAACGCCGCGTATTCTGCGACTCGGCAATTGGCTGATTTATCGGGGCCCGATTGCCGGTTTTTATTTGCGTGTTTTCTAGCAACGGGCTAGGGAGCGTGATTAACACGGTGACTGTCGTGTCGGTCATGTATGGAGACACTATGTTTTCCCCAGGTTCAGAAATGAATTTTGATTAGGCATGAAGAATGCAGGAGAATCGAAGGAACAAACACTATGACCAGTTTTGTCTATCTAGTTTTGGTATTTGGTGCTAACGCATTAACTGTTGAATTCTAATTTAACTTTTAGATTGCAGATGCGTTTAAGGTATTTCGCAGATTACGGGTTAATTAACACATTGTATGTGGGTTATTTTTAATGATCTCAATACGCTTCACGTTTTTTTTCATTTCTTCTCTGAAACACTATCTTTTGTGAAAATGCGAATCATTCGACGGTAAAAAAAAAGAGCACCGCTCGTTCTTATGCTTTCTTTAATGAGGACGCCCCCTCGATTCACTTTTCCGCATTAAATCACCGGTTTTTCGCTCGCGTTGCATCAGTTACACGACACGCTGTACGCGCATCGTACATCATACACGGCAGAGAAAACACGCGAGTCGTTATCCCGTTCGTTTCCCACAGCTATTCTCGCTGGTATCCCGATACGTCACGATAAATCGGACGAGTTCCTTTTTCGTGCGCTTCCGATCCGCTCGCTCGCCTTGTGTCGTACAGGATGAGGGATCGGAGCGGAGCCGAGCCGAACCGCGCGTGTCTTCTCGTGCACGGCTCGCAATCGCGAGATCGAGGCCCGCGGTTAGGTCTCAATTAACCGGTAGATCTCTATCGAGCCGGTGCTTCCTTCCTCTCGCGATTATCGAGCGATTGTCAAGCGTCTACGCCCCCCGAATTATGAACACCGAGATCGTCGCGATTCCGTCGTGGATCGATGACGTGACGATGGATCTCGGTTTCCTCCTTGATCATCGCCGATACCGGTTTTGGTAGCTGCGAACGCTTGCGATCCTTTCTCGGTGATAACAGCACCGAGGTGATCTAGGGAACCGATACGGAGTTGCAGGATATCGATCTTGTAAAATCTACGGTGTAGATTGTCCGAGGGTCGAGGAAGGTCAACGATGCCACCGTGTTCGCGGTGCAGCAGAAGTTTAACAAAAATGTATCTCTACTATGTTAGTATATTCTTTGGTTTTGGTTTTGATTTGGTTTTGGTTTTGGTTCCTTGGAGTTTAGTTATCTGTTATTTGGTTTGTTTGTCTGTTTGTTTGTTATGTTGTCTGGTCTATTGAGTTGTCTATTATTATTTCCTCTTTGATCCCCTTTAGTTCTCTTATCACGGCTTATTTAATTGGCTTAGTGGCTTTAAACGAGGTATTAGGGAGTGGCCCGAACATCCGGCCGGCGATGCTGCTATGGATAGACTCCGAGGTGCAGTATTCCTCCCCTCCGGGAAGGATCGCCCATGCTAAATGTTAGTATATTCTTTAAATTCAGAGAAACAGGTCCACAAAGTTCGAAATCGATAAAATAATTCCAAGACACCCAATAACTAGGTCCATTTTCTGAATCTCCAATGTTGAGTAAAATGTCTAGAGCATTTTCAGCTTCTTGAGACGCCGGCGCGGCGGACGGTTCGAGGAGACGCCGTGTTTTCAACAATTTAAACACGTTTTTCGCAATGGTACCAAGGATCCGTCGGTACACGCGATCCGTTTCGCGTGCTCGTTTTCCTCGCGATTCGGAGCGCCGGGGGAGTAAGCCACCTCGCGATAAATTCCACGGAAAGATCGTCGCTCCCTCGCCCGGAGGATTATCATTACCAAGTAATTAGTCGGCTTTCCAGCGGCGTGGCTGGTTACGCGCGGCCAGAGGATTCAATAAGTAGCCGTGTTCACGCGATGCCATCGGGGATCCGAGAGCCGAAGAACGTTTCGAAAATTATCGATTCGTGCGTGTAAACGGTCGCTGCCCTCTCCCCTTGGTTCCCGTGCCCCTCTGCGATCGTGCCTCGCTGCTACCTTTCCTTCTCGATCGCAACAAAGTAATCGTCCGCTTGTCAGACTCGTCCGAGACGCAGGTATACACTGTTTGCATTCCTGCCAGGCCGGGACCAGTCCGAGGGAAAGCGATGTTTAACGGGCGCGTTTTGTACGCGACCTCGTTCGAGGCGCAACGATAACGTGCTATTACATCGACGCTGCTATCTAAATGCTACTTACGCCCTGAATTCGGTGCGGTTCCATCGGCGGAGCGGCGATCGTGCATGGGTAACGCATGGTTCGCCGCACGAGGGAATATGAAACAGAAAGCACACGATTAAAAGTCCGCTCGAGGAGCGGCTCCGGGGGTCGAATTAACCCCTTGACGACCACCAAAACCACCGACTCCCCGATGATCTCTTCCATTTAGTTTATTTTCAGTCGCTTCATCGCCGGGATCGAGGGATGCTCGTGTGTACCGATCAACTGCGAGGATCGCTCTCGCTTCGAGTAATTGGGGTACCAGAATGTAAAGAACAAGTTTTTTTTTCGTACGTCGAATGCACTGCACGCGTTTTACCATTGCAACCGCATCTCGTTGCTCCAATTTATATTCGTCGAGGACATTGGTTACTCTGCGAGCCAGTTTTATAATATGGTTCTTTCTTACTCTAGATGGACTTTTCTTTTTTAATTTACATTTGTCGTCGAGAAACTAATATCGACATTGATAGGATAAAACTTTTTTAGTTCGATTGAAGTTAGTCGTTTCATTGTCGATCACCAAGGAGATTGTAAAATATTATCTATAAGAAATTTTCTATAAAACATTCGTAAGCAAATTGTATATAAAATAAAATAGTTGTTATGAAACACTTCGGAACTCTTAGTGGATAATTAAAAGCGAGAAATACTGGCAGAGCGGCGAAATTCGGTCGTTCCACTTTCGACGCGATGAAATCGAACGACGAGGCTGCGGCGGTCGCAAATAAGAAACGCGATACTCGCGAGACTTTTTTCGGCGACGAGAATCGAGTCCGCGACTGGAAAGAAACCCGTTCGCTCGCGCTAACTTTCTGTCTTTCTCGCTCGCCATCTCTCTCATTCCACTGTTCGATCCTCGCAGCCGATACTTTGCAACATTTCGTGATACTTAATAACCCATACTCACGGACGTCGGATCCTGCGAAGAGATGATGCCCCGGCCAGCACATGAAACAGAAAAAGGCATCCTTGGTTAGACTCTGCATAGTAGCCGCGAAACGTTCAATTTTCAATTTCGCGGACCATCTACCCCTGGATCTCCTTGATCATACACGAAACGCGACAATTCCGGGGATCCTGGGGGGCGGGGCTATGCAACCTTCACCTTCTTTTATTAACCCTTGCCTTTCGTATGGAAATTCAGCCACTTTGTGCTTCTATTGGGTTGCTGCATCAGTTCTTATGGTCTCAGTGCAATTTTGTCTCGAAAACAAATTTTTCACGCATACGCGATGCACAGCATTTTAGTTTCATTTTCATCTTCGAATTGTTTGATAAATTTTTAAAAGAAATATTTTATAATCGGCCATAAAAGCCCTTAAAAGGAGTCTAGTCATAATGTTAACGCAAATAAGATTGTACAGATGGAGGTTTGTTTGAAATTCTCTTCAAAGTTATCTGAAAGTCATCAGTTTATCTAGTGAATTTTGTATTTTATATTATGAGAGGCACTGTTAGCAAAAGCAAGTGAACAAACATTTGCAAAAGTCAATTTCCTAGAACTACCCCCTGGTAAAAAATAACAGGTCAAAGTAGCCCCTCGAACCAACCCCATTGTTCATCGGTCCTCACCGCCCTCGATAACTGCAATGGCCATTGATATAAACACGATTTAATAAAACATTATAAATTGAATTAATTGTAAGCAATAAAAAATTTCGACCAGCTAGACCGGCCAAACACCAGTCTGTGCGACGACAAACGCGTGTGTACGTGTATCCAAATCAAAACTGCTCGGATTCTCCGTACACTGAGAAACGAGCCGAAAGGGGTAAAGAATCGAGATTCCGGATAGCCGGGCAAACGTTTAATTTTCAATTTCGCGGACACCCTATCCCCAAGGGGCAGATCCTCGGCCACTCTATCCACAGTCTCATTATCCTGCGAACGCGACCGATCAGGCTGCTTACCTCCCCCCATCCCGGATTCATAGGCAGGTGAGTACACGGGGCCCCGGCGAACAATCAAGCCGGAGGTTTTGGGCATTATGCAGGAATAATAATTGGATTGTAATCGTCGGCGGGACGGAAACAGCCGTCTTCTGCCCCCGTGCTACGTGCCTAACGACCCCGGGTCCGGCATCAAAGTATAAAGACGTTCGTCGAGAGTCGACAATTTGTTATGCATACCTCGCATGGACGAAAATTGCGTTTAATTCGCCGGTACTTACGCGGTCCACGGGACGAAGGCCCGAGTATGGAATGGGTCCTACGGGGGCCCGGGGATTGCGCGACCGGGGCCCCGCGCCGCATAAATGTAGATGTTCCATTTAAAAAGCCATTTTCGCGTGTTTAGCATAATACGTAATCGCGCGAATCGTCGGGCCCGGGTCTCTGGGGCCCCGACCCGGGCCCAGCGAATTATTCCGAAAAGTCGGTGGACGTCGAGGGCGGTTACGGCGTCGGGAGTCGTTAAGCATCGAACGATCGAAAAAAACGGCCGGGATCGATCTCGATCGCGTTCCCGGAACAATTTGTAGGCCTCGCAAACGAGCCGAGGAAAAAATCGTCAGGCCGACAAATTATTGGGCCGCGGTATTCTCGCTCGCAGAACCGATCCCGAAGACGGTAGCCGGCCGAGTGTCGTACACGTGTACCTTTAGTGAATTAGATGTCGAGCCATCGCGCTTTGTCGCCTCTCGTCCTTTGTGCGACGCGAAATCCCGCGAAACGTTTGCACGGTGTCGAAGTAATTGCTGTTTCAGCCCTCGTACACTCCTTCAGCGAAATAATAATATTTGCCGATATATTAAGACGTTTCGACTGTTCGAAAAGGTATTTCTACGCATGTAAAGTGTGTGAAGTGTCTGTTGGTTTACAAAAAAAGCTGCGGAACCATTCGCGGGTCGACGCGACATGGACCAGCAACGAATGAGGAAACGAGCTGCAGTTTTCTGCGGGCGACTCTTGTCCCGTTTAAATATTCCATCGCGGAGGACGCCGTTTTCGGCGTGTTTTCAATCACTCCTACGAGTAAATGGGTATTCGGGCCGCGCGTAACTCGCAACCCCCTCCGATATCCGTTTCAACCCTCTCGTCGGACAGTTTTACCGCCTTTCGGCAATTCCGGTTGCCAGCCGGCGATGTACGCGTCCCGGGGAAAAATCGTCGCTCGAACGAGCAACCGGATCCTCTCTGCGCCGCGAGCTTTTATTGCTCGACTCTACAATAGCGCCGGAAAAAGCCTGATTGTAGCTGCTGCTGCTGCTCTATTTTCGGATTGAATGCGCGGCGTTCAATTATCATAGATCGTATAGAAATTCTCGGAAATTAGAGACGCGAAACAGTCACGACAGACATTTCTTAAACTGTTCTACATGACTATGTAACTTCAAGTTTTAATGATGTTACTGTGAAAGATATATACTTTCATGTATTTGTAGATAGTTGGATATTTTCAAACTAAGTTGAAAGCAAGCTTTCTTGATTTTCAACGGTGCATCGATGGTTTCGTCTCTATGAAATGATTGAGGACGAATAATGAAAATCGTGCGACACGTCGGGCATTTCTTAAACTGATCTACATAAATATGAAACTTCAAACTTTAGTAATGTTACTGTTGTAACATGATATTTGGTCCCCTCAGGGTTTCAAAAAATTCATTTACCAATCCTCTTCCTCTTTTCCACTCTCGCCATCACCTTTTCAGCGGAACCTACTGTTTATGGTGTGTTCCGAGCCACCTTTTGCCAACAACACGTGAAATACATCTCGGGTGGGTCATTTTCCGGTTTTTTTACCAGACGGTCACCCATCCTAGTGCCGTTCACGTTCCACATTGTTTAACTTTGGTGATCTAACGAGAACCGGTGCTTTCAACGGGACTATAGTTCCTTCTTACAATCCTCAAACTCGATTCGATGAAACACGATCAACCCTTAAAACGCTATTCACTTGTGATTGCTTTTTTGGCTAGTGATGTTACTGTAAAAGATATATATATTTTCATGTATTTGCAGATAGTTGTATATATTCTAACTAAGTAGAAAGCAAGCTTTCTTGATTTTCAACGGTGCACCGATGGTTTCGTCTCTATGAAATGATCGAGGACGAATAATGAAAATCGTGCGGCAACGGGTTAACAAAGTAGCACGTATCCGTGGAGGTTCAGTCAAAAATACGTCGGAGAAGGTTTCTCCAAAAATTGCGAGGCTCTGCGAGCTCGTCGACCTCCTTAACAGGACGTCAGTCAAAATGGCAGTGGCAGGGGGCAGGCAGGTGAGCAGCAAGGTAGACGCGAGTGGGTCGGGAAGTTCGCCGCAAGATCGGCCCGGCTCCCAGCGGAATTTCAACTTTTAATAATAAAGCGAGGGAGTCTCGAGCTGTTAGGTTATGATAGGGAGCTGCCGCGGAAGGAACGAGCGGCCCAGGGGAAGGAAAAGAGGCGAATTAAAGGCGGTAGGAGGCTCTTTGGTTGTCCTCGTCCCACCTGGCCCGGGCAAACCTAACCGCAGCACAGGCACCGCCGCCACCGCGTAATTGCCCCGGCTCTCTCGGTTCCCGGTCGTTCGATTGATTATTATTTTTGCAACGGCTGACCCACGTGACCCGTTGCCACGGCTCGACGCCGTTCGTCCCGCGATTTCATCATTAGTGGGAACCACGAAAGCGTTCGCGGGGGACTGGAACCCATCGACACGCGAATCGCGATGTCCGACGAACCTTTTTCGCGAGCCACGTTCATCTCGCGAAAACTGTTTTCCTTCATCGTCGAAGCTAATGCCGACACCTCAATCTTATAGTAGCAACGATTAGGACTCCATTACATTATTATACATCGACAACAACAAAATAGAATTCTCAATACGACCTGTCTGAAATTTTCACCACGAGACATTAATTGTTCCAATACTTTCTGAAACCATTGTATGTATGAAAAACTACAAGTATCTGTCAACTTTCTAATATCCTCTAATTTGTATAATCGAAGTAAACGACAGTGCCGAGCAAATTTCTTCTAATATCCACTGATTCGTACAAAGTTCAAATGAACGCAAATTCTGTTAACGAGCGACGTCTCTTAACGGGACGTAACGGGAATGCACGGCTGACAATTAGTTCAAACGCGAAATGATTCCCGGCTCGCGGCGAGCCTGTCAGTCACGAGAGGTAGCTTCGGTTTAATCACGCAAATGTCAGGGCCTCCGCGATATATGTTTCCCAAAGTTGGACGCCGATGCAACGTTAATGAATCTCTCACGCGCGTTACATACTTGGACACGAAGAGAACTTATTCGCCGGTACGGTCGGCCGGCAAGAGATCGGACGGTCGGTCGGTGGCTGGGCTATTATCTTTATACACCTCGACCCAGCTGACCTTAATGCGCCGATCGCTGCCGCTCCTTGAATCATGTTATTAAACCGGCTGATCTCATGGACAAAGGTTGCCTCTCGCGACGTGGGTAACTGCGAAATCCGGCGGGAACAAGAATGTAATAGACAGGCATCGCGCGAAAGTAAAAGCATCGAACCACCGTCTAATGGATCGGCTTCATTTCGCTAATGGGACGCAGACCGCAGAATCTTTACCGATTTTCCTCCAACAACAATGGATCTTTCTTTTTATCGACTCGCCTCGATCAAATTCTTTAATCACCGCCGGAAGAAAGGATACCACCCGGTCAACATTTTAAGTAAATCATTTTGTAATAACCATCGACATCGTTTTTACTGATAGAAACTCTGCACAAAATAATCGACACTGTATGTTTCTTTTTATATTCGAAGAGAGGCAGCTTCGCTAAGTACGTCAATTTAGTTATTAATTTTGTGCGGATTTTATGAAGATGATTCTGCGTTACTGTACAAGTACAATGTTGTATATATATTCATTTAACGTAATTGGAGTGAGATAAACATTTTGTCAGGACCTAAACGATGAAATTACAAATAGTCGGAGCTTCGTTCGGTACAATCGCCGTGACTAAGATATCGTGTTGGCTGGATATGAGAGAGAGAACAAGTTGGCAAGGAGTCCAGAAGCGGGAATGCGTTTGGAAGGACCGAAGGAAGGTCAGAATATCAGACGGTTCCAGATATCGGGCAGGCTCCCCGGAGAAATTCGCGCAGTTTGTACATTAACAGCGGCAGAAACGCAATTATCATTCGGCGCCGGTCGAAGTTCTCCCCGGGACCGGGAGCGAATTCCATGCAACTAACCACTCTCCCGTCCCGTTCAGTTTTTATTTATACGGTGTTCCGCCGGCGAAGCTACCCAGGTTTTCCCGCTCGTTACTCGAGTACCTCCCTCGTGAATCGAATTATCCTCTGTTCCAACGGAGGAGAAAAAGGAGGAGGAGAGGCGTGCCGTTTATGACCGCTTCCCCCGATTATTGCCACTTCTTGGAGCTTTCGTCTTATTAGCGTATTCACGAGCTTTTTTTTCCTTTCTCGTCGCGATCCTACCGGCACCGGTTTTTCTAGTCTCGGTGGTTTTAATGTCGCGGAAGAAGGAAAATGTCGATCTATCCTGCAAACTTTCTCCTTAGTCTCTGCTTTCTTTCTTTGAGTGACAGTTTGAGGGAAACGTAAACTATTCCTGCGAGAGTTTGTTGCAGAGGCTACAGTAGTTGGCGACTTCTTTATTCATTTCTCTTACGATTCGATAGTTCGTGACGAGATTAAGCGCGACTTCCTTGGGGAATTTCTAAATTGCAGGAGAAACCACCCAAATCTTTAAAGAAAAATGTGAGAAATCTCTCTCGCGCAGCGACAGTTAATTAAAACTGTTCCGAAGCTGCCTAAAAGCGTGGAAGATTCTGTGCCGGGTATACGGACGCGTTCTCACTCGAAAAATCGTAAACGGCGTCGGGAACGTTCGAGCATCCAAGCAATTTAATGGTAACATAAAACTATGAAGCACGCAGCAGCAGCAGCAGCAACAGCAGCGGCGGATCGCAATCAACCGGAGTCGACAAGGAACAATTTATCGGGAAGGATCTAGCGCCCGAGGATCGAGGGAAGAGGCTCTCTCTCTCTCTGTAGGCAGGGTCGTTCGTAAGTAAATTATTCGTAATAAATGAGCGCGCGCGTCCTCGAGTGTCTACATCCCGGAGACATTCGTTTACTCTTAATTAATGATCCGCCGGCAAGACGGCGGGATTAATTGCGCGCAATCAGATCGCGGTAATTAATTGGCCGGAGTGTTCCCGGCCACTTTATTTCGCGTTTCACGGGGACGGATGTTTAATACTAAGCGCGCGAACGCGCACGAAACAAAAATTATTCCCGGCGAGCGTTTACGCGCGGAACGCTCGTAAAACCGCCCGTAGCCGCCGACGGCCCACTATGTTCAACTCTCGAACAGTCTCGATTAATCGGGCCCCTGGTCGGGGGCAATCAGACCCTTCCTTCTCCGATTGGCTGGACCTCGTTAACCGGTTCCGGACAAACGCAGATAGAGACGCTACAAATTACAATGGTGTCGGCGTAATTGATCGAATCGCCCGGCGAAAAGCCAGATTGCGCGGTCTCTGGGCCCGTAGCAGTCCCAATTCAAGGGCCCGGTGACATCCTGCTGGGCCCACGAAAGATAGTCCAGGTAAACGCCCACTGAAGAATATTTAGAAAGCAGTACTCCTTATATTTCTAATAATACAGAATTATTATATTCCTATTCTATTTTACGACCAAAAATATCGATATACTATTTTCAACTTGTTAAGCTTAACAACGAATCTAAATATTTATTTTGCAGGCTAACAAACAGCAACAGAAAATATTATATAGTTTTAAAATACGAGAACCTTGCAGCATTGTTGGGAATTAGACACGAAGGTGTGGCGAACGTGATTACACGATGAAATTACTACGGAATTGCAGAGCTGTTAGCAGAGATTAGACAACAAGTTGCAGAGCGCATATTATTATGTTGAAAATTTCCAGCACGGCTCTCCGTTTCTTTCGCAGCACCTTTCTACGGGTTCTCGACTCTATACGGGGCACCGTGCTCCAAGAGAAGCGATATATTACGTAACGCGATGGCATCGCGGTAATAACATCAGATCGTATTCACCGTCTAGGCGAGGAACTCCGCGAAGATGCTTTATGACACGCGAGAGAGCGAGGAGAAGGTGGAAAAGTCTTTACGAGTTCTGCTCGCTTCTACGAAAACCGTCTCACCCTCCCACCCATTATTCCGACGGCGACGAAGCCGTGGGTAAACTTCCTACGTAAGAGCAGTCTTTCTCGTATCATCTGTTCCTCCCCCCCAGCACCCCTTTTTGTTCATTGCGTGGAAAAACAGAGAACATTTTCACGAAGAACCTGCGAGATGTCTGACACCTTTGGTTCGCAATTACACATCGTCAAGCGTTGAAAAAGAATGACGTTTCTGTACAATTTATTTCAGAACATTTATTTAGAGATGCTTCTTGTATGATTCCATTATTTCTTAGAGGTAATGCAGACATTTGCAATTTTTTGTGTTTTAGAATGGACGAAATTGTTTCAACCCTTTGCACTCGAAGGTATTTTATCACGAAGATTAAATATTTCTTGCAACCTAGAATAATTTCATTCTATATGATTTTTGTCATTTTATGGATATGAAATTTATAAACACCTCGTACAATATTGAAATATTTAGTAATTGCTTAGGTCCCAACATATTTAATAACGTAAAGAATATTTTGAATAATGGTACATTTTTAATGGTTACTCTGAGTCACAACTCGAGTGCTAAGGGTTAATTGACACGCAGATTATTATGCACATCTTCTTATCGCACTGAGAGTGTTAATGAAATATATTACAAACATTGCATCAAGTAGTGTGAACATTTTCGGGAGACATTCGAAGGATAATAATGAAAAAGTCGGCGAAATAAAATCGAACAAACCTGTACGATTTACGAAACGCAGCAAAACAGAGTTCACGCAGCGCCAGCAGGGAATCGCGTGCATCCCAGGTGCAGGGACGCCCGATGCGGGGAAAAGAAAATATTTCAGCGTCCGTGGAGCGACATTCGCCGGGTACAAGAGCCGCAGGAGACATAACTCGGTAAAGAGGCGAAGAGGCGAAGAAAACACAGCCCGGTTGCCGTAGTTACAACTCGTACATTATTCTGGAAGTCGTTACCGTCGATCGGACACGTACGATAGGGCGCCGCTATTAAGAACGAAAGCGTGAGATTCGTATTTACTCCTGATCCTTCTCTCTCTCTCTTCCTCTCTTTCTCACTCTAGCTGATTTTCTCCCTCTCTCTCTCTCTCGCTCGTTCTCTTCCTGCCAGCAATCAGCGAATTGATTGCACCAGAAACCGAGGAAAGTTCGGAGCAACCGATAGAAATCGCTCGGCATTCTAGCCCGGCATAATTGACGACGTAATTACATCGCGAGTCATTTTCCCCCGGTACCCACGCGAGCTGAAAATCTGCTTCTAATAAGGGGACACACAGCACGTTACCTGCCGGGACTAACGCAATTTTCCGTCCCGCGGAGATCGTCAGTCCCATTCACGGGCTTTTCCGAGCGCAATTAACCGATCCCGCGGGAAAAGTAATAAGAGAAACGAGACCGTTCGCGAACGATGTTTCGCACGATTCGGCGAGCGTGGGCGGGGAAGTTCGCGCGCCGATGAACCGTGACCTTTTACCTGGCTCTCGTAAACAGTTCCACCGACTGATAACGCTACGTGTTGCTAAATTGATCGCCGGTCTATCCTTTCGCCGGCTCTACGATCTGCGTGATATGGCGAGCCGGCGAGAAGGAAATGTAAATATTAACCCCGTCGTTGCGGAGAAGGTTGCTCGTGACCACTCACCACTCCCAATTGTTTCGATTCGAACTGTGGGATATCGTCTGAAAGCAGTTGCATCCTTCCACTTTTTATCCATCGCTTTCTATGCAGTTTCGCCATCTTACGAGTGCTTTAAAATTTCATTATACTACATTTTTTTTTAACGATTTTGTTCTAGGTACACCGAAGCCGGTGTACCAACTCGAATCATGCGTGCCAGCATTACTCTTCTTAATCTATCCTTACTCATCTGTAATCCCATTCATTCAGCTTTCTCAGACTTCATGCACGTTAGTTCTATTCCCACTTAATCCTTCCCCTCTTCCACCCCCATTCGCTTTGTATTCATTCATGTTCCTCTTAACCTTAGATAGACTGCCTAGCAGGTTTTCTCGAGCGGAACAGTTACGAAATATCACCGGTTTCTATCGTCTAGAATCTGGAATATTGCAATAAAATTATTTATTATCTTGATGTTCCCTATAAAGTAACGTTCGCAATATCTTAAGGAGAACGTCGTACATACAAGCGATTACACGGAGGTAAGACATTATTACCAGGGGTTAGATAAACAATTGCGACGAGAAACGTTAATCTCTCATCAACAGCTACAATGCACATCCCTTCATCACTTTTTCTGCAAGAAACTGAAAAAGAAGAACACCTTCTCCCTCCACAGCAGTGGAAAACATTCGAACAAGAAGTATCGACAACTACACCGTGCATTTACAATTGATCGAACATCCGATGCACCCATCCCCATTGTTGCCTTTGGCTATAACACCGTGCATAATCATAGGCAAATAGAAAGGTGGGGGCCGGGAGCCGGGCACATGGCCGGCTATTAAACATTTCCAGCAAATCAGCGACGGGTGTTCCGTCGTTCAGAGATCAATTGGACGGCGCGGCGGTCATATTCCGTGGCGGGGCGCCGATCTCGACGAGGGGGTCCGAACATAGATCCGACCGAGCCGAGCGTAACCGACACGTTTCATCGGGAACGAACCAAAAACACGTTCCTTTGTGCGGATACAATCGGGTGATCGGCCACCCCCGGCGGAATAATTTCAGTTTTGCCGGTTGGTCGGTCTCGCATGTGTACGTGTACGTACGTTCGTATATCCCCCGTACCAGGTGTATAAGTGTATGGGTACGCGAGCCCCCCTTCATCCCCCGTTCCCTCGATTTCATTCCACCATCCCGTGGTCCCCCACCTCTACCCTGTTTCTGCCCGTGGGCGGAACCAGGATGGACCTAATAAATTGTTTGTTGTAATTAAATGAGTTCGAGGGAATCGTGTAGGGCGTTTTGGAGGGAACCGGGGCCCCGGGGGCGGGCGAGGGGGGGATAGGAACTCTATATATAAAGGAATAAAGATGAACGGCCTATGGATGGGTCGCTATCTGCGCCGCTGGAACAGAAACACGCTCGTGCCGCGACAGCCCCTGACAAATGACGGCCCGAGCGGGGCTATTGCCGCCGCCCCAGCAACCCCTCCTCCTCCATCACCAACCCCTCTCTCGATTTCACTCTCTCTCTCTTCCTCTTTCTCTCCTGGTCTCTTCGATTCGCCTGTTTCGCTCTACTCATCCTCGCGGCACGGCGTTACGCTCGCCACGCACCAGAGCCACCCCCGACCAGCCCCCCTCGGACCATGATTAAACAGGGGGAGAACGAAATTGAGCGGCGAATATTCCGCACCGCGAGAACTACACCCCCTATAAACTCTCGATTGGCTGCCGACGGTCCGCGCCACCCCCCCCCCCTCTACACCCCCGAATTCTCGCGAGCTGATCTGCGGTTAGGTGTTAACAGGGGTGGATCGAGATCTCGAAGTCACTCTGCGGAGATGATGGTGTCTTTGTGGTAACTTCGATTTTCTAGCAATCAGACTTCATTGGAATTATCCGTCATTGGAATTGCTTCGTAAATTTTAGAATGTTTAGAGAATTTGTTAAAGGAAACGAAAAAGAATGGTGATAATGATTAATGTGCCTACGTGCAGGAGAAAGAGGGCTCATTCCCATAGAAGATGAATGTGTTTCTGGTGCGAGTATCGACTGGTATCCGCATTCTGTCCCAGCCGACGCGGAAAATTGGTGGAGAGGAAGAAGAGACCGAGCGGGGGGAAACGAATATCCACGGCGAGTGTTCCACAGGGCACGTTCTATTTGATTTGCAATTCGAATCGGTCGCGTTCACGATCCACGGTTGGGGAAGAGGAGAATCGCACGAACGAGGAGAGAAAACTCGAGAAGACGAATCGAAAGTCGCCGAGGTTTCTCGCGGCTTGGGGTGAAAACGCGATCCTTGCGACCAGCACTACGCGAACAAATTGTTTCCACTTCGTGCTGTCCTCTGTACTCGCGTTAATAAGAATTTACACCAATAACTTTAATAGAATTTCACCATCCGAATAAAAGGAAATTCGCAACCCTCGTCGGATCAACGACTGGAGCTGAAATTGCTTAAAAAATCACACGGGGCGTGGAAGTTGTTTAATCTAAACAGTCCCCGGTGCATCAGAGTGTCTTCCAAAAAATCGTGGAACTCGATCGGAAGGGATCGAAGATCGAACCCGATTTCCCGTGAACCACTCGCAGCTGACACCGCGAGCGGCTCGGAAAAGGGTGTCGGGAAACAAAGCGAGGCTGAAAAAAAGAGTCGCAAAGGTTGCGCGAAAGAGAGATGGATTTATCGGCGGGTTAGGGTTGGGAAGAGGGTGGGAATCGAGGCTCGAGTGGGAAATAGAGGAAAAGAGGCAGAACGCGGACGACCGATGGATTTGACAGAAAGCTTTACAAAGCGCTGTCGCGCGCTATTTTGTATTTTATTTTCGAGCGGCACGCGGATTGGACACGGACGTTAACAGCACTCGTTGTAATGCTTTATAATGCCCCGGACCTGGTCTCTCTTTCTCGTTCTCTCTCTCGCTCGTTCTCTCTTTCGACAGTCGCGTTCGTTTCCCTTCGGCGAGTCCGCGCCGCTGGATAACACGGCCGAAAAGGGGGCCAGCAGGCACACACCATCCGTCGGATTTTTCGCAATAAAATATGAGGACCACGCCAGACAGAGTGTACATTCGAGAGCAATTTCTGGCGTGTTCTATCCTGACGGCTTCAATATTCCGCGGAGCCGCTCGGAGATCGCCGATTTCCAATTGCTATATTACTTGGAGATCGTCTTCAAGATGTAATGGAAGGTTTTACAGCCGGAATAAATTTATTAATAAATTGTAGTGACGATTTGAATCGAAAATCAACAAGGCAATATCAGATACGTGATCGAGTCATTTTATTGGAATTAATGTATGCAAGAAGATTTTTATTCAATGATTGGGAACAGGTCATTCGATGCATAGAATAATCTGTGAAGATGAAGTCTACGTCAGGATGTCTGTTTGTGTAGACACATTAGACTTTACAAGTAGAATTTAATGGAACTAGACAAATCATGAATGAATGCAAATAAATTATATAAGTCTATTGATTCGCTTAATGGCTCTTAATGGCACTCGATTTTCATTGAATAAATATTACTCTTAGCTCGCTGGATGTTGCACAAAGACAAAAGACTTAGGAATAAGACAGCTGAAAATAATTCTCAGGGGATGAACTCTTATTTGTAACAAACCTCGAGACTAAATTCAACGAAAAGAAACAAACTGGCCACATCTATCCCACTAAAAGCAAGCATTCGCATCAGAGGATCCTCCACGCTTCATCTTTCCATCGACTGCGCCGAGTCCCGAAGAGACCGAGGCCCGATCGGTGGATAAAAACACACCACCCAGAACCGAATCTTCGTTTCAGCGTATTTCCACGGTCGGTGAACGGTCACACCTCGACAACGAGGCTGCCAGCTAGATATTCCCTGGCCGGTGTTATCCTCGTTTCGCTGGATTCTTGGAGGACTTCGGTTGTTCAGGATGCTCGGACCGAACAAAGTTGGCCGGGCTCTCTGGCAAATAGCGACAGCTAACCGACGTTTCGATACATTTCTATCGGGAGCAATAAAGTCCCAGCGGTTTTTGCCCGTTTCGAAACTCGTTACACGCTCGACTCGTCTCGATGGATACGCTGTATCGACGGACCGCTGAGGAGTCGCCGGATCCGGGGCCCGATGCAACTTTTTCTCGCGCCCAGGATCTTTTTTCCCCCGGTGGCCGTCAGGTTCCGAACGTTGCGCATCGGCGACGGGATCCACAGGCCAGAGGAACAGAGCACACCATGAAGAAAAAGAGAGAGAGAGAGAGAGAGAGAGAGAGACCAGAGGAACAGAGCGCGCGCCGAAGAAAAAGAGAGAGAGAGAGAGAGAGAGAGAGAGAGAGAGACCGGAGGAACAAAGTGCATCATGAAGAAAAAGAAAGAGAGAGAGAGAGAGAGAGAGAGAGAGAGAGATGAGCTGAAGACGAACACAGGCACCGGCAGAAGAGATACCGCAGCGTTTTCTTCTTGGTCGGGCTGGGCCGCGTGGTTGCTCGCCGGTGCAACGACGCTCGAGGGACTTGGAATTCCAGCGCGAGATGCCGGTGGCTTGCTTACGTAAGAAAATCTCGGCAAAAGACACTAGCAAGAAAAGGGTTCGCGACCGTGTGCTCGCCTCCTCTTCCTACTCTCTTTTCTCCGTTCGAGGGAACACTGAATTATTATCCTTCTTCCTCCACCGAGAAGCAACCGCGGATGCTGAACCCTGCACCTGCCCCGATGGTCGACTCCTTTTCTGACGTTCAGTTTCGAGATGTTTCAGAGGGTGGTTTAGGGTGGTGGTGATTCGAGGAAGTTCTTTGAAGTCGTTCGCCTTTCGTACGAAATCGTTTGAAGATGTTTGAAAGGTTTAATCGACGTTCAGACAGACTTCATTGGAACTGTCTGTTTTTGGGGTTTTTACAGGGTTCATTTTTCGAAAATCTTTCGAATCGTGTGACTGGAATTCTTGCAGGGAGATCTTCCACTCCTTTGTAGTAAAAACCAGATGATTAGAGAATGTCAACCAAAACTGACTTTGATCCAGCTAAATTGGCAATTCGCAGCACCGCGCGACAAAGGAAACTCGCGAAGAAGCTAACTCGTGCACCTGCTCTAGCGGTGAAGTTCTCTCTCTGTAGAAAAGAGAGGGAGAAAAATCTCGAAAAGGGAGAAAGAGTCTCTCCTATGTGGCGGCGGGCACGTTTGTCGTCGTCGGCGTCGTCAGGAGTCGTCGCCACCGGCAGCGTCGCCGTTGTCGTCGGCCACGGGTTGTCTAACTCGGCCTCTAGCTATCCTCGCTGCCGGTAGCTGGTGCTCGCCGGGTCTCCGTACCGGTCATGCGTCGCAACTATAATTTGAAATAATTTATAAATCCTATTCAATTCAAATTAAGGCTCCACTCTGTCGGATGAATAAAAGATGCGCCGGTACCGCGCTGCCTCGCTAGGCGAGCGAGCGAGCGAGCAAGCGAACTCACTCGCTCGCTCGCTTTTGCTTGCTTGCTCGCTCACGCGCGCTCCAGACCGCGCAATAATGCGCGCGTGTGCGCGCCAGGGCAAATGGTGGGCCCCATTATGCTACGGACCGTGAGTTACGCCAGGGGCGGATTGCCTCGGATTCCACGGGAGATTATGATCGGCCCGCGAAATTGGAGAATCGGCGACGCGCAGATTTTTGCGCCTCGCGGTGTCGCTTGCTGACCCATTTTTGCGGCGCCAACGGCGTTTCTCTCGTTCTCCTTAAATATCACGCGACTGGATATTGAACCGCATGAGAATGTAATTAATTAGGACGCCTATAATTTACATTTTTCAGTATTCGTCCACAAAAATGTGGGCTTGCGAAATCTGTTCCTTTAACAGCCTTGTAAAAGTCTCGTTGTACTTAAATATCACAACAGTGGATATTGAACCGTATGAAAATATAATTAATTACTACGCCTATAATTTTCATTTTTCAATATTCGTCCATAAAAATGTGGGCTTGCGAAATCTATCCCTTTATCAGCCTTGGAAAAGTCTCGTTCTACTTAAATATCACAACATTGGATATTGAATCGAATGAAAATATAATTAATTACAACGCCTATAATTTTCATTTTTCATTATTCGTCCACAAAAATGTGGGCTTGCGAAATCAGTTCCTTTATCAGCCTTGGAAAATTTGTCTTGTTCTACATAAATATCACGCCACTGGATATTGAACCGTATGAAAATATAATTAATTACTACGCCTATAATTTTCATTTTCCAGTATTCGTCCACAAAGATGTGAGCTTGCGAAATCAGTTCCTTTATCAGCCTTGGAAAAGTCTCGTTCTACTTAAATATCACGCCACTGGATATTGAACCGCATGAAAATATAATTAACTACTACTACTACAATAATAATTTTCATTTTCCAGTATTCGTCCACAATATGTGAATTCGCAGGAAAAATGACACGTCCGAAAAAATATTCTATAAACAACATTGAAAACAAAGATTTAATCTTCAAGAAAAATTTTCGACTAGAATGTTCCACAATGTTCAACGAGCTTCCGAAACAGTGAACAGGAATGTTCTTCAATCGCTCGAAAAGCGGACACAAGAGGAAGCTGAGATATCCTGTTGGATCCTGGGAGCGGAACAAAGGCTCCGCGCGAGATGTACGCGATGTACGCGCGAGTCCTGCCACGAGTAGGACTCGTCGTAAATATGGTAATCCTAAAGTATCAGCGCTACCCGGTGGGTCGGGAACGATAACGACCATTATGCGAATGCTCGACGAAAAGAGAATTAGGGGAATCATTTGTTAGGCGAGCTGTCCGTCGCAGCTGATATAATCCCCGGATGTCGGCGCCGAAAGACACTCCCTGCAGTCTTCCTACCGTGAAGATCGGCCGGACGTGCCGAGGATCTATCTCGGAACCAGTTTCGACTATGCTGCATCACGTATCCGAAAAATTGGCTGCATCATTTAGAAATTAGTTAATCTGTATTAATCGTTCACCTTCTTCAATCTATCTCCCATGTCATTTCGTGAAAGTTTTGCTCTTCTTGAAATTCGTTAAAATCATTAACCCTTCGCTGCATAGTGTATCTGACACAATTAACAAATCTGGTATATAGTAAACTAAGAATGTGTGTTCCCACTATGCATATATATATTTATTTTTCTGAAAATGTTTTAATTTTTTTAAATATGACCTTCTTCCAATTTTTTCATCCCAACTAAAAGACTCATGCAATGAAGGGTTCACAACACTAAGTTTTTTTGTTCGACAGGATATATGTACCTAGTGCCTCTTCATGGCAAATAAAAAGTGTGTCGATTGCAGTTCACGGGAATCAATCAAAAAATTCATTAGTTTTTTCAATAGTCCTAATAAGTGATGTCTCTTCTATCTTTTGGATAAGCGAAGGTGTCCATCTATCTGTCAAGGGCTCGTTGACGTCGTATTCCCGGACGAGAGGCTCGGAAGGAAGAAGCGTCCCGTCGGTTTTGCCGTCGACCGGGACGTTGACCAGGTCAGGTTTTATTCCCACGGGATGGGACGTGCTGTTCGTCCTTATCCCCCTCGATCCCCCCGCCCCCGCGTGCACCTTGTACCCAGCGGTCTCCCAGTGCGCGAGGCTCACGCAAAAACCGCGAGCGTTCGCGTTATGAATTACAGATTGGCCAATGCGTAAGTACTTGCGTATCGGACCGTGGCACCGCGGGTAACGCATACCTTGCGACAAGAACGGAGAGGGAGAGAGAAAGGGGGAGAAAGATGGAGAGAGGGGAGAGCCGGCAGGTTGCAGGTCGCTCGAAGGGGTGAAAGAACGGCCGCTGTCGGGCTGCGTACTCCTGGCTGTCGTCTTCGTCCTCGGAGTCAGAAGGATAAGAAGGCAGTGAACAGTGAACGAGACAGAGAGAGAGAGACGTAAGAAGTTCCGTCGAGTATATACGTATAAATATATATATATATATACTATATATACGCACGCTCTCCGGGATACGTCACCCGATTAATTTGTTGTTAGCAAACAGGTTGGCAAACTGCGAGCGGATGCTGGCTCGAGCAAATAAAGGAGCCTCCATTTATTAAGCCGGCAATAAAATAGCGCTCCTCCGCTCTTCGTTGCGCCGTCTCCTTCTCCCTTCATCCTCGGTCCCTTCTGCGTTTCCCTCTTCGTCGTCCGTGGGTGGAACACCGGGAAAGAACGGAGGGAGAACGCTCGGCGTATTTCGCGGGAGAGAATGGGACAGGGAGAGGAGGGAAGAGGGAGGATCGCTGGGGGGACACGGCTGATTTATGCGAAAATCGAGGGACTCTCTCGGCCAGGATCCACGGGCTACACTGCGTGGAAGTAATGCCACGGTGGACCGGGTTAATCCACCCCCGAACTCTGCCGAATAACCGTGCAGCCTACAAGTCTTTTCGGATCGGTTGGATCTCGAGTAGACGATATTGCACACCTTCAGATTCATTTTGATCGCGCGCTAATTAGATAGCATTTCCGTGAAAGTAGATCCCGTAGAATGTTTGTGCTTGAAGGATGGAGTTCGAATTGGGGGTGAGATTTACCCTGTTGCGTTCTTTGGGCCTTTTTCAACCCATTCGGATTTTTTTATTCATTTAATATTGTGATCAAAGGACTTTTCCGAACGACTAGCAACTCACGCTATATGAAAATGTGATTTTGTAAAATTCCAAATATGGAGATCTATCGTTCGATGGATCAATCGTCGATCCTCGTGCGGTTTCAATCGACAAGCAATTCGGCCGGTCGCGTTCCGAAGAATTTATCTCGGCGGATAGATCGGGAAAACCGATAAGGTTCGACGAAATAGTCGGCATAATATACTCGTTTCTTTTAATTATGCGGACGCGATCGAAGGCGTATCGTCGACGTCTAGGCGACGTTTATCGGCAGGACAGATCTGTTGGCAGAGCCGGGGCAGATCGCTATCTTGCCTGGCGTTAACTCTTCAAGGCTGCTTAACATAATTCGTAAACAGGATCCCGTGAAATTCGCTGGCCTCGCTTATCTCCTCACCATGCACGATACATTACGCGATTATGTACCACTCATAACGTAGATACATACGATTAGGTTACCCCTGCGCTCTATCGATGCCTCCGCGGCGATCAGGTTGCACCGTGACCTACCCGTTAGCTCCGCCGCGTGCAAAAAGGGAATTAACCTCGATCTTCAAACGGAGCAGATCCGTGCCAACTTTTAAAGTTATAGTCGTACGCAAAGCTACAAGCACTGGCACGAATTTTTGCAAATGGCGGCCGTAGATAAATTATTTGAAAGATTATAGCAATACTCGGAATGGTTCGTTTTAGTTTTACTAATTCCTTTTGAAGGGGAAATTCCCAGCATTTTCTGTGGTCCATTTGAGGTTTCGATTTTTACTGATCATCAACGATCGAGATTGTAAACCGATTGCCCCTGGCTGTGAAAGGCCTTCGATCGAAGATCTCCGATCAGATCAACAATCTCAGTCACTTTCTCGAATACTGAAATCGAAGTTTTGGACATCGAAGTTCCTTGGAAAGAAGTTTCGAACACAAGACGAAAAGAAACTGAAACATTGCTAAACACCCTTATTATAGCACCTGGCGATTGCACAGTAACGCCTTAAGCGTGTTACCAGGAGGCGGAATATGCGGGTACAAGACAAATAAGTCCCCTTTCGTTAGGAGCGGACTTTTAGACAACCTATTATTATCGTCAACGTTGTTTCGACCATCCGTTTTGACGTTAAATGCACTCGGGAGTCTCGACACGAACAGAGACAAATAAAATACATCCTAATTAAAAACAGTGGCGACGACTGTGAAACATCCATTAAACCCTTCACCTGGATAAAGTGCCACATAAAGTTACGGAAGACGACAATACGGGACATGGCAGTTTTAGGTACCAAGTCATTGAGCCTTCAAGATAGAGGACTCAACCTCAGTTACAATCCTTAAGTATGTTCCATGACGATCTAAAACCAGAACCATGGTGGCAATAAAGCAGCAGTACTTAGAGTTAGGGGATCATTAAAAAAAGCACAACTCCAGTCGCAACTATTAAACTAGTTAGAATCCTTAAGTACCACAATGATCGCGTTTTCCAGGTCTATCGATGGAGTTTAGAGGACTCAACCTCAGTTACAACCTCAGTTACAATCCTTAAGTATGTTCCATGACGATCCAAAAACAGAACCATGGTGGCATCGAAGCAGCAGCACTTAGAGTTAGGGGATCATTAAAAAAAGCACAACCCCAGTCGCAACTATTAAACTAGTTAAAATCCTTAAGTACCACAATGATTGCGTCTTCCAGGTCTATCGAAGGGCTTTAGAGGACTCGACCTCAGTTACAATCCTTAATTAAGTTCCATAACGATCTAAAAACAGAACCATGATGGCAACGAAGCAGCAGCACTTAGAGTTAGGGGATCATTAAAAAAAGCACAACCCCAGTCGCAACCATTACAACTAGTTAGAATCCTTAAGTACCACAATGATCGCGTCTTCCAGGTCTATCGTAGGACTTAGCAACGGTGGCAGCGAGGTAGAAGAGCTGTCCATTAAATCAGCGGCAGTCGAAGCAGGGGTTAGGGGATCGTTCGAAAACGGTGGTACACGATCCGTCGGGTCCGCGGCCGTTCCACGGTCAGCGTGGAAACGACGTGGCCGGGTCCCATGCTGCGCTAGGAAGCATATATCCTCCGCTATCTAAATAATTATCGCGGCCATTACCATCACGTGGCGTTGTCCGGTGGAACCAACGAGGCGACGTCGCGTCGCGCCCCTCGCCGTAATACGCCCGGGAATATTATGTATAGTCCTCTCTTCTCGTTGGGGCACACGTGTGCGTGGACCCTGTGTGCATCGGGAAGAGAGGAGGTACCCGTGGAGGCTACCGTGGTGTATCGGCAGTAGACGCGGGTACCACCCGACCTACCCGCTGTTCTCGACCCGCTCCGTCAAAAGGGAGGAGAGACACGGCCAACAACGGGGAAACGGATTGGCCTCTTTCGATCGCCTGGCTACTTGACTACCCACCGCGCCAAACAGACGATCCTCTTTCCTTCCTCTGCCCTCCGCGGGCCTTATTGATCGCGCCACTTACGCGGACATGTGTCGCGATACTTATCGTAAGTCGTGTACGCATACCGTGCAACCATGTCCCGTCGCTCAACCGACGCTTCGTCCGGCTGGATCGGCTTGCACCGGGAACCATAGGCCCATTTTTACCAACCCCGCTACGCTGATTTCACGTTCCCCGGCTGCCACGACTCTTCCGGGTGTCCTCCTTCCTCGAGACCTCGACTCGGCTAGGACGACGCTGATGGACTTTGATAGATCGCTGCCAATCGTGATTGAGAGGTGCAATTTTGATGGTGAAACACGACGGTGTCTATTCGAGGAAGAGAATTTTCATGCAGCCTTCGCGAAGACTCTTTGAAATACTCCGGGTCGATTGAATAATGAACTATGTTAATTTTACAGAATATTTTAGTTCAATATCTTCGTCAATAGTTGGGAATTTCACTTCCTCAATCAATAACCACAGGAACCGATGCAAAACCAGTCGAAGATCAAAGTACGATGCTCCAAAGCTGGTGAACTCCGTGCTCGGCCTTCACGACGAGCAGAGATCACCGGAGGATTCAAACTAGCAACCCCCGGCAGGACCTATAAAGAGGTCGGAGATCGTAAAACAGACGAATTCGTGGTCCCCCCCCCCATGGAACGCGCGGGACACGGATACAACATTAGAGGGTATAGAAAATTCTTGTTCACCGTTGGAGGAATATTTAATTCAAAGGTAAGGGGGCACGAGGAGAAAGAGGACGAAGAGAGGAGGAGGAGGAGGACGCGAGGCCTGCGGCGAACGCGTAAAAGAGAGGAAGGTCGCTTCTGAAAGTAGCGGAGGTGGCTTCTGGTGGCACAGGTCGGCCTCGCTGTTCCCTCCCGGCTCGAGGGTAAAGGCACCGCCAATTAGCTCGAAATAATGAACGCATTTCGGCGTCTTTTGTTTTGCTTCCGTTCGCCGCCTAGCTAGCTAACAGAGCGCCCGGAGCGAGAGCGTGGCATTACAATGGAGGAGATTCTGTTTCAAAAATTTACCGCGCACGACTACGACGACGTAGTCGCTGGCGACGACAGAGAGGAACATTACCCTCTACCTGGCTGCCACCGTCATCGTTGTCGTCGACGCGGCGTAAAACCCGCGAGCGGAAAAAGAAACGCTGCCCCGGAGAGCTCGTCCCGTTGTCGGCGAATTAACTTTCGCTTGTTGTTATCAGTTTCGCGGATCCGCATTCTCTCCGTGAAATATTTTCGGTTGTTACGCGATAATTACTAGCAACCCTCAAAGGCTGTCACTCTAACGCAGCAGACAAATCTTGTTCGCCGTGCCCCGAGTTACAATTTACTCGCGCACCGGTAAATGCAAATACTGACACGAGTTTGCAATCGATGCGTCGGTTTATTAGCGTTTTACGGCTCGGAGGAAATTAATTGACCGCTCTCTGCGGCTGGCTACACGCGTAACGAGGACCTTGGTGACGCTCTTGATGGGATTTTTCTGGAATTATGGCGCGACTGGGCTCCAGCAAGAAGATAGACTCTTCAAGACTAGTTCTACAAATAGGAAATTGCAGTAGAACCTCGATTATCCGGAATAATAATTTTTGCATGAGAAACGGGCCAACCAGAGACAAGATACACACGGAGCTTGAAGTACAAAATGGTCTTCATTAAAATTAATTGGAATTAGAGAGTGATTTTGCGTCGACTCAATTTGTAGAACGAGCGATCAGGATCGTTTAGGACGGCGTGGGGTTAACGTACGAGCGCGAAGATGATCTCGGAAAGAGAGATAGGGCGGCCTGTGCGAACAAGCGAACGCGAGGATCGCGATTCCGATCGGCACGCATCGCGGCTGGAGGGGGATATTAATCTCGACAAAATGCTACTTTCCTACGTTAATTTTCTAGCTTTTGTTCGGCCGTGGGCGTGCGCGTGGGCGTACAGCCGTGACGAACGAGCACGTGAAGGTACACGAACACAAGCGTGAGAAGCCAAGGTTTTTTTTAGCGGTTCTGCCGAGAGAGCTCGTCGCGGGCCCTGCCAACGCCGAGCCGGCAATCTTATCTCGATAACAACGTGGCCGATGCCGAAAGAAAGAAATCGCGCGGCGGTGTGTCGTGTAATATTCCCGTTAACGGTGCGATTCGCCTTTCACCTCGCGTTAAAGAACGCGTTGCTGGCCTCTCCGCGTCAATGACCCGCCATTCCTCACCCTTAAGGGAGCAGAATGCTCTGGACCTCGAAAAACTCGAATTTTCAGCATTTTCCTAAAACGCGTTCCTTGATAAATATGTCTTCATACAGGTGTGCTTCAGTTCGTAAAAATTCTCACATACATTTTTCTGTAAAATATTAAAAATCCAAGAGAAAGAATTATTTTTTCAAATACAAGATGTGTGCCGAGTAATAAATTTCATACTGTCAAGGTAAAGCATCCGGCCTTTTACTTTACTTTGCGAAAACCCAACATCTAAGTATATTGGGAAATACCTGGTTCCCCTCCATTTTTATAACATGCTGTCCTCCCTTCAGGTATGAAGGTACGTACCACCGCCTTCGCGTTTAGGGAGTTTTTTTTTTTTAATTTGGAAATCTCATATGAGATTTATTACAACATAATGCTTAGTACAAAGTATTACATAACAAAGTACAGAGTATATTGTATAGTATAACAAAAATATTATAAGCGCGTTTAGGGAGTTAGTACAAATCGTGCACCCGTCTTGTAGACACCTCCGACAACGTTTCCTTACGCATAAATATATTTCTTCCACCGTCCCCGTATATAATTATTTACACGTAACCTCTCCATACATACATTGTATAAATTACTATAAAAATTCTCATTGCAAGTGTTAAATTCTGAGGCCGTAAATAAAAATGTATACACGACCGTAAAAAAGGCATGGCGGATTCTTTGGAGTTATTGAAAGTCCGGCTACGATCTAATGGGATCGACTAATTATTTATCTATAGAAATCATCGTGCAGGTACACTGAATCACGCGGCTCATCCATCTATGTGATTAATGGCGTCCGTGGTTGCGCACGGTACAATGTACGCTTCGTGTCAGCACACACAGTCCATATATTCGAGGCGACCGTAACTTCTTGCCCAACGAAGGCACAAGTTTCCTCTCGTCGTCGTCGCGGCACCGACGACGCGGCACCGAGCCAATAGCAAAAATTCTAATTTCCTCGAGGAGCAAGATCGAGCAATCTCCATCGGCTCTCGGGAACCCGGCTTTCAGATCTACCGATAAAAACGGGTTTCCACACCGCGTCGTCGACACACCATGGCCCGAGGATCATCGTCTAATTCTCGAGCGTGTCGTTCCCGAGGCGATTACACGCGATCACGGGCTAAAAGAAGAATAGTCCTCCCGTCGTGGCACCGGGGTAATAACTTTTGAGGCGACATCGAGCGCCGCGAAATCGTCGCAAGGGCCCTGGGATATTTACGAAGCTGCCGACGAATGGCCCCTCTCGGTTGGCTAACAAGTAGACGTGTTCAGACGCGAGAACTTTCGTGTCCGGGAACTTTCGTCCTTGCGTTCGAACGCCGCCGAGAGCTTGTAAAGAAATATGCCGGATTTGAAACCGAAACTTTGAAATTCTAATTCGAATTTAAATTTCGAACAGGATCGAATCAGGAAACCCGATTCGGGTTAATTAAAACCGGGAACGCTATAGGCACGGAGCTGAAAGGTCACGTCGACGTTTCAGGCTGGAATAAATAATTGCGAGTTGGGTTTAGTGCTTTTCTATTATCGTAATTTTACATAAGGATCAGCAATCTATACAGAGATTGAGAATCTGCAAATAGAATAGCACAGGAGCTCGTCTACCTAATTCGGTATAACAGTACAGTATATTGATCATCAGTCCGTTTCATTAATTGCCTTCTCACCAATCCGGACAGAAGTCTCGACGACCCTTGTTCCAAAAATGGTCCCCTAAAGGCACTCCAGTTGCCAATCAGATTTCTTGCGGATATAGTCGCTGTTGTAATAATTAAGATCCGAGGTAGCAAATCGTGCGAATTCCATGGCAGCCAGGTGCGAGAGGAGGAAGGGAGTCCTGGGGAAGACGTCGGGCACAGGCGCAGGACGCAGAGGGTGAAGGCGAGCGAAGGGGGTTCGGAGGGTTCGAAAAAAGAGGAACGCGCGCGGCCGCTCTCGCGCAACCGTGATCCCGCGGAGGGGAGAGAAACGGGCCAAAGGGGGTGTGGGGGGCAGAAACGAAACGGTAGCGGACGGGGAGCGCGGATTAACAATGCCGCAAATACTGGTACCGGCCGTGGAATGCCCGCGAGCGCACACGGCGCATAATTAATACCACGGTTGGCCGGGGGAGCACTCGCCGCGAGCTGCGAGAGGGAGAGAAACAGAGATAAAGGGAGAAAGAGAGACGATCTCCGGCTGCAGCGAGCTGGACCGTGGAATGGCGGAAAGAAAGAAGAAGGGAACCCTGGTGGTACCGGAGGGACCCGACCGGGTTCGGGATGTCCGCGGGGAGGAGATTTATGTGGCTCCTGATTGAATCGTTCTCACTCGATCGCGCCGCTCGCTTTTTGCCCTACCGAGATTCTCTCCGCGCTCTCTCGCCCCCTCCTGCCCCCTATCGCAACCCCCCTCGGACCGTGTCGCCTTTCTTCCTCCGGTCAACCTGCCTCTCTCTCTCTCTTTTTCCGATACCCCACCTCCTGCGAGGTATGACTATGGCCGGAACCGTTCAAGACCGTACGGCTTGCCTACGCTCGAACCTTATCCCCAGATGGACCCTCCGAGCCCGGTCCCTTTCGTGAACCAACTGGCTCGATACCTTGCGCCAGCTAACCCTTCAGGGACCGCGATGTCAATTTTTTTCGTGTACCGACACTGTCCTATCTTATAAATTTTACCATCATTCGTTGGCGTGTATGTAGAACTTTTGGTAAGTTTCGTAGCTGTCTTCAGTGTTCTCCCGGAAGCGAATGATGCATGAAAGTGTACTGCACCTAAAAATCTGGCCGCGTGTAATCAATCTTGAAACGCTCGTCAGTCGGTGCGTAGATGTCGTTCCCAAAGGGTAAGTGGTTGATGGATTGCATTAACCTATGCCCTCTAGATTTTTTTACTAATAAACTCGAGGTCTCTATAACGCAATATTAACGATCACACTTTCTATTACCCAGAAACGAATTTTTGTTTGCTCCTTACAACACGCAGCTGCTGGAACCACGTATAGAGACATTATGAATTCGAAGAAGAACAAGAGAGCCGACTCTTCCACGCGTCACAGTTAAATTCATTCTCTTAGTTTTCTATCGAAATCGTTCCTTTAGACCTACAATCGTTTCCAAGATTTCTCAGTCACTTAAAATTCTATTTGCGCAACCGAATATTACCATTCTCACGAATTCCGAAAGCGGTACAAGTACGAATGTCCAAATAGTCATACCGTTCGGGCATGTTCGAATAAAAAAATTGTTCGATCCGCCGATGTGTTCGACAGTCGTTATCTCCGGTGATCTCCGATATCTTCGGATCTCCTCGGTAATTAATTTTCGTACGGGTTAGAATCGACGGTGGCTTTTTCCGTGTTCGGCGTTTGTGGGTCGGCCGTTCGTTATCCGGTGGAACCGATTTGTCCCGGAGATTTAGGTGTCGATTGCTCCAAAATCGACGGAGACGCTGCGTTTCAGCCGCGTTTCACAATCCGTCCGCGGGTTGAGTTATGAAAATGGCGCGGCCGATTTTATCTGCCGGCCACAAATAAGCGAGCCCCCTTTGAGCGAGCGTTTAGGTGTGATCGAGTAGACAGCCGGGCCAACTTTATTGCCGCTAACGGTTCCGAGAGAGCTCTCTGATGCCGGTTTCTGGCCTCCCCTCTCTTCGCACACAGAGAGGCATTACGAAAGCCGCGTTCCTCGATGGATATACGTGTTCCCCTCTCGAACATAATCAACGTCACCTTCGTCCTTCGTACATCACCGACCGAAGCACAATTATGTCAGCGATGACGCGGCCGCGGGGAAAAGAAAGACGATCCGGGGGCCAGGAAACGGGAGAGGCATTAAAGTGTCAGCGGTCGGGGTTCATTTAAATCCGAAGGTATCCGTGCGCCACCGTGGGCCGCGCGCGTGCGCCACGATGATTTTAAATAGGCCCCCCTGACCGTGATTGCGAGCCGACCCCATGCTGCATCCTCGAGGATGCATTTTTCCCTGAATTTATCGCCGACCGGGGCCTCTTTGTTCGCCCCCTTTGTCCTCCGGTTCGCCTGCAGTCCGAGCAGACGCTGACTCCAGATCGAACTTCGCTCTTCAACTAATTTGCGTTTCCCTCGGCCCCTGTTGCGCCCATAAATATTCACGACAATTGTCTTTTAATAAAAATCAACCTATTTGTTCGTCGATGGAAATATCACCTGATACAAGGGCTCTCGATTTCCAAAAATCATTCCAAGTTCTATAACAGTAGAATCGGAAGCTCTTTTTTTTTAAGAGCGGTGGGGGAATCCTCTTACGGACGCCCTCCCTTATGATGTTGTTCGGGAGGGTAGTGTGAGGCTCGGCTGCACCCTCAGATCTTATTAGGGGGATTATCATTACCTTATCGTATTCTACGCCATACTCACTACACCCCCACCGCCCAGGTCCTCATTGAACCTTCTTCACCTCCATAAATGACATGTTACCCCCACTATCGAACCGCTCTTCGTATTACTTGATAGTGGGGGTGCTCTAAACTACGCCTGTTCTTTTCGGTTAAGAATCGGAAGCCCTGTAAGCCCCAGCTAACCCAGGAAGTAGAAACCCTTGTCCCCGAGGTCGGATCCTGAAAACCTTCCCAGTTCCGCATTTAGCATCGGTGCTGCTCGAAAGTGATCCATCAGCGGTTCGAACGTGTCTCCTTCGAATCTGTAAACATCCTGCCGCCGGCGATTCGTCTTTTCCATAATCGTGCGTAGTCGATGGCAGGGCTGTCGGTCGCATTTGTCCGCGGGAATCGGCCCGGGCCGAGCATCAGATAAACCAGCCTCGGGGCCAATTAGAAATCCCCGGGCCCGCACGTCGGAGCAAAGTGGAAAGACCGATTAGCGCGACTCGCTGTCAAAACATCCACTCTCAGCCGGGACACGGGAGATATATCCAACCCCCCTCCCCCCTGCGTGTCTCTTCGTCGTTGGCGGAATCGCGCGAAAGAGCGCATCCTCTTTCTCCGCCGGCGCAGCTGTTTTTCTCTGTTCAGAGAATCAGCCACCCGTGCTGCACTCCCGGCAGTCCATCACTCGGCCTCGGACGGCTGGTGCATCGCGGATGCAAGCGGGACAAGGGGGATGCGCTCTCCCCGGCGCATAATATATCGGTTTAAAAGTACCATTTATTTAAATGGCGTTTATACCCCGGCCCACCGCGGAACGAAAAACACAGGCCGCAGAACCCCTGGAAATAATAACGGGGTTAGCAGGGTCCTCGAGCAGCAGAGAAACGTCCGGCGAGAGGACGCCACGCGGATGCAATTGAATCAATCATCATCCTACAACGCTCCGCGACCATGAATTTAACCGGCCTCCGAGTGCCTCGACGCTATACCTGTCACCGCGCGGAAAAACGTCGCGAACCGCTTCCGGGATTTTTTATGGCCGCCCGTTCCGAAACTATTTTCGGCTGTTTCGGGAAATTAACGGGCCACTTCGCCGCTTGTTCTACTTTATCCCCCCGCGTGTACGCTCGCGAATTTTCTACGTAGATTTCAAACCTCCATATTTGTTGTTTGTTACGCGCGGTGGAGATCCTCGTGGATTTTTAATGCGACGTTGGACCGGGAATTTACAGAATTTATGGGACCAGTGCTGGACGTGTAGGCTTTCAAACGATTTAATTGTTCCGCGGGAGACTGGCTCTCTGTTTTTGTGGTTTTCGTTAACGATCGTTTACGGTGCTCTGAAAATGAAGTGATGGAGCAATGCAACAATTACTTGATCCACTCAATAAACGTTATTAACTTCCTTCGTAGTGTAGAACAATAATGAAGAAGCTTAACCCTCATACGTTCCTCAGGGTGAAAATTCATCCATTCAATATTTCCACACACTATAAAATTATTGATCCTTTTATATCTCCGTCGTGAGATATATTTCTTTAAAATATGTCTGTCGAATGTAAAATAAAAATGGGTGAATAGTTATCCTAGTCTCTTTAATGCAGCTATTTTTTAGGATCGTACGAGAGTAAACAAAGTGCCAGTGAAAAGGTGTTAACATGCCAACATATTGCACCAACTGATCGCGAAAGAACCTGGCCAGTCTTTCTGACTACGATCTCGTACCTCAGCATCGACCACCTCGTTTCTCTTGGCTCGCAGCGCCGAGCCAAGCCTCGGCAAGCTAATTTCAAAACAAACCAAGCGCAGGGATCGCCAAAACAGAGTCCGCCGGCGAGTCCAGGCATAAAATCTCTGTAGAAAAACGAGAACCCGAGGAACGCGGGGGTGGTGTACTCTCGAGGTTCCCGGGTTGATGTGTGGAGGCGACGAGAGGATTACGCGTTAGCTCGCGGAGGATCGTCGTGACGATATGTAAGAAGAAAAGAAAAATCGAGACGGGCGGTGGGTGTTCGTGGGGAGAGAACGGGATGGAGAGGGGAAACGGGGGGGGGGTGGGACGAAGGAATGGAAGAAGACGCTGGTACCGCAAGAATGTTGAGCCCGGAACAGCGAGGAGACACGCGGAGACACGTGTAGGTTGGAAGCAAAATATATAGGGATAGCCGAAAGCACGCGAATGTCCCGGGCACCGGGGACTGTTACTCTCATTCCAGCTCTTTCTCCCCGTTCCCTCCTTACGGTCTTCCCCCTCCCACCCCCCCCCCCGCTCCGACTCTTTTCTCTAAATCTCTCTGTCCGCGAAGTGGCTCGGTTTTCCAGCTGCGCGAGTCTCGTCAACGTGACGGCGGCGGCCACCCTCGGCGAACGTCGGCATTCCCTGGCAAAAAAGCTCGCTCCCTCGCGCACATAATGGGCCACGCTGACTCTGGGGACCGTTTTTTGGACGGGCGGCAATGCGACCGCCTCAATTTCTCTCTCGTTTCCCTCTCCCTCGTCTACTTCTTTTTTCCTTTCTTTCGCTCTCTCTCTCTCTCTCCCCGCTCGTTCGTACTCGTTCCAGTATACAGGCTGATTCACTGGCCAGTGGACCCAAAGTGCCGCCACCAAAACATCGCAGCGGGAAACGCGTTCTTTCGGCTACGGTTAAGTGTCTGTGAAAAGACCGATACCGCTTCCCCGCCATCGGGAGAAGTAGGCACAGAGAAACTTGTAAATATCGATGCTCCACTACCTGATATCCCAATTTCCACTGTAGCCAACCTTCCAATGGACCCACAATGCTACTCAAATAGTTCCATAATGGTCCCAATTTGCTCGAAAGAAAAACCGATGTCGCTTTCTACACCGACACTTATGTGTAGTCGTTTCCCACCACGATGATGACACTGGTTTCGGATCCACTACTTAGAGTGAATCATCCTGTACCTTCTTCAGCCCGGTTTCCGCCTACGAGCAAAATTCCAGGCCCCAAGCCAGCTTTGTCTTCCACGGCGTCGTCGTCGAAAGAGAAATTGGCGAGGCCCGTTGTTCCAGATCCTCGAGACGGGCTCCGTTCCGATCCTATCGGCCCGCCACTTCGACAGATTGGATGACCACTCGAAAGGGTTCCACGAGTAAATACCACGGGGATACGAGGGCACGACGTCGAACCGAACCCGCTCTCGACGACGATCTAATCGGTGCTATACCCGTGGAAAGCAACCGGACGAAAAGAGCGAGAGAGACACTTCGGTAAATTGGAGAGCAGAGTACGGGGAGAGGACAACCGAAACCAGGTTTACTTACTGCGAGGCGATAAAGCGGCACGGAATTATTTCTCGGATACGTTCGTACACCAGACGCTGATCCCGGGGGTGGAAGTGGCGCCATTTTGCTCGGCGGTCTCTGCGGACGCCGGGAAGTTTATGCGAATTTAGGGCTTTGTCGATCGATCCGGCGAAGATCGAAGGAAATTTATTTCAACAAAACCAGCACCGTGGTGTGCTTGCGTATTGTACAAATCTGAATAGTGTCAACCCGGTTCTACCATCAGTTCCTGTTGGTAGTGTTGTCCCTCGTACGCTCTTCAGAAATAGTAGCATAAAAGATTCTGTGATACTTTCTCGCCCATTTTTTCTGCACACTTTAAACTAATAAATTTTGTTTCATTTATCACGACGCATTTTAGAGAAATACGTATCACAATACAGATAAAGAGGAACCAATCATTTTATAGTATGTAAAAATAGTAAATGGGTGAATCTTCATCCTGAGGAACGTACGAGGGTTAAACAATTTTACTAATATTAGGTAATTTCACAGGTCCACAACTGACACTTGAAGAGAATGAAATAAAATTGATTGTTGGAAAGGTCCTCTCTCCATTCCTCGAATTTCATGAAGACTGTTCTACGTATGTACACGGACGTATCAGCGGTTATTTTGGGAGCCATTTCACCCCCGATTAATCGTCGGGGGTCCAGCTAATTGAACTTGTACATTTGCAAGCGGCTCAAAAGGAAGAAGGAGGCTCTAGAGCGCGGAGTTCGAAAAGGGAGGTCCGCTAATTGGCGGGTGCCAGGGTGAGGTGTCGCAGGGGAGGCGAGGGCCGCGAAAGGTCGCAAACTTAGCATCCGCTGGTGCTGTCTCGACGAAAGAAAGAGGAAGAGAAAGGGAGAGGAAAAGTCGGGGTAGTCCATCACCGGGCGGATCGTCGGTGTACCGGTCATAGCGTGAATCCCGGCCGCTCTATCACTGCTAAGAGGCGTCGGTGTCCCTCTTCTAGGGAGCTTCCTCTTGCTCGAAATCTATCTTGTCCCACGTAGCCTCTCTATCTAACTTTCACGAACTCTCCATCTCTCCTCCCTTATTCGTTGGGACACGGTCGTCTCGCACCCCCTTCGCCTTTGAAAAAAATCGGCCGCGCTGCCGGTGCTCCTTGCCGCGTATAGACGCGCGTTATACGCTCCGAGAGGACAGGCTGCTTAATGGCGACGATTACTCAACGGATCGAATGAGCCGCGGCCTCGTGCCCGACGTCGCTCGTAACGAAATACCAAAATAACGTCACCAATAAATATACCGAGTGCGGTGTAACCCGTGGCGGTTGGGAAACCGCCTCGTTCATTCTGTGCCCGTTCCCGGCGCACCTCGAACCCTGATGCCACCCCGGATGAGGGCCAGGGGGGTACCGTCTGACAAACGGCTCCAGAATTAACCGGAGACCGACTCCAAACTCGCCCGCCTTTTACGACGACACGACGACGACGGCTCGTCACCGGTCCGACGACTTCAACGATATCATGCAGACGTCGCCTGGACCTTGAACTTCCCTCATCTTTTTCAACGCGATTCGTACCGACCACGTTGCATTTTTTCAACCCCTGAAATTTACACCCTAGACCGAAGACGATTTTATTTCACAGAAGTGTAGTAAATTCGCAATGATTAGTGCAGCGACTGTGAGAATGAAATATTCAGACAGCGCTCACGGATGTGAAATCGCACACAAGTTTGAAGTTGTCGTTTGATTTTAACATGTTTTAAAAAGAACGTTATCTTTTTGTCTTAAACAAGTTAAGGGTTGTTTAATGAAGCAATTGTCTTGATAGAAGTAACATCATAGAATTGATATCAAAATTTGTTTGTAATAATATTATATGTTCAATGTTGTAAGTTATAAATAAATTTTAATTAGTAACTTCAGACGAATATATTTACTAGAGGATCTATTTAAAAATCCCTAGTGATCCTCCAATACCTCAAAAATCTCTGTCGAAGCCCATCGTGTGTCAGAGCTTTTCCACCCTCGCGTTGCAAATATAATTCTCGTCTATCAATCGGATGACAGGGTGGAAATTTGCACTGAAGATCCACAATTTTGTTTCACAAAAGTGTAGTAAATTCGCAATGATTAGTACTCAGTGCACCCTACAATAACAAAAATCTCTGTCGAAGCCCATCGTATGTCAGAGCTTTTCCACCCTTGCGTTGCAAATATAATTCTCGTCTATCAATCGGATGACAGGGTGGAAATTTGCACTGAAGATCCACAATTTTATTTCACAAAAGTGTAGTAAATTCGCAATGATTAGTACTCAGTGCACCCTACAATAACAAAAATCTCTGTCGAAGCCCATCGTACGTCAGAGCTTCTCCACCCTCGCGTTCCAAATATAATTCCCGTGTATCAATCGGATGACAGCGTGGTTTCGTCCCCGCGAGTTCCAGGCCGTCATCGCGGCCGCGGACATTAATTCAGTCATAAAGCCGTTCGCGTATAGCGAAACGAGTATGGCGAACGAGCGGGTAAGCGAGCGAGCGAGGTCCAAGCGCTTAAATAATACAAACAAGTCGCCGGTGGATATCCAACGAGGCGGCGAGTGTCGCGGAGGGATAGGCGCGAGGAACGTGGCCGCGGACGAAAGCGATAGCGCATGGTTCAACATAAATTACTCGGGGCTCTGGGTGCCCGCGGAGAAGTGAGTTATTTGCGTGTGACTGATGGAACGCGCCAGCTGACCGGGGAAAATCGAGAAAATAGAGAAAAAAGAGAGAGAGAGACCCAAGAAACGACGCGCACGCGTCCCACGACTAGTCATCCCCTATATTCCGCTGCGTCTTATCGCACCACGATAATTGTCGAATGCCTCGTTTGGCCGTCGCGTGAGCACACCGACGGCACGCGATTCTTCAAAAGATGATTGGAACCTACCGCGACTTCTCATACCAAATAGAGGGGACGAATAACGACGAGTTTCGTGGACAGGGTGACATCGCAGCGACGTCGCATTTCCAGCGTTACAGCATCGTGATGTTGCAAGTGAAAGCATCGTGGAATCTTAAAAATTTATTCATTTTATAGATTCGATCGCTGTGATACGGGCTCTGTAAAACTCGTAGAGCAAAGTCTCCCCTTTACAACAACATCATAAAATGTAGCAGGCGATTTTTTACCAGAGTTTTATTGCGGCTCAAACGGAAGGCGTGTCAGCACTCGACGCGGGATTATCTTGATTAATCGTGGCCGATTACTCGGCTTTCTCCGCGCGGAAGTTCTTTCATCAATCCATCCCTTAATGATTTTTCCGCTGCAACGAGATAATTCGCCGGGACAGGCTCCCTCTCTCTCTCTCTCTCTTTCTTTCTCTCTTCGCGAAAATCGTCCCGTTTTCGGCGAAGAAACCGCTCTCGGTCTTTCGCTCGGTGGCGCGCGAGAACGGCCGGGACCGGTTCCACGGAGTTAATGATCCCATTAATTAGTTTCGTTTCGTTAAGCGAGGCACGAAATCTTGTCGTTGCGCGAGAAGGGAATTAAGGGAAATAATTAGACAAATTAGGACAGGCGGCAGGGGTGGCTCGGCTCGCTGAGCGAATCATTTATCATTAGGATCTGCTATTAATTCCTCGTTAATTCCTCCTTTCCTCGTCAAGCAAGATAAACGAGTGGCTCCGGAGACGGTCTTCTCTCGTAACGTTGCATCGCGGCTCATCGGGGGACGGGCCCGATTCCGGCCCGACACGGGAACCTGAATGGACCGTCCCACCCCGCCGCCCACCGGTGGCGGACGGGGCTGGCCGACGCCGGGCAAAAAGAATCGCGCACGGCGAAAGAGAGATACGAGACCGATAAAACGTTGATTGCATTGAAAAAAAGGATACAATGATAAATGCCGTGGAATATAATGGAGAAAGCGGCGCGGCCCGCTGCTGCAGCGAAGACGAAGTGCGCTCCGGAGGATATAACCTAGGCGCCCATGGTAATTGGTCGATAGGAGAGCTTTGCTTCGCGATATTAAATGCATAAACTGCGCTGTGCCAAACAGAAATCGAAAGATTCTAAGTATAGGAGGTTTATTTAAATGGTTGTTGATTCATTAACGGTACATTACATAATGCAATTCGTTAAAGACTGTTGTTTTACAGTCGAATATCGGTTGTTAATAGCAGATCGATCGTCCGTTCGTAATGACGACCAGCAGCAGACGATCAGCTGTTCATCGACGATCGATTGACACCAACACATTAAAATATTTAAATAGATACCTACATAAGGGATTTATCAATCCACTCATTTTCAACAATCGACAATCTATTCATTTCCTAAATATTTCAACTTAATGAAGCTTTGCAATTTTTTGGTGAAGTTTATTTTTTGATACATTCTTTTATACGTTCGTTATACATTCACATCTCGTTCTGAATATGTCTAAAATCGTTCGCTGTTTGTTCAGTGACGAGTTCTCTGTGTCAACATTAAGGTCGAATAAAGATATACAGAAATTTACTGCCTGTGAAAAAGAGAAACTGATGACAGGGCTACCAAAAGCCATGTGTCGACACATCCGTGGATACGAAGTATCAGTTATTGATAGAACAAACAGCGCAAGGGTCCTTCGTGGAAAACCGCTTTCCTCGGCAATAATAATCGTCTTTAACAGCGAACGTTTCAAAAATACCCAGTGTTCAAGGGACGCACCAGTGACGTCGACTATCAGGCGCAGTGTCGCAGCGTCTGTTTAACAACTTCCTCCGACTTAACGCCTGGGAAGCCGTAAACTGCTGCTTCGTTTTATCGTCGGTCTATCAACTTTCGGCGAGAGGCTCGAAGAAGAAGAACAAGTAGCCCTCTGATGTCTGTCGTTAAAGCTACGATGGCTTTTTTTTCTACCGACGAGATTTCCTAACGCGTCCCCAGTGTATCAACCTTAACAAACTCACTGGGAAGCTGATCTATTTTCAGAACATTAAAAATGAAATATCAAATTTTGACAGGAGACTGGATAATTATGTAAGTCCACAGGGGTGGACAGTAATTCTTTAGAAAATAGATTAATAAGATTACAAGACAAGCTAATAAGTCCTTAAGAAATAAATCGTAGAAGGAGAGTCAGAAAAACTCTTTGTAAATTTGCGAAAAGGTTCAGCAAACTAAAGAACATAAATAAACGATCGCACTCCCCGAACTCGACGAAAATCGCATTCGGAAATTGTTCGGAGAACCAGCGATTCTCAGCGTTCAACAAGAGTGTGAATCATCATAAGCATCCGCAGCGATGACTATCATTACCCGACTGCGGAGCAACCTTCGCGAGGACACTAACTACAGTCACAAATTTATGTACGAAAACGATACACTTTGCTAACTATTCCTCGCTCGAGCAAACCCGATTCCGAAGCTGCAGCCATTCATTACTCCGATTCCCCGATCCGATGAGCAGGAGAGCGTACGCATCGAGGATCGCTCAGAGCTACCATCCGCCATTATCCTGGGACAAAAAACGGTCTCGTGAACATCGTCGAAAGCAGCCGCGGAATAATAACACAATCAGCCAGCATCGGGACCAGTCTGGCTACTCGTAATCGCGACCAAATTACAAGTTATTCGGTGTTCTGGTAACAACGACAATTACTCGGTTATCGGGCGGGATCAGTTGCCGGTCGCGTGACGGTATCATCGCGCCCTATAGTTCCTAGGGCGACACCTTGGCTCCTGTTCCAACAGTTGCCCTCGCGACTGACACGAATGCTCCAAAAACCTCGGCGAAATTTCAAGTTACACTCTACCTCAAATCATCACAAAAATCAAGCTCTTCCTAATACTCTCGATGCCTTCCTAACTCATAATCAACCCTTAAAAATTCCCCTCAGGGTTTCAAATTCATTTACCAATCCCCCTCTTTTCCACTCTCACCATCGCCTTTCCAGCGGGACCTACTGTTTATAGTGGGTTCCGAACCACCTTTTGCCAACAACACGTGAAAAACACCTCGGGCGGGTCACTTTCCGGTTTTTTACGGTTACCCATCTTAGTGCCGTTCACGTTCCACATTGTTTAACTTCGGTGATCTAACGAGAACCGGTGCTTTCAACGGGACTATGGTTCCTTCTTACAATCCTCAAACCCGATTCGATCAAACACGATCAACCCTTAAAACGCTAATCACTTGTGATTGCTTGATTGTATACATAGATTCATAATTTGATCCACATTCGACGATACAGTAGAAAAGCAGTTCTCCAACTCTATGAATGTCTCGTTCGTAAATGGCGCCACCCCTTAACCTACAACTAACCATCAGAAGTGTATAATTCCTTGATGGACTACTTAAATGCCCCAGATCGGTCCACATTCGCGAGACAGTCCCGAAACCGTCGGGAACGGTAGCGTTCATTAACGGTACCGGCCGGTTCGTTCATCCCGAAGTGACCAACGTCAGCGGCGTGTTTCCTCCTAGGGAACACGCATGGAAATCCTTAGAAGGCCATGCATGCAGTGTATCCGTCTACACTCGAGAGTCGGCGATGGTCGTTCTTTCTTTTTTCGGGAATCTCGAGAGGACCGGCAAAACATCAAGGCCTCTCGAGAGTGACCACGAGCTCTTCAGGGACGTACCGTATTACAATGGTCCTCGCGGAGAGAAGAAACAAGAGAGACGGAGAGCATCGGGCGTCCCGTGGAGAGCTACTCGAGGACCGTGTTTGAGAAGGTATAGGGGTCTCGGTTTTCTCTCGGAGCTTAAAACAAACAGCTCTCACCTGTGCCATCGATGGCATAATAACCACCTGTGCCGGTCCCCCCCCCCACCTTTGGGGGATCGGCCTCTTTCAGGCTTTTTGCCCAGTTCCGAGCTGCAAAACTTTTTTGCGATCGCCTTCCGCTTCTCTCTCGTCTTCCCTACCGGCTCTCGCGCACAGGGGCATTATACGGCGCTTATAAAGCTCCCGTGATTATCTACCTTGCGCAGTGTTTCCGTTTATATCGCTCGGTACGCAGACAGACTCGTAACAGGCTTAATGGTTATTCCCCTACGCCGCGCCAGTCCGACGAGCCTTCCTTTTTTCACCTTTTAATTGCATGCGATGCTACGGCAAGAGACCTTGGCTTGGCGGGCTGTTCGTGTCCCGCCGGTATAACTTCGGAGCGATGAATGCAACACTTAATGAAGTCATTTCGACGGTGCTTTCACGTGCGGGTTCCTGGAAACACTCCGCGCGCCGGCTAACGGATCGCACGGAATCGTGTATGTATTAATTACTCCGACTACGAAACGAAACGGAACTGAACGAAAAGGAGATACCTCTCACGAGGAACATGACAGTGTTTGCAAACTCGCTGACCGGTGTCCCGTTCAAGAATTTCTACACCGCATTTTTTACCACCTGGAGAATGCAACTGCATCGAATACAACTGCCCCTGTCTTCTATTGAAGACTCGGAGAGCAGAATTCTATCTCGAATAGGAAGACAATTTGTCTTTTTGATGAATGAGCTGGACATATTGATAATTAAATCTGGAGGATCACTAATCCTGGAAAACTGTCGAAATTTCTGCAGATGATGTTCTTTCTCATCATTCAAACTGGAGGATCACTAATCCTGGATGACTGTCGATATTACTCCAGATAAGGTTCTTTTTAATATCTAAAACTGGAGGATCACTAATCCTGGAACATTGTCGATATCGCTCCAGTTGATGTTCTTCTTAATCATTGAAACTGGAGGATCACGAATCCTGGAACATTGTCGATATTTCTCCAGTTGATGTTCTTTTAATCATTAAAACTGGAGGATCACTAAAAAAATCTATCAAAACAGTACTTCACATACGATGCTCATCTTTGAAACGTTAAATATTCTAACGTAATATGCTGAAGTGGAATATAAAGCGTCGAAACCCGTTCATTCCACATGCCATTAATTCGCAAACAGGAAATTTCGAGTTGCGATATCGTTGCAGTAAATGAGTGAGCAGTATGCAATTTTTTCGCGATTTTTTTCGAGTAATTTAGAAGTATTCATTAAGGGAACAAAGAATGCGCGAGTGTCCCGAGGTGAATAACCAAAGCTTGACGAGGATGGGTAGCATTTTAATAAAGCGGATTGTTACCTTGTAGTTAAAAGAACCAAGCCAGCCTACAGGGTGTTCCATAAGATGTGGGCGTGGTCTGGTGTTTCAGTTACGTCGATATCTTGATCGAGAATTGCAACCGCGTGCCTTGCAACCAGCGTATTTATATAGTCCGTGTGTGCTTTATATTTTAATAGTAGTATTTCCTGTCCGATCTTGCCGATTACTCGTTATCATACATATTTCATGAATGTCGATGTTAGCATCTCATTTTCAATATTACCACGATAGCATCGGAACCCGGTGGATATCTTCTTCAACATTTTATGCAACACTGTCAAGGTTGCATCGCGATGTTTGTGGATTTTTTAAAACACTTTTCACACATTGTACATTCCTGACAATTTTGGGCAGATTAAAATCTACTATTCCAGTCTCGAAAATATTTTTGTAGCTCCAAAAATTTGTACATGCATACTACAATTTTTTAATAGGTTTTACAATCTTTCTACAAGGTCCAGAATTTTTCTGCAATTTTTTGATAAATCTTAGAAGTTATTTAAAAATTTCCCAATTTTTAACAAGTTTTAAATTTATTTGTGGTTACCACAATTTTCTTTCATTGAAGTTAGACTGTGTCTTCGCAGGTTCAAACATTTTTTGTAGGCTTGCAATTTATTCGGTGGGGGCTACAATTTTTTTTCGTGAGCCCTAAATACACAGCATGTTCATTGAATAAGACGTTCTCGAGAAATTAACAAGTAATTATACGGTGGTAGGAGAGTTCGTGATCAGAAACAGCTAGGGGGTAGAATAAATATAAATATTCTCTGGTGTGTGTGTTTATGAAACGGCCTGTACAAGAAGAAGCTATCTTTTTAACGCAACGAGCAAAAGATTTACATCGTCGTGCGCCCGGTAATTACCCCGGCATTATGAACCGCTAACGATCGTAATTAGAACTGTCGTTACTTTTATTAAGTGAGCAACGACGACCGTGACGGCGATAAATCATACCATGAACGCGCATAAATTGCACACGCCGCTACGAAACGGAATAATAACACGCTGGGAACGCGCGCTATTCCCTAGTCGCCATTTCCGTGGACGGGGCGCCTCCTCTGACGATACAATCGTTCCCTAATGGAACAGGACAATCAAAAAATCGAGCAGCATCTTGAAATCGTGAGAACCTCGACACTAGAACCACCAGCACAATTATTCACCAGATTTCCATAACCTTTCATTATTATCACTCCACTTTCTCGTTTCAGGAAGATACTGTTCAACTCTCAAAACTGGAAACCGCAGACCAACTGTTCCCTTCCTAAAAGTATTCAAGCCCACGAAGAAAGCACGAAAATATTTAAAAGGTTTGCATAAAGGGTAAGATTAAAATTCACAAAGCCCATTTTGCCAATCCATCCTCGAAGGGTTGACCTGTCAAGCCCCGGACAATCGTGAGACTGGAAACTAAAAAATTTATAGCCCGCGTATCAGATAGTCGAAACGACGTGAATTCAACGAATCGTGCGCTATCTTCAAAAATTTAATTACCGGTGCCTGCAATTTCCCGTTTGATCCGGCGACGATCCCTCCGCTGATACCTTGATTCAACAGAGCCGCGGTTCATCGTTCGTTAAAAAAAAAAAAAGACATTGGATAATTATTCGCAGTGTCCGTGTCGCAATCAGTCTGGCCTAATGTTCTCCGCGGTCACGTAACACGGCAATTAACCCACGGAGTGATCGATCCCGCGGTTCATTCTCGCGAGGAACGCAGAATAGAGGTGGTGGAGGATGAAGGAGGTGAAGCAAGAGGAGGAACGCGGCTGTCCATTGATAAAATCTGTGGACGGGATGCTCGCGTCGTGCGGCCGTGTCGTCTAGAATTATCGAGCAAATACGAGAGCGGCTCCTCCGCTACCAGGGACATGCGTGCCGTGTAAACGTGCACGCGTATTCCCGATCCGAATGAGAGGAGCTCGTACGTCGAGATCCTGATGTGGCGAGACTAACCGATGCACGGCTCGTTGCCGCTGTCACCGAGGCACTATCTCACTCGTTGGCCCCGCATAAAGCTCGCCTAGCCCGCCTCGTGCTCGAGTCGAGCCAACCGCGCGCGCCTTCTGCGAGTGTCAGTGGCCCTGGCACGCGTGTGCAATGCGCACTCACTGCACGATAAAGCTCGATTCAGATGATCGATCCCGAACGCACCGAAAACTTCGGATAATATTCCTTGAAACCTTGAAAATACGTCAAGTCTGTAAATGTTGCTTTCCACAATTTTTTTGTTGTGAACTTCGGCTTGTAACGAAAATTTAAAAAATGGGTTTTGTGGATCCATATAAGTTTTATGTACATTGAAAATTTCATCGAAATTGGTCAATCGGTTCAGGAGTTGTAAACGATTAAAAATGGTGAGGATCTCGAAATATAGAATAAAAATTGTAATTTGTTGTGGATCGAGCTTAACAACCGAGTATTTATTAAACATGCTCCTCGTGCCAACAGTTATGACGCGAGTCTGTAAGAGTTGCTTTCGACAATTTTTTTGTTGTAAACTTCGGCTTGTAACGAAAATTTAAAAAATGGGGCTTATGGATCCATATAACTTCTATACACATTGAAAATTACATCTAAATTGGTCAAATGGTTCAGGAGTTGTAAACGATTAAAAATGATGAAGATCTTTAAATATAGAATAAAATAGTAATTGTAGTTTGTTGTGGATTGAGCTTAAGGTACGCACCACCCTCGCGAGACGTGTCGCGCCAACAACCGAGTATTTATTAAGCATGGCCCTCGTGCCGACAGTTATGACGCGAGTCCGCGTTTATTTGTTCGTGCGTCGCGGCGAGCAGCCGGTGATAACTATACCGTTCGCGTTCCCCGGTCGCGGGACAAGGAGAACAAGACGGAAGACGCGCTTATGACCGACCGCGGCGCGAATGGCTGCTTGGAAATCCAGCCGCGAACGTGCACACGTCCCCGAGCGGTCGTTCCGTATTGTTTTACGACGGCATTCGAACGTCATATTACTTTGATCGCCGCTTCAATCGCGCCGACCCGGCTCGCGAGAGAGCTCTACGAATCCTTCCCTCTCGACCCCGAAAGGAAATTAGCTGTCTGCCGTTGTAGCTCGACGCTGCTCGAGAAACTGTACCTCGCAGGAGATCGAGACACGATTTTCTCTAGGATCATGCTCAACATCTTCCAATTCACGTATGATGATTGCTATTTATTGCTCGTTGCTCGAGTCTCACGAATCGCCGATTCACGACCGGCATCTACCTTAACCCTCTCGTAACCCAACTTCTTTCAAAGCTATTAGGTTGTATGATTTAAATCGATCGCAAGATTTTTCACTGAACGTTGAGAAGTCGTGTGTAACGCTAAACATATCACTGCCGGATAAATGAGCAGTTGCAAATTCTTTATTACGTGATTATTCAAGTACATATACGGAAGAGGACAAAATTAAGTGGATACATATATAGAATTAATAATTTTTTTAAAGAAACAGTAATTCAAGTTGTTCGGTACAGTTTTAAAAAGTTGTCAGGTTTTGAAGGGTGTCCACTTAATCTAATTCCATTCTTAATAAAAATCACTATAAATCAATCATTCAAGATAAATTGACTTTATCCAATTTGCATGGCCCCTGAGTCAACGATCAACGTCTGAAACATTGACCTCCATATCAGCCAGCGCGTTATCGAAACTTGTCTCGATCATGGCCTCCAGCATGCCGCGTCGTTCCAGTGACCGGATGAAAGCTCTTCACCCATCGAACTGCGAACCGGTTCCGCGAAACGCAGAAACCTGGGGTCCGAAAGTAGTCCACCCTTTCGCGATCGGTAGTTTGTCATACGTCAAGGGTCCCGGTGGTACTTAGAAGGGGTTGCACCTGCCTCGACGACGTTAGAGCCCGGGCCAAAGATAAACGGGCCGCGTTAAGACTCGGGCATTAATTATCAATTCGTGCCTCGACCAGGCTTGCCGAGTCGAGTCATAAAGAAAGCCACCGTCGGAGTCGCTTTCCCTCCTCGTCGATTCAACGTCGACGGAAATTTCCCCTCGGGGACCCGGTTGCTCTCGACGAGCATTCGGCTCCGAGTCTCGTTTTCCTCGGCTCTCTGCTCCGGGGCGTTATTATTAGGGCCGCGGCCGTGGCTACAAATAATGTCGCCGGTGTTGAGTGACGCGACGCCGCGACGGGGAGAGGCACGAGGAAACGTTCAGAATGATCCGCGAGGCTTAGCGTCGCTGGCTACTGGTCTATTTAAGGGACGAGTTCTTAACAATGCGACAAGATATGCGCTGATCCGCTGACAACGCCACTTGCCGAACTGACAATCGTGGAAAGACCTGGACAATCCAATTGCATCCCTCTCAAACAAGTACACGTAGAAGAATAAGTACAAGATATTCGATCATCAATTTTTTTAACCCTTAACACTCCAGTGGTGACTCTGAGTCGTCGCTGAAAATTGCTGCACTATAATTCAAAATATCGTTTACATTATTAAATATGTTGGGATCTAACCAATTACTAAACATTTCAATATTGTATGAAGTATCCTATTAATTTCATTCATGGAAAGACCTGGACAATCCAATTGCATCCTTCTCAAACAAGGACACATAGAAGAAAAAGTACAAGTTATTCGATCATCAATTTTTTAACCCTTAACACTCCAGTGGTGACTCTGAGTCATCGGTGAAAATTGCTGTACTATAATGCAAAATATCGTTTACATTATTAAATATGTTGGGATCTAACCAATTACTAAGCATTTCAATATCGTATGAACTATCCTATTAATTTCATATCCACAAAATGAAAAAAAATCATATAGAATGGAATTATTCTTGATAGGAATACATGTTTAATTTTCGAAATAAAATAGCTCCGATTGCAAAGGGTTAATATTATAGATTCTTCAACAGCGACAAAAACTTCAATCATAAACCAACGACTCGCCCCTGATAATGTAATCTGACAATTTCGTTTGGGATTATTGTGTAAAAGCAGAGTTTCCAGCTTCTTCATGGTCCAACACAATTATTGGAACGTCTATTCATAAGCTTCCGGTAGATGAAGTATTAATGATGATTTTTCTGTATTGAAGGGATGATGGTGTAGATGAGCAATCCCTTCCAATTGCACCCAATACAAACAAGAACGAATTAAAATGGATACAAGGCTCTGGATCTTAATGCTAGTTTTTCCAAATACATATTCAAAGATTATAGAAAGGTCGCCGGTAAATAATGTCTTAGCGAGTAAAGTACTGTACCCGAAAGAGTTGCATGTAGAATAGTGCCAAAATCGTGAAATGGGTCACCACGCTTGGAAAGAGAGTTTCAGCTGACTTATGAGAAAAAGAGAAATGCGTACACGCCGCGGGGCCCCTCGCTTAGGGCAGCGCATCGAAGAAGAGGGAACTGCGCGCCCCAGGGGTGCCCCGTGTCCCGCAGCTGCGCCCCGCACGAACGCGCACCGATGCGCGCGATGTGTCACGAAATTAATTGGATGCCCGTTAAATCCGAAGGCGTTAACTTTCGCGTATACGTTTCTTTATCACCTTCGTTTATACGTTTTAATAACGCGTCGCTGCGCGCCGGCTGAAACAAGCCCCCGACCACTCGGCTATTTCTTTTCGGCTGACGTTTAATCACCGTTTTATCGGGGGGAGTGGGAGGGGGGGAATTTTCGGTGCCGCGACTAGGGCACGGAAGTTATTTAACACCCGTTGCAAAGATGGAGATGTAAGATAGTTCTTTATTTGCCGCGATCGCTTCAAGCTGTTTTTTCGCGGAATTGATGTGCCACGGAACGAGCAACTGGTAGACGCTCGCAGATTCATACCGGTGTTATTAATTGTTCTGATGCAATCGCGATTGTTTCGAGGTGTGCGCTAAACAGCGAGAAGAGTTCAACCCTCCCTTGGTATAATGGATCGTCGTGTTTCGAGCGAACTCTTGATTACAACTTTCTCGTGAACTTTTATTTGGATCGTAAGAAGATTTGAACGTTTCGATAAAGTATTTATTTGCATGTGAAAGTACGGTGGCCTATAGGAAGTACGATTTTTTTCTAGATTTCTTTAACGGTATAAAAAATCAAATCAGAGAATAAAAGACCTGTTATGTAAATCGCGTCGGTGAAAAACCACGGTACTGCCGGCGGAGAGTTAAGTGTAACTAGTCGTAGCACATTTACGCAGACTCGCCGGTTTATGGATAGGTTTTGTCATTTTTTAAGATACGTTTCTCATACTGAATTGCCTGACGAATTAAATCCATCAGAAACAAGAGTACAAGAGATGCCCAATTCATTAATGAATTACCGTCTACCTATCAATCAAGCGTTTCTTTGCGAGGCCACCAGCTAGTCCGCACCAAACAACGAAAAAATTGCAACAGCGTATAGACGTTTTTTTTTATAAAATTGCATAATTAAGAACCTGTATATTACCGTGCCGCGGTAGCAGGTTACCAGCGGATGATTAAAATCGGACAATCGGGGTCGTTTCCTTGTTATTCGTTCGCATTACGGGTACTCAGCGGGGCATTTAAGTATTCTGTTTGAGATCTTCGTCACGAATCTGACCGGCCATTACAAGGCAAGGGGATTAATAGTCTAATGAGAGCCGGACGTACGGTTAACGTAACTATTAATTCTGTAAACGCGGTTATTGAAATTCTCCGTACGAACTCTCCGTGGATTCGTAGAGGGGCAGAGGGGTGGGGTGGGGGGTGAAAGGGAGCGGTAGAACCAGGTGCCCATCCGTTTGTTAAGCACCGAGTTGGCCACACAGAGGCAGGGGCCCGGGGGCGCAAAAAGATGCGTGTGGCATCCGCGGTGGCTCATTAACCGAGCTGCCTCTAAATTGGCCTCGCGGCAGCTCCGTAGCTACTTCTTAAGCAACCCGTGGAATATTTATGCCCGCCGCGTGGCCGGGCCTGGCCCGACCCGTCGCATCGGTTTGCTTCGTTTAGCCTATCTGAAACGGAACGATACTTCTCGCACCTTCGACTTTTTCACCGGGTCGTTACCCAGGATGATAATTGCCCTCGGAAAAGCGGGCTGAAATAACTTTATCGGCCTGGTCGGTGGAGGAACACGGGGCTCGAAAAGTTCAATGGGGGCCATGAAATGGGTGCAATGATGGGGTGACCATGTGGCATAGTACGGTTAAAAGATTAGAACATGTGTGATCTGGTAATGCTCTGTGGACTGCTAGGATACGAACGTTTATCAATTTACATTTTCCTTCGTCGCATTTAGGATCCAAATGAAATTATGACGAGTCATAAAATGTAAAATTAGGATCTAGCGATCACCATTTATACTTATTTTTCCTTATATTATGTTAATACCTCATTAGTTTTCTGAAAAATATTATATTGTAAGTCATAATGTATGCTATATATATATATGTTATAATGTATGCTATATAAACCATACAAGGTTTACGGCATCAATAAATAAATAAATAAAAAACAATTATGACGAGTCATTTTTCTGTATTAGGGGGATGCAAAATAGGCTTATCGTTGACCTCACTTTCAGAAACTCTCCACCTTGCCGTTCGCATACCCCATCAAACCCTGTAGAAGTTAACTAAGACCGCCTGGACTCCGTCAGCGCCGTATCTCGACAAGATCGCTGAATTCGCGGCTTGCCTTCAAGCCTGTTGCCTCGCTATGCCTCGCAAAGGAGGCGATAACAGTTTGAATGGTGGCGTGAGTCGGTCGAAAGCGTTGTCTACCCGATCGGATGTGTTTCCTCGTTTCCCGTCGCGCAGCTCGTGGAACGTTCGTTGCGTGGACTCGCGAGAGGTTCGCTCCTCGCTCGAGGAAAAAGAGAGAAGAGGTTCGCGGGAGAAATAGAGAGGAGAGAGGAGAGAATAAAGGGGCGTGCAGGAGAGAGAGAGTGGTTTACTGCGGTCCCGGCGAATCGTAAATATCGGAGCGGAGAGCCGGCATGCGCGGGATCGGATAGGCAGAGGCATAAGTTACCATCGCCATCGTCTAAGGTAAACGTATCGGGCACGGCAACGAGATGGCGAGTGAGTTTTTCCGTCGTGGCTCGTGTTCCTGATTTACGGAGCGGTGCCAAGGCAGGTAGGTACACAAGAGGATATGTATACGTACCGGCACGGACGCGGAAGGTGCCCTCGCGCGGACCGGAGCCGAGCGGAGTGGAGCGGAGCGGAGACGACGAGCCGAGTAACGTTTAATGCGGCTTTAACGGGACACAACCGCGGGGCCGCCTTATGCTAGCCGCGACGCTATACATAATAGCTATCCCTCTTGTAAATCGGCCGGGAATCGGCTCTTAGAATCTCGATCCACAGAACCCCGCAGCCCGGACAATCTACCGATATCGCTCGTGACCGCTAACGGACCCGCGGTTATTTTCGAGACACCGGCCGGACACCGTGCCAGGCGAGATCCACGTCGATCTTGCGGGAGGATTCTCTGTGATCGATGCGCGAATACTCCTTTTCAGACTTGATTCAATGAATTTCAATTTTATTTGACTCGTTGTCCAAAGGAACAAGATCCTCAAAAAAAAAGAAAAGGGAAAAACTGTAGGGTATGCTAAATGTGCACGAAGATCTTGGTACATCTAAAACTTATCAATTCGAACAACCCACCACACAGAGATACACAATTCTCCTGTGTTCAACCCTCCTCGAAATACTATCTTACAAATTCTGAACTCCACACGTCGTACCCCGAAGAACCCTGTGTCCGAAGTAGTCGCGACTAATATCCAGCAACCTATTGCAAAGACATCGATCAATTATATCTCGTATCTCGCGCAGTATTTCTCGCGGGAAACAACCCCTATCGCTCTCTCTCTCCCGACGAAAGGTTACGGCAATGGGACAGCGTGGGAAAAATCGCGAAGGAGTGGCGCTCTATCCTATTCGTTAAGTTAGTGCACCGTGAGTTCCGCGTCGGATTGCATCGCCTCCGGCTGGAGCGAGATCGTAGCTGGTGGCTAAGCGGTCGACAGATCGGGTAACCGTTGCAACGCGTTTGTAGGTGGACGAAAAATCGGAACGAACGATACCTTCGTCGGGCTTAGCATTTGACTGTACTTTATTCCCTTGTCTTTGCGCTTCCTTCCGTAGTAAAGGATCTTTGTCCAAATAAAATTTTACTTCGATTTAGAGGAAGAGAATGAAGTGTACGTAGTATCATAGTGCAAGGGATTAAACGATTTCGAATTTGGCTGAGTATAAAACCATCTCAAGAAAGGTCTTGACATTTCTATGTTTTTTTCGAGTCCTAACATCGGGGCTTGCCACTATATTATAACTTTTTTAACCAAATGTAATCTGCGAGTGTAGATGTTATCCTATTGTTATAATGTTATTACACATATCTTTATATTTTTTTCCTGTATGTCTGTAAATTTATATCCAATGTTGTAATAAATCTTTTTTAAGATTTCCAATAAAAAAAAAAATCTGAAGAAAGAAGGGGCGGATCCGTCGGCCACCTCGACCGCTGATCCCTACAAGGTGATAACGCGGATCGTTGGTTTCCACCGATTTCTAATTACAATATTACCACGGCGGATCCTAGAGCCGACGAGTCACGTAACACGCGTACGAATGGTAAAAGATAGTAAACCGTCGGCTCCCCGAGGGGGTGAAAAAAAGTCCGACCCCACGCGAATTATCCTTCGTGTTCGCTGCGAGGAATCGTGCATTCGGATGTAATTGAGTACTATGACTAAATAACCGGCTTGGCGGTCGGGATACGCTTCCCTTCCTTCTCTTCGCTGTTGGCTACGAAGTCTCCGGATCTGTGCTCCCCTCGTCCCACTTTTCGTAGCTCGTCTCACTTCTTTACCCTTCCCCCTTGTTTGCTAAGCTACTTCGCGAAGACTCCGAAGAGGTTTTTCATCGGGGTCGCTCAAGGCGTCGGTGGAAACGATCGTAATCCGGCCCCAATTTGGCAGGAAATCGCGTGCCCGTTGCCCGCACGAAGACGCCCGGCCGGCAAAACAACGTGGAATGTTGTAATTGGCGGCAGGACGTACCACGGGGCTCTCTCCGATGTCGTCGACTGATACCCGGCTACTCCTCCCCACGGCCATTTTTCGGGACAACGTGTTATTCCGAGTTTTTGTCCAGGCCTATCGGTGCCCCGCATTTCTCCGAGGGAAGATTTTCGAACGAGATACCCGACCTCGCGCTGCTGCTGTCCTGGAAATCATTCTCTACGCCCTTTCAAGCTCTCTGATCCTCCCGGTGGTGCGCATCGAGATTCGCTTCAATTGAAATTGCTGCTATATCGAAATATTTTTCTAACCTAAAAGCATTTTCCCGTATTAATTTCACAATTTATTAATTCCCTGAAATGTCTGTAGTATAATTCGCAACACCTAACCAGCACAAGATCATGAAGTGCCTGGGAGAGAAACTTCTCCATAGAACTCCTTAAAAAATAATTAGTTTATGCCTCGGTGCGGGTTGTAACGGGAAAGATATGTCAGTGATCCGACATTCGAATAAATTGTTTAGGATCAGAATCGACGGTTGCTGGCAGGCTGATACGCCTAACGGTAATACCTTTTGCGCGCAATATCGCGTACCGGCAATGGTGTCACGGCAATTGCAGGCTCTCTCGCGACCGAAGGGGGTTAGGGCACTGCAGCTGCGGGTTATCACTGCACGAGTGCAATCTACGACGAACGGCCGAGCGGGAAAGAGGTCGTAACGACGCAGTTTCGCCAGTGACTGTCTTAATTACTGGATGCACGCGTTTCGAGCATCGGTGCGTGCACACGATCCGTGTAATGTACCGTGGAAGACCATTACACATCGAGCAGGCATCGACGATGCCTGTACAGGAAGTACATGCGTTTTGGAGATGCGATGAATATTCACGCTACGGCTTTGAACCGGGAACTCGATCGAGGCTCGAGCTGTTTCGGCCAAAAATTACACAGTTTCCAGCTAGCAGCGTGTAGTAACAGCCTTAGCAACGTGTTTAGTAACTACCGGCGATTATTTTTTCGTAAGCCAGCACGTCGAGTGTAAATTGTTCAGAGGAAGTATATCGTTCTAAATAAAATAGAATCTCGTGAGACTAAATTTATAGACATTCATGCAGATGTAATCGATCCATTCACCCAATTAAGAATGACAGAAATATACATCTAAATGCTGCTACATAAATTAAATCGGTGACACCTTCAATTTATTCAGCTCGCGTCAATAATCGTTCCTCACCGAACGATCAAACGGTTCCCCAAGCCGGAAATGGCGCCGTTTCAGCGAGGCAATCGGAATCGCAGGGAGTTGGTCAATAATTTTTAACCCCGGAATTGAGTTTGGCTGCGATGTGCACAAGCGAGCCTCCAACTAATTGATTTACCCCGCACAATTTCAGCGTGGCTCGGCACTGGCAGGGGTGTGGAATAGCAGAGGGGAGACAAGGGGGAACGTCGTTCTTGCGTTCACGGGGGATGCAGCCTCCGGTGCAGCACACATGCGGGGCACATTGCGCAAATAGGACGCGTATGCGGTTCGGATGCGATCTAGCTCGACGAGTATTGTGCAACGCGTTTAAAGGATCTTGCTGGCTAACGCGAATATCTCGTGGCAATGCTTGACAATGTCCTGCTCGTTGAAACCTTTGATCCTCTTGGATGGTCAACGCGGTAAAATGGAAATCATATTGTACAGTCATTCGTATTTAACGTTACTTTATAAAACTAACAAAAATTCATCTCTATCCGAATATTTTGCCATTCCTTTTACAACGTGTACTATGAAAAAATAATTTTTTGAATAATTTCTCACGGATGCACCTTTACAAATTCAACAATCGTAAATTAAAAATATGAAACGTGCACAATGAGGAAATAATTCCGATTTGAATTGCAGTGCTTTCACAATTTTTCTCGTTACGTAGCGAGCTTTCAATTTCCTAGAAAAATCCAAGTAGTTTTTAAAAAACAGTGTGCACATTCGCGTTAATTTTATGGATCCTCGGAGCGTAGCTGATTCACGTGGCGCCGCCCTGGTCCCCGGCATGTTTTGATACAAATTAAGCATCCGGGGCCTTGGTGATAGAGTGGCCCGAGGCGCCAGTGCCCCATCGCGGATATATATTTTCTCCGGGCGTGATTAGTTAAACGTCGTTAGGATAACGCGTGACAGCCGTCCCCGAGGACCGGCCGACGAAACCTGGAAGCGATTTATAAGTCCTCCACAGCGACGTCCTCGCCAGTTCTCGGATTGGTAAGGAGACACCCGACCGTTCCCTTCGTCATCCTCCACTTCTCTTTTTTTTTTCTTCTACAACGCTTTTTTCCTTCGAGCATCCTCCCTCTCGTCTCTCTCTTTAGCCAAGAGGAAGAGAGAGAGAGATCCGCCACCCTCGACAACCGAAATATTTCTCGACGAATCACTCGTCGTTCGAGCTCTAATTGACCGTACTCCGAACGACTCCGTAAATTAGCGTCGAATAACACGCGGCTCCCAAAGTCTGCGTACTCGGAGTGTGGAGAACGAATTCTGAACTAACGCGGAGTCTCTGGAGCATTCGTGAACAATTTTGGAATGTTCAAGAATTTGGCAATCGAAGACAACAATGATTAACCAAGATAATGTAGATATCTATTTAATTATTTTAATATGTTGGTGTCAATCGATCGTCGGTGATCAGCTGATCGTCTGCTGCTGGTCGTCATTACGAACCGACGATCGATTTGCTATTAACAACCGATATTCGACTGTAAAATAACAGTCTTTAACGAATTGCATTATGTAATGAACCGTTAATGAATAAACAACCATTTAAATAAATCTCCTATAATAATATGTTTTCACTATTACAATTTGGTATATTCAATCTCAGTTGTAGAAAGTCCCCTATTTTGAGTTCTTTCTACCAGCAAAAATATTTTTATCGAAGTCTTTAATGAGAGATTCTTCAACATTGGAGTGATAAATTCCAAAAAGAATCGCGAAGAGTATGGTCTACCTCTGGAATACGATTGCACACGCAAGGTACAAAGTCATCATTCAGGATAATTGCTATCAGCGATCCTGCGCCACGGCATTACATTTCCAATCAGTTTTCGGAAAGGGTGTTCACCGTTCTCGAGAGGCAGCAATTAATCCGTCCGACATCGGGACGCCTCTACGAAGCCCCGAATTTCGCGTAGGATCAAGGCACGGAACGGTAACCGTGGCAGCGTAGCTCGCGGAAGTAGCAAATTTCCTGCGACAGGAGACGCAGGGTGGAGCAGGACGACGCCAGCTAGTCGTCGAGGCGTTGCTGCCGATCAATCACGAGGACTCGTCGATCCAGCCCCCTTCGGTCCTTCCCGGTTTCCCTTAGGCAGGATAAATGACAGGACGAGGACGGCGACTGCGCGCGCGGAGAGACTATGTCTGCGACGACCTCTCCTGTTCTCACGTATCCTCGTTGCTCGATGTAACGAACCTCGAAACATAACACCGTCCAACGTCAAGGGAGGAGAGCCAGAGAGGCCCGGCTGTGTGGTCAATGTTTAGTTTGACAGCGAGTGTCCTGCGACTTGACCTCTTTTGTTAGTCCTGCCACCGAGAGTCCTGTCGGCAGGCTGCTGCTCTTGCTCCTCTGTCCCTCTCTCTCTTTCTCGCTCCTGGCAATCCGGGCATACAGCTTGCGGAAACATGCGTTCAGCACGTGTTGCGACACGCTTTCCAGCGGCGACACCGCCGCTTGATAGCGGGGCACAGACCTAGACCGATCCTGTTTCTCGCAATTCTCGGGATTTTCGTGTTTACCACGAACCCCGGACGAGCAAGACGCTGCCGGAGAAACAATGACTCGGTGGAATGCTATTGTTCACGGTTCTCTGGAAACGAAGATGTTCGGAGTAGTCTTACAAACTGAAAATGGCTGGCGAGAGGCTAAATTTGAAGTGGATGTCGAGAGGTTCTTGCGAAATCGAGGAGTTTTTGGAAACGAGGTTGCTCTCAGGACTCGGGATGAAGAAGATCGGCAGTGGGTTCGAACGTCGACGGAATTTTTACAGTGATCTCGTGGATACAGAATTTGGAACAGGAAAATACAGTAGAATATTCACTGTAATGGAGACTGAAGCTCATTTTAACACTAGAACTACCGGACCAGTCAAAATGACTGATGCGAATTCTTTTCGATTAGAAATATTAAAAGTATAAATATGTTTTTTTGAGAAATTTTTTTAGTGAACTTCTCTATTGAAGTACATATTTAAATATCCCCTGTACGAAATCTAAATAAATGCCATATTTTCATTATTAGAAGGCAATGTATGCCATCTGCGTTTAGTGCTAGTGTTAATTCAAACCGTAAACCATGACTGGATTGTGTGCCTTCGTACCAGAACATTTCGAGCACCCTCTTCAACGGTAGCTCACTTCGACAACTTCAATGATAACGTTTGACTTAGGGAAATATTTATTGCGAGGACCACGGGGTAGGGACACACCCTGTCGAAGCTAGCAAGTAGCAAGTAGTTTTACGGCGCCACTACATCGTTACACATTTTTTTGTCAGCCCGTTTGATAGAGACTGGCAGAATCCTGTTACACGAAAACATGACCTCCCGATCCCGAGAGCCTAAGCTGCTGGAACCGGGTGACGATAATCTGGCGCTAACCCGGTGGCGTCGGTGTCGGGTAAACATTTAACAGTCCCTCCAGAGTCCAACCCGGATACACCCGTCATCCGACACCGAACTGTACGTCGTGCTGATAATTAGGAGACGACCGCCTCTGTCCTCGCAGCACGTCGAACCTATTCGTTTGCCACAGTTTCATGAAATCTTGCCAACGTTTCTGGGCGGATGCAACCTCTTCATATTCAGACTCTCGAACCTGAACTGGTTATTCAACCCTGGCCTCTTGAAATTGGAGTTTTCTTCGGGATTGAATTACCATTCTTTCTTCTCCAGCACTGTTATAATTTTATACTGTTTATTGTTGCGCTTTTATATATTTTCATTGGTGCGAGAGCAATTTTTTAATTACCCAGAAGCTACATTTATGGTGTCAGTTTAGGCGAAAGAGGAATAGAAAGTCTTTGGGGGACGTTTCGAGAAAGGGAGTCGTCGCGCCATCGCTAGAAGCGGAATCGAGTAACTAATGTAAGAATGGGTCGCAGGGAGCCCGGGAACGATTCCAGACAACGGAAATGTCTCCCGTAAACTACTAATCACCATAAACCACCGGGATACACGTGTTACGAATTCTCGGTGTAGAGGAATCACCGCGCTTTGCCTACGCTCCACCCTGCATTTGTTGCTCTCCGGGGGAAACCTCAGACATTTACCTCCGCGTTCCTCCTCCTTCGCAGCGACCAACCCGTTCCCGTTGCCCTGTTCCGTCTTTCGTTCTCGTGCGTCGCTTGCACCACGTTAAATAGATCGTTCCGTGCACCATCGTCGAAAACTTTCACTCCCGCCATCGCTACGCGCAACCGGCGAGCGCTTAATTACGTTTCGAGAGAACTTGAGCAGTTTTCCCGGGAAATCGATAACTATGGCGAGCCTCCAACTGGACCCTTCGTCCAGAAAAACGTTCGCATTCTCAAGTAATAGCACTCCCAATTGTAGACATTTATCAGTTACAATTATTTAATCATAATTATATACAATTATTCCCAATATCATGATCCCAATTATTATATTAGTCAAAATATTCGATCGAACTTATCTAACCTCGTTAATTAACCCTTTGCACTCGGAGCTATTTTAACTGGAAAATTTAACATATCTTCCGATCTAGAATATTTCCATACCTTATGATTTTTGCAATTTTATGGATATAAAAATGGTCCATTACCTTATACAGTACCTAAATGTTTAGTAATTGATTAGATACCGATATATTTAATAATGTAAACAATATTTTGAAGGTACAGCAATTTTTAGTGGTGCCTCAGAGGCGACAGCCGAGTGCTAAGGGTTAAAGAATTATTCTGAAACAGCAACGCACGAACCAGTGAAAATCGCCACTTCTAAAACAATCCGATATTCGGAAAGCAGTTTCTTTATGATACAATCGAGCAAAAACAAAGCATCGCACCACCGTTCACCTGTCCGTATTAAATATTCCGCAACTCGGAATGTCTTCGCGATGGTTGGAATTTACGATCGGCTTCCCGGCCAGCCGAAAAAACCGATCTGCGATGGGGCTCGCGATCGATGGATCGTCGCGGCGCCGCGATCCCCGTCCCTCAGGCTTATCCTCCATAATTCCAGCTAATCTATAGCGTTGTGGTTCGCGGGCGGCGTGTAATAATTTCGAGAGACGTCCGCGCCGGATCTTTCTTTCCGCTTGCCGGCATGTATCCCCGTTTCTTTTTCTGCCGGTCGAGAGAGCCGTGTGTTGTGTCGGTGCTGGTTTTGCGGACCGGTGCACGCCAAGACACACAGAGAGAGAGAGAGACAGAGAGAGCGAGAGAGAGTCTGGTCCCACAGGCCTGGTATCACGATAATTCCGACTAATCTATCGCGGTGTCGATAGGCAATCGATTGCAGAAACGACCGGGTCCCGGAGAGGGTGAGAGGTTCTGGAACGAGAGGGATGGAGGAGCAAGGGGGGAAGGAGGAGAGAGAGGAAATCTGTTGCAACTGCAGCCGCCCCGCTGCGGAGAGTTTAGAGGAACAAACACGCCCACGAGGTAACGCATCCTCCTAAGTCGTCGACACACCGTACCCAAGGCACAAGACACCGTCTTTCGGTGGCGAGACGACGAGGAGGGTGCACGGGAGGAGACATTCGTCTCGCATTAGCATATACACGAGGAACCAGAGAATCACGGAGAGAGAGACAGAGGAGAACAGCCAAACGGAGAGAGAGAGAGAGAGAGATACTCTATCCGCTTTACGGGTGGAGCCTCTTCTCTCATGCACCTTTCTCTTCCTCTCTCTCTCCCTCTATCTCGCTAACCACGGTGAGTCCTATATCTCGTAGCTGCGAGATCGTTATTATTCGCGATTGCGAGATTCCTGCCGCTTTCACATTCACCTGCTGTGTCAATTGGTCCCCGGTCCCTTTACGAAGCCGTAAAACGTTGCGAAAATCGGACCGAGCCGGCCCACGGCCACGCTCGAGCTGTTCTTTTAATTAAACGCCTGCTCGAGGACCCGCTGCCTTTCCCGACTTATCTCTGCTGCAATTGATATCCCGACGACCCTAACTCACCCTGCTTTACGAGACTGCGTCGTAGGCTTTTATCCGGAACGGAAGTGAGAATAGTTTTAGGCCGATGTGGATTGAGGCGATTGTTTTCTAGTTTTATAATTGAACTTCTGTTTCCTACAACTAGCACAAATTGACTTGGAAACGCTTAGATACGTGTACACTTCTACACGGAATGGTGATTCGAGTGCGTGTTTCATAAACAAAATGTCACGAACATTCGTTATCTTGTAACTCGAGATCGAAAAATCCTTCGGACGACGTAAGTGCCACACGATGTTTCTTTCAATCCCCCTCGACAAACACTTCGAAGTCACAAGCCCACTTGAATGAATTTAGTACGAACGAATCAGGTTTGAGCGAGCCGAGTTTCCCACAGAAATCGAGGACCACCGTTCGAGAGGCATTCAACCGATCTCTCTCGAGCTGGTCCGTCGTCGCTATCAGAGGGTACGGTGTGAAATAGCCGGGCGGAGTCGTAAAAGCGTGTCGGTGAAGCACCGGGTACAAGAAACCCCGAAAAAAGGATGGCATCACCGGCGTGTATCTGGGGACACGCGTTGCGGCCGGAAAAATCGTCAGAAAGCTCGACGGGAAGGACTCCGTGCTATCGCGTCAATAATGTTTACACCCGACGGACAGCCGTTGACGAGATAAACGGCGCAAGCGACACGATAACTAGTCGACGGGTGCCGTTCGTTTTTTTTCTTTTTTTTTTTAATTAACACCTTTTGTACCGGAAGATAACGAGAGCCCGGGGCCCGATAAGCGAGACGCGTCTCCGCGCGTCCTTGTACGAACGACTCTGGGGCTGTTGACCACCACCACTTAACTCGATAATTCGAAAAAAAGAAGTGCACCATCCTCGGTTGGGTTCTCATGTAGGAAATGGTAGCGGAAAGGGGAACGAAAATCACTGGGTTCCAGAGGAGCCTGCAAAATCAAGTCATTTTGTAATTTACCCCTTGCACTGTAACATCGAGTCGTGACGAAAATTTCGAACGCGCTCTACTGAATATGGATATTCAAGCATTTCTTTTCGGGATGCTGGAACTTGAGAAATTCGACGAAACCGAGAAAAGAAGAGAAAATCGTTAAGAATTTCACCTGCGGTTTCGAAACGATCCTGCGATCGATATCTCTCGCGAGCCGACCAATTCGGCCAAATCGCGGAGATTTTTTTTATTAATAACACCGTATTAATCGTGCAGGGACCTTTTGCGACTGGTCGAAACGAGGCTGCGCGATCCTCTTTCTCGTTGTTGGACCTCTCTGTTGGTTCGGGGCGCGCGGTGGATATGATAAACCATCGGATAAGGATCGAGAGACGGCGGGGAGGACGAGAGACAGAGCAGAGGAGGCACAGGGTGGCACGAGGGGGAGGAACGAGAACGTAGTCGACCAAATTAAATCCTCGGACGTCGAAGCTGTAGCGGACCGTTTGCTCCGTAGGATCGGGGAGCAAAAGGATCGAGAAAAAATTTTACGAGGGTCTAACGGGTGGGTTGGGTCGGGCCGGTGTATACGAGGAGGTATATCCCGCCGCATCCGGACCCATGGACCGCGTCCGACGATGTACAACGTCCGACGGGTCCCATGGTGCACCGCGGACCTGCGAGAGGAAGGTTTCTGGCGCCGTATTGGGCACAAAGTCACCGGGAACGTTTCCTCTTTATCCGACGACCCGGCCCGCTCGATCTGTCCGTCTCTGTTCCCGCTAGTGGCCCGCGCAGACGGACCCCGAACCGGGCCCCAGTTGTTAAGGTTATATTGCCGGGCGTTAAAGCGACGCAAACGCCGCAAAAACAATACGACTTTATTGCCCGGCACTGAACGACGACCGAGGTGACGAGGGAGGGCCCCGAGAGTGGCTCCGCTCTCACTCGTTGCTATTTACAGAGGCGGTCGTTCGTCAAAAAACACGTGACACTTTTATGAACGGCCCCGCCACGGTGCCTACAGAGATCTCCCTGATGAATCTTCCTTAATCGTTTTGGAAACTCGGTCGGCTCTCGCTGCACTCGAGTAGTGATTCTTAGATAGCACTTAGAATTACCGTAATTCGAAACAATTTTTTACCTTGCTACTTTACCTTTTCTTTTGGTTGACATAGAAATTTTTCTGCAGAAAGTTTAATAGATTTATAGAGTGGATTAAACAGTCTACTGAGAGTAGACTTTGGTAGACTCCGGGTGAGCAAATTCGAATGGAGCGAATTCGGAGTCGCGATTCAAGCGAATAGGGGGTGGTAGAGAAACAAAACGAGACGATAAAAAAGCTAGAACGTCGTATCTACCGTATTACTAATGGGCACCTTAGCGAGAGGCGAGAGTTAGGTATCGGTCTCGTGTCTTCCTGCTCACGCCCACGTCCGGGCAAAGGCAGTGGTACCGCAGGCCCCCGAAATATATGAGCCGGCGGACAACGTTGGTACCTTTCGAACCGGTATACGCGGTCCCGGGCCCCGCCGTTTTTGACAACAATTTCCACTTAGTGCCTCCGCGCGACATCCGAGCCCCGACGATTCTGGCCCAGCCCGTCCCGTCACGGCTCCGATGTCCCGGATATATTTCGGTCGGAACAACGAAATTTTTTTGAAACGCCGCACAGTGCCGACTAGCCTCCCTCCTCCTCCTCCTCCACCCTCGATCCCCCAGGGCCTCTGTACGCCGGCTTTAAACGGTTACATCGTTTCCGAATCGAGACAAGATGGCCATTTGCCGGCCTCGTAGGATATATTACGGTGTCCGACGCGCGAGGGTTCGAGATTTATGGCGACGGAAAAAATCGCTGCCGGTACCGGCTATCCTGCCCGCTGATAAATACCCGCCGGTACCTGCCGATTCCGACACTATCGGATAGATAACGCTCCCGTAAGAATTATTCAGTGACAACCGACGCGACGGATTACCCGGCTTCACTTTTTTGAAAATCTCGGGGAGAAAGTGTTTTACGAGGAGCGCTCGGACAGTTTTATAAATGCACAGTGGTTAACGGTCTAGTGTGACAATTTCATGAAGAATGTTGTTATTATTAAATGTTTCCTTATGTCGATCGTATATTGTTGCTAACAAAGATTTTGATGATTTCGGCATTTCAATACGTGACTACGTTAAAATTAATATTACGAAAAATTATTTTCCAATGTACTGAGAAAGTATGTAACAGTTATTCTTCTTGTTTTAAATTCACACAGTATGATACATAATATTGATTACTAATTTACAGACGCATTTCTTATAATTTTCTTGAAAATGATCTGAAATGATCGAAAAATAGATATTGTGATAATTTGCAAATAGTGTAGAAGTAACAATTGATCGGAGCAGTGCGCCGAAATTATCAAAATCTTTGTTGATGTCATTATATATATGTTATACATTTTTCGGTGAGGTAAGACGAACATACAAATCATCCACGTGTTTCAAATTTAGAAAAACTGGTAAACCAACAGTAATAATAATTTAGGTGGCAATAAGGGCAACCTGGTGAAAGAACGTTGAACAAGGTAGAAGTTGAACAAACAAAAAGGGCCTAAGACCTAACAAGACAGATGAGGATTAGGTTAGCGGTCTAGTGTGACAATTTCACGAACAATCTCACCACTGTATATACATTTTTCGGTGAGGTAATACGAACATAAAAATCATCCACCTGTTTCAATTTTAGAAAAACTAGTAAACCAACAGTAATAATAATTTAGGTGGCAATAAGGGCAACCTGGTGAAAGAACGTTGAACAAGGTAGAAGTTGAACAAACAAAAAGGGCCTAAGAAGACAGAGGAGGTGAGTAGTCAACCTTCAGAAGGTGTCGGTCCGAGGATCAGACCTAGCCATCACCATTCACGTTCAGGCTCATTGAGGACGAGCGGTGACGGCGTGAATGGGCGGCTGTGCGCGACGAATTATGCGAGGAGCGGCCAAGATGTTTATCCTCCGAATGAATTCAGGAGCGCAGACCGAGGGGGAGTATGAGGCTGCCGAGCTGAGACGAGATGAAACCGAGCAGAGTAGAGTAGAGCTCAGGGGTGCGGCGAGACGGTGGCTAACCGTAGGGTGGCGTGAAGGTTCGTCGAAGGTGTTGACACAAGGGGAACGCCGCGGGTGGAGGCGTCGCTACAAGCCGGCCTTCATTCACACCTCCGCCTCTCTCGTTGTGATCTAGAAGAGCTTCGGCGAACTACGACGACACCTCTTGTCCAATCACCATTTACAATTTGGATGTTCGCCCGATGAGTGATCTTTATAGCTGATTTTTGAGAAAGAAAGAAATTGATTGTGTTTGTCGATCATCAAATTTTATTATAATTCTATACGCAGTACCGCGGTACGATTTTTAACAATTTAATCCGTTTCAACAGCACTTCGTCATCCTTTTTCTACGGAATACTTAATATGAAGAATGCGCCAGAGAGAATATGCATGGTCTTCCTAAAACCTCGAGGGAAAGATTGTCTCCCGGAGTGACGAATTTTCGCGAAACCTTGAATATTTTACCGCGCACAGGAAGCTCTTCTACCACACGTCTACCTTCGCAAACAAAGAAGACGTGGAAGCAAGGAAGAAAACTAAACACTATTTGCAATAAAGTTTCGGGACCTTCACGATGTTTCTATTCATTCTTCCTACAGGAAATACGACAAGAAATTATGATAAAATATCAAGACTTATTCATCTACAATTTCATCTACAAAAATAGCAATTAACGTACCACGCGGAACGTGTGGTAAGATAAGAAGCATTCCGAGAAAAGAACGAGAAAGGAATTAGCATAAACACGTAGAGTCTATTGACGAATTAACGGACGGATCAGAGCGAATGCGAAATCGTCGATACAGATCCAGTACGTCGTACCGAGTACGAAGACGAACGGTCGAGGACTCGGTCTTGGGCTCGACGTTGGTCCCATTATCGGGCATTAAGATCGTCCGGGATTCTCGATCGATAAAATTAGTCGTATTTGTATGCACATGCCGGGACGAAGGTGTGGGCCACGTAAAGGGCTGAAAGGGTGAGTAGGTGGAGCGGAATAGGACCACCCAGCCCGTGTCGGCAGCGTTAGTGTTAGCATAACGCGTGGGCGCCATTCTTTCCTCCTTATACCTCTTTACCCTCCTCTTACATCCCTTTCCGGGTCGGCATAAGTCGTGAACGTCACCGCGGCTCTGTCCACGCCGGCGACTACCAGGGCCGGCCATTTCGAAAATGGCGCCCGAGGTGAGATGTCCTTTCTTTTCCGAGCAATAAACCACGCCGGAGACGAGCAACAAGAGATCCCCGGCCTTTTGTACGGCACCGAACGCCGGAACGACTTCGCTTTCCTTTTCTCCGCACCGAGAATTCCATTACGAACGGTGTACCAAACAAATCAAGTTTGTTATGTTAATTTCCACTTCGCAGTCCCTTCGCCGATTCCGATGCTTCTCGGACTCTGCGATTTTTGGAAATTGCACCTTCGCCTGGGATCGATTCTATTGATGTTCTTTATAATTTTATAATAATATTGATTTTTTCAATGGCACGTTACAGGCATTCAAAATGAAATTGCGCTGTACTATTCGTTAATAGTACCTATATATGCTTAGTTTGGTGCTGTCCATAATTATGTGAATTTTAGATTAAGATTCTTTTCTGTCATATTATATAATACTGCATACATTTGTATAAAAGGACTTCGGTCGGTTTAAAATAAATAATAATAATAATAATAATTTTCGAAGTCGTTGGTTAATTTTGTAGCTTTGTACGAGGATTTTCCTGGTCAATTTTATTGAAGGAAAAAAATTGAATGGTGGCGAGGTACGGCAATGGATTTTTCGGGAAGGTCCTCGAGTAGCCGGCCCTGAAGGTTGGAATCCAAACGAGCCATTAGAAGTGCAGGAAGATTTCCGAGGGATCATTAATAAACGGCCAAGTCACCGTGTAACCGATCCGCCATTGTCTCACCGGATGAATGAATTAACCTCGTTCATCCGGGCGGACGATGGATTCACGGAGACACAGAGGGACAGAGAAAGATAGAGAGAAGAGAAAGAGAGACGGGAAGACAGTGTCCCCGTGAGGTACGAGCAGAGTCACGAAAGATCCGACGACGTCTACTTTTCATATCGAACTTCCTCTCGAGGAAGGAACACGCGGTACCCTTCAAAGCTCGAGAGAGCTTATGAATAATTCCAAAGGCCGCGACGAATAATCGATAACTTTGTGAAGAGACGCGCGTCAGCCTGTCTAGGAAACCAAAATTTCCCAGAATGTTATACCGTCCCATGCCAGTTTACGAAAGTTTCCGATGCTCGAGACTATTGTTTGGCCCCGCTTCGCGACTTCACCCAGATTTAAACACATCATTCAGATTTAGAATTTTTTAAACAATCTACAGATGCTCAGGTCGGGAATTTTTTAAAGAAAAATTTTGAAACTTCCTGTAGCGAGAGAATTAATATCGTTAAAAATGCAAAGACAAATGTTGTTAGATGATACTGTGGGTACGAGTGGATAAGAATATCTCCAGTGGTATAAGTCTACAAATTGTTGGTGTGTTTTTGGATTTTTAGGGGTGCGATTAATTTTGAGCGATCCTGTAGCCGTCGTTCCACAATATTTTCCATCGGAAATATTTTAACGAGAGCAGTGTCGAGTCTGGGATTATATCTGTCCGCTGAAGCGTTCCTGTATTGGATTCCGTGGGAATTACGAAAAATATCAATTAAACATAAAAGCGCGGTGCCGTGTCATCCGATAATGGCGAGATCGAACGGCCCGGGGCGTCGAATAATTGGGAGGATGGCGGCAAAAGGGAAAAAGGGGGAGCCCGGCGAAAACAATAGCGCAAATAACACAAAGCAAATTGCAGGTACAACTTATCGTACGCGGCGCGCGGATATAATTGGAGCGCTCGTTTAACGAATAGCCTTACGTGTTTTCGGTGTATTCGAACAATGCGCGTATTCTAGCTGATTAAAATCGCTATTACAGCTGACAACATCCTGCGACGACCGAATCGATTCGCAAAAACGTTATCGAACAACGGTGAATCCTTGCGAATTTGAAAAGCCATCGCGCTCTCACTATACTGCACGCGGATAAATTAATCGGAATCATATCAAAATTATTGTAAACACTAATTCCGCTGCGGAACGGGTTGATTCTATTTTTTTTCCATTTTACACCATCCGTCCGATTTAATTTTCACAACTATTAAATAGTCAGTTTAATGAATAACAAATTTGATTACTTTAATTTTCACAGACGCGGACTTTTCTTGATAATGGTTCAAAACCGAACCGAAACGTTGAAATTATAATACTGCAAAATTGCTAATTTTTGTATTTGTGATCAAACCTGTAGCGCTGATATCATACAGTGCATACACAAAATTTATGATCGTTAAAAATGGAGAATATTTACACCGTTGCGAAGATTTTCAACTTCTAAAAATAGTTTTAAAAAGCGCTAATATTGAGTATCGTTCGGTCGTCGGGAAAATCGGCATTATCCGAGCGGCTTTTTCCGAAAATGAGATCGAAGCGGCGGCGGTGCGTACAATTCCAGGATATTTCCCTGTGGAACAATTCGGCGGGGTCGGGAACGCTTTCGCACGAGGTTTCACGCGTAAACGTTCATAATGCCGGTTGCATTTGTTGAGCTGAGAAGACGCTGCGGGCGCAGCCTGTAACCGGCGAACTTTCCTCTGGCGAGCCGCTCGATCATTCGGCCGCGAGGATCAGCGGCAGGAGCAGGAGCAACCCTCTCGTTCATTTGTTTGCTCGTTGATTCGTTTGCCCTCCGGGGTTTCGTGGATTCAAAGACGGAGAATGGCGGGTCTGTGAGGCGTGCAGAGGGGAGAAAAGGGGGGAGGGAGCAGAGCAGAGCGCTGAACCGAACAGAAACGGTTCCCCAGCCCGCGATTCCAGCAGGTTCATTAGCGCTCCTGTCCTTTGATTAATGGCCGCCGGAGGATACCACTCGCCACCGGTTTTCTTACAGATCATTTCACCGTCGCCTATCTAGATGGTCGTTAAGATGATCCTCCTACGAGCCCGAGCCTTCTCCTCTTGGTCCGAGTGAAACGAGACAAACCGCGAACGCGATCGCGCCGGCCACGACGCTTCCTATTACCAGTTTACGCGAGTTATCACCTGCAACGTCGCCACGGGTACCGCTTGTCGTCAGGCCCGACGTCCACCGACCCGGTGTCGCGACATAAGCCTTTGATGTCCATTAAAGCATTTTCTCCTTTGCGCCCGGCTAATTAATGAATTCAGCCCGGACGAGACGGGACGGGGACGGTTTACACGCGCTTCGATGCGCCTCGCCACGAGCGTGTGCGAGCCTCTCTCTACACACCGTTTCATAAATGCGGCTGCCGAAGGGGCGTTGCCACCTGTCTCGCTTTTCAGTAAACGCTCGGAGCACCGAACAAGTACGGCCTTTGTTGGAGGTTTTTGCGGGAAAGTAGCAAACCATTCGTGATAAATCTTTTTGTGTCTGCAACGTTACGTTTTCATTATGATATTTTCCAATCTGTTTAAAAACCCAAAACATAAAATTAAAACCTATTCTACATTGTATTTTTCCATAACTCCGTTGACCTCGATGTTCGAACAAAAGGAACCATCATGACCGGTAAGAATGAATTCCAGACGACAGAACAACTTACTCGTCGCGCGACTAATTAACGAACTTTATTAGCCCATCGTCGTAACATGCGACGTGGGAGTCTGTTCCCGATACGAGATCCATAAAAGCCGTGTTTCAAAATTTTTCGGACCACTTTTGCCTGGACGGAGGACCAGCGTCCACGAAAAAGAAGAAGAAACGCAATAAAGTCTGATCTTCTTTCAGTAACGCGGCAATAAATAAGGGCCGCCGTAAAAGCTCGTAAAGCAGATAATATCTCGGGGAAAAAATGTTCGCCCCGAAGCTGTAACCCGCTCGAAACGACGGCGGCGTCTCTTTTCCCGCGCGCTTTTGCCGGACCAGCGATGTTTTCCCTCGCGCGGAAGGCGGCGGCTGCATTTTTTTCTCTCTCGTTCGTCCCCCTCGTCCTCTCGACCCCCCGTTCCCCGATTTATCGGAACACGGTGTCCGGAGAGCTACGAGCGTGGCTGCGACGCCGAAAATGTTCCGGCGAAATTAAATGAACAATTCGTTACGGGGACCAACAACGCTCCGCCCCCGTCGGAATGGCCCTTCTCCTCCCTGGTGACCGCGAACCCTGGATTTCGTTCGCTAACTCTATTAATTAATCCGTATTTATTCACCTCTCGAGAGGCATTTGAAAGTTTCTTAACCGATATCGGCTCGCCCCCGCGAAACGATAAATCTCGGGATTTCGGCCGACCGCCGCTGAATGCTCCAAGTTAATTGTCTGCTTCGTGCTCTCTGCGTCATGCTGCTGATACATTGCTCGTGGAATCTTGTAAAAATGATGCATTAACATTTTTGTTGGTACACGAGTGGAAATATATATATATTATATATTAGCGTAATTAACACTGGATTCTACAATGAAGTTTAAACTGGCTGAAACGTACACGTCTGTCCTACTCGAAGGTCTAACAGAGAAGAAGGAACGCTGCGATAACAATATAAACACGCCATAGCATACACACAAGAGTGGCACGCTCATAACAATATAGTAAACAACAGATGTCGCGATTACATATTCTTATAGGAGGATTCCTATATTTCCTACAATTTTTCCGAGTGATCTATTATAGCTTCACTTTAGAACATAGAGCAGCAAGGGTTAAGAGCTCTCCGATAAAGTCGAGCGGATCAGTTTACAATTTGTTTAATCATCGACACAAAGCCTGTGCTATCAGTCTCCTAAGCCCATTTCTTCGAGCACAGCCCTAATCCAGCCTGGAAACCACCCCCGTGTCGTAAATATCCGAAACGACAGATATTAGTTTCTAATACGGTAGGTATCCGTTGCACCTGCAGCGCAGCCACTGCCCCGGAAAGTATCGTTTTCCGCTAAGCTTTTGCAGACGGTAGATAAGCTGACCGTAGTGTAGTGGTTTGCGTGAATTGCCGGGAAAATTCGTGAAATCGAGTCCTTTGGCCTGGGGTCCCGGAAGACCCAGGACCGAGATACAATCTCCTGTTAACGATCGTTTAACGACGGGCCCTGCAGCGGGGCCTGGAGTGGCGCCAAGGCCCCTCGAGCCCCCGCCTCGGCGTGGCGAGCGTAACACGAGCCCCGGAAAAGTACTAATAAATTTTACCGACTCGGTATTCCGTACCATGTACTCGGAATGTTTTAAGCCGACGCGAAAAAATATTAGCAATAAATTTCGTCGGATCTCAACTAGCCCCTTGCGTTTAACCTTTCGCGCGCTCCCATTACTCCCTGCCTAAACGGGTGAAACTAATTTCTTTTTACAACCTTGTAATCGTTGTTTTTGCTGGCGAACTTTTTGTTCGATCATTCTGATGTCGAGTTATGGGCACAATTACTTTAAATAGCTTACTTCTATTAGTGAGGTTTAATTAGGGATTTTAACTGGGGCTAACGGGGTAATTATTCTTAATTCAATCAATAAAATTGTTAGTATTTACAATACAATAAAATTTAATCATAATCAAAAAGTCTCCCAAAGATTAAAACTTGTAGAACTCGTCGAGTATTGAAGCTGGTGATTTCTTATCGTTCGATTAAAATCTCCAATTTATAAATAATATTCGTTTCGAAGGAATCGGGACACGAGTTTTGACTCGACTTCCATATAAGTACGGTACTGCAAGCTGATAGTTTCGATGTGAGAAGCGGTAACAAATTAATGGAGAGTTTAAAAATAATTTACTAAGTTAATCTCGCCACTTCGAGCACTCTCACCTGAGTGATTGCCTCTTCTTAACACAGTTCGATCTGTAATATTTTAAGCTGCTCGATACCCCGGCAAATTAAAGATTTACAATCACACTTATCGCGCCACGGATTTCTTTCGTGACAGATATCAGTTTCCCGTGTCGAAATAAGTTCTCCGGGAGAGAGTAAATAATCGATTGGAGTATCACCGGGAGATTAACCGGGAACAATTGCAATCCGACAACATTGATTTCGATTCGTATCGACCGTAACACCGATCGAACGTCGATTACACCGGCGTCTTGCGTGTTAACAAGTGTACATCGCGAACAACCTCCTCATATCCGCTAATTGCCACCGTGCATCTTCGAATGGACCAATTAAAAATAAGTTATTCGACGTCCAGGACTAGATGTAATCAACCGGCGATAATCCTCGATTTACAATGCTCGCTACTCGATTAGCCGAGGCAATATATTAGCGCCGCTTACAAATTGAGAGCGCACACGGCCGACGACAAGATTTACGGACGCGTTTTTACCCCTGTTGATATAAGCCTGTCCATACACCGTTCGAAAAACGAGCTCGCCGGTTCGCCGGCTTGTCAAACAAGCGTGGGAACTTATGATTGACTGCTGCTCATTAGACACCGGGCAGACACTCGGCTAACCAATCAACCGTCGAAGCACGACGGGCCAATAAAATTGAAACGCTCCCTATAAATATTGATTTTTCCGTATTTAAGCGCGCTGGGAACACGATTGCTACTCTAAACTGATTCAAGTGATTTACTGTCACAATAGTTCATGCAGAGACTTCTTATTAGACTCCATACAAATTGCGAATCATTTAAACGGACTGTTCAAAATTAAAATTTAGATGGGAGGTTTATAAATCCTAAGGTTAATGACGAGGAGACTGTGGATCTTTATGCAACTCTGGAGAAAATTATAAATAAAAAAATGAGTGAGTGAAATACCATTAAATCTGCTAAGCATAAATACAGTGGGCATCGATCTGGGCCGTTTAGGGGTGAGTTGGAGAGGGTTGCAGTCGAAGCCGAGTTTACCTGAGTCCGTAAGTGGAAGAAGCGGAAGCCGGGGGCCGAAGTGAACCTGGAGAAAACGGTTCGGGACAGGTCCCCCAAGTATGGCGTGGCTCGTTAACGTAAGACAACCGATGCCGATAGCGATCGGCTAATCTTCGTCGAGCGAGTCGTCCGTCCAGCCTTAAGGGTGGCGTTTTTGTGCGTCGGCCGACGTGGCGCGGCTTCGTGAGCAGATTATCCGCCCCGACGGTTCCGAGAAGAGCGCATATGTCGGGACAATTAGAGGCTGGCTGGGACAGAGAGACAGAGAGGGAGAGAGCGAGAGAAAGAGAGAGAGAGAGAGAGAGCAGGCGGCTAATTCCGTGGGGTTCGATTCAGTTGACGGGCCCCGGGGCCCCGAGTGCCCCGCTCTCTCGCGTATACACTTCGACAAGGAATGAAACGTCTCGCTCGATAGCGGGCCCCGCGTAATTATCGCGGCAACTGCCCGGCTAATTATGAACCGCGCGCGTTGCGGTTCCACCGAGCCCCGGTAAAAACCCGGCTGATTGATCGGCTGACACGCCTGTGACTTCGTTAATTCGCGGTTTTAATTACACGGGAATTCCGGAGACCTTTCCGCGGCGGGTGAACCGGACGCACAGTGTGTTCAATGGACGATAAACGCGAAAAAAAAACCAAGGAGACGCCTGGTCAAGTCGAAAGAAGCATCGACGCATTTGTTACACGCGGATATGTAACCGTTTCGGGACGAGACATTCTTGAGCTGGATTTATTGAGCCTGGACTCGGATCTGTTTTCTTCAAAAAAACAAAACTGTGCTCAGACAAGCTGAACAGTCGAGAAAGAATTTTGTTAAAAAAATTTCAACAGCAATTGTAATTTTAATCGTGTATCAATTTTTAAGTTCTAACGCCATTCGTATTGATCATATTTTAGAAAATAAAGGAGTGGATTGTAAATTCGAAATTTGGTTTTTTTCATCGAAACCACCTTGATCGGACGCACTATAATCGCTTTCAGCGGTTCCTACGACAAGTACTTATTATCTACGTTATTCTGCTTCTTGTTGAATGTTGGAGATAAAGAAGGTAAAGAGGAGTGTGAATAATAAGCAATTATAAAGAGTAATTACGGTCTGTGCATGTAAATATAGGGCAAACAGGGAGCTTCAGAGGTGAACATAGCAGTTATGTTTAACGAGAGTGTACGTCCGAAGATTTTCAGATTATCTTTGCCTCTTCTTAAGCTGATAAGATCCCTTAAGACATGAGTAGTGTACACTATGATTCGAGTGCAATTAGTATTCAAATTAACGCGCACAGGCAACGTGCGTTTAATAGGATTCCAATTTATATGCTTGGGAAACCGAGGGATGTGTGCGAGCAAACAATAAACAAGAGAAAACAACATGAAGCTGTTAGTAGTGCACGAATTCATCGTTGAAAATCCACTCGGTAGTTTGGTATATATCTTGTAATCAATTGGAGTAAATATAAATTGGAAAACATCGATGATACAATTTTTAGAAAACATTGAAAACGTAGGTTTGCAAACGTCGAACGTTTTACTTTCAAGCAGCTCAAGAATTGAGTGGCTTTAAAAACAATTCAGCCACTGGTAGAAAAAAAGCAGCCAGTTCAAATTACGATTTCGTGGATAACTATAGGGACCCCGGAGGCTAATCAAGGGTTAGCAGCACTAAGCGCGAGAAATCTATTACAAAGGAGAAATAGGAGTCGAATAACCGTCTTAGAGGCGAGACCTACTCGAGACCCTGACAACCTGTACTTACCGCGAAATGGTTAAAAAGACATTAATTTTTCTGTCCACTAGGATGGCGCAAAGCTTGTCAATGGTTCCCGGTAGTCGACCACACGCACCCGAGCACCAGGAATCATTAATTCGCGCTCGTCTTCATAAATCAAGCTGTCTTAAGGCCGCGCCGGCGCGAATTACTGGCAAAACGAATGCGCTCGTTGATAGCATCGAACAAAGGGGGCTAAATCGCGTTTAAACGGCGAAATTTCCGCGCGCCGCTCCGCGCGAAAACCACGGGCCCGTGACCAAGGTAAACGTTCTAAGCGGCCGGAGTGTTTGCCCATTCACGAATTCCTCGAGCCACAGGACAAAGAACTCGACAGAGAGAAAGAGAGAAACAAGGAGACGGATCCGAGGAGTTGCACACGTGGCGACGGAGAACGCGAACGAAGGGAACCGAGGGCGGCACGAGCTGATGAATTCGTGAGCCGCCGTTGATATTTCAGTGTCAACGTCGCCGGTTTTTGTCATTTGTACCGGCAGCCTTAGGCCAGGATCGCCGTGTCCTCACCGGTGCCGAGCTAAATCCAGTTCAGGTTCTAATTGCACGACGAACGCCATTTCCGAGCAATTCTCAGCCTCGAAATATTATTAAGAATTATACGTTGCTTATTACTAGATCAAATCCTTTTATCTAGAATATTCTTTAAAAATAGATCTTCAAATATAACGGTTTTAAATTCAATAAAAATTCGACTTTCTCAAGTAACATTTAGTAAACGATAAATTATTATTTAGGAAAATAAGGTTTCCCACAGCCTTTCAATGTGCACGAACCGCAACAAAGAATGCATCGACTAATTCGGGGAGCTAGTTTTTCGTCCGAGTTTCCCAGGCCTGTTTTCTCTCAGGTACAGCGCCTTGTGTTTCGCAAAGGGATATCTGGCCACTACAAGTGTAGCACAAATTGCAGTACAAAATGTTCCAGGCTAATCTCCATTACCAGGGTCTACGCCCATTGTTTTCCAGGCAGTCCTACCCTTGAGCTTGAGTCGCTGACTTTCCATCTTCAAACTGGGACGGTTGTCGTAAGGGATGGTCGTACCGTGGCAAGCATTTTAACAGGATCGCACGATAACGTTCTTTGTACGTCACGGAAATCTTATCTGCGTTACCTGGTTGCAAGATAGCCGGGACTGTTCACTATTCGAAATGGTGTCGATAATAAAACCAGCCGAGGTTCACTGAAAAGAAGAGAGTGTCTCGTTGCTATCGGTACTAGCTCGGAGAAAATCGTTCCTGGAGACGCCTGTTCTATACTTCGTGTAGAGCGTAGATACTATCCCGACAGATCTATTAAACAAAATCGAATAGCTTGGTATTCCTTCGTTCATCTTATTCACGAAATGTATCACGTTGAACAGCTCTTAGCGTTATTAAAAATATCTATAAACATAACGAAGAAGAGGATTGTTATAAAAATATAGGAATATTCTTCAAACTTTGCTTGAACAGGGAGAAATATTTTCCCTCGACGTAGGACTTCGAAAGAGGAACAAATTTCCGAAATCACAGCTTATTGAAAAATTTCTTTGAGCTCAACAAACCAAAGAACTATTATAAAAAAAATAGATGAATATTCCTCGATATTTACTTGAACAGAGAAAAATATATTCCTTCCAAAAATCTAGGAGGTAGGACTTCGAAATAGAAACAAAAGAACTATTATAAAAAAAAGTACACGAATATACCTCGATATTTACTTGAACAGGGAAAAATATTTTCCTTCAGAAAATTGAGGAGGTAGGACTTCGAACAAGGAACAAATTGCCGAAATCACAGCTTATTGAAAAATTTCTTTGAGCTCAACAAACCAAAGAACTATTCTAAAAAAAATACACGAGTATTCCTCGATATTTACTTGAACAGGGAAAAATATATTTCTTCCAAAAATCTAGAAGGTAGTCGCTAAAAAAAATGTTTGAAATTGCCTTTGGTATATGAAACGATATAAGGGGTTGAAGAAGTCATCGACTTCTCGTTCTTCGAGTTTCCGAGATGCGCTTTCAGCAGCATCGGGTTCATTCCGTGGCAGAATTTCCGCGCAGCATAGTTCGCGGTTCGCGCTTCATCCAAGGACTCCACCCGGGGCTTAATTCTCGAAATTACAGTGGGAGCGTGTGTGCGCGCGCTGGAGCTCGTCGCAATTAGCGAGCGGAGCTCATTATGGAGATTCCCGGCGCGCCTAAAACGGCTGATAACGTCTCGTCGCGGATTGGCGAGGGACTGAGAAATTTCGAATGGCACACGCTGCCCGCATAGAACGGGCCCTGCGTGAAGGAAAAACATTCAGTTTCGTACGCAAACGACGCGCTGCGACGCGCGTGAAACGTGGGATCCACGCAGGCGGCGGCGGCGAGTGGCGGACCCTGTGCGTGTGCACGAGCTCCGGACGGGATCGCGTGTCGATCCACGCCGAGATATTTGTTACTTTACAGTTGTATCACGTTTTTCGCGTGGAAACAAAGCCATTGTTTGTAGTGCGTACACGTCACGGCCGCCTGAGCCGATCGACGCGATCGAGGATGCGGAGCGCCCGTCGAACCCAGACCTCTCCTCCTAAAACCTTCTTCTCCCCCGCGCCGTCGCCACGCACCCAGGGAAATCTGCCATTTTTACGAGCGTCGCCAAGGTGGCTCCGCGCGATTTTGTCAGTGCCTTCGGTTGCAACCCATCGAGAACACCCATTTTTCTCGATCCAAGATCTTTGAACGGTTCGGTTTCTGCTCTTGAAAATCTAGATTTCCTCGATAGATGTACTGCTTTGCGTGGCTAATCTTTGGATCGTGGCTGGTGTTTGGAATAATGAGGGAAAAAGCTCAACATGTCTTGAAAATCCAGGTGCTACGTCCCAGCAGAATTGTGCAAAATATAACGTCCCTAATGGCAAATTCTGTGATCATAGTGGTCGAAGGAGAACGACTATCGTCGTGCAAAAGCGCAAGAAAACCGGGGCGCAAGAGGGACACCAGCCGATAATCTCGCATGCGAGCATAACGATCAGTGCGGCGGTTTAACACGCGTATTTTATGAATTTTAAAGCGCGGCACAGCTGTTGTCACGCACCGATACGTGTACTCTGGATGCCTCCGTAGGTACTCGCATTTGCAGGTAGTTTGTTTGACATCGTCGCTGCTAACTGATACAACGAGGAGGAACAAGAGAGACAGAGAGAGAGAGGGAGAGAGAAAGAAAAAGAGAGGAGAAACGACGGAGATCGACGTGGCCAGGGGTGCACGCTTACGTGGCGATGGATCCGACCGAGTTTCCGAACGGAAAGGGCGTACCGGATGTTTCAGCTCGCCACTTTAGGGACATGTGGCTCGGGGACAGATAGCCATCGGTCTTGAAGCTAATTAGCGGCGCGCAGTGCGAACAACCAGTCGCCGGACTCGGCTTCGCGACGTATACGTAAACGCGTGTTGCTCGCGAGAGATGGTGAACGCCCTTCCGCACTTGTTCCCCTAAGTTTTTTGCGTCGCATTCGTCTTCCTCAGAATCGTACAATTATTTTCTCTCTTTGTGCACAGCAGAGCACTCGAACAGAGACATAAGATAACAGATAGGTTTCTGTATATTCGACCAGAAAACCCTTTTCGTTTGTGTATTGAAAAATGGGTACTCCGATGGTCTGGGAACAGTTAACGAATTGTCGAGGTTCATTTCGTTCGGTTTAAGTATCCCGAAGAAGTACTATTTCATCCAGAATGTTCATTTTCAGCATATAATTCATTTTACCGATCAGGTTCGTTCCACGTGTATTTTTAGATATTCAGCAACCCTGAATATGTCACGGTGTTCGTTTATGGATGAAAATGAGGGTACCTGGAAGGTCTGCCGACTTTCTAAAAATCGTGCAGATGTACCTAGTCCAATTTATGTGTCCCACTAGTAACAGCCGGCGATGTAAGTCGAACCAGAGTGGATCTCTAAGCCGAGGATCGACGATCGACCGTCACGAGCGATTCCGTGGCCAGATACCGGCGACGTTTCGTCGTTATTGCTCGCATAATTTCTCCGAAGCTCAGGGCGCGGTGAAATTACGACTGGACGAGAATCGAGGCCGAGCGTGCGTGCGAGGCCGCGATCCGCGGTGTGCACAAGCACACCTGTACCCGCGACATTAATCACCGGGAGCGAAGCGTATCTGTCACGGCCGAGGGAAATTCTCTTGAATAACCAAACGACCGGCAGTCTTCGGTTCAGCGTACACGACAAACCCTGGTCGGACATTTGTCGATAGCTTGCGTCTTCAATCGACAGCGACGGGAACAAACGTGTCCGCAACTGTTGAGTAGAAATTAGTCAAACTTCGGATATATGCCCATAAGCTAAATTCGGTAGAAGTGTTGCATTTTTACTATGCTGTTAGGAGTGTGCGACAAGACAATATTATGGAAGTACTACCCTCTGAAAATTAACCCTTTGCACTCGGAGCTATTTTAACTCGAAAATTAAACGTTTCTTCAGACCTACCATATTTCCATTCTCTATGATTTTTTTAAATTTGATAAATATGAAATTGATATAATACCTCATACAATACTTAAATGTGTAGTAATTGGTTAGATACCGACATATCTGATAGTGTAAACAATTATTTAAATAATAGTGCAGCAATTTTTAGTGGCGCCTCAGAGGCGCCACTCGAGTGCTAAGGGTTAATATATTCAAGGCTATATCAGAATCTACCAACAACGAAATATAACAGAGTTGTATGCATCTTCCTCGAGGAAACATCCTCTTAAAAAATTAAAAAATACAAGAAATAGAATAAGTGTTTATGCTATCAAATGAAATGAAACAAAGAGCATCGTCGCAGATTCGTCGAAGAAGCAAAGAACCGTCGAAAACGGAGCGAGTTTCTGGAGCAGTTGCATCCAGGCTCGAGTAATCGGCTCGAGTTTTCTCAGCCGTCGGAGCTTTCGTAGAGAAGTGGCCAAACGAAATTCGGTTATTGAGTTTCATGGCCACCGGAAGCCATTGTCTTTCCCGATACTCCATTCCTCTTTTCTTCGTTGTTTTTTCGTCAGCTCCGCGACAGAGGGTACACGCCGATCCCCGGAGTCCACGTAGTGGAGTTTACCGAGTAAGCACGAGTTCGGACTAATTCGAGCGTGAGTAGAGCGGAGTCGAATGCCGGAGCCACGGCGAAACGAAACGTGAAACTCGAGAAGACTATTAGAGCGAGGAGCGCGGGAAGGTGGGGCCCCCGAAAAACAAGGAAGAACCGGCGGAAGACCCTTCGGAAAACGAAGAAGACGATGCCACGGGAAGATGACGCCTCCCTGGCGCCCAGATCTGCGACATTCTGCTCCGGAGACTGCCGCCATTGCTGATCCACTATCGACCAGCTTTGAGACACTACCTCCACAGAAAGTACCGAACTTTTCCCTTCGTTCGAAGGGTCCACCTTATGTTGGGGTCGAAAATGCCAAGACATTTATCTCAATTAAATAGACTACACAATAAGTCTACCTCTTCTTTAATTATTTTAAGAGGTCAAGAGTAATATACCCCCACTCTCCAAAATCTTTCAACCCCTTCGAAATAACACAAATAAATAGAAAATGTATACCGATCGAATGACCCCCTCCTTTTCGAAGTTGCTTCAAAAAATGAACACTCTAAACTGTAAGGGGTTCGTGGCGGATGATCGCAGCGATGTCCGAACGAAGGAATTCGTTTGCAGAGGCGAGCGTGGTTCGCGCGCTGACGAGGATGATCGATAGGAAGCGTCGGCGAGAGGATAAACGCGGTTCTTCTCGCTCGGCGAGGTCCTCGAAAATTTGCCGACGGTAGTTCGTTACCGGTGGGCTATTAGCAGGCGTAACGCACGTCCTGGCAGCGTCGCAGGACTAAGTAAACCCTGGCTAACAAGGAGGCGTATCCGTCGGCCACGAATGATCTACCGATCCGTAGCCGACATTATTCCGTTCCCCGTTTCTCCTGTCAGCTTCTCCGTTCGTTCGTTCGCGGCCCCTCGAAGGTTCTTTTCTCGCTGGCGTCTCGCGCGCTCATCCCAACACGCAGAGATACCTGCACCTCCTACCTACGCCCCCGAATATTAACACTCTGATTTATGCGCGTAATTATCTCTAGTTATTTTCTGAAGAAGACCCGGACCCAGCCCGATGCCCTCTCGCAGCTTGTCTTCGTAGCTGCCGGTGCTGCTGATACGCAACAAATTAACTGTTCCTTCTTCCGTCTACCCAAACCACCCTCTTCTTCTTCTTCTGCTTCTTCCTCCTCCTCCTCTTCTTTCCCTCGTTGTCCTGCGTCCTCGACCGTCTTCCCTCGTCGTTTCACGGCAGAGAGCCCGCCTCCTATTTATAGGTGTCTCGTTCCACTTCGTAATTGCGTTCTTATTATCGGAGGACCGTTCCGCTCGCTCGCGGACGGTAGCCGCTGCTCGAAAACGGCGGATTCAGCTCGCGGTGATCATTTATCCTCGGCCAGAGACTCGCCAAACGACCTGTCGCCCCTTACGCGGGCCTACGAGAGAGAGAGAGAGCTTTCGAGCTTGCGTATTTTTGGACCGGTCGTTATTAAGCTCGGCCCACGATCTTGATAATTAGCGGGGAAAGCGGCTACGCCCGAGCGAAACTGTTTTTCTTCTTTGGCCGACCGGTTGTCCACTTACGCGGTTAACGAGTCCTCGCCGAGGTAAATTGAAGCGTTTTCGACTTTATCGCGGCCCTACGTCGCCGAGCGCGTCTCCAGATTTTGTTAGTCAAGTTGGAGAGCATATTCATCGTTCTAACAAGGTACATCTATCTGAAGAACTACTTCGAACTTCGACCTGACACTTCAGCCGTACAATTTCTACGCGTCCCACTACTCATTCGAGTGAAAGAAGAAACGAATGTTTGAAGTTGATAAAGCAGGCTCGCCCGTTAACCGTTCCAATAGCTAAACCCTCGGCGTTTTTTGCAGGAAAAACGAAGAGCTGGAGACAGGTCCAGCCCCCGGATCTCGCGGAGATAAATCGATCGTTTCGCGAGAGGATTCCTCGATGGGAATCGAGTCGATCCCCGCGTTGTCCTGGCAATTTAATTACGCCGCGGTATTTTACCGACATTTTTTCTCGGCTCGGTATCGGAACGAGACATCATGACAGAGAGAAATAAAGAATGAAAGAGGGTGGGGGAGAGAGCGAGATCGCAGGGAGAAAAAGAAGAATGCGGCACGGTGGCGTTGAAACACTCATAACAGGTGGACCGATGCCCGACCCGGAGATGCATCTTCGAGGTGGGCGGTCCCACACTCCTTAAATCAGCCCGCAGCCACCATAACATTAAGGCTGACCCTCGCGAAGCCCTCACCTCGCCCCTCGGTCTCGCCTTTATTTGTTTGCTTAGAGCGAGTAATTAGAATCCGATACAAATGGTTATTATTTATCGACGAGCGCCGACGAGGAACTTTTGCGGGGAGGCGAAGGGGGCGGCGAATGCAGAAGTAGGTAGGAGGGAACACCTTCTGATTGCCTGCCGTTATTAAACCAACCGATACCCGCTGATAAATACACGGAACGCACGGTTGAAGCTGCGCTCTCGCCACCGGCCAATATATAACGCCATGATCAAGCTGCTAACAGCTTTCCCTTCTTGATATCTTGCTGCCTGCAGATTCCTCTCGCGTGCTGTTGCGGCTACGCCGACGATCCGCAGGGTTGTTTGCCAAGGGAACCCGCAAAAAACTTCTATCAACCCTTTTCAACAAGCTCCGCCCCTCGTTGACGCTAATTTCGATGGGAAAACTTAACCATCTCCTTACATTTTTCATACATCCACACTCGTATTTTTACTTCGTAGATTACATTTACGACTGGCTCTATTAATTCAACTAGCGAATTCTATTTTATTTTATTATTTATGGACTGCGGATTTTATGCATTTGTATTAAAATCAGAAGTACATTCAATTATCTGTTAATACGATTGACGTTAAGCTGCGTGCACTCGTCACTCAACTGGAAGTATCGTCGACCGACCATAAGACTGGTCAATACAAGAGAAAGCGACCATAAGTAATAAATTGGCTGGGTAACAGCACAAAGAAGAGTATAGTCTGGAACAGACACACCTGCTTCTCGAAGCAGAAAACGTTTAACGTCGACAAGCCTACCACAATCCGCATAACAGGAATCAGATAAACACTAATGCTCTACTAAAACCTCTGCTGTTCCTCGAATTAACATATCCTCTATCATTAGCGGACCTATTTATGGTACAATCATTGCATAATTATCTCGACACCGAAATAGAGCGAATGCTTCGCACACGGTGTCTCGAGGAAATACATATATCAACCCGAGCAACATTAACTGCAGTCTATTTGTTTTATCCATCAAATTACAAGATTATTCATGACTTGAAAGAATGTTTGACCTTAGGAATGATGTAAGTGATATTTACAACAGTCTAATTTATCTAATAAGTTACAAGATTATTCATGACTTTAAAAAATTCTTCTGGAATTAATCAAATCTTCGAGTGCTCGTGTATTTACTGTATTTGCAAGTGAGATTCTTTCGCTGACATAAATAAACAGTTTAAATTCGGAATAAGAGTACATACATCTTGTTAGAGATTCGAGATGTGCTTATACAATTTAATTTTTAATCGCCAGAACAACTTGCCAAATGTCTTGTTAGATAAATTGAAAAATATGCGTTGACTGAAAGTTAATTCTCCGTCCAAGCAAGAAACACATTTACAAATTGAAAGGTTCGAACAGTCGCGTAAATTATTCGGCGCATTGAGAGGCTGATAAGAAACGGATTCTAGAAACTCGTCGGAAATCGATACAGTATTTAACCGGAGACCAGTAGCAACGCACCTGTCGGATGGACGAAAAAGGACCCGAGCAGTTCCAGGGAAAGGGGTATAATGGCGTCGGGATTGAAGAGAAGCGGCCACGTCAGAGCAGCCGTCCCGCGCGTTTCCGAGAGGACGCGCGGATCGAACAGTCGAATCTATCGCGATGCCAGACGCGTCCGTTAATAAAGTATAATGGGCACACGGCACCCCGGCGACGATGTACACCTGACCCGGCGAATACAATGGCCGTCCAACGACGTTCGGGCACCGATCACGTAGATCGCGCGCGTACGTTTGTGTGTGCGAGCCTGTGAACGGCTCTTTAATACGGGCTCGTAAACCATCCGCGAGAAAAGGGAAGGTACGCGGATTGACTACCGACCGGGGCCTATCTAGACAATACTACAAAACTGCAAGAATAATGGCGTGCCAGAAATCGCTAATTAAGCCGACAAGGTCGAGGGTCACGGTACAATTCGGGAAATTCATTTGATATCGCGTTTTATAGCAGCAGGTAATCAAGCAGAAAATGGTATTTGAGCTCTTTTAGTAATAATTGAAATCAACATATAAAATATTAAAACTCCCCTTAAACTATGTAATATTAAATTCCACGAACCTAAATATGATTCTATTCTAGTCAATAATAATAACCCAATGTCCCCCAATCGATTACAAAGAATTGTTAATATCACAGAATTATAGGCACTTTTATTTCGAGAATAAATTACTAAACAATAAGAAATTAGTCTTAACCCATCTCATCGTAATACAAATCTTGAAATATTAGGATTTTGAAATAATAAAAAATATTAGGGGTTGAATAACATTAATATTCCGAAATTCCAGTTGCCCACTAATTATTGCCATAAGTGACAATTCATTGATTCAGTCTCCACAGCAAAACCAATCGTAAAAACCATTTGTCTCCGCGGCACTCTATTAAAACAAAAAAGCGCCTCGTCGACGCGAGCATAATTTTCGAAGCTCGTCGCGATGCAAATGAGTTAACAAATATATCCGGGATGCTTTCACCCCCCTCCCCGACGCAGTTTACGTTGCAGTTGGAACGATCGAGGGACATAATGAATTTGTTTCAATTATTCAGTGGACATCTTCGCCTCGATCGACCGTGAAATACGATTTTCCGTTCGTTCAACGGGTAATCGGTCGATTTATTTATCCGAGCAAAAATTCAACGGAAAAGAGGGGGTTGGGGAACGGTGAAGAGGAGGAGGGGAGAGGGCATGCGAGTGGGAGTCACGTTGATTAGCTTCCGTGTTGATTTAATTACTGGGGGAATAATTGGAATGCCTACCGACCTGCCCCGTCCCCTTCCCCGGCGACATCGCCCCGTCGTTTGCTTCACTTTGTCTCCTGCGCCCCGTACCCCTCGCATTCTCGCGACCTGACCGTTGCATATTCATCGATGGATTAATATATACATATATATATATTCCATGTGTCGAAGGCTCCACCGGCAGCGTTACACCCCTCTGGTATCAACGACACCGAATTTTCGCATTAACAAGCCCCGGAATGATTGACGGGGTAACGAATACGACGAAGAAGACACCATCGCGCTTTTGCACTTTTTGCTAGACATACATATTACACACTGACAAAAAGTTTCGAAAACTCCGTAACACATCGCCAAACGATTGGACGAAGTAATTAATTATGACAAAAAGGAAGCAGAACGTACGCAGAGGATCAGCAATCTCTCCAGGTGTCCAACGGTCGGATCGTCGAGGCGGGGGCTCGCAAAACCGTGCGGAGCGGCGTCGAATCAATTCCACGGAAGGATGTTCCGGGCGCGCATCGCGGAAGAAACAAATTTCAGAAGACTAAAAGGACTACAAGGCCGTCGGATGCGCGGAAATAAAACAGCGAGCCGCGCGGTGCGCCGCGCCGTGGAAAAACATTTTCCCGCGGGCGTATCTCGCGGGGGGGGGAACGCGAGCGCAAACTGGTCCGCGTGATAGACGGCGCGTGTAGGACGCCTCTGCGCTGGGAGAGAGCAGACTGGAAAAAGACAACGGAGCGAAGTTCGTTGCCAATTTCCACGAAGCGCGAGTCTCTCGTTGCAAAAACGAGGCCGTGTATGGTTACGTTGGTAGCGGAGCGGTGCGGAGAGCAGTGCGGAGCTGTGCGGCCATAGGCGAGCGTATATCGCGGCGATGTTATCCGCAAACACGCGGGTTCGGCCAATTTATCCCAAGGGATGAGGCCGACGTGGCCTGGAGCCGGGTGTGGGGCAACCTTGTCCAGCGGAATGAATTCAGCACGCAGCCCCTGTGCGGTTGAGCCGCCTCCATCCCCCTTTCACAGACCGCCACCTCCAGCCACTGTGCTACATCCCTCCCTCCGAACAAACCCTTCCCTTCTCTATTCCCTTCTACGCTCTTCCTACCAAACCGCTTTCCATACCCTGCTTCCTTCCTTCCTTCCTCTACCACCTTTTCCATCGACGTTCTCCGCGAACGGCCGTTAAGGTCGGTTCAAACTGTTCGGTCGGGAAACGACGCATGCTAACAACCACCGCGATGTCGTTCGCGGCCGACACTTTTTGCACTTCATCCCCCTACACCCCCTCAACGCGACGATGATCACCCGACGCGTGTTCGTCGCGGATCATTCGATGCGTTAAACCCGAGGTGCTTCTACACTAGTATCAGCTTGGAATTAACAATAAATAAATAGTGCACAATATTACAGTGATTCACTGAAATCAATGAGAACTTCTTCAGATAAATTGCTCAGCAGTCGCATAACATTTTGGACTCTCGCAGATAGAGGATTATGACCTAGTAAAAATGTTGGAGATGTTCCAAGTGGACCAGCCGAGTGGAACAGCTTACAATATTGCGACCCCGCAAAACTTTTCACATAACGTACCATAATTTTCAAGCTTTAAAATACTTCCCATAGAAAAAGAAAGATGATCTCTAAAAAAAGATTTCGTTGTGTTTGTTCCGGCGAGGGATGATCATCGAAAGTGCACGCGTCGTTACAGGAAAGAGAAGAGCGAAGAAGGTGGCAGGGTCGGGAATCGTCGCTAAGCCACAGTTTAGAAAGACTAATTGATTCGAGCCCGGCTGGAAATCTCTGGGGGTCGGTTCGATGTCGGCCCGGGGGCGGCTCTTACACGCATAACAACGAATATCAATAGTGTGAATAATCCTTAAACTGGTCGGCTATCGGACAACTGGTGATCCGCTCCACATATTGGCGGTTTGGTGTACACCGGCCGCCTGATTGCCACGGGGGCTCTTAGATTTATTGACCTGTCAATGGTGGCGCGCGAAAACGGCGAATTTACAACGCCGCAGGTGTTAAGTTCCGCCGTGCGTGTAATAACGGCCCTGATCCCAGGCCTACGGTAAGCCACACCGTAATTATATTTCCGAACCTCTGGCCCGCCACCTTTGTCATTATCACCGGAGGCGGCGGGGCCGTAACTCAATGAGATCCGTTCCCGCCATGCACCGCGCGCGCTGTATGCGTGGAAACGATAACGGGGCGACGAGTCGCGCGCGAATCCACGATTTTTTAGCCAGGCCACGTGATTCGACCGGTAATTATTTCAAGTCGAAAGAAATTTACGAGCGATACCGTGCGCCTCGGCTCTCTGTTATCGTGACTCGCTTCGTCTCGCTCCTCTTATTTTCACCCGCGCGCGCGCGCGTGTGCCTCTCGTGACAGCGAGATACATCGCCGCGTTCGGGGCCTGCCGAAAAAAAACAGATCAAGAAAAATTAAAGATCGTAATTAGACTCACCTTGAGCCCGGTTAGGCGCGGCTCCTCCCCTGCCAGCTTCGCCAACGCCTGGTAATCCCCCTGCGCTGCCCTCACCAGCCATTCCCGCGACTTCCCGTCCAGTTGCTGATCCCCAAACCAATAATTGCCGCAATTAACGGGGGTTACTCGTTGGCGCCGGTTACCGCAACGATGCAACGAACGGACGGAAGAATTTACGGACTCAGGTAATGCAATTATATCTATTTTTTGTTACGAAACAAATTTCAACGTAGTTCCGATTTTACTATGTGTATAGTCTCGATGTTCATGTGATCTCAGAAAGCTATCGTGAGAAGTGGTTCGCACATATACTTACAGGATATTCAACTACGTATAGTGAGCACAGACAAAGTGAAATAAAACGATAATTGTTAGACACGATCCGTGTTTCGTTTACAAATGTACAAACAACTGAACTGAAATATTTTAATTATTATTATAGGATTTTCATTTGGTTCGCAACTTCACGAACACATCTTTATCACGCCAGGTGTCGCTTAGGAAAGCTTGGAACCCGTTCGCAAAATCATCAGGTACATGCTCAGCACACGTAGCCGAACACCTTGGCGCGATCACGGCTAGATCCGAGGGCCGATTGATCGTCGAAAATTTTAATTAAGATCTCGATACTCGATCGCGTGGCTTTATCCGTCCGGTGCATCGCGGGGCCGAACAATTATCTGCGATTCGAGGAGGAGCGTGTGCGCTCGGTCGCGCGATAATCACGGTCCACGGCGGAACGATGATGACGATGATGAACTTACCGAGGCAACGGAAGCGCTGTCATCCTCGTCGGCACCCTGCGGGGAAAAGAAGAAAGTCAGTCACTCAGCCGGGTCGCTCGAAAAATCAACGTGGCGCGCTACGTCACGCGCGACGTACGCCCGTGGAACGTCTTGTCGAACCAACAGAGAAAACCGGTCGTCCGCGCGAGATCGGGCCCGCTCTATATGGCCCACAACCATAACCGGAGAACTATCGCCGTCCCTTTTACCGCCGCGTGCTCGCGGCGAAGAGAGCCCCCGGGCACACGAAGGGGGAAGAAAATGCGTAAAAGCAGCGGGACGCCGCGTACCACGAACGCGCCACGGTCATCAGATTGATATACGGATCCAATAATTGATTCTCTGACGCAACACCCCGGGAGGGCTGGACCAACTTACGCAACCCCTCTCCCGACCACCACCGGACCCAGGATCTCCTCCTACGATGGGGCCTCGATTGGACGAACTTTGGCCCGGTGTTTGGCAAGGCCTCTCCGAGCTGATTCAAACTAACCTTTTGCCTCCAGACCAATGTAGACAAATTGTATTGTAGCACACTGATCTGGTACTCTCAAAATCTTGTATCTTTTATTTCGGAATTATTGCTGTGATTCCTAGAAGAACCTTCGGAAATGTTGATGATAATAGGAAATTCACCGTGAATCTTTGGGACGTCTATAAGACTCGAGCCATTTAATCCCTTCTCTTTCTTTCAGAATGGCTATTGTTAAAGACAAAGACGTCATAAGAATTGTACGAGACTGTATTGATTAAGTTTCGTTGCAACTTTGAAGCTGCACTTGAGAATTAAAATCGGGGAAAATGCAGGTAAGTGTTGATCGCAACGTGGTTTAGAAAGGTAGTCGATCGCTCACTGAAAGGAGCAATAATTCGATCGATAACTCAAACGAGTCTAATGCTGCATTCGGCCCGTTTCCGGCAGCACTCGTCCTTATCCCGTAGCTCATTTCGCGCGCTGCAGTAGGAAGAGAGACCCGGGTAGAAGTGGAAAAGAAAAAGAATCGGGCGAAGGGATGGAGGAGGTAGCGAGGAGCGGCTGATCCCAAGAACGTTAAACGACTACTCATCCCTGTTAAACTGTTTGTATTTTCACTCGTCACGGCTGCATCGTCCGTTCGAGGTGCTCACATCGACACTCGTACCCGAATCAATCGTGACTCCTCGTAAATTACTTGGAACGGGGCGAGGCGAGAGGGCCGAAGAAGGATGCGAGCATCGAATCTGGCCGAGTCATCATTAGCTGGCCCCGATATATCTCTATCGATCGACACCACCTCGCGTGTCCTTAAGTGAAATCGTGATTCCTGCGGACGAGGTCCCGCCAACTTAGATTCCTCGCGACTGCCTCGATTTCAATGCAGAAATCCTCTTTCGTCAGAATGTGAAGCGTCACATAAGGATCTTACTAAAAATTTACTAAAACTGAGTAGACTGTGGATTTAAAACAGGAGGAAAATTGTCAGATTTTACGAATTATCCTGTATCATCAGAATGTGATGCGTCACATTGCGATCTTGCTAAATTATTTACTAAAACTGAGTAAACTGTAGATTTAAGACAGGAGGAACACGTTACCAGATTTTAAGAATTTCTATTATTGTCTTGAACTTAACTTAACTTCTTGTTAAAGAAGAACACGAGGATCTACATGGTTCCTGTGTCCTGCGATCGCTGCCAACAATTTTTATTTTGCATTAAGATCCACAGTCTACTACCGAAACCTCGGAATACCACTGCAGGGTTAAAATTTGATCCACCTGGTCGGGGAACGAGAGCTTGCTGTTTTGCTGATCAGAGTTAAATGTTGCAAATATTTTCCACCCCTGATTCGAATGGATTTCCTGATGAGAACCACTGGCCCCCCGTCGCGTCAGGTGGTGCATCGAGGTACGTTCCCAGCTTTCGTGTGCTACGGCCACTCTCTCGCAGCGAGAGACGTCCGTGGCCTCGTCGGAGCGCGTCGATACACACCGACACGGGGGATAGTCTTTATTATGTGCGTCCCCGAGCGCGCGTTATCCGCCATCAGTGATTCGACAATCGTACTTTCAATAAGCGGTTGTTATTGCCTGGCCGGCTGAACAATAACCGCCGCGGACCGACCGCAAACAGATTCGGTTTTGCTCTGTTTTCGAGCGAGCCCGACGAAAGCGGATGTGCTCGGTCGCCTTCTGATCATCTGCGCCAGCTGAACGTGATGGTCACAATATTTATAACGTTGATTCCAAAGAGTTCTTAAGACCCGTTCCTCTCGAACAGCTACGATAATCGACATTGACGACAAGTGTGAGAAAAGGTTAGCCCTTTACACTGGAAGACCTCCAGATGTTTAATTGATCAAAAACTATTCCAAAAGGATTTCATAATTATCCAAACTGCACAGGGAAACTGTTCTTTGTCGATTTGTACAATAAATAGTATTGAGCATGGATCGTTACCAAAATTCTAATCGAATTACTCAATCCGAGAGATTCAATCAAACTAGAAATATGTCTACAAAGAAGTAACTACAGAAAGAGTTTAAAAAAATTGAGGAATAAAACTGTGAACGATTGTGAACATCGTATAGTTGCGAGAACGGTCTGCTGTACGATGGTTCAATCTAACAAGGTCTTGCTGATCGGACGAAATGTCAAACAAATAATTCCCATTCCATAACGATTCCGCGAGCATCTCGTCCGGTTCGCTCGCAAAAAGCCTGTCGCGAGGAGTAGTAAACACGGTGTACACGTCGCCTCGAATCTCGATAAGCGTTAACATTTGCGGAACGGTCTCGAAGGCCGTCGCATTAAAATCCTCGTGTCACCGGCGGGTTCGGTTGATGTCGAAGCGATTCGAAGCAGATGCGACACTTGTTTTCCCGTGGCTCGCCGGAGAAGTATGCAAATGGTTTGCGAATCCAGTTTCCGCGGGCGCGACGAGACCCGTGAACGAACGTGAACGGAGCCGAGAAACGTTGAAGCCGAGGCGACCATAATGGCCCGGTTATCAGATAAGCTTCTAGAAGGAGGGTAATCGTAATAGCATAGCAACGATGGCTATACTACGATCGAATCGGAGGCGGACAGATAGAGAGAGAGGGGGAGAACGAGAGAGAGAGAGAGAGAGAGAGAGAGAAAGAGAGAGAGGAAGATCGTGGAACAGAGAGTAGACGACGACGGGTCGTCCCGATCCTCATCGGCGCCTGATCCCGTCAGCGGGTCATTGTTTCGCCGTAATTAATATTTTAATTGAGATCACCGGGAATTAATTAATGCAACGGCGTCGTCGGCGAGCCCCTCGGCCCGAACTGTTCGTTCAATCGATCGTAACACGGCGCCTGTCAGAGCTGTACAGGTCGTTCCATGAATTTCGCCGAGCATCGAGACTTCACGCTGCGCGTGTACGCCCCTTCAGATATTATCTCCCAGCCGATTTCTTTTTGCTCGTCCTCGTTACTCGCACAACCGTTACGATTAGGGTCAACGGGAGTTCACGCGCCGTTGATACCTTCCGCGGGAAACTACCAATCCGTTGATTCGCGGGGGACAGGTGCAATAAACACGAAAAAGAACGAGAATTCGCACGGTACCATTCCGTTTCTATCGTAGACGTCGCGTTCGCGAATTTTCTGAATCGAATCCCCCGGCGACTCTGGAATGTTTTTTACGAAAATGGAAATACGTGAAACAAAATAGTTGACTCCGCGGAGCAAGAGGTCGCGAACTCCGAAGAAGCCAGACACGCACTTAAAACTTCCAGGCCGACATCGTTCTCGGGAGGATGATTCCCGGCGAACTTTCACCCCCTATTATCTTACCCCTTCGAACGGACTGAGAAAGAAAGACGCGGTGCTCGAGCGAGTCACGCGAAAGTTCGAGGTTGTTATTATCGAGAGCGGTGGTACGTCGATTGTTCTCTCTGCTAATTAAATTACGCGCGGTTGATCCGTGGCCGAGTGAGGGCACGCGGACACTCGAGGCTGCCGCACGTGCTGGCTCTTTTCCTGGGACAATGGACAGAACGCGTAATCGGGTTGCGTGGGTGGGAAAGCGGGCTCGTTGTTCAGGGTGGAAACGTTTTAATAAACGGACGCTACCCTCCGGAGGGGGATGTATAAATATATTCGGTTGTTGCAGCAAGGAGAGAGAAACGGAGCTGGGAACTAGGAGATGAGAGGAGCTGGGAGGGTTGGATATCGGCGAAACGGAGAAAGGAACCGTCGACGAGTTTTGGGAGAGGGGAAGGGGCCGCGGGGGCGGGAACGAAGGGGAGGCGAAACATGTTGCGGCACGAGCTGCCTCAAGAGCACCGCAGAATTAGCTTTATTATAACCTGGGGGCCATCCATACATGCCTAACAGAGCAGGAACATTCGCCGGCCAATAAGCCGAATGCTAACCAAACATTTTCGCGACTCGCCGCACCCTCGAATTTATCCGCGGCCGACGCAAAGCCATCCCCGACGATCGACGAGAGGCCAGGGTTGGAGAGGAAGGAGGATCGATTTCACGAATTAAAGCTGGATATCTATTTAATGCGGCCGTTAATGTCGGGCTAGCGCTCGACTATTAATATACCGGCTGTTTGCGGAAACCACTTAAAAGATTACCGACAGTTTAGGGGATTATCGGAGACCGTGGATTAGCCTCGCTGTGTTTGCCATCTGGCCCCGCCGATTTATCGCGCCACTTTGTCTAATAAGATTTTTTTCGCAGGAATTATCGAATTCGATCGTAATCCCAATAATTATTTCCATGTATCGCTGATTATTTCTTTATTCCGACAGTCTCATTCCTGCGATCGCTGTCTTCTCTAAAGAGCCTTACAGAAAGAGGCGAAGAAGAGGTTAAAACCAAATAAAGAATCCGTGTCTAAATTGAGCTCTCGAGCCTCGAAGCGGTACCAATAGCCTTGATAATGATCAACGATCTCCATAATCTCTACCCACTTCCTCCGTAGGCTCTCCGAGGACTGTAGATCAGGATCGTAGCCCGTTGAACGTCAAAGTTCCCGGTCGCGGCGGCGTTTCTCTAACGAGCATCGTTAAGGAAGAGGAACTTTTCCTTGGGCCGAGCACAGAGAGAACGAACGATTAGGCCCGGATTACCGGTGGCCGTTCGCGCGCGCGCGAGATCGATTATGCGACGCTGCGGATAACGTTGGCCCTGATTTATTCCCCTAATGGGCGTTCGCGCATTCATTTCGTGGCCGTGCGAGGCAATTCCACGGGGCTTCGTCGGATGGCGGGCGGCCGTACTGCCGCTGACAGGAAAACTCTCGCTGGGTGATTCAGCGTTCGGTTCGGCGACGCCTCCCAACGACCACCATAATGCCTACCTAGCTCCGCGCCCACCTACCTAACGCCATTTCCATCGGCCGCTATCGTCGGGGATCATAATCCAAGGTTTAGCTCGGTGCACGACGAAACCGCGGCCGGACCCGTTCCGCTGTTCAGAAATGAACGCGCGGAATGGCAGAAACGCCGCACTGCCCAACCAGACGACCCACCTAGGGACAACCCTTTGGCTGGACACCAAAACCAGCCTAAACACTTCTCGGTTCCATGGAGAAACTAGAAAACTGTCCCAACGATTTTTTGTATCATTTTTTTATTGGACGATTAATTGACCTTTCCTCTAAGCTAGCCTACTATGCGTCAAAGTAATTAGAATGTAATTGTTAGATTTTTTGTGACAAGATAAATATTAGTTTAGGATCGACTAAAACTCAAAAGAAAGTGTGTAATTAATTTCTAGAATTAAGGACATGAGAAACGACTATTTGCGACGGGTCTTGATGATTGAAACCGGCGAGGAACGTCGAGAAAAGACCCGGAAATTGGCAATTTGATCGAGGAAACTTTACAAGCCAATAACGGGGCGACATAGGTTCGATCGGAAGCAGTTTTTCACATTGAAATAGGGGGCGGGAGAGAGGGCGCGGGTTCGGGGTCGCGTTCGACAAGTCGAGCATCGAACGATTACACAACGCCGGAGAAATTCCCGCATAGAGACGATTATTAGCTGAGCCGGCGTTGGTCGGCGTGAGTAATTCATAACCGGCAGCTCGTATTTTCGCGGACGGCACGTCGAATTTGGTTCGGATGGAGAACATGGAGCATCGACGCTGCTGGCTTCACCCAACCCCCGGCCAACCTCCGTTGACAGGATTATATTCGTACGTACCTATCGTGTTCCTCGGTGTACCTCGGTCCCGCAATACGCGTCGCGCGATCATATTCCCGTCGACTAATAAATTTACCATGGTACTCGAGCGCACAGCCATCGTACGACTGTCGTCGGTCGATTGCCCCGCTGGCTATGTCACTGTTTCGAGGACCGTCCACAATGACAATCGACCGGATAATGGCCGGATAAAGGTCCTGCCAGCTGTAACCATCCTGCTACCATTATTCCGCCACGTGACTACTTTCCAAGATCTACGACCCTACCTTTTTTCACCCACTTCGTTTCAAACATTTGTACCTTTCAATGCATTATTTTGCAGGATATGCTAGCTGATAAAATTTTACATTATATATTTAGTTATACGAATTTGACGATTTCGATTTTCTTCCCAATTCAATAACGTGTTATTTATTATTACTATGCTAAAAATAATTATCGAAACATTACCAGAACCTGTGGAAACATTATCCCACAGTTCAAACAAACAACAAAGTAGAAGGCTTCCCAATTGAATAACGTGTTATTTATTCTTACTGTGATAAAAATAATTATGGAAACATTACCAAAATCTATGGAAACATTATCCCACAGTTCAAACAAACAACAAAGTAGAAGGCTTCCCAATTGGATAACGTGTTATTTATTATTACTATGATAAAAATAATTATAGAAACATTACCAGAAACTGTGGAAACATTCTCTCACAGTTCAAACAAGCAACATAGTAGGGTCGAAGAATGTTGAACAACACAGAAGGCGCTTGAACACGTGGGATCCCTCTCATTCACAGATCGGACCCTACTACGACCGGCAAACGCGACAGAAAAATGAAGGTCGGCACGTGGGGACGCGGCTTAAGCATCCCCCGCGCGGTTCCGTCTCCTAACGAGTTTATCGCGTCGTCTTTAACGTTATTAACACGGGCTAACGAACTGGAATTGCCGAGTCATCGTGGTCCTACGACAAACGCGGTTCCAGGTACACACACTTGTGTGGGTGTGTGTGCTGTTCGGTGGGTGTTCCTGTCGGTGTGCGTGCCGTAAGTCTATACACGCATACACATAGAGACACGGTGGTTGTAAGTGCAGGGCGAGAGAAGGGCGCTCCGACGAGACAGGTTACGTGTATAAGGTGGGATAAAGGTACGTATAGGCGCAGGCCGGGCTGTCTGTGCGGCCCTGATACCCCAGTCTCTGGGCTAATTCCGAGGTGTAATCTGCGGGTACCATCTCAATGGATTAGCATATAGATAGCGAGGTGGGCTGACCGTATATATACGCGCCTAGACCACGTCGGGGGACGCGGCCATGTCCGTTTTGGTCTCGTGTCCTCCGGACGTAAGGGGGTCAGGTGGTGCTGCAACACCCCCACGATTGCGGGGAATGAACCCCGGGAGCCTTGTGTGCACAGCACGGCCGTGGCTAATTAAGAAAACAGTGGACCAATCGCCTGACATACTATTTCCTTCGATACTATAGGCCCGCGTCGAACCGTGCCAAATGACACCCTAATGCACTCCAGTCCCACGAAAACTTTCATCTCTGTAGATACTTTCGCGCTAGAAGTATCCAGCATTCAAATCACCGGTATCTGGTTTTTAAAAAATGGTCTCGTACAATATTTTAGATAAATGTAAGAATATACGTATTCACTTTGTCTCGCAACTCGGATTGAAGATTTGGTCCAGTGAGACAACACGGAACACATTGCGGCGAGTTGTCGAAACCGCGAGGCCAAAAATGTTCGCGTGCGTAGGTCGAAGCGGTGTCTCCCCGTGTCCGAAGTGTGATCGACATGAATGGCAGTTCGCCATTGGCAGCGGCCACGTGGGGAGGAGTAGGGCTGGTACGAGGACCGAATATTTCGCTGGAGGTGATTCGGTCGCGAGGTAATTTGTGCTCACAGCGGGGCTGAGCAAACACGCGCGACGGGGGTGCCTCGAAAAATTAAATAACTCGATGACTGGTCACATTCTCCGACACGCGGCATACATAGGACCCTTATCCACACACCGAGGCTTGGAATCACCGTTCCAAGATGTCCGCGCGAGAGGAAGGGCGCCTTCGGTTGAATGACGTGGCCCTCTGTTCCCTCCGCGGAATCTTCCATTTTCTTCGTTGCGAGACTCGAGACAGAGAGAGAGAGAGAGAGAGAGAGAGAGGATTGTCGGGGCCCCGTATCCCTGGGGAACAGGGCCCCGTGGAAGCTAGGACGGGCTCCGGACATCCACGGGGCCCAGGGGTCCCAAAGGGGGGGGGGGCACATGGGGAGGCGAGCGCCGGCCTCCCGCGGACTTATGAATACAAATAGCCGCTCACTGCGCGACTCAGATCCCTGATAAGGAACACTCCTGGCTTACCGGTACCACCGTCTAGCATAAAGTACGGACTTAGGCCCTCACCGACACCGACGCACGACCGTTTAACGGAAGATTATCCCCGCGACGGACCCGCAGATTCGCATCGAACGATATCGCCGTTGTATCGGCCCCGGCGAATACCTACGGAATGCTGGACCCCGTGAAATCGAAAGAGCGATCAGTGAAAGGATCGACCCTGCTATCGGTTACCCTATGGGAACCGTGAAAGAGACGTTATTAGCTCGTCGAGGATACGCTTCTTCCGGATCGGCGATCGTTCCAATCACCTGATGGTGCTTTACGGTACCACTTGCGTCAACGCGCTGCCATTCGCGCTAAATCCTTGGGAACAACAGCCTTGTTCTCTGCATTCATGCCAAGGTATTTTCCATTTTCACAGAATTAAACCAGTGAATGAATATTATCATGTTCCAACAAATGCCGGAGTACCTGATCAAACATAAGAACATAATTCGATTCCTGGTGGTCCGTGTTCGACAGCGATCGAGCGAACGGTTCGAAGGCGGCACAGAATCGCGATGCGAAATAATTATACGATGTTCGCGGGTAATTTATAGTAAACAGGACGTACACGAACGGAACCGGATGCTTATTAATTTTCATATATTCAATTTGAGAGGTCCGTATCAACGTCCCTCTAATAGCGCTCGCTGATACTACACGTATGATCGATGGGCTAGATAAAGTATTATGAATATTCCTAGGTGTACGCGCTTGGAAAAAATATTCATGCCGTTTCGGTATTCGCGACGATCTTCCGCAACGATCTTCTCTGTGTGTCCCCTCCGTTTCTGTATCTTCGTCTTTCCCCTGTGTCTTTCTTCCTTTCTTTCTTGCTTTGTTTCTCTCCGCGGCGAGAGAGCGGCCGGGTGGAATGCATTTTACAGTGCCGATAACAAATTACGCGTCTTCATCCATGTTCTGCCTTCCAAGCAGAAAGGAATGCCATCGCTCGATCGGTCATTCCCCGGTTTCATCCGGTCGATCAGTAAGAAGATACCTACGCTCCTGCCGTGCGTTTCAGGATCGGAGACAGTATCTGGCTTTATCTGCGGCTAATGTCGTGTAAGAACTACGCCTCCCTTCGATCCACTGACAACCATTTGTTCGGCCACTCCTGGCCGAGAGGTAAGGTGACTCGAAACTTTCTAACGAATTTACAATGTGTCTCCGGGACCAGACGCAGTCGCAAAGACGCGCAATTATCAACCGTAACTGACGAGCTGACACCTCTCGATATTTTTCGCATACATGAATCGAATTCCAGTTTCATTGAATTTAACTTCAACATTCCCACGGGGTTATTTCTACAATTTTTTTAATACATTTATTTTCAAACGTGTAGAGAATACTATGCGATGTTTATTGTTCCTCTCAGTAATGAATATTTCCAAAAAACTGTTAATCCATTTATACAGTCTCTGTCAGAAAATAATATTGCACAATGTATAACTGGCACCTGCATGTAATCAAGCGCACATTCGTTTCCGATGCAACATACAGAAACCACGCGCACTAAATTAGGTATAATTACTGACGATTTAAAACGAACGGAGCGCAGCACAGCGTCGTGACGCAGTGTTATGCTAGTTAGAATTCCAGATCGGATGGCCAGGAACGGTGCCGGAACGCCACGCGTGCAACCATGCAGAAAAGTAACATTCTTACATAGTCGGTGCGATACACGGCCCGTTGAGTGCATTATAGTTCGCCCGGGTTTGTTCAGGTACGCCCGTCACGTGGATCGTCAGCAACGCGGTAAAACTTTCTGAGTCCCACGAGCAGCGGCGAGGACCACCGAGAACGAACGCGACCCGGAAGGGTGGATGCCTCGTTCGCTATCGTGACAGACGCAATCAGTTTTCGACACTCTCTGTCACTACGGGAGATGGACTCCCGCGGACGAAGGTAGCTCACGGTTGAATAGCACACGGTAATCTGATTTATTCGGTGCGCCTCACGACTCGGGGAAAAATAGATTTGCTCCACGGTGGATCCGCGGGGCTTCATTAATCCTGACAATCGCGGTATCTGACAAAGTTACGCTTTTCGCTGAATAAAAAAAAAATATAGTAGCTCCAAAAAGTTTAGTCAACGAGACTGTGTGCGACCCTCGGAAACGCATAGACCGCCTGGAGTCCGATGGGTGACCCTCCGGGAGTCTTCAACCTTGGTTGGACCCTTGGATATTCGGTACTTGAGGGTTCTCGAGGACCTTCGAGAACCTGGCAGCGTTCTAAGTCCTTTCAGTAAACTATCGATGCAGTTATCTAAGTGGCAAGAAAGCTGACTCGAGAACCATCTAATTTTCTATGAATCCTGTAAACTCAGCGAAGGCTAAAAATCAGGAGAATAACAATTAATAAATCTGAATTATTCCTAAAAGGTAGTTGGAAAGATGAGATATTGTTTCCGTGGAGCCGTGGACGCGCGTAATTATTGTTTACGTGTTCGTATTTATTTATGGAATATTCTCGCAAGGCATTTACGTTTAGGATATCTGATCCGCTCGCGGCGATGACTAAATTGCCTCTGTCTCAATAAATCCGTCGCAGCATCGTTAACGAAATTAACGATTGTTCCAGAAGCGGAACGGAACATTTTACGCGAACAAAGGTTTATACCTCGTTCTCCCTGTCGCTTCCTCCATCAGCGGACGAGAAGCTTCCAACATGAAGACATAAAGAATTCCCGCGGAAGCGAGGGCGGTCCGACACGAGTGTTAAGCAAACAAATTTAATGCGCGTGTATAACGGGCACCAATTTAAATGATAATGCCCGCGGTGTGTATGCGTCCAAGATTAACTCGTAATAGGCCGGAATAAATGTCGACGGACCTGTTAGGCGTATCTAGCACTGCTATACGGGAGAACAGTAGGTGCTAACTACTCCTGTAGACAAGCCTGTTTTATATTGATGCATCGTGTACGTACATAACAAACGCCTGAGCGAGAGAAAGACGTGGAACCGTCCGGCGCCGAAGAAAATTGGGTCGCGCATCAACGCGATCGACAATCTCTCAACGGTCTTATTATCATAACGGCAATAAATTATTGGACCGGCGCGGCGAGCCGTACCGAAGCGACCTATAATTACCGAGGACCGGTTATTAAACATCGTCCACCGTTTGATTATCATAGAACGAACTGTCACGTCGGATCTCGTTCGCCGACAAATCATCGACGAAGAGTGCCGGCACACGGGAATTCAATTTGAACGCCTTCACGCGTCGCTTAATAAACGCTTCGCGTTATACTGGGCGTGTTAAGCGGTCCCTGAAGATTTTCAAGACACTAACTGCGTGTCTCGCAACAGGTACGACAATGTCAACACCGAAACTAATTTTTCCGAGACACTGATTCGAATATTTCTAGAAAAATGCCTTGATTCATTTTTTCTATATTATAAAAATGATGCCTACCTTGTTAAGATAACAATTATTTGAACAACCGATACTTAGGGTGTCAAACCATCCCTTGTCTGTCACCCGAATCTTCGCTCGAAGCTTTTTCAGCCTCCAAAGTACGTATTCATCGATAACGTTTTGCGTGATGAAGAGAGTTTAATGAACAGCGGAAAAACCATGGCAAAGACAACGATGGCTGCGCGGTGAGGTCGAAGAGTCCTCGAACTATGAGGTAAGTTTGCCTCTGGGGGTGTCTTGTCGGTGTTGTCGCGGATGGGATCATGCAAGCTGTGTGCCCCCGTCCCCTGTTACCCCCGTCGTTCTGCCGGTGAACCTCTTTGCATATACATTCTGTAAGATTACTTTGTGCGGTTTACACCCTCGGCTCACCCTCCCGGCGCTCGTCCTTCAGCTCGGCGCGCCTCAGCCGTCGACGACCTCGCTCCTTTTGCCAGGAGGCAAACTACCCTGCAAGTTTCACCGGGGGTCCCTAATGTATGCGGAACTATACGAGAGAAATTCCAAGTTCGGCATGGCCGTGTTAGGTGCCTTTACGATGAGTATCTCTAGACCCCCTACCTCCGTCTCTCTCTCTCTCTCTTTCTCTCTCTACCTCGTCTCTTCACTTCTCTTCTCTTCAGCGCCATACGGAAAGGACGAACTACCGACAAGACTCGGCCGTGGAAGAGGCGAACACGCGTGATCCTAATTAGAACGCGTCCTAGAGGTGTCGAAGTAAAAGCGGGTTTCTTGTTAGGCGTATCGCGAGACGCCCCACGGCGTTTCCCCGAGCATTATAAGCGATTTTCCGGGCCGGATTTGACGAAAAATCAGGGAAGTACTTGAACTCGTTAGCAAAATTAAGGAAATTTGGTGCACACAGTCGTTGAAGAGATCAAATTGATGTAGACATTTAATAGCACGTTGTGTGATAAGATTCTCCAAGATAATGAATTCTGGTAATGTTTTTATGAGTTCGCTGAGAGTTTGATTACCAAATCGTGTAGACCGTTGTAGTATTAATAAGAGTTCGGAAGAACAGGTAGTTCCCACAGAGTTTTCGGAGCAGCGTGAACCTCGGTCCTTGAAATTTTTCGGTAGATATTGGTATGTGAGAGACTGCCTCCGTGGAAACGGGGAATGCACGCACGATTACGAAAATTTCTCACGAGGATACAGCTCTTAATAGTATTCTTTGCCACCCACATCTCCGGCGTATTTACATAAAAACGAGCGAGGTCCGTAGCGCCGAAGCGCGATGACTACGAATAACCACATTAACTTCCTGGCATCGTTTTAATATTTCCTTTCGTTAACTCGGCAGGGGGACCGAAACTGTCTTACAATGATTATCGTGGGGAAAATCCTGCGAATTATCCGGACCTTGTTGGAACCTGGCCATTTCAATTCCAGTCTTTCAATTATCCTTGTTCCTCCAACCCCATTTCATATAAAACATAACGAGTCATTTTCACTCTTTATCTTAAAATTATTTAATAGATTCTTCAATAACTACGCCCTATTTAGAAGTAGCTGCTTTTAGTAACAATTCCGAAAGGAACGAATAAATCACCTAGAATGAGATTGTATGGTTAGCTTATCAGCCTGCAGATAATAATTCTTTTCTGTTTGTGTCTATGGGGTGCACAGACACTGCTGAAAATTCTCAGATTTTAATGTGAAACCAAAGGCTGTCGTCGACTGTTTGTCAAACCGTGGGTACTTCTCGGATCACGATTCCCAAGTGGCCCCCTCCTAATTGTCATCGTCACGGTGACGCGATCGTCGATCGACACGTAGCCGCGGCGTGCATTCAATGACCCATAACGAGCGGTTCGACGAAAGCACGCCGGAAAAATTACGTGAAACGTGTTGACGCCGGCGAACGGCGCGGCACGCGACACCGTGTTAGACGAACGGGTCATTTCGGATGCGAGGGGCGGATTCCCGTGGCCACGGTGCATGATAATTACCGGTAAAGAAACCTAAGGGCCCCACCCACCGGCTCCCTGGAGATTACAGGATGTCCGGAGGCGAGAGGATCTCCTCGGGCCCGCGGAACCCTATCCGCGGCTGATCAAAATTAACCAGAGATCCCGTCGAATTCGGACTTGAAAGAGGAACCGCCGCAAATAGACGCCGACACGGGAATAATAAATAATTACCGAGGAACCACGCGCCACCCAACGTGACGAAACATACCTCTCGTGTTTCCGGCGAGTTTTATATTTACCGTGCGTTCAGTGATTTTGGGGATTATCTCTGACACTGATGAGAAGTTTCTTGAACCCTTGGATCACCGGGTGGGAGTCTCAAAGGGTGCAAGAATTTTTAGTGCTTATGAATAATGGACATGTTTTTTATATTTTATATCTAAAATGTCTGACCTCTTTTACAAGGGCATATTATTGACGATGCCTGGGATATTCACAAAATATTAAAAAATTTTTAAGTACTTCTTCCAGGACTCGTATCATAAAAGCCCTTATAGTCTCCCTTCTCTACAGAAATGTAAAGAGACGTTAGAGACACATTCTGCACGGTGATATTCTGTAGACTGTAGAGAGAAATTAGAGAGCCATTTCTACAGTAATGCAGAGAGAGTAGTCTCTCTGTTGTTCCTCTTAATGTTCTTCCTAAGATAGTAGTGTAATGTCGTTTGCCAGCACTTAAATTAAATGATGATTTTCATATTCCGAGTCGAAACATTAGCAGCCCCTCGAAGGGTTGGACCTTTTTAGTAAAGGTATAAATATGACTGAACTTGAAAAAATCCAAGAGAAAATGTGTTCCTTCTTACAGAACAGCACGAGCCTCGGTAGAAAGTCCCACACAGCCTGGCCGATGATTTACGCAAGCTCACGGAAGTGTTAATGACTTTCATATCACGCGTCACATTAAAACGGTCAATCTCTGTAGAATTACGATCAAGAAATTGCCCAATAAAAATGTCTCATCTCGAATCCATAAATCATCGTGCCCGAGGATGATGAGCTCGTATATCATCAATTTCGCAGATGCAGTCCACAGTTAAGGTAATTAAAATTAAGTGAAAAAAATAAAGGTCGCGGCATTTCCATTATGGAGGTTCAGAATTTGTTCGGCAGCGAGCAGCTTGAAAGAGGGTTCGAAGGAAGGAAAGTGAAGGGCGCTCCTTCCTTCCGATTCCTGCGTAGGGTTACACGTGGCGGGTCCTTTTAATGGTTCGGCACGATAAACATATCGAAATTATGATGGAGGATCGGCGGCTTAAAGGACGAGCGGTGCCGGCGCGGGCTTTTGCGGCGAAAAGGATCCCGTCTCCCTATCGTTCTCTCTCTCTCTCTTTCTCTGGATCTTTCTCTCCACCCGCTGCCTCCTCCACTTTTAATTTTCAGGCGCGGCTAATTATGATTTACGGCAACATCGGCGCAACATCCTGATCGGTACGCGAGATACCGCCCGCAGGATATTCAAATGCGATGAATATTGCTCGCCGCGATAAAACGGCGCACGAACAACGACAACGGACGACGGCTCAGAGGAGAGAACGAGAAACAAGGGGCCGAGACAGAGAGAAAGAATGGAGGTGGGGAGACGCGCGTGTAAAGGATACGAGAAAAGGATTCTTAGTAGTCTATTCGGTATGCAAGATGAGCAGTCAGACCTGTACACACCGAGTCGAGGCCCTTCCACCCTAAAGGATGTATATCCTCGTGGATTATTCGATATATCGAGCCGCTGTCCGCGGAGCGGTTCATTCGAATCCTCGCCGACTTCCTTTTCCTTTCTCCTTTTTCCCGTTCTGTTCGCGGATAACTCACGGTTTGTCCTGGCTGACGCGTTCCGCAGACGGTGGTTACCATTCGAGACCGTTTAAAAAGCGGCTGCCATTATTAGCCGACGATCCTTATCGCACGTGGAATATAAGATACTTATTTATAGATAGGGAGCTCCTTTACGCGTGTTCTCACATGAATTACATCCGCGTGAAGATCGACGCCAGATAGCATAAGCTTTCCGCAAGACCCGGGTAATTTGTCGATATTTGTCAGTATGGTGGACGCGATGTTAAGCGGCGAGTCCCTTCGCGATGACCAGTTAGGACGCCGGCAAATAAATGGCCAATTTATATTCTTTATTTGCTCTTCATGTTCGCGATACTGAGCGGTTGCACCGCTTTCTTTGATGCCCGCGGGAATTTGATTGATTACGATTGGTTGATCGATCGATACATAATTACTACATTAATGCCATTGAATAAAATTGATTCACCCTATTAGAGGTTTCATCACGTCTCGAGAAAGATAGACATCTCGTTGAACTCTCGTAAACGTTTTTTTTTTTTTAATTGTTTATGCATTTATTACAAACATAATTTGGTCGAATGCTAAACAGGTAAAACGTTTCAAGAATTTAAAGATATCATTCCGATTAAACATATTAAGACAAGAAACAAATGTCTGTCTGGCTCTTGTGTTTTCCAAATAATCCCGACCAATTTTATTTTGCATAAACATCCGCAGGCTATTCATGAGCATAAATACAGTCCTATTTATCTCAATATTTTCTTTCCACGACCATTACACAGTGAAGACAAATTACATGCATTCACAGAACCCGAGACGTTCTTACGGAAGGTACAATCTGGTGACCCGATAAAAAAATCTGTAAACCGCAATTACGGTCGATCGTTGTACGTAAATTACGAGCAGTATCGTGTCAAGCAAAAGAACGCTGATCGGCCGTTTATTTCCCAGCGATCGAATGGAGAGCTCGTTGTTAAATGAGTCGCGTAAAGACACGAACGAGGTGGTTTATTAGGTGGAGTTAATAGGGACCGATGTATCATTGTTGCGATTACCACGCGTCTTTCTGTTATTGTTCCCAAGAATTTTTTCACTGAGGGGCTGCAGCGAGACAGCCGCGACTTTCCCTTTTCGATCGTTTTGCAATCATCCGACTCCGTTATTTCGAGCGAACGACCGATTACCGATCGCGATTAGGCGGGTTACAGCCGGCGCGCCTCGCCGCGGAATGTATCGCGAAAGAATGGCAACACAATTTGTTAGTCAATGAATCTGAATAGGTTACCGGGCATAATTCCGCGGACAACCGGGCCAGAAAACAATTATCCTGACGCCGTGTGACGACGTGAGAGAACGGCTGATAGCCTGCGCGCGTTATGGCAGAAGCAGAAAAAAGAATAGTCCCCTGCGTGGTCAACTGTATTTTCAATAATTAATCATTCTCATAAAAATAGCGCAAAAAATTAATCTATATAATTTAAACGTACTTATGTATCGTCTTCCACAAATAACATTATCACAAGAAGAAACAAATGTCTGTGTAACTTCCGTGTCTTTCTAATTCTAATAAAAATTCGAATAAAATATAGTTTGTTCAAATATACCAGGATAAAAATGAAATTCTGAGCCTGTGTGTGTAAACATGACTGATCTGGTAAAGAGCACAGGCAGGTTTAATTGTCCACTTAAATCTACTTGAATTGTACATTTTCAGAATAAAAATTGATACAGTTGGCCACCCAAGGGTGAAGAGAGAAGAGTTATTGGTTACCTTGTCTGATCGCTTTTTAGTAGGTGTGATAGAGCCATTAGGTCTGCCAGGAAGATCGGTCTCGCTAGCCATCCGGTTGAAGCGTTGCATCCGCTCGCGGAAGCTTAATTGCTCGGCTGAGCTAGGATTCCCCGTAACAGCCTCATCTTCCTGCACGTTTAACATCTCGCATTGCCGAATCTCAGTATAAAGTAACACACAACACTATGCCCACTACTATAGCAACAGAGGGAACCAACAAGAACCGTGGCCTAACGAGAAGGATTTTTAAGGTGCTGAGGATCTAAAAGTACAGGTGCTAGGTGTCTACGGATTGCTACCATGCGTCTAAACATAGTTATCTACTTGTGACTAGTCTACGTGAACATGCTGACGAAGGGAAGTGCAACTTGGACCTTTACATCTTGAGGAAACTGAGTGTTTAATACTGGATGGTATTGTTCCATTTTTATTAAGATTCAGATTTAAATAAGTTTGGAGAGTACAATATACAGAGTGATTCAGAATGTGGTTCATAGTAAGTGAATTTTGTCCAACTATCATCAGACGAGATTACATCTCGTCTTCTAATAAGCTCCAGGCTACTTTTGAAACAGCCTCTACAAAATTTATATGCTATGCTCATTAGCATTTTAAGTACCAAAACGGTATAACAGCTAATTTTGAAATGAATTCTTCTAGAGCATTAGCAATTCCAATCGAGAACCAACGATCCATCCTTATGAATGTAATGTAATCATTTCTGTTAGAATTATTCTGAAAAAGAAGATTTTCTAGTTCCGTTTTGATGTAGTGCAATCATGGTAAAACTTCCAGTCGAAAAAGCGAATGACTGTTCTTTTGAATCACCCTGTACAATGTCCATTAAGTAGCCAATTATCCACGAGGGACAGGTGTGTTCCAAGTCCGTCAGGATCTTATTAAAACGTCTTACCAAAAGAAGGACGTTCTCACAACTGATCCCTGGTAAGTGCGACTAAGTGACAACTGTTTTTGTATGTAAAGAAAAAGGAAAAAAAAACAGAGGAAGTTTGCGCAACAACTGCATGATTAAACGCGGTGCGCGACGTTCTTAGCGGGACAATAGCACACACAGGGTGAGGCACATCGGTTTTCGCATACTACGTCCGCCATTACAGCCGCTTAAGTGACGTTTACTGTGACCATGATCACCTTTCTACATAACCGAACCCTGTACACGCAACAATATCGCCCAATAATGCCCAAATTATCTGGTCGCGAGCGAACTGCGCGATAAAGCATGTACATGTTTCTCCACTCTATCATTTGCACACTTTATTTGCGTGTACGACCACAACCGAGGATTTACAGACAAAACACCGGGTGCAGAGCGTGCATACGTAACAACAAATAAAAGTAAAAAAAAGGGAAACAAAATACGAAAGAAAGGAACGTGAAATTTTATCGAACGCCGAGCTCTATTATCAGCAAATACGCCGATCAATTTATCGTTCGCCAACGCGCGACAGCACTCGGTTAATCAGTGCAATCTACACGGCCCTCAATTCTCCGAAACATTTAGATTCGTTATCGTCGAGCACGTAAATTTAAAAGCACGGTTTAGCCCACTTTTTTTGGCCCATTTAGGAATCCGAGCACGAATACGTGTTTTTACATAGAAAACTATTATCCAAGCAGATCTGTGTAATGAACGGTGGTGGTTATTTACAAACAGGTACTCCAACCGATTTCGATCACCTTGATTATGTTTTCAAGGTTTTTGAACTGATCTAAACATTATTAAAAATGCTGTCCTTGACAACACATTTCAAAGTTATCGAAATCACTGAACAAGTACTCTTTTAAATTTCCAAATTCAAATTTTCCAGCGCGTGGGAGCCAACCCAAACAAAATTTCACGCTGCGTATAAAACGATCTACATGCAGGGAGAACTCACCTTGATCACCGCCTCGGATCCTCCCCTATTTTTGTCGACATTCTCCTTGTTCTCGAGCTTGATCTTATCCTGACTTTTACGACGAGGCGGAACCGGGGGCGAGGACGTTGAAAATCCCGAATCGACACCAAGAACTCCATTTTTCCGCGCGTCGATCGCTGCTCCCTCTTGCGCGAAATTTGAATTCGATTCCTCGGGAACCGTGTCTGCGTTTGCCCCCGATGGACTGAGTGGCGCTGGGGGTGGCGGCCTGTATGGCGGCGGTGCCCGAAGAGGCGAAACCGGAGTGACGATGTCAGGAGTCGTCAAAGGAGTTCCAACCTCATCAGGAGAGGAAAATTCCAGGATAGTTTGTCGGTACTTCTTCTTGAGAACCAAATACTTTTCCCCCTGCATGGAACAGTTCCTTTTAATCGGCTCTTCCATGGACGCGACCGGCTTTACCAATTACACTTCTCGTAAGTCCATTTACTTAGTTATTGATAATCCTCCCCGGCAAAGCATTGACTACTACTACTACTAGTTATTGATAATGCTTTATTGAAATGACATTGTGAATGAACATTGGAAACAATGGTGTTAAAAAATGCGATGTAACTGGCAACTTTTGGCGATTCAAAAGTAGCAGTTCACGCCATCCCTTTTTTTTTTGTTTGTTTTTTATAGTGCGGAAATGCTTTACGCATACCCCAGCCCCCCTGGGGGGGACCGGGTTTATGTGGGGTTGTCCAGAGGACCCTCCGGCCAGCCTACCCACCTCAGCTAATGTAAGGGGGAGGCCACGATCTCTACCGAACTCAACTGACCAGATCACGCCATCCCTAGTGATAATACTTGAGTACCGTGAAGTAGGCTACAGATCGCGTCGTTAAACTTCCTAGCGTTCTGATTGGTGGACGACCCGCTCGACCAATCGATACTCAAAATTCAAACCCACTGGTTCCGAACGGCTGTAAATTATCATCGAGAGTCATTTGCACAAATATTGCAAAACTTGGGAAAAGGAGAGCGATATAACCGTATCTGTAGATAACGCGGTTTGGTAAAACCGGCAACGTCGCGCCGCGCGCAACAAGTCGCTCCTGTCAGGGAAGGGACCTGGGTGAATGACGCACCTCTTCGTTCTTTATGGTGGCCAGGGTGTTCACGTACTCCTTGAACCGATTCCGTGCCTCGACTGTAACGTGAATTTTGTGCATTGTTCACTGACCGTCGTTCCGTGACTAGTCGAGTGTGACAGCGTTATTGGATCCGGTGCTGTGTTTACACACAGCGCACGGGTGCAACATCGAGGTCACACCTCGCCGAGACGAGACAGTTAGCCGATCGAATTCCACGCTGGGATCTCGACGTACCTCGGGTTTCCGGGTCCGTTAGAAATCTCTTGAAATGCTTCACCACGTCGTGGTTCCTCGCGGTGCCGGCGTTTTCCAATAAATATTTCCGTATCTCCTCGAGAGACAGCTCGCTGGGCATCGCCATCTTGTCACTACTGACTGCTACACTGGCGCCGCCGACGGCTCAGCCTCGACGCCGTCGATAAAAACGACCTCTGTGCTACTTTGAACGCACACGCGTGCGTAACGGTCTCGCTACGCTTTTGCAGCATGTTCTACTTACGGATTTATAAATCATAAGGACGGAACACAGTGCTGCACACTTGTACCACGTTTTTACAGATATTTTTCCTGTCAGCCTTACAAAGAATCTTTGATACACGGACGCGAACTGCTCCGGCTATTTTTGTTAGTACGTTACTTGACTCTGCGCGCACCTGTGACAAATACAAAAAATTAGGGAACCGCGAATTTCAGTTATCTTTCAATTTATTAATTATTGGAGGAACGTTGTACACGCATACGGTCACCTAAGATTTTTAATATCTCCGTTGGTTTCAGTGAGACTTTTTTCTGGAGGTCGTTTTCTAAAATTTCAAACGTCGTCGTCGTTTTTTTTTTTTAATTCAGTAGTATAATGTTGTAACTAATTAAAAAATCAATTCAACCGTGTATCACATTCTATCCACGCCGAAAATAAAATTATTCAGTTTCGCTTTTCTCTTAATTCATAGGAGCTGTTCTTCAAGGAAGTTAAACATTTAAATTGTATACGTATAATGTATCGTTTCGACGGAATATTTTATAGAATGTAACGCACTTAAGTAACACTGTACACGCGTATCATTAATTTGTCTCCCGTGCGGTGTAGATAACGTGTTAATTCCAGGACTCGAGAGTTTTTTTATGAAAGACGTAAATAATATACGTAAATGATGTACCGAGGGTATATGTAAATCACACCTGAATTACAACCTGTCGTGCGCAACACCGTTCAGACATTTATTCCACTCGAATCTGATCTAAAACAAGAAAACCGAGTAAACGTGATAAAAACCGGTGGTTACTCAAGAGTGCAGAATTAAGTCACGCCCATTAATGCGCTAGAATCCAAAGGCTAATTCAATTATTTGCGCGCGGATGAGGTTTAAAACGAGTGCCTTCAGATAATTCAATGAACTCGGGCCCGGGGAGAATATATACCGAAATTATACAGGTTGAACGGATTTGTAAATAAACGTAACGAAATGCAAATCGTTTCTTTCCATCGCGTCGGAACGGCAGCGGAACAGCCCGCGCGTTCGATGCGCCGGAAGGAAAAGCTTTCGTAACAAGTGAACGACGTCTAATTGATGGTTAGAAATGCAAATAAAAATTACGTATGCGTGAAAATGCATACACGTACGCAGCCTGTAATTTCGTTCTTAACAATGTACTAACGAGCCGTAATCACATCGAACCGGGGCCCGGCAAAAAAAGAAATTGTTAACGTCATTAGTAACCGGCGCAATCGTTGCGGCTCATGCATAACGCATAATACGACTCAATTATATTGCATTATAATTGCGACGATGGGCGTGTGCACGAGCCCCGATCCCGTCGGCGTCGCGACGCGATTGAAAATCACCCCGGGAGCCGATTTTTCGCTTCTGCGACTGCAGGCTCGTGTTCAACGAGCGACGATCAAGCCTGACATTCGAATCGCTCGTGCAAATAGACGATTCGCAAAACCTTTTAGCCGTCCGACGCGTTTCATTCCATCCATGCGGACGTCCGGCCGCCGAATCCCTCGAATCGACCGGTATTCAAATTTTTATTTCAAACCCGCTTAACTATTACACCCTCAATCGCTCATCGCCCTCCACAACCCATCACTATAAAGATTACAGAGGATCGAGAAAGGCTGCCCGATGTAACAGCTCAAAAAATCATTTACTAATTTTCTCTGAAATCATTGTTGTTCCATCCGTTTTTTTTTTTGGACGGGGATTACCGGTGAGGACGATGGGACGAACTCGAGAGAAACTCCGAATCTGGACTTCACAGAGCAACGACTAGTACTTTAATTTCACAATTACAAAACCCGTGAGTCGCAGGAGTCACGTACGCTTCGCGTGGTTACGCAATAATGCGCTCGTCACTGTTTTCAATTCGAGATTCAAAGTCGACAGTCCGCGGGGGACATCTATATACACGCGTCTACATGCGCGGGGGGGGGTGTCGCGGGGTTCGAGTTGCCGAACGATTCGGCAACGAGCGGCAAAAACCGCCTGTATTTGTCGCCGTGCGTGCGACCGTTAGGCGATCGCGCCTATTTGTTTGGGAACCGTGGCGGTCCTTTCGGTCGTTCGTCCGACGCTCCCGAAGTTGTCGGACGCATGCGACGGTTGAGCCCGAACAATTGTTGTTCTATAAAGATTTCACCATCAGCTATGTAGCGAAAAAATCAGCATCGTCTAATAGAAACAGAATTGCGAGTAACGCGTCAACAATTCCCACGCAACATCGTCTCTGTATTTTACCAACGAAAATAAACAATACGTGTGGCTCGATTATTAATCGCAACAACCTGCGAATCACATGAGCGCGACACAGATTACGGACAGGATAATGTTCGATTAAAGAAAATTGAGTGCTGTGAATCGATCCGAACCCGTACCCTGTTTTAATTTCCTAGTGGGTATTAGAAAAGGAAGCAAGCCTTTCATTGATTAAGCTTTACGCTGACGGAAGTATGAAAGGCGCACAATTAGCTGGATACACCGCGTAGGATCGGTCTTCGATAAACTCGTTTACAAATGCAAAAGACATCCTGTTACACGAGCATAATTGAGTCCCGCTGTCGCGTGATGTTAACTGGTACGGGTAATGATGTAATCCCTGAGAAATAGTCGATTAGTTTCCAATCAAATGAAGCGGATAAATGTTTGATTTAATCGCGGTACACCGGCCGGTGCCGGGAATACTCGATGATTTGCATAATATTTATAATCCGGCGGACGATCCGGATGCGGTAATGCTCGGATCGTTTTGGTTAACCCACGTTCAACTGTCGCCTTTTATCCCCGCCGTTAGGAAAGTTTGGCGCGACATCTATTATCGGAACTATTGATAAAGGAACCAGTAGTTTTTCAAGATTCTATAGGGTATGAAAAGCATTGTTTCTAATCGAATAATTTTTACAAAACAGCTGAGGATCAGTTTCTCACGTCTATTTTTGGGGAAGACTTCGAATGTCCACTTGGAAAGCGGAAAGGGGCGTGTGTGCGTGCATCGGGCACCGGGGCACAGTTATAGGCGCGTGTCCGCGTGGCAGGAAGCGGCTGAGTGGCTTTCATAATTAAACCCCTTCGGTCGACGATATTCTAATGAAACGGCGAGTAATGATTGAGCCGGGCTCGCTCGGAGCGGCTCAACGGTCAAGCGTTTCGCTCCCGAGCGTACTTTAAACATTCTTAATGGTAGCGATTAATCCCCGCCCAAGAAACAGCTGATAAACCCGCGCGCTCTCTCTCTCTCTCAACGCTGGGCCCGCGAAAGGCGCGTTCGAGGCGTCTTTTGTAACGCGTGTTACGGGGGTCGTCTCGGGGATCAGAGATCTCGCATCGATTAAAGTAATTACAAGTTACGACTGTGCGAGCGCGGATATATGCCCGTGTCTCTAAATAAGAGAAAGAGAAGAAAGGAAAAAAAGGAAGAGGCAGAAATAAATTTTTGAATGCGAACGGGAGCGTATCAGGCATCTCCGGTATAGATGAGATGGTAATCTCGGCTTGGTAGCTGGGACGCGCGCGCGCGCTCGCGAGTGTGTTCTTTTGATACGATTCTATATGCCCCGGGTATGCCACAGGATTGATGCACGAGATTGGCCGTGGTATTTCCGCGAACAAAATGCGCGCGGCCAAAGAGGTCGGGGCTCCGGGGGCGAGCAGCGGTCGCAGCAAGAAGAACGAGCGGCCGGGTACGAGGACAAAGGAATCGCGTCGACGCCCCGTGGCCCCGTAGGTGCATCCACGATATCATCTACCCATGTTCCCCTGCGTTATGCTTATGCTCGTGCATACGTAAAAGATCCGCGCGCCGGACTGCAGCCGCACCGCCGCCGCCGCCGCAAACGCAGCGCGTTGCAACGCTTTATCCGGACCGGTGCAAACTGCAAAAGAGGCCCGTGTGATCTACCGCCCAGTGATATGTCGCCGCTGGGATTCCGAGGAGAGCCTCCCCTCGAGCACCTACGAGCTTCTTTTTCCTCCCGGCCGTTTGTTCTCGCGCCATTTTAATTAATTCTTGGACAATGCAACAGGGGAATGTCTTGTCCCTTTTTCTTCTCTCTCTCTCTCCCTTTCTCCCTGGTCTGTTTCTTCCCTTTTTTTCTCGCAGTTTTTTCCCGTGCACGGTTATCCGAGCGTGTACAAGAATTCATTATGTAATGTATGGTTTCCGCTGACTTCTCTCACCCTTGGGCCACTTAAAACGCTACCTCGGCGCCGCGAGCAGGCTCGATTTTCAGACGCCTCCTTCGCGACCGCTCACGCATCATTTTAAAGGCTCGAGGTTGCTGCAATTGTTGGCTCAGCCTTGATCCTTGCTGTTGGGGACGGTCTTGGATCCTTGGCTCGGCGTGATGCTGCTGTTTATCCTCCTTGATCAGATTCGGAGGCTCGTGGTCAGACAATTCTTAAATTCTCACTTTGGGATCTGTTAAATTACAGAAGTTTATCGGAAGAGCTCCTGGCCGATCAAAGCGCAAGCAATACCTGTTTACAGAGGAACGCAAACAACGAGGTACGGCGGCCACAGCACCATCTTCTAATTTCCTTACTCGAGCAGGATTATCTACACTCTGCGGTTCGCCAGAACTATTTAGTAGAATATGCGGAACCAAGCATTAGCGCCGGCCTCCGTTTTTGCCGAAGCAACAGAAGCTCGCGCGCGAGCGCATGCATGCAAGACGCCGGAAACGCGATGCACCCGCGATCCTGGCGAAGAAAGACAGGATGCGTACGAGGTGTGATAAAAAGAATCATGCGAATGTTATCAAAAACTCGTGTGCACGTTGCGGAGACAAAACGTTGAATTAGGAAGCAGTTGAAGAAACGACGGGATAAAACGGTGCGGCCTTGCGAACGGCAGAGCTGCTCGCCGATGGCGTAAGAATGTTGCGGCCGGCGGATTTCCCGCGTTCTATGGTTTACGCCATATAAAGGTTTCGCGAGGCGACCAGCTCCGTCGACTTATATATTCGTCCATAATTGGAACGGCGGCGGCGCGCGCGCGCGCTCGAATTGGCCGCGCTATATAAAACGTCCCGTATAAAGAGCGCACTTTGGTGGGTTTCTTGCGCGGTTTTTAGCCGGCGTACCTTCGGTGGTCTCGTTAGAAGGACGGTGGGAGGTCCGTCTGAAAAACCGGCAATAACGCGTAACAAACCCAGCAGTCGGTTTCTAGTACGATCTCGTAATTCCGAGTGACCAAAAAAACGTCACCGGGAAGGACTCGCAAGGACAGGAGCAAAAGGAAACGAAGGGAATCGAACGAAACTGGAACGGGAGAAGCTGAAGTGAATGAAAGTCCACGGGACGACGCGCATCGAGCGCCGCGTGCATTATACGTCGCGACATTAAAAGGCCCGATCGTTTCGGAACAGTTATCGCGATTAATGCGTATCGGTAACAAGTTCTCGTTCTGATTGGGAATAAATTTCGCCGGCAACATGAGGGATATACGTCGCATGTTCAAGCATAGTATATAACCAGAGGCGAAGGAAGAGGAGAGCAAGAGAGGGAGCGCACTTCCTCTTCGGTGGCCACGTACACACGGCACCAGCAGCAGCAGCAGCACCAGCGCACGTGAAACGTTTCGCTGAACAGAGTTATGGGCTCTAATGAGTCGAGGGGTTAAAAGCGCGAGTCCCGATCTCCTCACGGCAAAAGAAGAGAGCTAAAACCCTATCGGACCGTTCAATCTATCCTGACTACCGTTTACCACGGCGTCGTTTAAAGTGGCCACAGGTGCTCCCCGCCCGTATATACGCTCGTTCCCCGGCTACCAAAACGACCGAAAAGAAATACAGGGAGAGAACGAACGGGAGAACTGCGTGGCCGAGTATATATCGACGCGTGTTTGGCTTTCTCATAGTTTGAGAGACCATGATTTTTAGCACTTGATGACTCCGGGAGAGGAGAGGGGAACCGTTTGCAGCCGCGCGCGGCCAGTTCGAACTTCAAAGATTCGCGATCGAGCTGCCCGCCGCTATACAGGCATTACATATTATCGTGGTCGGCATTCGACCGAACCCCGTGTCCTCGTCGACTCGCGTCGCAAAGCGGCTTTCCGTGCATACAAAGTCGAGGGCTCGATCAACACACTACGTTCGACGGGGTCGCGATGTCGTCGAGTCGGTGGCTAGAACCGTGGAAAAGAGCAAAGTATACCTTGGCAAGGCTAATAGCGAGCCGGCGCGCTTCCGAGGATTACACGCGACCTGGAAATTCAATGGTATTTGCTCGGACGTTTGTCATCTGATTTTTGCCGCGGCTCTGCAAACCGCGCTCGAATTATCCCAATTGCTTCGCTATTATCGCTTGTTTGATGTGTTTGATTCCTGCATAGTAGCATTTTTATTAAGCCAATTTTTTGAAACGTCCTTTCGCTGCCGCACGATGACAAGAGTGTGTCACTCGTTCGCTGAAATATGGTGAACGTACATACGTGCGAAGTACCGCAATTTTCCCACACGTTGTTACTCAGCACTGCTGGAGTGCAATTATTAAAACAACACGCACGCAGATAAAAACATACTCGCAAATAACTAATACCAAGGTACGTTGTTGCAAACGAGTATCAGCTGCAGCAAAATTGCAGGCTGGAAGTAAATATACGCCTTACTCTACATCGAAGAAATATGTAGAATAATGTTGCTGACACTTCGGTACATAGTTGGACTGATTAATTATGTGTTAAGATCCGAGTGGGAAAACGGACCGAAAAGCCTGTATTAAAAACGAAGGCGAAGTGAGTAATGGTAATACGAGTAGCAAGAAATATGAATCGAGATACAATAGGAAAGAGTAACGTGGATCAGCGTCTAGATTGAATCTAATTTACAATTCTTAATCAAGCAATTCCATTAATAACACTGACGTCTCTTCCCGAAGATACATGGTGGCGCAGTCGAAGGGTTGATAACGTCAAAGTCGCACATACCGAGAAGAACACTGTTGCGATAATCAAATATTAAAAAGTGCGATAATGCGAGTTCAGCAACAGCGGCTTTTATCGACGCGGAGATGTCGCAGCGGTCCCCACGATCAATCTTTGACGCGTCGACGGTTGCCATTTCGGAGTGTGTCGGAGCGATAATAACGACTGGCAAGTGGCGACTATTAGCAGCGTTTTAAGCCAGGTACGCCAGTGTCGATCGGTAGAACAGGGATGAAATTAAAATGCTGGACAGCTGGTGGGGATGTTGAATCGTGAACGAAGGTTTCGAACATCGGAGGCGGCTCGTTGGAGAGGGTAGCGAGCGGAAGAGGGCCGAAAGTACTATCGGCGTATTCGTGTCGCTGTCAGTAACCACGCATTAACGCATTCATATCGCATTCCGACCCTACGTTCGACCGGTGTCCACGCGTTCGCTTCCACCTCTGTACACTATCACGCGAGTCGTCCCCAGAAAAGTGTCGCCGATGAGATCGGGGGCTGTTTCTCGAGCATCGAACATCGCGTCCAAGTTTGTAAGCTCGCAAAAAAACCCTGTCGAACATTCCCCTGGTCGAGCGCAGGCTACTTAGGGGCCCGGTGAAAAGTGTGTCAGTAAATATAGGGACCCTCCGATGACGTCCGCCTCGTCTCGGCCAAGGTGGCATATGTATAGCGGCATTATGCTCGTGGCGCGACACGCGTCCCGAGTCCCGCGTTCTGTCACCTATCGCGTGTCGTTTCTCCTCGCGGCCGCAATTTGTTCGGCCCTGCGCCGCAAGAGCCGATGGAAAAAGCCGCTGATGATCCACGGTGACAGCATGTAATAAACCCCGAGACCTGCCAACCGGTAATTTGTACCCTGGAATAATATTTGGTCCTCGCGTTTCATGACTTCTCCACGGTGTATCTCTTACAAAGTATACATTCCGCACGACGCTCCGGGGCTGTGTTATTAGCCGCGAAATTACCTCGATTTGCATTACGCAGTCGTGAACTTGTTCCTGGAAAACGTGCCGGAAGACGATCAGGATCAATCAGTGACGCGTTATTCGCGTTTCGATGTGGTGTGCTGGGTTTTAGCGAAATCTTTTGAAATTTTTTTTTTATAGAAATTGGAAACTTGAATTTTCACATGTACGTATGGGGATTGCCGAAAAGAAGATTACAAAGTGTAGTCATCTAGAGAACAATTACAGGTAGGTCGATCCTCGAAGAAAAGAAATGCGATGTCGTTCCGTGACCGATTCTGGATGACGAGTCAGTGTTCCGGACGACATGGTGGCAAATGGTGGGCATTCGCGACGGTTCCGTTCGAGCGGAAAGGAAGATCCGGATCGGCGATCGTCCGTCGATGCCGAGGGAGCTTTGTAAGTTCGCGCACGAGGTCCGCGTCGTCCCGGAGAGGCCGGCAAGCCGCCCACGTCGTCGCCGATTATCGGGAGGTGTACGTGAAAGGTAAGGGCAGCCCCGATCGAGGATAACGATCGTTTATCGGCGCCAACGCGCGAGACCGCGCTATCGTTTCCCCTCGGCCCTCCTTGTCGACAGATCGATTCAAGGAAATGGAGAATTGCGGTAATTGCGATAAGTGAACGCGATATACGTTCACCCGGGACGACGATCGCCAGCTTCTCGCCGGAAAGGTGTTAATCCGCGAGCGCACGGAGATTTACGAGGCGAATCGATATCGCGACCGAGAGCACCGCTCGATTCAACGCGAATGAAAGATATATATGTGTGTCTGCGATGCTGCGCGAGAACCGCGAGAGCTCATCGTCGTTTACATTTCCTCGGGGTGCGTTTACAACGCCGCGGAGAACGTCCTGGTACACGATTTGCTTCGATTACGGAAGACGCCGCCGCTTCGAAGTTCGCGATCTCGATCGGGACGATGTTGATCGCGGTTTCTAGGTCTGCAATTGTCGGAGGGATTTGTATTCGAAGTTGTTCGTGAAATCTAGACCGAGAAGTTGAAACTGATCGTAATCGTTGCTCTTTTGAACTCTCGATTCTATCGAGCTTAGAGAACAGCAAGAGATCCGCTTGTGGAGTCTTTTCTGACCCGATGAAATCTCCGTTTTTTTAAATACCATCGCATTTGAGAGAACGATGAGAGAGAAAATTTTATGTTCAAAGCATCGGAAAGCGACTCGATCCATGAGATAACCTAACACTTAATAGGGAATAGTACACCGCGGTCATTTTACAACGACGTCAAGATGGAAATCGGTCTCTTCCAAAGGATCCGCGGCTCTTATCAACCGTCCTCGAGTAACCGAGCAGCTCCCACAGCTAGCTAGCAAATACAATTAACCCGTCGACTAAGATTCCAAGACTGCACTCCAGCAAACGGGGGTCTTTGCTGAGCGGCGAGTCCGCCGTTTACAATCCGCGGCTCCGATCGGTCCTCGGGACCGTTTGAACAGTGTTCGGCAACAAAGTGTCCCGGCGATGGGAACGCGCCCCCGACAATCGCGGTCCCGGCAAAGCCGAGGATCCTTGCGCCGAAGAGTGGCAAGGTATGTTTCCCCGGGCGGGTTCGCGGAAAAAGAGTGTCGCTGCGCGGTAGGGGGGCGAGCAAACGGAATATGCGAGAGCAGCGTGTAGGACGGAATATAAGTGAAATCGCAATAATTACCGGCGGCACGGATCAGAAATCCTGCAATACGGTAGTCGAGTAGGCGGTATGGGCTACGAACAGGCGCATACAGGTATACGCAAGCTCTTTGTCGGACGGAGGTGGAGTACGGGTTATATTGGCGCCACCTCCTGCACGGTTAAGCGAGCGACTAGGGCAGACTTACGCCTTACGCCTCTCTCTCTCTACCCCACCCTCTGTCTCGCACCCGTGCACACTCTCTCGCTCGTTCTCTCTCGCGGTCTTTCTCATTCTCTCTCTCTCTCTCGGTTGCTCGTCTCTCCCCTTTCTCCCTGTCCTCTTTGTCTCTCGCTGGTCTCCCCCCTTCGTGCTCCCCTCGCGACACCTCTCGCTCGCTCGCGCCGGCACGTTCTGTTCCGTTCTCTCTCCTCACTCCTACCTCTTCCACGTTTCGGTTGCTCGTACGCTCGCTCGCTCGCTCGCACTCACGCACGCTAGCTCGCACGCTGCGCTGGCTGGCTCGGCTCTCGGCTCGGCTCGGTTTGCTCGCTCGCTCACTCGCTCAGCCGCGAGCGCTCTCTGCCTGCCCTCCCCCTCGCCTGATGCTGCAACTCCGGCTCGGCTAACCCAACCTAACCCGCGGGCCAACTTCATTCCACGCCGACTGACCACCACCGACGGCCGTCGTCGTCCTCGACGCCGTCGTCGTCGTCATAGAACGCGGGTCACGCGACACGCTGCGTCGACACGGTTCCCCCTTGTGTGCTCGTGCCCGTGCTCGTGTTCGTGCGTCCTTTGCGCCCCGCTTTTTTTTCGCGCGCGCGCCACCCCCGCCGACTCGCGAGAGACCCTCTCCAAGAGAGACCATCGGGATCTCTGATCACAGTGACAGCCCGGAAGGCCACAGACAAAACCTTATCAGGTGCGACAGAGATAGTGAGTGACTACCAACTGACCAGTTCGCGTTTCTTTCATCCCTTTCTTGGAGAACCGACTTCCGCTTCCGGGTGACAAAGGCTTCGTTAAGAATACCAACCCCTTCCGAAGACGTTCACCGGGTGACACCGTCATGGACATGTCCGAGGATTGCTGGGACCACGTGGGACTCCTCCAAGAAGTCTCCGGCGCGGAACCACCCCCGCAACCACCCGCACCCGACTTCCTAATTCAGCAACAGGAGGTGAGCAGCCGATTTCTTTTCCCTCGACGCGACGCTGCACTCGAGGAACAGGTCGGTACATGGCTCTTGGCAAAAGCGCGGGAGAGTGTGTGGTAGTTTTTTTACAGGTTTGCCGATGGGTGTCGACCGTTTTCGACCCTTGCGTGTCCGGTTCTTTTTAATTGGCTGTGGGACCACGTGGTGGTCGCACAACTGCCACTTCAGCATGTTCGGTTTGTGCGGGGACTGGCGATGACGCTGTCGTATTTCCGACAGGCTAAGTTCATAAAAGTCATTCTGACGGTGAATATTTTCATTTGAATTTTTGTATGAAATCACTTGATTTTTTTCGACTTCGAGAACGCAACGAGGAAAATCAGTTTCTTTTGACAGTTCATTTATCACAGGCCGTCCATGGAAATTGGAATCCGCGTAAACATCCGCAATTACAAGATCTGCAATCTAAACAACCTCCGTTCGTTTTGTCTATTCTCGTGGACGTTACATGGAGAACAACAGAATTTTTGATATTTCGATAGAACTTGTAGGAACTGTAACAAGTTTTGCGCAATGTATTATGTATTACGTATTTTATTCATTGAATTTAGGGATCTTCGTTGATGACATGTCTTTCTACAAACTTTTATACAGCACCGCATACAATATTTCATAAATGAACATTGAACTCTATATGGAAATTTATAGTCGCCCAGAATGTTCCAGCTAGTACTCCTCTAGATATAGAAAATACGTAGAGAGCGCCGTTTAGAACAGTGATCTTCGAGCTAATCTACGGTGCACAGGTGGACGCCTGCAACGGTGTTGCGCGTTATCGTTTCCTAGTTCGCATCGCGAAACGCTTTTCCGTTGTACACGCGACACGACGAAATCCTGGGGTGTTTAAAAAATTTCCGCTTACTCCGCGATTTATAGGGAGCCGCTTCAACGGCGGCCAACTTTCACCGCGATCGATTCCCCGCCGAATCAAACGAATCGATACTCGATTCGCGTCCGCGAAAGGATCGGCGAAAAGCTTTCGAGCGTGACTATTCTTGGAAAACAGCGGTTTACATAACGGGCATCCGCTAACGAACTTTGGTTACAGATATGAAATGAAATCTCTGTTCGCCTCTAATTGGCACATTATAAATTAAAACCACTTTGCCGTGCACGCGATCACGGAGGCTAATTTATCCGACGTCTCGATGCATCGACATTCCGCCGGTCCGCCTTCAATAAGCCCCGCCGGGAGAACGACATTGAGCCAATTCGACGGAATTAATCGTTACCGAATTCTTCGACATCGCGGGATACGCGAGTCCGCTTTCGCGGGTCCGAAGGATCGCGTGTAACCACTTCCGAGCGCATTCTTTCGGCCTCGAACCGGCCTAATGGAACTCGCTCGGTGGCCGATCTAAACATCTCAAGATGTAATCGGATAGAGTAATTACCGACTCTGCATACAACGTGGGAAGTTGTAAAAAAATGGTTTCATAGTTGCTTTTGCTGTTTCGTATCGCTTGTTTAGTTTAATAAGTGCGGGAGCGCTCCTCGCCGTCGTCGTGGCAATCGCGTTGCAAAGCTGATTGAACGCGCGTTTACCTCAGTCGAGGAAGCCGTTCCAATTATGTAATCTGATTGGGAACCTCTCTAACGAACTTCCCTTAGACTGCTTGCAAATTATTAACTTCGCATTCTGATGGCCGCTTTCATTTTTATTCAAGACACTCCTACCGAAATTCTGCTGTTATAAACTTCTTTTTGTTACTCTAGAGATCCTCTCTGAAGTTGTTCAAACACTACTTAGGTTAACCCTCGATTATTACATTTATTATAAATTCGTCAACTCTTCTTTACATAGTAAAATTTTCACCTTTCCCTCGAAACCAACCATTTAGACAACCTTAAAGATTCAAACATACGACATACAGTCCAATTACCATTAGCATAAAACATTCTATAATATTTCCGAGGTTCTATGGTAATAGTTGAGGGCTAGACGCACAAGGTATGTCCAGCAACCCCTAAGTCCAGCGAACTCGCGAGCAGGTAGCGTCGCGGCTCGACTTCCCAGGTGTATCAATTAGGTAAACTCCTCGACGAAGCAGCTAACGCGTTCCATATTCCATGGGTTGTCATTATCTAGTCGATCGTCCGAAACCACGGTATTTCCAGTGGTCGGACGTGACGGGAGTGCAGAAATCCCTGTAGCCTGTCCTCCTCAATTTCACTGTTTGCTCAAGCAAAACCGACGATCGGAACGTACGAGGATCGCGAACACCGTTCTCTTGGCTGTTGAATGGAGAACGGCGGAAAGTGCGTATGGGGGTGGGAGAGAAAGGTGTAGATGGGTTGCAGAGGGGAGAACGGAAGAAGAGGCAGCCCATTCCGTTTCAATTTCGTGGATCCCACGTAACGAGCCCTCGGCGCAGGAAGAGCGTGGGTCCATGGGCCTGTTCGTTACGGTGCCCTGTAATCAGAACCGGAAATTATAGGCATTTAGTCGAGCATGAATGAGCGGATAGGAAAGTTTAAGAAGATATCGGTGGCATCGGGGCGTCCGAGGCGCGTGCACTCGATCCCGGCCCCTCTTCGTAGCCTTTCCTACCCGTTTCTGTCCCGCCGCCAATTTCTAGAGGCACCTGCAGCTGCGATCCAGCCCCGAGATCAAGGCCCAGATTCACCTCCGATATACAGGGTGTTTCGCCCAATTTTTATCGCCCCGAACAACGCTCCTCCTGTGCCTGGACTTCGCACGCTCGAACGCTAACAATGCACTAGAAGGTTCAATGAAAAATTTACTTGTTCTTACGTATCGTTCAAACAGTCGCTAAACCCTTAAAAATATACTAGCATCAAATCCGCAATCTAATGGTTACTCGCTTATTCGTCAGAAAAATTATTTGTCTTGATACGCGATGGGAAATATTAATGTTTAAGCTTGCTCCTTTGGAAAATCAGAAAACGGAGGAAATAATGTAGGTTTGAAGGAAGTGTAAGCAAGGCTTGGTGTGACAAATTTGATGAAACACCGTGTATGAAGTACAATGTATTCGGGCCTCTTTTCTCGAGAGCAAACGCTTCGGCGCGACGCGGTGGTCGGGTGAAGATGCGGCAGGGGATTCTGGGACACGAAACTGTATCGACGTTAATTCGTCTTGGCGGGTACGAGACGGTAATAACCACGGCAACATAAGTTGCAATCAGCTGTCTATCCGTATGGGTGTGTTGGACCGCGGCGGCACGCACACTCGCCTCGAGCATTATTATGATAAACGATTATACGCGTGCGTGTACACGGACACGTTGATTGCACGCGGTGCCCTGTAGAATCCGCGTTCCCGCTGTTATTATTATTAAATTGCTTCCTTAGTGCACGCGAAGAATTACAAACAACCGATCGAGCGTGGACAAGGGGACGCGACGCGGCGGGATGCACACTCTGCAGAGTGTACTCGCTGCGAACGCTGCACTCTCCGCGCTGCAACAGCCGAGCCGCCATGGAAATTTCCTTGCGGGGATTTTAATACGCGACCGAATTAAAACATTAAAAGGCTCGCCGGACTGGCGACGCGCTCTCAAATTGCCCCCGAAAGGAGCACGGACAGATTACGGTGCAAATTGCGGCGAGTCGCGAGTCCGTTCCAGCAGGCTTGCAAATGAGTACCGTTTTAGATGAGTCTGCCGATCGATCTCCGAGTCAGTGTCATCAATTTTTTTCTGCCACGATGCTTACAGCGAGGTACGTACGTGAATCCTCCCGCTTGTTGCCCGGAGTTGTAGAATTTCGTAAGACTATCCCTCATTGGCGTGGTGGAACCTTAAAATATTCTAAGAATTTGTTTTAGATTTTTAGAAAACCATCTGAATTGCCTGTGAGCATGAAAGTATAATATTCTTATCACTTTTAATGATACAAGAAAATGTTTCAAGAAATCAATGCGCCTATCTGTATCTCATAAAACCCATTGTTTTATTGCGTACCTGTACTTATTCATTTCAAGTAGAAATTATCTGATGTTCCAAACGCAATGTCAATATCTTTTGATTGAAAGGGAAAATGGAAGAAAATAAAACAATGGTCTCTGAAACAATCGTTTCCCCTAGAAAGTGTTCCCACATCATTCAAAATAACCTGGTCATTTTATTCACCATTCTTAGTTAGCTGTACAGATACCGGTACAAATATAATACAAAGATAAAAATCTCACCGCACTAAAAGCAAATAAGGTCGAGCTAAAAATGGCTTTGCCAGTTCATCACTTCGCTCCCGTACGTTTTCCTTACAGAAAAACGCTTGTCCCGGATCGGAGATAACCGGAGCACATTTCGTACTTCGCCGAAGTGTTTATTCTATTAAAACTGTATAAATATCTTCGGGGTGTCGATAAAAAATCGACACGAGCCACTCGAGCCAGCGGCGCCGATATAAATCGCCCGTGAAGCGTTCCGATAAAGGTTTTCGTTGAATCGCGCGAAGAAATCGAAGCGATCGCCAGTACGATAAAGTAAATGACCGGTATCGAAGTCGAGGTGAGTAACGAGCTCAATTAGAACGGCGTGCGGTGCTTCTTCTGGTTTGATCGGGGACAAATATCGCTGTCCCAGCTGCGCGTGAAAAATACCGGCTCGCGAACGGTCCCGATCGAATCCGCACCTGCGGCCGAAATAGTTCGCTTCGGAAGGCTACGATCGTCCACATCGATCGCTTTACTCGCGTTGTATACTCGCCTTGCTCGGCTCGCTCACGTATGAGTTTCCCACGGCGGGCCAGGATGGGCCCGTGCGGGCCCGTGTGGGAATATCGGGGCTTATTACTCGCGCATAGGTAACACGTTCGATCGGTGATCGGCCGTCGATTTTCGTATTCCTTCCTCGTGTGCGTTCTCTCCTCGCTTTACCAGCCCCTCCTTCCTCATGCACCCCCATGCCTCTCTCTTCTCACTCGAGCTATCTTTTTTTTTATCTTTTACACAGTTTCTCTTTTTCTCCTGTCCGACTTGCTTTTGGATTTATTGTCGTTGGTCACTGAGGCTTCTCGTCGCGTTATTACGAACGATGTGAATACTGTAAACTAATGGTTCAAATTATACACTATTTATATTTTTTGGTCTGCCGACACTGTAAACATCTTTTAACAATATTCTTAAATTCTTATGTCTTGTCTTATTCATTTGTCTTGTAAATACATAAAATCCGCATTCCTTTAATAACCTGGTCCAAGCCAGCTTAAAATGGGCATGGTCCTCTTAACGCAACGTATTCTCCTGGATGATATTAATAGTTTAAGCCCCGTTCACACCGAAATCCGGAGTCAGAAGGAAGTCTCGAGACCCCGGAGCACGTACGCGCGTTCGTGAGAGAACTCGGCCGATTCGTACGATAACGACGGGGTACGGGCTGCTTCCGAATTGCTGTTTTCGCTCGGACACCGGCCGGGCATCGTCGTGAAAATGAAATGAGAAGTGGAACGAGGCTGGGCATGGCAGGCCTGCACGGAATTCCACGCGGCTCCCAGGACGAACGCGAGCGACGAGACTACGCGCGAGGCTTCTGATCCTTGATGCAAAGCGTCCAGCGAACGTCAACCCGACTAGCCTTTCCCAGTTGTTCTTAAAAATAGAGTTCGTTACTATTAAAAGCACCATTTTCCATGTAAATAGTTTACTTCAAATGACGCAACGAAGTTGATGTATTTTCATCATTTTTTTATATAAATGATAACAAAGAGGTCATATGACTCGCATGATCGTTCGACAGACAGCTTCGCTGTTGCAACCAGTCGTGGGCTAAATAGTAGAAAGCAACGTTCGATGGTTGAAGGAAAGAAGGAAGATTTCGAAGTCAGAAGTTCGAGGTCCCCACCACAGGCAACTCGGTCGCTCGATTGGAATTCACCGAGAGCCCCACCGTCGAGTGTTCATTGTCGGGAAAATGAGAAACGATAATCGAGCCTCCGGCTGTTCCCTGACGGCCACGGGATTTATGTGCTCGTCCGGGATCCAGATGGGCTGTCTCGTACGCTAGATACTGCTCGACTGCGCGAAGATACCGGCCACTTATAAATGAAAATCGTACGGCCGAGTGAATGTAAACGCGAAACAGCTCGCATTAATGTCCTCTGGAACAAGCGTTCCTCTTTCCGGAGATTGATCGCGGCTTTAATAGTTTCCTTTTTATTGAATAGTTGTCCCGCAACGATCCACGGGACTTCACCTCTGGCTTTCGATCTTGCGATTGCGGCGTGCAACGAATACTAGAACCCCCGTCCTGTAATTGAGACGTCACTGACTCCCCTCTTAATAAATAATTAATTTACTCTAATTACATCTACGAACAGTTGCATGATCACACGTTGAAATTAATGCATAACTGCACAGGATTTTCAAGACACGTATCCACCAGCGTGTACAGCCTTGGACAAACGAATTTACGATCCTCCGTGTTCTCAACGGTCGACCAGCTCCCGCAAATGTATTATACTATGAACGATTGCGAAAATCGCGGAGGGTGTGATTTACGCTCGGGGCGCCAGTGACGAATGAAAACGGTCCGGTGGAACGCGGTTCCGGTCAAAGCGTCAACGAAAGTTGTTTTTCTGAGCGGCGATGGCCGCGATAAACATTATTTAAGCGTCGGCCAGCAATGGCCGTCGGAGCCGACGCGCCGCGACGGTTCATCGGGCGTTTCTCGGCCCGCGAAATGTAGGCGTAGCCGGCAGATCGGCAGCGTATATCAGGTAATCGCGGCTATCCCGACGGTAGACCATTAATGCATTTCATCCTTATCAATGGCGGCCGTTCGTGACAATTATTTTTCCCTTAATGTCGCCTCTAAATATCTCCGGGGACAGTTTATGTCCTCACATTAGAACTGGCGCGCAACCGTTCTCGACGATACGACACCAGATTCGAGCGTAAACCAACCGACAAGATTCCCGGGGCTGAAATTTATTAGGTAGCCATAAATTATGGCGTGGTACACCTGTGCTTTACCCGCGTGAGCGCGGACTTGTCTCGGGCCCGATCACTCCCGAACCGTCTCTTTATAGCCCCCGACTTCTACTTCCGGCCGAGAAACCCCCTTGACCACTCTTCTTCTTTGATATCAGTGCTCGAATCCTCACGGTACTTTCGAATAGCGACGAAGAAGCGGCGGACCTCGTTATCAACGACTGATCTTGACGTCTCGACCGTAGTCCATGGGATACGTCGCACCTTTAGTTCCTTAATCCACGCCAGCTGTACGCTGCCGGCTCTCTTCATTCCTTTAGGACCAGATCTCATCGCTGCGTATTAATTAGGGGTGATTAACAGCGAGCCGGATAGGGCCCGATCGGTCCCCGTGCTCTCCTAGGTCCGCGGTGATCCTTTGACCCACGTCTCTGTCGAATACACCTGTTCCAAAAACTGGACCCACTGAAATGTCTCTGCGCACACAGCGAGACCAAGTTGTTCGAGCGTCTTTGATTTTTTGAAAGAACCAAACGTACAAATCACTGAAATATTTTACTGTTGAGAGCGATTCTTTTAATTTTAATGTTACAGCCCGATAGTGAAAAGGAGATAGTTAACTCGTGATTCGCGAGGTGGATAGACAAAGAGTTTATACAGGCTTTACGTTGATCCGTTTATTGTGACGGTGCGAACTGTACTGCTTACAGAGGACAGTACAGAGCGACAAGAGAACATATAAGATATAGATCGACATGTACGTTTAAATAGAGCGAGCACAGGCGACGAGAAAACAAAACAAGTATAGCGCGAAATACAATTTAAGAAGTAACGCTTCGCGCTAACATTTACGAATATTAATGTTTCCAAGAATTACATTCTCAACAGAATCAACGCAGTCCCAGAAGCGATAGAAACAAGTCTCTCTTATTTCCGCAGCAGTATTCTGATCGGCACAGTTCTCTCCCGCGCGAGAAGGTGTTTCGTACGAATTCCGCGGCGAGTACACCTGTTACCCGTGTACGCTATCTCTCGAAACGAAGTAACAGTTTCGTAGCTCCTTGGAAATGCCGGAATGCGATTAATCACGGCCCGTTGATTGCATTCGAACCCGACGAAACTCTCCGGTGGATCGTATTCCGTGAGACGTCGGCCTGTACACAAGTTCGCCCCGGTGTGCCACCGTTGTACGTCTCCGAACGTATTTAACCGCCATCATTTGCCAGCTTCGAAGGTCGTTGGAACCAGACAGATAATGCCTGTCTCGCTTAATACCGGCTGTCTTGCTAAGTGACCTATTTCGTGGATTCCTTGGAGTGTAATGTCTCAGTGCGCGCTATTGTCTGTTAAACTCGGATGGACGACAGGGTAATGGCGCGCTTTACGATTCAGAGATTTAATATTCTCGGGGTGAGCGGCTGCGAAGAACCGGTTTACACACGCTCAACAGATTCGCTGTTTACAGCCTCGATATTTACTGGCCCGATTTGCCAAAAAAAATACAAATTAACGGAGTCACTGTCATCCCTTATTTCCAACAGTCCCTACGGAAGTTGGTACATACTTGGGGATTTTTCCCACGAATTACAGAATCAATCTTCTCAACAAAAAGGAACAAGTTCCAGCAAATCCCACAGACATGACCCCGACGCGATCAGTGAATGCACGATCCCTGCAAGGTCCAGTTTTCTGGCCTCGCAACAGCGTCCACAGATGTCCGTAATTACAACCCCTTATAGGATAAAATATGAGCGCAGTTAATCAGGCTCGCCGTATGCGTCCCCGAGGAAAGAAATTACACGGCGGATCCCGGGGCATCAATCTCGACGAAATCGGGCAGAATGATCGCGAGGAGCTCGCGCGAGATCCACGGGCACGATACGATACATCGTCCTCTCTGTTGATGTTGAATTTCGTACCGCGCCGCGATACTATCTTCCCACAATCTGGCGTCCCACGCAGCGAGAGAGGGAGAGAGAGAGAGCCTCCCATGGCGCGGAGGAACGATAGGGGGAGTGTAAGGATGGGAAGATGTCGCTAGAACGGGACGGTCCATCGAGGGCCGTTCCGCCTCGATGATATCTCCTTTTCGGAACGGGAGGCACGTTGCTTCGGTTCACACGGATGTAACAGCCCGGTATTCCGCGTTCGCGAGTGCGCACGGTACGCACTTGTCGCCATGGCATGGGCCACTTGTCGACCCTTCCTGCTTCCAGCCCTGCAACCCCTACCGTCCGCCTCCGATAGAGGCTTTCTTCGACTGGAAACACGTGACACGTGCATCCCGTATCGACTGGACACGTGCGATGCACCGTACGGTTCCACGCTCGGTGCAACCCCCATGCTGATCGTCCTCTCTCGACGTCGTCGCTCAAGTAGATCGCGTTTTCCGCTGTAATAACAACGGCCGGAACAGCTGAATGCGAACGCCGTCGACTACGACCGCGGGAAATTGCTCGTCGCCTCTTCCTTTTCGACGTTCGTTGTTCTTTGTACAACGTCTCTTGTTGATCTATGAGTGCACTCAATTATTAAGGGTTGTTGATGCTTTGCATTGGCGTGGGACGAGTGGAATGAGCTTGACGTTGGAATCTTGCAGGAAATATCAGGATTGAAGAAAGAAATTGAAGAGAAATATATTTGGTACACTTTGGACCACTGTCTAAAAGAATTGTAGATACAGACAGCTACGTTTGTAATCGTCGAAGCCATCTTTCAGACCTCGAGCCAGTGCAATGAGTTTTTGTTTGTTCTGTGTGCGGAGCGCAGTTTTAAGAAACCCGGGCGACCACTTGTTGCTAAAAAAGATCGCGGCGGCGGGAGAATGAACCGTAAGACCCGCAACAAGAAACAGGATATCGGTATTGGGAAGAAGAGCGATTCCCGGAGCAGAGTCGGGCTAGGTACAAGAGAGCCGTGCACCGGGCCGATGAAGCAATCGACGAATGATTATAGCACCGGTCCCGGTCGGGGCCGTCCGGATGTACCTTTATCGCCTGTAATCGTAACTCTTTTAAAACTCGTCGACAGAACGGGCACACGCAAGAGCGCACTCGACGAGCCGTGACACGGGGCAGTTCGATCTTTCCAGCGAGCAGTAAAAATCTTTTCTGTGTCGTTGCGGCGGTATCACGCACGCCGTGTCCCGGAGCTCTCTGCCTCTCTATTTTCCGACAAGCACGCTTTCTCCCCTTCCGCGTCGCTTTCTTTTTTTTTTGTTCCTTTTTCTTCCTCGTCTCTCTCTCACTCCTCTCGTCCAGCTTCGTTCCTCTTCCGTTCCGTTTGACTTCTGGCGTTCCCAGGCAGCGGGAGCCCTTCCCCGTGTCGCTCCTTTAAAAGTTTCCGACCCTTGGCGTAAACTGCGAGAGCAGCTTCGGGGTTCCCCTGTTCTAATTGAACGAACCCTTCTCGCAGCCACGCTCCGCAGAGGGTGAGTTTATCTCGACGCGTTAATGCGCCGCCACCTAGAAGTGGGAGTACGTAGAAAGCAACTCCGCCTTTATTTCTGTGCACTGCTCTATCATCTACTCTCTTCTACTCTCCACTTCGCTTCTCTTCTGCTCTCGTCTCTCTCTCTCTCTCTCCTAGCCGGCTAGCAGGCCGCTTTATTAAGCGGGAGGCACCGCACGCGGCCCTCGAGTATTTTAACGCAACAGTTTGCGGTCCAGCCCCCATGCCCGAAAACCCCACGGCCTCGTCCCCGATGGAACGGATCTACGCTGCTGGCAGCCAATTTTCCTTCTGCAGACACTCCTATGGAACGTCACGCGAGAATTTAGCGACATTCTTGCACGAGATTGCGCGGTCTCGATGCCCGGGGACCGACGCCGCTTTAGGGGATGAACGGGCGAAGGAACTGTCCGTCAAACGGATGTTCGAACGATTTTTCTGGAATCCGGAGACTTTTTCTTGGTTTTACGATTTCGAGCTAGAATTTTTGCTAAGATCGAACCCAAACAAGTATAGAGGCAAGGATCAGACAGGTAAATGAACATTAAAATTGAGTATTCTCTACATCACAATGATTTTTTTGATTGCTCTTTTCACAGAACTCACGACGCTACTCCTTAGCGGCACTTTAATAAACCACCACCGTTTACAGCGCGTCGTAACGCACACCGCAATAAAACAAAGATTAGAATAAAACGCACACAAGTTTACAAGCGCAATAAAGCCCGAGGCGCGGGAAATAAAAGCCACTTTCCCATTTCGTAAACCAATATCCGAGCCATTAAACATGCATAAGGATGCGGTTAATAAAATGTAATTACTAGGCCGCGTACTAGACAACGCTCTTATCTGAATCTCGTTTCCAGTAAAATCGAGCCGTGTTCCGCGAGTAACATGGTAACACTTGTTCGGTGTGTATTCGTCAATGAAGCTCCCCCTGCTATGCATAAAAATTACTTCAAGTAGATACCGTCGATAAAACTCGGGTGTAATACGCGGGGCCACGTTGCTGCCACAGGGTGAAAAGGATCCGGACAGGTGAGGAGGATCGAGAGTGGTTGGCATGGGAAAGAGAAAAAGAGAGAGAAAGAGAGACTGGCGAGCCGAATTAAAGGAACGACTTGTTGGTTAGTCGACTCCATCCTCCGGTCTCAGTTTTTCTCTGACGGGTCTCGGTGGCGAAACGAAGCGAAAGAGGGAGGAAGGAGATCGTTCAGGGGTTGGGGCCGAATGCGGAGTGAATGCCAGGCAATCTGTTTTCAGCGCGGGGGATAACTTGGCGTCCCTTCTAGCTTCAGCCCCCCCCGCAGCCACCACCCTTGGCTGTCATCCCTCTATTCTCCGTTCCCCTTTTCGGTTAGCTAGACTGCAACCGCGACTCGGTTACCTCCCACCGACGCTATCGACGACGCTGCCGGGCGTAAAAAGCACATCCGAATTGAATCATTGCTGAATAAGCGGGAAAGTGGCTGGCTAGGAGCCGAGGAACGAACCAAGGAAACGCCGGGGAACCGGCTAACCCCCACGGACGAGGGTCGTTTTCCATCCGACTCATTGGTACACCTCCTCTGTCATGTCGACCGTTCCACCTTGCTCCTCCATCCCCTCCTGGCTTTTTCCCTAGCCAACACTATCCACCTCTCTCTCTCTCTCTCTCTCTCTCTCTCTCTCTTTCGTTCTTTCTCGCTTTGCTCGAAATGATCGGGCGAGTGTGCCGAGGCAGAAGCACTTCGCCGATCCGGAAGCCCTTAGAAATCATAAAGAGCTTTAGCAACCTGGAACGGTGTTTTCTAGGTTGCGACCGATACCGGCGAAACAGGTTGACTGCGCGCGAAGCCGCGGAGTTAGGGACAATGGGGTTCATTGATCCGGTTGGTATTTCTCAACACTGGCGGAATGCTGATTAACTTTTCGAGGAGCTTTACGTTACATCACCCCTGTGCAACTGATGTTTGATGGTCTTCTAAAGACGGTACAAAACTGCTGCGAATGTCCATTCTTCGTTCACTGTTGTATTGATTTATAGTTCTAACCCTTCACTGCATGATGTTTTTAATTGGGATTAGAAAATTGAAAGAAGGTCAGTTTTTGTGTTTTCTTTATAGGAAAAATAATTAAAACAACATTTTTAGAATAATAAACATGTAAGGAAAGTACATGGACTTCCCTAATATCAGTTTGATTATCCCGTGTAATAATGATGGTCTGTAAATCAGACATCCATACACATCACAAGGTGAAGGTGATGAAGGTAAGTGTAAATAATTAACTGAATTGTTTTTCTGAAAACCGAAGAATAATTTTTATTATTTTAAAGCTATAAACCAAGGTTTGCTTATTTACAATTCATACCTGAAAACCAAAGAAACAACATTCAATGTTTATTATTCACTCTGTTGTTCCTTTCTTACAATTTCGCTCTCTGAGATTATAATTTCTTTGTTCAACATCCGTACACTGTTTTCTGCCACGTGTTTCTCATCATCACCTTCACCTTGTTATGTGCATGGATGGTCTGGTTTACCGACCATCATTATTACGCGGATAATCAAACTGATATTAGGGAAATCCATGTACTTTCCATACAAAAATAGTAAGCAAATACAATCTTAGTTTACTATATACCAGATTCGTTAACTGTATCAGATATGATACACTATGCAGCGAAGGGTAAACACAAAAGTTACTCTTAAATTGTCTGTAAGTTATGGTTGTCGATAGAGTTAAGTATGAAATAGAAATTGAATACAAGGTAGCGTTCGGCTGGCATTTCGGGTCCGAAGGAGGAGACAAGATTGCAAACAAGGTGCCATTTCGCAGAAAGCCCGCCCCGAGCTGTCGATTTAATTAAAAACTCGGCTGTTCCCGTGCTAAAACGGTGTCCCCTCTCTGATAGAGGTATCGCGAGCCTCTGTCGGCGGTCGGTCCCCGAATGAAAAAGCACCCTTTCTCGTGGGACCGTAATGACGGGGCCGAACACCGGGCCAGCTCGCGCGCGTTTAATGCCCTTCGCTCGACAGAGTATATCGCGAGACTGCTCGGCACAAAATCCGGCAGACATTCGCCGGCGGGCCAATCTTTTACACGCGTGGACACCAATCGGCCGAGCTGTAAAAACCGGCGAGATCTTTTGTCCCGCCTTGCAATTACTGCAACGTCGTTGTGACCGAATTACAGAGGGCTCGGAGACTAACAAGTTCTTCGACGTATCTAAAGTGCAGAAGTTTCGATTGCTGCTTCGGGACTAGCAGCGTCGTCGCACGACGATCGTGAGTTCTGTTAATGAGGCTTTTTGGACGTTCGGTGTCTGTGTAGCGTGATCAAATTAGATTCTCGAAAGTGTTGAAGTGCTTGAGATGGAGGTTAATGTTGAATTTGAAATTTCTGACAGTGGAGTGTTGGAAAAACATTGAAAATAGTTTCAAGAACTCACACCCTAGATCTGCAACTTTCGTGTATATTGTAGTCAACGCAAAAATTGATTGCTCAAGGCTACCATTCGCTCTACCTCTGCTGCGGTTTTTTTTCTCGGCGATCAATGTCTGAAAGCAAGCCGGCCAGACACAAAACCCATTTTTTCCATCAGGATCGTTTCAAAGGGGAGTGGCCTTGGGCTGTCAATCAGGTTCCTCCCAACTGCAAGTGTACCGGGCTACAAAAAGAGGTTCCTGAATATCTCAATCGGATCTCGTATCTTTAATACGCTATAAAAAAGTCTGGGTTTTATAGTAACAGTGTGTCCCGTCTACGGTGGTAGCTGGAAGGGAGCGCGTCAAGGAGGATCGCACCTGCGCGCAAAATCACGCGAAGGTTCGACGTCGATAATGAGCCATTTTACGGCTCCGAGGAATCGAGAGAGTAATGCGATCGTGGCTGCGGGTCAAAAGACGATCATGAAAAAACGATAATGGAGTTGTCGGGAATGCTTAATCCTAGAAAACTGATGCCTCCTGGCTGAGCTGTCTCCTCACCGACAGTCTTTGAGCAATTTAGAGGACGTTGGTAGGGAGAAAGAATTTCTTTGAAATATTTTATGTTGCTCCCAATGCATAGCCTCGGGTCAACATTCAGATGACTGGCTGAAAAAGTCTGTGTGTAAAACCTTTTCTGCTGTAAAGATTTCAATTCGTCATGTAATCCACTCGCGTGCTCGTGGCCGAGTTTTTGCGCGCCAGGCCGCGTCGAAGTAACAATACCGTGGCCATATAAGACCAGCGGCGTGTTTGGAGTTTTTCAGTGCTATCGTCGAAACCATCCGTCGAGCTCGGAGCCACAACGTCAACACCGTGGCCGCCGAAGTCTGGTTTTGAGCGTCGCGTTTACCGCGTGGGCCGTCTTTCAAATTCTTCCTTATGTCAAACGAGTCCCATGGAAATCATCGACACAAATTTCCCTGACACGGTTTCCACGGAGAACATTTCACCGACTCCAGATTTGACCGAGAACTACTTTGGCTGACAACGTCTTTCACCATCAACGAATTTGGTCGACAACGAATATAAAATCGTTGTCTGTCAAAATTGTTGTCGATCAAAGTCGTTGTCAGTTAAAGGTGTTGCCGGCCAAAGTAGTTCTCTAGTGGAAATTTATGTCGGTGATTTCCATGAGACCCATGTCAAACACGTCACCTATAACCACTGTGTTACTCTCTTCGATTTCGATTATCAAGCGCAGACTCGCAATACTTGTATCGCATATTTGGATATAATCATACCATCCATTTGTTCACTCCGATTTTGTACATCTTGTTTTTCTTTTGTATATTTTGTCTTCTTACACATTTGCACTACAATCATTATTATTATTATTTATTATTTATTATAGACGGACTGAAGCCCTTTTACATAAGTGTTTACAATATCAAAGAAAAAAAGTGAAAGATACAAGAATACTCGTGTAATACCAAAGAAGGGACATGCACAAAAAGAAAAATTTAATAATGGTACAATCGATATGGTATTATCATATAATCCTGCGTAGTTGCATTTTAAAATTTTGTAAAGAATCAATGAAAAAATCAATACGATTATAAATAGCGCATAATTTTGTAAAAATGCGATTCATTGGATTAATGAATCCATAAGTAGATTTCGCTTTAAGTGTTTGAAAACCCGCTCTAGTTCTCAGTTCACGTTCTGGTACATAAAAATTGATTTATGCAAGTAGAGAGGATCAATCATATACCTACAGCTAGAGTTTGCCACAGTCTGAAACTTTTACATGTCCCTGGATTCGTTCAACAACTGCTTGCTAAAAAAAATGGAGTTTTAGCGAGCAATGAGGATAATGGTCGATGCGTGCAGATTTTCCCGACGCTATCACTCGGCAACGATCGCGCGGTGGGCCACACTATCTGGCACACGGTTGACAGGGCTCGGTTGCGAAGGGCTCGCAAAATCAAAGGGTGTCGGGAGGGCTGGCGTGCGCTCGATTGACGTGACGTAATACGATGGCTCTCACATGTAACAACGAAAGCATCGGTCCCACTCGGTCAGTCGCATATTAATACCTGGGACCGTGTAGCCAGAAGCGGGCAGCTGCCGGCTCGTTTGCAGCACGCGATACTCGCGCTCTCACCTGTAACGTATATCTCGAGCCCCTCTCCCCCAACTCCTCCTCGTTCCATCCACCTCGATCCGACTAACCCCAACGTCCACGTCGCTGTCTCTTTTCCTTTCTCGTTGCTTTTCTCTCTCTCTCTCTCCTTCTTTCGATCTTCGTCTCTTCCTCTCGTTCGTGCTCGTATCTATCTCCGCGACGAGCACTCGAAATTATTATTCCCGTTCGCCGGCTAAAGGGCCCCGTATCTCGCTCGCTTAATGTGTACAGGGTGTTCCGATATTCGAGCACACGTAGCAGGCGATCTCTTATATTTCGAGACGGGTCCTCGCGAAATAAACGAGCGCACCCGAGACACGGTTATTGCTCGTCTTCTGCTCCCACGAGGAATCTGCTGAAAATCTGTTAGAACATCAACCTCTTTTATTCCAGAACTTTCTTCGACATCGTATAATCTCATTATTATTTCCATATGTAGTTTCTCTAGTCTATGTAGAAATAGAATGATACTCGCTTTTGGAGAAATATACAAGTTCTCCGTAATGCAAGCATAGTTCTGAAAGAAGACGTTCGTAGGAATCGAGCTACAGAATTTCCCGTCCCACGGCTGCTGGTTCGTTCGTTTTTCCGTTCGTAGACCGTTAAGCCCTCGCACGCAACCTCGCATCGTCCTAGCTAGCCTGTTATCGCGCGGCAAAGCCGCAGGAAGCTGCGCGCCGCCTATATTAAGCGGTATTAATTTATCATCGAGAATAATAATTACCCGCGGCCGGGCCGGTTCGAAACGATCGACGACGATGACTCGATCAAGAGAGGCAATACAAATTATCTCGGTGGACCGAGGCCGCGCGCGCACACCAGGTTCCCTGCCTTTCCCTTTGTTATTTTTTTTTATCTTCTCCCCCTCCGGGTTCGGTTGGTCGGCAGCGTTTTGTTTTTCGTTTCGACGATCGAGGCTCGCGACGAGTGGAGCATCATGATGGATCGATCCGGCAGCTTTTATCAATCGTTTAAGCACGATCGTGCCTCGATTGTCGAGGAGCCGGGACCGCGGCACCGCTCGATTTCGCGACGGCCGTCGATATTCTTTGTGAATGGGGATCGAGGACTGGAGCGTTCCCAGAGTCGCCTCGCGACGATCATCGATCACCGGGCCTCGGTGCGTGATCGAAATCGCTACGACGCGCTTATGCGACCGTGCTCGGTGCGGAATCGCCTCGCCCTGTGCTCGCTTCTCCTTTTATCGAGAAAATCACCTCTATTTATAGAAAGAATCCACCCTGGGCAAATTACCCTCGCCGCGAACCGGCCGAGAAACTGGCCTCTGGGCCTCGTCGTCCTACGGGGTTCGAGAGTCCGCGATTATCGTGAAGCATCCGCCGATCTTGCGCAGCGTGTTAGCCGATTTAAACGATCGACTTTTACGCCCCTGTCTCGCGTCGAACGGGACAAAAACAGTTGTGCAAGCTGAAAGTAAGATTAGAGTCGGCGTGTACGCTTCTACCGGTGAACTTGTTCGATGGAAGTTCGCGAGGACGTTAGGACTATGGTGAAACACCACTTGCGAACTAGGGTTTATCTATTCATGAGCGTCTGGGCTTGGTGTGTGAACAGTAAACAAGTTGCCGGGGTTCGGCTATTCATAAGCTACTTGATGTATGAATGCTGAACAAAGTTGTTACTTGTGTGACTACGACATGGTCGAAGAACGTTGGGATATCGTGGGCTCGTTAGCTTCGAGTTTAGCATAATGGAATTGGACATCTCGAAGGCATAAACAGATTAGTAGCAGCAATGGAGAAATGGAAGATCAGCGTTTGCAGTGCATTACGATCGGGTACGAATATTAGAAATAGAGAATCGGAGATGATTTGGAGGCGAGAGGAGACGAAAACGTTGGTTCGGTCGCGGGCGTAGCAGAATGGCACGAGATATGCAAAAGAAGCAACGGAAGCCGATCCCACAATGCAGTCCCGAAGAAAGGAGGCCGTACTCCCGGTGCTCGTCTTGCCGATTCTTCACGGTGACCCGATATCAGCTCTTGGTACGCGTGTATGTACTCGGTACCGAACATAATGCCTGTTCGGGGCCACGCCGGCACGATAAATTATCGTAAACGCATGTTAACCGCCCGCCTTGGATATTTGTTAACAGGTTAGAGTAGGCGGCGCGTGTGTACTCTCGTTCCGTCGTTACACGTACGTTTATACGCGCATAAAACGTGCTCGGTTATGGCCGTGGCTGCTCCTCGCCGCTCCGCTCAGCTCCGCTCAGCTCAGCTCCGCTCCTCTCGCCGCGTTCCATCGCGTTCCTTCCGTTTGAGCAAAGGCGAACCGGTGTGCGTGTGTGTGCGTGTGTGTATGTGTCGCAGCCGCCTTTTCATCCCCGATACTCAAAGGATAAGCCTCCCGCGGCTACGTGTTGCTAATCGAGGCGAAAACTGCAACTCCGCAACCTGATATTTTCCCGACATGCACCCGAGCAACGTGCCAAATAGATGCTTCTCTCTTCTCGCTCTTCTCTCTCTCTCTCTCTCTCTCTCTCTCTCTCTCTCTCTCTCTCATACACGCACACACGCCTCTGTTTGCGCTCGGCGCACTCCGAGATTTCATTTGATAGTTTTCAACGACTGTTTCCACTTTTCGACACGAGCTTTTCTCCCTCGTTATTGGCACTCGCGCTTTTTCATGGTGTTCGCCACTCGAAACGTCCTCGAGCTCTTATTTGGACACTTGTCTTCAAGAACGTTCGACATACGGCGAGCACCGAAATTGAACCAACGCGAGTGCTTCTTGTTGAGAATCATCATTTATTTATTATACGATCGGTGTATGTTGTGTACGGTTTCTCGCAGTCTCAGATTTGAAGTTTATAGTCGTGCAGCGTCTATGGTCGTCATCATAGTAGAATCAGAAATATGTCCAATATATTCATTTCAATTCAAACATCTTGTTGCAAGAGTACATACGTTCCGTCGTCGTAAAACCCTCTGCGAAGAGACAAACTGAAAGGACCAAAGACACAGCCAAAAAAATAGCGAGTCCACCGTAATTTAAAATGTTCGACAAACCGTGAGGTTATAGTTTTATATACTTTTATTAAAAAATTAGGAAGTCTTACTTACTAAAAATTAGGAAGAGTAGTACTAGAGGTAAGTAAGACTTCCTAATTTCTAGTAACCAACACTTCTTCTGATTCATTTTGCTTGTATCTTTGAATACCCTCCGCCATTTCTTTACACAGTTAACCAAGGTTTGATGAAACCGAGCCTGCTCAGCTTCTGTAATCTACCCAGAATCTAAGTAAGCCCCAGTTTCCTTCCCGTTTACGGTACATTGAAGTTCAGGAGATGGCGTCGCGGTAGATTGATATTCCATTGGTAATTACAACGGCCGGGAAGATTAAAAAACTTTGTAACCGGAGGATGAACTGCTGTCGGGGCGATACGAGATCCCTTATCACCCCTCCGTATTACTTTATTTTGTTCCAACTGATGCAACGTCGCTCCGGAATACGTCAGACTTCCTGGCAGGCCATTATGTAAAGCAGCCGGACCGCAAAGAATTGCACAAGGAACTACAGGCAAGAACACGATAATAGCTATCAGATTCAATAGCGCCAACGGAGGCCTGATGAAGCCCCCAACTTCCAACGTGTTCGCACGCAACCACTCGCTCGAATCGCGAAAAACTTCGAGGATCCTCCGACTGAGACCCTCGTTGCACGGAAACTTCCAATGGACGTCGATCTTTTTTTCTTTATTGGCCGCTGTGTGGGCCATCGAGCAACTTTATGCTTCTGCACAGTCTTGAATAATTTTTGAATAATTATTTAACCCTCATACGTTCCTCAAAAATAGCTGCATAAAAAAGTATAACAATTCACCCATTTGTATTTTACACGTTAAATCAACACATTACGTTTCATTTACAGCGTCGCATTTTAAAGAAATACGTCTCCGGACGTAGACATAAAGGGATGAATAATTTTACAGTATATGAAAATATTTAACGGGTGAATTTCCACCCCGAAGAAACGTACGAGGGTTAATAGGTTAATATGGTGTATAAGAGACTTCATTCATTAATTGAACAACAGAGATCGTTCACAATCGACGTATATCTTCGATTCTAAGTGACCCCTATATTTTTCTACCGTTTCAAAGAGCTGTATCGAATAAATCATTGCAGGTACAACTAGCGAGGTTACACTGTACAGGACCGACACCGATTGAACGTTGATTTAGTCGTATCTTTTTCTTCGTCTCTAATTAGTCTTATTGACCGAGCACTCGTTTCCACATGTCAGTGATACAAACAAACCGTCGAAGTAGCAACTACTCGGGTACTACCGTACAACGACCGACACCGATTCGATGTTCGATTAGTCGTATCTTTTTCCTCGCCTTCGAACCTTTCAAGAGCACCAAGGACCGATTTCCACATATCAAACAGCAGTTACAAACAAATCATCGATGCGGCAACTACCGAGGCACTACCGTACAACTCTGATCCTGAGCCAGTCCCCATTGCTCGGGCAATAAATCAAAAACCATGCGATTTCCGCGTGGCGAGTCTTAACCCCCCGAAGACCCCAGGATCTCTCTGGCCGTTGGAAAAATCGGCTAGCATGATGTATACCGTTGGAAGAGATGTCGTCTATCCGTATTATGTATGATATCGGTCCGCGGAACGATCGGCGGATATGTACGCGGAAACGGAGGCCTGGTAGCGGGAGACCGTAACTCCCTGCTTAACTGAAGTTATCGCCGCGCGGCTGATTATTAATGTTGCCACTATTAATAACCGCAGGTTACGCGGATCGCGCACCAGTGAAATATTATACGGTGCAGCTGAATAAGTAACTCGAGGGGGGTAGGTCGCCGCGGGGTAGGAAAAAGGGAGAGAGGAAAAGAGAGGGAGCCGGGAGAAAAATGGCCGGGTCGTTTTGCATTCGACAGCGGAGGAGGTAAGATTCACCGAGGCACCTGGGACACCGCGGCTTCCGGTGACCGGTGATCGTTAACGCGGGAAATTCCACGGCAAGATAGACCGGGTCGCGCGCGCGCTGCGTCTCCGCGATTTTAACGCATTCTAGGAGGTAATGGTCGTTCCTTGTAAAGAAGTTAATTGGTTCCTGCGACAAGCCACTGTGCATACAAGCGTAGACAACGTTTCTGCCCGACGATTTCCATTCGTCGTGACTGCCTTCGCGCGCTCTCCTCCCACCCACGCAACGGGATTACGTCTAAATTATTCGGTTTCCTTTCGTTTCTGCGAGAGAGCCGGCTCGTGAGAAGAATCGTTATCGAAGTAAAACACTACTCAGAAAAGCAATTTCGAATCGTCTTCCTGGACTTTTCTAAGTGCTGCGCCGCGGCTCTCTGCCTTCCAGTCATTTGTAAGAGTAACGCGCTGTTGGGTCGCCTTCCCGGGAATCGGCCTCCGATGGGAAACATAATCTTCTGCCGGGGACGATACTTTTCGCAACCGATTGTTCTCGCACGGCGACAATGGGTTTGTGGGCTGCTGGAACTTTGCTTCGCCCCTCCCCCTTTCTCTAATAGGAATTAATGATTCTCTCGGTGACGTGCGAGGGCAGTGCAACTTCTTACTTCTAAAAATTTCATTCTAATAGTAAGATTATTTCAGATTTACAGTTTCACTCCTTCGTCGAGTGTGACTCAACGATTTCTGATTACTTGAAAATTAATTCAGAGCGTAAAGACAGAGAATTTAAACTTTCCTCCATCACTCTGCTAGTGTCTCCATAAAGAGAACCCAACACCTCTTAAAGAAACGAGCGCAATCGATATCTGGAGACACGTTCCGCGAGAACTCGATAGCGACAAAGACTCGATGTACACCGAATTTCGAGATCGGCATCAGGTCGCGAATGACAAGAGACAACCAAGGGAACAGCGAAACTTTCCGCAACGGCCGGCAATCGCTCGGTTCGATCTACCGGCGCGATTACCCGCTCCGGAGACCCATTTTCCGCTCTCTCTCTCCAGGCCACCGACACTTTCCTTGCCACGCTGTGCAGGTCAGGGTGCAACGATTTTCCACAGCGTCGAACGGATCGCGTGGCAAAGCCCCACAGCCACCGCGAGTGTGTTTGTGTGTAACGCGACAAAGTAAAAGCGACGCGACGGCGGTAAAGCCCTCGGGTCGGCCGAGTCGCCGCGAGGATAATGATCGCCGGAAGTTTTCGTGCTAAAATATGCAGATCCGGCTGAAATTACCGGAGGAGTAGCGCACGCCTAGTCGACCGGCCAACGGCCGATACCGCCGGTGTGCGTCGTCTGCGTTTACAAGGAACGACGCACGTACCTGTGCGTGCAGACGCGATTTTCCGACAGCGATTCGTTTCAGAACTTTGATAGACACTAACATCTTTTTGACCTGTCCTACGAGTTTTTCTTTAGCCCTGCAATCTTCCCGCGGGCCTCACAAGCCTATCATATAAATCCTAGAATATTCCTGGAGCTGCTACAATATTTTTCATAGCCTCTCTAATTTTTTAATTTCCCGATTTATAGGGAAGTTATTGTAATTACCCCGAAAATCGACTTTTTAGCAGATATTCACATTTTTTCTATAATTATTTGCTAGTGGAAACGCGTTACGTGGACTTTAGAGCAATTTTCTCAAGCCCTATTTGTTCTGCGACCAAAAAACTCGTATCAATACTGTGCTTGTGGTACCCATTGAATAATAATAATTTTTCTCTCCCACAGAGAAGGTATCACTCCGTTCTATCTACACCTTCGCACCTAGATCTTTAAGTGAAACTAGACCCGGCTCACCGTTATAAAAACCTCACCGTCCACGAACGCCGCGGTTAATTATAATAACTATAATTAGCAGCACTTATCCGATAAAGAACTGAGAACGACAGGTATACAGTGGGTGGGGAGGCCCGGGCCAGGCCCAACTGTTCACCTAGCGAATCGCGAGCGTGGTCGCTAGTGACGAGGCTGCTTGAAAAATGCACGAGGCATTGTGGCTACGGTGAGGGGAAGGGAAAGAGAGACACAGAGATGTTCAGCCAACGATTTAACTATTCGTGCCGTGAAGTTTAACGGTCCTTGCGGCCAATTATCGGCAATCGAGCCGAGTTAATCTGCTGGTTTACCGGAAAACGCTGCTGGACTGTCGAGTGAAGTATTCGAGAGTCTATCGGTGTTTATCGACGGTGCGACGAGCTTCTTGGAGACTGTCGAACTTGAACGAACAGGAATAATACCACATTAATTGATTGTTCAGTCTGAAAAAGCGGAGTAGCATGGAAGATTAGTGGAACGTAAAAAGTGGAGTTGAAGGAGGACGAGCGGATCGTAAAACTTTCAGTAGAACCGCATGGCTACTGGTCGTTGCAGGTAATCAGAATCCTAGGAAATTTTTCTTACTGTTGGTAATGGTTCTTTCAATTTAATCTTGCATTTTATTGATTCGAAAAGATTATAAAATAGTGTAAAGGGATGCGGAGAATAGTAAAAGAGAATAACTGTGTGAATATCTGGATTTACAATAAATAAACCGTTTTTGCACTTGTTTTACAGAAAGTTTCTCGATGAAAGTGATGTAACAGAAGGATGAAATAAAGACTAGGATTCTAAGATAATCGTTTGACGTTTGAGATAAAGTAGATCGCGAAGAGTCGAAGCTCGCGGCTAACTGTATCAAGAAATCCCGACGAGTTTTTCCCTAGGATTTATATCCGCGCGAAACCGAACGAGCGAGGGCCGCAGCTGGAAGAGGTCGGCTACGGACGATTCTAATCGGCCTGACGCGCAATAAAGTACAATTAAAAAACCGGCCCGGTTCGAAGAGCAACGCACGATCTCCGCGTTTCGTGCCGGAGATACTTACGGCCGCAAGAAAGACGTCGGAACAAGAGCAAGATAAGACGGCGAGGCGCAGTCCGCGGAGCAAAAAAAAAAAAAGAAACGGCCGCGAATGAATTTCAACGAGGCCCGTGGCTCGCGCGCGCGATTTGACTTTCCTCTCCGGGCGAAGAGGTATAATATCCGCGTAGGCTGCGAGAGAGAGAGAGAGCCTAGTTTGCGGCCCCCGTGATCCTTGCACGGAGAGCCCTTTCCGAGAACCAGGCTCGATCGTCGCACTCTACCATGCCAACTACCATGGCCGTGTCTGCCTGCATTATGGATGCGTTATAATTACCTATTCATTTTCCATGGGCACGTAACATCGGGCCGCTCATGCGATGCACCGGTGCCCTGCACCTGATTGCAGATAGAGGACGGGGAGGGCGACCTGGAGACACCGTCAGAAGTTGTTCGTCGTGTTCCGCGCTATAGTAACCTTCCTGCAAGAATATCCACTCGAAAAACGTTCCGCTAAATTTAATAGGCCAAACTACGAACACCTGACAAAAACGAACACGTTTTTCTCTCTTTTTTTAGTCGGACTCGATTTCGATAGAATGAGACCAACAATTCCCAACCCTTATACGTTCCTCAGGATAAAAATTCACCCATATAATATTTTCATATATTGTACAATTATTCATCCTTTTCATGTCTACGTCGTGAGGTGTATTTCTTTAAAATGTGACGCGTAAAATGAAACATAATGTGTTGATTTAAAATAAAAATGGGTGAATTGTTATCTTAGTCTATTTTATGCAGCTATTTTTGAGGAGCGTACGAGAGTTACTTATAAATGTTCACGCATGTTTTATATTGTCTGATATGAAACATTAAGTCGTAGCTTCTTCTTGAATATTCTACGATGATTTACCCGAGATCATCTACCATGTTTGAAAACGAAGTTTCTTACTGCAACAAGTAAATTATAATTGAAAGACAAGACAGATTGGTTGACATCAGACGACTCAACAACCGACTGGCTTTAGATCTCAATTCTAATTAATCTCCAGCCGAGATCTTGATTCGCTTTACACAGTTGTCGTTCAAATTCAATTCAGCCCGGACACACTACAAACTCGAGTCATTCTTAATTCGCTCCTAGTCGTGTTTAGATCGGAACGATACTGGAGCTATATAATCTTGATTGAACCCGAACCTAACGCGGATCAAACGGCGTCTAGAACCGCGTGCTCTCCCGAGGGCTTGATCGAAATAGAATCGAAATTAGGCTTAATCCCGATCCCGACCGAAATGCGATTCAGCCGGGTCTAACGGTACAATAGAATTAAATCAGATTTGCGCGAAATTCGTCCCGATGCAAACTTAATCCGATCCAAACACGGATGAACCTTGACCCGAGGTAGCACCGACTCACTTATCACTTTAATCCAGACCTAAAGCTAACTCGGACCTAGTCTAACAGTGGTCGAATCCGTGAACTCGGCCCATTTCAGTTTAGCCAGCACTTCATCATCGTCTGATACGATCCACTAATGTGTTGACAAAAAAGTCTGTTTGCGTACACGCGAGCATCTGGACCTGTTTCAATTTTGATATATTAAAATTGGAACAATTTGTTACTAATTACAGCATACCGGAGATTTCATTAGTTTCACTTGTTGTTAGCAGGAATTACAAAAACCTGAAAATTCTCTGCCTCGCTATACCGCCGTAGATAACATCTGAAATGTCTCCCCGTTCGCCAACAAAAGGGAATCACGATTGCGAAAAACTGGAAACGGATTTTCGTGGAGGTTTTTACAGTGTCGTAATTATTACAAAATACTCGAGTCTGGCAGATGCCAGATACCGGCCGTCCGAATGGACGTAATTGCGCCGCGGTTCCCGTATCGCTAACCATTACAAACTTTTTTCTAAACAGCGATGAACGCGCCTAATCGCGATACCGTCCGTGAACACATGCTTCGTTAGGCCGGGGTTTTCTTGTCCCTCCCCAGAGGCGTGCTCTCCAATTCCGCTATCTCTATTTTCCGGCGTGCGTGCACCACGTTGGGAAACGGTAGCGTGCGTATCGCAAGTCTCGAACCCTGACGAGACACAATGAGGATGGCCGCTGGACAGGTGTAGGAGGCAGTACTCGTTGATCTGCACGCATATTTGTTACCACGACGTTATGACAGCCGACTGGCAATTAGCTGATGATATTTCCGCGTTGCGTCATACCCAGAATTACGCAGATGCTTTTGTGCGACTGTTCCTTCGCGGCATGAGACTCTACAACCTTCCTGATGCTGAGATCTCGGCCTCTAAACTTCAGGAGGAGTCAAAGGAATTAAAACGAACCTTTCTTGGCTGACCATTTTGACTAGGTCCTCTTTTATGAAGATTTATACAAAATAAAAATGTTCTAACTCAATTGTCAGAAAAATAAACACACACAGAATGCATTTAGTAGATCCTCTTTGAAATAATAAGGAGTTAAGTTCAGGAACTGGATCTTGTCAGCCTACAATGTAGACTTCATTCAATTTCAAGTGTAGATTCATTGACTGTAGTGTTTATTTGTCATTGATCTTATAAAAATGTTCTAACTCAATTGTCAGAACAATAAAACACACAGCATGCATTTAGTAGATCCTCTTTGAAATAATAAGGGGTTAAGTTTAGGAACTGGATCTTGTCAGCCTAGAATGTAGACTTCATTCAATTTCAAGTGTAGATTCATTGACTGTAGTGTTTATTTGTCATTGATCTTATAAAAATGTTCTAACTCAATTGTCAGATAAATGAACACACGCATCATGCATTTAGTAGATCCTCTTTGAAATAATAAGGGGTTAAGTTCAGGAACTGGATCTTGTCAGCCTAGAATGTAGACTTGATTCAACTTCAAGTGTAGATTCATTGACTGTAGTGTTTATTTGTCATTGATCTTATAAAAATGTTCTAACTCAATTGTCAGAACAATAAAACACACAGCATGCATTTAGTAGATCCTCTTTGAAATAATAAGGGGTTAAGTTCAGGAACTGGATCTTGTCAGCCTAGAATGTAGACTTGATTCAACTTCAAGTATAGATTTATTGAGTGTTTATTTGTCATTGATCTTGCACACTTCTTGAAGATACCCTAACCTAGAAGTGTTTGCGAAAGACTCCAAGTTCCTACCATGTCGAAACAAGTCGAAGCGGCTAATGTTCACCCGGTTGCAACAATGGATATTGTAATTCGCGGAGGAATTAGACGCACGATCCTCAATTGAGTTGTGAACCGCCTTCGCAGGAAATGTCTTCCGCGTGTCAGCGTTATCTCCGGTCCCGATGTAGATTTTATGTAACTCGGCATTGCGGCGTTAGGTAATCGAAAGAAACCGACGAGTGCTGTAATCCTGTGTTCCACCACCGTGTATCCAAAGAAATATTCTTTTGTCCGTTGCTAAATACTGTAACCCGTTTGTGCGCACCGATCCCGTATTCACTTCGATCAGCAACATTTCAGATTTCCGATCTCCGATTATCGCGAAGCAACGGGACAACCTCGTTGTCATTGCCGGCAACTTAATCGAGAATAATTGCTTTCACCTCGACGAACTAGGAGAAACTAGGAAGTACACGGTGACAGGAACAACGGTGAACTGAGCAAGAGTGCCACTGATACGAAAATTGCGGGAAGAATAAGTTTCTGGTTGTTTTATAGTGGGTTCATTCTAAACAAGTTAAAAAGAGAAATATAATTTTTCGAGGATCCCGGAATAATGACCTTGATATATGCTGTCAAGGCCATTTTCTTGAGTAAAGAGTGAGATTTGAGAATATATCTGTTTGAGAATGTAATTGATACATTTGAGAATGTATCTGTAACATCCAATATTTAGTTCAATGTAACAGAGAAAATTGTTTTCGAACCAGATAAAATTAAGAAAAGGCTGAACTGCGAACCACCAAGAATTTAATGGCCGTGTTTCTAGCCGCGTCCCATTAATTAACGAAAATGGGGGTCGTTAGGTGCGATGGCCGATCAATCTTCATCGACGCGAGCGACAACAGTCGCCGGGACCGTTGGTCGCCATTTTTCGGGTCCGGGTTGTCCGAGGTTGCTTCTAGGAAATCGCTCGCAGCCGAGGCGGACACGGAGATGTCCCCGCAATCTCCGTAGCTATCGACTGTCCTCTTTGTTTATAAATAAAGTTCGGCTAGTACCCGTGGGCGACGATGTAGGTGTCCCCGCATAAAGTATGGTGAGGCACCGCGACGCCCCTCGTCTGCGGGGTAAAATGGAAATGCGTGGCAGCGGGCGGTATAGGCGAAACCCCGCGGTTTCGAGACTGTTCGCAGAGAAAGAGAGAAGGAGAAGGGCAGAGAGAGAGGGAGCGCAGGCTCTTTTCGGCGAGGACGCTCCTATACCGGGAAAAAGCCCTCGATTTATTTCCCGCGAAGGGTCCGCTCCCTTCCGGTTGCGGAACGAGTTCTTAACCGAATCCGAAGTGCGTGAAATATGCGTGCCCTCGGTGGAGCTGGCTAAAAGATTCGGAAAGTGGATCGTTGTATCGTTATTGGCGCTTAAGGGTTCGTTTCTACGTCTTCTTAACCCCTCTGCGGTCCATTACGCTCGCCCTCTTACCAAAATTATGCTGATAATCATTACAACCCTCCCATTTTCATATTAACTTACTGGCAGCTATTTAATTAATTTGGGACTTTTATATGATTTATCCCACACTGGTAACTTTGATCGTGATTGAAAAAGCCACCCTTGAGACCACAATTCAATCGTTTCTTTCAGAATTATTTCTCGAGAGAATCTAAATTCTACTAGCTTCTCTTAACCGATTAAATTTTAACAAAATAGAATGAATCCCCGGAAATTATAGTTTCTGATCCAATCACCGCCAGTCCAATTTAGTTGGGACACACTGCCAGCCCCGTTGTGTCCCGAATGGCCCGCAGTAAAGTGATCAAAGAATTCCACCGAATGCCAGAAACCCGATCAAGCCTAGGGAACGTTAGAGACCTCCGGCTTGTTAATTTGGAATAATAAAACCCCGGATCCCTTGTCGAGGCCGACAGTTTTCAGCGAGCAGTCCTCGACGATCCTTGCTTTCGAATTCTGACTGTAGACGATCGCCGATCGAGTGGTACGATGGTTGCCGGGTACCGACAAGGCAATCGTTACGTCCTTAATGAAAGTTCGGGCACCGTGTACAGGGGGCGGGGGTTCGCTCCCCGTGTTCATCCGGCAGTGCTTGCGACGCATGGTCCTCGAAAAAACAGGTCGCCTAAAATTCTTCGTTTCGAATTCTAAGCACGGAACGAACGATGGCGAACGGCTCGGAACCGTTTCGAGGATTCTTTCGTCTGGTGGTCGCTAGTCGGCGAAGGAAGCCTGGTTTTCGAGGTAACATCGGGTGAAGGTAGGGCCGAAGAAGGGTGAGGCGAGGGGTGAATGAAGAAGGCATGAGAGCGGCGCAGTTTATTTCGGTCGGGTTAATTAGTGTTGCCTCGCGAGGTTTACGGTTGACATTTCGTTGGTCGTTCGTTCGTTCGTCGTTCCACCGTATACGAGAGAGGACGGGGAAAGGTGAGGAGGAGGACAGACAAGGGGAGACCGGCTTTTTTACGGCAACATACTGGTCGGCCATACCGAGAGCGCCGAGGAGGAAGACGAAGTTGCCGCAGAGGAGCGGCCGAGAAGAAGAAGAAGAAAGAACAGAAGAAGAAGAAGAAGAAGAAGAAGAAGACGAAAGAAGCGGACGAAGAACAAGGACGGTCCCGGCCAATAAAACTGCAGTGCCCCTCGAAGGTGCACTGAAGGCGCCACGGCAGTCTGGACCTCCCTTATTAGCTCCCCTCAAGCGACTTTTACCGTCTACCATGGGTCCCCGCAACAACCTTTTGTTTTATCCTACGGTGTGAATATCGCACCGTTTTACGGCGTCCAGATTAGACTTGCCTTTGTGATTCCGACAGAGGAAGTCGCCGATACCGTGCCGGAACGAACGCTCGCAGAGCCGGCAACCTTGAGCTCGCTCGCTCCAGCATCCGGCTTGAACTCGCCACTTGCGCGGTGGTCCGACGCTAATTTTCGCGAACTTACCCACGAGAAATCTCTGGCTACGTAGACGCCTGTCAACGAGCAAACTCAGATTTGATCAAGAAGAGATAACGACATAGGTGCAAAGCAGGTGACCAGAACATTAACCAGCTCGCCGATAGATCTAACTCGGTCCATGTCCTTCGATCTTGAAACTTGAGGGGACATTTCCGTTCCCAAACGAGGAAACCTTGGAATAGTTTTTCGGGCGAGTTCCTTCGCTGGGAATAAGCCCGATAAGCTCGTAATTCCGTGTCGGCAGGACAGTTTACGACCCACGGGCCTCGTGTCTCCCGATTTCCCTGTTTCGCCTCGAATTAGGTAGTTGAAATCTTTCCCTCGTTAGGCCGAGCTCGAGCGTTCCGAGAGACAGAGAAAAAGAGAGAGAGAGAAAAAGAGAGAGAGAGAGAGGGGTAGAGTAACGAATTACAAGAACCTGGCAGCGGGAGGAGAGATAAAGGAAGAAGAGAGAGAGGCGGTGGGAGACCTTACCTAACTGGGTCGAGGGTAAAACAAAGAGGGAACGGTCAAGGAGGGACGGATGAGATGAACGAGTAGTAAGGTAGGCGGATGGTTTGCTGCCTTATTAAGCAGTCTTATCGCTAGAGACAGCCCGGCCCGACACGGCCGTTTAACTTTTACTCGACCTGCAAACAAGTAGTGGACACACTGGCCAGGGAGATAGGACAGTTGGCAAGCCAGCTTGAGAGAGGGCTGTGCTACCCGCCACGGACCTTCGTCCTTATCAGAGTTGAAAAACTTGACGGCTGTAAACACGAGAGACGATGCTGCAACTGGCCCCCAGATACCCTCTCTCTCTCTCTCTCTCTCTCTCCGTGAGATTTACAATGCGTCTTTAAACGGCGTTAACTACGCACCAGGATATTTAAGCGTCGCTAGTAACAGCAGCTCCACGCCGTTGTAACCGTCTCGCGGACTATACCGTTTCGGAGAACTTGAACTTGCTCGATCGACCAACCTATACCGGACACCATTTCTGGATGATTGCTTTCGCTGCTCGATCGTTTTCAAATGAAATTCCACGGTGTCGAACAACGCTGATTGAAATTCCTCGGTGTAACTGCGGAATCTCGCGGTGGCCTCTCTCTCTCTTTCTCTCTCGATGCTGCCTACTCTCCCTTCCGAACGAGAAACGTTTTCCTAGCTTCGCGATTTCATCCACGGAGATACCAATTATATCCTGGTAATGACTCCTGGAAATATGTCGCGACACTTGCTATCTCCGTGCTTCCTCGAATACCTTCACACTGTTCGTCGAGAAAACAATTTTCTGTTCGACGTCTCTGGAAATTTGTCCTCAAATACTAGAAACCGTGTAACACCAAAGCAGACTTTTCTTTTTACGAACTAGATTTTAGAACGTTAACCGTAACGTTGGATCAGATCGAATTTATCAGAGTTATTCCGTTCAAGCGCAAAATTATGAAACTAGATAAATAATTGCGCGAGAGCCGCTGGAGTGATAAATGCTCGCAAAGTAAGTTAACAGAATAGAGCGTGCTCGTTTCGAGTACGTCCGAAAATGTTAAATTGCCTGTGACAACGATTCGACCGCTCGCAGTCGGATAACCGGTGAAAACTCGATTTGCATCGAATAATAAGCGAAACTATGATTAATGGTTCGAGTAAAATCTCTCGTAACAAGAGGAACCAGCTTTGTTACGCTTTCCCGACCACAAAGCTCGTGCCCGTGAGTTTACACAATAATAGCGACCGTGTCCGTCTCCTCGCATACTTTCCAGATTTTCTAGTGCACAAAGCGATCTTCCATTTACGAGCAATTTGCCTCAAACAAATAGCAAACGTTAGAAACGGGGACAGCTGGACCTAAATGTAGTTCGAGAGAAACATATTTTCTTAAAAAGTACAGAAAACATTCGTACTGATCGAACAACCTTTTGATCAGTTCCGCGACGGCTAAAAAGAGGATACCCCACAGATCTCGTAAACTGGAAAGCTGTACTTTCTGCAGGAGCCGCTCGTTATCCTAACTGAATGATTGTATGTGTTTACTGGCATCCTGTCCAGTCGAAGCGTCAGCGGCTACAGTTTCAAACCTAATCATAGTAGGAATTTCATAGGTCGCAGTAAAAATTACTGTGATTAGATCTAATTGGTTTTTCTCTTGCGGGAAAAGTGTACTGTTAAGTAATTTTGCAGTGCACTCCGCAAGTAGAGACCTCCATATGGCGATTTGTGCGTGCATTCTTCGAGCTTTTATTAGATCGATTTTATTACCAGTCCTGGATCAAAATGAAATGCAACTAGATTTTTAAACATTTAAAAAAACGTCGGCACGCGTTTTCCGAGATGGACAGAGGCTGGAGCCGACCTCGTTCAAGACACTCGGGCCGCGTGCACGTTTTCGGAGTCGACTTTCGCCGCGTTTCCTGCTGGAGCCGGTCCGTCCGAAAACCCCTTGCGTCCCGACGCCGCCGGCAAAATATTTGCCGCGCAAACATGACATCGAGCGGAGTTCTCGAGCCTCCCTTTTTGCAGTAGAACGGTAAACAAAGGTGAGCGCGCGAGCGAGCGAGCGTCGACGAGTAGGAGGAACGGGATTAAACAGGTTATTGTGCGGTTTTGACGGGTCGCAGTGACTCCTTGAAAGGGATTCGTGACACGATACGACTATAGAAAGAGGCTACGGCAGAGCCTGCTGAAAACGTGCACATTATGTCGGCGACTGTTCGTCGAGGGGGCGTGATCGGCAGGTCACTAGGTTTACGCAGGCCAATAAATCATCCGAAGGACCCGTGTTCCCCTCGGTCTCCGCCGGTACAGGGTCCCTCTGGGTCAGGTACGAAGTCCTCGGAAGGATCTTTATCTCCCAAGGACCTCGTCGACCTGTCAGCTAATCCTATTAGCGGCAGTGAATCTTCGCATTGCGTCGCGACCACTATTTTTCCAGTTTCACCGGGGCCTGTTCCGTGTCGCGCGTCTCTCGTTAACCATCGGGCCCTTCCGCGGGCCCTGTTTGAATTACGCCATCCCCTATCTATCTAGACCACGGTGGACGACCAGCTTAACCCTCATACGTTCCTCGGGGCGAAAATTCACCCATTTACTATTTCTACATAATATAAAGTGATTGGTCCCTCTTTATCTGTGTTGTGAGACGTATTTCTCTAAAATGTGACGTGATAAGTGAAGTTTATTAGTTTAAAGTGTGAATAAAAAATGGGTGAGAAAGTATCCTTCATTTCTGAGGAGCGTATGAGGATTAATTTTTCTGATAGGCGAGAATAAATTTACCGGGCCCAGTAAATTTTCGCATTCTACCGGGCCTGTACCTTGTCGCAGGTATTTCCCGCCATCTAAGGCCCCGATTCCACCTGGGGCGTCGGAGAGCGCTTCCGGAATCGCGTTATCCCCTTATCTTTCTAGTCCACGAAGCGTTTCCCGCTCGCGATGGATGACCGATTCAATTTTCTGACGCGCGATACTGCGCTGTCAGAACGTTTCACGCGTTCCATAGAATCCCACTCTCGGCGCGGCGCAGGACGCGGTGCACGCGTATTACGTTTGCAAATTGCTCGGGGCAACGTCGCGGAAAATCGTCCGCCACGCGGGGCCGCATTGACACGAATAAGACACATGGCCGGCCAAGCATGATGCCAAGAAAACGCAACCATTCGCGCCGGCCAGAGGAAGCCGCCTCGCCATGCCAGCCCGGAGCGCTATTATTGCGGTATTTACGCCGGAGACGCGCACGCCGCGCCACGCTGATGCCCGACCCCCTCGCTAGCCCCCCGAGAACCTCCTCGACACTCTAATTTGCCGGATAAATACTTCTTGACCGGGAACCGACTCAGCCACCGCCTAATAACCCGTGAAATTATTCTAAGTGGCGCGGCAACCGAGCGAGCCCCGTGGCTAATCCTTCCGACGTCCGTCGTTCCTCAGGTTCACGCATCGGACGACCGTGAACGCACCGATGCGCTCCCGACGCTGCTACCATCGGTGATTCGATCCGACGCCATCCAAAAGCGGAGGCTGTGGATCCTCCTGCAGCTTCGTCCTTCACGAATTCTTAAAACGAGACCAAATTTCTGGATTTTTACCTTTTCGCGATTTTCTGCCAGATCAATTTTCTACCCGTTTCATCTTTCAGAAGATACTAGCAATCCTTGAACAACGTCTTCGTCTTTTAGTGCTTCCGCTCCATTTTTCTTTCAAACGATGATTTCAGTTTTGTCTTTATTTCGTGTTTAGTGGTAGTGTGGATTCATAAACTGATTTTTCATAAACTGATTTTTACGGTCATTGTAACGGGAGACCAATTTGCGCGTTGCGGTCTCAAAGAATTCCATCGTCCGATTTTCCAACACTGTGTGTTCAGGTTTCTTTCATAAATAACCTTCTTCCGCTCGTTGTCGAACGAACCATTAACGAATGTGCGCCGGTCACTCGGGATACTTTGTCTGTGTGCGGTTACCTATTTCGTATGAATTGCATGGTGTGAAGTCTTGGTCGCATAAATGCGCCTATCAGTGGACACATCTTATACGCGACATTTCATGATTGATAGAGTGCAAAGTACGAATAATTGATCCGAATGATACGGAACTTACCGTGTGTCGACAACAGTGTTACTGCAGTCATCGCGTTAAATATTTCTTCTAGAACGATGGTGAGAGGAGGGTAGAGGAAGTAAACTATGCAATACTACAGCGATTGCGTTAGGTGTAAGCGTTCCACAGTGGAGTTGCTTACTCCAAAAAAATATTTCAGACCATATTCATTAATTATATTAATTCCTACCGATTAAATGAAAAATTGTAGAAAATTGCGTATCAAAATCAATTAGTCAATATAAATTCCTTTATACGACCGCGATCCCTTGAAAACAAAAATGATAACTATGAATAATGGTCAGGAAACGGAGTTTAGATTATTCCCATGAATGAAATATTGCAGTACAAGTACACTAATCAATAGCAAGTACCTACTACATCATCCACACTGTTACACACTCTCGTCCTACCCGAAAATTCTACATCCCCGAGCTCCATTATCTCCGAACATCATTTACCCCCAAAAACCATTTGTATCTCTAGTACTTCCAAAGTGTACCACCGCTCGAAGAAGCTCGTGCAAAACACCATCAACTCATAGCCAATTCATGAAATCAAGTTGGCCAGCCTATTCAGCACTCCAAAGCCCCTACTAGCGTCGCTATCGTTTCATTCTAGCCGGTAAGGAGCAACCCCCGACTGCTCGTGGCGTCGGAGGAGGGTGTCCTTGTAACCCAGACATTTTCGCGTTCGTGTCACGTCGCCGTAACAAAGTTCCGAGCCCGGGATGCGTGGAAACGGGCGGCACGACGCCTCGCGTCGCGTCGGGTTCGTCGTCGGCACTCAGCGATTTCACGGGCCGGACAATGGCGTGATATAAGCCGGAAGAAGGTGGCTCGTCTCCGGATAAAGAACGACAGAGAGGGTTGTACGAGTGGGTGGAAGGGGGTTGGACGGAGCGCGAGAGCGTGGCACGAGGGGAGGGGTAAGAGCAGAGCAGAGCAGGGAGGGCGAGGTGAGGTGGGGGGAGGGAACCGCGCGAGAGAGGCGGGCAGATTTATTCAAGTCCCTCGCCGTCGGGTTGACAAGAGTAGACTCGCGTAAACATACTCGTTTCTCCTTGTTCCGCCGTGGCCGTTTGTCGGAGCGGCGGGGGTTGGCGGGGCGGGGGCACGGGGAGGGGGATTGTATCGTTTCACGGTTGTTTGCCGATGGTGGGGGCCGGTGTGGGTGTGGCGAACCCCGTGGGGGCACGTTCGATACGAGGGGACGCCCGCGCGCGAAACGACGCTCCAATCGGTTGCGTCGCGCCGGCCCACGTGACACGCCCGTAAGGCAGCTCGGAGCGCGGCGATTCGTCGGAACGGAGGGAACACCACCCACGGGACGGTGGTGGGAGCCCGAGCTGCTTTCGGTTTTCGTCCACCAGAGGGGGAACTGGGACGGAGCGGAGTGGAAGGCCGATGAAGTGGTGTGAGTGGTGGCGAGTCAGTCGCAGACTGGAGTGCCCTGTGAGAGCAGGGGACGGACCGAACGAACGAACGAACACTCTCTATAACTAATCGCTCGTGACGCTTCGTCGTCTGTCCGAATGTCCGTCCCAAATCGGCCGACGCGCCGCACACACAGCACTTCTGTTTTCCGTTCTCTTTTTCGCCTCGTGGTGACGTGAGCCTCTCCGCGGGCCGGCTTTTGTCCTCCTGTGAACGCGCGTTTCTTCTCCGTGCCCGGCTCAGAGAAAGAACGATCCGCCGTCGAGTAACATAGTTTTCGCTCAGTGCCGCTCAGTGCCCGCTCGGATGATCATCGGTTCCACGCCTCGTGCCTTCCACCGGACCTGCTTGGACGCTATCGCCGGACTATTGGACCCCAGTGCACGTCCTCGAAACTCGCTGACCAGCGTATCCACGAGCGTGTGCCACGGGAAAGTCATGTGGTCGCCGCTCGGATCCCCCGGCCAGAACTCAAAGACACCCTGATGGCAGTCACCGTTCCGGCGACAGACCGCGATCACTCGCCGCCACTAGACACCCCGTTCGTCTTATCCACGGCGCCGATTCGTCAATCCCGGGAGTAGTACTAGGCTGACTTTTCAGTGAGAGAGTGCAGTGCGTGCAGGTGCGGTTGGTGACCTAATTCTTTGTTGTTTCTGACGCGCGAGACTCCGAATCGAGAGAGGATCCGCTGTTGCTGCTGACCGTCGACGATCGAGTCGAGCCGGCCGAAATGTCAGCGTACGCGCAGTTCGGGTACTCGTATCCGTCGGCGTCCCAGGTGAGTCTCTGACGACACGATCTCTCGTTAGCTTCTACCCTTTCACCCGACGACCGAGAACTCCGAAATATATCGTCGATCAAAGATCCACGTCTGATCCGAGCAACTCTGCTCCGATATCGTCTAGGATCGCGTTTTCGATAAAAACTCGAAGTAAGGCAATTACCGACAGACAGCCGAGCATAACGGTGCTCCGATCCATTGTCTGCAAAATCACGGCTCAATTATTCGCCTAACGATGGTCGCTTACCGGGTAGCAATTTCAGGATCATTGTTAATCCCAGGCCACTGGCGTTCGCGGAGGCTTTCTTTTCGCGAAAGCGAGCACGCCGCGCGCGATACGCTACCGGTAATTAGGCTCTGCTACCTTGTTAGACCCCGAGGTTCCCTCGCGTTCACGGTTCAAATTCCATTTCTGCTTTTTCCACGTAGCGGGCCCCGGGTCGCCAGCTCGACAACCAAATGGTCCCGTTAATTGCTAGCCAGACGCAGTTTACCTAACCGTTCATTTTCCGAGCACCTGATGTCGCTCGCGGTCCATCCCCAGTGACAATTAATGAATTGAAATTATTTGATCGTTTGTGCGGACGTTTCGGACGTCGCCCGTTTGAGGGACAACGTCCACTAGTTCTCGGTGTGACGATCAGGTGAGGAGCCGTCGATCGACTCGCGATCCGCGCACCTGTATCGCGTAAATGTTTACCGACGGCCGTCGCACGCCGCCGTCCACGCCTACTTGAACCGCGATCGCTCGTGTACGAGCAGGGAAATGTTAGTCGATACTTGCCAATTATGCAACCGAATTGCAGTCCTTGCGTATCCTCGTTATGCTCAATTGACTAACGAAAGTACCAGCCTCGAGCCGAAAAGATTCCAGGATTTCTTCAAATCGAGAACTTTCACGGTGAACTCCAAAAATGCAAAATCTCTATTGATTATTTAATACTGATCAAATTGATCGTTCAGTCGAGAGGATCTAACTAAACCCTCAAACAATTTTCCCCATAATCTAGTATTACTCGTTTTAATGTTTAAGTCAAATTGCTTAACTTATTCTGCAGAAATTAATGTTTAAGGGTGAATCAGGCTTCTTTTCTGTGGAACGACCCCACGTGTTTTTTTTTCTTACCGCAAGGTTGTAGAATCGTGTCAATAGATGTTCTTTAATTGGCTGAAATTAACTAAACCCTCAAACAATTTTCTCGATACTCTAGTATTACTCATTTTAATGTTTAAGTAAAATTGCTTCCCTTGTTCTGCAGAAATTAATGTTTAAGGGTGAATCAGGCTTCTTTTCTGTGGAACGACTCCACGTGTTTTTTTTTTCTTACCGCAAGGTTGTAGAATCGTGTCAATAGATGTTCTTTAATTGGCCGACCCAGAGGGGTACGTCCGCAAAAATTGGTTAATAGGTCGACCGAATAGCCAGGTTTCTATTTTTACCCGAAATTGGGGTTGCTTTTCGTAGTCTTTTAATTTACGCTCGCGCTGCAGTTTTTATATAGACGTATATTCGAGCTCGAGCGATGCCGCGGCTAGGTATCGGGAAGATTTATCGCGCGCCCCAGTGCCGAGTTAAATTAATTATGAGGTGATTAAAATTCCTGTGACCCCGGCGGCGGCCGCTACGAGCTCCGCGCGCCGTTCTTCCGAGCCCAGGAAATCCGTGAATGAGCTCGAGATCTAGAAAGTTCGAGAAAACACCGAGCTCCTCTTAATTAAAAATTGGAGTCGCGATATTTTCATCGGTATCGACTGTTTATTAACCATTAACCGATAAATAGACTGCGAATCGGTCCGCGGAGTGTACTAATCTTTACTCGACTTCTCAATTTCTATAAATTGGACGGGAGATATTTGTATTTGAGTATATTTCCGCGATCGACTGATAAACTGTCTTACTTTGAACACATTTGTCGAGCATCGCGTCGTTTATTAACAAGTTTATGCTCCAACCGTGTTGCCACATCGACGTAACTCACCATAAAATACTGGATTTACTTGCGGGTCGATAAACTAGACTAATAGAGAAATACAAATAGTTTGTATAAATTTTATTGATATCTTTTCGATTTCGAAAAGCTGTCTACAATCGTGGAGATTGGTTATTCGTGACTGTAAAGGTGAAATTTCAACTTAAAAAGGTTATTAAAAAGATTTGTCTAAATCTGTATTGAATAAAAATGTTTGAGTGCACAAGGTGTTAAGAAGAAAAGATGAAAGAAACTTGAAAGCAATGTTAAAAAGATCTTTCCAAATTGATGTTCTCCATTAAAGAATTTTGACAGGCCATTGTGACATTTGTGGAAGTCGAGAAACATCGATTGCGATTGGAGGAACGTATCTGCGTATTATTTTCCAATTACAACCCCCATCGAATCGCGGAAACAAAACAGTAGCAGGCGACTGGGGCGGATACTTTGTTTTCGCGATTTCGTCACCGGTAAATCCGGGCGTCGAGGGCGAAACGGATCGGTGCAAAAGGGAAAATGAAATTCTGATTTACGAGCGGTTCAGAGCGAGGAAGGGGTTGGGGCGCAGGCGCGCAATCTCTCTCTCTGTCTCTCTCTATTCCGTATGTTGCCGAAAAATGGAGAGAGAGAGAGAAAGAGCACAAACATGAAATAACTGCGAACAGGAACGGTACGCGTACGCGCAGGTGCGATCGGGGAGTTAGATGATAATAATACGGGTTAGGTCTGCCCGCATGGTCCGAGAGGAAGGTGCGAGGCTGCGTCGAAAGGGCTTTAACGTTCGACCCGAACCGAACGCTCCGGGCTTTCCCTCGTCTCGATTAACTCGCCGATAAAAGACCCGGTCCGTTCTTTTTTCTGTCGTCGATGGGGTTGAAGTTTGAGGCTGATGAAGCTGTCCCGTCGAACCACCGGGAAATTGAATTTCGATGCCGAAGAAGTTGCTTGGCTAGACCTCGTGTTCTATTCATGCCTCTTTACAGCGCTCTGCTGGAAAATCTGACCAATTGAAACGTGGACGTTCTCTGGTATCATTTCTACCACAGACGCACTTATCGAAACGAGTGATTGAAAGTATTTATTCATTAAAGCAGGGAGTATTGAGAATGCTTATTGTAGTAGTTGAGTCTCTATAAATTAATTTTTCTCAAATCGGAGCACGGCTGGAGTTAAAAGTGCTGTAAAATTACACTGATTATATTTTTCAGGACAGTATTATTTGAGCCTCTTGTATAATTAATGTATTCTGATTAATCACACTGTCCTAAGTATTGTGCACAACCTGTAGATTTTTTGAGCAGTGTAATAAGTGTTCCCAGTAATAATATGGATTTAATCAATCATTAATAGTGAGACTGGTTTTTTTAGAGATCTTGTTTCAATACACCTGTCGTACAAATTATTAATTTTTGTTGTAGAAATAAATAATACTACACAGTTTAGATTGCTTGTTCACCTGTTCAACACACCTGGTAATTGTTCAGTATTACAACCCTGGACCCGAACCTTGTGTTACTCAATGTTGCTTTTTCTCTTGTAGACATAGAAGCAGTATACTCATTATGTATGGTTGCAAATACAATAAAACTGTACGTTTCGCAATCGCGAAGTTTGATGAACAGATATCGGCAGAATAGTAGAAAAAGTATTGCATATATGAGAATATAGGAATGCGAATACTTTTAATTTTTAGTTAGCTGTTGCAATTAGTGGTCAATTTATGTAACAGTATTTTCTGCGAATCGGAAAACCACGCCGCAAATTCCTGCGGCGTATTCTTCCACGATTAATCAAATTACATTCCTTTCCTGTTATGGTAGACAGTCATGGTAGCTACGGCTCCGAAATTAGATTCAGTGTACTAACCCCTTTCCGAGACAATGAAAAAAAATATTAATAATACACTCACATTGATTGTAGATAGCAAGTGTTTGGAGTTGCTTTTTTAACGTGTGCACTAAAAATAATGTAGCATTCGTCGCGCTGTAGATAATTTTAACTAAAATCCTTGGGTTAAAACATATGAGGATAATCCTAGAGGATTTGATCCCCTCAGCGTGATTCAGAAAATTGTGACATTCTCTGAATTAATTCGGATTATCGTAAACATTTCATTATGAATTAAAATACGTGCCTCATGATATAAAATAAATTAACATAAATATACGAGCGAGTTTCTTAATTAACGCTCTACAATCTGACAAGATTTTTATTAAGAAATCCAATGTATCATTTGGATTAAATATTAACTATAATATTGTAAGAAAATGGATATTGAATCACTACGTTTTTGAAGTACATTTTAAAAATAAGTACCACGACTGATTAGAAACTGGCTGTAAGAAGGTGAAAGGTGGAGGCCAGGGATTTTCGGGACAAAGTTGTAATGAAAAGGAAGACAGTTACCGCTTCGTATTCGATTCCGACAAGGAACCGACATCCCCGGGGACCACCTTAGACGAGTGTCGACAATAAAGCATCGGTTATCGCGGCTGGTATCTGGTTGCACGGCCGATCAGCGAGTCCTCGGAGTTCTCTCGCAGGGCTGCCACGGTGAAACGCAGCTTCTCCCGGCCTCTCCGAGTATACCGGGAACTGCTGAGAAATAGAGGAAGAAAAGCGACGTCCTCTAATTGCGCCGGCGGGATCGTCTAAACGGCCGTCCGTCTAAATAACGCAGCTCGCTGTGCTCTCGGCTCTCTCTCTCTCTCTCTCTCTCTCTCTCTCTGTGTCTCTCCTCTCGCGAATGCTTTACGATCGCGTCGCCGAATCCCGTCGCGCTGGATAATAAATATTTTACGCGGATCATTTCCACGGAAACGCGGGTAACGATAATTGGAGTTTATAGCCTACTTACGTGAATTTATAATACTGTCCCGTCGCGGCGACGCGGACCGGCACCGACTCGTAAAATTCGCGATTACAGATTAGGTAGTTAATATATTTACTGCCACCGCCCCGGGGATTCCAGTTGTAATTCCGCTTGTATACCTATACACCCCGTCCCTCGTCCTTCGTTTTCCCTTCCGTTCCGTTTTACCGTCGGCCACTGTGCCCGTTATCGCGCGTTAAACGTCGGTAACGCTTAATTCTTTCCGCCCCGACGAAAAACAGAATCGCGATCATCGCTCGAGGATTCGCGGAGCGAATCTAAAAAGGGATATCGCGTCGCGTAAAATCGTCGCCTATTAAGGAACGACCACCGGTTAGTTATAAACTGTTTTATGAAGTCGCGTATAATATGCTCGCGAGCACACTTGATCTCTGCAGAGGTCTTTCCGCGATTAATTTGTTGCCGAGTCCCGTTCAGAACGCTGATTTCTAGCGTTGTTCCTTAGTTAATCCTCTATCATCAAATTTACCTTAAACTGTAATTGTATTGTTAATTTGTATCTACAGGATGATAGGTTACAATTATGGAAGAGCGTGTTCAGAAGGCCGAGAATTAGGCGAATGTTTTTTTTTATACGTGAATAGCATTGAACTTGCTCCGAGATCCATTAGGCTGGCACTTATGCAGATATTTTGACTGCTTTCAACAGATCAATCAAAGTTGAATTGATGGCGAGATTAATTGGCAGATTATCGAATATGTCTCGACGGAATAGAACTTGATAGTCTTCGATAAGAATATGTGGGCAATTGGAAGTTTATGGGATTCGGTATGGCTACGAATTAAGATTGAAAGTTACACAGTGTTGGATTTAAGTTCTGAGACAGTCACACAGACAGAAATACTAGAACTGTGTACTATTTTTGTATACTTTATTTATAGCTTGTTTTATTTCTCGTAGACAACGGTTATTTATAGGAATATAAACTTTTATGAACCGATCTGCTGAGATAGGAAGTGGACAGAAATTTGCTCGCTAGCTCATAACTGCTGTAAGCCTGGAAATAAATTGCTCGACGTATTGAAAAATGTAGTCTATTTGCCAGTATTTATTATTATAACTCATACCAACAAGTATTCATAAAAACATTAATTTCCTACAATTATTTTCAATGGAAGCACCTATGGAAATTTCAAGATTTGTTAAGAAAAGATAATCGGAGTGTAATGAAACCGCATTGTTCGAGGGAGCAGTTCGGGGTTTTATTTGCTTGGCTATGGGGTAGGAGCGGTGGAGGGGGAATAAAGTTCGGAAAATAATAGAATCGTCGGCAGATATACCCGGTGATTTACGTAGCCACGGTTGGCAATAAAATGGCATTCGAAATGAGTAATGGGCGTTGGGCAGAAGTGGCAAGGAGGGAGCTTAGATAGGCGCAGCCGGCGCGACGTGTCGAGAGAGAGAGCCTTTGCGTAGACGACGACGACTATGACGACGCCGACGACTCGCCTTTTGTATCCATCGGGCGTAGTATAGGGGCGAGCAAGGTGTTAACATAGATCCGACTAATACGATGTTAATGATATGCCGGCGTGCACCTGTGAAACGCGTCGCAAAGCGGTGCACTCACGGCTGTGTGTACGTCTCGTTGATGCGTTTCTCTCTTTCCCCGGCTAACCAGTCGAACCAACTTTTTAATGATATTAATTAATTCGCCGAGTCGGACAAGCCCGCGGTAATCGTTTTGAAACGGCGGGATGTGGTGGGTGTGGTTGCGAGAGACGTTAACAAATCGAGGAGACGAACAGTCCCGAGTGCAGGAAAATTAAATAACGCCTCGGCTCACTCTCAGCGATCGAGACTTTTCACGATCATCGAGGAAACGTACTTCGCATACTCGCTTCAGTGCAATTCGCCGCGCGCGGTTCATTAAAGAAGAAGAAGCTGAAGATTGTTAACTACCACTTCGGCTCCAGTGACTTTCTACCGATTTTTCTCATGCTGCGTACGCCATTTAGATTATCGCCTACATGGAAGATGGTGCGTTTACCACGCGCGTTCCTCGGTTTCTAGCAAAACGCGCATTCCTGAGAGACTTCTAACGAGTTCGACTCGCGCTTATAGGGCAAAAAGAAAACCGGCGGATACTTCGACCGAAGTCTGCTAATTCTGACTTCGTTGTAGACATTATTTCTCAGCGGTGTTTGTGCTACTCTCTGGAGAGATACTCTGGTTTGAGCCACTGCTACATTCTCTAAAGTTATCTTCATTAATCGGATAGCTTGAACGGCGAACGTTGTACGCGTCATTAATGTAAAAAATTATTTTCTTGTTGAGTGATTGGTATTCGGTGGTAATGCTATAACAATTTGTTCCTGTACTTGGGCTGAGATAACGCAGGAGATCGCGAGCATTTGGGCACGGAGCACTCGAAGCAATTAGTTTCTATTTGAGTGAAAGGTAGAAAATTAAAATGTAGAATCGGAAGTGCCTCGCTTATTTGATGAAAACATTCGGAGTGGAAAAATAAATTCGACGGTTGTTTTTCCACGATGCGAAATTAGTTGCGCGAGGTTAATTGCTACGGAACAGAGGCGCGTATCGAGGGCGACGCCCCCCGAAAAAATTCGTCGATAAGGAACGATGTTCGCGTCGCGCGCTCGCAACATCGAATTCGCGTTCGTTACGCGTAATGAGAATCGGCGATCGGCCGTGGCTCGTTAAGTTCACCGTGAAACGCATCGATCGCGATCCTTCCGTTATTTGTCAGCAGCGGCGAAACACGTCGAACGGGTCGACTTTCAACGCGGCAACATCTGTTCGCCGATTATACATACGCGCGCGCGTAACGACGGTAATTACTTTTTCGTTTGCCGAATAATTAGTATAAAGTTATTACTACCACTGTTCTTGCTGGCGCTTATTAGCGGGTGACCGATGTTCCCGCATTAATTGAGCTTTGAACCTGAATACCTTCTTCTTTTTTTTTTTCGCAGACAATCGATATAGCCGGGAAAAGTTCGGCTCGAGTTTACACCTGAGAAATTTCAGGCGTACCTGTCGTGAATATTTCATTCGGTATTTAACTACTCCGTTTCGTGAACGGAGATTCTGTTTGAGAATTTTTCTACCGTGTTTGCCGGCGCTGTCCCTCCAGGTAGAGAGCGTTAAATCCACCGGTCGGAGGTAGTTGACTTTATCAATTGTGTTTACATTCTGATTAGGAGAAGCTTAAGGCACTCTTGTACCAATAATCACTGCCGAACACTGTACACAGTGGAGTTTCGAGATATTTTCTATAAGCCTGACAAAACCACGAACACCACTCCGTAGAAATTGGCCTTGCTTTGGTCAAAGTGCATTTTTAACATTTTTATTTTTCTGGATATAGAAATGCCACCTTATTAACCCTTAGCACTCACGTAGTGACTCTGAGTCACCGCTAAAAATTGCTGTACTATAATTCAAAATATCGTTTACATTATTAAATATGTTGGGATCTAACCAATTACTAAACATTTCAATATTGTATGAAGTATTCTATTAATTTCATATCCACAACATGAAAAGAATCATATAGAATGGAATTTTTCTAGATAGGAAAACATGTTTAATTTTTTAAATAAAATAACTCTGAGTGCAAAGGGTTAATAAACTGTAGGTCCCGTCGCGAAGTAACCTTAGCAAAGAGTTGAGAGCGACGTTAAATAGATTTAAAGAAAAAGGGTATAGAAACGCTCGTTGCAAATACATATACGGTGTAGTTTATTGTTTTTGGTTAACGGTGCACATTGCCAATCGACGGTACGAGATTTAAGATTGATTAACGAACGGAATAACATCGTTTCGTAACGATAGAATAAATTGTATGGATTATTCTATTTCTATTATGGTATTACATACAATATTCTCTTTCTTCGCTGCCAGAGACATATGGCTCAATACTTCCGGCCAGTAGTGTACCCTTCAGCGCACCGCTTGCACCCCAAACCAATCTTTTACAATGCAACCTTATCTCTTCCTTCGGATAATAACATTTTCATATCATCGTACGAAATCTTCAAATATTTCAAGCAATAAATAATTATAATGGAACCGTGATAAATACCACCGCGTTATTATTCGTTTGAAAATATTCATACCAAAAATAGAATAGTATACCAGGCAAAAGCGGAGTACGTCTAAGACGTATGAAACGTATCTCGACGAATTGGACATTGACCGAAACATTATAAGTGTAGATTATAATAGACTTGTAAGGTACTGAAGACACTGTCTGAGATCAATAGAAGGACAAGAAAAAAAAATTAATAAAACAGTGTTTCACGTAGATCGTGAATGTGTCTCACTTTTTGTGGTACATTATTGACATTTTAGAAAGTGGTGCTCAAGATCTGCATGAAACACGTGACAATAAAGAAGACTCGTGAGGTGTCGTAGAGCTTATCAAACGAACAGAAGATAAAGAAAAAAGATATTCTTCCTAAGATACCACCAACACAAAAAAAGTACGTTCAAGATCTAATACAAAATGCAGTACAAGAAAAATTTTTAGTGAAGAGATAAAAGATGAGAAAATAAATTTCTTCCAAATCACTAACAACGTAAAAGTGAACAATTCCTGATTGCTAGCAGTTAGCCGCTAACAGCCACGTTACAGGTACAAATGAAGCGAACTGGATCCGCGGGTCCGCTCGAATTCTCGTTGTTTATCTGTTTACCTATCGAGTTGAGCACAGAGTCGCATAGTAGCGGCATAGAACGTAACGAGAGAACCGTCCGGTCCGGCTCGAATTCGATCCGAGAAATCACGCTCGTGCAAACGCGAGCGGATGCCATGATCGCGAGAGAGCACGCTCCCGCGGCCATGAGCGACGTCGATTGGCCCGCGAGGATCGCTAAATTTACGAGCGTCGCGTTTCGTCGTCGTGCCGATTCCGAAGCGAAGAGAGGAGTCTCTCGGTCCCTCGATTTCGGTATCGCCGGTCGAGCATCTGTTCGACAGTGGACTCGCATACGCGAGCAGTAATGCCAATAACGCGCGAATCGCGCAACGGGCGCATCGGCCCGTCGTGTAATTACGGCCCTGGACACGGAAGCGCCTCGATATCTCCGTAATATCGGTTTTCAGGATCGTGGCCTACGCTCTCTTCGTGTCTCCCTTTCCCTTCTGTTTGTCTCTCTCTCTTTCTCAGCCTATCTTTTTCTATCGCGCACTCTCTCTCTCCCTCCCTGGTTTCCTTTCTCTCTCGCCGTGTGCCTCTTTGCTCGATCCCTCTCCCTCGACCTTTCTCCCCCACTTGCATATCTTTTTGTTTACCGTACTCGAACACCGTCGTTGGCTACGTTCCCGGCACACCGAAGGGTTTTCCGACCGGCATTACAGACTTTGTCACGACTATGTTTTTGCACCACTGGTTACTAAGAATTTAATAAATATATTATACAAATATTGGAAATATTGCAAATTCAACTCTCTTCTCGTTTGCTTTCATACCTTTCACATCCAACTTCGTGCTCTTATTTCTTACAAATTTATATATTTTCTTGAATCGATTAGAATAATTCCATTGAGTCAGCATTCGAGTGCTAAGGGTTAAAATTAATATTACGCTGCAATAAATGTCTATATAACTCTGACCATCGATTATTGCTTTTCTCGACGGATCGGTCGCGATCGGTTAAAGCATAATATGCAGTAGGCCGCTTGGAGTCGCGTTCATTCGCATCGCATGATCTTTGGGTGGAGCTGGCGAACAGGGAACACGAGGCGAGAGGGTTGGCCGGGAGTTTCGCGTTCGGTTCGTTAACTCGCGTTATTATGCCGTCGTTATCCGTTTTATACTTTGTTATTAGCAGCGGTGTGTTTATTCCGGCAACCGCGGCGGATTCGACGGCGGCCCCGGCACGACGCGGCGCAACGGTTAGCCCCCGATGATTGACGGAATCGGCAATTACGGCACGGATTCTCGCACGTACTTACCTACCGGGGTTCTACACGCAGCTCTCGCGGTAAACCGGTTGGCCCGTTGGCGGTCTTTAAAGGTGCACGTGTCTCGTCTGCCCGCATAGGAACGGCCTCGTTGCGCGCGGCCGCCGAATTCGGAGCTGGCTCTCCTCTCTTTTTCCCAATTTCTCGGCGACCCGAGGCGCAGCAGCCGTGTGATCCGCCAGGAATGCCGTCTCGCAGAAAAACGATCGATATGTATATCGACGTAGATTGAATTTCATTCGGGGCCTCCGGCCCGTCACGGTCCGCGCCATTCGACTGCGCCTCGACGCAACGTAATAAATAATGAAAGCTTCTCGTACGAAACGCTAAACTGTTAAGCTTCAAAAATTCGTTTTACCACTAGTATAATAATGCAAGAATATTCATAATAAAAGAGTCATGCAACAGCAAAGAGAAAGTACTAATAAGAGAGAACATTTTACTATTGGGTTTAATCACCCTCTAATCACGTTAAGTATAACAATTTTGTCAAATATTATTTTTTACTTGTCAGCATATTATTTTCATTCGCCTTGTTCCTTATTATCAGGATTTAAATATGATCTTGAGAATAGTAGCTGCATATTAAACGCTGATTGCCACTGACCTACCCTATCAGCAAATCTGTTGAGCGATTAAGGAGACCGACGAAATATTTCGCCAAGTGGACGTTAAATTACTAGCTTGTTATTGTCAACAGGTAAATAAACCCGATAATATATCGGATAAGGGAATTAATGGGAAGCGAGCAAAGTATGATAAACACTGCTCTCTGATGTGTCATAGTAACTAAAAAAAGTTAATAATATCAACGCGACGACTGTTACGCGCGTTTTATGAGTTTTTATCACAGACAAGTGTTATTAATAGCATTTAGTCAGTGTTCGTGAAGTAATTGACGTCATTTTCTTTGTAACCTCCAACTAGTTAGGGATTTCATTGTCTTTAAGTGTTTTTCCAACAAAGGAATGTTAATTTCGTATTCGGATAATGGAGAAGAGCGAGTTAATGGCTCATCTGACGTGAAGTGCAATTTGGAGGAAGGATGGAGGAAGATTCCACACACACACGCACATTGTACCCCCCACCATTTCACTTCATTGAATTTTCTTCCCCCACTCATGTGCTTACTATATTGATCGAACAACTGGAAATGTACAATTCGAGATCAAAGATCTCTACGAAGAGGAACGAATTAAAACGTACTGAATATTTTAGGAATTATAAATGAAACAATATTTTGAATAAAGTATAGAGTTTGAAAACATGGGTTGCCCGTACAGCACGCCATCTACGCGTCGCGGATGGCGAGTCAACTCCGGCAAATAAGCTGAAAAACGTGTCGCGAGATCGATCGAATGTACGCATGACGATTAATTCAGTTTTTGACCGGTCAGCCATATTTTTTTTGCGAGCGTCGATGCGGGGGAGGAGCGTCGGTCGAGCTATCTGTGGTGGGGGATCGCGACAGTGGTTTCAGGGCCGAATAAAATCGCGAGCCGGCGTAAATAAAGCTGGAAACTCGGCCTTTCGGAAGATTCGCCGCGCGGCGAGGCGAACGGGGCGCGGAATTCCTCGTAAAAATTTAGTTGGCCGGTGAGAAACGTTTCGGCGGTCCGCATAAAAATACCTCGGGTCCCGTCACTCGTGCCGTTAACGTTCACGCCTTCTTAACGTCGAGTTACTGCCGCTTTAACCGAGTCTTTAGGGCTTCAAATAGATCCCGGCCCCCATCGGCTTTCTCTCTCTCTCTCTCTCGCTCGCATCCTTTCCCATCGAGACGTTTTTAAAGCTGGCCGCGTTCACGGGAACGGCCCAGCGCCCTTAGCCGGAGGTAATTAACGTTAAATTGTTGCCGCTATTGCTGGCCGATATTTCACCGGGCCCCAGCGCGGCATCTGCTGTGTCCGTCGTAGCTCACGAACGCACCGACAGAAATCGTGCGACTCTTATACTTTCGCCAGTTTACTGCCCAAGAATCCGCCGCCCCCGTTCGCCATTGTTACGACCCTGCGTTTTATACGGGCGACAGGGTGGCAAGAGAATCGAGAGTCAGTCGCTATAAATAGATGTCGTATAAAAATCAAAGCTCCCTTTGATCCTCCACGCAGACAAGATTTCACAGTATGTTTCGAACGCACTGTGAAAAACACTACTGTTTTCCGTGCGAAAATATTGCAATAGCTTCTGAAGAAAAACGAGCCCTCTTCGCATCCTTTTTCTGATGATTTTTATTTTCAACGAATTATTCAAGCTACCAACTCCTCCAGTGGAAAGGCCTCCGTGCCAAAATCAACGTTGACAATTTTCACCCGAAAAGTGTTTCGTTGTAATTTACGCTGTCTAAAATAAAACAGCGGTGAATGGTGGGAGCCTATTGCACAAAGATTTCCAATGTGTTTCACGTTTCGAATGTGAAATGTGAAACCCCGGAGCTCGATAAGTGATCGTTAACCAACTTCCGCAGTAATCGATGTCCTCGTAAAATACTTCCAACATGTGCTCGAAACGAGGAGCTGCTTCTATTCCTGTGGATTTGTGACCAAATGTCTAGTAATCCAACTTTGAACATTTCAGCTAGAACATTTCCCGCTTTACAGCAAAATTTATTGATCCTCTATTATTGTGACGCAATTTAAAACACAATTTAAACACGTTTAGTAGATTCTCTTCAAAATCAAAGGCGGATTCAGTATTGTACCTCAGAGAGTTACGTTCGACAATGATTTCCTCGAATGGTTCCTCGTCCCATGGACCACACGAGGGCACATTGTTGAGGTTCGATTGAACGTCAGAGAGCCGTGAGAGTAACCGTAACGGTTAATTTGTCGCGAAAAAGAAGGGCGGCCTGTGCTCGGCCCGTAACGCCGTTGTCTTACAAGATCTCGAGTGACGAGGGGAGGGTGAGGGGCTGAAAGGGAGAACCGGAGGGCTCCCTCGTTCCCTGTGTACTCCGGATTTCAGCCTGGAGAAAAAGGCACATGGTAGGTGGAAGGAGTGAGCAGGGAGGAACGGAAGAGGGAGGAGGATCAGTCTAGAGAAGTCGAGAGCCGAGAGACTGTCCATTCGTATCTCCGGGTCCGCCATCTTTTTGGTGCGATTTGCGCGCGCCTGATCTGTCCCTCTTTCACTATGTTGGGCCACGCTCGTGGTGATCCTGCTTCCAACTCGAGACCTTGCACGATCTCATGGGGCTGCGAAGTTTTACCAAAAATCAATCATTCTCTCTCTATCACTCGCAAATTTATAGAAGCCTAAGTTGTATCAAGATATCATCATTCAATGTAAACGTATTTATTTATTGGATGTTCTTCGTGTTTTAAAAATTCAAAACTAATATAAAATAAAATTAAAAAAATATCTACGATAAAACGGTCAATATTGTCCAACGATATTGAAATAAACACAGTTCATTTCCTAGTGCATTTCATTATTCCAGACATATCGAAACAATTACTACCGGTGAAATGTCGAAAGCACTCTATGGAAATTGTTCATGGAAAAAATTAGTTGAACGGCGCACAATTGCAAATTTCTCCCCGAAAGTGAAACGGCATAGAATTACTCTGCGCGGAAATTGCAGTGGCAGATTTCGGCGATACGGTTTCATAAATCATTCATAAGAGAGCCGAATGTGGGATTGTTTCGAGAAGTGTAGCGGGAGCCGTTCTCTATTCATCAGGTCCAGTTTCAGTTCCATGTTCGATATCGTATCCCTGGCGTTTCCCGCAGCCCGACATTAATTTCACGATGGAATCCGCGTATCGTGTAAACGGTTCGGATCTCGTTGCATATTCCAGCATCGCGTGTGAGAGCGGTCTAGGCGCCGCATTGTCAGGTCTCTCCGGTTACTTTGCATGAGCGGCGATAACTCGCGATCAAGTCGCTGTTTAACTCGGGCTGCTTTCGTTCGACACGTGTAATCTCGTTTATGACGAGGAGCCTTCCTTTCTTTCTGTTCCTGCGTGCCGATTCCCATCTCCTCTCGATTCGACATATTCATTATTACTCCGCGAAATTAAAAATGTTTCATCTCTTGTAACTTCATCGTTCTAACAAATGTTCTGTCTAGAATTGTACATTCCGTGACGGCAGAAATAATTCCACAGATCAAGGATTTTGATCGTCGAATAGTTTCACCGAATTTGACTCATTATTTATCTGTCAGTTATCTGTACGCAGAACCGTGCGAGCCGAGAACCAATTTTCACGTGTTTCCTGGAAGCAATTACTTCTGGGAGATAAATCAATTGGAGCGAAATCGAAGGAGTGACCGAGTTTGTATTATCGCGTCTGATACTGTAGCTTTTAGGGAGATCCCGGGAACGATAGCGATCGAAAATACATATAGTGGTTCGAGGCGGGTATATCCGGCGTCGAGTGCCGATCCCGTTGAGTTTCGCTTTTGATAACGCCGGTCTCTCCGAGATAATTGACCATCGCCGGTGTTTGCTCGACGGACAATTGTTAATAAAAGGACGATTTATCGGCTCGTTCGCGAGCGGATTATCGGGAGGTTCTCGGGGCCCTCGGGCCGGTTGGGGTCCGCCGCGGTGCGCCGCGCGGCTCTTGAATCGCTACATTGTAAATTCGTGGCCATAACGAATGAAGGGTTCGAGCACTTACGTCGAAATTACACGTTCCCAGCCGGTAAATTATTCCTCATCATCGGCATCGAAAGAAGTGCCTCGCGTTCTCTTTACACCTGCGTCACGCACCGCTACACACCGTGCATCAGATCATCGATAAACTGTACTTAACTCGCGTTTTCCACGAACGCTGGCTTCTCTCCCTCCCTCTCTCTCTCTCTCTCACCGTGGCGATCGGCTCCGAGCATCTTCCAATTAAAAGAAATGCCAGTAATCAACCGGTTGCCTCGGCCGCGGCCGTTCCGTGCTGGGATTTGAATTTTATTTCTCAATTCGAACCCGCCGCCGTTCCTCTCCGGCCAGCCGCGCTCTAAATGCCTCCGCGATCGAACGAAGAAAGGAACACTTTCACGGAAACGCTGCTCTCAAACCTTTCATCGAGTCCGACTCTAATTGCACGTTTTGCGTTTCTTGCTTCTGTTGCTAACGCCTCTGTTAACGGGAACCACGGCCATTTTCTCGCCGAACGAAGCTACCGTGTTACCACCGCTCGGTGAAACGCCATTATTTCATTCGCGAGTCTTCCATTTGGAATTTCAGCTGGACCGGATTCTTCGGGTACGGGTATGCTATGGTCCGTGATTTTCTGATAAGCTGTCGATCGCTGCGAAATTGTTTCGGATTCTGCAGACCCGCTGCAATTTAATATAGATTCCATAATCAGATTCTCGAGATTCCGTGATACATCGTAGACGTTTATCTCTTCTCTGAAATTAAATCTAAAAGCTATCCAGCTGTAAATGAATAAAGTGCAAGCGATTAAAGTCTGTTTCCCTTGTGGACACGCTGCCAAACTCGCTGACAAAAGTCCTGGAAACATCTAAGTAGCTTCGAACATCGTTCCAATCAAAAGTCTCCAACTCCAAGAGTTTCTATTCTCCTCGAAAACTCGCAGACTCCTCGAAGCAGAGCTGCACGCCACCATCAAAGCACATCCTCTTGATATCTGCTCCTTTCACTGTTCGGCTCCTGGAAACCTCGTCCAGAACTCTCGTCGGAAACCTGGCTAGCCCTCTGGGAGTCGTCGCGACCCTTCCGAGGGGGTTGATTTGCGAACGCGCGAGCTTTGCCGAATCGTCGCGCAGCTATGGGACTCTAAAAGAGACAGAGAGGGAGTTCGAGTTTGCGGAGGAAGTGGAGTGGCTGAGAATAAGGGTAACGGAGGGTTGGAGAGGAGTGGGTGACGTATCCAGGAGGACTCTTCCTGCGGGCCAGGATCCGTAGGGTTTTCGCGGCGGTGGTTGGTGCCGCGGGGGTGAAAGTGGGCTTTTAAAAGGTTCCGATGGGAAACCCAGCAGGGCGTGAATGGCTCCAGACGCGGCTGGAGGAGCCGGAACGTGTTCCGTTCGTCGCGAGAGAGACGGAAAATCCGGCGAGAGACGAACAACGAGAGAGCGAGAGAGAGTAGAGAACGGTCTGGGGAGAAAGAAAGGCGAGAGCCGAGAGAGGGACACACGCATACAGGTCGGACTTTGCTTGCGCGTGCACGGGGACACACAGGGCAGCCGTGCGTGTGTCACGGCCTCGAGGTGTGTTCCTCCACCCCCGCACACCCCTCGTGCTCCCGGCTCTTTGTTCACGAAAGTTCGGTTTACCTCGTTCCCTTCCGAGACCCGGTCCCGGTCGCTGGGTTTCTTTTTTTCTCGTCTATTTTTGCATCAGCCTCGCCGAGCGCGAACCAGCGCGGCGAGCTCGCCAGCCTCTCGCTGTAACTACCCTGTGAAAATAGAGAAATCAACTAGTTAACTTGCTAGTACACTCAGCGTGCATGTTCGGTACTCGTTTCTTCGATTTTCTTCGTTAGTCGTTTGTGTTAGACCGATCAGCAAGCTGGCGAACCTGAAGGAATGTATCCTTCGACGAGGTCATGCTGTACTTTAACCCTTAGGATCTTAACAGCTACATACTCGAAGATCCATTTATTTATTAATTTCTAAGGATATTTGTCAGGGCACGTATTCTCGGCCATGTTTCTGATAAGTTATGCTTTTCGATTGAAAAGAAAGAATTTGGAGTACGATCTGTGGAATTCTCAAGTGTAAATCATAATCCGCTAAAGAGCATTATCTAGCATCTTTCGTATCATTAGAGAGGAAAGATATTGCCGACATCCCGAGAGACAGTGCTCTCGAAGACTGTTCGATGGCCCCTCAGGAGCGCGATCCGATGGCCACGGGGGGGCGAAAATCACAGCCGCCGTTGATCGAGACAAATGATCTCGCTGGCATAGGAATGGCGGCCGATCCGTGCTCGAGTAGAGGTCGGCATGATCGGCGACAGTCGTCCGATTTCACGGCGGGGCGCTATTTAGGTATCTGCCGGCGATAAATTATCAGGGTGAAATTTGTAGTCGGCCGCGGCGCGGGCGTCGAAATATCTTACGACTATTTAGCGCGACGTGGAATCCCGTTTTTCGTAAACACGTCCGCGCTTCGGAAGATACGGCCGCGTTACGATAAAAGAGAAAAGGGAGACGAGAGAGAATAGAGAGAGAGAGAGAGCCGACGCGCGACGCCCGACGACGGTTTCCGCGCCGTCTTTTTCCGGCGTTGTCGATCGACCGTGGTGAGAAGAAAACAAAGCGGGGAAAATCGTGCGGGAGAATAATGTTTTCCTTGATCCTATTTATCACGTTCCCTCGTGGGCGTCCCGACGATTTCGACACCGATCTACGAATAGAAAGGTGCACGTTTCCGTCGCGATCTTTTCCATTCTCCCACCGCTCGAAGGGACCGGAATACGAAGACGCTTCATCAACGATACACCATCCCTCTCGCTCTCTCTCTCTCTCTCCTCTTCTTCCCCTCTGCCTCTCTTCAGCCCTCTAGCCGTTTCTCACTCGGAGGCTCGTTCTCTCGAAATAACTCTCCTGCCGTATTAATTACCAGGATTCATTTCATCCTCATTTACCGCGAGCTAATTTACCGCGCTGAAGCCTACGCGATATATGTACGCAACCACTCCCTCTCAAAGCGGATTCTCTCTTTCTTGCTATTCCCCCCCCCCTCTCTCTCTCTATCTATCTCTGCTGGTGGAACAGACGATGAGGACTCCTTGTGCCCCGAGCCCATGAAGCGATTAATCGCGACGGGGTTGTTACGCTCGCTGGATAACGGCGAGAGCAGGGAACTTGAAAAAGGAGGGAGGGAAAATTTGCCTGTCCCGGAGGATCACGCGGGGCCCTCGAGTGTTGGGTGGATCCCGGTCGAGAGGATGGAAGCCCGAGGAAATTGGAGTTTGAATTTTTAATCTGGCAAATTCTTCCTTCGTCGGTCCTAAAGCCTGTATCAATTTATATAGACAGGTGTATGGGAGTCGATTGCGTTTTCCAACCTTGGTATTCGAGGATCAAAATCCGAAAGTTTCGGATTCGAATTTTTAATGAAGTGTATTCCGAGTCGGATATTGCGTCGAAAAGCAAAAGATTAAAGTCGATTATGTTTTAAATATTTATTCTACCTGCAGGACCGTCCAAAGGTGGTAGTACAACTTATCCCGGGGCTACAAAACTACCTTACTCGGCAGTTGGCCGCGTGAAAGATGGCTCCCGTCGAAGTCGGCGAGGTCTTAAGAGCACTCGACAGTTTTAGAGTGGCCTCTCGCCCGCCTACAGCAAAAACTGCATCAACTTGCATGCGCCCCGAGTGATCTTCTCCTCCTTTTTTTTCTTCTTCTTGTCCTCCTGAACGAGCATTGTTATTGCGTGCAACCCCTCGGTACCCCATTCGAAACTCTCCAGGCCATCTGTATTCATATTAATAAAGGGTTTCCATATTTCCCGGGGAGCAGAAAAAAATATATTTACGGGGTACAATAGTCGAGGAACCGTCATAAATACAAGGGATGCAAACTGCATAATTATTCAAATCGAGCGGAAGTTTCGGCATACTTTGGCAGTCGGATGATCGTCGGCGATACTCGTCCGCGAGGAAAACTGTGCACCGAGAGAAACGACTTCGTAGCGGATTGATTAACGAGCGATTCTTATATAAACGATTTTCCCGGTCCGCAATTAAGGGACTCCGGTATATTTATTATCGATTCCGTTGATTGCGGTGCGGCGATCGTTTATTTTGCGGTATATTTTTATCGACGCGCAACAGGTAAACGACAGTTTTGCAAGCGGCATGAGACGGACAGAGCGACGCGTTCGCTTTTTTCCCGGTTGTTTAGCGGTTGTATATCGCGGCAATTATTAAGTTTAATTAAGCGGTCACCCCGGCAATACTACTGTCTCGTTCTCCTTGCGCGATAGTCGATCTCGATTCCATCGACTCGCGTATGATGCAAATTACGAGCATGTTCGATTACGTAGACACGATGCTCGCCTCGGGCACTAATTATCGATACTTTCCAGCTTGCGCGTTTCAAGTATGATCATTGGGCCAGTTATTCGCGAGCCAAAAATATCCGTAACTTCTCGTTTCACTGCGGGAATTCCTTGCCGAAGCACCGTTTAATGCCTCCAACGAAGAAGACGAGCTATAAAAATTACCATTTCCACGAGGCGAAGTTATAGTCGACTTATGGATCGGACGATGTGTCTCTGATAGGCAATCTTCTATCGGACTGGACATAAGTAAAACATTGTCGAGCAACTCTTAATTATACTAACTTTTTCATCGACTTTTTATTAATCGTTCTTACGGTATTATCGCTTGTCGTTGACACTAGAATCAACAAGCCTGGTAACAGCTGGTTTTTAATCTGTTAAAATGTTACAAGAGTGTATTTATTAAGATCACGAGCAATTTGTATGTTCGTAGCCACGCATGAGTGAGCGAATCAAGCAAAGACGTTTCCATGATTTTATCAGGCGTGAGATAAACAATTCCAGAGAAAATCACATCAGTGACATGCATCTCCTAGAGCAGAACCGTTGTCATAGAAATGTGTTTTACACGATCCAAGAATTTATTAATTTCTCACATTATAATACCACATAAAAATTCTATATAAATCTCTGCAATGCAACGACCGTTCTGTTTAATTCTCTCTGCGAGCGTAACACTATCTAAAATGCAAGAATTCTCGTGAACAAAAAGTAACTTGACAATAGTGTGTCTCGCTATCAATTACAGAACCACCTTTTCCCCGTTAACGAAGTATCGCGCGACGTACAGCGGGCCTGTGTTCGTATGTCAGCGTTTATTTACATTTTTCCACGGCGGCGTTAGCAACATAATAATCCATTGTTAGAAGCGGCAACAATTTTTCCCCCGGGCCGGTTCGACTTGTACCAATTACCCGGGAGTACGTGTACACGACAAGGTATTTGCTATCGTTCCAAGTCGGTCGGTTGTTTCGCGTGTTCGAGTTTCGCGCCGATAGCAGTGACAAATGGTCGAGGTGGGGGATGGCCATTTTGACGGGGAGTGTTTTTAGGCGTTTCAGAAAGAGAGCGAGTGAGAGAGAGAGAGAGACGAAGAGAGACGAAGAGAAACGATGGAAACGAGAACGAACGACGACGACGACGACGACGACGACGCGCGTGCGTCCGCTGTCCGCATTAGCATATAACGAGGTTCAATTTCCGAGAGCGGAACGCGCGTGTGTGCGCGGTGGCCGCGGTTCGCAAAAGTGCAAACACGGCTCTCTCCGCTGATATATGAACGCTGCCAGCAATTTGACTTGGCCGGCGCTGCCGATAAATTTCCGTTTAATTTATTCGGCCGGCTCTCTGGAAACGGTATTCACGATAATGCCGGTGGCGTCATTACGCGAAATTATGTGACAATTATCGCTATCGAAGCGCCGCGATCTCTCTCCCTCGTGCGCGCGCGCGTTTCCACCTGCGGGAAAAAGAAGCGGGAGTCAGGAAAGTGAATTTTTCGAATTCCGGTATCGATCCCAGAGAAGCTTTTGTCGAGGAGACTTCGCGAGAGAGAGGGGTGGGGGGAGAGACCCCCTTTCAGGGAAATTAATAGTCGAGTGTCATCTGTTGTTTAATAACGTCCAGATACCGCTACGCTCTCCTTCCACGATTATCGTCCATTAAAGTAACACGAAATTGCTATCGAGTTATCGAGCACGCATTTATAATCGGATCCGCGGCCGATAAGCAGCCTATCACCTGCTTTCGAAATTACCGTCATTATCGCCATTAACCCTCCGCGATCGAATTATTTTTTTCGAGAGCTCGTTAGTTATTCTTACCGATCGGTCTTGCTCTTATAACACGGTTCCGCGCGTTTTTCGTCTCGAAACGATGAATAATCGCCTGGTGCGCTCGAACAGGGTTAATTTGCGGGAACGGTAGATCGAGCAGCCACCGCGCACGGTTGATTTACGGTACGATTTTTGCGATATTGTTGGATTTTTTTTTTTTTCGAGTTAACCGTTCGAGGCTGCGTAATAAAAGAGCGATTATGATACTCCAGCTGAATGGGAGGCGATGTTATGTAGGCTTAAGTTAAGCTGCCGCTTCTTCAAGGCATACTCGAGCCGCGTTTATTTTTGATTTATCGAACGCGTGCCTCTCAATATCTGTTAAATTAAATTCATTATCTGACTTGTTGCGCAGTTCATCTTACTATCACTTACCGTTCCGGCGACAACATCTCGAACGACGTTATCTCGCTCGAGTGGTCTATTACGTACACTATATCGCGACGTTGCTCGACCGAGCAGTGATCTGTGCAGGTTCTGTAAAAACGATTTAACCGAACAATAAGAATACGACATCCCCCGTATTCATAGCAATTACAAGCCACTTTCGTGGGACAAATTATTCAGAAATAGCAGCTCTTAATGGTTTCCAATTTTTTGTTGAACTAGCAATCTTGAAAACGGCTAGTTTTAATATTATAATAACTGGTGGAAGGAGTGCGACAACGCCTTGCTTCGAAATTGAATTTAATAGGTATTTTTCTATATCCTGTGCGTTGAGAAATATCACCTCTCTAGAGTCTCTGTAAAATTGAATTTTTAAAACCATGAATCACACAACTGAGATAACCTTGTATGTATTTCCTGTAGTGATTATAAATTTCAAGAAGCTGAAGATAAGTGTATTACCAGTTCTTCTAGACGGTGTCAACATTTTAATAATTGAATAAACAAGTCCAGACCGAATGGGCTAGCTTTAAAATTTCCAAATCCAGACCTACCCAAATCTGGTTTCGACCAAATGGGCTTAGAAAAATTTCTGAAAAAATTTGACAAGGATGTGTTTTCAATGTTTCAGCTGCTGGTGAGCGGCGGGCAGCCGACGACGGCGACGTCGCCGGCGATGTCGTCGGGCGGTGCGTTGAGCCCAGGCGCGTTGTCTCCGTCGTCGTCGACGACGACAGGCGCCGCAGCCGCAGCGGCCTCTGGAGGGGCCAGCACCCCTGTGGGTGGAACCACGGGCCCCGGTTGCTGCGAGAATGGCAGGCCCATGATGACGGACCCAGTTACCGGCCAAACGGTTTGCAGCTGTCAATATGACAGCGCAGCGAGGCTCGCGTTGGGTGCCTACCCCAGGCTAGCACCCACCGCGACCTCCTATTCTTCGTACCCCACGCCCACGCCATCCACCACCGATCAGGGGCCCTACCCTAGCATCAGCATGGACAGCTCAGCGTTCTATCCTCCTCTGGTAAGTTCACTTCTTAATTTTTGCGTGATAAAATGTAATGGTTCCATTTATCTTGATAGATTCTAATAGTCACTGTCTTATAAGTACCAAGCGCTAACCAATTGCGCCACTGGAGCTCGATAGATTGTAATAGGTAGTTTGCAATCATGCTAGAGAACAGGTTTTTTTTAAACATCATTTGGTTCCTCGTGTCATTCCGAACGAAAATAGGACTCGCTGTCAAAAAGATAATAGTCCAGACGATATTTCAAATTTTTTACGACACCCGCTGACGTCCGCGAACACGAAAATTGTGTCGAACTAGAAGCACAATGTCACTATTAGCGAACGTATCAGCGACGTGATACGATGTTTCAATGTCAGCGCATGGAATTTGAAATATCTCCGGAAACATTGACTGTTTTGATGTTATGTGTCGTAATACTTTTGTGTGCGACACTTCGTAACTGTTATTGTCGAAGCACGTGATATTTGTCGAAGTTGAACATGTGTGTATCTTGATAAAATCTACGAGGGTAGTGTAATTAAAGTAGAAAGTTAAATGCTTATAAAACTAGTGACGAAATGAGAGAGTGTGGTACAGTGTGGAACGATATGTCCTTTTGGGGGATGAGGTATTCAGGAATAATAGGAGTCATTAAATCAACGCAATTATAATTGAAGTACTACGTACATGTACGACGTCTCATACAATAGTGAACTTATTACTGGTTCGTGAAAGTTTAAGGGAACTATCCGCAAAGGTTACATCCATAGGTAAAAAGATTGTCTCGGGAATCTAACGGGGATACTTTTTCCACTAATCAATTTCTTCTATTCGCACGACTCGAGTGGCCTACCTTTTTGTTTCGACATCGTCCACGCGTTAAATATCAACACACACGTGACTAGATAATCGCTCCATCTACTCATCTTTCGTTTGCGTAAACAGTGCAGCCGATTATCAGCGACAGTCTTCAAGAAAACATCTTCGAGACAATTCGGAAAACACAAAGCTACCCTAACTGAAATGTGAACTCTGTTACGTCACGCCTCGACTCTCCCTACAGCCAATCACCTCAAGACCCAATTTTCCCACATTCCCCAAGCGACATCATCGTCCTCTACAGTCGACTAACATATTCGGAGACACGTGCGATCAGTATCAACGAAAGGAACGCGAGTTGGCAGGTCCGCGTGCGGCCATCCCCGCGGAAAATTCGCCGCGTCTTCCAGCGCGCGGTTCGCCGCGATAAATCAGGCAAATTGCACGTGCCACGGCTAATCGTAAGAGTTACGAGCCGCGGTTGTATTTATAAACGGAATCATTAAACGGTTTATTAGCTGTGGTCGCGTTGCCGTGGGGGAGAGAGGGATGTTTGCGCGCGTCGTCCTCTTGGCCGTTTGCGTCTCCGCGCGTCTCCTGGACGTATCGCCGGTTTCGCAATACTCTTTGTAACGTTTCGCTGGTAAAATATACCGGTACCAAGTTGCCAGATTGATTGGCCCGTCGCGCTAGGCGTACCGGCCGATTATTACTCGCGTGCTCGCGGCCTCGGCTTAAGACGGATTAGCGAGCGGTCTTGCCACGAATTAGCTTGGAATCCCGGCGATGGCTTGGTCTGTCTCCGGACGTCTGCTAGCTGGTCTCGGGGATATCCTCTCGCTTCAGCTTCTCTCGCCTCTGCCGCTTGGTCCTCTTCGTCGCCTGCCTCGAATTATTCACGAGCGTAGCTGTCGCGGACCGAGCGATAATCTCGTTTCAGTTTCGGTTCGCGGAAGACTGGTCCATCTTCCAACTCCTAGCTCTAACGAGGATCGCGACTGATGTATTCGTGGTTATATTTCAACGTACGGGGGTGGCCAACGGAGACACCTATTCGACCAGGAATCTTGTGCAACACTACTTTCCACCGACTAACATTCAGGGAGGAACGAACGGCCGTTCTTCAACCCGCCGAAAGAAAACGGCTAATAATAAAGTCCTGGATACAAGTCGACTCCTCCTACTCCATTCCAGCCTGCTTCACTGTCTACGCTCGCTTACCCGCGGAGGATCCGCTCGCGTGCTACCCGAACGACCCGCCGACAAGTGTAATTAACTTACCCGCCACCAGCTGAATCGGTATCGCGAGCCTCGTACACGCATTTTATTTTCAAAGAAATTTCGGCAAAGAAATTCAGGTTGTGCTTCAAAGTTGTCTTCTAAAATTGTTCACTAACGGAGTCCTCCACACTTGCACTTTGAATTTATACACTGTAAGATCTCGTTAACCATCGCAAAAAGTGTTCGTACGATCACGTTCGCACAATCACAACCACGATCGCTTACTTTATCGAGAAAAACGTTCTACACGCACAAGAGTCGTTCTATCCGTCGCTATTTTCGTTCCAGCATATTTCGCGTCTCGCGCCGCGGCATTTTTCACTGTACCTCGGTGTGCCCCTTCCTGATCTCGTTGATCGCGACCGCAATTAATTTACCCAACACACGGACCGGACATTATTTACATGATTCCATAGTAAAAATTCAATCTGCATTCATACGGTCCGAAACATGTTCCAACGTTCCCAGATTTACATATCTCCGTAATTAATCCAAATTGGACACATGTCGCGACAAGACTTTTCATTGGACGTAGCCTCCGTCGATTTATACCGGCACACATTATCGGCGTTCTCGCTCGACGAAACACGCGGCGAGAGACCCGCGCCGATTTTCTCCGGTATTCGTTTATCGGATCGGATTTCGAGAAAGTATCGAAATTACGGATCGTTTAGCGGGGTGCGTCCGAGGTCTACTATGGAGGGAATCGAAATTTTAAAAATTACATTGATGTTTTGAAAACTAGTGTACACTAAAATCTACGTTTTTACTTATTTTTTATTGATATACGTATTTATAACGTATGATACAGAAATTAATATTGTTCCGAGAACTATTGTGTGTACATTGGAGGTCCCGTATCTGTGGATCCGGTTACATTATACTTCGCGATATCTTATTTAGGTTCGAAATCAAAGTCAGTAGAGTAGCTCTTTGAGTCCGCATGCCAACATGACTCACGTTCAAATGTTTCGATTTCAAACGTATCGACGAATTACCGAACTCGTCAGTCGAAGAGCAGCGACCAGCTTTGGAAAAGAGAACATCCTATAAATATCGTTAGAAAGATATCTGCCTTGTTATTACAAAATTACCTTGCTTCCCAAAAACCAACATTTTTACATCTTAAAAATAGAAAACAATGTCTAAGTCTCTTTTCTCAAGGGCAAAATATTGAGAGAAAATTGGTATTTTGATTTTGGCGACCTTTCTGTACATTTCCAATATTTTGCTTTCTTTTTGGCATTGAGTACAGTCAGAGTGATACTGAATGGTAATGGGTTCTATGAACGAAACACAGCTGAGACTCGTGCGAACCAAAGTGCGGAGCGTTGTCAGTGGTAACTGGTTGGAAAAAGCTCGGCGCTTTCTTCCCGTTTGGTTATGGTGGATCGTGTACTGGAGCGAAATGTTGCCTAATCACGGTTACATCGGCGATACACTGATAATGCCCGGTTGACGTAGACATATAGGAGTAGACGTGCGCGAGCGCGATCGTATCGCGGCGTTTCGGCCAATTTATATCTGCGCTCGAGCGTGGATAACTCGGCCACCGGGAGGTAGAAACGATAAAAAGGTCGCTGGGAAAACACACGGTCCGCCAGATGTTGTTGCGAGCCACTCGAAGCGACTCGGAGAGCGAGGAGGAGAAAAGAGGGCCCCGATAATTAAATTCTGCATTTATTCCCCCGACGCGACGCTACTCGATGCAACGCTCTGCAACGCTCTGCACCGCGTTGCACAGCGCAGCGCACTGGCAACGAGCTTTTCCTTCCCGTTACGATCGCGCGCCTGTTGTCCGCCACGAACGATAACCGCATTAATCCTGGCCGAAGTGAAAGGTCAGTTCGAAACCGAGCGCGGATAAACGAGACACCGTGCCGTGTAGCATTTTTTTGATTGTTTATTGTTTCCGGGCTTTTTTTTTACAGTCTACCTCGCCGAACAATGTTTTCGTGCGAAACCGTTCGTTTTCGTGATGTGTGCTTGGCCCGAGATAGTCTTGACAGCTTTGTTATCGTATATTTCTAGATTTATGAATTTTTAATTTTAATATAAATGCATAAAATCCTTAATTTTTATTTTTATCGATATAAACGACAGACAGTAATTTAAATTGCTCGTTTCTGATTCTCTAGTCGACGATAAAGTTTGTCTTTTATAGTGCAATAATATGATTTAGTTTCCGGTGATTGCCGAAATCCATCAACGAGATACAATCACAAACGTGTTATCGGCATCATTAATATTATTGTTTCGATTCGAGAAACCACAGCGTCTAGCCGAACGAACGAAGCTAATTAATTCAGAATTTATTGACATAATTAGACTAATTGGTTGCTCTTTGAAAAATACCGATTCATTTATCCAGAGACTTCAGCGGAACACCTCGATACAGACAAGAGGTTTTCAGAAGAGAACTAAATTTTCGAATAGAAATGAAGAAGTATTAAAAACTTGTCATCTTAAATTCAACATTGCCTTGAAATTAATTGAGATGAAATGAGAGGCTGTCGCGGACCTCCTGGATCGAAATATGAATTATAAATTCGGCGTCCGCGTCCAGGACCGATAGCCAAACTCGTCAAACTTGTTAACCGAGGAATTATTTAATTAGCTCATAACGTTGCCTACAGATTCCACGATTTTTCTCTTGTTAATTCGTGCCGCTCCTATTTATCATTCTACTAATAGAAACATCATAATTATCCCGCCGTCAAAAGAGAAGGAAGAGAAACATGTTCATCACTAGATTGTGGATTGTATGAATTATTGACAAGTGTGATGAAAACGAACATTGGAAGGGAAGAAATATTATTGGAGAATTAAATTGCAACTCACTCGATATTAACAGCTGGATTTACAACAACGTGCAATCGAGTAAACTAACACACAGCCAGCAACGAATAAATATTGACTTACACACACAGATTCAATTGAAATTCACGTACACACACACAGACCCAACTACAATCGAATATAAATTTAAAGACTTATGTTGCCTGACTCAATGAATATATGTAGATCACAGAATTTCTATTTCTATCGCGAATAAAATGAACGGGCGCCTAGACTGAGCACTACAATTGCTTGTAACTGAAAAAAAAGACTTGTGTTAACAGACGCAATAAGTATTGAACAGGCAGAAATTTCGATGGGACAGGTCTCGCGAGTCACGCACGAGGCTCGTTATCTCGGTGCCGAAAGTTCTGGTTCCTTATCTCGACACTCTTCCGCAGCGCGATTTAATTAACGGGACAGCAGCTGCTCGTAAATAGGACAAGGTAATAGCGTGAGGTGAGCAGAGTTCAATGAAGTATCGGACGGCCGGAGATATCGGTTCCTGTATTTCGCCGACGAATTTCGTGGCGATCGACGCCGTGCCAGCCAATCGGCCGCCGCCGTCTTCGCGAGATAACAGCTCGGCAGACTCGATTGGCCAAAATTATGCGGTCGACCGACAAATGAACGCATTCGCCCGATAGACCTCGATAACGGATCTCGGGCTGCACGGCCAGTGACTCACTGTCTCTTCGAGCGACATGGAAATTTCTCCGTTCGCGTTTCCCGGACCGGCATATTATACCTCGCGTCGATCCACCAGCTCGAAAGTTATCGTTCTTGTTTCCGCGATCTCTCGATAATATCCGTGTCACATTTTTACCGTGACACGTTGCTCCTCCGGCCGTTTGATCTCGCCGCCCAGCAATCAGTTCCATTCGATAACGATACCACCGGCTTCTTATCGCCACGCATTGTCTTTCATCCCTGTCTCTCGAGCACTCTTTCCTGAACGGTCGAAAGCAATCTTTTTCGTGGAAGATCACGCGTTGTGGTTCTACGACATACTAGATCGGATATTGATTCTTGGAATTTCTGAGAATGTTGTTACAATTACATCGTCGACTCTTGCATCCAACCCCTGCGCATATTCTTTGCAGAATTATTACGAGAGAAAGAGAAACGTTTATCACTCGATCACGTTTTAAATATTTCACTTCCTTAAATGAGTCGATGTTCCAGCTGATGTCCGCGAAATCGATTGAATGTTTCAGCTCGAGGTGAATATTCCATGGAGTTGGATAATGCACTGTTCCCGTTAACATGATCAGACTTGTATGTTGCGGGAGTCATGAATGCCTGTCGCTCCGAATCGTGTACCTGATTTAGCTCTAAACGAGAGGAATCCACGGTTGAATAATAGCTGCAGGATCGCTCGATGCTTACAAACAGTTAACTAACCATAATACGATTATTCCGAAATTGAATGGAACGGATACCCTCGAAAATACTTCGCCGTGTAATCAACAACAATTCGAGACGCTTTATCGAACCTCCGACTCGTTAAATAACAATCTCGAGTTTCTAAACGGTTGACGTAGCTTGTAACTGAAGAGAAATGTTTCCCGAGTACGATCAATTTTTCTAAAACTACAGAGAAGTCCGGTTGCAACGGTCCGAACGCACCGTATCGATCCAACAAATTAATTTAGATCGTCGATTTATCGCGAGTCGAGTGCGAGAGAGGCGGTACCCGCGGATAGAAGGAATGCAGATTTAATGCTCGGCTTAATTTCTGCCATTTCACAGTTCGTTCCGCGGGTTGACTGCGTTTTCAGCGTCGGTGTTTAATTGTCGACGGGATATTTTGTGACACGCGGTACGCCTATTATGTCAACGTCCCGCGATAATGCCATTCATAAAACCGCGTTGCCTACGAGCGGACGTCGAGTAGCGAAACGGTGCCGATGCTGGGCAAAAAAATTGCTCTCCGACCGAGAAACGAGATCATTTTTTCCCTATAATTGGCGTGAGAGTAGATAAAATATCTTCTGTGATAGCAGGACTTTGTACCTATGCAAATATGATTATGAAAATAATTCTGAGCAGTGGTCCCTTCAAATTCTCCAATTTTTTTTGCAGACGCGATCTGGTTATTAAAATTTTTGTGCTATCCCCTGTGTTAGTTACGCTGTGAAAAAAGAGTATATTCTAAATGCTACAGAAACGTATCGAAAGGTTTGATATAATTTACCCATGTTCCCAATAAAAGAGAGCTGTAAAGCTCCGAAACAAAATTTCGAAGGAGTCGTAAAAAGGTCTCTAAACAGCCGCGCAATCAGCACTAAAAAATAATTAGCCCTTTCGCCTGGAAACTTATTGAATCCCACCGAAGATAAAGCCTGACGGAGCGGCGAATGAAGATGGCTCGTCGAAATTAAATCGATCGGGGCAGCTCCGGTGGCTAGTTATCTCGTGGAAGCGTCGAGTTTTCGGCGAGTTATCTGGTTACAAGGCCGGTAAAGATTTCGCGGTGGAGTTTTAAATACGAGTGTGTTTGTCGTGTCGCAGAAAGGCTTGCTGCGGATCGAGGTTTGCATGACTCGGTTTCACGTGGAAAGAGCCGGGACTCCGCGGGCATTCCGATCCTTGATATCGCGAAATGCGTTACTTTACGGGCCATTGATAAGCGTAACACACGTAGCACTCTTAATCGCGGACCGTTTACGCTCTTATAATTGGCAGTTACGCGCGGCTCGCATGCGATACAATGTGTCTACAACTGGCTCCGCTCGGGCTCCGCTCGAACCGTAGACGCGGACCGGAGCGGAGCCGCGCGGAGCCGAGCAAGCCAGAGCGGAGCCGACTTAATGTATGTAAACGCGACGCCGGTAAATACGGGCCGCGTCTTGCGCGCCGATCTTTATTTTCCCCGAGGATCGTTCTGCCGTCTGGCTGAGCCGAGGTAATGCTCGTTGCGCACGACGACTAGCATCCTGCGCATAAACGCAACGGTGAACCTGATATATTGGAGCCGACCTGGGTAAGTCCCGCGAACCTTTGCGAACGGGGATGATGGCGTTTCGGGCTCGCGACTTATACGGAACATTTGAAAACGCGCACGGTTCAGACGCGCGCGGAGATGGATCCGGTTGGATGCACCACTCTTCCGCTCAGCTGCTTGCACACGTTTCAGCGATCCGCGCTTAAGGAAATGTAGACTCGCGATTTGTTTGTTGATTGCGACTCTCGAAGCGAAAAACGATCCCCCGGTTACATTGCGCGGGTGGAAACGGTTGCTATCTAGACATTCGGAATGGTAAAGTATTCCGGAAAATATCTCGCGAAACTTTAAAGATAGAAATATTTATATAGGGGTTGAAATATTGTGTTCACTTGACTCAAAGAATGATTTATAATACGATTTTTGTGTTCTTTCTAAATTGTGAGAGGTCAATTAAATATTTTAAAGAATGATGTGCAGTAAAATATTTGTGCCCTTCTTTAAGGGTAGGAAGAGCAAAGGTTTCGATGGTTTGGCCAAAGGTTCTGAGCTGACTAAAACCATTTCTCCGTCGCAGCCTGTCCGGCGTTATTATTTGACCAGCCCCAGCCTATCGACACCCGAGGAATGCCATTTGTCGTGAGACGGTGCGTCGAACGTCATAGCTTTGCACCTTTATCGCAATAAATTGCAGCCGGTCGGTCAGCCCTTCGAGGAATTTCAACGGCCGTCGTGCAATTTCGTGCACGCGACGATCGGCCGCGGTGACCGCGCGACCAGCCACCCTGGAATGTCATAAGCGTCCGGTCACCGGGAATTTTGAGAATTTTGACGAGCCCCTGGAAGCTACCCTCTAGCCAGCTCGCTCGCCACAGGGAATGAACTACCCTCTGGCCAGCCGTTGTTTGATCTTCCTATCAAAACAGGGCTGCGAGTGCCGGTGAACTTCGGTTCGTGCTTTCTTTCATAATTTTCCGTTTTTTTTTTTTCATGAACGTAATCTTTCATTATGTTACCTTTGACCAATTTTACTATTCCCGAAGAATTTCTCTTGTTTCCGATACGGTGAAATTTACTGCGTTTCTTGATAGTATGAAATTTTTAATGACACGATAGATTTACGAGAATTTGGAAGTCAGGTTCCGAAGTCCACGCGCGGTCGACCACAGAGGTACGGCGCAATCGTGCGAAAATAGTTGTCGCTCGCCGCGCGAACTAATCTTATCGGCGAGGGTGAAGTTATTAGTAACGTCTATCGAATATAACGCAATCTTATCGTCGTGGAGATATATATTAGCTGCAAAGTGAAATAAAATGTTGTCGACGCTGATAATGAACGGCTGATTTAATTTCTACTGTCGCGTCGCAGGTGTTCGGCCCGCGACGGCATTTCTTCGGCTCTGATCACTTTCACTTACAAACGATTCTTAGTACCGTTTACCCGCTCTCTTTACACAAAAACTAATAATTATGCATTATTCAAAAAATGCACCCTCAACCCCTAACTGTGATTGAATACCTGCTGACTGAACTTTCAAAAATTTGAACCAATCAGAGTTTCTCACTCTTCGACTAATAGAAAATTAGAAGAAATACCAGGAGTCTCTCCGAAGCCGCGAACAAAGTTGCGAGCCGCCGAAGATCGAAGTGGATCGCCGAGCAGTTAGATCGGACACGAATCGCCGATTTCGAGGAGTGGAAAGAAAGTAGTCGAACGAAACAATTTAAGGAAAGGTGAGCAAACTCGATTGGTGGGAACGAGGAGGCGAAGGTTCACGACTGCAGAGAGCACAGCCCCACCCCTGGGGTTTCCTCGCTCGTGAATTGTTGGCTACCCTTTTGTGCCTGGCTGCGGATCGTTAAATAGGAAGCACGTGCTTCCGACGATTCGAGCGGCGGCGGCGCGCCGTCGTTTCGACGAGCATTATAATATAATAAGAATCGGATTAGCATTGAATGAAGTGGGTGGCGCGAGAGATAGCGGGGAAAGAAACGATAAAGGGACTAATAAAAAGGCGGAGGCTCTTTAAGGCGAGCACGGTGGTCCTTGTTCAACGAAAAGCCAACCGGGTCGAATAAATAAAAAAAAGAAGGACCCTCACCCCTTCTCTTGAAGAACGACTCGTCTCTATCTCTCTCTCTCTTTTTCTCTTGATTCTGTTCGGCGATCTCGAGAACTATGGTTTTCCGACGAGCGCGAGTGCTCTCTACGGCTTCATCATCGCTGCGTCGATACTCACCCCCGCACCCAACCCCTCGCCCGGCGACGTTAATTAAATTATTACGGAACAACCGGCGGCAGAAGCTTCAAACTTTCGCCCCGAGGAGAGAAGGTCTCGCGTGACGATCCCCCCCGCTCGCTCTTTCGACTCGGTCAACTTCAGGGCTCTGTCTTTTGTCGCTGTCCTCTCCCGTGGATCGAGAACGACTTTCCTCCCCGAGAGTTCCCGAAGTGTTTGTTTGCCGAAGTTTACGCCGCCGCTGCGCATACTAATTGAGCATCCACGACCTGGCCCGCCTCGGGGAACTCGGCCGCTTGTTTAGAATTATTTTCCAGAAACGCACGGACAACTTACGCCTGAACGGATGCAGCCCCATCTTAAGGGTGGGTCGCAGTATGCACAACGGATACGTTGATTAACCCTTTCGCGTGTAGATGTTTATAAATGATCAAGAGTGTTTATAGCTTTGAGAATCTTTCAAACATTTTAAACATGGCTTGTGATGTAAAATTGCCAATTTGTATTAATCTTGATCTTGACTATCATTTGGTGAGGTAAGATAAATGTATGTTACACACTGTGTTCCTGCGCTTATAGAAACGCAAATTATAAAATGATCGATTCAACGCTAAATATACAATATTTAAAATAGGGAGATTCCTGTGATGAATAATGAAAACGCAGGAAAGCACGCGATTGACTATGAATAAAACAGAAACATAAAACTTTAAAGTCTCGATTATCTGATTTAGTGAATTCATGGAATGCACTTAACCCTTCGAGTGTGTTGCCCTAATTACTATTTTCGCATCAGTTTTAATAGAATTTCATTTAAGATAAAACTTCAAGTGAATATACCAATCTGCAATTGCATTTCAATATGTATAAATGAGAATTAACACGAACGAAATTAATAACATCCACATTTGATAAATTCCGTTTTACATCTCGATCACGACCCCTTACCAAAAACAGATTAGTATAAAAAATCTTCGAATTGGTATATTACCAGAAAAATTGCTGAACTAAAAAATAACGTTCTCCCATGAAAACTGTCAGGCTGAAGTAAAAATTCGCAACATACGCGCAAGTATCGCGACTGCAGTCACCCCCTCCCCTAGGCGAGGGTTTCGCACCCCTCCACGGGCATCCACGCGAAATAACGATCGCGGCGTCGCGAGTGTCGAATCGTTCCGCTGAAAAAAAAAAAGAAAGAAAGAACAGTGAGGGAGAGCCGGGGCGGTGTTGTTTTATTTGAGAAGAGAACGGTTATTCGCCCTCGAATCTACCGTTAATCGAATTGATACGAGTCCAACCTACTCGTTTAATAATTTCGCGTGTCGTCACGTATCCGACGGCGTGCGTGCCCGGCCACAAAGCCCGAGCCCGATCCGACGATACGTTACCCACGTGCTCGCCTAATAATCAGTCTGCGACATCTTCGTTCCGTAGATACACCTGTGACGTCGTCGTGCGAGCCACGGCAAAAGCTGACCGATAACGTCGCGGCAATTTACGGAAATTCGAATCTCTAATTCCGCCGGTCTGATTGCAACAAATGCTTTCCCTCCGACCTGTTCGCGGAACCCGGGAACACGAAAACACAAATGCCCGAACCCGTACCAACCACGTTGTCACGATCGATAGATAATCCCAGGGTCTCATTTTTTAATCGTAATTGTACTGTGTACATTTTTATGTCGTTGTTTGGTCGTGAAATTGCCGGAATCGCCGCGGTTTATCTCGGTTTAATGAGTCTTTGGAAAGCGTAGTATTAACGGTTTATCTACCGGAAACATTTTAATGCGATTTCCCATGGTAGAGCTTCCGAGCTTTTCAAACGGCTTATTATGAATATTTTATCAAAATTAGAAGTGTCAGTTCACGGAGAATTTGTTCAATTTTTAGTATTGCCATGTGCACGTGCGAATTTATTTAATAGTTCCTTTGATACGAGTAAACAACTATTTCGACTTCGTAGCTTTAGTTCGATTTAATTTTGTATATGGATCACCGAAACTAAATTAATGCCATTAGTTTGCTAAGTTAAATAATCCGGCGATGATATCGGGGCAAACGAGAACCGAATTAAATTTCAACGAACCCGGCACTTCCGCGAAATTAGACAAGTTTAACCACTGTTTCATCATTTATATTTCCCGGTCGTTTCACCAGCAGCATTTATTACCGAATACCACTCTGAAATTTATATCCATTTCGATTATAACTTTCCCACTCTATCAATCCTCATGACCGAAAATAAACTATCAATTAAGCAGCACACAGATATGCGTTCTATAAATGAGTGCCCAATTGGCAGTGCATTATAAAAATTTCATTGTTCCGAGGGTCAGGTCACTGTGACTCGGAATAAACTCTTCAAATAATTCACTTAGAATTCTTATGTTCAGCATAGATTTTGTTTGAAATGTTTACCACAAAGAGGTGAAGAAAAAGCCAATTTCGGAAAGATTTCAAGTTATATATAACGGAGCTTGTTTACGTTACAATCCAATATACTCGAAATTACCATAGACATTCGGAAGCTCTGTCGTTCCACCGTGCGTTCCAAAATTCGTCATCAGTTCAATCCGTGGCCTCGAGGTCGTCGCAGCAAGGATGGGCATAGCGTTCAGCAAGCTCGAGGCGCACGCTTATTGCTACCTTAATGCACCCCGGCTCGCATAATCGGCTGCTGACCGAGCTGCGTTCTGCAGTCGTAACAATAGTCCGAGGCGTCGACGCTGGACCACCCGTGGCTCGCCATTAAAGTCGCTGCCGGGTAAAGGGCACTCGAGGAGGAATCAAGTTGGAAAAAGAGAACTCACACCCTACTGCGACGAAAAAACCTGGCGGAGGAAAGGCGAAATAATAGAAGAAATAGAAAGGAAAAAATATAGGGGACTATGGGGAGGGGGTTATTTGGAAATCGAATCTAGGGGATGGGCCCCGAAGGGAATTAGGAGTCGAAGGGCACCGGAGAAGAAGGGGGACCGAGTCGACGCCGATCTCTGTAATGCGAAACTTCCTGGCGCCAAACGCCTCTAAGCCTTCGCTCTAATAATATCCCATTGTGCTACCATTAGCCACCGAGGGCACGCCGCGCCGCCTAGTGGCTTTTCCCTTCTCGTCTTTCTCTCTTTCTCCTCTAGCCTCTCTATCTTTATCTTTCTCTCTCTCTCTCTCTGTTCCGCCCCCGCACAACGCGTCTTTATGATGCGCTTTGTAGCGACACCTCGAAACATCGACTGACTCGCGACGCCTCGGCGCGCACATCCGGCCGAGACTGCGCTCTGTCTGCGATCCCTCGTTAGCGGAGGACTCCTGCGATCCTCCTTTTACCCTCCGCGATCCCTCTTCGCAGAATGTGACCTTCGGGAAGGTCTCTCACAACTGGAAGCATCGAAAGTTCACGCGTTACCTTATCGGTACCTGTTTCATTGATTTTCAAAAATGAAAGATGCAAGATCAAACAGGATACACATTCTACCAACTCTGCTTCAAGCTTATCAGACATTTGTGCATTCGAAACTTCGTCCTTCAAGTTCTTGCATCTTCTACTTCGTTCTTTACGCAACTCTGTAAACGGATTTCAAGGAAGTTTGCACCGGCAGCTAAGCATGCTTCATGTTTGGTTTCAAACTTTCTACTTTGCATTAATTGCCATGAATATTCCGCGTCGAGCAGCGGCTCGTTTTCCTCAGATTATGCGGCCGTATTTTAAATTGTTTAGCACGAGTTAACACTTTGTTACTCTGAAACTTTTTTTATACGGTGATAAATAAGAGACCTTCCGTTTCTACCGAACCTCTAGAACAGAATACTCGCGAGCGACAAAAAGATAACGTTCGACACTTTCAATCGTCGTTCATCGGGATCACGTTTGTCCCAGGACTCGTGGGTGTAGCTCGATTAACGAATCGTCAGTCATTCACCGATGGGTTGATTGATCCGCGCATTCCTGACCCCGTTGCGCGTTCGGGTCGCGAGAGATCGCCGTTTCAGATGATGGATCGGCCGATTTTAATTCGACAGGGTATTTGCATAAATTGCGTCACGGCTGCGAGTGGGACGCGTTCGTGTTTGAGGAACGGTTGTGCCAACCTCGATCTCGCGTGGGACTGTGTCTTACAAATTGTACAGGTCGTTACACATACCATTAACTTCCAGCTGAAGCAATTTAAACTTGATTACTCGTAAACCTTATCCGTGAATCACCGGATCGTACTCTTTTTTCTGCTTGTAATCCGCGTCGGCTCGATCCCTACACGATATCCAATCATCGGTTCGGAAACGCTTTCTACAGGGTGCTCGAAAAGGGATGATTTAGTTCTTTACAACGTGTATAATAAAAATATGTGCAATTGTAAAGTAAATTATAGAAAGCGATGGTAAGATTGGTGTTAAAATCTTCCGACAGTGAAGCATAAGTTTTTTTTCCTCGTGTGCAGAACGCAGTGTACACAACAAATTCGCCATTCCTGATTTTTCAGTCTTAGACTTGCTTGTAGAATCACACCTTAAAATACATTCGGTCGTAAAAGTCCTTCTTGCCTGCCAAATTTCGCATACTTGATACGAACGAGCAGATGTTTCGTGCTCCGGTAGGAATTCGCGATTCGGCGGACGGTTCTAGGCTCTCGTGAGTGATCGCACGACTGACTATCGACACTGTTTTCTGGCAGGCATCCTGACAGCGATTTTTCTCTTGTCTACGGCCAGGCTAGATATCGGGAACGATTCGTGCGTAGAATTCTAAACAAACCGCGCGCATTCTCGCATCCCGCGTTGTACATATTCGCGGAGGATGTACAGCTGTAGGATCGTGTTAGCAAACGATTAGGCGATGTCGCAGCAGGAGCTACATTCTTGGTGACGGTCGTCGTCGTTCGCAGTTGGGCCCAGCGTCCGTTGTTCGAAATCTTGTTCTTAGCGAAATCCGTGCGGCGAACACGCTATCCAACGGAATTAAATAGAACACCGGAATACCGAGTATTTTTGTCGCCGATCGTGACGATGCTTCGTGCAAAAACATGTTGGGAGACACAGATCGTGTGTCGCGTGACGTGTTCGATGCTGTTTCTCATGTGCTATCAAAATAGACACATAAATGTCTTCTCGCGTCTGTTTTAAATAAATTTTTACACGGTCTTACATGATTTTATGCTTTTTCTTCTAATAGGTGTTGATGAGACATAAGCAGGCGAAAGGAAATTCTTGAAATTTCAAAGTAAATCGAAGAATATCACAAAATTTATTGAGCTGTGGATGAATACAATATTTGTTGTCACGTCCAATTTCTGTATTTTACAAACTATATACTTGAAAATGAATGAAAGAACGTCATAAAATTAATTGAGATGGAGGAGATGAATGCAATATTTGGTACAATAAAATTGATTGAGACGGGGCGAAAACACAATATTTGATATCATGTTCAATTTCTCTATTTTACAAAGTTCATGCTTGAAATTGAATGGAAGAACGTCACGAAATTGAATGAAACGGGGATGAAAAACGATATGAGGTATCGCAGTGAATTTTTGTTGTATCGCTCGCGGAGTTTAGAGTTGAAAGCGAGTGGAATAACATAATAAAATTGATTGAGCTTGGGGTGAATATTTGGCAGGCCAATTAATTTCTTCGCAGCGAGTAAGGCAACTGTTAGCGCGCAACCCTCGTGGATGCGGTAGAACGCGATGATAAGTAACTTTTCGAATTAGAGGGTGGCGCGTTATATACAATTTTCACCCTCGCCCATAATAATCAATCGGTCGATCGCGTTGCAGGGAAATCCGTACGGATTGAAGGACACGACGGGGATGGGCATGACGGCGGATATGGGTGCTGCATGGGGCACGGCCGCCCTTCAACCTGCTGCCACGGGTTACTACCCCTACGATCCAACCCTGGCCGCCTACGGGTAAGTTTATCACCAGGTTTCATGGTCTCTCGGCTCCATTAGATTAAACCACCATCCGCGCGCTCTCCACTCACTCTCTCTCTCTCTCTCTCTGTCTCTCTCTCTTCCTCGTATATACACATACGTACACACACACAGAGAGACATACACATACGTATCCCTAGCACGTCGACGGTGTTGCTCAGTGCCGCCATTAAAACAAGAGTCACGATCCCGTACTCGCTACACATATCCCGTCAGGAATGGTTATCGTTATCGCGAATCCGTAATATCTTCTATCCCGGGCCGCGTAAACCGAGTGCCACACAATTTTAGCCTGTTGAAGCTTATATGGGAAAGACGATTGCCGTTTCTGGCTGACGGTCGCGTTCCGAACGACCTGTAAAAGAGAAATATTCCTATTTAGCCTGATCGCTCCTCCAGGATATACGTCTTCGCGCCGTGGTTGCGTCGCGACGCCGATTCTTGTTCTGAAGGAATATTTTATACTTCTGCACAGTTTTTGACGAGATCAAAAACTTTTTTTAAAAGAGTAGGGTACTTTACGTGGCAGCAAATGTGACGAACACACGTAAAGGGTAGTTTAAACAATTTTTTTTTTGAAGAGTTCAAATATATTGCACCACTATTCCAAACTTATTGAACACACCGGGTGAGCAAATAAATTTCCATTTCGCTGCTGCGTGTTAAAATCGAGGTAGAAAAATTGTCCTGGTGAAGATTCTCGGTCTAGCGATCGATCATCATGAATCACCGTGGCGATAAAAATTCCGAGTCGCGGCGAACGTCGCGAATGAAATAAAGCCCGGTGTAGCCGAAAAATAGTGTGTCGAGGACATCTGGGACCGGGAACAATGTCTACAAAAGTGATACAGTGATCGCCTCCGGAGGCACGGGGACCGCTTAATCTCATTCGTTCCCGTCAGGCTTTAAAACTGCGCGACGCGACGCGCGCTCAGTCAAGGTAGGCGACAATTAATCCGTAAGAAGGGTGACGAGCAAACCGGATGCTCGTTCTTCCTGCTCGTGGATAAGAGTTACGAGGGTGCTGTCAACACGAGGATCCTTGTACTTCATCTTGCCGGAGGGGGTGGCCGCTTAGGGGACGGGGGTGCGGAAAGGCGGCTGTGCGGGGGCGTATCGACGCGGTTGAAGAGCTCGTCACTTAGGACGATATACGCACGCACATTCACGCCACACACGCACACACACGCACACACACAGATCCGGCAAACATTGTATCTGGGGGCCCGGTAAGTGATTCCCGTGGCTATATTCCGCGGCGCGCGTATTTTCGTTACGGATCCCGGTCTGTTTTGATTAATAATGGCAGCGCGGACAAAAAAGCTGACGGCCGAATTTACGACGGGAATTTATTTCCGTGGCGCTGGACGCTCGACAAGCTGGATCGCGATACGCCGGCGATATATCAAAATCTGCCAGGACAAGGGAACGATCGTTTATCGGGACGGAATTAAAATTTCAAAAAGAAGAAGGGAAACACCGCTCGCGAGTTTCGCCCGACCGATTTGCCTGCGTTCTTTCGCAATCCCGCGAAGAGATAGCTCGAGTGTCTGTTTTTTCATGTTCAGAATTGAGTGTGGCTCGTTCGGGGGATTTCAGTGAGCTGTCTGTATCGAGTTTATACTGTTGTGCAGCTCTGAAAATGTTTCGTTAAATGAAACGTAGTCGTGAATGGCTAATTCTAAGCAATTCAAATGGTTTTGCAATTGTGTTTCTTTTATCACTTTTGCACCCTTGAAACGACAATAAAAAAGTGAAATTGTTCAGAGCATCAAAGAGAGCATTTTACTGATTCCTAAAGGTTTCGAAACGCTCTCCGAACGCACAGTTTCCCCTCGCAATAAATATTTCCAGGGCTAAATCTCGTCTGCGGTTCCAAGGGGTGGATTCGCCGGCGAGACGAGCGGGTGGGTTCTCCCGTGATTGCGAGAAAACAGGGTAGCCCTCTCGCGAAATAATAAACCAGAAAAACCACGGATCGTCGGGCTAGAACCGCGCGATACCTAATTGGAAACCCGGCGCCCGGGTCTGTTCTAAACCGCGGCTCTGGTTCGTGGGAAAGGGTCTATTTTCGAGGACCATGTGTCGCGTGCCGTTGACAAAATGAGACATTGACACAGATTTTCGACGCCGGTCGTAATTGGAAACACTTGGCTCGCCTCGATTTTTCTTCGTCCCTCGTAAATCTCGGTATCCCTTCCTCCCTAGCATTTTTTCCCCCCCTCCCCGTCCAGGTTTGTCCGGTATTTTCATATCGCGTTTCACACGCGATGCTCATAGACCGTTTCCAATCTCGGGATCGCCGATTGGATAAAGAAGAGGAGGACTGCTATAGGATAAAAATCGCTAAACGGCAGACGGGGAATTCAATATCGGGAGGAAACGCGCGGCGACGTTGCCTCTCGGATTCTCCTTTGATCTCGCCGCTGCTCCTGCTTCTCTCTGTTTCACTCTAACTCTCTCGTGCACACACACACAAACACACACACGCTCTCTCTCTCTCTCTCTCCGTCTTTCACGTCATCGAACGAGAGAATCGGTCTCTCTCCCCGATTCCTCGGGATCCCGAGGGGGATGAGAGAAGAGGGCACCTCTTCGGGCGAGATTCGAGAGAAACCGTGCACGGCGAACGGTTACAAAATGGCTGTAGGCAGAGCCGGAGTGGGCGTACGTAATGGAGGCTTCCAGGTTGGGTATATATAGTCGCATCGCGAGCGTAGGGAGAGCAGTAGGTCTCTCTCCGTAGGAGAGCGAGTGAGTGAGTTTATTGATTGGCTTCCTCCCGGGGTTGGCTCGCCTGTTCGCCAGGCCTCTGCACTCTCTCTTCCTCTGGCTCCCTCTGCCTGCCCACCCCTCTGGCTCTCTTCGTCTCCTTCTCTCTCTCTGTCTCTCTCTCTATCTCTCTCTTTTCCTCGTCCCGACCTGCTCTCCACCTCCTCGGCAACCTCCTTCCACCCTCAAAAGCGAGCCAGCTCCCACAGGTGCTTTACTTACTTTGCTTAGCAACCCTCGTGTCCACACAAACACGCTCCTAGCCAGGTTCGCGCGCACCTACGTGCGGCCTGCTCACGCACGGACTTTGATTCTCCACCGTTTCACCCTCCACCCACCCCACCCCCTTCGTAGCCTAGACACCCCCGCAACACCCCCGCAGCACCCCCACAACGGACAGATCCTCCCTCACAGTCGCGGGGAAACGCGTGTGCGCCCGGCCGCGTACAAAACTCCGGACTGTAGGCATTGTTTATCGTGGAATCCACCCTCTCTCGTGTGCTCGCCCCTCGCCATTCTCTCCGAGCCTCTATTAATTTACTTGCTTAATAATACGACAGCCCTCTCTCGGCCTCTTCATCCCTGCCTGTTTGCCTCGCATCCGGACTCCTCTGCTCTTCTCTTCTCTTCACTGCTCTTCTCTTCTCTTCATTTCATTTCTCTTCACTTCTGTCGCCGTCGCAGTTTCTATGTCGTCACTTTCGTCGACGACTGGTCGGCCAGCGAAGAGAGACAATGGTCTGCATCCAGTCCTGAAAACCGGGGGATGGTTATAAAACCGTAGTGTGTTCGAACGGACCGGTCTGATTACGGGAAATGAGAAATACGTCGTTAGCCGCGCACGGTGGCAAACTCCTTTGGGAATCGTGGCGTGCTCGTTCTCTCTTTCTATATTTCTATTTCTCTTTCTCTCGACCTCGCTCTCCGACTCCTTTCTTCCGTGACGCTGACTGTCCTGACGAACACCGTTCTTTTCGAACCCGCTCGGTCAATCTTAATTGCTCGTCGATGCAACGCGATGGTGTGGGGCCGTCCGGTTTTGTTCGGCCTATGGGAAATTGTGGACGACGAGGCTGCCTTAGGTCGATCGTGGGCTAACTATAAACTAAATATGGTCGCGCATTCTACTAATTTCAATTACACCGATTCACTTGTCACAAATGCATAATGGCATTTTTAAACAGTCTTCTATATCGAATTATCAAAATCTTACATACAATAAATGCAGAAAATTTGGAATTTAACCCTTAAATACACAATATTTTGTTTACAGTTTTGATTTATGCCTATGTATTCTATTAAGCAGTATCTATTTGCAAAATGGCAACACAATGCATTTAAGGGTTAATTACAAACACTGTGCAAACTCGTACTATTTCTACACAAAACAAGGTTCACAATGATTTCGAAGAAAAACACGTTCCCGAGTCACCCGAGAAAATCTTTCGAATCCAATCCCCGCTAATTCGCGTTTAAACAACGCCATCACTCCGGAATTTCCAGTCGGACCGTTCCGCAGAATAATTCGCCCTAAAACGAGCGGAACCGTCGCAGATGCGGACACGGTAAAAATCTCTTTTCCCCCGAAAGTTCCCCATTCGCTCGCGCCATTTTTCACGAAGATCCGCACCGACACCCCTCCGCCGCCCCCTTACGCCAGGGGTTTTTTCGCCCTCGCTGGCTGCTCGAGACCGCCCGGATGTTACGCGTTGAATAAAGAATCGCCGTCGTCGTCGTCGTCGTCGACTGAAAAACCGTCGATCTTCTTCGGCGAACACCTTGAGGAAGAACGGCCACGGAATCCCGACGAGTCGCAGAGCGATGAATATTTATACGGTGGTACGTTAATTGCCTCAAAGTCAATTACCACTTCTCCTTCGGAGGCTCGCGAGCCTACTGGGAGTATCGGAGCATCGCCGATCGATAAATGTTCTCCCCGAGCATTAAACTCCGAGCACATTCTTCTGAATTCGGGAAAATCGGATTCTTATTTGTCTTTATATCCGAAGCTTCCATACAACTCTTTTGTAATGCTTTACGGTGACGTCGCAAGAAAATAATAGTTTAAAATATATTTCTATTAAGAAGAAACAACGTCCTTTATTAATTCAGATACAAATCATATTCTTTCGTACACGTATGTCGACGTTTACAATTTTCTACAAAGTACAGACTGCAGATTTTTATGCAGCCTAAAAATTGTTTTCGTTATTAAGTTATCCCAATTCTGGTGGAGGCTGTGTGTGTAGCTAACAAACACTTTGGTTTGAATTTACCGCCTAGTATTGACTGAGCGTGCAGTGATCGTTCGCTTCTGATAGGTCAAGTTCCAATTCTTTGTCCTGATGTGTTTACTGTTTACGTTACAACCTTCAGCAAGGATCAGTTCTGTATCTACCAGCATGGAATCAATATAGACTTCGTAAATCTTACGTTTACCTTATATAACACGTGAGAAAGATAAATTTATTCTGCTGTTTCAAACATATTTTTAAACTACGGTTATTATTATAAAGATACATTTTGTTACAGACGCAAAATCTCTTGAAAATGATCCTCATCAGGATCGAAACGTCGAGGTTTAGAATTGCAAAATTGTTATAAATTAATGGTTGTATTATCGATCGAACCTGTGCGCCGAAACCATCATACATTTACGTGTAGCTAACGCTCGGAAAAATGATTTTTTCCATGAAACCAGTGCGCGACGGGAGCTTCGAACGCCATGCTCCCGAGCTAACTCAATTCTGCCCCAAATGCGGCGATACTACTTTTTCGCCGGCCGTCATCGATACAGACGTCTGCTATGGGTACGTGAAACTCGCCGCGATCTTTTTCCACGGATCGGCCGGTCGACCGGTTGCCGGCGCAGATTTTTCTGCTGCCATCCGTGGCTGTCGCATAGCCTCCGGTCGATCGACGGAATGGCAGTGGAATGGTAGAGTATCGGTAGTATGAATCGTATGGATCGACGCAGCGTGTATCTCGGTATCGGCAAGAAAAATCTCGCGGGCCCCCCTCCGATCGTACGGTGGCCCAGGAACAGGAAAAACCGAGATCGATGGCTAATGGGCCATTCTCGCCGGCTACATTTTTATCGGTGCGTCGACCGCCGGACACGTGTCGCCCCGGATAGAATATAGAGTACACACGCCGCGGGCACTCACAAAGCGCCCGCGAATAAATTAAAAGCGCGAGCGCACTTTCCCTGTCAATCTTGATAGTGTCCCGAGACCTTGGTGCTAGACAGCGGGCTGCATTCCGGCGATGCATGGCTCGGGCCATCGCTTTGTCCGGAGGAAACCATGTGGAAAATTTTAAAGCAGCGGGAACTTAGTTTCATTATTATAATTTCGAATCCCACGAGGATTATTGAAAAATAGTTTTACTAGAGAATTATTAGGGTGTAACATAATAGAGGAATAATTGAGAAGGGATTGTTTTATTGTTGGTAAAGAAAACGCGTAATGTTCCAAATGTTTCCTTTTAATACTCTACGATGCAGTACTAGCTATGCAACGATACAGTCGTAGATCAATTAAAACGAACGCGACTGTAATTGCTTACGTATGGAGACATCATACATACATGGAATCCACTTTCCGTTCGATACCATAAACAGCATGCGTGGACCATACATGGAAATGTCTGCAGATTAAAGAAATTTATATCTCAATTTTTCATTTCGATTCTTGCGAAACAAGACTCCGGGATATGTCGCAAACATTTATTCGTAGTCGAGTGTTGTAAGAACGCTTGTTTATTCATAGAACAGACAAATTCCTATTCCCATAACCAATCTATTACAGAACACAGACGTTTATAGGTGGGGAATGAAAAAATTTGGCGACATTGTGAACGATTGTGCAACGGTCGAGGTACCATTGTGGTTCTCGCGCCTCCTCCGTGATTGACAGAGTCGTAAAAATGATTGAACGCGTGGTTAGGTCGGAAAACATTTTTCGAATGGACGCCGACAACGCGCGAAGTCTTGAAACTGTCGTCTTAGGTAGTACAGCCTTTGGTGATTCGATTACACGGTAAAGGTCAGCGTGGGCATAGTCGGTTTTCTCGACAGAGTACCGGTGACAGAAGCGTGGACAGGAGAGCGGCGGAGTAGCGGTCGGGTTCTGTGCCAAAAGTTCAAAGGCGAATTGATTTAACTGCTCGGGTACGAGAGGAATTTCGTCGCGATGACGTTCGATTTGTTAGAGAGACGCGTGGAAGTGTACCTCTTAAATCTTTCGTCGGAGTCTCCCGAGCTTCTCCGATTCCTGTTATTGTACCATCAAACAAAGAGATTCTTTTAGAAACTGACCCACAAAGAAGATTGACAGAGTTACTCCGACCTTGTCGCTATTATTCAACACATTATATTGCCAGGAACCAGTTGCGAAAGGGTTAGAAGCTTTAAAGAATATCCCTCAGAACTTTTAAAACTCTGAACTCATCGGACGAGACCTGGTAAAGGCAATATTTGTGATCACTAATGAAAACAGTGAGAACTAAAACAAAGAAAATGATATTTTAAAGATTACAGAAAACAGGAAGAATTCGTTAAAAATTGTAAGAAGCTCATTAACGAGACTAGAGCTGGTGAAATCAGGGATCTAGATCACCGAGCGACAAATTCGAAAGCTCCGGCCACTTTGCAGTTACGATCGCATTCCTCGGGATTATACTGTTTCGAAGACAAGCCTGTACAAGTCGGCAAGGTAATCCCTGCGGTAAGAGCGGATAAGTCTGTTTTTCAAAATCCTTGAAGGACTCCAGCAACGCGGAAGTCCTCAGGTAATGCCGGAAGGTACAACGTTACCGTCGCGACAAACACCGTCCAAACGAGATAGGAATCTTGACGGGAAAATCGGTGGAACGTTGCTCGATTTCTATCGTCGTCTCCGATCTCCGTGGAAAAAACAATGCTGAGCCAGGTAGAGCCTCGGAGAGTCTGTGTAATTAGAACGAAAACAATATCCTTCGACAGGCACCGCCATAAACCGCTACCTCTCTGGACATTAGGGGGGCGACTACGTTTTTCCTTCTATCTGAGAAAGGAATCCGTTTCGGGACACAATGCGGCTAAACTGAGCCTACAATATTTCTTAAATAATTACTGTGACGGACGGTGTAATGGCTGTGCAAAGTAGGCAATGTTTTTATCAGTTTTATATGTTTTATTCAGCCTCTCACAGTCAGTTGCGAATTGGACTTGACTTACATAATCCTATATTTATATACGAAGCTATATATTATTTATCTTAACAATATTATAATATTAGATAAATATATTAACCCTTTGCACTCGGAGATATTTTAACTTGAAAATTAAATATTTCTTTCGACTTAGAAAAATTCCACTCTTTATGATTTTTTTCATTTTAGGAATATTAAATTGATATATTATCTCGTACAATACTTAAATGTGTAGTAATTGATTAGATACCAACATATTTAATAATGTACAGCAACATTTAGTGGTGACTCTGAGTCACCACTCGAGTGCTAAGGGTTAATGCACTTGCGTTTTATAATCTGTCCACTGTTTAAATTACATTTGCTAATTTCTGTCATAAATGTATAAAATCCGCAGTGTAATGATCATAATAGCTGTCCACTATATTTCTGGCCTAAATCTGCAAGTCAACGTTGAAGGCTGCTCAGGTACCCGAGAGGATCCCTAACCCCAGAGGGTTGTACACACAATTGTCATTCGCGAGCATGGTGAATCAGAAGTCGATAAGTGCGCAGAAACCGAAAATCTAGAATCCCGGAGGGTCGTGTAGGGAATTGTGATTCGCGAGGAAGGCGAGCAATGTCGCTGCAGGAATATTAGCAAAAGAGAGTGTCGGAAGGTCTTTGAAGCCGGCGTGGAGGATGAAGGGGCGTGAAGCAGCGAGTGTCGTGGGGCTCGGGGTGCAATCAGCGGGAAGAAGCGTCGACGGCGGCGGATTAGATAAGAGGTGGCGAGTTGTCGTTCGAATGCAGCAGGGAGTCGAATGCAGCAGTTACACGGAGGGGGCGGGTCAGTTGGATGCAGCAGCATCGGAGCAGACGCGGCGCGCCGCGGTAGGTTGCGTGGTGCGAGCAAGGTAGGTTGGCTGGTTGGGTTGGTCGGTCGGTTGGTAGGTTGGTTGGTAGGTAGGTAGGTAGGAAACGTTTGCACATCCGGGACCGGGCGTAACTATTCGAGCTATATACACGGCAATACGAGGCCGGAGGACGTAATTACGCGCGTTCTGCCAATATTGGTTAACCTTTCGAGGTTGACGCCACCATATGCAAAGCCCCTAATGAGTCGCTCGAGTGGCTCCGGTGTCTAGTATTACGCGCTCGTCTCTGCCCTCCCTATACGCTCGCTCTCGTTATTACCTCGACCGGAGATATTCGACGGATCCTCTCTTTTCTCCACTATTTTCCCACCCTCTTTCTATTCCCCCCTCTCTCTCTTTCTCTCTCTTCCTCCTTCCCGTTCTTGCTGTCGGTCTTCCCTCCGATGCGAGAGCTCTCCCCCGGCTTCCAAATTTGCGTACGTTTTCGTCTCCGGTACCAACGACGCTGAAATGCACCGCGAACGGTCCACGATTGCCCGAGAGCGAATATTTGTTGGCTGATTCGCGCTGCTGTCGGTGCACTACGGGGAAATTGCGACCCGTGGCCCCTGCGATGCTGGAGAGCTTGTTTCTCGTTGAATTGGCTGGAACTGGGCTGAAACGTGTGCGCTCGCAACGTTTTAGAAAACTACCGTATTCGTTTTTAAGTAGGGATCATATCAATTAGATTGTCTGATAAAATTAGTACTATATACGAGCAGCAATATATTTATCTAAACTTTATTTAACCATACATTTGGGGCTTCGATGCACATGGTCTTCCTTGAGATTTACAATCTCTCGTAAAATGCCGATGGTGGATCCCGATCCGAGGAGCTACGGTCTCGATTTCGCGGATCGATGGCGTCGTAGCCCACGCAGCCGGGATTCCTCGCGATCCCGAGTCTGTGCATCGTCTTGTGCATCGAGTTCCCGGTGCATCTCGACGTGGTCCGCGATAAGACCGTGTCGCGGAGTTTTATGAACGTCGCGAGATCGTGGCAACGAGGATCTAAGCGGTTCCCGGTTACACGGACGATGAGGGTGGGTGCGGGGGTGGTTGTGAGCTTTCGTCGTTGCAGCGTGGTCGCGCATCTGCATTGCATCTCAGCTTGCACACACGGGGGTTTAGACGATCGGGCGCCGATACATCGGAGCAGCGAGCGATACTCCGGCACGCAACGGCACACTTAGTATGCAAATCGCGCGGCAGTTCGCCGCCTCGCGTCGCCTCGCGCCCTCGTGTGTGCGGATAATTGCGCGGCCCCCGCGACCGTGTGGGAGGCAGTCGAAATTGCGCATATCAATGAACTCCCGGGGAACGGGGTGTCGATTAAATCTGGAGGCAAGCCCGGCTCGACCTGCCGACTGTCAATTTCTAACTTCCGAGGGATTCGCGGACGGAACGAGTTCCGTTTTCGCCGTCCCTTACAACTTTATATTGACTCGCGCGGACAAAGAGACAGCGCAGCGTTGTAGTCGACGGGCCTCGTGCGATTTTGATTTATTGCCAGCCGGAGTTTCGCACAGGGGACGGCGTCGTTCACTGCCGGAACAGTCGGACTTATTGCTGAGAGATTCTGCAGCGAACTGATTATTCACTGAATAGTTTTACAACGGAGTACAATTTTTCTGTGGAAGCTTTTTATAATATTCGAAAGTCTACATTCATCAACGGATTGTATAAAAATGGTATATTCGAGGTGTATCAGGTACATTTCTGTTTTATTTGAGGTTTACTATGACCCCAGTTCCTCGCATTCGACGGTTTCCGTGTGATTTTGATATATTACGTCCTGGAGTTTCGTCGGGGGAACGTATCGGGACAGTCGTCGGACTCGAGTGTGTTTTCGTTTGACGGATAACTACCCCAACTACCCCTCGGTCGCTAATAGACCAAGGGGATGTGGGGTCATTCGAGGGCTGTGCGATGAATTCGATACACGCGCCCCGAGAACAACAGGAATTTTATTCTGCCTGTATCTCCTCGAGTTTCTTTCGTCAAAAAGTATTGACTTTGTGCAAAAGCAAAGAGTACATTGGATAAATTTCTACATTCAAAGTTGCCACTCAGACTTTGCTAATAATTTTACATTGACCTAACATTTGTCAATTCACTTGACGTATTCGCAGTCCAGCTTCCCTGCTCCACGGATGGAGACATTATTTTCTCTCTAATTCAGCGACAAGAAAATCTTTCAAGAAAGCGACTCGTTCCGACGCTGGAACCGGCTAAACCCGTCGTTAGATACGAACAATCCAGATCGATCGTCGGTTTTTCACGGGGTTCGGTGAGGAGGGGAAAGAAAGCGGCGGGCAAGAAGGGGAAAGAAAAGAGGTACAAGCAAAAAGAGGCTGATTTTATTGGCGAGGTACGAGAACCACGGCGGCCGCCTTTCCCTTGTCCGAGGGAGTTTAATAGAGGGTGAAACGTCCTCGAACTTCCACGAGTCTGCTTCCTTCGGATTGCTGGCTTCTTCATCCCCATCGACGCGGTCATCAGCAATCTTGGATGTGGATTGCAGTAACGATGGGGTCGCTGGGGGTCGGCCGGGGAATCCGAGAGGAGAATTACGCAATCCTCTGTTCCACCGGCGAAAGCAGAAACCTAATCGTTCGCTTTTCCTTCGATTTACCTTCCATTCGCGTTCTACCACCCCCAATCTGTAATTCGGCCCCGTGTCTTCGAGATAAATCGTCCTACATCCCGAATCTGCATACATTGCTCGCGATCACGAAAAGTACTGCGTTTGATCATCAAAATAAGTGGTCCTAGTCATAACAAAAGCGACAAATAAATTACGTTCGTGTAACTTGTATTCTCCACGGCAGATATTATCATCCCGAGGCTTCAACAAGCGGAGAAACGATTTCTTAACGGCCGGAACGGCGCCGTAGACGTCTGTCTCGCTTCGGAGTCGAAGGAGCCGGCGTCGATTTGATGTAGCACAATATAGCGAGAAAGGAAACATTTTAAAAGCATAAGCAACCCTCGATAAAGCCGAACGCCGTAGAAGGGTATCCTTCGTGACACCGCGGCGAAGATTATTAAAAGCGACAGTGGCCGGGAACGGGTGTGGAGCTCGAACAAAAGGGGAACGTCGCGTTTTATCGCGGTCCATAAATTGGCGAAATAACGCGTCGTAATTTGGCGGTCGCGGGTCCCCGAGATAAATAAACCGTGGTCCTCTCCGTTCTCTCTCTCCACCGAAAGTGACGGTGGTCAATACCGTCGAAAATTTAACGGCCAGGTTTCTCGGTTTGCATCTATCGTGTTTTACGTCCTCGCCGGACGAGATCATCAAAAAGGATCCTTTTTTTTTTAACACGGGGCACGAGAGTTTATTCAAATGGAGACGTTTTCCGTTTCTAAATCGCGCTTTACGATCGCGGGGGCCATCGGGAGGCCCCCGATTCTCTCTGTTCGGCCGCAACAAATGGCCCGATGAAATCTTCCGTCTCGGGCTATAAGTTTAGACGTGATCTAATCTCGGCGTTTCACCGCCGCGGAACGACCCAACTATCCCCGAAAATATCGCCGGGCGTTATGTCGACAATGCCACTCAATTTGGAGCTCGGAGATTCCGCCGGGACACGGCATTGTCGGAACACGGCCGCCCGAACTCGCTTAAACGCTCGCCAAAGGCCGACCACCGCTTTTTCCAACTCGAAAATAAGATCCTTTAGATATTTCGATAATTTTCATTCTATGTTCGCTTAAGTTAGAATTTAATCGACGAACACTGAGAGCATTGCGTTGTTTCAAGATGGTCTAGTTACAAAGCGATACTTGAGAAGAGTAAAGGCTAGCTTCTGTAAAAGCAGAACCACGATGTCTGCCACAGCTTCGAGCACCTGTGATTCCTCCAACGAGTGTATTCGCTACAGGTGAACAAAAGCATTTGTGTGCAACAGAGTTACATTTCTGAGATAGTTATCGAACGACGCGCGCTGAAGCAACACTGACTCGCTGGATCGAGTATAGGTAACCGTCCCGAAGCACGGTTTTCATTAGTCCGTTGTTGCTCGTCCGTGACAGGCCGAACGATTCGAGTACCCGTCAGGTCTCGCGTCACGGTGCGGGTACAATGTCGCCGGTAACCGCCGCCTCGAACACTGGTACCACTACCACTACCACTGGCAATAGAGCAGCAGCAGCAGCAGCACCCTTCCACGGCCGATGGATCGTCGATAGGTATTTTAGGCTCCGGTATATAATAGTACATACCTATAACACCCTCGCGTGGGGTTCTCCAATGGGGAGGAAGCGGGACACCCTGGCGAAGAATAGGCGAGCGAGAAAGACCCCGTTCAGGCGACGGGGGTGGAAACGGGAGGAACGAGAGAGAGAGAGAGAGAAGGGGGTGGTTTAGGGGGCAGGGGATCGATCGAATCGCCATTACGGCGAGTGAGTGCCGGGGGTTGCTCGATGGAATCACGCCGCCGCTGGGGGTTTATTCTCCGTATATATTTGCCGGAGTATCACCCTCGACCCAGTAGGATGTCGCCCCTTATCCCGGAGGGTTCGATGCTCCGGCGAGCAGGTTTCGCGTGGGAGGGGGGGCATTGGTTCTAGGAGGCCGGGGCCCTCGCGACGAGCACTTCGGACTCACCGAAATCTGCGGGGAATTCACACCCTCGACAGGATACCACTTTTCGAGTGGAGTGCCCCCGGACCGACAAATGTTCAACAATGATTACGTTTTTCGTCGCTCGAGCCTAATCTGCGCCCTCCCATCTCGTCCATCGGCCCGCGATTCAAATGCATCTCTGACGAGGAGCCTTGCCACTTTAGTTACAGCGAGATTCTTGCCATTTTACCTCCAGCAAATTTCTCCTTTCTCTTTTCTTTAAATCTGAGAAGAATTAATTGTGGTCTCCAGGTTTGGAGTAGTTCGAGGATTTGAGCGAGGTTTGGTAGGGCGACACCAATTTGGTTGACCTTACGACGTTTTCCAGAAAAAGGTCTGGGTTAGGTTCAAACGCGTCTCTGATGAGGATCCTTACCATTTTACTTTTAGCAAGATTCTTACCATTTTACCTCCTGCAAACTTTTCCTGTCTCTCTTCTTTAAATCTCAGAAGAATTAAACGTGGTCTTCAGGTTTGGAGTAGTTCCAGATTTTGAGCAACTCCAACATGTGTGACCTTGCGACGTTTTCCACAAAAAGGTCTGGATTAGGTTCAAACGCGTCACTGGTGAGGATCCTTGCCATTTTACCTCCTGCAAACTTCTCCTGTCTCTCTTCTTTAAATCTCAGAAGAATTAAACGTGGTCTTCGGGTTTGGCGTAGTTCCAGATTTTGAGCAACACCAACACGTGTGACCTGTGACATTTTCCACGAAAAGGTGTCGAATATCGTCCCAACAGGCCATTTAATAAATTCGACAAGCCCCCCAATAGTTTCAACTTCTGTCGAAAGCAATGTACACGATGAATAATGCATATTGCCACTGTCGTTTCAGATATGGCGCCGGATACGACCTGGCAGCGCGGCGGAAGAACGCGACGAGGGAGTCGACGGCGACCTTGAAGGCCTGGCTGAACGAGCACAAGAAGAACCCGTACCCGACGAAAGGCGAGAAAATCATGCTCGCGATCATCACGAAGATGACGCTGACGCAGGTCTCGACTTGGTTCGCCAACGCGCGACGGCGCCTCAAGAAAGAGAACAAGATGACTTGGGAGCCGAAGAACAAGACGGACGATGACGACGACGCGGTTCTCACGGACTCGGAGGATAACAAGGAGAAGGACGACCTAGCGGGGGACAATCAGGGCGACAGGGTTGGCGAAGAGGCGAGGAGAGGCCTCGAAGAGAATGGTAAGTGAAATTCTCACACTCTCCTCGAACACGTTCGAAAACGAACAATTTTATTCCAAACCCTGATGGTCGGGACGCATTAGATGTCGTTGTTCTTAGCGTATTTGTACCGTATCATAGCGTATCCTTGCGTAACACCTTTCTTTAACATATTTTTCTTTTGTACGATACCTTTGTTAATTTTAACTCGTTTCCTGTTTATATTTGTTTCTCGGTTCGTTGCTCTGTTCCTTCTATGTAATTATTATTATTAGTACGCTGGTCTGTCATGATCGTGACATGACTTTTATCGCAATAAAAGATCGTTTTTTTCATAAAAATATTCTTTCATGTATTTTTATTTGTAACTTCGTTAGAACATACTTCCCAACAGTGTCCTTTTCTCAGCAAACACTTGCGACGAGTCGGAAAAAGATTCATTTTTCTATGAGCACTCGATTGGACTCATTGGAGCTAGGAAATGAGTCAGAACATTTATCCTGAACACTTTTCACTAAGTAATCGATCTATTTACGAAATTTACTGCTCGTCGTACCTCCAGACCATCATAAATTCATCAAATCCGTAGTCCAACCAGAATCCTGATATCACAGAGACACTACCGTGCGCCGGCTTAATTACCTCGGAGAACGACGGAGTCATTCTCGTAAACGGTCCCTAATTATTCCAAGCAGCTCCCCTATCCCAGTAACCCCACGGTTTGCAGAGCTCGAATGAGAACTATGTCTCAATCGGAGCCGCGTGACGGCCGAAGTTTAGTCAATAAGCAGCCACGCGTGTAGCAATTATGCGTGATATAATACTGTTGCCAATCCGCTCGCGTGTGTCTATGCGTTTCCCGAGGTAAGAATGCTCGAAACATCGTGCAAAAGAATTGATATTCCTCTGCACAATCTAGTCGCAACGCTTTGAAACAAAATTATACACAATTTTAGTATTTTCAAAGTATTAATGTTGAAATAACAAGCACTATCTAACGGGTTCGTTTTTGACAATATCGTAAACATTACATTAAATCAATTGAAAATAATGTAATGTGTGAAACAACTGATACACTCATTTTTTTTTTATTAATTTTGACTACTTTAATAATTATGAGCACATATAATCATCGTATAATCAAATGAGCTCCAATAAATTAATGCCATACATGAGTTTATCCTTTGTTTTGCAACTTAAATTTGCGTTTCGTTCGGCTAGCACCATTCAGGTAGCGTGTACAGTTCGCGTGACCAGCTTCCCCGATATCTAGTGGCCATCGAACAGCGTTTCTGATATTGCGCAAGCATCCATTCCGCTGACAATAAGCCGAACCGTACGACCTAACCCTACAAGGATCGGCCAAGCCGATCGCGAGATCCCCAAGACGCATAAACACTTCGACGGAGGCCGAACCGCCTGCTACAACGGCGTACAACAGATTTTACAACTCTTTCCGCGATTTCCAATAAATATCTCTTCATCCAGGCGCGTTGAACCCGAGCATCGGGTTGCTTCAGCGCTCGAGAAGACTTCATCGATTTTTCTCTCGCGGAGACAAATATTTGGGGTGGCTGACGGGCTCAGGCCCTTCCCTGCCAGTGATTTTTTCAACCCTCCGTGGATCTACTCGGTTTCAAGAAGATACGGCTTTGTCTTTTGATATACCTCTCGTTTGGAGCCCTTGTGACGCAGTAATTGGTGTGTCGAACCCTTCAAGAGTCAATGGAATTGTTTAAAGCTGTTCCAGAAATAGAATACATTTTGTTACATCTTTTATTGTAACCTACATTAAAGTTAATATCCAGTTCAAGGGTAGTAGTTTTCTTATAACTCGATCGTTAGTACGAAATTACACGTTTCCGTAGAGGAGAAATATAATTAGAAGTGTAGGTTTCGTCTCGTGGATAAAATTGACTAGAATATTGTTTATGGAAGTCGTTGAAACGGAGAAGTGAGAAGTACATGGAGCACCCTGTATAGTCACGGGAATCTTTCAATGGCGAGGCGCAGCTGCACAAATCGTCCGTCGAGGGCGAGGCAAAACAATCTCGGACTATCCAAACATCGTCAACTTTTCTTCGTTCCCGAGTCGCCTCCTCGGCTTGTTTCATCCCTCACATAAATTTCACCCCTTTGCGCGTCGAATCTTTATAGACCGTCGGGGACATTTTAGAGTCACTGATATCGGTGGAAGCTGAAAATGTTTGTCTTGGCACGGATACCGGTTAGAATATTATAGTCGGGGCACGAGCGTCAGCTAATCCTACATTGTGCTCGAATCGTCTCCATCGGAGATACCAGAAACCTCCGGAGCAAAAGATTCCCTCGCAATAAAAGAAAGCTTGAAACCACATATTCCCCGATATAAAACAACATTTAAAAGAATTCAACTAACCTAACCTAACCCCTCAGTCTATATTGGCCCCTTACACGACTCCCTCAAAATGATTCATCGTAAAAACTCTTCTCGTACATTCTTCATAAAAATATTTTTCTGTGACGATCCGTTTTATTACACGATATTTCACAATTATTATAAAATACGTCGAATTTCAGAGCTATTTCTACCGGAGGTGCCGAAAGACCCTCGAAAATTCTAAATAAAAATTGATTGAGACCAACAAAACGCAAATTGAAGGGAAATGATTCGATATTTCTTTGAATATAGAAATAGTGTTAAAAATATCTAAGCCAATCTGAGGGACTGATAGTTAATTCTGAAAGCTTGCAGCACAACGGTGGACATTTGTCGGTGCAAATTCGATCGCTTCCGGCCAGCGCGCTCGGCCAAGCGTCGTTCGCCTATCGGCAGCGCCCTGGTGTCGTCGAATGGCTACTTATTCAGGCATTTTGGCGAGCGGCCGGAAACGGCGAGTTAGAAATTCGCTAGCCGGTGCGGGACTGCGTGTGTCGGGGTCTATATCGCGGAGGCGGACATAATGGTTCACATGTGGGTAAACACAGTGACGGGTTGCGGGTTGCCGCGCGAAGAGATTAATGGCCTTCGGTTTGGTCCCCCGGTGGACCTGGCCGGTTCATGGGTATTGGTACGTGGCCTCTCGCGTCCACACGCTCTCCGGCACGACGACGCTTTCACCGAGAGAGCTCTCCCGTTCTCTCTCTCTCTCTCTCTTGCTCTCTCTCTCCTCTCCACTCTCCCTAAGCGTGTCTCTCTGTGGGCGAGAGGCAGAGGGTGCGCCCGGGCTGAGTAGCCATCCGTAGGACCATATACACTCGGTGCCACGGGCTCCATATATATACAAAATACATACACATCTATATACATATAGTATATCGTGGCGTATATACATACGCGGATGTACATAGACACAGTACGGTGATGTATCGGCGCCCGCGGCGAGACGAATGGTACGGACCCTCCTATGGCCACCATTACCCCACCGCACATTGGCCAATATCGTTCCTCTTCGTCGCTCCTCTTCCTCCATGCTACGATCCTCCCTCTCGTTCTCTTCCTCCTCTGTCATTCTCGCTCGCCACCCTAGCCAGGGGCCCCTTCGATTCCGGACATTTAGGTGTTGCGAGCAGGCTGCGTGACGCGGCCCGCGATGGCCCCACTCGTAATTTTAAAGGACTGCCAGAGGAAGTAAGCCCTACGCGGAATAACCGAGCCAGACCGATTTGTTTTCTATTCGACGCTGGTCCCAGGACGCGCGTGATTTGTGACCGAGTGTGAATATCTGGGCTGGTGGTCCTGGCACTTGGTCAACGGTCACGGAGACGCTGCTCAATTTCTTAGAATACATTAAAACAGAGATAAGCTCTCGGACCTAGCTCCCAGAAGCTGAGAACTTAAATGTCTAATATCTTCGAAATGGACCTAGATGATCGGGAATGAAAGTGTAAACGAGTTTTCATCGAGGACTCTTTGATCTTCGTATTTCTTTCCAGCTGCTATTTCATATTTACCCCGTTTACGCGGCGGTCCATTCAAGCTTCAGAGCCATTCATCACAGGAGTCGCTGCGAATAATGGGTTCTCGGGGAACAGCACTCGTAATAAAGCGGCTGGTTTAGCCGGGGGTTTGCCAAATTCAAGAGCTTTCTTAACCCTCATGAATTTCCATGTTGACCGCCTCCGCTGGCCCTCAGTGGTCACTTCAGACGGTCAGGAGTGCGCCAGGGGTTGCCGTCGTGGTAAGATACACTCGACCATTCAGTTTTTTTGTTCCGTTGCCTCGCTTCCGGTAACCCTGAATACAAACAAGACCACTTCCGGATAGGCTTGTATCGCGAGTCTCCGAAATTTCGGTTATTTAATCCTGACAATTCGCGTCGTTAGCGGAGATACGGGCCAGCGCGAAGATTATGAGATTAACGTCTGATAAAAGGGGGTCAAAAGTTAAAGAGCCACTTGTGGACTCGACGGTGGTATCTATTTAGTTGGCCCATAAGGTTCCCTTTATAGGGGGGTTGCGCGCACCCTAAACCTAAACTCTCTGTTTCCCTGTGGCTCTCTCTTTCCCTGGTCTCGTCCATCCCTCTCCCGTTCTCTTTCTCTCTGTTTGACGGCGGGGGTTAGCCGCCCCTTCTAGCTTGGGAATTATCGCTTGACGACCCATCAAGTAAACCCTCTGCCGACTCATTCGAACCTCTTAATGAAATTCTCACCCCTGACTGACTGGCTGGCTCGGCTGGATGGCTGGCTGGCTGGCTAGCTGGCAGACGCTTGGGACGATCCTAGAGTGCCCCGAGAGACTCGCCCGAAGAGAAAGAGAGACCCGGAGAGACGAGGGCGCGTCAGTGGAACAGAGATAGAGAACACAGCTTCCCTATTCTACCCCGACCGGCTCTTTCCCGGCTCGAGGGGAGCTAAAATCTCTCGCGCCTCAAAGTGGTTGAAGGCTCCGCTCCCTTTTTTTTCACAGCATCCCTTACAGCTTAACTGCGTAAGGGCGCGCGGAAGGGAGGAGTCGCCTTCCTACCGCTGCCAGGGCTCGATCCCTCGCAGACTCCGATACACTGACTCTCGCGTGGATCTCACTTTCACACCAGGGATTATAAACCATTAATTCTGACATCGCGCTCCAGGCCGAGGGGGCGCGACACCCCTTCAAACGCAACGCGCCCCCTGACCGTACTGAATTTTCTATTAGTTTCGCGGAAAACGCTCGCCACCGCGTTCCGGCTGCTATTAGGCTTCCGTTTGCTGGCTGTCAAGCTATACCTTCGATCTCCATGCGACAGAGGTGGCACAGTTTGCGGTTGTCTCAAATATTAACCTGGTATGGGACTACCTTCCACATTTCTGTACCGCTTCCGTGCGATCTGCATGCAGTAATAAGCGGCAGCCGCACGAGGACTGGTCAATTTACTAAATTAGCGGCGCTGGTGTGTTTGCAGAGCCGATGAGGCACGTGAAGGCGGAGCACTTGCAGCACGACAAGGACCTGGACGACGAGGACGACCTGGACTTGGAGGAGGACCCGCGGCGGGGCGAGCATCCGTTTCACCATGCGATGCAGCATCATCACCATCATCACCAAGGCTACGCCGGGGAGGACCACCTGAAGGACGAGGGTATAAAGTCGGACTGCAGCGCAGCCGGGGTACCGATCCCAGCTACCAAACCGAAGATCTGGTCGCTAGCGGACACGGCCGCTTGCAAAACACCGCCACCACCGTCGCATCCCCATCACCAACAGTACCACCATCTCCACCATCAGCAGCACTATGGCCAGCAGCAACACCACCTGGCGAACCAAGGCCACCACCATCATTCCCAGCAACCTTGGCTCGGCTCCGGAGGCGGCGGAGGCAACACCGGCGCCGGAGGTGGCGGCGGCAACCTAAGTTCGTTCGCGTTGCCCTCTTCGGCGTCCATGAGCCCTTCGGCAGCTGCCACCGCGCCCTATTCGAGCGCCGCGACGAGGTACGGGGGATTCCTGTCGTCCTCATCCGGCGGACAACTTCACTACAACCCTAACTCCTCGTCCGGGTCCAGTTCTTCGGCATCTTCCTCGGCGGCGGCGGGGTTTCCCGAGGTTGGTACGGACACTCCACCCCAGACACCGCCCAACATGAAGGTGGCTACACCGAATGGAGTGATCCAGGCACCACCGCAAGGTTACTGCACCACTGGCAACGGCAACACCACGACCAACGGTAATCCCAACCCGTACGCTGCTAGCCACCCGGCCACCGGCTACCTGTCCACGAGCTCCGGCTCTGCCAGCAGCGCATCCTCCTTCAGCTCCAGGCTGCAGGCCTCCCCGCACAAGGACTTCTCGCCGGCGGGACAGAACTCGATCCTACATCAGCATCAGACCACTGCCAGTCTGCCGCCCACGGAGGCCACCACTGCGTTCAAGCCGTTCTACAAGGGGTGAGTGGACTTGATGTATTGTTCGGGGATGGTTGAGTTATTAACCCTTGTGGCGATGCCCAATGATCTCTACGATGTCCAGTAACTTTGTGTTTCGTGGCGTAATTATCCTAGAAACTAATAGACTGTGGAAAGTTTTCTTTGTTAAACGGTCGAATAACTTTGTAGGCAATTACACGTATTGAGAAACATGTAACATGTATTTGTATGAGAAAGTATTTGTTGAGAAAGAAAGTCAAGTTATCGTGCGTATCCATCAGTTATATACAATTACATTCCTGTATCAAATATTATATAAATATATATGTTCTATACCACGTTAAACACAACAAATTTTATATAGTAATATTATATACACAGGTATCTGTACAGGTTACAACACTTTGTCGAATATCGTTTTAAAGACTATATTGTTTATTCATTTTTAACTTGAATTCTCTAAAGATCATGAAAGATACAAGAATAATCATCGTGCAGATTTGCAGAAGGAAAATAACACTCGAAACCCAATGGTTCCAGGTCGCAGACGATGGGCAGTGGGTTCGTCTCGCCAGTGTAAGGTCCGCTGGATCAACGTCGCAACACCGTTGTGTCCCCCGAGGTGAGTGTAACTCTCGTTCATCCGATCGACCACGTCATCGAATCGAAATTCTATTTGTCGCCGCTCCGAGAACCCGATCCCGTAACGACTGCGATCCTCGAATAAATTACGAACTGCGAACACAAACCTAGAGAACATCCCGAACAAATCACTCATCGTTCTATACACCGAAACCACAAACCAGTCTCGACCTTTTCTGATCCTATCGTCCTTGACTGGTTCCAGTAAACTAGTAGAATTACGTGTGGCAATATTTGCAATATAATTGTGCATGGTACGTGTCCACAATACTGAAGAAACATTCAACTCACAAATGTTTAAAGACGTATAAAAAATGTTTCAAGAGTTCTCTTGACGCGTCGAAAAAATTCTGAAATACAAGATAGGGACAATGTAGGACCGCGAAGGGTTAACACGTTCGAAATTAACATGCCCGTGATTCTAAGAGAAAAACGAGCAGGCACGTTGAACGGATTATTATTGGCTGAGAGAATGATGTTGCGTCGGGGTGTGCGCAATCGCGTTTTGCGGATCGTTAAAATGGCGGGTCCGCTCCGGATCGACTCGGCGAGCCGGTCGATCAGTGGCCCGGCACGGGAAAATCGATAAGAAATTAATATCCGGCGCGTCGATTGGTCGTTAGGCACGGACTCGCGTTCAAATAATAATGGCATCGAGCATTGAGCAGCGTGTGGGCAGTCTGCGGGATGGGAGTGCGAGGGAGAACGATCCCTCGAGGGAGAACGAGAGAACGAACGGTAGAGAAGAGAGGCTATCGCCACCTTCTTGACAGTGACAAATGGACGAAGATTTCAATCAGTGAATGGAATCACCGCTGGCCGACCGCGTCTTTCTCTTACACACGCTGCGCTCTGGCCCCGTGTACGTGTACGCTTGTGCTTCGCCACGGAACAACCTTCTCTCTTTCTTTCTCCTTCTCTCCGCGTATCTCTCCTTCTCTCTTGAACACACCTGAACCTGTCGCGCGGTCTTGACTGAACGCCGGTCCAGTTGCGTACGATCACAAATGGGACACACTCTCCAGGGCTCGAATTAACGACGAAACAACGTTAGCTTCTTCAAAAGCTTGTCTGTGGCCGCAGGGACGCGACTGTAGAATCTGTATAAAGACAGCACAGAAAAATTTTAGGCTTCCAAGCCAGCGTACAGTAGAATTCTCAGACATTTTATGTTGCAATTATTGAAATTTTAGAGATTCGATTACTATAAATTCTGTCTTGTGCTCGTAAAGATTTTACTACCGCCTCGCCGTTATCCTTAATCAATTATACATAACGTCTGAATTATAAATAACGAATTGAACAATAAGATCGCGAATCGGAATGCGGCGTGTTAAATTCCGAACGAACGGCGGAATATCTAAACCGTGGCTGAAAAATTGAGACGAATCCGCACTTTCCGGTGCCATTGGAAATTCGACACACGCAGGTGCATCTGACAGAGGAAAATCGCGTTACACCTATTTCCGCGGGCGATATCGATTCCGAACGTGCCCGCTAATACGACGGGGGCTCGACGGATAAAAAGAGAACCGGTGCGAGAGAGGAGATGGAAAAGTGGTTATCCGTAGCAGTCGAGCGATCGTTAAATCGGCTTCAGAACGCCGGGACTTCATTCCATTCACGGCCACGGTGACAGAAAAGGGGGGAATCTTGAAACGGTTGTTCCCTCGTTTCCTTACAAACGATTCGCCAGATTCATCTCCCGGGGCTTTTCTACTCCGATTCTCTTCTCCTCCTCGCTCTTTCGCTCGTTTTTTCTTTCTCTCGTTCGTTTTTTCCTTCTCTCATCGCTCCTTTCGTCGCGCACATCCAAGGCTATCTGATTCCGCGACGGTGTAAACAAGCCAGGACCAGTTTTTTTTCCCGAAAAGACACACACACACACGAGAGCCGTTATATAGATCCGAATCTTTCGGGCTGACGAGATCGCTCGATTATGTTTCGCGATGACAATTTCTGCCCGCCGCCGTCCGTCCGTCCGACATTAATAATTCCGGCGTGTCGCGCACAACCATCGTGGATCACTCCTGAATCTAGTCGGTCTCGCGAATATATCACCTCGATTCCGGCAATCGAGATCAATTAAGATTCTTGATCCCGGCCGCGTTCCGGCTGTCGTAGCGAACTCCCCGACGGACCTTGAACTTCGCTGAACCTTCACGGGACCAGAATATTCCCCGTCGATTTCATTTACCCGCCGCCAGCCATATTCCGCTCCGGACCGACCGTTTTATGATCTTTTTCTGACCTGCGACAAAAAAGACGTTACAACGCTGGCACTTCGTTGTTGGATACTTTTGGCCGGCCCTCGACTGCTTAAAACCATTAATAAAGCTTTAATATGTTTACGACGCTCGACGTTGTAAAGCCCCGTGCGCCACGTCACCTGTCGACACCCTCGTTCCATCTTGTACGAAATCTGGTTTTCTTATTGGCCAGAAGAGATTGAATCAACTCATTTCTCGATTCTCCTGAGAGCTGGTATTGTTTACACCATCATCGTAAAATTTAAAACATTTTTTTTTGTTGAATACTGAACGGTCGAAGTTTTGAAGAGACAAATAAAATGACGGATATAACACATACTGGACTCTTTTTGTTCAACTTTTACTATTATTTGTCCACGGTTGGTACTGATACAATAGATAGTGGAAAACTGTCTTCGAGAAGATCGGGAAATAGTGTCAGTGAACTTCATTTCATGGAAAAAGCGTTCAGAGGTTTATCTAATTCATCAAATTCTGTGGAAAATCGTGTACGCGTATTCGCTAGACCGTAACTATTTTCATAAGGAAAATGTGTTTATCTGATGTGAAAAACCGGAACCCTTATCTACCATTTACATCATTAGCACAATGTTCCTGGGTATTATTGCCAAAGCGTATTGCTATATTACATCACAGATAACAGTAGAACAGTTATTTACATTACTCCATATTTTTTTAACATTATTTTCCATTCTTTCGAATGATGGAAACCGGTTGACCAGCGAGTGAGATTATCGACGCGAACGACAACAAACGCCCACGACAAAGCCGTTGGAACAAGGAATCGGGGAATGCAGCATCAATTACCATTCGTTCATCATCGCGTCGTCTCGTTTCTATCTAGACTGGGTCTAGCCCCTTGCCATCGTTCATATTCCGCTCGAAGCTGAGGCTACGCTAATTAGCGTCACATCGGCCGTTTCATAGGAACCATCCAACTGTCCCGACTTCTTCAGCCGAGATAGAGGCGAGAACCGGCGGACACAAGGCTCGGTCAGAGGTGCGACGTCGAGGCGATAGACAGAGAAAGAGAAAGAGAGAGAGAGAGAGAGAGAGAGAGAGCAGAGAGCGTCGCCTCGTTCCGCAGGCTGCCAGCTGAAAGAAGTCTCTCGAGAGAGGATCCAACGAGGAGAGAGAAAGAGAGGGAGAAAGAGAGAAGGAGCATCCTTTCGAAGGGAACCGGGTGTTAGCCGGTACTCTTATCGCGTGGCGATCTGATCCTAATTTATAGCCGCGTCCCAAATAAACTAGTTTTCGCTGTCGTCACCTCGGCCAGCCCCCTCCTCTGGCCAGGGCTGCGGGGACCTTTGGGGCCTCGTGGCCTGTGGACGCTTATAACGCGGTGCGGGCCTCGCGTCCCGATCCGAGCTCCCTCCAGGACGATCTCGATGGGCCTGTTGGGTCCCCTTCGCCCCTGGGTCCGGGCACAGGGAGCCAGGTATACGTATAAGCTCCAGATCGCGCGAGAGAGCGCCTCTTGTTGCACCTACCTGGCCGGACTTTGCTCTTTTTTCGTCCTCCGTTCTCGCCTCGGAGACGCGATGCGACGGGAGTACGGGAGAGGGACCGAAGTAGAGGAGGACTGCGGAGCGGTAGCGTCGGGATCAAGAGAGGAAAGGAGGACATCCTCGACACCCGTGGCCTATAATTGCCAATTAGCCCGGGGATATTTAATTGCCATTAGGCTGGGTGGTGAACTACCGATCTGGGTCTACTGGCCCCCTCGGCCTGACCTCGACCAACAGACCATCCATCTGGGCTAGCCCCTTCCGCTCGCGATGCTCGCCGGGTCCCACGGCATCTGCATAAAATTCGCGACCACCAGGCACCCATGGCCTCCGACAGGATAGCCGATCTTTTTAACGGCTTCGAGATTCCGGGAGGATTCAGGTGTCTCCTCGATAAATCCTACGCTGGACGATTTCTTCTTCTTCTTCTTCTTCTTCGTTGCTTCAGCTCTCTCTCCCTCTCTCTTTGTCTCTCTGTCAACCGCTCTGTCTTCCTCCCACCTTCACAGTCTCCATCCTCGTTCGTCTTCCATTTCGTTCAGTGACGAAAGCACGTTTCTGGAATTCCCAGCGTTTCGAGAGACCGCGCAGGTCTCCGAGAGGAGCACACGTCCTTCTTTGTCCTCGACCCTCATTTCGGGACAGGATGGATCCTCGCCTGGCTACCGCTCGATCCGCGATCGCGGGGGCTACCCAGAGGCTTTATTACATCGCGGCGCAGATCGTGCGATCCTCAGGGACGAAACGGTAGCCCGGATTTACGTCCACGAATGGCCGTCGGCTTCCACGCTACCTGGGTAACCGGAGAACTTGCTAAAACCCTCGGACCCCGACTCTTTAGCCGAGACGATGCCCTGGCGACGTTTGCAACTTTATGTCCGAAGGAGGCTTTGTCACGTGGCCCGGCTGCCGAGAAAAATTAAGAGGTCGTTAGCGCGTCTTTGTTCTTCTATGCCCGAAATCGCTCGAAACATTATGAAACAATAAGAGAATCTTCGCATTCATTCGTTGTACTAATTCAGAAAATTTTTCGTTAATTTTATAAATGAATTTTTGATTTAAGAATGGAAATCGTCTCATTTAAACAATTATGATGCTCTTGCAGAGTCTACCCTTCGTGAATGGCCTCATGGAAATTCGCATAATCATCCGAGCGCCACCATATGAATTTTCAACGAAGAATCCATTAATTTACTACGATTGATTTTCCAGCCGGATTATGAATGAAATTCATGTTAAGCTTCAAGCAAGTGTACACAACGAGCTACGCTTACGGGCGAATCGGGGTTTTTAATATATTTCCATTATGGTGCATAGTTAATCGTTTAGCCGTGCGGTTCTTTAACAAATGCGAAAATTATTCGGTTCATTATTTAAAGATAATGCTCTATACCGTACAGCTTAATAAGTCGGCGGGCTTTAATCATTGAATCTAGCCGGTTGCGTGTGACTGATGACCCTCCGAGGCATTTGTATTCGTTTAATAGGCCCGATACACATCGGATATACTCACTGTAATTAGTTCCTTTCAAGTATCGTGTTATAAAACCATGAAATACAATAAATAGTTTTTTCCCTATTAACATGCTAGCATAATGAATTTATGTATTGTCTATTAATCTTCAACGGTCTGTTCTCGCGCATGAAAGGTGTAATTCCTGTACCGTCAACTCGCATTACTTATTACGCTAATAATAGCACTGCATACCAGCCCGAGTCGAAAGTGAACTCCCGATAATTTTACCGTGAAACCGAACTCAAACATGAAAATACTGATCATCTTCGTTACGAATGATTCTATTATTATAACGATTATATTTCCTCATTTGAATACTTTATTACACAAAAATCGAGAGACAGTCCAACGTTATCACGAATTTTCGTAGCATTCCCAAGGTATCCACCGACATCTAGCAAGATAAATCTTCGTGGAACTCTGCGTTCTCGAGATGACCCGCATAATCACATCCATGACTCGCGAGACATTTCCTCGGTAAACAATCGGGCTCGAAAAGATTGTTAAGTGCGGCAGGGGGGATCGAGAGGGCGGGAGCAGCAACGTGTTATTTTCCGTCCTCCGGTGTGGCTTATTTTTCAGCGTGCTCATTTAGATAACAGTTACGCGGTAATTTGCCGCCGATTCCGGTGTTCTAGCTCAATTTTCCCGGTCACACGGGCTACCTCGACACGCATTCGCGAAGCCATACAACGCGACGCACGATGTCCGGGCTCCTCCGACGGAAAATCTGTTTTCCCCCGGGACCGCTTATCGGCGGCAATTTCTAATTATCCCGCGCTGCCGGAGTGCCCCGCCTCTCCCAATTAATCGGCTGGCGATCTCGTCGGAAAATACAGCGGGGGCCGGCGCGTTTAATACAGCCGTTAGCGAGTCCACGTATTATAATTATACAATTAAATAACGAGGCGCGCGTATCGCCGTGGCGCAGTCGCCTCTCTCGTCCGAGTTATCAGCCCCGCGGTTGTAGATAGGGGATCTGCGCGCGGGAAAAACACGTACGCGTCCGGCTGGATAATTATTAAATCGCGACGGTGCCCGGTAATTTGGTCGGACCTGATCATCGGTCGATCTTCATAATTTTCTGCGGCCGTTGCGTACGCTAGGGGGATAACGCCGGGAGAGATATAACTCCGGGGACCCCTCCAGGTAATTGCCGCGAGTTTCCATTAAACACCGTGTTTGTCCCGCGGTTGTAGTCGCGTTAACGCGTCGAGGAATTGAAATCCGTTATCGTCCATGGCGATCGTCGCGCGATTCTCGTCCTCTGTCCTCTCCGTTACTCTCGGGCGTCTTCGACGCGCTCCGACGGCGCACGTGTCGATTTCACGAGATCTCTCTCTTTCTCTCTCGCTCTCTCTCTCTCTCTCCGTTTCTGTCGCTCTCCTCTCGCGGTGACCTTACCCGTTCGCGTTAAATTACGACGTCACGTTGCACGCCCGGGCCGTGTCAACCTCCTCTTCAGATCATCCTCGCGATTACGCGTAAATTACTGTCACGAGCGTGGACGCTATCCTCGAGAGAACGCTACCCTGAGATCTTAATCCGCCTTATCCAACCGTGCACGGACTATCAGCGAGAAACGACCGCATCCGCGCGATCGCGGGAAAAATCCATGCGGATCTCGTGCGCCGATCATTAGGCGTCATCGTCTGTGCGGATCGCGCCGTTGAAATCTCCGGGGCACCGCGCGCTCTGCCGACGCGCGCTGCTTACCTTGCGGGGAAAATTAATTACTGGTTATTGGCTGGGTGGGTTCGAGCCTTGTTCGTGCTACAATGTGTCCTGGTACTCGCCTTGCAACGATACAGTGGATAATCAGAATGTAGTAATTCAGTTTAAATAATTGAAGAGGAAAAAAATCTTAGTTCTAGTATCAAAAATATTAGAAGTTAAATGCATTTTTCGGATGCCATTGTTCAATTTTAATAGTTTTTGTATTTCTTCTTGTGCCTAATCGAAAGACAGGTGCTACCTAAAAGAATTAAATAACAAAAATCGTGTTGAACTGCGCAGTGGAATGGACGAGAGTTTATAGACAAGCTTAAAGACGTGGAAATAAAAGTTTATTATGTCCGACATTAGTCCTGTCGATTCGACTGTAAAATAAAATCGTATTAAGCGTCATTAAACTTTATGGTTTACAAATTGTCGAATAGTTTTATGCGCTATAAATGCATACAGATGCGAAACTCCGTCACGGTTAATAGACAGTATTATTTTACGACGTTCATGCGCACACTGGCGAGAACCAGTCGATGAAAGCAGAAATTAGAAGCGTAAACCTCGGTGTAGTTCGATAAATATTTTCATCTCGCTGTACATCAATTTTTAACAAGACACGAATGTGGATGCATGAAAAATTCATAGTCTATTTACGAAGTCAGCAGTTATACGAATTGAAGGGTTCACGAGGATGAAAGTGTTGTGTTACGAATATAAAGTTTCGAGTAAATTGAGTTTAAGAATATCCTATAACACGCGTCACTTATGCAACATGTGCCCTTCATCCTCTCTACAATTTTTTTACCGAGGTAGGATAAAGTGAAATGGAGGAACGCCCTGCACCACCTTCAATTACTACATCTCAAATTTCACAAATATGTTTCGTAACACTTCCATCCTCCGAACTCTTCAATCATCGGTATTCCATTAAAGCCTCATCGACCCGTTGGCAAAATAACAGTCTTCTTCGTTATTATTAGGAACATTCGTATTAATACCTATTCCCACAAACAACGTTACAACGTTGTAAACATTCCAGATTGTAAAGACTAATTTCAACAAATTGGACAAACTTCATATAGACAGATAAACAAGTCGAACTCAAGATAAAATTTGCTTCTTTATACACCTAAATAAAATTCTCCTTCAATTTTTTCTTCTTTATACACCTAAATAAAATTTTCCTTCAATTCTATTTTGTGAAAAAATCTGTATTTTACCTGAGGTTTGACACATCTTTCGTTTGATCAGGATAACCTGAGAGCTACATCGTTCCCACCGATATGAAATTCATCGGACACGATGTAGCTAGGCCTCGGTTCACTTATTCAAACCGCACAGTGTCCAAAATCTAGGAATATTCATGAAGTCGCCCATGAATCGAGGGTGAAATGCACACACTCACTCCTTTTTGTCGTCTGCTTGTACATCGTCTCGTTGCACGTCGATGTTCCTTCCTCGGACTAAAAATTATATAAAAATCTCTCTCGAAGCAATTTGACTATCGGTCCTCGTGATTGCGGGGCTTTCAATGTGTCAGAGCAGATGGGGCACATTATCTTCGGAAAGCGAGGTTACGAAACCCTGTTCGCGGTTGATCTGAAAGCCTGGGCCTCTCGGGGACTATCTTCTCGGTTGACAGCCGAATTTGACTCCGTCCACGGACGAATTAGAAGCATTTAATCTCCGGGAACCCTTGGAACCCTGTCGGAGGTGTCCACAAAGGGCCCGGTCCATCACTTAATCGCAGGACGACCTGCGTGAGCCTAGAGAAAACGGCTTCTGTGGGAATTAGGACCTCGAAAAACCTGTTGTCGAAATTTGAGATACTGATTCCCCATTACGAAGAAATAGAATGTGTCCAGAATTTTCTAAAAATATAAAGACTGTAAATTTCTATTTCAATCAAACGAGAATATTCTTTCTAACAAATGCATAATAATTTTGATTCCCTTTCTTAAACTACATTTGTCGATATCCAAGTGACTTTGTGAATACGTAAACGTGCAATAAAATCCGTAAAATTTGAACGGCACGTCGAAGAAATCTTCGCGGCCCGTGCATCAAAGCACAATTACGTGTCCGTCGCGTCCGAAGTGAAATTCAAAGCCGTGATGCAACGAAAGCGGCCGGGGAAAGGATAAAAAACTCCGTGGAACGTTTATCGTCGCGAGAAAGCGTGCGCGAGGCTCTCGTACGACACCGTGAAACTCTTAAAACGACTTGTCGCGTAATCGCGCGGCATTCGTCATCCGGTTTCGCGTCATTTCGTGCCGGTGCATGGGGCCCGGGACCAGCAACGGAATAAAGAGGGACGATGTCTCTCGGCCGACAGGATAGCCCCGTGGCCGTTTGAAATATTCGTCGAACACGGTTACGCCACCGTCGACGCCGTTGAAACGTCGAACAAATGGCCGTGCGCGACGCGAGCTGCTCGAAATGGCTGATTCAGCTGTACCGGGGACCCTAACTATCAAAATAATCCATTAACTCTGCCCTGTCACCCATATACGCTCGACGGAATTATTCGTTCACATTTAAAAAATTAATTCCTGTCCATGTGCGAAATTCAGTAGGATTAAACCCAATTATCAGATATGTACAAAAATTTCACTCTCTCTCAGTGCTCCATTAAAAATGACTTATAATTATAATTGTTGTACCAACCAGCATCTTATATACTGCAAATAAAACTTTCGTATTTGATAATTCTGAATTATAAGAAAACAAACGGTAGAACAACTTCGTTTTCCTCCACTTTAGCGAAACCGTACAGTATAAAGACGCACCTGCAGCTTCTCTGTCTCGGATATGTCTTTCAAATCGAACCGGCGCGAATCGAATACTGACAAGTAATATAGATCGCGAGTGGAAAAAAGTACGGTTAAAATGATCCCCGGTTCCGAGAAAGCCGTACACGTCGGAATGTCAAATCGAGCATCGCGAGAGAGTCGCAGGTAATGCCCGCAACAGTCTCGGGGCCGATCATTTTAATAATTCGCCGATGCGTCTGGCGAGATAAGGACATTCAATTATCCGGCGGACGTCGAACATCAGCTCCGTAGCTGCGAGAGAGGACTTTCTACTAAATCGAAGAGAAGGAATCGACACCGAGAGCATGCGGCGCGGTTAGGCTCTCTCGGGTTCCCGGTATCATTCCCGTTTCGAGTGATCGCGAGCTTGCATTCCATCTGGACAGCCGTAGAATCGGTGCTGGTGGCGATGTAGACGGTCTATCGGTCAAGCCGATCGTGGTAGCTCGCGCTTGTACGCCTAGGTGAGACACGGTAATCGCGTATCGATAGTCAAGGCACCGTGTAAACCGTCGATCCACGGCTGCATTGACATATATAACGCTCCGCTAACAGCCGCCGATATATTCGACGCGTTTTTCACGCGTGCACGCTCGCGATCGCGTCGCCTGAGAGCCTCGAGGCGCGAACCGAAGCAAATTGCTTCCATTTCCTTCCAATGATCCCCGATCCTCGGCGTCGTCGATCGCTGCAGCTGCCCTCGGACCGTTGCGAAATTTTACTTTTCATTATTTACACTTCATAATAAATCAAACACATTTTAGGGAAAAATTTTGCTTTGTACACATTGTTGACAAGTCAGCTCATCCTCAGGATGCACAGGTTAAATCAAAGCACTAGTAGAGATTTTTCGCGTCGACCACGGAATCCCATAGGATCGGATCGTCTAGGAATCGATTCTGGATCCCGATCGAGAAGGAATTCGCTTCGGTCGACGGAATGGGCGTAATTGCGTATCATAAACACCGATCGTCTCCGATCTATTCGGTATTTCGAGGATGCAGCCGATTTCCCGTGAGAGAGCCCAGATGGATCCCGGAATACCGTAACGTCTGCGGATCCGTTCCCGATAATATCGCATGCCAGCGATTTTCGGGATTCGGCGAGCAACGGTCGGAATGTACCTCGGCTGCTGTATGTCGTTACGTATGCAAATCCGACGGATCGGACGAGCAACGTTCGTGGAAATCTTACGTAACTCGTGGAGGGTCTAGCTGTTGCGCCTACTCGCGGGTTAATTAATCTCCGCGATCGGCTAGATAGTGTTTAATTATCGGGGAATGACGCGTTTTCATTCTGAACGGACCTTTCCCTTCTTTATGGACACGTTCTGTTCGGCTTCTGGTCTGTTTGCTCTCTTCAGGATCAAATCATTCGTGGTTTCGATGCATCGTTTATTTAGTACTCGCCGATAGATCATACATGGAAATTGAAGAAGTGAAATTCACGAATAAAATTTTCCTTGGTAAATTTTAGCTGGTTACAAGCAAATAAACTATGGTCGCGTATTTATTAGCAAAAATGTACATAACGAGTCATGTTCTATTAAACCTAGAGTGATGCACCTCGATGTTTCAACCTCGTAATGTTTTGTGGCAGATTCCTTTACGAGCGAGTAGATAAAACGACAAACAAAGTGGTAACAGACCACCCCAGAGCGTTCCGACCAGATCCTCTTGCAAGCAAGTTGCCAGAACGAGTAACAAAGTGGCGAAGGGCCATCGCAGAATTTTCCTGACAGGTTTCTCCGCGAGTAAGTTGCTATAACGAGAGCAATATGCTGTCGAGAAAGAGACCATAGTAGTGGGAGGACAATGTCCTTGAGCAGTCAGGATCTTCTGCCGCAACAATGTAGCGTCTCCGAAGAGAAGAGTAACCCGATCAGACTCATCTAGCTTTCACAAAGAAGCCTACCACGGTTAAGCATCATATTCACCGAGACTCCGAGAGTCAATGTTAAACATCCTGTTGCCGACACATCCCATTAACAATTTTCAAACAGCAACGAGTTTGGCAGAATTAAAAGCACTAGCAAAATGGAAAATATTTAAGACAGTCGTTACGTTGAACTAACGAGGGTCATTAGTACATTTAGTAAGTTCTTTCGAACATTTGGATTGTACAGTTTTGAACTATGTATTTAAAGATATCTCAGTGTACAGAATTTAGATTGAGAATTAAGGAAGTAAATTTCTGCAGATTAATATATAACAATGTAATAAGATGAAGATGATGACGAGACGAATCGATACATTGACGGACGTGTGCACGCAAGTTGACGTTCCATTTGCAGAGCGCGAAAAGTCGTCTTGCTCCGCGACGCGCACCGGTGAAGGTAGAAGCGGGTAGAAACGGGTAGAAGCGGGTATATCAGCCGCGGCGATCGTAGTGGTACGCTCGCGGAGGACTTGTCTACCAGGCGAGACACGGTAATCGCGTATCGATAGCCAGCCACGACGTATATAGCCCCGATCCACCGCAACGTCGACGTATATAGCTCTCCGCTAATAGTTAACTATGATCTTACAAGCCGCTTACATCCACTCGATCTAGCCGCAGTTGCGAAAATCGGAGAAGCTCGCTTCCAGGATCGCGGGTCGTGTTACTGGATTAAGGGTGGATCATGCTCGCGCGATCCTTTCGCCGTTTTCAACCCCCAACACGCTCCGCGCCTGATATGAACCCTCGGAACTACCACAAAATCAAAAGGAAACTAAACAGATTTATCATAGCGGACGCCACTTTAACTCATTTGCGTTCCGAAGCTCCTAATAAAATTCTGTTCGAACACATCGTTCTACGAATATTTTCTTGTAATATCGATAAGACTTCGTATAAAATAATTCTCATGTAATTCTAGTTGAAAACGAATGACCTACTAACGGTTGATTCATAGTCTCTCCGCCATGTATTTTTTATTGAAACTCGCATCTTTTCCAGTGAAACAGCAAAAATACCGAGAAACAGGATTTTATTTCCTGTATTTCAAGGTTCAGTAATGCAAGAACAGTATGAAAGTATCAATTTCTAACTTCTGACGCTTCGTCTTCGAATATCATTAACAGCTCCAATAAAACGAAGAATTGAATCTGCATTCTAATTGCGATCGAGGACTTGCGAAGAGTAAAACAAGCGTCTTATCAATATTCTGTGTACACCGTTGCAGATACAGAATCTCGAACATAATTACAGAGGTAACCTAAATTAAATATTTCCACCAGTTAGCGACTGAAACACGAAGCTCATTAAAACGTATCAAATTTCTAACTGCACGAATCCTAGAAAATCTCGTTGCGAACACGTAAAAGATTGCCAGTCCACTTATCAAGGAAAGTCAGAAGTGAAAATTTTAACTGGGTGGCCACGGGTGTGTATCGATCCGATCGGAAACAATTTACGCGACTGCATCGGCCGAGACGATCGGGCGCTCCGCGTTTCGCGCTCGCGCCGATTTCGATCACGTTTGTGCAAGTTGCGTGATAGAAAACCGCGGTTCGCCGCAACGGTGACACATGTAACAAGTCGATGGTGGTCGTCCACGGGTCCGTGAGTCATTCCCATTCGAGTACTCGTTTTTTTACGTGAAGCCAACCCGTGTAATAACCCTTCGGGAACAGACTCGATTAGCGGCCGATACGATGAAGCCTGTTATGTTAATTTTTCCGAGTTCTAAACCGGCGCTGACAAAGCTAAGGTGTTGGAAAAATAGGCTCCCGTAATAGTTGTCTCTCTGTGCCGTCGATAACGTACGCTTTCATCAACAGGAGATCTGACAATAGCCATAAGTGGCTCGAACGAACCTCTCTGACTGCGGATTTTATGCACTCATTACAGAAATGAGTAGATGTAACTCAAAAGAATAAAAAGATTAAAAGAGTTTAACAAATGACTGTGGATTTTATGTACTCATTACAAAAATGAGTAGATGTAACTCAAAAGAATAAAAAGATTAAAAGAGTTTAACAAATGACTGCGGATTTTATGTACTCATTACAGAAATGAGTAGATGTAACTCAAAAGAATAAAAAGATTAAAAGGGTTTAACAAATGACTGCGGCTTTTATGCACTTGTGACAGAAATGAGTAGATGTAACTCAAAACAATAAAAAAATTCAAAGAGTTTAACAGTGTCGGTAACCCTTTTCAGTCTTAGCTATTTTATCTTGAAAATTAAACATTTCTTCCATCCTAGAATAATTCCATTCTATATGATTTTTCATTTTATTAGAAAACTAAAAAATTCTAGAAATATCGATACATTATTTGCAGTCTATTAAAATGATTAAGAGAACGGTTTATCAAAGACAAGAGTTTCCATTTCCCGTTGAAGGTGCAGCAGGTGTTCAGGAAGAGTACCTCCGCATTGGTTCTCCGTAACTCGCGTAATTCGCGAGAGGTCTCGGCGAGTACACGTCCGGGTAGCTCTCGGGCGAGTAGTATATCATTCGGGTTGGCGCGGAACGCGTACCGTGGCCGTTTATCGCGCGATTAGGGCCGGGCTCTAAAATCGTTCCCGGGTCCCGGCGATTAGGCGGGCCCGATAACGGGCGACAATCGCGGCGCAGCGCAATTACACAAGGCCCTCCGCGACGCGACTCGACGCGACGCGACGCCGGCAACCGGTTTCCCCTTGGGCGCTTAGGCGACGTAACACCGGCGAAAATATCGGCCGACTACGTTCGTAAACCGGCGACCGGACTATTACCCGCCCGGTTACGTCGGCCCTCTCTGTACACGATGTAACCGGCTATCGTTACGCGATTACCGTTCTCCTTGCCACCGACGCAGCGGATACACGCCTTCCCCGCTGTCGTATATTCCCCTTGAAACGGGAAACTCGCCGCGAAAGATCCTCTACTCGATCGCGGAACGAGAAATTCGAGGAGCGAGATCGGCTCTGCGGCGATTGCAAAATTCCGCCGCACCTGGGAAAATTGATTGCCGGCAGGGAACTCGCGATTGTACGACGTTACTTAACCGACGGGTATTCTAAGAACTCTAAACAATTTTTTTTTTTTTGATAATGAAGTGTTTCATAGCAGTATAAAAAAATTTGTGACTTCTTTACTTTCGTGTCTTCCGACTGAAATGTGCAGATTAAAATACCAACCGGAGTGAACGATTCCTATCAGATCCGCCCCACTCCATACACCTAATCAACCTCCCCTAATCACCCCTTCTCCGGTGAAAACAATGCTACTCCCGCGCAAACTCGCCCTCCTCGTCGTTACCACCCTCGAAAACACCATTGATCCTCGCTCGACACACCTTCGAGGTGCGGGTCGTATGCGTGCCACGCAGCCGACGCACCCACCCTGTATCAGGGAGGAAGTTGGTCGGTAACATGGCGGCACGTAGGCTAAGACGATTTCCATCTCTTTGTTGCAGGATTAAGCCGTGGCGCGAACGACTGTCCCACGACCGGACTGTAAATACTCGCTCCTGAGAGGTCCTGGGATTTATTAGCGTCGCCTCGGGAGGACCGGAGGAGAGAGTACAGAAGAGGGAGAGAGAGAGAGAGTGAGCGAGAAATAGAGAATGGATACCGAGAGGAGAGAGAGAGAGCAGCAGCAGAAAATGGGAGTCGACTTGAGGAGCCGTGAAAAAGCCGAGTGGAGGATGTGGTAGGAGGAAAAGAATCATCGGGGGGTTCCAAGATACATAAATCGCGTCGGGCCGCAAGGTGCGAGGACCGGGTGCCGGGGGCGGTTGCGAGTGGAGCAGAGCTTAGGGGAGATTTAGGAATTAGGAGAATTACGTCCGAGTGCCTGCTTACCAGTAAGCGAGCCGAAGACGCTGGGAGAGAGCAGACGTGCGCTGAATCGAGACTCAGACTTCAGATTTGAGAGTTGCCAACCCTGTTCTCTAGCTCTGCACCCTCGTCCACCCCTCTCGCCCGATGTCGGACCCCTTGATTCGCGTTCCACAAGTTCGAGGAGCTTATTAGTCAATCGAGATTCCGTCGACGACTGGTCTTCGGTCTGTACATAGGGAGGTAGACTCGTATACGAGGCCCAAGGATCGTTCGCAAGGATCGATCCTTGTTTTGTATATACCTTCAAGGGGTTGTATCGCGAGATTCCAACCCCTAGGGCTGTCCCCGAGGCTGTCGCGAACCTCTTCGCGATCCTTTCGGGACCCCGGAAAACCATGGGCAACGTGCAAACTTGGTAGCTATCGCAGGATCCTGAACGCTGTTCCTTTTGATCCTCGAGATCGACAGAAAATCCGAGGATGACGAAAAGACACTGTAACCTAGCACTAATTGTATCGATGGACAGCGAGACTCTAATGTTACGGGTCTGCTTCGGTCGTCGAGATGTTGTACGGTCTGTTTTTCGAGAGAGGACACCAGAGATTCAATGATAGTTGCAATGGCTGCTTCATGATCACGCGAGTGGACAGCTATTACGACGAACGCTGCTCTTCGGGTCTCTCCTGTCTAAAAACAGGATGCGTTCGCTTGGCCAGAAAGTCTTTCTGTATATTCTTGCGTTTACAGGTAAGTTGGATCAGCTGATGTTACGTTCCGTCTCAATTCTAATCTTCTAGTTGCCATTTGTATTCGGTTCTATGAGGAGATGAACACGTTGATCTCAATGAAACAGGTTCAAAAATGTGTCGAAAGAAATTGGTGAGAGGTTTGAATTGAAATTAATTAAATCGAAACCATTCTGTCGTCTTATCTAATAATGTTTTAACATAAACTACGAAGAAGAGTGACTTTGTGGCCAAGCTAACAGCAAACTCGAGTGGTTCTACCACGACGAAGGGCGCAAGAACAATCGACACTCTGTGTCGATCCGAAACGAAGAAGCGTAGCCGAGAAGTTGAGAGAATGGAGTGGATGGAATCGTTTCACAGTTGGCGGAGGTGTTCGCGGTAAACTAATTAAGAATAAAATTCGTCCTTTTTCGCGCGGGTGGTGTGCGCTCGCGAGCCAAGAGCCGTTTCCGGTTTCCTTTAAGTGCGTGGGGACTCGTCGACGGGACGCGCGATGCGATTAGCGTACTTTTAATCCTCGTTTCAACCTTTTTCTGTGCAATATATCGTTTAGCGAAAGAATTTCGATCGCGCGATTTCCTTCCGATCGAACACCCGACGAGTTTCCGCGCGTGGAAACGATTCGTGGCGAACGAGCGCCGCTGTTCGAGATTGTTGATATTTTTTTATATTATATGTATATCGTGCGAGTGATCCCTCGTTTCGGGAGGCCCGATTTATGGTTGTCGGGTTTGGTTCGGGGCTGACACCTGTGTCGCGAATGATCGTCGGGTTCCGTGTCCGGTGGTGGGAGTGAGACGGGTGCGCGTGCGAGTACGAGCGAGTGCGAGAGGATGTGTTCGAGACGAAGAGAGGATAAAAATCGACTATCATTTTGTACTTTGACTATATGCGAGCGAGCATGCGACGGTGAGAGAGGGACGTTCGAAGTGTTTTTTCGGGAAGGTGGGACGGTGAAGCTGAGCGAGAGGAAGAGAAATTGTACATTGTTTTGTAAAGAGTACATTTATTTATATCTGTGATACTGGGCAAGGTAAAAAGGAATAAACATGGGAGAGAATGGCTGAGAGACAGTGCGAGAAAGAATGAGAGAATGAACGAGGCAGATGGAAACGGGTGAAGAGAGGATCGTTTCGAGGTGTGCATTCGAGGTGTTCGACGACGAAGACGATCGGTGCTCGCGCATTCGTTGACGCATATATCGCATAGAATTAATTCTAGACTCGATTACGGTTTTGTAAATAATCGGTGCGTAGCCCGAGACACGCGAGGGTCGTACCTTCCTTTCGGATTCAAGCGGCAGATAAATAAATGAATAACAAAAAAACGAACTATGAATTATAAAGGGTAAAACAAATATATATATATAGAGGGAAAGAGTGAAAGAGAAAAAGTGCGAGAGAGAGAGAGAGAGAGATTTTTTTCGTGTACACGATTGCGCCCTCGTGAAGAGAATCGAAGAGAGAACGATTTGTTGTGAATATTACATAATACAGGTACTAGGTATATAGATATATAAATATATAAATATATAAATATATACATACTACGATTAATAGGTTCTATTTGGTTGTTCGTACGAATTCAATTGTAAATTAATTCAATTGTACATAGTTCTGAATGTGAATATAGACAGAATATATCTATTATTATTATTATTATTATTATATTATTATTATATTATATTAATTTTATTATTATTGTCATCATATTATTATTATTATATTATTATTATTGTCTACTACCATTATTCATTATATTAAAAAGGAGACTATTATGTTGTACGTTTATATTTTTTTTTTCAATTTTATTTCACGATTTTTATAGAATCAACCTTTCTTCACCTCTCTCCAGCTCACTTCCTTTGTCCTCGCCACCCTGCAGAGGAGGAGACTTCGATAAAACTGCAGCTTTTACTTCCCGTTTTTATTATTGAACTCGAAATTCAATTTACCGTAGTGTTCTTTTATTTGTATATTGTACAATCGGGTCTGGCGAGTCTCAAATAACAAGGTCGGTCATGTTCCTCTTGCACTCGACGATTGCTCGAATAGTTCCTCCACGATCAACAGAATACACATGCTGCTAACGTTATGGTATCATACAAAGAAGAACCCTGTACTCATTTCCTTAATTTTCTATTAAAGATCTTACTCTGATCGCTTATAATCATAATAATTGTCCACCACAATACTATAACAAATATATGCAATCAATCCGGACAAGATGAAGCAGGATGGACAGCTATTATGATCATTTACCTAAAAGTTATATTTTACAAACAGCCCGGATCTCTTTTATCGACAATTTAGAAGTCTCCACGAAACAGACTAAAAAATGTGTTTATTTAAGCAATCAACCAGTTACACGTCACCTTGATGGAACGTGGGCGTAGTGAAACTTCCAAATATTCCAGAAACCAATAGAATAACAGTGTATATAAATAACAATCTTTCTCCTGAAAAAGTACTGTAAGCGTCGAGAAAGATTACTCCAAATGTACACACAACAAATTATTATATTATTACCCAGCACTAAAATTATTTATCGAGAACTATTTAAAGAAAACATATCTCAAACATCCCATCCGTCACCCATTAGCAAAAACTGGTCCAATCTAGTCTGTAGCATCGATTGTAAGACACAGAAACCAAATAGAACGTTCTTTCTTCCTTTAATCATTTGGAAATGGTATGTCGACGTTTTACCACTGACGTGTTGAAAGAAAGAACTGAGAAATGCAAAACGAGATTTCTTGGCGAATGTACGCGATCGATGGGGAGCGTTGGAGGATTCGCGTTCCTCGGAGTGTCCACGGGGGCGGCGATTCCGGGAATATTAATAATTCACTGGACCAAACCGGTGCTCTCCGCTAAATCCGGATAATTGGCATTCTAGCGCGGTCGACGGGACGAATTTCGACGCGTTCGACGCCAAGGCCGATGGCGGCGATTATTTTGGTGCGGGACCGGGGTGTATTTTCGCGCGACCCGCGATTCGCGAGTCTAGGCACGCGCGCCGCGGAACACCGAAAACGCGTCGCGGCCACTCAGACATTCCACGGCGGGTACGTCTGCGTTTTGAATACCCGAACAATGGCAGTTTCGCGGTGGGCGGAGTTCCAACGAAAATACGCTGCCCCCGAGGCAAGGACAATGGGATCGCGGCCTCACCCTGCTCGTCCGGCGCCAACAGAAACATGCCTTCCTCCTTTTTCGCAAGCCAAACCCAACTGTGCACCCGCAATTATCCGCTGTGTAGTACTTCTTAACGGGGGCCCTGCTTGGCTAACAATCTCAAAAGAAAGCGAAAAACTGGAATCTACTTGGAAAAATTCATGCGCTTTGTTCCGTAAAGAAGATATGTTCTACAAGTTCAGGAAAGAACGAGATTTATAGCATTTTCGTCCGGAGAAATTAGTGAACTTTGTTTTGTTCATAGTTCGCTTGAAAGTGAATACATTGTACAACGTGTAATTAGTTTTTGTTGCAAAATTGTGCAAAATGTCAGTCATAACTCGTCGTTATCACCTTTATCTCCGTCGCATGGAAAATTCATGAACATTCCGTTAAAATATACATGAACTTTGACTAATGGATGCACGAAAGATATTTGAAAAATAATTATTTTTTACAAAATAGCAGTCGTCGAACGCAACACACGATTTTCTTTTCAACGTGTATAAATTGAAGCGAAACAATAATTTGATTGCGAAGACGTTTCACCTGGGCGTGGTCTCTTAATATCCCTTTTGTTGTTTCTTCTTGTAGAATTACAATACATCTATTCTGAGAGCCAATTTGTTTGAATATTGCTTGATTATTATACTGTTTTATGTCGGTATAAAGGCAAAGTGTAAACCAGCATAAACCAAATTGCCCTTTGAAGGTCTCACTGATCCTGCAGCGACCTTGTACACCTCGTAAAATACTTTCCGGTAATAAAACCCAAGTAAACTGTGGTTTCCCCGCACATCTGTTGACCATGGCCGAGAGAAAGTCACTTTCATCCCTGTTGGAGTTCGTGAAAACCATATAGGGTACACGTGTTTTCCCTGTTGGCTTCCAAGCTTGTGTACAGTGTTCTCAACGCGTTGAGCACCTCGGCTAGGTTAAATGTAAACCCTGTGCGAACCACAGTAATTGTTCCAATAAAAATATTTACATTCAGTCGACCTGTTAACAATGCTGACGGTCGTAGTTCTCTACAATCATTAAGAATCTACAATCATCAAGAAAATATTAATGTCAAATTAACCCCCATTCATCCCGTGCACGAATAAAATATTTTGTACACAGCTCAAGCTGCGAAAATTACAGTCAGCAGTTTATTCCTAAACGATGCAAGCTATGTAACATTACAACGCAATTGAAATTCTCATTGTCACATTAATGTATTTTCCACTACATTGTCGATTTTATCATCGTGTCGATTGGACGCCAATAGACAAATCAACGGCAGAGAACGTACGATGGTTAATTTTCCAGAGAACTATCGAATTCGAAAAACGTTTACATAAAGTCCATGCATATGGAAATCGAATGATAATACTCGGGCACAGCTACGGCTAAGATAAGATCGGGAATCGTCCTCGAATCGGTGTAGCAACAATGTTAGTCAATGACGGAAATATTCCAGCGATCGACATGGCAAATTCATTAGCGTACTACAGATCTTGTGCATTTATCGCGGCAATGATTCCCGAGGAATGAATTTACAAAATCAATCATCTTATACGAGACCGTTCTCGATGAAAGAATTTGTAAAATTAATTATATTGATTTTTTACCGTTATGTCCATTTACCTATGTGATGGAGAGAAGAATTAAGCTGTAGAAATGAAGATGAGGGTTAAACAAAATCGGTAGAATCTATTAAAATTATTCAAGGGAGAACTTATTTGGTTTCTACGTATTAGAATCGCTGCAGTGAATTTTAACGTCGCATAAAGATCCACTAATGCATATAGTTGCAGTCTGTTCATTAGGAACCGAATTTCCATTGGAGGATTACCGTCGTGCGTCAGGTGAAAACAGAGGGGCGCGTACCCGGCGCGGCGTTCACGTGTCCGCTTCACGCTCGGTCGCTTTGATCGCCCGTGGCATTATTTGCAGATCAGATTTATGCGCGAAAACTTCCCACGAAGATTCAAGGTTCGAGTCGCTCGTGACGTATAAATCACCGCGCCGCTTGTCGCGCGTCGTCCGGAGAAAGCTCTCCTTCGTGGCCCTTCTTCTCTCTCTCTCTCTCTCTTTTTTTTTCATTGCGAGAACACGGAATTGTCTACTTTGTCGCGGACGATTTATGTTTTCGCGTGTACGAAATCATTTAGAATCGCTCCCGGACGAAAAATCGTGCCTCTCGCTCGTCCGGATCGTCCTCGACCGTCGCCATTTTGGTTTAAGGAGGATGTCGCAACGAGGGACCCGAGAAGGTAGGATTTGGTTGCTAGATAGATCATTAAAAGAAGCATCCAATTTGCTAAAAACAATATCATTCCTTTTTAGAAAATTGATATATTCCTTACGTCAAAACGGTTTTTTTACTGTTTTCGTTACACTGGAAATTGAATTCACCGTAATGGTTTTAATGCTGTGATTTTGCGCTATCTTTCAAAAACGAAGACCTGCGGTCAGACTATGACGCACGTAGGTGTTATCAACATTGTAAATGACATGAACGATCGGTTCTCACAGCGTATCTAGATCATATTCTAATGCCAGTATTCTGTTCGCTACAAACTTAAGTCAGTATTGAGCCGGTTTCAGTTAGCAATATTTAACGTCTAAATTGATGTGCGAACAAATTCGGGTTTCCGCTTATCTCGGGAATAATGAGAGGGGTAAACATAGTTTTTTTTCGAATTATAAAACAACTGTTCGCTATCTGACTGCAGTTGATGCGACGTGCATCACGCAACTCGTGTTTCAACATTCTAGCTAAAAATAGATAGCCTTTGAATGTGGAAAAATTGCTTTGCATTTCTGCTACGTTATGCTAGCAGCTAAAAAAACAACGGACATACAAAACATTTTTTAACGCTTGTACGCCAGTATCCATTACTATTAGAATAAGAAGTAGAAGTTGATTCTACTGAGAAAGGTGATGTTCAATCAAAATTCATTTATCATGCACAAAACAATCGTCGATATATAAAAATCAATATATAAAAAATATATAAAATAACAGATATATAAAAAACAGTTGACAGTTAGATCACTTAAGGGTTGAACCTAAAATTTCCAAAAAATCACAAAAGATCCCTCCATCACTCGCAAGTGTCCTAGTACATTAAAACAAGGGACGTCTCTCATTAATGTCCTCGCATTCGCTCGAACAGTTACACAACCCCCTAAAAGCGTTAGCCTAGCACCCTTGAAAGACTGTTTCCACTAGCACGGTTGCTTCGGCAGTCGACGTATCAAACTTTCGAGTCAGTAGAGGTGTTCAGGGGGGGGGAGTAGGCATGGGCAAAGGGGCCGAAAAAAAGAGAAACTGCTTCGAGAGGGTAATAAAACCATCCCCATCCCCTCGGGTACATGAAAGGCGCGGACGGTTCTTATTGCGGCGTCCTAAAACCCTAACAACCGTAAATTGGGGAACAAAGGGCGCCGGGGGCCGCGACAATCCGCTAAGACAAAGGATCGAGAGCGTCGAGGGCTTGGCGGGGGTGGCAGAGCGGGCGGCTATAAAGTCATAACCTTTCGGTTTTTATTTCTCACCGCGGTGGCGCCCCTGTCCGCTCGCAGCCGGCCAAACCGGCGGTTTACGAGAGCCGTTGCGTTGCAACGCTGCACCAGCCAGGCGAACCAGCCAACCCAACCAGCAGAGCCAGCAGAGCCAGCAGAGCCAGCCCAGCCAGCCTTATATCATCCGCAAAGAAATATGAGATCTCGGTGCCGGCTGTTGAACGTGTCGCGAGGCCCCGCGGGTGCGCGCGGAAACCTTTCGCGCCGCGTGCACCGCCGCGGTTAACCTAACCGTTCCCCGATACACCTAAGGGCTCCCCGGTCGTCGTTTCCTCCCGATGAATATGCACACTATCGCACACGCTCCGGAGGGAAACGGCTCGACGTATTGCACGATGATTTAACGCGTGCGCCGCGCGTGCCTTGGGAAACGAACGCCGGCCAACGGAAACCAGCCTCCGCTTCGCGATTATGCTGCTTCCGTCCCTCCTTCTGACGAGAACAATTACGAACTTCGTCGATTTATGCCTCTAGGCGTTATGCATCAAGTATCCACTAAAAATAGCACGCTCAATGATCACGCGAACCAAGATCAAATATCAGGTTGTCCCGCGAGTTCGTTTCCAGAATGAAACGTTTCGCATCAAACCGACCCTCGCATAAAATATGTGTGAAAAAAGTAAAGCAAGAAATCCTTTGCAATTGTAAATAATTCGTGACGTAAATTCGGTCTTAAATTAGCTTAACGTCAAGTAGGAAATTATGATGGTCGCGCATGAAAGCGCCAAACCCTTCAATTGGCTCGGGTTCTGGATCCCTCGTGTTCGCGGTAAGTTTTCTCGCGGAGGATCCTCAGGGTCTCGAAGGTGGAAGAAAAGGTTCCGGGGAGAGGGAGGTTGCATACGTGGGGCACCACGAGCGATGCATCACCGGTGCACCGCACGCGGCGCATCCCGGTATATTAGTCACCGGGAACGGGCACCAACTGCCGCGGCCAAATTGAGTCTTTGCCATAAAGTAAGCCGTAAAAGGGGTTGCAGTCGCGGGGAGGCGATTCGAGCGTTGGCTGTGCGCGAAGAAGGAGGACCTGTCCCCTGTGAAACGGGCCCGAGGCCCAGCAGAAATCGAGACGGAGAGAGAGAGAAGGGAGAGGCTGGAGGAACCCGCGGACATTCAAATTTATGGTAATGTCCGAGCGCTCGGCACGGGGTTATCGATACGGTCCCGCTCGCTCGTTGTTGTGCCTATTATTAATATTATTATCGTTGCCGCGTTCGCGTCTCCTCGTCCCCGAGAGAGCCGAGTGTCCTTGGCCCAGCCTCGAGGAGGACCTCTGGGACCTTTGTTTCCAGGATCCCGTCGCCGTGTCCCTAAATTAGCTCGATAGCCCCGATTTGTAGACGACAGTCTTTTTATTTTCCCGTCGCGTAGGAACCGTGGTTCCCCGAAGCACCGGACATCGTGACCCGATCTCTTCGTGGCCCGCAGGAACAAGTGACTCGGAAACGGGGCCTTATTGTGCGCCTGAAATATGGACGAGCACCAGCCGCCGAACAAACGGACCGTTTAGTCCAGTCGAGTTTTGGTAATTTTCGGCGGGACTGTTTATCCGGATTGAATGGTCCCCATTGTTTTCCGTTTGCTCGCGTTTAGATTTGACGACCGACATTCTCGGCTAAACGGGGTTCGCCTCGGCCGCGACGATGATAAACGCAGTTCTTTTTAACAGAGATAAGAGTACCCCGCCCGCGACTCCGGACACTGCGACACATGTTTTATTTATTTCGTTATCTATTCAAATTCGAAGGGGGCCTGCTGTGTTCGCCAGCCGCGCTATGCTTGTTTAAATATGTACATTACACGAGTACTTCGTTCCGCAAACTCGACGATGTCCGGACAGTTTGGTAACTTGTTTCTGCGCCGCGACGTGTCTATTACGGAGACGGTTTTTACGTCTAAATCGCACGGCCGGCGATCGACAGGTTCGCCGCGGTTTTCTGAGAGTCGAGGATTTGACTTTTAAATTGGGGAGAAAATCGAACCTCGATCCGTCGACACCGTGTTTCGAAGGATGAAGATTGTTCGGTAATCCTCTTCATTGCCGTCGGGATTCGAATACAAATGTTCGGCTCTTTCGTTTTGGTTCTTCGGACTCCAGGAAGCGACGTTTCGAAAATTTCCTGTCGTAAATCTGATTTGAACGGTTTTATTCCCGTTCGCTGCTTCCCGCTTCCCTCGCGAGACAGTATTCACGAGCACACGCAGCTCGCGAGCACCACGTTGGACCTCGACTCCTCGCCGTGGGACATCGCTCCGCGCTAACTTACGCCGGATTACGGACACTATTTCATCGGAGCGCGGACACCCCTCCGGGCTGCCCGCCATTATCTTCTCCTCAGATTTTACTCCGTCCTCTCCTTTCTCGTCCCTCCCTGTCACCTGGCCAGCCTTTCTATCGTTCCCTTCAATTCTACAACCCCTTCCACAGTATAATAATCTTTAAAAATAACAGTTCCTCATATCTGCTAGGTCTAAGCGTAGTACGAATAAAAATATCCTAAATTTGTTCAATAGAAATTTCCAAAAGCACATTCTATGTCTCTCTTGCAGTGTAAAAATGTCTAAATGTAACAATTTTTTACTTTACTCTATTTTTATTATATTTACTTTTATGTAACAGGTACCAGCTGTGTCTCTGCGCATTATATTACTTGTAAAAGTCTGTACATTTGTTGTTAAAATTTTGTGAACAACATTGTACGTGTATCACAGCGTCTGCCAACTCTATAGTTTTGCGATTGTCAGGAAATTACAGGTCAATTACGATTTTCGAAACAGCAGGCTGGAAAATCGAGCCGCGCAATGGCGTCCGGTATCACGAAACGAGGTGGAGAGTGTCACGAGATCCGCGTTCGGCTCTCTTCAGCGCCGTGGAACGCGTATCGGAGTCACAAATCTGCAAAGCCAGGTATGCAAAACGTGTGCGTGATTAAAGCGAGTCGCGCACTGGTTCGAATCGGGCCGGATTTGATCGGATTGGATCGGATCAGATCGGATCAGACATTGTATCGCAGAACTAGTTGCGCACTGGTGCGAATCGGATCGAATCGGACGTCGGTACCGTGCACACTGCGTCGGACAAGTAATAGCGAATAGATTGTCGCCGGCTCGGCGCGCACCGTCCAAGAAAAACAACCGATCGATGATTGGTCCTCTCCTTCACGCTGGACGTATCGACGAAAATTTCTGTTGGACGGCTGGCAAGAATCCGTACCGTCCTTCTTCATCCCGTAAGCCTTCGAATCGGATCGATTCTAACACAAGGAAAAAAGAAAAACATTTTTCAAAATGACCTAATATAGAAACTAAGACAAACACTTAATTAACAGACGCCGAAAAAAACGTGTATATTTCTCTAATAACTTGAACAATCTAGATACAGTATTTATACGTAGATATTCATGTAAACGCAAATATCCATATGTAGATAGCAGAATTTCCTACAAAATTTATGCGTCGACAGCGCATTTCACGAAAACATTACGAAATCCTCGTTCCACGTCGAACCTTTCGAAGTTCATCGTCAACGAGGCAACTGTCCATCGCGGTTCGAAGATTCTAAAATTAGAATAAAAACGTCGGCATCGTAATAATCATCAGCCATAGGTACTCTGCAACAGAATTGCGGGTCGTTGAGATAGACGACGACAATAACTGTTTCGAGCGCATCTGGCGAACAGACGTTGCCAGAGGTTTTCGCGGAAGACGCAACGCCGATCAATGGCGAAACCGTGTGCGTTGGAACCGGTTGTCGTTGCCGGTCCTGGAGTCGAATGGAGTCGGATGGAGTCATCGAGGAAGAGGGAATCGTCGTGGTCAGCAGGACACCCCCGACAGCGCTGCGTTGTCTAGGAGTCGGCCGGAGCTGAGCAGCGGGTGCACAGGACTAGGACGAGACCGAGTCAGCTCACGCTGCGCTGGAATGCCAAGTTCCATTTAGGTAGGTACCCTTCCCGACGACAGTGTCGTATTCAATTCTCCCGTACTGGCTGTCTGTCTCTAGATCGCAGCGAGAACTCGCCGGACTCGTAAAGCTCGCCTCTATTTTTTTTTCTCCTCTGTTTCTCTAATTTCATTGTGAGGCTATTTCAGTGCCGCTGAAATATGACCGGCACCATATTTATGCGTTCGTTGCGTATTCCGTACCGCATTCGTCATTGCACGATCTTACAATTTATGTGTTCACTTTCTTATAGAATAGAATTTACTTTATCTCAGCCTTACAGCTAAGAAATGTAGAACTTGGTTTACATTAACCTATCTGTACAAATCTATCTTATTTCTTTCATTCTTTTCATTGTCAAACTCATTCCTATCCTGTGCTACTCATTTAGTATCCCAATTATCACTAACCTACTTATTTACTTACTTATTGCATGCTTCCCCATTCTTTCTTCTTTTGTTAGTTTAGTATATTTATGATCTCTTTTATCTCTTTCTCCTCAACTTCTCCAACCACTCTTCAACATTTCTGTCTTTCTTCCTGTTCACTACATCCTCGATCCTGATCATTTCCCCCAGTTCACTTTCTTAGAAACTGACATAATAATTTTTCTGTTATCGATATTTAATCAATATGACCAACGATGTTAGGTCCAAAAACGTAGAAAGGTGGACCTAGCCAATGGGACATATTTTAATCAATAGGATCAACGATGTTAGGTCCAAAGACGTAGAAAGGTGGACCTAGCCGATGGAACATATCTACGAAATAAACAAATCTCTTTTTAAATGAATTTTACAGAAAGCTTTACAGAAATCTAGACAGTGTAACTATTCTAACTGACCTAATTAATCTTGTTCCCCAGGTCAGTAGACGTGTCCCAGATGATTCCAGAAGTCTCGAAACCATTGACAAGGACAGAGAGCAGAGATAAACAACAGGAAACATGCTGAGTCAAGAAACGGGAAACTTCGCAGCGAAAACGGTTTTAATTGTCCGATCGGTATCGCTGCCACCAGGTTTCCGAACAGCGAGGTAATAATGCAATGAGCGAAATAATCGTGAGTACAAAATGGTGGTCCGATAACAGGAAGAGAGAGAGAGAGGGAGAAGTAGAGAGTGGCAGGCCGCGTGGCAGAGGGACTCTCGCGCACTTATCTGGCAGTAAAGATGTTTACAGCGCGGTCTGCGCCGCCGCTATCACTATCACCCCGAAAGAACGGACCACTCTAATTGATTTGTGGCTCGGCCGCTATCGGTGCTCGTAACTTAAATTAAATTACACGGCCGAAGTCCGTCCGAGTCGAAAACTCATGCCACGGACCGGACGCGGGAGGTCTTCCGGGCGTCCCTCGGCGATTATGCGACGCGATTATCAAATATATCGCCGACTTACACCGGTGGTTTTGTCTCGACAATCGGTCTCTTGTTAGTTACGGAATCGTTCAAAGTTCTAGGAAATGTTCCAGCAAAAATAATGGACACATTGTATGGTAAAAAGTAGCGAAAACACTATTCTTACTGACAGCGACCGCTTGACGACTTGTACAGTCTCTTTGTATATTTCTACATAATCGTCGTGCCCGACAAGTGTCATGAATATTTATGTTATTGTTAGGTGATTAAGTAAAAATTTAATTCTATTCGCTCGACGATGAATTATATATGAGACGAGTCGTCGTCGGTGTGTTTTTACTTTATAGGTGTTACGGATGCATAAAGTTACGAGCTGCTTTATGATAGAACGTGTCATTTTGCTAAATCGCTCGGCATTAAGATAGCGCGAAAATGTAAAAACAATGCGCGGTGAAAGTATGTATAATTGAGTTCACTGTCCGTGAAATTAGTCAGTCGACGGCGAAGACGTAAAAGCGAGTTGTTATTCAATCACCTTTTGTTCGCGTTTTTACATTTCTACAGAAAATTGCAAATTGAGAATTTAACAGAGGGTGTCAAACCCGTTAAGCAACAAATTTACATTTTTAAATTCTAGATAGTTAGCATTCAAACATCTACGGTAATTTATGTCGAAGTTTAAATTGAAGAACAATGAATCAATGCTATGATTAATTGGAGAAATATATAGGCTGAGGCCTGACACCCTCGTAATCAGAAAAATTGTGAAACCGAGGGAGAGACAACTGTTTCGGAGATCCTGTTTGTCCTGAGGGACTCCGGATGAATCGAGAGTGCCGGTGACTGTTCTCTTTCATTCAGTTAATAGGGTGACAGAGTCAAGGATAGCGGTATCTAAATGGCCTTCATATATTACGATAAGTCCGGTCCCGGGGACCAGAAAGACTTGTTCGTTAATCCGAATTTCGTTCAACCACGACGAAACGGAATTCATGAAAATGTAATGTCCGAGATAGCAACGTTTAGAGGAACTCGGCCGATATTCACCGGGTTTCTGGTTAATACGGGTAGCCGCCGCCCCGAAATTGCCTGTCAAACGTCCGTGGACGTCACGGGCTGCAACGTCCAACCACCGGAAATCGTTCGCTTATTCCTAAATAAGTTGATTATCGACGGCGACCAATCAGCTCCACCGGCCCCGGAGAAGACTCTACCGGGTTAATTACGGAACACGGTCATCTTCGGGGCCGATAATTGATTTTCGCACTTGATTGGAGCTGTCGCTCAACCCCCGACACTCTACACGCGACTTAATCTTCCGTAATCCCAGCGCCATGCTGTTTTCCGCGCGCCTCTACATTTTCGATTCAGGTAGACGACCACTTTACCCCGATAAATAAACAACGGAAGAATAGGCGAGTCTATTTTGTCGCAAACTGGACGAAATTGTAATTGACGCGACAGTGACTTGTTCCCGATGCTTAATTAATTAATCAAAGAATATATTTCGGTTCTACAAAGTTATTTTCTATGAATGAATTTTTATAATTTCAATAATCATAAAATTAAAAGCTGATGATAACGGTAGATTTATGGATGCAAACTTGATCACGTTTGGAATTGAAATAATGGAAAGCATTTGCTATGCTCCTTACGATATCTTGTAAAATTATCAGCAGCAAGCATTAAAGGGATCGCAGCAGTATCTAAATCTATTTCGGAAAGATATCGACGTTTCAACGAGCTGAGTTGAAACGACTATCTCCGACACGCGTTTTCACGTACTAAGTACGTAAAATTATCGCTGGACCCCGAAATATACGGATATCTTAGATAAGAATTACCCGGATCAATATTTAATGTTGCTCAGACGTTAATTACATACGAACTCTCTGATGCGTTAATGTTTGAACGGATCATCTCCTTATGCATTTATTAAGGTGTTTCCGAATTGTCAGGTATTCGTGATTTCTTCGCTACGGAGAATATTCTAGAGGAAATCTATTTTGAAATGCATTAGTACCTTATGAAGTGGAGTGCAGGGAGAGGTGATAGCAAATAGCTATTTTTAAAGACTGTTTTGTAGAATTTCGAATTGACATCGCTAAAATAATTTTGGTTGTCGTAGTATTTCAACAGTTTTTAATTTATTTTCAGAAATATTTTTCAATACTGTGAACAACATTTTCGTCAACGTGGCTCTGCTTTCCTTGCATCTAACATCGTCTACATCATCGAGTCACAAACTCTCCGGCCAAGCTTTTAGAAGCTCGCACTGCCTGCAACCAGCAACAAAATCGTCCAAAGAACGATAAACCAACAAAAGCGAGTGGATCGAACAATCTTCCCACGTTCTACACAGAAAAGCCCGACTCGCAGATCGGAGCGAGGAATGTCGAAAGGTCCTCAGCATGTTTCGCATCGACGTGTCGCGTAATTTCGGTTAACGAGCAGGATCAGCGATCTCCATCTAAGGCGAGGATGTCGCAGTAGGGGGAAAAAGAGCGAGAGGCTTGTAGGCTAATCCGGGACAATCCGTGACCGAGTAACTAGCGTTGTTGGGTTCCGGGCTAGTTGGCGCATAGGCGAGCGGCTCCTTTGTTTTTTCCCGAGGCCGGTCATTTCCAGAATAAACGTCCGGGGGCTGGGTCGCAGACGTCCGGTTTGGCGACAGCCAGCCTCGCGAAAGCCTGCCTCGGCCCACCTTGCTCGCCTGCTGACCTTAAATCACGATTTTTCGGCGGACCTGAGCGGAACCAGTCTGTTTCGAGAGGGACGATGAGAGAGGACGAGCAAGAGGATGAGCAAACGGAGGACAGTTGGGGGCCGAGAGGGGGGAGCCAACGACGAGGAGCGTGTCGTGCGAGTCGACGAGGTCCTCGAGGGTTGTTTTTCTGGGCGACGTCGCCGATAAGATAGGACCGGGGACAGGGAATATCCGGTGCCCAGTTTCGGGCACGTCTGACAGTTTTGTACCTAGTCGCGCGGCAACAGATAGTCCCCGAAATTCCGAGCGGAGGACAGGGTGGTCCCCGATCGGCTAAACCGGACGACGACGATCGGGGTACGAGTCGCGACCGAGGACCAAACCCGGCCGTATCTCGTTTGCGGAAGCCACGCGATACTTTCTGGTGTTGGGGCTTTTCATTAGAACCAGGAAACTGTAGATAAACCAATGTAAACCGGGGGACACCTATTGATCGTCGAACCCACCGGGCCCCACGTCCCCATTCACGAGCTTTCGCATTAGTGAGCTTGTAACTGTCCTCGTCAATTCTTATCCAGAATTCCAGCAGAATTGAAGTGAACCATTTTTGTGTGAGTTGGTCTGCAGGGTGCATGCAACTCTACCACAGAGTTTCAGGGGGCACATGACCTCCAATCAAAACATTTAATTAGGGAATATCAAGAAATATCATTTTTATCAACATTTTCTAGGACCATTCTATATATTCTTCGTTTTAAGCATCGAATACGAACGAAAGTCTTTTGGACAATTATGAGACAGGATCGACAATGATCAGGAGAGGTTAGGAGAGAATGGTCCGTTTTCATTCAACATGGATATTGTCAAGAATGATGCATGTGTTGCATTACTTTTAATGCGAACTATTACTGGAAAAAAATTGCTCCGATTCTTGCAATCGGGGTACGTCTAAATCGGAACACGTTAAATTCTCTTACTCCCATTTCCCTCGCGCTTATTAATAAATCATGGCTAGTGGAAAAATTCAATACTATCCTCATTTACCGCTATAAACTTATTCCTTGGAAGATTCGCTTGAAGTTACATTTCGCATGAACCTAATTAAAGACACGTACTGCATTGAATAAGTAATCGGCAGGAGCCAGCTGTTTCGGAGCGAATGTTTAATTGATTCCGCATGTAATTGCAACTATATATACCTTTTTGTAGAAGAATCGTAAAGCTGATAGGTGATCTTTCGTTGTGTTTCGTTGAATCGAGGCTGTTCTAACCGATCCCACGGTGCAGAATTTTACTCGGTTACGAACGAAATACAAACGGAAAATCCTTGAAGGCGTGAAACGGTGGGACCCACGACGCATGACGGACGACGGCCCGGTGGAAAGCTTGTTAATACGATGTAATTTAAGGAGCGAGGTAATTATATTTAATGGCGGTATCGTTCGATCTCGAAAACCCTTAACAAATACACCGCGCCCCGAGCACGAGAGGAATATTAATCTTAGTCGTAAATTTTGATATGCCGCGGAAAGCTGACTCCGAAGTGGCTCGCCTCGCGAGGTTTATTGTCCTGCGACATGCACGTAACATCGCACCTGAAATCCTTATCGACTAACGGGCCGCCGTACCAACTGAGTAATGCGCCGGCTTTCAGATACAATAGCGCGATTCCGCTCGCGAAAACGCGACTCCCGCCCTTTCATTCCACCCTCGCAGCGCCGCCGATATCTTTCGGCCGTTCTAATCTACGGGAAAAAGTGTATAGATATTTCGAGGGTCGATGAAACTCCATGACCCATTTCGCTGTTACGCGAGGCTCGCTAAAAATAAGCTAACCGGCTTCTACACCACAGAAATATGTTAATCACGTTGTTCGCAATTTTTTCTAACATCACACACAACATCGTTAATTTTCTTCACAGCATAATAATATGTACACTACTTCGCAAGCTTGCAGGGTAAAAATTGTCATTATTGTGTACAAAATCATGTTTCCAACAATACTAGAGAGTTAAAAAATGATTTTCCACACTCGTTTCACTGTGATTTCGAAAAAGGAGGTCTCCCCTTTAGGATGACGTTGCAAAATGATCGAACCAGCCTTGAAAAGCATCTTGCCTCGATCTTCCCCAACGAAATCCCGGTTGCCCGAAATAAAGCTCAGGGTCGGTCCGCGGCTACATCGAACGGTGTTTATCCGTCCATTGACCGCCACCCATATCCATCCCCCGGTTGAACAGGAGTCGGCCTCAGAATGGAATCGGAGGCGATACGATCAATTACTATAAAACTGTTCCGCCGGGGACCAAAAAGCTGGACTGGCGCATTCCTGGCCCAGGTGTGACCACGACATCCTTGGAACGTCCTGGCGGCGAGCATCGGTCCGGCGAGCATCCGTCCGCTTTTTCTCGGGGCCCATCGCGGCCCTTGCGGGTCCGCCGCGTCTCCTAGGAGCTGGGACCCGGGGTTTTTGATCGCGCGCGCTCTCACGGCGGGTCGGCGTGAAAAAAGAAAAGGGGCCCGAGGCCCGGGGACAACGGGGTGCGAGGGGAGAGAGTATTAATGCGTGGGCCTTCCTCGTTACGCCATCCGTCGTCGCATAGTTTCCTCCTTTGGCCGTGCCGCGATCCACGGTCCCCTCGGGGCCCCCTCCGTCCACGAAGATCGGACCCAGCCAGCCATCAATGGGAAGATGGCTCTCGCGTGAATGAACGGGGGGTGGGGCGGGGACCCATAGGGCCCCGTAACCGCGCAGGGTGGCCACACGTTCGCCCTATCCAAGGGAGGAATACCTCTCTCACGGTATTCCGTCGGCGAGCGGACTTATCTCGTAGCTGTTCGCGACTCGTTGCGTCGCGGGCCCTTGCATCCGAAGAGAAAGGATACCGAGGCTGAAATTTATAAGGATCGATCAGGACCTAGCTGTCCTGAAGCCCGAGTAAACTGCGAATAAAAATCTTCTTTTGCAGTACTGAGGGTAACTTGTTCGTTCACAATGTAAAAATTCTTTACCCACGATTCATAAACTTTTAGAAATTATGACAGACTCACCGATAGGTAGTGTGTTGCTCTTTTCAAAAAGCGGAGCTGAAACTTTTGAACGGTATTTTTTCAAAAAATGAGGGTTCATTCCAAGAGGTGTTTTAAATTGTTGTAGTGACTGTAGTTTGCAGTTGGTGTTATTCCAAAAGCGATTTCTACTGGTGCGTCCCTCTAGGCTCGAGCGAAGACGAGCCTGGGCGAGTCGAGACGAGTCGGAGCGGGCTGAGGCGAGCGGAGGCGCTGTTTCAGCGTCCGCGTCGGCGAAACGGGGCTTTCAGGTGTCGCGGAGACATCCTTGGAACGTCCCGAGCCACCGCGCGGTTCCTGTCCCCCGACCCACCTTCGAAGATACTTCGAATTGTTCTTGGCCGCCTCGGACCGCGGCACGGCTCGCGCAGGAAACATTAAATCAAGCCGCTCGATGGAAAATACACGGGGTGTCGCGTGAGAACCAGCCACGCCGAGAGAAAGAGAGAACTACATACATCGGTCTGCTCTGCTCCGCTCGGAACTCGGCCATTATCTATTAGCGGTTCACCTATTATCGAACCGTTTCTGACTTAACCAGCGCCGATTAACAGTTGCTCGAACCGGTCGCTTCGTTTCCACGGGACAACGCGCCCGGTGTGTCCGATGTGTCCGCTTCTAACGAACGCTCGAACGGTAATTTATGTAACACCGTGCACGATTTATGGCGAGAACAGTCTCGCCGCTGACTCCCGGACTGACGAAACGGAGAGGAATTAAACGACAGATAAGAGGACTTTCGGTTCCCTGTTCCCCGCTGCAGACTATAGGAGGTTCTCGCTACACGGATCACCGGTTGATATACTACCTGTGTAACAGTGATTCATAGATTTGTTCGCGTACAATCCGGACGATTTTATTGAGATTTTTGGCGATATTCCGGGTTCGACTCTTGTAACCCGACGGAGCCTCTTGTAACGTCGCGACACGACCGATTTGAATTTCGTGAATATTTCGTGTATATTCTTGATCGTTTTACCAGGTGTAGCAACGTTGTATTGGCTCGACTGCGTGGGAAACTAGTCCAGTTTGAAATTTCTCGAAAAACGAAGGTCTGTGTGGACTGTTGGACGCTTTTCTACCTGAAGAGGACTTTGATGCTAGATAATGCTGGGGTTTCTGCACAGTGACATTCGAAAAGTGATAGTTCGACTGGATTCGACGGTTGCGACCGGTCGTTACGTGAGCCGATCCGCGGCGGCGATTTGTCACCGTCGATTCGCGCCGTTAGAAGGCGGTCATTATTTTAGAATAATCTAAAACCGATGGTGATTAGTGGAGGAGCCGGCGTCACCTGCGCGATCAGCTTCTCGTTTATAGCGCGGCCGCAGCCCGACAGCCCTTCCGCGGCCGATTCCCACCTCCATTTCGACTATCCATCATCGCTGCCCTTCGATCTTGTCCATCCCGAACTCTTCCGCGCGCGAAAACGCTGAAATAATTAGGCTAGAAACGGCATAGCCGGAATTACTCTATGCTCGCGAATCGATTTCTCCGAGATTCTCAACTCTTTCGACTACCATAAATTGTTACCGTTCCATTCCATTCGTAAACCACAGACCATCCCGAGTAACATGATCCAACCGTGTCTTCGGAGATTATTAATTAAAATTATGAAGACACTTCATACAGAAGAGACATAGGAACGACTACGAGGAAAAAATAGTACGTGTGAATTTGAAATATCGTTTGCTAAATTGCGACTCGTACCAGGTAAAGTTGTTTGACACCAACCTCTGGCTAAATAATAGCGCGATGGATAGAAAGTTACAGCTTGCTCCGAAGTGCGAGACATCAGCATACGCGCGTAAGATAAATGTCGTCGAACAAGAATTGTTTAATAAAAATGATAATATATTAATATATTATACGGGAAAGTATACTTTGGAAATGTATTATACAACCCTTATTAACAGTCAACAACTTGTCTCAGGGAAATGTCAATTTACCATAATGATCTTCGATCTGTACATTTCAGTATCGAGTTGCATTGAGCAGGATTCTTTATGCAGAACTTTTTTAATTATTCTAAATACGTGAAAGCAGACTAGTATCCTTCATCCCCGTCGCTAGATGTTGAAAAAGGGAAATCTTGGAGGTACATACTAAGGCCCTGGACAGTTGAAGTCGCAGTCGAACAGCCTGCATAGAAAATGGACAAATTGCCAGGCGTATATTACACGGCTCTTAGAGCCGCGTCACCGTGAAATATCGTATTTTGGCACGAGGCCTCCGCGTTTACGAGGGCCCTGAAGTGGCGTGCGAACGAGACGTCCCACGAAGTGGCCTACGAGATCACGAGGAGACGCCAGGATCGGACTATCCTTGACCGTCGTCGAATAATTAACGTCGGTTTTCGTGAAACTCTCGGTTTCTTACCTGGCCCTGTGACCTGGGGACCGCGCGCCGCAGAAAAACGAGGACCGACGTGTCGGTTTCCTGATACCCCGACAAATTTATCGCTCGGTTCTGCTTGTAAATCGAATTTCCAAAATGATCTGCAAAAAAAAGGCCGGATCTGTTAAGGGGAATCGAACAAAACGGGAGATCTCGACCGAGTTCCCGATATTCTAAGTGCAAAGATCTATGCTGTAGGTCTGAGATCCCCAAGTCCCTCAAGTTCTTTCACTGTATTGTAATTCCTTAAATATGAACTTTACTAATATACTAAATATTTCGAATAATTCGAACAATTATTGTCAGCTCAGCAAAATTTGCAATAAAACACAGGAGGTCCGTAAGAAGTGCATAAGGGTTGTTTCTATGTGGATGGACGCTGATGTTCTAGGGCTCGCAGAGCCGAAGCAAGTTTGCCGTCCCCGCGAGGCAGCCCACTCTCTCGGATCTTGGCTGATCGAAACCGAAAGTGGTCGATCGGGGTTAGTATTCTCTGTTGCGAGCAATTCGCGGCGACAGTGCGGCCGCGGTGGTCCAGGTCCTCGCGATTTCGTCGGGCAATTTATTAGCCATTATCTGAGACAATGCGGCTACCTGGGCGCCAAAGGGCGCGTACGGTTCAAAGGAGCTCTGCGAGGAGAGGGATTCGCGAGGGTGCTCGTAGAGAGAGGAGAGAGGATTGCGGCGACTATGGTCGTCGAGGAAGAGAAGCGAGTGAGAGTGAGAGTGAGAGAGAGAGAGAGAAAGAGAGAGAGAGAGAGAGAGGATGGGGGAGAGGTAGGAGGGATCGGTGCAAGGGAGCGTCTCGAAGGGGGCGAGGGGTCTGCAAAGGGGGCCAGAGCCGAGTACATAGGTGGGCCGCGTATAGGAGTATGCACCTCCGATCCTCTTCTTTGACACGGCGGGCCGGGAGGGAGCGAGACGGAGAGCCGGGCGAAGTGGAAGAAAAAGTCGCCTAATTGATGCTTCGTCTTTGTTTTGGTTAATTCCAACATGGTTCGGCCATTAAAACGTCCCGCTGTATCGGCGGGCCCGATCTCCGGTGCGAGATAAATGATGACACCCGCTCCAAGGGGTACCATACTTACCACCACCACCGGCACTACCACCAGCACCGTCATCGTCGCCGTATCCCCGTATCCGTCACCACTACCATTCCCCAAGGATCAACCGTATAGTACACGCGTTGCCTTCTTGCGAGAGACCCGATGATCGCGAGCCGCGAACAGATTTCCCTCTATCTTCCACCGAGGACCTCTATCTACCTTCTAGCTGTACAGAAAAAGCCCCGGAATCGAAAGAATTATCTCCTACATCGTAGAGCAACGCGCTCTTATCCTCCTACTTTGCTGGACAGTGTGAACGTACCGGAGTAACCAAGTTTTTGGTGTCTGCCTTTGTTCGCCGAGGTGTCTCGTTCGTGAATGGAAACGCGGTATCTTCGAGATGATTTCTCCGCGGGAGATGATCGCGCGCAGGGTTCCCCCGATTTTTCAGGGTCGGTTAGGCTACCCAGGACAATGGAGAAAGTCGTGCGAATGCGTGAACGTGCGACCACTGCATTTACAAACAATAATACCGGGAAATGCGTATTTGGATTCTGACTTTGAATAGACGTTTCTTGTCGATTTTTTTCGAAGAAAGGGAAATCGTTTATGCCTTGTCTTCTGGCAGAGTCTCCTAAACGAGATGATGTAGTTTAGAACAGTTTAACTGTGTTTGGTTATGCTCTTTTCAGTTATTCATAAAATGTATTTTTGTAACATGATATTTGGTCCCCTCAGGGTTTCAAATTCATTTACCAATCCTCTCCCCTTTTTCCACTCTCATCATCGCCTTTTCAGCGGGGCCTACTGTTTATGGTGGGTTCCGAACCACCTTTTGCCAACAACACGTGAAAAACACCCCGGGTGGGTCACTTTGCGGTTTTTTTACCAGACGGTCACCCATCCTAGTGCCATTCACGTTTCACATTGTTTAACTTCGGTGATCTAACGAGAACCGGTGCTTTCAATGGGACTACGGTTGTTGGCTCCAGTTATTCATAAAATGGAGAATTGTATAACTTCTTTTCAATCTGAATGGTTAAACTCAGGACATGTTTATCTGTGCAACCTCGCATCAACACTTCCGACGTCAGAATATTTTCTAAACCGACTTCCAACGTTCGCGTCTAAAGTAGAACCTGTTAAAAAATTTCCGGAGCTCTTCCCTGCTATTCACTATTTCAAAATAGCATTTTATCCAGCGCTGTATATCCAGCGCTCTTCCTGTCTTCGAGTTTTCGAAACGGCGAAGCAACTTTCCTCGCCTCTCGAAGCCGGGGACACGTCGAGGAATCATCGACGCGCAGCCACGGCACAGAAACCCGCCGCTATTATTAATGACGCGTCAGAGGAACGATGAAAGACACTTAGGCTAGGCGTCGGGTCGCGGCGGATTCGACGGGTTACGTAACGCCGCGTTTGTTTAATGGTTTAGCGGCTGCGGGCCTCGCGGATCCGTGAAAATTATCGGGCGGCATCGATCATCAGGTTCCGCGTGCGACATCCGCGGAGGATCCTGGGGATCGAGGTCGCCGGACGATCGGTACGACCAGCTCCAGGAATAAGGTCAGCTGGAGCGGAGGCGAGTCGCCGCTCGCCTCGCCTGCTCCAACGTAGATATCATATCGGAGAGGACGAGCGACCGGGAGAGTGTATAAATTTGTAAAGCCGGGAGCCAGGCCACTCAAGCCGGAGTGGCATTAACGGCCGGCAATCGCCACTAAAACACTAAAGTATTAATGTAAAACACATTCTGATAGAGATACCCCCACGCCAAGAGCTTCGCTCAAGGCACGGCCGCAACAGTGTCCCCGCGGTCCATGGTTTTCGCGGCTGATGGCAATTCTCTTCCATCCTACCGATCCACAAAGAACTAGAACTATGAGAATATGATGATCGATAGCTTTTTAGACCAGCTAAGTCTGTATCTTCTAGGTTTGTGTAAAACTACAACATGAAGAACGTACCCTGAATCTGTGTTGTGTACCACAGTCGTGTAAATTTTGCTCAACATTTCATAGAAACTGGTTAATTAAATTAAATTAATTAAATTGGTTTTTCACGATTTGTATTAACCCTCATACGTCCCTCACAGTGAAAATTCACTCAATCAATATTTTCTGATACTGTAAAATTATTCATCCTTTATGTCTACGTCGTGAGATGTATTTCTTTAAAATGTGACGCTGTAAATGAGACATAACATGTTGACTTAATGTGTAAATGAATAGTGGGTGAATTGTTATCCTAGTCTCTTTTATGCAGCTATTTTTGTCTGGTCCACTTAGCAAAAAGTTAAAACATGATACGAGCTTCAATAAAGAAATTTAATGAAGAAAAGCTCAGAAGCAAATCATTTTGACACCACTCCAGTAATTCCAGCGTTAACATCCACAAGCTTCATCGTTCCATCGTTGATTACCAACAGAATCTCTCGTCTAATCACCTGACACGACATAATCCCTTCGCTCGACCATAAAACAAAGACCTCGAAACGACATTTCCCTTATCAAAATCTCATCTGTGCCAGCCCGATCGGTCAAGAAGCGTGATCTAAAACTTTCCTAGGAGCGACGCGTATAGCGACCAACCGGTAACAAGCGAAAAACTGAAACGCCGCGCAGCCTTAAGCGTTTATTTACAGTTTCGCACAGGTAAAACTGGTAATGCGAGCACGATCCGCCGTATTTGTTCAAGAACTCTGTCGGAGCTGATCGGCTCGCACTCACCTGTCGTCCGCGTCAGGATTTCGAATGGTCGATGCGCGCAGGATGTCAAACTGGTATTACACCATCGGTAGAAGCGCGTAGTAGCGATAATCGCGAAGCGTATTCAGCGCGATTATCTTTCGATTTCTCATCGACCGGTGAGATTTCCAGTGTTCACCCTCCGAAAGGATCGAGCGGCGGTTTCGCCATCGTTGATATTTCGTCGACGCTGCCAGCTAACTGACGTCGTGCACACGCTTTATCGCCATTAGCAGGCTGCAGCGAGTGAAAGGGTGACGAACGTTTCGCAACGAGTCGCATCGAGGAACGTTTTCAGAAGCGTCGGTTTGTCTCTTATATCGCGAGCTCATCTCGCGAAATCGATGGCCGTTGGCGGACTAATTGTTGCCACACGCAAGCAGGTCCTCTTTAAGCGGGGATCGTGATATGGACCTTGATAAACGAGTTTTTGAAAAGGTAACCGATGAACACATCTTCTTGTAACTTCAGGGCTAGTTTTACCACGTTATCGAAGTAACTAATAATATTATTTTATTCATTGTTAATTCTACGAATGAAAGATGTCTAGAAGAATATTTTTGAAGTATCGATTTGCGGGGAAGAAATTATTTCAATTTTCAACCCGCTGCATCACCTTTCGATACGCCTCCGGTTGTTCCTACTCGCTCAACCTGTTGAGAAGCGTTTCGCTCCGGCTCGTTACGATATCGCAGCACGGTACAAAGTTGCGGCGCAGGGTTGTCGGAGATCGATGAGCATCGGGTAACACACTCGCTTCTCCAGAGAAAAAAAAGAAAGTACGCCGGGATCCTCGGCGGTGATAACGGAAACGCTCTGGTTTCGTTTTAATTGCCGCACTTTGGTACGACGAGAACGCTGCCGGGGAAACATTCATCATCGATTTTTTTGTTGCGCCACTAAATTTCGGCCTCCGACTGGACGTAATTGGCGCTGCAACCGGGTTCGTAATCGTAAATGCAGCTGAATCGGAACGATTGCCTCGTGAACTTTGTCGAGTAATTGCCACTATATTGTTCTATGAATGAAATAGATAAAACATTATAACGTAAAAAATTCTATTCTGCCAATACTTTCCGGAGTCACTGGAACACCGAGGTTTTGAATTATACATCGTAGCGTGTACACCAAAATTCCATCGGCCCGGAACGACCAGATGGCTCGCTAAGGATTAAACTTTCATTTTCGGACAGCCGTTTGATTTTCGTGTTTTCCATTCCGGCGGCGGAGCGTCAGAACGACCGGATGTCCCATGGTGGACATAGGGGCCCGACGATCCACGGGGCCCTCGTAAAGCGTGAAATAATCAACCGGACGAAAAGTGGCAATAAAATGTGTCGCCAGGCTCGGTAACGAGCCCGAATGGTCCAACGACGGAGGCGGCGGACCACCCAAAGAATCTCGAACAGGAGGCGGCCATCGTGGCCGGCGACGACGCAGCGAGTCCTTCTCCTCCTTGGGGGACAGGGGGGCCCGAGGGAGGACGGCGGGGTCACTCGGGCTACTCATTATGCATCTCGGATCTCAGCTCGCACCTCTGTTGTTAATCTCGCTAAGCGTTAATTTAATTAAACGCCTCCTCCTCCTCCTGCGCCGACCGACCGCGCCATTCATTCTGCCTCTGCGTTCCTCCGGCGACGGCCTCTCTGTCCTCCTCGCGACCAGATAGACCGCGGCCCACGGTAATTAACGCTCGTCGCGATGAATCCCCCTTCCATTCAAACCCCTTCCACCTTGGAAACTCTGCCCTCCCGTTCCTCGGGGCGAACAGTCAGGTGTACCATGCTTTGAATCTTGATGCCGCACCATTGTCACCAGCCTTTCACGTGGTTTGCTGGCAGACACTGCGTAAAACGCATTTAACGTTGTTTCGCGAAGAATTTCTTCTTCACGAGTACTATTAGACAAAATTCTGAATAAGTAACTGGAAGAAGTCCGTTTTCGTCCTGTTTGGTAATTGGACCGCAACGTCGCCATTGTTTAGAAGCAGCCGTCTACAAATTTAATAATCCCGGGTTAGTTTAATGGCTAAGCGACGGATCGGTGGCCGGCTAGGTGGTTTAATGATAAAAGGACTAGATCCTCGGAAAGATAGCGGCCGCGTAATTAAATTCACCTCGATTTTATTGCCTCGGACAGGGCCGCGTTTATGTGGCTTTTATGCCCCCGCGAGCAAATTCTGAGGCCACGCTTTGATGCTGCCTCGGGATGAGTATTATACGTCAGTCAGGAGGTTCTTCGACAGTTTATCGCCGTAATTCCATTCCGTGGCTACAAATCCCTCAACCGAAGAGCTGTTCGTTCCGATTAACACTGGGCCAGTCTCCGGAATCGTTTCTCTCGCGCACGCTGCCGGCGCGCGATAAATTTCGCCGCGACAGTTAGCTGCGACGTGGAAATTCTCGAATCGTAGATCCCGGTTTTTGGATTGTCCCGAGGATTCGATGTTCCTTCCCGGAGAGAACGACCCAGTCGGAAATAGTTCGCGCGTATTCTCCGATATTTTCGGAACCGGGAACGATGTTTACGTACCGCTGCCTGCTATATTGTTACTTCCGTTAATACGTCTCTTTTTGTATCCATTGCGAATTCCTTGGCTCACTGAAGTCCTGTTTTATGTCGGCGAACTGCTGCTAAGTTTGGTCGAGGACTCGATCGGAATTTGCAAAAGCCGTTTCATCACTACCGATTTTTCACGAAGGTTTATAAATATACAAAAAGGAGTTCTTTCTACAATTGAATCACTCGCGTCTTCTTTGCAATCTGGTCAGGTGCAGACACCAAAATCCACCGATTAGCCCACATCGCACAAAAGCACTGCTTCGCATGCGGCTCATGCGCGGCACAGTACAAAAGTCCTAATTCCTCGTCAAAAGACCAAACTCCTCTGGAACATCAGGACCATCGTCATAAAACACCATCAAAATTCGTGAAACGTCGTCGAACGATTCGCATGGTCCTGTCGCACCCGTACAATAATGAGCAATAATCGCCGAACAGATTTCTTTTTCATTCGAACACAATAGCGCCGATTGTTGCCATGTAAACAATGGCCACGGACCTCCATTGTCCCCGCGGATGGTCCGTGTCGGTTTTTGGACGGCCGGACACAGGAAATCGGCGAGGGTACGCGTCGGCCACGTCGAAGCGTGCGGTTAGGGTGGTTCGAGCGGCGTGTGGGATGATTAAAAATCGACGCGTACCTCGTTCGACTTGTCTAGCCGTGAATCATCGGGCCTGGAGACGCGTCTCTCGAATGATTGCAGCCGCACGTCGTCAGGTGCACCTGGAATTATTATGAAAGGGACGTGTGTACACGCGTGTTCGCGTGGATCGTCGATAATTCCTTGAAACCGGGAAGTATTGTTCGGATTCTGGGAGTTTTCGGACACCTGATGATTCCTGATCAGAGGAAGAGGTTAACACTAGGTCTACAGTACCAGCCACAATGTCAGGTCCTATTCATTTCAATTAACTGAGATTGTAAAGATGAATGAGAATTTATTCGACAAACTATTTCTTTGGGTATATACTATGAAAATAGTTAAATAAAATAAAAACAATTAGGTAAGGAGGTGGATGATTATAACCATTATAATGGTAAGTTATTAGTTTTTGTTCAAGATCTGCAGGAAAATTAGCAGCGACATATTGTTAAATCATATGAATTTTTTCGCGGCGCACAGGTTCGATCATTATTACTTTTATATTAGCCCTACTTGTAGCAATTTTGTAACAATTGTCATACGTATGCTATCCAAATAGTAGAGGAAAAAGGAAAGGTGGTGTTTCGTGCTATATTGTTAAATCATGTCAATGCGACAGCAGGCGTTATCAGCAAGTTTTGAAGAAAGGGTTGCTTATCCATTCTCAACGTATGCCCCGTGTTTGTCGGTGTTTTCCACGTAACCGATGACGAAGATACGGCACCGAGTGTCGGCAAGCAACCACCCGCTTAGCGGGCACGTGGCTGCCCATCCTGTCACGTACCACAAGGTACATCGTCATCGGCTTGTGTCTCCTCTTTTTCCTCGTTCCTCCCGTTCTATTCGCGTGGCGGCCGCCCGGCCATTGTCGCCTAGGTTCGACGGTGTATTCTAGCTGAATCGTTACAACCGGCGACCATACTCGTTGTCACTTAGCGAGACGCGCCGACATCCCTCGCCACGCATACGCAAACGCAGCCAAATGAATCACAATCCCGTGTCGTGTGCCGCCTCCAACTTTTCTAATAGCCAACGCTAATTGTCAGTCAGCTGCGGTAAAACCCAATCATTTAACGAGTCGTGCCTGGGCTCCGTCTACGAAACACCGTGAATCTTCCTGAAGACACGAGTAGACTTTCTTTTTTAAGGAAGGACAGCTTCTCTTCCTGTAATAAAAATTCTAAAAGAGATTATATCTAGGAAATGATCAAAGTATTTTATTAATGAGAACGTTTCGTTTTAATTCATGAAAATCTGGAACGTTGAAAAATGATTTTTATCTTTCCGACAAGTACCATTTCGTCGGAAATAGTTTTCCCATCGAACATCAATGTCATCAGACTTTCTATGAAAGCTATTTTGAAAATGTTCTATAAAAACACGAATCGTGTTCTCAATACGGAAAGATTAGGTCGAAAGTTTCCACAATATGTACACGTCAAAAGTTCTATTTATGCAATGCTTAAGTACTTCTAATCGCACTTAAAAATGCTCGGAGGTCGACGTTTCTAATTCATTTAGGCTATGACACGAGTAGTTTCTCTTCGCGGTATGTTTCTCGCGGTAAGACTAATTAGCTACAAGAATAACCATTACCCTTTGATAGAAACCGATTCGGATTTCGGGTGAGTGGTTCCGCGCGCGCGCAGGCGCGTGTACACACAAACGCCACAATAAACAGACGGAGGGCGAGGATGTTCACTGTCAAAACAGTTTAGTAGCGGCTGAATTACTGTGCCGATAAGAGCGGCGTAATTATGCCAGATGGGTAATGAGCCGGCGATGTTCCACGCGATTATTGCGCAAAGTTTAGATCGATCGGCTTGTCGGAGATATCGAAATTCCGCGGGTTGATGTATGGCGGTCGATAATTCGGTCGTTGCGGGCAATCTGTCAGGACCGGTGCTTCTGCCACGTGCAGCGATCCTGAAAGGTCGTTCGAATTCCTAACTCGATCGAACCGGGAACTGTCTGTCTGTGTACTGTGACGGACGTTGGAAAGTTTCCGAATCTCACGGAACCATTATCGAACGTGGGAATACCCAAGGAGTTGACAAACACGCATTCGAAACGCTATTTGTTCGACAAATCTTTTGGACCTTCCGGTGGAATAATTTATTTCGGGCCGGGCTAGAACGTTCTTAAGTGTTCTGACAACGATTCATTCTGTTGCAATTTAAGTAAAACTATTGTATAAATTGAATATGTTTAGGAAACAAGTAGGCTTAAAATAATTTAAGAATGTCGATGGTTTATTCCTGGATTATTGAAGTTATCAAAGAAGGAATAAAATATCTACTTGGTTCCTGTATCTTGAAATTAATGTAGAAAATGTTTATATTTATGATCTACACACAATGTGCTACTAAATGAGTTGAACTACGTGAAGCAGCAAATTGGTAGCCGGAAGTTCGGTCCAGGAGACAAAGAGGATGGCACCGTGGAAGGTGACTTCCGTCTCCGAAATTGTAGCTGGATAAGAGATGAAAAAATCGAGCCTACCTTCTATCGCGAGATCTCATCTTCAAGAGATGGCGACAGGGTTCGAGGTAAGGTTGAAGGCAAGCAACATAGAAGAAGAAGAAGAAGAAGAAGAAGAAGAGAAGAAGGAGGAGAAGGAGGAGTCGGTCGGAGAAGAAAGCTGGTCGAGTGGTGAGGGAACGAGGGGTTCACGCGAAGGGAAACGAAGGAGTCGTCCGGCGTATAGTGCGGCTGGCCTTGATTCATTCAGACCCTTTTTATCTCGAGAATTCGTCCCGGAAAGGACGCTCGATTTCTCGGAACGACCGGAGGGGCCCCAGGGCCCCGGAGATTTAGGCCGGGGGCCCGTGGACCCGCTGATAGCAGCGGAAAGAACGCTGGACGGCCGCGGACGCATCAATGGGCTCCATTCAAACTCCGTCCCGATCCTATCTGCGAGTGGTTTTGGGACCGGGACATCGATCTTGGTCCCCCTAATTATTTCCAAGATGGAGATCGCTTGCAGCCTAGCCGCACGGTTAGTATCGGAGCTATTTTCGGCCCTTCTTGGCCCCGAGTACCTGCCCTACCCGTGACTTCCAGGGCTGTACCCGGCTCGACGGATGCCCAGCTGATTGGTCACGGTCGCCGAGGGGAATCGAAACGATTTCGCACGGTTTTCGTTCCAACCGGACCCAGTCGTCGTTCACGAGACTCGAGTCTGCCGCGAGCACCTTCATTCGAACACCTTTGTCCCGGGCCAGATCGGACTGCCTAATCGTTTCTTGGCATCGTTCGGACGGTGTTGTATCAATTTAGACACTCGCTCTGCAACCGGACGGACCTCCTACTCCTGCTCCGTTGTTTCCGGATGGACGATACCACTTCTTCGACGTTCTTGTCTTTTTATCAAAACGCTCGGTGTTGCACCATTCCATCGTCTATGAAACTGCATAAAACATTTTAATCGAACGACAAGTACTCTGCGTCTGTTGCAAGTAAAATATTCATTTGTAGTAGTCACTAGAATTAATAGGTTCGTCAAGATTGGTTCTTAACAAACAGCATTTTTATCCTCAACATCTACGATCCAACTTTCCAGCATCAAGACATTTTGCATTCTCTAACAAGTCAATAGAATTCCCTAAACCACCACCCGGCAAACAACACCTCCAGCATTCAGTCCGCTCGAGCATCCCCCAGAAAATGGAGAACAGCATCGAACTCCAGGATATCGACACCCGGCGTCGAACCCGTCGATGCCGACAGTGTTACATCTAATGAAAACGTATCGTCGCGTCGTGGCCAAATTGAAAACACAAAAACACCGTAAAGCCGGACGCAACGGTAAGGACCAGCGGACGTTCGATCCATCGGCAACAATGTTCCACCTCTCCCGGAGAACCGGCGGTCCATTCAGCGCGTCGTGAACAACGATCGAATTAAAACAACAAAAAAAAAAAAATCGGGACGAGAGGGAGCACGAGAGAAAGAGACGACGGGGAGAGACGGATGGAGAAGGAGGAACAACGAGGAGAGACCGTGGCTGCATCGAGAGCTGCACGCGTTTTTCAATTACGCGGCCGTAACAGGACGCCCTGTTAGGAGACGCGTCCTGTGTTCCATCGGTTGGACGGGATCCGGCCAGTGGACAGGTTCGATACGAGCGACGTCCTCTCTCTCTCACCTGCCCCAACCCCCCGGCCTCACCCCATTCGGCCCCCATGATCGCGACGACCTGACCCTCCCCCCGCAGAACGGGCCACGGGCCACCTAATTTGATTATCGGCTACGGCCGCCATGGACTCGACGGCAATGGTGAATAGGAGGACGACGGGAAGAAACAAGGTCGAATTACCGATCCGATGGACGGAGGAGGTCCCTTGCGAATGGAGATTTTGTTACCGGGAATCGGTCCGGAATCATTTTTCTCCTCCAAACTCGACCGAGCACTTCGGAAACGAAGAGAGCACACGGAGCCGCTAGGCTATCAAACGTTCGTCTCGCATTCAACTGACGTGCACAAATTGGAAATAGTATTTATCCTATTCTTTTAAAGAACATGGATACCTCCAGGGCTATTTCCATAAAAATAATGCGCCCCTCTTCATAAGAAAATACACGGGATGGCTAGCGGAACGGGGGTGACCAGCAAAGTTATTCTAATTATACTAATAACTAATAATAACAAAAAAATATAATACCAATAAAAATTGCCGCCCCCAAAAGGCTTGCGCCCCGGGGCTTAGCCCATTTAGCCCTGTGCTTAAGACGGCCCTGGATACCTCGATTTCTGAAATGTTCGCAAAGGGTTGAAAGTGTTCTCCCTTGTAAAGCTACGTCCACAACGAAGCAGCAACTAGCAACTTTTAGATGATGTTGCTTCAACGTGGACATAAGTAAACGTTAGCACTTTAAATAAACAACAGAGCTATAAAAATGAAGGAGTTCTCGCGTGGCAGCATAACAGCCCAATCGGCGCTCTCCGCGGCGGATCCAAGAGGCAGCTGGCCGCGTCAGAAAACCCGAAATACCGAAGATTGAGAGATTGCGTAGGAAATCTCGCGCGAAACAGAGATATAAAGAAAGGGACTTAGTGGCGCGAGAAGGAAGCGCGCGAGGATTATGGTTGGAGAAGGAGAACGAGTGAAATGGAAGCGGGTTTGAGGGATCACGGGCCAAGGGAGGACGAAGGAGAGAAGATAGAAGGAAGGATAGAAGAAAGAGGGGTTTCGCTTGGATGATGGAACGTGGCGGAGAACGCGGTGGAGGAACGCGGTGCCCCGAGGCATGCGAGCGTAGTTTTCGAGGGGGGGGAGCCTTGGCGGGGGGTGGTGACAGCGGGGCCCGCAGACCGCGGGGGGTCCGCTCGGAGGAACCAGGAATTTAACCACGAATGGCCACGCAACCAGCGGAGAGCCGTCACTTCCAGCGAGCCCGGGCATCCATTACCTCCTGGTGCCCTGCCAACCACTGCACCGCCACTCGTATCTTATATTAATATATTATTTACCTCGATCCATGCCGCTATAACTCGCCTTGCCTCGTTGCGCAGCGAGAGAGGGAGCGAGTCTCTCTTGAGTTGGAGCGTAGAGGACAGCGCGAGAAAGACAGAGAGAGAGAGAGAGAGCTAGAGAGGCCACGGGGCACAGGATAAAAAGAGGGTGGAAGAGAGGAACGAGGACGGAAAAGTCGAATAAGAATGACCGGAGCGTCACGTGCCTCGCATTGTTCTCATTACTCGAGGACGACCGTCTTTCTCCCCCACGGCACTCCGCCTTCGAAGCGGGAGATCGACGATGATCTAGAGCCTCGACCTCGAGGCTAGTCGAATTCTAGAACGGTGTTCGATCGATCGCGAGATCCTTTCCACGAAGGACGGGAACCGGGTCTACTCCTGATGTCATCCAGATAGCTGGATACACCTTCCTACGTACCATTGACTGCTGGCGATCGGGCAAGATCGCCACTCTAAGCTCGGATGAGACCCGGATCGACGGATAGTTGCCAATCTCATGGGAGGACGGTGTGTACCATGATACAGCGATTCGGAGGTGGCTGGAGAAACGATAGGGAGAAGTTGTCTCCGCAGTGTCATATAACTTCACGTAGATCGTAGATCTAGTTTTAACTTTTAATCAAGGCTCGTTGGAAGCACCTCGAACGTCACCTGAGAACCTTGAAAATTCCTGTGATATCGCCTGGCTTGAATGAGTCTACTTTCAACGTTCCCTATTCGTTCAAGGATCTCCCTCGTCCACCGCTCCAATCTAAAACGTTGAAGAGCCAGCGCATCGTCGGATCGTTCCATGAAATAAATGAGTTCCAGCGAACAGGTTGCGCAGATTCGTAGATAGTTGAAGAGCGTTTACTGCGCTCAGTCACGGCACAACCAAAGCGTCCGCGATTGTTGCGAATTCACCGAGTGCAATATAATTGATTCATCCCGCATCTCTGTTCCGCGCTGCTTGCGACACATCGACGGAACAATGACGATAGGCCTGCGGACGCGTGTAACTGTCAGCCCGGGACATGATATCGTCGGTAATTTTTGTCGAGGCGTTGCCAGTTCCCTGCCATCGTCGACGACTTCGTTCCCCCAGTTTTTGTTTCTCTCTCTCTCTCTCTCTCTCTCTCTCTCGCGCACTTGTTTCTCCTCTTTTCGCTTTTATCTACACGCGCTTTGTGTGTTACCCCCAGGTTCGTGCATACACGGAACAAAACAACGCGGGTACAACGCTTTTTCCGAGTCTAATTAATTCGCAACGACCAATTATCATGCTTCTGGGGTATTAAGGAAAAGTTATGTCGCCCCGCGAAAAGTTTACCCGAGCACGCAACGCCTCATGCCTTTCGTTTCCCGGGAAGATACTCGACGATTAGGAACAGCGACAGTATCTTACGACGAGGGTCCTGCAACCGCAAAAACATTTTTATTAGCCGAAGGAACACGTCGAACACACGCATCCGAGACAATCAGAGATTTTTTATTCAATCAGGCAGTCGTTGAAATAATTGTGAGAACCAGATTAAATTATAACTCAATTACAAGGGACTTCTACGTGGAGTTTGTACAGGAAAAAAATGAAGGAGAATAAATAAATAAAATTCCTGAATTCTTCTGTCTTCATAATTTTGCTTCACCTCTATCACAAATCCATAAAATTATAATAAAATTCTTATCTCTTGTCGAATACTCCAGAAGAAAATAAAATTGTTCTAACAAATAGATCGCTTAATTTCACGCATTTGCAACGCTCAGAAATCGAGCAACATTGCAGAGAATATCGCAGCTTCGAGCATCTCCCGAAACTCCAAGCAGCAAGAAAGAAAATCGGAGCTGCTCGGCGGATGAAAACGGGAGTTTGCATAATTATCCACAGTCTAGTAATTACTCTGCGGCGCTGACGCGCTAATGGTTCGAAGTTCTGTAGGATCTGAACAGTTCCGAACCGGAGCGGAGAAGGTACAATGCAATCTGGGAGCTCGGAATCTGCTCGGATAATCGAGAATCTGGGGAACACACCAAGATCAAAGGTTTACCGTTTCCGCGGAACAAGATACAGTGACAGAACGATCGTGATCCGCCGGTTCCCGTAACGTTTCTGCTGGGAGGGGCTCGATAAGCAGAAACTGTTAGCGCGAAAAAGGCCGCGTATCGTGGGTGCGTGGAGGCGCGTAGCTTTCGTGGCCGGTGGTCGTATACGCGCGTTACGGTGATACGGTGAAGTTTATGGTATCGCGTACCGAGGTAGGCATAGGGCGTGCAGTCATGCCCTGGCGTATTCATTTCAACGGCAGCCTCGTAAAACCGACTTAATTTAATGTACGCGCTTCCCTTCCAGCCTTGCGACCGTCCCTCCCGTTTCCTCCTTTCGGGTTCGATTCTTCTTTGCCGCGGAAGACGCGTTAACAAAAATAATTCTGCAACTCTGCCAGTCAATTCTCTAAATAATAGTTTTTATGGTTTCAGGTGGACTCATTTACTTTTGATGGTATTTTTTTAAACAATTTTAAGACGGATGCGTAAATTTACAACCATCCTTGACAAAGTTTAAATATTTACAGGCCGCCAAATAGCACACCATGGTTCAAGACATTGAAACGTGAAACACATCGATGATATTATTGTTCACTTGATTGTAATCTGCCAACCATTGATTCATTAATATTTTTGGAAGTCAGAGGTCGGTAAAAGTCTTGGAATGTTCCCATTTATGTACTAAGCACATTCTAATTTTTAGGTTCTACCTTTGTCGATATTTTTGCCAATGCTGGTTGTTGGATCTTTAATATTTTTGTTGTATGTATTCCAAGTTTCCAGGTTTGCAACTTGTATGTTTCACATTTCCGGCATCCATCAAGAGATGGTGCTTTTCCTACACGTGAAGCTTGCATTTCACAATGCAGAGAAACCCTGGTAATACTTCGCGCATTCTTGAGGTATGAATGGAAAGAAGCTTCGTATTTTGGTAAAACCCTGTTATACCTTCGCATGTATGAATCCCCTGAAGTCTCGATGTATCATACTCTCCTACGCTCAATATCCTCAGTTTTTACTTCGAGAGAATGTCTACATTTATCATACACAGAAAACTTCTCCATTTAAGTTGATCCCTCGAATAGTAGCTCCTCAAACCTGAAAATTACAAGGTAGAACCGTTCAGAAGCTAGTATTAAAATATAGAAGCAAGAACTCTAATAACATCACGAAAATGAAGTTAATGAAGTCATTAAGAAGTTCCAAGAAAGTTGAAGAAGAACAAAAGAATACAGTTTTCTTCGTAGATCCCACGACCGCAACCTGTGCTCCGAAGGGTTAATTTTGATCATTAGCGTATTCTCACCTCAGAAACCTGTTATATTCTTTCGATCATTAGCGCAGATGTACATACATTTGCATGTACATTTACAAGATTTATAATGTTAATAGATATAGACACATACATTGTTTTAAATTCTTGCATTTGAAGTTTAATAATTAATGAATCCATAAAGATAAAATCTTCTGCTTCTCTCCATTACTGTTTTTCTTATTATCGTTTGGTGCTCCTATTTCCTGGAGTACTGACTTCGAAAAGTAAATCATTTATAAATATTTAGGCATTTGCAGCATTCAACATTTACATTTAAAATTTAATAATTAATGAATTCATAAAGTAAAACCCTTCTGCTTCTTCTCATTACTGTTTTTCTTATTATCGTTTGGTTCTCCTATTTCCTGGAGTACTGACTTCGAAAAGTAAATCTTTTCTAAATATTTCGAGGCATTTGCAGCATTCAACATTTGCATTTAAAGTTTAATAATTAATGAATCCATGGACTACAACCCTTCTGCTTCTCCTCATTACTGTTTTTCTTATTATCGTTTGGTTCTCCTATGTCCTGGAGTAGTGATTTTGAAAAGTAAATCTTTTCTAAATATTTCGAGGCATTTGCAGCATTCAATATTTACATTTAAAGTTTAATAATTAATGAATCCATGGACTACAACCCTTCTGCTTCTCCTCATTACTGTTTTTCTTATTATCGTTTGGTTCTCCTATGTCCTGGAGTACTGATTTTGAAAAGTAAATCTTTTCTAAATATTTCGAGGCATTTGCAGCATTCAATATTTACATTTAAAGTTTAATAATTAATGAATCCATGGACTACAACCCTTCTGCTTCTCCTCATTACTGTTTTTCTTATTATCGTTTGGTTCTCCTATGTCCTGGAGTACTGATTTTGAAAAGTAAATCTTCTCTAAATATTTCGAGGCATTTACAGCATTCAACATTTGCATTTAAAGTTTAATAATTAATGAATCTATAAAGTAAAACCCTTCTGCTTCTCCTCATTACTGTTTTTCTTATTAAATCTTTTCTAGATATTTCGAGGCATTTGCATTTCCGATTCTGCAGTCCATGGGTTAGCTAGGATGTGTAGCCTACGACAAGGATCCGACGGCGCTGACCAAAGTGCGCGGTTCTCTTCTTTTCAGGGTTCTCCGGAGCAGACGGCTCCACAGAATGGGATACGGCGGTTGGTTGGATAGTTGGAGAAGCCGCGACCAGGTCGTATACAGGCAGTATTCGTTCGTGGCGCGGCCGGGCATATAAAACGCGGTTTCGGGTCCGGGTTAATGCGCCGGGCGAAGAGAGCGGCCTCGGCGGCGTGTTCTGCATCTCGCGGGCATGTTTTGGCCGGCTTATGAATTTATTGGGGGCCATTCATTAGACATTAGGGACAGCCCCGTGAGCGCGTAGGAGTCGAGAAAAAGGATAGCTACTCTCCCTGCGGGACCCCGTTACGGGCGTCTAGCTACGTCCCGCTTCGGTCCGCTTCAGGCCGCTTTAGCCCGCGCCGAACTCGATTATCCCCGCACATTGGTGCCAAGTGGAACTCGCGAAACAAAACTGTTCGCGAAACGCACAAGCTGGTTAAAAACAAAGAATTTTTTCGGGAATCGCTCACGCTAATATAATCAGCGCGTAGGAGTCGAAGAAAAGGATGGCTAGTCTGTGAGATCCCGTTACGAGTTCCCAACTCTGACAATTTCGGTCTGCTTTAGCTCGAACATCTCCGCGCATCGGCGAGTGGAACTCGCGGCGTGAAACAAGACACGAGCTCGTTAAAAACGAAGCGTTTCCGTCCGTAAAAACGAAGATACCGGCGCCGAATCGCAGCGAATCTCTCGCGGATCGCTCGTGCTGATTTATCTGCGGCCGACCAAGCCGCCTTTTTTCGCTCGCCAGTTTCGTACCGAGCGTAGATCGCGGTGATTAAGTGGCATGGTACCGCGGGACCGTTCGATAAATAAATAAACCGCGGTGAATTAATTGGCGCACTCGGCCGGGCCCGGGCCGTGTCGAGCGTGTTCCACCGGGCCCGCTCAAAGCGCGCTCTTTATTTTTCTGTAATCGATCGACGCCGCCCCTGGACCCGCTTCGATAAGCTGCGAATCGCGGGAATGAGATCGGAATTTTTCGTTCTAAAGTTTGAAGGGAAAACTGGATGTTCCAACTCTTTAGTTGTTTACTTAAATCAGAAAGTATCATAGTAGATGTATCTATGTTAATGTCTATTTTGAAAGAAAATTTTCTGGTCGAGCGACGATGCAGAATGTTTAGGTAAACTGACACTGGTTTGCTACTTTGTGCAACCCTCCGTGGTATCTATTTTGTCACGGTTCTTGTAAGGCTGTTAGGTGTCTGGCCTACTGTGTAAAACACTTTTGAAGTATGTAGAACGTACGATGTAATGAAGTTACTTGCGGTATTGGATAATGTTGCAGGTCGTTGGAGCAGAAGGCTTGAGACGGTTATGAGATTGGCAAGTCGCAAACAACGTCGGAGAATATGTACTAGGTTGCAAAAATCCTGTAACGTTATCGACGATATCTACTTATTACGATTATATAATATTCTTTTTTTCTAATGAAGCTCTCGGAAAATTGTAACTGATATACTCTCTTCTGAATAATATCTAAAATACATAGTTTCACCAAGAACCACAACAGTGTTAATCTTATCCTTCTCGATGGAATGTTGAGAAAAAGATTGTCTTTTGTGCAACAGAAAAAAAGGTACAAGAATCGTGACAAAGAAAGAGTGACTCGGAAAGATGAGAACTTTTATAAAAATGGATGAAGCAGAGATTTGCGATAGTGGGATTGCAGTCAAGAATGGCATAAATCACATTGTCTATAGAATAAACAGAAAGATAACGAAGGAAATAAATCGTGCGAACTAGTTTAAAGAAAGGGAATCAAGAAGAAACTAATAAGAATGATGAATGTGAAATTGTGTAACATTAGAATACGTATAAATTAGTTGAAAGCAGTGGAATTAAAGTAAAGATTTATGGAAACAAAAGAAATAGAGATTCGCAAAAGTGTAGCAACTACGAATGGCATAAACAATAATAGATATACAATATAGAATAAATAGAACAGGAAATGCTGAGAATCGCGACTGTGAAATTGAGTGTAACTAAAATAGATGCGAAGCAGTTGGATTAATATAATATTCTACGGACGTGATACCGAGGCATCCCCGAAAGAATCGACTGTTTCCCAATGGGAAGACGAGGCCCGCGTCTGCGAGCTTTCAGGCAGCCTGAATTTCTAATTAGCCTCGGCTGGCTCACGAGTCGCGTGACCACGAAGTACGGCATTGTATTCAGCGTGCCGTCGAACAAAGCGAAACTTCGTTAACATTCAAAGCGACGCGTTCGCTGCTTAAACGAGGCTGTAATTCGCTCGCGGATGGAATAGATTGTTTGAGCGAATCTGAACCGGCGTCCGCGCTTGTTAATGACGAAAGTTGTCTTCTAATGGCTCGCGCGTTAAATACGAAGAAGAAGACGACGACGAAGAACAAGAACAAGAAGAAGAAGGAGAGGATCTTCTGGTAGGGAATACGGCTGCAGGAAGTAGAAGCGAAACATAGGCGGAGCCCGTTGATCTCGTTACACGGACTTCTCTTCTTCCTTGTCGCAGCTTTTACGGCGGAACTTTCGCAGTTCGCGAATATTAGGGGAACGCGACGCGGGGGAGGGATAGAAAAGCTTGCCGGTACCAGCGCGCTACAAGTCCCCTGTCGACTCGTCCCTTCAAATTTACCCGAGAAACGCGGATAAAAGAAACTTCAGCCGCTCGGAAACCAGCGTGTCTCTTGTGGACGATGCTCGAACACCGGTTCTCTGGTAAGTCGCGCTTCTAACGAGCTAATTTGTGACCGCCTCTTTGCTCAAACCACCTAAAGACTTTCGATGACTTCTCCAGGTACAACTGCGTTCGTAAGTTTCTGCTCGTTCACATTTATTATATCGGTTTATCGACCCATCAAGCCGCGAGCTACGTAATCCGGACGATTTTTGTGTACACGATTCTTGAGTACTTTTTAAAGTGTACAAGCTCTTCCTCTAGGTCATACAACTCGGATAAAACAAAATCTTCTTCAATTCGCATAATTACATTTCAACTATAAAAACTCCATAATTCTTTAATAGCACAGCGAACACTCGTGAACGATGCTGCTGGACATTTGTTAGCTCCTGGGTAATTATTCATTCATGACAGATACCACGGTATGAAGTTTAATGTTCTACTTTACCTGGTACATTTATTATTCATCGATAAAAACAGAACTGACCGCGCAATCAGAATTCACACAGTTAGATGCACGAGCTCGACGCCGAGCTTATTAATTAACCAATAGGTGTTTTAAAATAAAAACTGCTGTACGTTATGACATGATTTAAAATAAAAACTGGTGTACGTTATGACATGATTTAAAATAAAAACTAGTGTACTTATGTATGTCATACATTCTGTAAAAATTTTTTGTGTTTAACGTCGTGATAACCCCGGTGCATTTAATTACAGATCATCGTTTAAATCGCAAATCAGAGAATGAACTTTTTGTAACGTTTGTACGAAATTTTTTAAAGTTTCGAGATCGTTGAAGCCGTTAGAAATTCAATCGGTTGGGGTGAACGGCATATGGCCGAAACAAAGAATAATTCCGGGGCGCGGGATGGGCTCCGAACGAATTTCATCCGAGGGAAAGTTTGCCGGGGTACAACGGGGGCTAGACCGAAGTTGAGAGCGCGAACTCGCAGTTCGGGGGCTGTTCCAGCCGCTTCGGCGTTCGCGAGCACGACACGTGCACCACCTCCGATTTTCTTCTTCCTTCGACTGCCTTACGGCCCGTTTCCATGCTCTCGCGAGCGACGTTATGTTTCCGTCGAAGCCGAGTTTCCGGCCGCGTATATTCGCACAGTCTCCCTCATCCCTCCTTCGAAACTGAAACTTTCGTGTAAGTTTTGCTGCGTTACGACGCTTCGTACACCCCCGCACACGCCCCTACGTCTTAGCTATACTGCCACCCCGGTATAGGGGTATATACCTAGTCAGTCGCTGTCGAAACGCGCTGTACCTACCAGTTTGTACAAGTAGCCGAACTTTCGTCACGATGTGTGACGTGCACGGGACGTGTCGCCTTGCCCAGATGGGGCTCGAGCAAAAAGGAGCTGCTCGCGATTTTCGACGATGCCTCGACAAGTTCGCCGAGAGCTCATCTGGCTTCGTTCCGCAACCGGTTCTGTTTAATTTGTTGAAGAGATCACTCCTACCCGATCGCTGAAGTTATTTATTAGTTACTTCAAGAGTGTGTTTCTCAAGACCTATTGCGGGTAGAAAATTTCTTGGGAAATATTGTGGTGCGTGGCGATTTTGATGTTCATGAGGTGATAATGGACATTTTGATATTTCGACGTGTCATGTGATTTTAATATCAACTTTTGTATCTTCATTTTCCATAAAAATTGAATTTCTGCATCCGCGGAGAACCGGCATGGACTTTGTAGCGTTGTCGATGAGACAGTTTACGGTCGGAGATCTGAATAATTATTGCGAGGGGCGTGCAGCGTGCTCGATAAAATACTTTTTGGGGTAGCCGGGCTCCCACGGGCAATTCGCCGGGCATCGCGGGCTCCCTTCGCGCCGTCAGCGCGAGCCGTCGCGTCGGGCCCCGTGGAAAAAGAAAAAGGTTCCGGTTTTTAAGACGGGGCCCTGTCCGAGCAAAAAAAATGGTTCACCGAACGACGAAGGGTGCATCGTTCGGGCGCATCCTCCCGAGACTCTCGTGGGTACGGGTACGAGGCAGTACGAGCATTACGGGCCCCGGCAATTTATCGTTATTACCGTTGACCGGCATGAATATCGTTCAGGAGCCAGGTTATAGCCGAGAGCCAATCGGGCCTCGTGATCTGTCTCCCCGTTTCGCTCTCCCGACCGCAGCGTTGCACTCGAGCGGTGCAGCGGTGCACTCACGGCGACTTGCACCGTCGGCGAGCATTAACGCTCGAGTTACGCGGCCCTATCTACATCGGAATAATTATTGCCGCGATCCTTGCGCCGCGTCCTGCTCCTGCTCCCGCTTATGCTCGCGCTTATGCTTCTTCTTCTTCTTCTTCTTCGTCTGTTGCTGCCTCGACCCCCCGTCCGACTGATCCTGATCTACGACCGACGAAACGCAGCCTCAAGGACAGCGCAAATCGCACGGGAACTTTGCCATTCGTGATTAACCCTTGACCGGAAAACTTTTCGTCAAACATGCCATTCCCTGTCCCGTTTCTAACGCAGCGGGCTCCTTCACTATTACCCCTGAACGATCCCTTTTCCACATTGCACCCATAATTAATGACTCTCTCTCTCTCTCTTGATATTTCCGCAAAAGTTGATTCTATTCGGTCGTAACATTAGTTACAAGAGTTTTGCTACAGAATTTTATATTTCGTCTGTCATACGTTTACTTATCTTTTATTTTATCGTAGTATCATTGACACAATGTAGAATGTGATTCATTTTCTAATGAATTATAGAAAGGAATTATCTCTTCGAATGGCTGGCAAACAGAACAGCGTTATCGTATTTTCGCCTTGCTATTAAGATAATTCTAAATTATGCAAATCGTATAATCTAATATGCCTGCGTTTCGAATAATTTAACCCGCGCTTCGCGGAGTGGTCACTTCAACAAATTGTAACCGGCCTTTTTATAGCTCTTCAACTGTTTTTTTAAACGAACAAGTTACATACCATTTTCACGGGCAACGTCGCAAGTACGTCGTACATCGCCTCTTCATTGTTTCTTTGGTGACAGACATATCAGTTAGATAACTTATAGATTATGGTTTACGTAACAGTAATACGGAACTTGCTACAGTCGCGAAAGCTATAATATAATAATATTGCGCATAAAACGTTGTAGTTCGACGAGCAATAAAAAGAGAACATTCCACCGAATTTTATTGAACTTATCAAGATTTTTAGAAGCTATAAATGCTTAAACACCGCGTTTTGTTTGTGAATAAATTACGATCGTTAAAACGTTCTTCTCCCATTAAACGTTTCATCGAGTTTCATATAATCGAATCTATCTGAATCGAAATGCGTGATAAATTTCATCATTTATTGTCGCGCGTCAGGCTCGACGTTAACGAGATTATACTGCTCAAAGTGGAGCTAGCTGAATTAATTGAAGGCAGAACCGAAAGAAATTGTCGGCTGTGTCCTCCGAACGATAAAAACTGCTCGTCAACCGGGAGATCATACCCTAATAACAGCCTCGGTTCGTTAAAGATCGCGAAAATTGCGACGCGCGACGACCTAACGAGTCTTCGCACCTTTCGTCGCCTCTTGACGACAGCTACAATCACCCTGCGGCAACATAGTGTTTTTCTGCACGTAACCGTTTCATTCTGTCGACTGTCATTATCGAGTTCGTGCTGACAATCGCGCCGTTTAAATCTGCGCGCTTCAATTCTAACTCTCCGTACATTATACCCCCTAGACCAATACTGCAAACCCAAAAAATTAATTTTATATACCTTTTCAAAGAACAAGGTATAGACAATGTATTTCTAAATCGGTGTCTCGAAATTTTCAAAATTCACAGACTTATAGCAATTTGAAACGAGCAATGGACGAGACTTTATTTCTACACTGCAGTCATCATAACTCGAGCTCCACTGGACCGTTTGGCTTTAAACTTTGTGTGCACCTTTAACACACCTATCATTAAATTATAGTAGCGCTATTACATTGAAATAGTAGCTTGTTTCAACTTTACTATGAAGAAACCTTAGCAGCTATCTGGATAGATATTCCTGAATGAAATTGATCGCTCGTGGAATACTTAATTCTGATTTTTCTTCAATATAAAAAATCATAGGTCTTCTTGAAACCTAAGGGAAGGTGTAAATGAAGGTCCTGTATCGAAAGGGTTGCTGGTTTTCTCGTGAAAAATGGCTACAGCTCCTTCAGTTTTAAAAGGATAGCTGATATAATTGGAAGAAAAAATTGTAAATACATTGGAGGATGCGTTCCAGACTGTAATTTCGAAAACACGATTTTCTGTATCTCTGTATTACGGTGTTCTTCGACGAATCGTGTCACCTTTCACTTTCCACGATCTCCGCGCTTCGCGTCGATCCGAATCGGTTTCCCGGCGCGGCGTCGGCCCTCGTAAATTCAATCTAAACGCGTCATCGATAATTAAACGCGGGTTATTCCGAGGCGATCGACACGGGATCTCTCCTGAAATATTCGCGAGGAACGGGATCGCTCGTTCATTAGCGCAGTTTTATCGTGCAATCACGGCTGCGGAGCGATGTCGGCCCCGTGTACCGGTGCACACTTATCGCTGATAAGCAGCCGTTTATCGGCGTTGGGGAGCGAAGGGGGGGGGGGGGTTAGGGGAGCGAGTAATGGCAGCTTCGGCATTCATTATCAGGGAAATGGCAGCCGGTGGCGTGCTCGAGTTCCGATTCTCTGATCTATTTTGCACGCGCCGAGAGCTGGTGTCGCGCTCGGAATTACCACCGATGCAAATCGACACTTCTCCTCTCGCGAGACATTCGATGACCTATTCGCACACTCGTATCCGCTTTACCTAGCGACGGCGAGTCGCGATCGCTCGCGCGACGATCGCTCGATCCGTGGAATTCGAGAATATTGTCCGACGACGATCAACTGACTGAGCTATCGCGATGAAACCTTGCTAAATTGTCATTAAATGATTTGTTCACTGCGGATCTTGAGCTCTTTTCTTCGTGGATAAAGTTTCACCGCTTGCGATTTTTATTCAAGCTACAATGATTTCATGATTTCATTGTATGATGATCAATTTCGTTTCTTTTTATTTATTGTTCTTGATTACTGTAGAGTACATTCACGAGAAGCTGATGAAGAGCTAAGTAACTCTTGAATCATGAGATTTGAGTTCATTCCATCTAAACTCGAATTTTCTAGCAAGCACTTTAAGTTATTAAGTATTTAAAAATGATATACAACGAAATTGGTATGATATATTAAAAGATATTGAAACCCTCTTCCTGTTAAGAGGAATTATCGAATGGGCAGCAAATAATGTTAAATTTTGAGGTACTTTTTCAGCTGACAGAACAGAAAAATATTGATGTCCGAGCTAATTAATATTCGCAAAAGAATATTATTCTCAGATACATCAATGTCCTTTCTCGCAATCTTCCTTTCAACACAGCAATGTATATAAAATTTCAGCTGATAAATTAATCAACTAAAATATTCGATGCACGTCTACCCGCTTCTACCGGAACCTCTCAAACTGTCCAGCCGTCAGAACTCTAATTAACCGAGCAGAATTTAATCAGTATCTACCAGCTTCTACCTAGATCCTCTCAAACTGTCCAGATTTAACGTCTCTGAACTACACATCCTGTACTCCGCACTGCGATCTACATCATTTACCCGCTGCGGAGCTTCCACCTAAATTCTCTTAGAAAACCAGCGAGTAACATTCCCATGGAAATTCAGACTTTTCTGAAACAGAAAAGTTTCTGTTAATAAATGTTCGTGCTTCCTGTCACGAATGCTCTTAAAACTATTTTAATTCAGCTTGAATAACTAGATACGTCCAACTGCAATTTTTCTCTGTTTCCCCTTGTCGCGATTTATTAACACACATAAATATTTATTACCATGAAGCAGAGGCAGTACTCAAAGTATCAGTCCTTCCATTCATCATTCTCAACTGCTACAAGAAGTGCAATCACCACAAAATTAAAACTTCCGAGTTCGAAACGATGCATCAATCGGACAAAACGTCAAAACCCTAGATCTTACGTTCGCACATCAACGGACGCATCGAACCCGCGATCTCGCAACCGGAAGTCGTCCCCCATTCACGAAGACGGCCGCGGTTCTCCGGGTTCTCCGCGACGCGCTGATGCGGCGGAACACAATGACCGTGGATGCAGCCGTTGCAAGTGTTGCAACGCGTAAAAACGCTTAGTTCCCGCAAGTAGCAGATGGCAGCACCGCACTGCACCGTGTGGAATTAAAAAGCCGGAGTGGAGGAGGAACGTTGGCTCGCTAGAAAGAGGAGGAAGAGGAGGATGAAGAGTAGGGGGATGAAGAGGTGGAGGAGGAGGTGGTGGAATGAATGGAGCGAGAATCCTCTGCGGTTGAATAAAGAGAGAAAGAGAGGCACGTGAAGCCGATAGAGAGGATCGAAGAGGAACATTGAAGGGAAAGAGACGAAATCGTAGAACGACTGGTAGGGATGGTTGTCGTTGAAAAAAAAAGAATAGGGAGAAAGAGAGAGAGAGGGAGAGCACGACAGGTAGAAAAAGAGAGAGTTTGTGTCTACGAGCAGTGTGGCTAGTGTGCGTTTAATCTCCTCTATGGCAGGGAGGTGGTTCGATGGGGGGAGTCCGGTCTTCTTAGGAGGGAGATGACTCGGCCGGCTTAATGATTCCGGGGGAAAATAATGAAACATGACCAGGTATCAGAAAGGGGCGTTACTGGCGACCGGGGACGGCCGGAGGGGTACGGTCGCCCTTTTCCTTGGCGGCCGTTGATATAAGGACCTGGGATACGACGTCTCGTCGGTCTCGGGGAAGGTAGGAGGCACTAATGAGGACCGTGAACGCGGACGACAGGGTTCGTAAGAGCGACAGAGGCCGACAGACCCGTTCAACGGAGAGGGAAAACGAAAGGAGGCTGTGGCTGGGCTCTCTGGACCGGCGATCATCAGCGGGGATTGGCCCGCGGGCCCAGCCGAAGCCGCCACCTGGTTGGACGAACGGACCCCTCGGTGCACCAGGTGAGAAAAACTCACCTGGAGAAACCATGCCTCCGCCGATGGGAGTGGTGAAGCTGATCCCGGCCAGGGTTGCGCGCCTCTAGGACTCCTCCGCTACCATGTTGTTATCGTATAGCTCCACCGAGGAGTCCACCGACGTGGCATGGCATCAAGACGAGAGTCGCGGCCGATTCGAAACCGCGATTTATGGAAAGCCGCCCGTGAGAAACGCGGCTCTTCCTGCTTTTGCCGATGAACCCAACTTCGACCCCGATGGGAAACCATGCTTCCGACTCGGCAGACAGTCCTCGGCCCTCGCCGATTTTTTATGGGACGTGGGAAACGTGGGAACAGTCGACCACCGTTTAATTGCCCCCGATGGGATATTCGGGACGGCCAGGCCACTGTTTTCGGAAACTGGCGGACCTCGATGGGAAACGATCTATATGTATGCTTAAAAAGTCCCATAAAATAAAATGTAACTGGTGGTCCATTTTACGCATTCGTGTAGCGTGAATAATAAACCGTATAATAAAGAAATTTCCATTCGTCGATCTTGATATTTCCAATTATCGTAGAACACAGTTAGCATGTAGAAATTTTGTCGGAGTCATAAGTGACTTCAGTACACCAGTGTTAAGCTCCATATTGCCAGTTATCTTGGCACGCGCAGTCGAGACGCCATTAAGCACTCGGCTGCAAAATTGTTCCGAGCGCAAATTGCACGGTTGCCTCCTCGTTACAAGCTCATCACCGTTGTCACTATCAATTCCGGCGTGTCGCTCCAGTTTTCATGCGATCCGCTCCGTTCCCGATGAAACGAATTATATCGGCGACGAACTGGTTTATAAACTCGTCGACGGGTCCCGTCGCGGAGTTTACAACGGTAATATAGCGTATCGGCCGGCGAAAATCCGTTCAGATTTCATAGAAATGCAGATCTGTGTTTACCGATGCACGGCGTCGTATCCAACGTAGCCCCGGAGCTTACAACAGGAAGCGATTGTTACTTTGTTATCGAGCGGATGCAAACTCGCGCAATTACCTTTAATTACCGTTTAATAGCGAGTGGAACGGGGAACGGTAGCGCACCTGTCTCTCATCGGCCAGATACTGATGCATCGACACGGCCCGGCGATGTACCTATTTAATTGCTTTGATTATTATTTGAGAAGAGATCCAGCCCGGATACGCCGCCGAGCAACCGGTTCTGCATCGTACATAGAAGTTCGTGCGTACGGTCCATTTCGCTACAATAACGTTCACATTAAACACACAACATTCGGCTTAATAAACGACGCTGTGAATCGTTTCTTTGAAACATCGTCGATCCGCTTCGACTCGCGTAATTCAGTGGATCGTAGCATCATAAAGCGGATTTAAAAAATATCTACTACTCAAAATAATATTTTTTAACTGAACAATTTTTATCCGAAATTTTTTACGCGAAAGAATTAATGTTATTCAATTATATTCAATTTTTAATTTAATTTAAAGATCGAATTCACGGAATTACAGAGTGTGCTTACGTCACCGACCGATATCGACGAATCAAGTCATCCTATTGAGATGTTCGAGCACTTTGCGTCGAGAGCATGATTCACAAAGAAACACACGGGGTCACCATCGAATAATTCGTGATCGGCCAAACGTTACTCGTCGTTCTCGATTCGATAAGAAGTCGCTTCGAGAGGATCACTGGAAAGGGAAAATCGACTCCGTCACCGTCGACTTAGTCTATGGGAATGTCCACACGCTAATTCCTCTACACGGACGACACAAGCGTTCTCAGATAAAACTCTGGCTTTAATAATTAGCGTACCTATAATTCACCGCTGAAATCGGGCTTATCGTCTCCTTTAAGCGGCCGGTTATGCCGACCGAGTCGTCGGATGTTGCACAACAGGCCCTCCGAGATCTCCAGCTCGGGAATGATAAACCAATGGCCCTTGAAATGGTGCTGCGGTACTTGGTTCTGCGATGGTGAGAGCTGTGTACACGCTGCGTTATCCTTTATGGTTTTTCAGATTGTTAATAGTGCTCGGGAACGATAAACCAGTTGTCTCTGCTGGTCGGGCGCGAGCAAAATGGCACCTCGGCCCCGTGTCACTCGATGATGATGGCTTCGTTATGGTTGGCTTCATTCTTAATTCTATGGTGGATCAGCAAAAGAATATAAATCAGATTGTAGACGTAAGAAGTGGATAACATGTTTTTGAAAAAATGATTAGACGTTTCTTAGGTTCAACAGGCTCAAATTAATATAGAAAGTTTGTCCTATTTTGTTTTTTCTCAAAAAAGAATGTTCATTTCCTACGAATCTTTTCGATCTTGAATTATAATCGCGTAATAGTTTACTTATTACCATATGCAAATGTTGTACAGCATTACCAGCGTATCTCTCTATATAATAAAATCGAGTCTGTCTGTCTGTTTGTGACACTTCCACTAAAATTCATAAAAAAATTATTCCTACCTACTGATTACCATCGTAATAATCATATATTTTTTGTAATAATTTTCTAATTAATTCGTTAAACTTTTTTGTCTTAAAATAAAATCTCTATCTCAGACCACCTTGGCGATTGGAAATTTAATTACGTTAATAGTCAACCAGGATTTGTTATTGCACATGGACAAAGTTGCGGGTACAGCTAGTAAATATATGTAAAGTATTCCTGATATTTTAATAAAGACAAATTATTGTCGTTATCGGGGCCCGTTCACTTGAAAATGACAGATGGATCGATGCAAATGCAGATCGTCCCGATATCAATAAATGACACTAATTAGTTACCGACAACGAGGACTGCAACGCAGTTTGTATGAATGTCTCGGAAGAGCAGCGACGACGTTCGGTAACATGAAAAAGTATTCGGATTGAGGAATTCCCAAAGATGTTTATGATATCGTGTGTAAGTGAGGTACAAGACTTTAATTTTTACACTACACGAGTTCTTTATCTTCCTCGTTCTATCGGAGATAAAGAACACGAATCGTATCGCGCGTTGCCGTGTAGGGTGGTCCCGCGATTCTCTCATATCCTCTCGGCAATATAATAATCCATTCTACAGAAAATTTCGCTAAAATCTTTTGCACCCTACGATCAAACCGACGAGCGACAGAATTAGAAATTACCGAGTACATAATTAGATTAGTAAATAAATTCGTAAAATCAAAACACTGTTCAATGAATTTCATTCTAACATCGTACAACATTGCTCAAAGACAATCGAATTTATTGAACAAAAATTGTAAAATGTCAGAGTACATATTTTATCAAATTAAATCTAGTTCCACTAACCTAGTTAAAAACAAATACTACAGTGCATTAATAAAAGCATCCCCCTACAGGACCATCCAATCCAATCCACCCCGAAACTGTGGTAGCGAAAACGACCCCTCGAAGTAATTACCATCGAAACGACGTCCGCGAACGTCCTGAACCGATAAAGCAACGCGTTATTGTTCTCCCTATAAACGCGTGTAGCCACTGTTCACGCGTAGTCACCGGCTACAACGAAAAAGAGATCAGCAAATCCGTGTATCGCGGGGGTGCGATGTCCAGCGAGAATGGTATCGGGTACGATCCGCGTTATCGTGCCCTAGAACGTTACAATGTACCGGCGAAGTGTCATTAACGACATAACGGCGCCGGCGAACGGTTTGATTCACTTAGCACAGAGGTTCCCAAACTTGTTTGGCCTAGCGTCCCCTGTTCCAGCCGAAATTACTCGGCATCCCCTAAAAATATCTTCCTTCGACCCTCGACCGCCCCTTGGCTGTATTCGATACATTTATCCAATTCCCTGGGTACTCATCATGGATACGTTCCAAAATTATTTTTGAAAGAAACAATCCTAGCACAAAAATTTTGTTAACACTAAAACAGCCTTACTGAAGAGTCCTCTAGCGGGTCTAGGACGAAACGTTCCTTTCCTTTTATGGGTGACATCACATAAGTTAGAAATAACCCGCTAACTACATGCAACAGGATATTTATCATCAACACCGGTCACATTTGGTGAACCACCGATGTATATCGCTGAGGAATAAGCAATTGTATAAAATTACAGTAATGTAACATAATGATCGAACCATGGCGCCGAAAAGAAATAAAAAATCTTAGTCAACACTAAAAAACATTTGTAAAATCTCTCACGATTCTCTGCATATTCCATTTTGGGGAACAGGGGGACTCAGTTCCAAAAAATGACTCGGCAGATCGTGCTGCCAATGTACCAAAGATAAGGGATACGTCGCTAGCCGATTATCGAGAATCGACTTGGTCCTTGATCAACCCTTCTCTTCTTCGATCTATGCCGCGTCCTCCGCTTGGTCGACTCCGATCCCGATAAATCAGTTGAAAACCGAAAGGGACGTCGCCGGATTTCAGGCTCGTTTCAAGGATCCCTCGCGTTCGTTTCCGGCGATGATCCCTGTCGATCATCAACCCGGAATGATGTCCCTGTCCCGAAACGGTCCCTGTCCCCGTTCTCTCCGGCCAGATATACCTGAGCATCGATCATGCTTCTTATCGGCGCGCGAGTCACCTGGAAATTTTCAGAAACCTCTTCTCTCTCTCTCTCTCTCTCTCTCTCTCTCTCTTTCTCTCTCGGTGGAGCCGGGATAATTTAACGCGCGCCGATAAGCGGACGACGTTCGAGCGTTGTCGAGCGATAATCGGGGGGAAACCACCCCCTGGTCCTGTCCCAGACCAGTTCGCGGAGGAATACGATCGTTCGGGATCCACGGGCTTGTCAATCAGCTGGGGAGTCGCGATCCATCAGTCGGACGGATCGAACAAATTCGAAAGAAAGTCGAGCCTGTCCCTGGTAAATGATGAATCGATCCGATACATTCGCCGAATTTAGAGGCTGCATGATTGGTACTTGCAACTTTATTGGGAGGCTGGTGTAAGTCTATCGTTGAAGGTGGACTGGATTGTTATCAGATGATCTTCGTGCTTAAAATTTAGCTTACAATTGTTTTTCTTCTGTCATATTTCGTGATTCATTGAGGATGAATCAATCATTCACGATTGTCGTTCAAAGAGGATATGAATTCAACGTTAGAGATAATATATATAAACATTGATCAAGAAAAACGTTTCTTATGTTGATTGGGAGAACATGTTAACCATAAACTGTTGCATTAATGAAAATAATCTCGTTGAATCTTTAGAAGATATTCTTCGGAGACGTGATTTTGCATGGTGCCACGGAGTCGATCACCGAGGCGGATAAAAACGATTCTCAGGTAACGAATGGAGCCACTTAACAAAGGATCGTCGGAGGACTAATATCGCCGAATGTGGGTAAAGCCCAGTGGCCAGCAGTCCTCGGATGCACCCAATCAGCGTGATCGGCGTCCATGTGCCGGGAATAAAGGCGGGCTAGTATGCGAGCAGCAGCGGCAACATGAAAGATTCCTCGTGGTAGAAACTCCGCCGTTGGATTCGTTCGTGTTCAGCTCCAACCCCATACATCCTCGCCGGAGCTGAGTGGTCCATAAACAGCGTGATCGTTGTATCCACATGCTGGATGCGCGTGTAATCGTGAGAAGAATCCACGACTAGACCTTCCGAAGAGGAGAGGTGGACTCGAAGAGACCGGGAGAGAGAGAGAGAGAGAAAGAGATGGAGAGAACGACGCCGGCGTTCATTAATTAAACGAAGCGTGAGATTCCCAACCCTCTCCGACGCCCCTCCTCTCTCTCTCCTTTGTTCCAAGCCGGCCAACCCCCGCGATCATCTGAAGGAGCCGCTTCGTCCGGCGATCATCTGCCAGAAAGTCGATCGACCGATTCATAAATCCGTCCCCGGTGTCCCTCGTCGTCCTTCCGCTTTAAATTGTCGGGACAGTTCGAGAGCCTTGGAACAAAGGGTCGACGGGACCGCGCGTACAAAAGCTCCCCGGGACGCGGCGTGTCCGCGAGGATCTTGGTAATTGTTGCGTGATGATTGGACAGCTTAACGATCCTCCTGAAAACGCTCGGCGGAGATCAGAGGCTCTCGACTTCAAGTCAGATCGCGGCGCCGCTCGTTCGGATATGTGCGATTCTACGTGTGCTCGACAGAGAAGAAAATCCGAATTCTTCGAGCACACCGAGTAAACGCACAGCCTTGGCAAGTAAAAGATTATTCGGTCTTGAAAAAGTTTGATTCTCGACCTGTGTCTATCAAGGAATTTTTATTCGGCGTGTCTTACATGCTGTGTGAATATCTTGATTAAATATTTCACAAATGGCCAATTTATCAGATGTTTAGTTAGCTGCTGGCGAACGGAGTAGTTAAAACTACCATATATTAAGAAAATCTTGACACGGTGAACCAATTAATGAGAATGTTTACTTATCCGCTAACAGAGTAATTAAAACTGTGAACTATTAAGGAAACCTGCATGGCAAACCAATTTACCAGATGGTGATTAACGAACGGAGTAATTAAGCCTGCGAACTAAGTAAAATCTGAACCAAACATTTTGCAATAAGAAATCCTTGAACCGAGGAAAACGCAATATTTATTAGATACGTTAAGGCATAATATATGAAGTTGATCGAAACGAAATAAATATAATAAAAAATGATTCTGGATTATTCTGTACATTATTCAGAAACTTGCGGGAGAACGTTGTATGCGTTAAGTCGGCAGAGTTGAAAGGTAACAATTCGCAATTGTAGCTCGTCCATCCACACTTAGCACGACTCGTCTGTTACGCGGACATATTTGCTCGGACCAGATTTCCGATTTATCAGCGATAGGCTGACAAAGGGTCGGCCGAAATCCTTTGAAGATATCGCGTATCGGTCGATTCGTTGTTTGATCTGCGTCGAAACATGGACGTGCACTCCGTCTGTCGTCGATAACGGCAACGATCGCCGATGGTTCCGGTGATCGTGACGCTTCAGCCACTCGTTCGAACCGGCCCTTATCAGCTACGACATATTTGTACATGTGACGCTGAAAAAGTGTTGCTGAAACGGGATCGGCGGAATACCCGTCGAAAAACCGTCCCGCACGTTCCAACAACCAGAGATTCCCGCGGATAATGGCTCCCGAGCATATGTTACGTGAAAAACGTTATCGGAACGTACGCGTGCAACCTCCGACTGCAACTTCATCGAGATAAAACCGAGGAAAATCGTAACACACGTTCGTTCCGGAGAAAACCGATTACGAAATCGTCGACGTTCTTGACCCGATTATCTCCCGAGATAAATTACTATTCGACGTAATATCGATATTTGTTCCGTATCGATGAATCAGATCTCGGATATCTGGAAAGATTCGCACGTGGATCCATGTTCTTACAATGATTTTTTGCGATATTATAGAATGTTCTGGTTCGAACGGTTTCGTACAAGCTATAAATCTTGTTCTGTTGTGTAATTGTTTTTTCAACGAACAATGATTTTATAGAAATGGGAATAGAAGCATAGTAGTCGAGCAGACGCTTACGTTTATTATGAACGAAGTGACGTACTTCTAGCACTTGAACGATCTCATCCTGTCTTGTAGTTCTCATTCACTTCTCAAAAGGATAGCTTGACATTTTTCTCTATCTGTTTCTTTAGTTGCTCTTTAGCCCTATGCAATTTATCATTTGCAATTTTTATCTTCAAAATTCTGCATCTTCTTATTAATTGCACATGCTACTTCACCTCCAAAATTATTATCTCTCTTTCTTCTGCGTCGTCTCTGATTTCCTCGCGTTCTTCAAGTGTGCCGCGGCGCCTTCGAAATTGTCCGTCGATTTTTCCGGCGCATCAAAGGACACCGCCGAATGGGCGATTGTTATCAACGAGGATCTAATTGTTGGAGCGTTTTCCGCGACGTCGGTTTATGATCGCGAGATTAATCGTTCGCGGCCCATTTATCTCAGACGGTACAACATCATCGGGTCCGGTCCGGTCAGGGTCGGGCACAATCGACGTCGAAGTAATTGCTGTCTCATTAATAACCCGAACATTGGCTGGCGGCGTGTCGGTCGCTGTAATAAGTAGCGGCAATGACTCGGGATATCTGTCGGCGCGCAAGATCGCGCAATCCGCCTCGGATTCCGGGGCGATGGATTTCATGGTGAGCTGGTTAAGGACAATGGCTGCCGTCGCAGATCACCTTGTGTCAACCAGGGCGCAACAACGGCGTGCTTATGTACGGCCTGGTGGGGTATTAATTATCCCCCGGGCCTCCTTATAACGTAATTTATGGGTGGCAGGGAGGGCACACGGCCGACGGGGGCGAGTGAGAGAACGTTATCAATCCGGCAAGATTAATCACTCAAGTTTATGCCCGAGCCCCTCTCCTCGTTCCACTTCCCTTATGGAAGTAGCACACTTCGCTCTGCCCTTCCACCATGGCTTTCCCCGTTGCCCCGCGTCGACTTTAGCCTAACGTCTTGATTTATGAGCGACGTCCGTGGGGTCCGCCACTGTGATACCTTGATGGACAAACAGTCGTCGCCCGCGAGAAAACCGCCCGCGAAGTTTCGCACCCCGATCAAAGGGTTTCGTCATGCTTGCTGGCCGAGTGGCAGGAAGATTTCTGTCTGGTTCTTATACTTTCGGAGGCTTTAATTATTCTGATTAAATCTGCTATTATGTTGGTAAATGTTCGGGGTTAGGTTGAGTCGATGTTGAATGATTCTGAGGTGTCGGACGCCATCTTCTTCAACGAGTATCGTTCACGATTGTCTGAGCTTGAAGAATAGGAAGTGTTACACTACAATTAATCGTACGACTGGTAGATTACGAATTAAAAACATATTTTTATATCCCCTTTATTCATTTCAAGTGAAGTAGCACAATGTTTATGATTTCAAAATCTGTACTTACTTGGTTGTTGCAGCAAGGTATAATTGGACTGAAGACTTTACATGGTAAAATCTGAAAGACCGTAGAGCACCAAATGACCCGATACCCTGAATCAGCAACCCCGATCGCCTAGAAAAGAGCACGAATCGTCGAAACAGATTTCGCGGATCGAAAGGGTGCAATATCCGTTCGACGGATGGCCGCGGCGGTTCCGGGGAAGGTGCAACATCGGATTGAAAAGTGCATCGGGCGCGCACTCTACCGAGTGCACGGTGAACCCGCGGGTGATTCTTTCCTCGTTGCACCGGGAGGCCAGCGTTAGAAACGTCTCACTCGCAGAACCTGTCGAAGTGCGGGTATTCAACACGGTGACAACCGTTGCTGCACACATTGTGGAAAGTATACGCCACCCCTTCCCCGAGGTTCCAGGTGCGAGGGGGACGAGCGTCGGAGGGGTGGTGGCTGGAAAGGGAAACTGGGAAAGGGAAAGCTCCCCTCCACCTGGATCCTACCACCTCTCCCCCTTCTTCCCCCTCCAACGATCCCATCCCTGCTTTGGGCAAAGCGAACGATGCCTCACGGTGCCAACGAGGAGGGTCTACAACCGTCCTTTGTCGAGTCGTGCTGCCACCTGTGCCAGCAGCTTTCGTCGACCTTGTCCGTGACTGGTCGCCGGGCACTTCGGACCCGGTCGCATCTCGCCCCGAAGAGCTTGTTGACCGTCGATCTTGCGCACGAAACCCCGAACCTAACCGTCTCTCCGTCGCCTCCGACTCGCCTTCTGCCTTCGATTTTACATCGCCCGGCGAGCCTGCAATTGGTTCACCGTCTTGGATTTAAGGCGAATCTCGCTTGCATGCTATCTGACCGAACCCGAGGATATCCTCTACATCAGGTTGCCCAGTGATTCATTGAGACATAGTTAGGATTTCGGACTTCAGAGGTACAGGACACGGAGGGTGCTGATCGCGAGTGGACGTCTACAAGGTGTTGGAAAATCGGATATACGACTGGAGCTTGTATTTTGGTAGGTTGAATCGTTGTTGAGCCTTGGTAGGGGTTGGTGATTTGATGGGACGTAGCTGGAGATTCTTTTTATCATGTTTTGGTTTTAAGAGGATGCAGATTTTTACTCAAGATATAACTTGTTGAGGATATTGTTCTGTCGGGGAATAAAATAGTACACTGTTTTATGGAGTCCGCTTACATGTTATCGATCCGATGATCATCTTGTGGAGAATGAAGGTGTTGGTGATTCATTGAGACCTAGCTGTAATTTTTTTATTGAAGGTTCTCGTTGCTTACAGAGGATATTATTTGTCTGGGGAATACAGGAGAGACGTATGTTGTTTTGCAGATTTTCGTCTTGTTAACTCGACGATTATTTTGATAGGGGTGGGGGTGGGTGGGGTGTGTTCGTAATTCGTTGAATGCTAGACGTCGTACTCAAGTTTCATATTATACAGCAGTATTATAATGCTCTATTCACTATTGCCTGTATTAAACTAGCGAGAAAACGTGTTGTGGGTCATTAGGATTAAATCATTCGGGTTCAGTTGTAATTTTAAACAGCATAAATTAAACCAATCAGCAAAAGTCGGAATCATAAAATTATCTTACAACGATTGAGAAACCTGTCCAGTATCAATCAAGGTACAAATCTACATAAACTTTATTAATTTCCTCGTGTTTCCGAGTTGTATCATTACTGCGAATTTTTATGCAACATTAAAATTCTCTGCATTAATTGCAGGACACGGGAGCTACATATACATTTATTTCTTGTGAGATATGTAGATTCTTGAAATGTCTCCACAGTTTTCGGTTAGTCATGTTTGCTACGAACGCATGAAATCCGCAGTCTGATCATTACACATAAAATTGGCCGCACGCAGTAATCAAATCACATTTGTCCGAGCTAAACCAGTATACATATCTCGGAACACTATCACGAGCCATTAAAACTTTCCGGAATTCCGAATTCAAGTTCCACCTCGAATCCGCCGATTCGATCTAGCCGATGTTCCGCGATTGGTCGGAGAGGACAGTGTTCAGCGGCGGGATACATGCAAATCGAATTACGTGCCGCGAATCAGATAGTGTCCCCGGAGTAATTCCGTCGAATCGCGATCTCCGGGCCGTCTGATTAAAATTAAAAAAAAAAAGAGAGAGAGAGAAGAGAGTGAGACAGACAGAATTACACGGAAGAACGCGCACGCGTGGCCAGCGAATATCGTGCGAATAATTACGGGTTCAACGGACGATGAGCCAAACGCCGGCTAAGCGTCGGATGAACTTTCACTCGGCAGTTACGTGCGCCTTTTACCTATCGCTCGCGATCTGTAATTACAGGTTACCAACGTGACAGTTTTCACGTGCTCCGTGATAGACGCATGTACACCGACGCATTGTACGCGGCCCGCTCACAGATCCACGTGAGAATGTTGCCTTTTTTTTTGCGCGGCGTCCGCGGGGATATCCGCCGATCAAGAACGCGATAACCGTTTCGCGATTGTGTTTCAACATCCGCGCAGACTTTCGTACGATTCTACGGTGGTCATCGTTGAATCGTTTGGAAATGGGTGACCTGTCCAGTAAATGAACGCTTAAGCTGCATGTCTGTTGAAATTAGTACTCGCAAATCGTTATTTAATTTCCTCACCGTTATTTCTGTAAGGTTCTGTCATCGGTAAGAGCTGAGATTCCAGAACGCACAATTCTAACAATATTCGAATGAACATCGATTCAACTCTTCAGTATCTAATCTCGATACGATCCACCGAAACATGCAACGTGAAAAGCTTTCGACCACGGGGGGTGAAATATCGAATGCACAAAATCATGAGACACTCGATCAATCAGATATACCTCTTGAACGTGTCACGTTCGCAATCAAGAATAACAATCTATCAATCAAATCGCGATTAATAATGAATTATGATCATCGATTCGCGAAAATCTGAACAGAAACAACGTGACTCGAAAGCTCCATTATTTATTGTAAACAAGTTATCGCGTTTGCCTATCGGGGCTGGGTAATCGAAGATCCAGATCAGCTCCGAAAAATAACTCACAGTTCGCAGGAGAGAGACACTCGAGCCACTGTGATCATGCAAATCGCGATTTCTATGAATTACAATCTTTCGTAAAAATCTGAACTGGAAGAACGTTGCTCGAGAACTCCATTATTTATTATGATCAATATCGTTTCTATCGGAGCTTGGCGAGCAACGTTCCAGTTCGAAAAGAACAAAACACTCGTGGGCTCGCGTACAGTCGAAAGATACAGAGTACGAGACGGTGTATCATCTTCGCAGTGATTAGCATTCGAACTGTGGATCATTAGGCGAAGCGTAACAATGCGTGCGCGGCGAATGCATTTAACATGAATCGCGATGTACCGGGTGCAGGACTATAGGCTGCAGAGAGCAAGAGCGGTATTAACATGCTAATGCCTTGTCTCGCGCTACAGTTAACCGTCTCGTCGCGTCTCACTACAGCTAAACGCGCGGGTTGATCCACGGCATTAGTGATTCAAAGCCGAGCCCGACACCTATAGGCACAATCATAATAAAACACCCGCACCGCAAAATAGAAGGCTCGCTCTCTGACAGATCATCACCGTAGATCGTGATATCGACGCGCACTGAGAGGATCGGGTTCCCCGAATCGGCACGATGAATAATTCAATGTACGCGGCACACGTGGTTCCATCGAGAGAATGAGACAACGGGGGTGTGTGTTTTCTACGAGGAAAAAAATGTTTCACGCGTGCACTGTTTGCGTCCCCGTGTTCGGTGCACCGTCGAATCGGTGTCAAGAGAAAAGGGACTGCGACCGTCCGTTCTCCCACTGTCTGCAGCTTGATCCCCGATTCCGGCGACGCACCGTTGATCCTGGTTAAACACACGCACAGACGGGCCGACGGGAAATCCGAAATCGATGTGCGACGACATCGGTCAGCGGCTTAGCCTGGGCGTAGTCGTAGCGGAACGTCGACGTTCTCTGTGCCGTCGACAAATTCGGTGTCGCATTCTCGGAAAGTCACCGAGACCGTAGGGGGATAGAAGGCGCGAGCGAGCGAGCGAGCCGGCCGGGGAAGGGGAGGTTTTAAGGTGGAGTCGAGGAGCCGGAGGGTGGAGATCGTCGACGAAGACGAAGACGTGGAGGAGGAAGGAGGATCGGGGGGTGGAGGTGCGACAGAGAGAAGAGATAGAGTAGGATGAAGAGAAGGAGGAGGAGGAGGGCAAAAGTGCCACGACGTTGCACACACTGGAATGACACTCGCGTGTATCGGCGACCCATACACCTTCGCGATCAGCTTACAAAGCATACACGCATAGCAGCGGCCTCTTGAAATCGGGCTGGCAATCGGGGTGGGGTGGGGGGCTGGGGGTGTGCGCGAGGAGGCACCGGGGGGCGGAGGAGAGAGCGAGTTGCGCGCGGCTCTGTGTGTAGACCGCGGTGTTAACAAACGGTACACTAATGTTTCACATCTCGGTGTGCCTCCGCCGTATGTTCCCGTCTCGTTTCGTCGCGGAGTGGGCTCCTCGTCCCGCGACGGTCTCCTCTAGGCCAGCGTCGCCCTCCGTGGCGAGCAAGAGCGCGAAGCAGTAGCTCAACGTGCCGCGCACACTGCGGGGTGACGAGAAAGGCAGAGAGCGGCAGAGCGGCACGAACACCGGGCTTCGGTGGTAGTGTGAGAGGAAGCTCGGAGCGAGGCGAGGCGACGCGACGCGTCGGGGCGGGGAGGGGGCTACGGGAAAGGTGGTAGGGGCGGGGCAAGACTAGTCCGCGCCCACGGAGGGGAAAAAAGCCAAGCTCCGCACCCACCGCGGTCCGCGGGAGGGGACACGAAAGAAGTGTGGAAGGGGACGATTTATCCTGCTCCGCGGGCCGACGCTCTTTCTCTCGCCCCCTCTCGCTCTCTCGCCCGTCGTTTCGCCGGTATCTCCGAAGTGGCACACACCGCTGTACACACTGGCGAGCGTCTAACGAGCGAGGGGTAAACGGGCGATCGCGCGCGGGTCTCACCGCGAAACGGCAAAAATATCGTCGTCGACGGTTTGCCCGCCGGTAGAGGGTGGTAGGTGCGCGAATATCGGCGACGATCCGCAACGCGCCGGCCGGCGAAAAATGTCGGCGCGTCCTTTTTATCCAACCCCGCGGACCTCTTTGTCCCCTTTTCCAACGGCCCCCACCAGTCCTGGCGGGTTGTCCTCCCCCGCGAACCGGTCGTGCTCGCGACCCACCACCTACAGCCGCCCCTACCCGCCCCTTTGATCGGCTCTCGCACCAGGAGGGCGACAAGTAAGCGCGAGGAGGCGAGTTCCCTTGAAAGAACTGCGCAAAACACACTTTCGCGTCGCCACGGCCCCGAAAGTCGTCTCCCGTTGTCGCCGGCGTCGTCGTCGTTGTCGCCGTGGTTCGTACCCGTCGTGGCGCGGATCGGCGACCGTTGTCAGCTTGTATATTGTTAGTGATCGCCGGCACGTTGCCGCAATCGCGCGCCACCGCTCGATCTTGCTCGACGAGATTTTTCCGACCCATCGGCGATATCATCCTGGTCGACGCTGTTGTTGAACGATCGGTCTTTTTTTTGGTTCTCTCTTCTGTCGGAACAACGAAACCCGACGAGAATCTCGAGAAGCCCGGCGAACAAAGGCGTGCGAGGAGTAGGTGTTCGTCGCCGCCGACTTCCCGTGAACATCGATGACAATCGCGGCGCGTGATGGGACGGCCACGCGTCATCCACGCATTAAATTTCCGGTACGCGTTCGTCCCGCGTAAACGTGCCCGTGTAATACGTTCGTCGGACGGCGATCGCGCGTTCCGCTTCGAGAGCGTCGGAGCGAGAAAGACGTTGTTGCGCCGGTGAATCGGAGCGAGACGGGTTACGGTGGTGAGACCGGGTAGAGAGAAAGAGAAAAAGCGATAGATGGACAGAGAGAACGGGAGAGAGATAGAGATAGAAAAGAGAGTGAGATAGAGTGAGAGAGGCGGGAGAAGGAGACAGAGGTTGTGTAGTCAAGTGTCGCGTTGTGTGTGGAGCAAGGAGGTGGATCTTGGGAGGTGGGGGTACGAAGTAGTTGACGATCGTCGCTGGCAAAGTAGTAGTAGTAGTAGGAGGAGGAGGAGGAGGACGAGGAGGTGGAGGAGGTGGAGAAGAGAGAGAAAGAGAAAGAAAGAGAGTAGTGGGAAATCGTTCGGTGGTGGGGAGACGTCAGAGTGTGTGCGGTCGTGTCGAAGAAAGAGGTGGAGAAGCGAACAGGGACGGTAGAGAGGGCAAGCGAACAAACTACCGGGAAGAAGTCAGCGGCAAGTAAAGCAGCGCCGCCGAGGCTAAACTTCGGGATCTATCGAACTAAAATTGTCGTGTAGTTTCTGCCTCCTCTTCTGGCCCCCTCCCGATGCGGCCAGCCTCTCGCTCTCTCCCTTGACCCCACCAGAGCGAATACACACGGTGGCAACGGCAGCATCTCGGTCGGTTGCGCCCCCTCTGGCTCTGCGAGCTGGCACCCATCCCCTCCACCAAAACGAAAGCCGAACGAAGAGGGAAGAAAGCATCGACGGTGGGGCGTCACGAGGTACGCGGCCCATTGGGGCGACGGAGAGAGGCGGATCGGTCGGGCTCTGGGCGGGAGCGAGACGGTGAAACGGAAAGAGGCGAAAAGGAGGGAAAGAGACGGAACTCGAATGCGAGAGGGGGTAGGCAGGGAGCGCGTTAGCTGGCCCCACGGGCGACTCACCATATTTTATTGTCGCGTTTGCCGACGCTAACCGCCGGCGTACGGCTCCGTGTGCTCGATCTACGGAGATGCCGGCGACCTGACTCTGCCGAGACGAGACGCTACGCTACGAAACAAGAAGAGCCTAGCAGAGGAAACCGTGAAATACACCGTTGTACGAGGTTCTCTCCTTGCTTCACCGCGGCCTACGACCAGCAAGAGAGCAGAGTCATCAACGCGCGGTTACGACGAATTCGCGTGGGCTAGAGGTGCCGTGCTGCCGGCAGTAGCATCATCAGCCACCAGCAGAGGTGGCACCAGCACCCCCACCACCGCGCGCGGCGTGCCGGCCTGGACCCTCCCACCCGTCTCGCCGAGGGCAAACCATCTCGCAAAAATCGTCCCCCTTTCCATGGAAGGAAAAGAACTACGGCGACGACTCTGCCACCACCACCGTCGAGCCGACCGTTTCTCGTCACTACCACCACCACCATCGGCACACTACCATCGTTATCGCCAGCGCCACCGTCACTGTACCGCTGCCGTGCCTCCTCCTACACCGCGATCAACCGTCATCTCGCGGAACGAGGATACCAGAACTTACGGACTCGGATCTGGTCGTTCGGTCCTTACGACGAGGCCGCGACCTGCAGTCCATCCGGGGATCGGTGCCGGCCGTCCTACAACATCTATTCGTGTTCGGTGGTCGATCGGTAGCCAGTGACGATTTGTAAATACAATAAGTGTGCGCGAGTGGATCGGTATCAGCTTAATCGAAAACGGATTAAAAACATACCTGATCGGACTGTTCGACCCCTTCTTCACTGGGAAAACCGGGTACATACGTTCAACCCGCGAAGAATCAAAACCGTACGGTTCCATGCGTTCCCCTCCGAGCGATACGTGCGCTCGTATACATGTGGACGCACACGTTCGACGACCACGAAGAGGACAGAAGCGAGCGGGCGTTACGCGCGCAACATCCGCGCCAGTTTCTCGGCGTCTGCTCGTTTAAAGAGTGCGCACCGCCGTTCGAAGGGGCGGGACGATTCGGCTCCCCGTCGGTCTAGGAGCCAGCTGGGATCCCTTGATTTTCAATCGTCCGGAGAAAGAAGACACGGGACAAGCAGGATACACTGGGTCGTGATCGCTCGAGGTGCGAACAGCAATCCACGGTGCGTGGCAGAAGAAGAAGAAGAGGAGGAAGAAGAAGAAGAAGGAGGAGGGAAGACGTAGCCGTACAAGCTTTGGGAGGAAAAAAGAAAGCGTTGTGCGCGCGAGAACAAGTCGATCCTCGGCTTTCCTTTTTCACGAGTCGTTTCTCCGTCACCATCGCTCGAGTTCTCGACCTACCGCTCTCTCCCTCTCTATCTCTCGTTACCCGGCTGTCTGTCCGTCCCTCCGGCGCTTCCTCTCTCGCTCGCTCCTCCCTCTATCCAGTCCGGAGCTCTCACTCGCTCCGTCTGCGCCTCTCCTCTCCTCCTCGCGCTCTCGCACCCGCGTACCTCCGCCTTCCTATCCGCTCAGCGGAGGACTGGATTCCGTCGAAAAGAAACGACGATTCGGAGGATAGTCGCGACCGATCATAGCTGGCGCGTCGATCGGATCAACGCCGGCCGAGTTTTCGCGACCAAAGAGAAAGATCGTTCGATCGTGACGACCCCCCCTGGTGTTACCTTTGCGGAGGGTGGTCTTAGCTTTTTCGTTTTATTTTTTCATTGTTGTGTCGAGAGTTGGTGGAATCGGTTCGCGCGCGCCAAGCCGGACCCCGTGACTCGACGACACGCACCTGGACACCACCGGAAATCGGTTTCGATCGGTGCCAACCGGAGGAGCAACGGGCTTCGGACGAAGTCAGCCTGCCACATAGTTGACGACAGTACGGTTGTCATCGGGCAAGCCGCGTGTGCTCTGTTAGTCGCGAGCCGGTCGCTGCGGCAGACAGTGTCATCGTCGTCATCGTCCGACCACGTTGCGGTCGCTGATCGGAAAACTGGTCCCTGTGTGCCTTTGTGCCCCCGCGCCTCGAGTCTGTGACAGTGCAAAACCCAAGTGTGTACAAACCCCGGAGACTACCTCTTCAGGGTCGACGGTCTTCGAGCCTTAGACGGTGAAATAAAACGCGAGTTCACGCAGTGCGAGATTGATCATCCCCCCACCCCTCATCCCGGTGGTCCTAGCTGAATTTTCGCTTTGATCATACACCGGAACACGTTCGTTTTGAAACTTGACAGAGATATATACACCTCGGCGCGGGTCTTTCTCGCCTACTTTGTCCTGTGAGCACAGTGGAATTAATCGTATAGCCCAGCGACAGTGATCTATACCTCGAAGTGAGACTTGGTGAGACTAAGACAAACGGATGCACGGTGCCATACCATGATCGCGTAGCGGCGCCCGACCATCACGGCCCTGAGTGGCCGACACACAATGTCACAGTTCTCTTTCCGGGGATCGCCAAATCTACAGGTGAGTCCTCTAGCGATTCTACCGTCTACACCGCCGGTTTCACGCAGAATCGGTGGTGGTATGGGTCTCGGGAGCGGGTACATCGTGATGGATGCACTCGCTGTGACATCGATCATGCTCGCCGCGAACGGAATCAATCGGTACCTATGCTCTGGTCGCCAGGCTTCGGTAAATAATGGCCGGACCGGTTGATTGGCCTTCCGCGGCCTCGTGTTAGGGATGAAATCGAATTTTGGGAAAGAAATTCCCTGGTATTGTCTCTCAGATTTAAATTGAGGAAGCAGTCTAAAGTCTGTATCGACAGAAAATGTGTTTAACACTCATCCGTCCCTCATTTCACGAACCGAATCTGTTTCTCGATGTCAAATTGACACACTGGTGAAATATTGTTCACATAACAAGGTAAACATGTATGTTTCGATATTTTTTTATCCAATAACTGAAGAGTTAACATTTACATCTTAGGTTATTCGGTTGTTTCGTATTTAAAAAATTAAAGGCAAGAAGTTTCGTATCTATGTACACAAATAACAGAACAGTATAACTTATTTCGGGAAAAATTGTGTCAAATTAACACGAGGGATGGATGAGGTTTAAAAGAATTTAAAAATATATTGTATATTATTTCTAAAGTTTCTGAAAAAAGAAAGAAGTGTCTCCTTGGTTCCTGTCTCTTGCAATTGATATGAACATCAATTTATTCGTTCCGTAATAAGTTACATTGTGGTGTAAGGTACAAACTTCATTATCAAATAAATCGTTTATACGAATTAATATAATTCAACACTTGTGTGATACACGCAAAATTCACGCGGAAGTTGGCGCATTAAGGTTTACATTGATTTCTATTCGTACCACAAAATGAACACCGGAAGCAGCTGATACTCCTGATTTATTAGAATCACGTATCGCAGAACATTTAGATAATTAGCATAAGGATTGACGTGATCGCGGTGGTCTGATGACTAGCACAGCGAAGATAATAGCAAAGCGACGAAGGCTGTCGAACAAACGGTCTATTCATACCACGAACAACTAGTCAATAATGCGGATAAAAAATAGCCCAGTTAAATAATTAACAGTTCTTGCCAGCAGCATTAATCTTTAATCTCCCACAATAGAGGAATTGTTAATTACGAGAGAAGCTCACGAGCGTGTCGGGAACTAGAAATCACTGTACTCTCATTCACTAGTTCAGATTCTTCGAAGAACCGGGCCCTTTAATTCACCGACAACTTTATCCACGAAGAAGAAAAAAGCATCTATGGTCGAGTGTTGCCCGAGCCAGCGGCAAAAACTCCGGCTCCGGTCAGCCACGGGGTGTCTTTTTTCTATCTAAAAAGCTGTGAAATTTTTTTCGCCCGGTCTAAAAAGCGTGAACGACGAACCGTGTTTGTCTAAACCATTTTTTTTTTTGCGGATCGTCCTGGCAAGGACCGAGCGCCGAGCGCTTCGACGGAAAAAACGGCTAGTCGCGCGAAAAAATTGTCTAAACTGTGCCGCGTGTCCCGCAAAAAAATTGTCTATGCTTCTAAACTATGCCGCGTGTCCCGCAAAAACGAGGCACACGAAATTGCAGAAGGAGAAGCTCGTATAGAGCCGCCGGGAAAAAAATAATTTTTTAAGTATAGGTACTGATCAATACATAGTTTGCATTTTCTATATCAGTTGCGAGAAAACAGGAAACAAATAGAAATTTATTTCTTAAATTAAATTCATTGTTTCCGGAAATATATAAAATTTGCCCCTGCAAATGTGAAGTTTTCAGAACCTCTTTGGAATTTTAAAATATTCCAAAACTGTTGTGTTAAGTTTTTACGGAATGTTAGAAAGACCCCAGTGTGAAACTTGAAATCTAACTATAAACACTGTAGTACTGGAGGCTTAATCTTTTTAGCTGATGTGTTGACATAAGATGCAAGTGTTAGGTCCTTAGTGTCGTGTTGATTAGGATACTTCCAATGAAAGCTTTCTCTAAGAAGAATTGCACGACACGATTAGAGACGTTCTCAATGAATTTACGCGTGTATTTCATTTTCGAAAGTAACTGCGGGTAAACCGTCGTCGGACGACCGGATCTATGAATCCGGATATAATTCCGACCGTTTGAAAGTCAAATGCGTTCACCGGTCGAAAGGCTCTCGCCTATATTTGCGTCTATCTGTTTCCTCTCGTACGCGATCTCGCCGTCTGCCGTGTTTAACCGATCGTTTACTCGCTCTTGACTATTCACCGAGCACTAAGGATGTGCCCGATCTGTTCTTCAAAGTGTGCTTTTACTAGCCGAAGCAGTTCTGCATGCCCGTTGATTTCTATGGGGTTCGATTCGTAAGATTCTTCCAGTGTTTATCGACTGGCGGAACGGAGACCGGTTTTGTTGAGTGTTAGAATGATTTGGATCGACAGATGGATACAGTAGAAAGGCTGCTTAAATCTTTGAAGAAATTGGTAATCTTGAATATGTGTTGAGCATTTAGTGACTTGTTGCGTGTAGAAGTTGGAAAAATTGAAATTGTAAAGAAACTGTTGTTACAGTGGAAATAAAAGTACTTAGAAAGCGAGTTCTAATGAAAGAAACAGTACTGTGATCGTTTGGAAGAATATAAAGGTTTAGTGAAAATAGAAAGATTTTCGAAGTTAAAATTAATTGATTTAGTTTGTCACATGTCGTGTTCACTTAACGAAGTTAATAGTGAATTTATCGATTAAAAAATTCCACTGTGTTGCTCGGAGATTTTTTGTGGGAAATGCGAGAGGAAGTGAACAGTACATTAATGAATTCCCGGCGTTAATATCTACAAATTACATTTACTCCAGAATTTTTATCGCACGGTAGATCACCTGGAAGCGTAATCCAAGCCAGACGGAAGATTTACAGATGGCGCTCTGCCGTAGAACGCGACTCTAACGCAACAATCGAGATCTAAACATCGTAGACCGTTTCCAACCTTCCCGACGAACGTTTATTACTCATTCGTCCCGGATTCACGAGTTCAAAGTTGCTCACTAAATTCTCCTAACGGAGCATCGATTAAATCGCGCGAACTATCGCCACGGTCCACGCTAACCGAAACATTTTCATTAGCCGCAATAGTACCGTGATATACGGCACGTGCGAAACAAAGAGAAGGATTTAGAGACGTCCTGGAATCAAAGAAAGATTCTGAAAATAATGAACGATTCTCTCTAAGGGTAAATAATTCGTTCCAATTGGAGGAGAAAATGTTTAAGACGTTCCTTATCGGGAGCTCGTTTCTGACGTAATTTGTCCACGTAATTGATTATCAAAGAGTACACTGTGGTCTGAAGAAATCACAACAAAAAACCGAGAACAGATAGCCCCTTGTCTTTCTGTCACGCTAAGTCGTCTGAAGTGACACTAATTTTTCGAGGAGCACATTTATTATGATTAGATTGTGGATTTTTATACAACCCGTTATTTTTGTAGATTATTCTCTGAATACGGGAAAAGTTGTTTCAATAAGCACGCAGTTGTTGATGGTAAATTTTAAACAGATAACGCGTTAATAAAAATGTTGGATAGCATTCCCCAGATTTGCATGTCGTGAATGCATAAAGATCCATGATGTAATTTCCCTTCCCTTGCATTTGGCGAGTACCGTTTAGTTTTGACACGTTTCCTACCTGCGTCGCATATTTACGGCTTCTATCATCTTGTACTTTTAGCGAGGGAAGACATTCATTTATGTACATCATTCTTTCGTCAGATATTAATTTCATATAAGCTTTTAATTAGTAAACATAACGCGCAGCGCGATATTCAGCATTGCTCTGGCTCTCTTTAAATGTTGAAAGGAGTAACGGAAATATAAATAATCCTGCTGTTTGGAGATGTTATCCTTTCTGTGACATTGTTATAGATATATATTCTAGGATACAGTCTCACAATTTCAGTCTCTTATGTTCAGAAACAGCTGCTGCAACAACCTCTTGGCCATTTAACCAGAACATCATAACATGTCTGAAAAGAAATAGAACCAGTTATACATTTATTATAAAACAGAAGTCTGGAAAATCTACAAATTTGTACATACACCGTTTAGTGCGAATGTGTGAATAACATTAAATCAAGTCTATCCATACTAATCAGTTATATAAATTAAGTATATCGACCAAGAATGAATAAATGTCTCCATCGAAAACAAAATAAAATACAATGGAATCGGATGAAAGAGTCTCGCAGCATAGGATAAAAATATAAATTAACCGGAGTACGGTTCGCAGAATAAATTGATAAATCGGTTCACCGGAAACGAAGCGAAAACAAATCGAGTCCGATGAAATAAGTGTAACCCGAGATCGTTCCAACAAAGTGTCAGCTAGTTACACGGAGCAGATAAGGGTGGAAGAAGTGCCGAGTCATTTTTTACGAGGTCGTGGGCAGGACACACGTTCGTGTAGCTAGTCAGGGTTGCAACAGCGATCGTTCGGTTGCAATTGTCCCGTTGAAATTCAAAGGTTCGCCGGTGAAAATCCACCGGGTTAGGATAGAACGAGAGACAGGAACTGATAGAGGGAGCGAGAAGTGGAGAGAGGTTCGTTTCGGTCCTCGGACCGCAGCGGATAATTTGTAGCGTGGGATCTTGTCCGTTGCGAAAATGGATAGCCGTTGGCAAGCCTGAGAGATTCGGTACCACGTGTCCTGACACGTTGCATATAGGTGTAGTACGCGGCGCATACCTATGCGGCGGTGTGCATAGCGGCCGAGCTGAGAACATGTGTTGCCACGCCTAAAGCAACGCTCCGAAATGATCGAAGAGCTTGCGCTCGCTGGAATAATTATCTCGTCTTACCATCGGCGGAGCTTTTTGCCACCAGCTACACCCACACCCAGGTTTAGCCACCACGCGCTCTGTACTCCCTCTCTCTCTCTCTCTCTTTCTCTTCGCAGCCCCAGTCTCTCGCCTCGAAATGGCGTTTCGAACGGCCCTTTTTTGCCTCGTTCCGCGTCGCCTAACATTGTTCGTTTAGCCGGCTGCCATTACGCGGTCCAATTTTCGCGTTTTCAGACACAAAACCGTCTCTTTTCCTATCGATTTTACCCGCACGAAATGGCTATAGGGGACGCGATCAACGGAATGAATTCCGCTCGTCGAAAGAACTCCACCCTTCGCACCGTTGTTACTTGCGGAGACATTCGCCGCTCTGGTACTAATAGTAATCGAACAATCAGCCAGATGCTCTGTACAGCGCGTGTGGGGAAAACGGTTAATTTGCGAGACTTGTGTAAACTAATTTTTATAAAAGAAATTATATTAACTTTGTGGAGACATTCAGAATGTTCTCCACAAATGAAACCACAAATCCGCTGACGTGTCGAACAAAAATTGATGAAGCAATGGAACTATTTTTTTAGAGTATTTTATAGATTATAGAGTACGTATTTATTATAAGCAATCGTTGACAGATGTGTTTGTCATGGGCGCGTTCGTTTCGATCTGTCTTCTTTTTCTAATTCGTTGGCGATCGTAATTTTACAATTCTGTTGTTATTTTCGATTTTCTACTTTTATAAATTTTATTATATATAGGGTTGTCTGCTAATACGTATACATACATACATTCAACCGTATAATAATGACAATATTACGGAGCACCTGCGGTTGTTCCTTGTAAAGGGGGTATCGCATTCGAAAAACTCGAAACTCCTCATAGTTGGAAAAATCGTGGAGCGGGGTTTATCGTAAGCGGTCTTCGAACAGACTGGCACATTGTCCGCTCGCAAGAAAGCTCGTTGTTGCATGGCGGCGTTCCAGCCGAGCAATTTCCAGTAACGAGCCGGCTAATGTCCCTCGGTAGGCAAAAGCGGCAGTGGAACAGCGGAATCGGTTCGCGTACGGCACGGTATCACGTTGCTTAACCGCCGATAAAAATTAATGGTCTATTATCTATGAGTGTTACTCCGCTTATAACACAGTTAAACAAACAAGCAACCACTTTAGCCAACGGTTGTTGTACTATCGTTGACACACTTTTCTTTCGCGTTGCGTTGCCCGTCAACCTAAACCGTTGATCTCTGTGCACGCGGCCGCCGCGCATCATTTATTACACGCCGCGGAGCAAAGAGAGACCGGCGACATGCCACCTCGATCGAGGGATTCGATTTCCGCGCGTGTATGCGTCTGTCTCTACATGCACAGTGCCGTACAACGAAATCGTCTCGATACTTTCTCGGATCGTGCCGGGTGACACTCGTTATCGTAATTGTATCATAACTCCGGCGAAAAAAGGCTAGATAACGCGGTCCGTTCCAACGTCCGTCAAACGGACTACTTTCGTTCGGTGTCGCGATTTCAACCCGGCCGCTCGCTCTCTATTTTCGAACTTTTCCCGTCGCTCCGGCCGACAATAAACTATTAATTGTCGTTCGCGCTACTCGGCTCTGCCAAGATACACCGTCCTGGCATTTTCGCCCGGTGATGCAACGAGAGGAGTCGTCGTAAACGCAGCCGACACGCAGACCGTGTAAACTTATCATTAATAATCGTTAAGCTCGTCCAGGTGTGTTCGACATCGTACAGCTTCTTCATTTCCAGCGGATCCCGCCGAACGATCCGCGGAAGCCGACGCAATAAAGTCGGCTCGCTGGAAATCTGGCTTTTATCTCGCCTGGCATTGTCGAGACTCCGCCGTTGAACTCTGAACCTTTGCACCGTTTGATGATCCTCGGAACATGCCGGGCTCGATAGAATTTCATCGGCCAGGCTTCCTTTTTCTCCTACGTATCTTTATTTCGCAGTTTTTCTCTGGGATTAAAACCCTTCGAAATGTCGTTCCACTAGGAATATATTATGTATAAAACTATGTTTGAACCCAGTAATTTAAGTCAATTATGAAGTACAAATTTATTTAAGAACGCAAGAACCGCAAGAAGGCAATTTTTGAGATTCTTGAATTGTTATCTCGACACAGAAGAATGATCATATTCCTTCAAGTGTTTAATATTTATTAATCATTATTTTGCCTACTAAAAATGTCTACACTACCGACACTGTGAACCCTACAACTGCAACCCTGTAAAAATAGCTAAACTCGAACCTACTGCTTCAAAATATTGCCCGAATAATAAATAAATTGAAAATTGTGGTTACATGTTCCGAATGCTTATCCACCGAATTGTAAATTAGCATGAAATTATGTTTCCGCGCTATCTCTACGCGTGCTTTACTTTTCAAGACGTCCTCGATAAACCACGAGGACACGAATTAAGTTTGACGCACGAAGCTTCGAGTTCGTTCTCTTAAATCGTGCTTTTATCGGTAGCCGATTGTTTATCGTAATAGGAAAGCATGACAATGTATTCGTTTAATTGGTGAGCTCGTGCTGCGTGGACATCGTTTGTATAATGTAGCTGCCTCACCATCAATACTCGACGTAATTTCTGTAGAGCGTCATGTTAAAAGGTAACTCGGCTGACACAACGTTTGTAGTAATGGCTGTAATTACAGCAGCGGAAAATATCGCGTTCGTCGCGCGGAATGGATACAGATCAAGACCGCAGAAGGTTTAACTTCACTTTTCAAAATATCGGTTACTTATCTCCGCGTTACATTACGCTACATCAGTCTCGGGCTGTACGGCTAACATGAAATAGAAATTAAACTCTTGTCTCTCGTTTCTCCGGGAAAGAGTCATCCTCGTTGTAAACGTATCATTCGCAATGATAGGTAATTACTGGACACACTTGCATTTACTGCAGCCATTGAGTCTAATGTAATTTTTTAAAAAAATTTTATGTAATCACTAGACCGTGTGCAACCTTGCAAGTTCGTGTATTCGACAAATAACAAAATAAGTCGAAGGTGCAATAGGATAGCATTGAATTTGCATCACTTACAGCCTAAAGTGCTTCTACGCTCGCGACATTTACATTTCTGTCATTCGATTCGACTATATTTAAATTCATTTTTGCGAATATTTCCAACTGAATTCGTCGGAGAACGTCCCTTCTTAAAAGTTTTACCGGACTCGAGAATTAAACAAAAATTACATTTCGTGTGCCAGAGATTGGATACCAAATGTCACACGGTCATCCGCAGTATCATCGATCATTTATAACATACCCCATCGCGACGGTAAATTGCATTCGACGACGCAGACGTTATAAATAGAAAAAACTTTTTGGAGGCGCAGAAGAAGAGGGTTAATTTCAGCGTGAAAAATTAAGAGCTCGAAGATGGAGGCTGGCGACGACGGGCGCGCATTAAATTTAGAAGGCGAATTCATATCGCTAATCTGCGTCACTTAATCCAAATGAAATAACGACCCCGCTTGCCTGAATCACCTTTAATCCGCGGCGTATTTTCGGACGGTTTCAGCTTCCGTCGAAACAATGAGAGAAAGATCACTCTCGTTCGAGAAATCGGTTCGATACATCGCCTTTGGCAATTGGTTACGGCTAGACACCGAGATTACGGGGCTGCTGCGAGCGTTGCAGGCGAATTAAAGCAATTAAGGAGAACGTCTGGCCGAAGGCACGCGTGTCGATGTCGATAATGGAGCCTGTTGCTGAATTTTTCGCTTGTCGCGGTTCCGCGCTAACACTGCTCGACTTGTTCTCCCGGTAGCACGTTTCGCGAACGTTTCCGCCGCGGCGGGACTTTGTGCGAAATATATCCAGTCGGACCTTTTGCCTCGCGAGAGCAGCCTGTCGAGGATAATGAACGATCAATTCGACGAATCGGTGAAAGTCTCACCCCTTGTTCGAAAGCGATCTGCACGATTCAGAAAAGTGTCCGAACATTGTGGTACATTTTTATTGTTATGCGAACCGGTCTTGCTACAAATTTTTTTGCAACTAAGTAGAATATTTCTATGTACATTCCATGTACAGAAACACTGAGCTTGCGTAGTGAAACATTTAGAAATTCGTAGTGCTGGGAAAGCAATGTAGTTCGTGGCACAGCGAACGCGTCAAGCAATGGCAGCTAACTCTAGCTCTCGGGTTCGATTCTAGCGACTGGAGAACTGAAATTCCATCTGCAACTTTGTTCGGGGGGTGTGCCCAGTATCTCGAAAAGTCGGGGGACCGGAAGCCACGGTTCGCAGTGCTCGGGGCATGGCCGTTGGAAATTGCTCGTCCGTGGAATTCGTCGAATCGCGTGGCCTGCGTAATCCACCGCGATTCCACCGGAACGGCGAGAGAATTCGGCCGCGTTCCTGCAACTGCGGAATGCGGGGGCGGAGGGTGGCGAATGGTGGCAGGTGGAGGAGGATTCCTGAATGACGGCCTGGCCGCGTAAAAATTATGAATGGCCATATTATTGCAAGTTGGCAGCTCGATGCGCCGCGCCACGATACGTTGCCACATAGATACGATCTCCGGTAGTAGTTCGCGGGCAGGCAGTTAGCGCTGTTTCGACCGCTGACTCGGCGCTACCCGATCCAATCGAGCTGACTCAGATCCTACGCCCTCTCTCCCTCTCTGCCACTCTTTCTTTGATTCCTCTTCGGCCCTCTCTTACCCTGTTCCACCGTCGCATTCATTCACTTGCACGCTAGCACTGCTTTCTTTCTTTCTTTCTTTCTTCATCCCCCCCCCCTGTTCCTTCCGATCGCGGTTTCACGCCTTTTTATTCCAACCCCTTCCCGCCCCGCAGACTATTCTATTCATTCACGGAGCTTCGTGGTCGATTTTGCTGCACGTTCTTTTGGATTTTTTCTCGCGACGTCCCCGGTCGCTTCCTTTCCCCATGGTCGATCCTTGTCGGGCTGCTCCCACCCCTGTAAAGGTCGGTTCACATTTGCGGATCCATGGTAAATTATACAGAAAGCCTTTCATCTATATTTTTTTTTACAAATTTTGGCTTATTTAACCCCTTGCTAATCCCTACGTTAGAACAAAAGTTTCTACAACATTCAATACGTTTGTCGTCAAGAGACGTCATCGTTTCGCGGTTCGTACAAAATATTTAAGGATAAATTAAAAGTAAGTACCGTATACGCTAGAAACACGGAACATTTAAGAATTGGCTCGTAATGTTTTGAAGTCCAAAAAGTTCTACGGGATTGACGTCAGTAAAGGAAGATTGCTGTAGTCTGCATACTAGGTCGTTCAATTGTTACATTTACGCTATCTGTTGTTCATTATCTCCCTTTTAAACGACTTTATGTTACTTTACCATACATAGTTTATACAACGTCCGTGCTCCCATGCCTCGTTATACAACCATTATCGTCCATACTGTGTAACGAACAAACAGTTATTACTATTATTACTTAGTTTGACTGATAACATTCTTATTATACGTGACCCTCACCGTACACCGAAGTCACTTAGGCTAATATCTATGTATATGCGGTACGCGCATGTAAATGTCCGAAGGTTTAGATAATCCTCTATAATCGATCTCCATTTAACAATTTGACAAGAGTCGACATTAAACAAATTGTTACATACCTAATGCGATGTACCACTTAACTCGATTCTTTCTAGCATTCGCCTAAAGGCTTTGAAATAAAACAAAAATTGTAGAATCAAAAGCAAACACCGATGTCATCTGATCATTCGAAAGAGCAACTCTATAAAATGTATTTAAAAGAAGTTGAAATTCGACGATACCTTGTATCGTATGAACCTAAACATATCGTGTTTAGTAAATCAAGTATATCGATCTTATCAAGAGCGTGCCTTCATTGTGAATGAACCTTGACTCAGCCTTTCCGAGAATCTTTTTCTCGCGTTTTAGCAGCTTCCTTTTTCCGTTCAGTCGATTCGACGAATTCGTACGGTCTCTCAGCTCCGATTGTTTCTCTTTCTCGGCTCGCTCGGTTTCTGGCTGTGCGCACGCCTCGCAACTGTAACATTGTTGCTAGTCACTGGAACTTCCGGCACTCCGGTTACGTTCCGACACACAGCGCCAATTGTCGCTGTCGATATGTTGCTCGCTTGTTTATCGCGCGTGATTAGCTGAATCAAGCCTGATCTAGACGTCTCTTCCGCTTCGGTCCGACGCTGATACCACTACCAGGAATTCGAGAGATAACCAGCTGAGAAATCGATACCTCCGAGCTGCCCCATCACATTTTTCTTCAGGTGCGTTTTCTAGAGATTACGCTTTATAACACAGTCTCCACGGAACGCTATAAAATTACTTTTAACTACTGTCAGGTGCATTTACGGTAACTGTTCAATCAGATAATGTAGGTCGAGATTTTTATGATTATACGTGTTTACAGAAATTAGTTATATGTAAGTGTAACTTTATAATCTTTAATTGTAAATTTTGGGACTCGATAGTTTTAGGGACCCCGCAGTTTTGCATATTGTTAGTAACGACCGAGCGAGCACGAACACAGTTTATGACGTGCTAATATGTATCACTACTTTATCAATGTAATTAGAATTATCTATTCAACGAGGTGGTCAAAGCTCGCGAATGGTCGTCGTCTACAATGCAAACGGTTAAAACGGTTAAGCTATTGCAGTTTTTAATGCGACTTACGTTTTTATTTCTCGCGACCGCGTTGGCGCAATTGAGACTATAAATTAATATACTGGCGAACAAAGAATTGGGAGCAGTTTGGTAATATTTTTAGTAGAACGTTAAGAAATTCAACAATTTGTTATTTTAAAGAATTCCGATAAGTAGACACCCGGTTGGCTACACAAGGGTTGATGTACGATTATCTTCTTGAACAGTTGGAACAAGATCCAACGGATTGGCGGACCGAAAAATTTATTCCACGAAACCCATGTAATATTCATACTTTACTGTATGTAGTCTGTCAAAACGTCTTTCCCAATATTGGAAACAAGCCTCTTATTTATACTGAATACTATGTTCCATATTTTTCTTTGTTGTTTGTAGAACCACTTTTGTTAATTGTCTCTTATCTGTTTAGCCAAGGTTTGCCATTGAGTCATACTTCATTTAGGTATCAGAATTTCTAGTGGGTGCTCGTTCTTTTCCCAAGAATTGTCTGTAATTCGATATTAATTTTATGTTGCTTAAAAATCTGTTTCCTGAAAAATCTGCTTCAAGAACAAAACCGTTGATCCGATCGCAACAATCCCGCGGGTTCGATCGAGTAATTGCCCAATCTCCGATCTACATTCATCGATCCGTAGCAGGTCCAAATTCCCTTCTCACTTCATCCCACGGCAGCGCAAGACATTTTTTTCGGAGAGCTAGCAGCTAATGGCGTGCTATCTCGTGATTGAAAGGGGCGCCAGGAATATGGAAACGATTGGAACAGGAAAGAGTCGCGGACACCGAATTCGTAATGGGGCCCGTTTTACAAGCGAGCAACGGAATTTATTGCACGGTGCACGGTACACATCGCCGTTGCCCGCGGAACCAATGATTTATGCCGTGAGAAAGATTAGGCATTCGCGGCTGAACCCTTGCACCACTACCGTTACGCCAGAACGTGCCTCTGTCTAGCCCCCACCCCTCTCACTTTTGCAGCCCCCCTCTGCCCCCTCGGATAAAATAGTAACGACTCCGACCAGGACAATTTCAATAAATTATCTCTGCCGAGCACGAATGATCGGAGATCGCGCTGTCTCGCCTTTCCTCGAATGCTTCGAACACCGATTACACCTAGAGATCTGCCCCCCACTTTCTTCGATAGGAAACCCCCCCCCCCCCTCTTTCTCACCTGAACCGTCGACAGCGTTCTCTCACCTTCCGCTGAATTTGCATCGCTGCGATCGCTCTCGGAATTGCGGAACGAATGCACGAACTTCTTCAGAAGATTAAATTGATGTCTTCGATTGATTTCATTGCTCTCCGATATTTTTCGCTTCGGGGCCTACGGATTTTTCTGTCCTAATATTTGACAGTTTTTCTTCATAATTTGTAGCGATGGAAATAGGAGATACCTTTGATAAGAATCATAAATATAAATGTTTAACCCTTATTCAGGAAATCCAGTACTCATCCACTCCATCTCCTTCACCGATTTGTCAAAAGTTTTGTCCTACCCTTGTCACTGTTTCTCGCGGGATCTTTTAATATTATCGTCGTTGTCGTTAATTCGAAGTGAGCCGAACAAAACCAAGCGAACGAACGGCGTTGATGGTTTTACACGGGAGTGGTAGAAGCGAAACATTTCCAAGACTAAACACCCACAGGACAAAAGCAACACAGCGGAGGGAACATTCTGAGGCTATTCTTGCGCTGCTTAGACTTTATTTACGACTGGTGGTTTAGTTCATAAGTTTGAGGTGCGTGATGTTCTATTGTTCTCCGCTCCGAGAATGTTAAAATAATTTATACCCGCGTACGAATGGGAGAGCCTCTCTCGGATAGGTATTTATAGAGTATAGAGAATGTAACAACCATAAAAAAGCGATGAGAATTCGAGTATAAGTTGAATCCTTTAATTAACGCTTCAACGGTTCCATATTCCTCGAGGGGTTATGTTTGTCTATTTAAGAATACAAGGAATAAATTTGTTACTCCACCGAACATGTTACAAAAGCGGAGTAAAAACTCTTTCTAGCAAGCTCCGCTAATTAAGTAAGTTTACATCCACTAGTTTCAAGTATTTCGTACTTTACGACCCCTGCCACTCTCGGGCTGCCAATTTACAGGCGAACAAGCAATTAGCTCGTCAATCTTCATACATTTAAGACTGTGTTCTTGGGCAGGTTGAAATTGAGGTACGAGGCTCCATGCAAAGTTGTAATTTCGCTAGTTTAATAAGTGTTATTCTCGCCCTTATTTCTTTATTTTTAACAAAATTTACATATCTTCTATTCTCAATTCATCAATTCCTATAAATTACCAAAATTTGCCTTCCCTACTTATCTTCTCAGCTTCTTTAAATCATCAAAATCAGTCTTTATTGTATGCTAGTTTAGGAAATGGTATTCTCACCCCTATTTATCTAAGGGAAACTTTTATCCAAGAAATACCTTTAACGTAGGGGCATCTCTGATTAGAAAAGATTCTATTACAATCCTCGCGAACAACAACAGCCCGTCACCACCACTCGTCACTGTAAAAAATACTCCACCCCTACGACTGCACGGTATCTCGAATCAAGAAGAGTCAATCATCGTTGTGCGCATGAGGAAGCGATCCGGGGCTGGTGTTTTGTTTCTCTCTCGAGGGCCGGTGAACATCGAACACGCGGTGCTCGGCGATTACAAAGTAACTGCTCGCCGCGATAAGCTCTGCGGCCCTTGTATCGCGCTTAATACGTTCGAGCGTGCAGTGTGTGTATGTTTAATAAATAGAGCGGGAGTCGGTCTCTCTCTCAGCGGGCAACGGTGACAGGCCGGAGAGAATACGATTATGCCCCGGCGAGAGGACGAGAAAGTATACTAGCGACAATCAGCGTAGAGAGGGAAAGAGAGAGGTAGAAGAGCACGCTATCGTTCGGCTGACGGCGTTAGCAAATGACGCCGGATGCGCCATTGTATCGTCGCGGCGTCTCCGACGATAACGCCACTCACCCCGTTAATCGCTTTACGGCGAAACTTCGGTGTCGGATGGCGATTTCTCGCTACAAGCCGCTCCCGGAGCCGCTTTTGTCGAAACCCGTGCAAACCTCTTCCGCTACGCGCGATCTTTCCATCGCCGCGCCGGTGGTCGTCGCGATTGTCCCGAAGACACACCCTCGACGATCACAGCAACGATAATCAACGCCTTTGCCGAATAATCACGAGACCAACGATTAGTATGCCGCCGCGAATTCATTCTATCCCGGGAATCCCCGTGAGAAACTACGATTTCACCGTCTATCTGATTCGTTCTATCTACGTTTCGTTTCATACGCATTTCATGGACGATTTCTATCAGTGTGTCTATTTTATTTGCTTGATTTCTTTTATTTATCTGCAGCTTCGATAATCAACTGTTTGTCGAATGATGCGGGAAATACCGATTCTCCCATGTGTATTTTGTTCATTCTAGTCTTTGTTTTATGTTGCTGGACGATCGAAGTTATTTTGTTCGTTTAACTTGATGATTGTATTTGTAGTAACGATGATCAATGCTATTCTGAATAATCGCGTACCGCTCGAGCAGCGAACCGATTAGTATGGCGCCGTGAATTAATTCAGCCTCGGGAAATCCCGTGAGAAATACCGATTTTACGGTTTATCTGATTTAGTTTCCATTCAACGTTCTTGCGAGACGGTTTCTTGTCTGCGAACTTTAGGGGTTGCACAAGGGCTGGGCTTGTGGTTCAATGAAATGGTTGTTAGACGACTCACCATTTGTTTTATTCATTTTATCGTTTGGTAACATATGTTTTATTATTATTATACATATTATATTTTATCAATTTTATGAAAACCCTTGCCCACACTAAATGTTTAATATTTCGTTGTTTGGTGATTACCAAGAAACACTCGCCGATTCGCGGAACACATGTCTATCACACGTGAGATCTGCAGAATAAATACGAACAACGAATTGTTTATACAACAGGTGTCTTTTTACGTGTCTCACGATACTTCCCAGCAGATCGAGAAAATATATTTCTTCATTTGCTTACGATATCGACTGCTACTCGCAAAACAAGAAATACTCGATCTTATTCCTTAATGAAACCGCGTTTCTTAGAATGTACGTGAGCTCGATGCGTTACACGGTAGCCGGTACCATAATTTCGCAAGAATTTTCGGCAGTTATTTTGCGATCGACGATTCATGTTTTGATCATGTTCTTCGATAATTGTGAATGGTCGCTGTGGCGATTCTGTAATAGTTGTCGAAGGTCGACCGGCTGATTATTCGGAGGTCTGTAAAGAATCACAAATAATGCTTATCGTGTATCGATGAAATTATAAATTGATGATTCTCGGAATGACTTTCCTTGTTTATACCAATCGTACTGCTGTCGGTGTTATTTAAATAATAACTTTTCATCGGATTGCTCAATGGACTTCCAAATGTTCGATTCTGTCATCTTGTTAATTCCCCACATTTTGGGGGCTCGAAAATATTTATTCAATTTCTCTAGAAGACTTAAATTTTCAGAGGAACAATAATATTTGAAATTCCTAACTATTACACTTTCTGAAGGCTCCAAATTTTCAGCCCGTAGTGGCAGGGAAAACCGTCGATTCTGCCATGGTCCGGGAGCCTCAAATTTTCTACCAGTGCACATCGATTACTATTTATCGTTAGGGCTAGGCTCTCGTTCCGTAGTCCGGGAACGAATCGCGCGCCCTTAAAATAAATCCCGTCGTTACCGTTCGCTCGGTTTACCCTCGGCGGCCGTTTCTCGTTCGATCGGGGACGGTCGAAATTATGGCAACCACCGTCACAATCCCGCTATATCTTTCACGTTTCTCGGAACGATCCGGAACGATACCGAAAAATTCGGTATTGGGTAGAGGGAGGAACGGGGCTAAACGGGGACTAACGAGGTCAGGGTGGGAACATAAGTGAGTGCCGCGAGGCCTAAACATACACGCGAAAGACGGTCCATCAATCTGGCCAGCAGTCAATATTGACTCGGCTGGGCCTCGTTGCAAAGAGGGCATCATCGAGCAGCGCATCGAGCGAGAGAAGCCAGACCGGTCCCTTTTCTTCTCGCCAGGACACGCGTGACAAATGCACCGTGTGCAAACACCGGCGCATCTGTGTCCACAGGATAACCGATTCTCTCTTTCTACCGAGTCCACATATAAATCGTCGAAGAGCGCAACAAGGCACCCGGAGGTCCTCCATGCCGGATTCGACTCGTATTCCGGGGATTTTTCCGTCGCCGACCAGGATTGCGCAGCGATTCGCGATTTCCTAAGACGCCGCGCTGCATTCTCGAGTTTTTTTCGCAGACGCGATTAGTTTGCTTCGAGGAGACCGTTCTATCCCCTCCTGGAGCCTCTGGAAGACCCCTCCATGATTCCTTCATGATTTTATCGAAGCATTTATATACAATAGATAGAAAAACACTGTATCAATTTTTACTTATCATTCTCAAATCCTTTTAATCTTTCCTATGTTTCATGATGTTTATCAAAAACGAGGTTCTGTCTATAACAATGATTGCATTTAATACAAACAACGCTATCGAGATGTTTTAATAATAATTTTTATATTAATGTTTTCTGCGCAACAGTTTCGATCAATTTTTAATCAATTAGCTATTTTGCAAATGTGCCTAACGTTTCGGTTCTAGTTTGCTTTAATAATAATGGCAGCGTCGATTTCAATTCCCAAATTCGATTCATTGTCTCGGGGCCCAGAAGAAAGGGCCATTGGTCAATCTCTTGTCTGGATCGCGTGCCTTTCGAATTGTGCCCGGTCCTCGATGATCGTTTCTCTCCGACGGATAAGATGCTGAAGAGAAAGGTTGCAAGAGGACAAAGAGAGAGAGTGAGAGGGAGATGAGAGGAACCGTTCTTACCGAACGTCCAGAAGAAAGGTACGACACGAGGAATCGCGAGGTTACGTGTTCCCACGTCGACGCGACTGTTACATTGTGCATATAAATCGCGTCATAAAACGCATGTACCCGGGGCCCCGGATCGTGCCCGTACAACAACCGAGTCGTACTGGTTTTCCAGAGCCGGCGGTACACGGTCTCGTCGACGACCGTTTCCACCCGAGGACTTCCAGTTTTTTTCAAGGCTCCGGGCCGGGGATCGGACGATCCATCGATCATCCATCGCCGACTCCGCGCACCGATAGATCGGTTTTTCGTTCGGCCGGTCGACACAGGTATGCGAAGCTACCGATGGCCTTGCCCGTGAGCGGAATCACCGAGAATTTTCTGCAGAGCCGAGCACAAGGTGTCACCCGATACCAGTCCTTCCTTTGATGGCTCCTTCGCGTTACCAAGTTCCGTCGCGATTTTCGATATCCGACCGACCGATCGGTTCTTTCAGCTGTTCTTGCGATTATTCGCGCGAGAGCCGAGCCGAGACTCTCCACGCCGTGAATGATACCTTTGATTATTCTTAATAATTGAAGTTTCGTTCCTAGAAATTGAATTTGACTTACAGCTGTCTGCTGTGTTACTGCAAGATCAATGAACTCATTGGAATCATGAGAATCGTATCACAGGAAAAAGATAAATAAGAAGCTTTTCGAATAACTGATACAAGCCTCCGTTTTTCGTCCGCAAAATTATCGAGACCAAAGTGGTTCTAATCATCAAGTATGCGAACACAATAGCGCCTTCCGTTTTCCAGGGGCCCAGTGTCGGCGCAAAGAGAGAGGGGCCTGGCAATTAGTATGCAGCCAGAGACAAACGAGCTGGCGTATCAGGCCGATGGCTCGATATATCGATCCCTCGTTGGCGAATAATTATCACCGGCTACCAGCTCGAGATAGAGAGTGCGAGAAAAGAGGGTTCGCGACGAAGGGGAACGACGCAACGCCTTCGGAGGCTACTTTAAAAGCGACGAGGAGAGGACGGCGACGCCAGTAAAAGCTGAACGCCACCGGGCCCCAGGGTGTGATATAGTTGCCGAGGGCCCCGAGGGCCCCGGGTCCGTTGCACACGGTTGCGAACCGGCGTTTCTCGCAGCACCTCGATGCGATCGCGTCGAGTAACTCAGGGACTCGCCGGCTGCTTCCTCCCGGGGCCCTAGCACTGAATTATGGCCCGTGGCCTCGGACACTCGGCAACACGCTTCGTCGTTTAACCCCTTGCCCGATCCTGAGGCCCCGAAGGCGCATTCTTGCTTGGCCGTCCTCTGCTTTTCTCGCGGACCCGTGGAATCTTACGGGCCCCGGTGAGAACGGACGCCCCGGGCACAGTATTTCTGCCGCGTTGCTGCTCTTCGACCCACCGTTCGTCCCCCCTCTACACTCCTGTGTAGTCCTCTGTGCCCTTCTGCTCCCGCCTGTACCCTCCTGGGCCCCTCTTCCCCGTACCCCGACCCGGGAAGCATTGAATCTTGCCGCGAGAGCCGCGTCAAGTTTCGAACACCGTTCGCCGATCGGAATTTTATGAGGATTCGCGGTTTCAACCCCGGAACCGGCCTTATAAGTATGTGCCACCATTAACTCGAATTATTCTGTGGAAGTTGCGAATGTGGTTGTGGGAAAGATTTTATATATTAAAATTAAAAATATCAATATATTGCTTTCAACCTATTAAACTATTAAGAAAGAGAAGAAAGGTTTATTCACACATTTTGCATAAACATCCTCAGTCTAAGCACCACCAATCGCTCACCACCTCAATTTTCCCAGCCAACAATCTCCTAAGACGCGTCCTAATCACAGTTGCTCAGGCCTCTTCTATCATCGTCCATCAGCAGCCATCCCCTCGGCCCAGCCACCGTCGAGCCCGATCAAAATTCCGCGGTGCAGGAACAGTGATCGAAACTCGTCGAACAAATCGGGGGCCGATGGATCATCGCGGGTCGGCGATTAAAGTATCAGCGCTGTGAATCGTCGCGTTTTCTCTGGCATTAGCGAAACCGAAAGCTGGTATAGCTCGCAGGGCTGGTGTATATCCAGCGGTGATCGTAGGATCTAGGCTGGTCATGGATCCGCGGGCACGGTTATAACGCACGGGTACATGGATCGACATGGAAACTGCAGGCGGTTGGACGGTTTGGGCCCGGGACACGCATTAACGCGGCTCTCGACGCCATAATGCGTGGCGGGTCACGTTTTTCGTGCCGGGACAATGCGCGCGGCTGGCTTTCGACAATATGTTTGGGGCCATCGGAACGAGGCGGCCGACGGACGGATGGATGGATGGATGGCTGGCTGGCTGGATGGATGGATGGATGGTTGCGGACGGGACGGATTGATGGTCGGGCAGAGTCGCACGATCCTGCGGGAACGAGCACGGGGGTTTGTTTAGGTCCGGGGCGCGAAACCCACTCAACCCGCTAATCTATTTAGCCGTGCTGTTTGATATGGAATTAATGAGCAGACTCCCCCCGCTCCCCGGCATTATTCCCCCCCTATTTTCGGTTTACCGTTCGGAAGCACAAAGAGGGGCCACGTTCCGCCGATCGACTTAGCAGTCGCACCTCTCTCGGCCTTTTCAGGCTGCTGGAAAACATGGGGGTTCTTTCGCACAGCTGCCGCGCCGCAGAGAACGTTCTATGATTATCGACATCCAGCCCCAGCACCGGTGAGAGCCGTTTATTGTTTCGACGATCGGAAACAATCGGCGAACGCACGGCAGGTGTCCGACTTCGCTACCGATGTTTCCTCGATCTTGCAACGGCCCGTTTATCGATATGGAAACGTCGTCGTTTGCTCGCCTGTTCTGATAACCAGCTGATACCGCGGCGGGCTTAATTTTACTTTGTTAATGGACGGCGTACTGCTATCTCGTCGAATGCGGATGGCGGACTCGTTCTCCGTGGAACTTGAGGTCCGCAGACAGCGAGCGTAATACGGTAGTTTGGAGAAGTAATGGACGGTCAGTGTTTTAGATTGTGCTTGCGGGGATTTATGGTCGTGGGACGCGGTTCGAGAACATGCGCCTCTCGATTAAGTTTACTTAATTGTAATACTTGTGCGAGGCATGGAAATCAAATAGAAATTTATTTCTCTCTCTCTCTTTCTAGTGGTTTTATCCAGTTAGAAGAAATGTATTGGAATTTGTTAAATTCTTGTAATCTTTTTATTGTTTAAAATCGCACGTACCTATTTCTTCCATCGTTTCTGAACATATTAAAACCACGAAATCCAGTCTTTTGATAAATATCGTCAGAGTTGAGCGTTATCGGACGTCGCAGAGAATTTTGGGTATTGATACGGCACGGTTGGGGAAGTGAAAAAATTCCATCGTGTTGATCTCGACGTAAGAGATCCGCGCTCAGGATGATTCGGAGCAGCAAAACATGACGACTCCTAGCTTATTTTTATCTGAAGCGACAGGAACCGGACGGGATGCGTTGGATCGGGTGACGATTAGAGAGACCGTCAGGCTCCGAAGGGACGTGACACGTCGTCAGCGAATTCTCTCGTCGCCGGTAGCCTTCTCGAGAGCAAACTTTGGCTATGTTAATGCGGTTAGGCGACTAGTGTGTACCCAGCGAAGACGTAACGCGTGTACGCGGCTGTCCACGAACGCAAAAACCAACGGCTCCGTCGAGTTTTCCGATTTTGTAATCGACCAACAGCGCGAACTACCTGGTACGCACGTGTGGGTGAACCGAGGAACAAGATCTTCAATGTGGACCCCTCGTGAGCCTAACTCTAGTCAATATTAAGCTTCTTTCCTCGTGAAACCTCGCACGACATTCATTAAAACAATGTTGGATTGGTGTTTACAAAAGGTACCGTCAAAACTCGATAATTTTTTGGAATTTTATTAAGAGTAAATTGTGAAGAGGTTACTTGGCTATCGTGGTTTATTGAAAATTTGTTAGTGGTAGTTAACGTATTCAAATGTACGTCCTAAGTTCAAGAATAAATGAAAATTTTTTAGATGAATTGTTATTTTACAAATATTGTATATTACTCACTGAACATTGTATAAATTGGTCAACAGTTCCGTTCTCAAACAAGGAAGAAATGCAAACGTTGCATGCAGGAGTATTGACAGTGAGGGAAGCGGTCGACAGAAGTTAATTTCTTCTGTATATTAAGCATGTGACAAAAAAAAAGTCGTGGAAAAGGTGAGGTGTAACGCGAGAACACGGTGACCCCGAGGCATAAAAGTGTCCTGGGATGATTGTTTGCTCGCCTATGCCGGGAAAGGGGACATGTTGATATAACCTTCCGCTGGAATAACTTGATATCCTCTTTTCGTGAGTACACGCGAGAATCAATCTCCGTTCCGTCCTCTGACGTACGCACACTCGATACGGTTAGAATGTAACGAACATTCGATTAAAGAGTGTTTCGTGATCGGTGACTGAACGACGACAAGCCAGCCGAACAAAGCCGTACAAGTGTCACGCTGTTGTTGGACCCGATGACGTAGCGCCGCGTCATTTGATGGTCGGAGTGGCGTTACGTGACGTTTCAACCGAACCTGGAATTGCGCGTATTTCGTTCGGGAATATCTCGTTCGAATTTCTATGAAATACCTTATTTTCGTGCGAAAAAAAATCACTCTCGTAATGTCGAGCTGATAAATCTGCACACCGAGTCTACATCATTTGTTTGACGAACAGTAATACTTCTCAGCTGCGCTTGTTTGCTGGGAAATATTGTACTTTGTTGATCGGATTTTCCTTATTGCGTTATTCATGATCGCCAGCTGATAAGTAAATGTTGGCTGTGCACACTTGGATATCGCCAGAGTCAAGTTAGTATCAAAGATTTTAAATGCTTGTCTCGCAAATAGTGGCTATTGTCGCTTGGGTGCAGGTGGATCATTGAATTCTGCGGAAGATGACATTACAATGAATGGCGATTGTCCTCCGCGCGATCATTTCGAGCTGCACCTGCAAGCTTCAACAGCAAAATCTGTAATGTGAAACTTAATGACAGAGAATAGTAGAGTAGCCTAGAAAGAGGAACTTAAACACAGAGAGCATTCGAATAACCTAGGAAAAATGTCTAATTCGGGACTCATGATGGACACTAGGTTCCACGAATGATTGCCAATTATTTTACAAGTATCTAACCAAAGTTTTCTTTATGTTCCAGTGTCCTGTGACAGTGAGCTCGTCGTTAGCGTCGTCGTCGGCCTCGCCGGTGTCCGGCGCTATCCTGAGCGCAGGCGGTTCGTCGCTTGTTAGCGTAGCGGGCACTACCACGAATCATCCCCTGAGCGTAGCCGGTCTGTCGAATGCGAGGATGGCGGTGACCAGCGCAGTTGTTAGGCCACCAGGTAGTCCTACTACCTCGGTGAGTCCATCCCAAGGTCACCCACCGCCGACGACCGGAGGTCCAACACCGACCGGTCGATGTTGCGACACCGGAAGACCGATCTTCACGGACCCATTGACCGGTCAGACGGTCTGCTCCTGTCAGTACGAGTTGCTCGGCGGCTACCAACGATTGGGAGCGTTGCCGACGGCAGCGTTGTCAATGTACAGCGCACCTTACGCGGCTGCGGCTGCTGCCGCCGCATCAGAGGGCATGGCAGCTTACTTTCCTAGCTTGGGAGCTGAACAGGCACCCTTCTACACGCCCACGGTGAGTAATTACACCTTCATTAATAGTCATTAACTGTCTCTTTTGCGCGATACAGCTGTTGAGTATTTTTATTCAATTTTGATGGTCATGAGATCATTTATGTGAATTAAGTCACGTAAATTAATGTTTGAGCTTCTCCAATCACTGTCAAACCTGGTTCTTGTTAAATGAATGAACATGTTTGAGATTAAGTCATTAACTGACTCATTCGCGCGATATAGCTGTTGAGTATTTTTATTCAATTTTGATGGTCATGAGATCATTTTTGTGAATTAAGTCACGTAAATAAATGTTTGAACTTCTCCAATCGCTGTTAAACCTGATTCTCGTTAAAAGGAGTGAAATTGTTTGAGATTGAGTCATTAACTGACTCATTCGCGCGATATAGCTGTTGAGTATTTTTATTATATTTTGATGGTCACGAGATCATTTATGTGAATTAAGTCACGTAAATTAATGTTTGAGCTTCTCCAATCGCTGTCATTCTGTTTCTTGTTAAAAGGACTGAACTTGTTTGAGACACGATGCTTCATTAACCTCTATCTATCCCGAAACGAGAGGCATCGTCGTGAACAAGGCAAAATTGCCTCGGTGATCTTCGTTGAGGAGGTCCGCACGGCATATTAATCCTCCGAAAATTCAATCTACGCGATCTTTACGGCCCTCTCCTCTCGATTCCCCCCATTTTGTTTAATTATGCTATCAGGGAGGTGGCTGGCGAGCGCGTAACGCGTAATAAACGTCGCGAAACGCGGTGGATGTTCATACGCGCGCGGAACATTTCACTCGGTAGTCTTAAAAGTTAATTTTACTGCATTCACGAGCAAGTCGAAAGAATAAAGGGGAGAGAGAGAGAAGTGTATAGAAAGAGCACGACAGAATCCTTTCCTTTTTATTGCCAGAACAGTCGCGAGCAGCTCCATCGAGCAGCAGAGTCAAATCGTTCTTTTATCCGATCCCCGCGAAATATAAATTCCGCCGATCGAGCCTAGCCGCCATTAAACTGCCTCGCGGATCGGACGGTTATCTCGCATCGCGTCTCGCGAATTACGATAAGGAAGACGATCGTCGATTGCCCGCCGTGGAACGTCGCGTTTCTTTCAAGCGCAATCGAGTTTGCGACACGATTTTTCCTCGGGCACGGTGAAATTCGCCGGTGTCTCCTTTTAGCGACGAGTAGTTGCGTCTTTATTGAATCTCCTGGACAACCGCTTTCTTAGTTTATAATTTACATAGTCACAATGCGATAGTGATCGCGTGCGAGAGTGAGGTTTAGTCAATCCAATTTTATCTGTCTGCTAACCTTTATAACAGTTCAGCCTTCTTCTCTTTATAAATGCTGTAGAATATTTTATTCTTCTTCGAGTGTGTGGCAATTAATGTGACCAATATATGCTCTTCAAAAAATAAAAAATTCATACGATCGAAGTACATCTCGTGTGATAAAAATTTAGTTCAGCCACCATTTTCGGTAAGACCTCAATCTCGAAGACGCAATTGGCACTTTCTACACTCAAAAAATCGAGTACATCGGCTTTCATTTTTGCAGTTGATCTCTTAATTCTTAATTAAAATGTCAATCCGAAAGAAATCGACCTTGTAGGATCAGCTGCCATTTCCATAAAGAAGTAGATCTCGAAGACACATGCAGCAGCTTCTTCATTAAAAAGACGATCTTCCGAACCAGTTGCACGTCATTCGGAGGTGATCAAGCGGCAACGGCTTACCTCAAAAAGTCCAAGACCAACATCAGGTGTCATTTTCATAAAGAAATCAATCTCAAAGAAGCAGCGGCACTGTTCTTAACTAAAAAGTCGACTTTTCAACCGGTTGTATGAAATTTTTCTGACGAGATCAACCTTGAAGGAACAAGCGGTAACCTCATACCTGAAAAAGTCTGTTGACCAACATCAGGCGCACATTTTCATAAAGAAATCAATCTCGAAGACACGAGCAAATTCCTGTCTACAAAGTCGCTCATCCGAACCAGTTATATTTTTACGGAAGAAATCAAGCTTGAAAGAACAAGCGGTAACTTCATATTTCATACTTTAGTTACAGTTTCGTAATGCTCGGAAGAACAGCGACGGTGGTTCGATAAGATCGTTAACAATTTCGTATAGGAATAGCATGTAGTGCGATAATCGAGATGTTATCGCTGAAGGGCCTAACAGTAAAGTTGTCATAAGGGGGTGAGGAACGGGGATCGGCGTTCGAAGCGTATTCGTCCGGGCAAGAGAGGTTATCGGACCACACACAAAGCTTCTACACGAAGAAAATAGCCGCGAAGCGTAAATTTATGAATCCGTCCCGCAGTAACAGTGGGACACTGTCGTGTTCGAGCCGTCGCCGAGCCCGGCCTGTTATCGTCGCTCTTTATGATCGAGCTTAAGGGGCGAGCGTACGGCGAGGCCGCCTCGTTACGAGGCACCAGATTGCGCAGGTTTCTCTCCTCGCGGCTACCTAGCCCAGCCACTCGCGCACAAATGTCGTTAACTATCGTTTTTAGTGGGAGCGTTCGTCTACCCCTCGTCATCCCTTCTTGACGCCTGCCACCCTACTGCTCGATCATTTTGATTCATTTTGCATGAAATTGCGGGCTCCGCGTTCTAAATGTCGCTCGCACGCTCTATTTTTAAGTTCTTCGTCTTTTTAGTTCTCTTACTAATATCTCAAAAATTACAACAAAACGATGGACTCATTTTCCAGACCTTCGATGGCCCTAGAACAATTTCGCGGACGATCAGCGTCCATCAAAATCGCGATTAAGCTGCCGCATAGGAATAGCCGAGCTCTCCGAGAAAAGAAGATCGACTGAAAAATTCACGCGGTTTTAAACAGTTAATTGACTTTGGACTCGAGCGTGACAAGTACCGAGGATCGAGTAATATTCTCGAATTACGGTTCTGCGAGGGGATTTTATTCGGCGAAATTTCACGACAGTGGCAAATTCATGGTTTTTCGCTCCGCTACCGACGGCGAACGCCGCCTATTTTCGGCTACTAATTACAGTCGGTCCACGGCGATGACTGCGCGATTCGAACACGTTGTATAATTAATGCGATTAATGCAAGACTAATGCATATAGAAGAGTGGCTGCTGATAGGCGTTAGAGGGATGATGCGCAAGGGGGGAAACGCATACACACAGCAGCAGATTTCTCTATGGTTCTATTATTCCACCGGTTGGTGGAGCATTAAAACGGGTCGGCGAGTCGTACCGACGGGGTTACGGGTTAGAGAAACAAACAAGAGCCACGCATCGATTCTAATTATTATTATCGCCGTTTTGCCAGCTATTTTTCTCATTACCGTCGATGAATTGGAGATCGAGCGGCGACGCCAATTAACTGGCGCGACCTTCGAAAAATGATTTTTTTACCGTGCGAACAGAGTCGCTGCGGAAGCAGAGATTGTGCGCCGTTGTTTTCGCGTAAACGTTCATTAAAAATCGCTACTGCCCCGCGATGCTAGTTTCGATCAAGATCGGGAGAAATTAAAAGTCTCATTAAATAGGAATTTATTTATTTCTTTAATAGTACTATTAAGTTGTAAGAAATCTATCGAATTAACAAAAGAATTTGTTATGTGGCTCCTGCGTCCGAGATCGACGCAGAAGCATTTTACAATCGCGGAGAGATCCTTAATCAAATAATTGCGTATGATTGGCTGTCATGTTGCGCGATTCTGTGTGAACGAGCATCAGGTTTTTTAAAGAGCGACTATTATTTAATGGAGCCCTCGGACACGTACGCGTTTTCTTGCATCAGCTCGTGCTAATTGCTCGAGCGAGGCGTTGCCAGGTTATTTAACAAGTCTAATTGCCTCGGTTGCAGGCCGCCGGACTCGATCTGAAGGAAAATCTTGGAGCTGGAGCTGCGGCGGCGTGGCCTTATCCATCTGTCTACCACCCCTACGACGCCGCCTTCGCCAGCTACCCCTTCAATGGGTGAGTCTCGAAAATATTTGTTCTATACTTACCGCAATTAACACTGTTTTCTTATTACTGAATTTTATTCGTCGTCGAACGGAACGAAATTCGAGAAGTCGACAATTTAAAGACGATTGATGTTACGACTAATAAAGATGCAGACAATTTAATTATGTACGTAATTAAATACATGGTCTAATTCATTGATTAAAGTATTTTTAATATTTTAAAAGATCCTCGTTCTTGATAAACTGAATATTACTGCGAAATATTCACTTATTCTGTGTTTTCGATCAAATATTTTCGTTAAACGGAAAAAGTTGAATCCGCGTTTCTAATTGTTGTCATTTCCACGAACGGCAGGGTTATCTAAGGTTAAACGGTAACCTGCGTAAGACCAACTGCACTTGCGTATAATCCCAGAGCGTCACGCGTGACGTGGCACTCCGGAAGGATTTAGGAACACCCAGAATTGTTTTACCGTCTATTCTTGTACGGTGTCATTGACCTCTTAATTCGATGATTTTTTAATGGCGCACGGAATTGTGATTCGCGCGGAATAACCTGAACTCTAATACGTTTGGTGGTAAATACGACACGTACTCCGCTAATAAACTCCGAACAAAGAACTGAATAAAACGGAAGATAAATCAAGAAGCTAGTCGAAGACGAACCTGTACTCCTTGCTGATTAATGAGCAAAATTTTAGCCCGGCTCGTTGCACCAAAATATAAATAGGTAATTAATCAAAATTCCTCGGGAAAGAAGAGACCACTAATTATTCACGGCGTTTGCTCAAATAGCTTTCGCACAAGCTTCAAGATACTTGTTCCCAGTGGGTAAACAGCCGCAGGATGAACGTGTCCGTCAAGTGTCTTATTTGAAGGGGTTCAAGATAAGGAAATTGAATGTCGGGAATTAAACTAAACGGAAACATGAAATTAGTCGTTACCATATCGCGTTTCTGCGGAGAGATCATCAACGTTGAATTACGAAGTTCTTGTTTCTAGCTTCGTCAGCACAAAGTTCACCTTGTGCTACGTATTTCTGGAAATTAAAAAGATCATTCTTTTATTCAACGAATCACCAGCGTCAATCAATGTCCAGATTGTGCAGCAAGAAGTCATTACGGCTGATACGATCCGTGCATCTCCATTAACGTTGTAGATTGCATTAGTTATCTTCGTTTTTTATGTACATGTCCGATTCGAGGGAAATGAGCTCGAAAAATGATTAGAGCAATTGGATTAGTGTGCTCGGTATGAACGGTTCTATGAACAACTTTATCTAATGTGGCGGCTCTTAGATTGGTATTAGATTTCAGCTCTTATCGAATAATTTATAGTTTACGGGAATTTTATTTTATCTGGGGCTTCAGAGAATATTAGCAGTGGCGATCGATGATCCAATGGGTCGTATATTGATTCAATGGAACAAGTAGTAGAGAAGGAGCTAATCTAAATTGTCATTCTTCTGAAACAAATATATATTTCGTTAAGCTTTCATAAGGAAGTGTATGACTTCAATTGAATTTTAAAAGACAATTTCTTTGTTAGATAATTTAATTTACAATCGTAAAGCACGAAATCTGAAGTTAACCTTTTCGACCTGTCAGCTCCACAGTTAATATTATAGTAAGATATTGACGTTCGGTATAAACGTATAAATTTCACAGCTGTGCTATGTGATCAATATGTGTCACCAATAGTTAGACGAAACAGCATATTAGTAGGACAAGTATTGATCAATACGATTTCTGAGAGCGTCAAGTCGGTATCGATTTCGTCGTCGATCGTTCGCGAGTGTGGGATCGGTCGGAAAGTTTTCCTCGCTAGTTTCGAATTATCTTGCGAGCACCCGCTCGGAATCGCGTTTTCTTTGTGCAGCGAAGCAAAGAAATGTTCAACTTACGTACAGGGTGTTTGACAAAAGTATTTTTATCGGTCTCTTAATAAATACTTATCTTTATTTCGAAATAAGTTTATTTTCCTCAAATTTAAAGTAAGAAAGTCTAAAAACCTCTCAGACTTCACAGATCGTAAAATTTGTGTTCGAAAATGTATCAACCGTTTCTCCAGTTTGATTCGTTTCTGAAACATTGTGCCTTCCAGGAGCATTGAACCATCTTCGAAAATTTCGTCTGCATTTTGAGCATCTTTTGAAACGATGTGTACAATCAGACACACTGTGTACGCGCTGTTCGGTGAAGATCCGTTCGTGGTCGCGCACACGGCCAGATAACGAGCGAGAGAAACACATAAACATTCTAATAAATTAGCGCTCCGCTGACCCGGGACTGTCGCCTTGGGCGTTTTTATTCTCGCGTTTAGCGCTGGAATCGGTCAACGCGTGTCACGATGCGACCGGTGAAAGGTCTCGCCGGTCTCGATAAATCGTATACGTACGTACATACATATATCGGCTAAGATTAGGAATTCGGATCGAAGGTGGCAACCGTCTCGCCTCTCGATAATTAGCTCTATCTGTATTTCCGTTCTGCTTTTCAATTTTTCCCTTCGTCGCGCTCCTTTTCCGACCAGTTTTTTCCAAATCGTTATCGGTATCGTATCCACGTCGGTCTGCCAACGGAATCTCACTATAACCGATTAGTACGTTGTCGTTTACGACTTGTTAACACGTTGCTTCCACATTAAAAATCCTACTCGTATTCACTTGTTTAAAGAAGAGAGATTCCAAGATTTCAGAACATTAATTTAGAGACAAATTAAATTGTTTTAAATGCTGGAAAAATGTGAACGTGTCAAGTGCGAATGAATTTTCAAACGTGATAATTGCGCTATCTACAATTTACGAAGTCGAAAATAAATTTCATTCCGACTTCGTTTTATTGTGTTTGATGACATCGGATTCCCAATGTTCGCACAAAATCGACAATCTATTAATAAGATTGTATGTCATTATGCAACAGAAGCCACGGTCCCGCAATCGCTTTTAATTTTGTTGAATTAATCTTGCGTATTATTCGACCAGAAAATATTCGCGTTTCTTGACATTTTCTTATGTTTTCAGTGACATTATCTACAAGTATATAGTGTTAAGAATAATAAGAACAAGACATAAACTCGTTCTCTTTAACAGTTCTGGAAAGTAACAAGATAATTAGTCGAGGTTTTTTTTTTAAATACTAAGAATATATTCTTCATAAAACTAGACTAATAACTTATTAAAATAATAGGAAAAATGTTCGCAACTTCAAAAATTAAATTCAGTATGTCGACATTCGTCCCGAAATGGTTCATAAATTATTCAACAGCGATACCAGTCATAAAACAACAAATTGTCTGAAGTAATACAATATAATATCTTCTTTTATGATCGACATTTACGAGGAAATTATTAAGCCTCTTCCAAATGCAGCGCGGACAATGCATTAACCCTTTATCAACCGGAAGTCTCTTAACAGGATTTCTAATAATTTCCATCGAAGAAGAACTTAGAGATTTAAATAACGCTCCCCGAAGACGACGTGAATATTAACGACTTATTGATTCGCGAGTACAATTGCTATCTATTAGAACTGCTATTTTTCGTATTATGTCGAGATAGTGTTTTACCACTGGCCTGCGAATTTTCTGCATTTATGACAGAAATGAATTGGTGAAACAGAAAACTGTGAAGACATCAGCAGAATTTCTGAATATTTTCACGCTAGATTCAGCTTATTAAATTGATTAAAAACGAAGACTACATTCTTACTGAAATTCCAGTTCTGACAATCAACGCTGCAACTTTCTAGTTTCCATATAGATCCGCAGCATATTTATCACTGTAAATTTTATGCAATTACTACAAAAATGGATTGGTGAGAAGACGTCGCAAATTTTTATCTGCTAGATACTACAAGCTACACAAACAGTGCACGATTAGTAGAATATGTCACAACAGTCACGTTGACACAATTCAGCATTTAATCGGGAAGAACTTGTCTGTAGTAATTGCAATATGTAACATAGTAACAGAAAATCGCGTGTTCCGTTTTCTCGGAGCGCGATAAGTCGAGTGGCGATATCGCGGTCGTCTGTGGAGAGAAGTGCATCATCGGTATCATCGGTTTCGATCGGTTTTTCTGACGTCGGTTATCTGGTCCGGAGAAAACCGGTCACGTAGCCGTCGACCCGGTGGTCGACGACATCGTGCTCGTCGACGGTCGACGTTTTGTCCTCGGCGTGACCGACGTGGAAATCTGTACAGGGGCCGCACGCGTGTGACGCACTTCCGGCGCGGATCGATTCGTATGCAAGGAAGCGATCGGGTACTACAGCTTGCTTAGCATCCATTCGGTCTAGTCGGCTCGCGCACCGGGTCTTCCTTTACGGAGACCTACCGCCCCGGTCCAAACCGGAACCGCGGCTAACAATTACCGGAAGATCGGGGATATTTGCACCTGCTGCTCGCCCGCGAGAGATCCAGCCACGATATCGACGGTTCGGTGATTCTTTTATCTCGAGCAGGACCCTCGTTGCGTTTCACTCCCTCCCGTCGTTTATCTGCTCTTTACACGGATCGACTGTTGTGCTCGTGGAACTTGGCCGCGATAGAAGGGAGCGATTAGAATTTTTCTGACCATCCGAGCACATTAGTGGTTGTTCGGTTTTAATTGCAAAAGTGTCTGGGGAACTTCTGTTCGTTGTTTTCGAAGGAGACACCTGATGATTCTTGGCCAGAGGAAGATTTAATCTTCGTTCGTTCCTCGTACATGTTTAATGAATGTTTTTAATTCGATGACGTTTTATCAGTACTTTATTTTGACATTTAGGAGCGTAATTTTGCTAATTGAACTGATAGTACTGCTTCATTTGCCGCATATAGGTAAAACTACAGAAATTATCTATTTTTACGTTAACAACCTTTGTACAAAAGTTATCTCGAAACACCCACATAATTTAGCGAGTCGGTCAGCTGCTATCGTCCGCCATTGGCGGATTAGTTGCTGAAATTTCTGACAACCAGTATTTTTCACCTATTTCGCCTCGCGGTGAATTTAACTAGCTTCAACTTCGTGTTTTCAATTTTCTGTGGGCAGGGAAACCGTTTAATGAACCGTGGGTTTCTTTCGAGGCTGATATCGCGATGGCGACTACGCGTGAAACATCATTCGCGATAAGCCTGGTGCTCGACGGTCTTTTTCCTCGGTCTCGCGAATCGCTCGCGTCTATTTGTCGCAGACGGCCGATACCTTATCGGGACCGCTTCTTTTTTCTCCCCGTGATTCTTCCTCGGGAATAATCAAACTGCTGTACGAGATTTATTTCCCACGTGTCGTCAGATACGTCGAACGGTGTCGTGAGTCTTCCAACTTCGAACTTCCTTTTCTCAGTGGGACTGAATGTACGTTTGTTGCATCGACAATTCGCTCTACGTACGAACTATCTTGCGCAACGCGCACTTCGAAATGATCGCGCGAACAACGCCGAACCTCTTATCGAATCGTGTACGGACAGAATTCGCGTTTGTAACGCGCACCGGCTAACCACTTAATAGCCCCGATTACAATGTCCGACGGACACGGCTGGGGCAACAGGCGATTAAGAAATAATTAAGAAGTGAGCGAACCGAGTGACTAAGCGCGGGTGTATCGTGATCGCTGATTGATCGCGGCACTTTCCGCGCCGACTCAGGATCCAATGAAAATGCAGTTACTCCGAGAGTGGTTTCGCTAAATTGGAAATTAATTTCTGAATCTTATTGCACAATTTTCCGGCAGTTTTTCTGAGCTATAAATGCACAACACACATTTTAACACCGATTTGTTCCATAATTGCGAGAGTGTGACAGTTTTACAACTTTTCAGAGCCAGGTTTAGTAACTTGGATTTTATACATTTACTAGAACCAGTGTCGAAACTCCACGTAACAAATGATGGAATGAAATTGTTGTTTTAGTTCAGCCGTAATTGATAGAAATATTTCCATTGTAAATGGTACGAATTAACGAATCAAGTTCACACCATCTTTATCTCACGCGATACTTTACGAGCGTGTGTACAATTGTGTACAAGAATGCAGGAGTGTTATTATTGTTATCATTGTTATGAACATGGAAGCATTTTGTTTTCAGATGAATCCTACAACGCGAAAAAAGCTTTATTGATTGATACTTCCATTCCTGTTTCAAGTTCATCAATTAAGTATTAATTAATTGATAGATTAATTCAGCACTGCTCGGTTTTGATAACTCAAGATACACGTGTCGTAGTTCGTGCCATTAAACCTTTACGTTACGATCGTGTTACGATAGCTTACCGTTCCGATGGAAGAAATAACTAAATATTTCCGAGCTAATGATCTGGCAGTTCTTGTAAATGTCGTCATTGTTATCGTTGGACCGTGGATCATTATGCAAAATGAAACGTTAATGCGACGTTTGCTAGCAAAATAAAAATAGAATTTATTCTCTGCATTATTCATTTCGTTTATCTGACAATACCGTTCTTACGTATTCACAATTTTGTGCTTACATAGTTACTGCTTTGTTTCCCAAAACGAAAACAAAGCAACTTCTAATTCTGCAGTCTTTAAAAGCCTGCATAAAAAATAACGGAGCATCGTTAAAGTAGAAGCTAGAACTAAACCAAAAAATGGCAAATGAAATAAAAGAGTCGATTCTACAGTTACCATAGGTTCATTTACTGAAGAACTTTGAACTCCTATTTTTCAGTTGCGACGATTTTCCACAAATTCTAATGAAGCATTGTTAAAATAGAAGCTAGAAATAGATTAAAAATGGTGAATAATTCACTCGATTCTACAGTTACCATAGATTAGAGCTGAAGCAACTATCAATCTTACTTCTTCAGTCGCTTCGAACTTGCACAAAAAATAATGGAACTGCATTACAACAATTTCCAAAAATGAATCTAATATCGAAGCAAATCTAACAGACGAGCGACAACCGCAGTAAGTTCAATCAAGATTGACAGCCTTTTGCGCGACGTTGATGTAATTTTTGAAACTAGGGCAAGATAGAAGGGATTGTGGGGATGGACATGAATCGCTGAATCATGTTTTGTGACAATGTAATTTATACAATGATGAGAGACTCTCATTCATTAATAAACTCAGTAAAATAGACTTCCAACTTCCAATGGATGTCTCAGTAATGATAGCCAAACCCAATATTAGGGTCTGTCATTACGTGTTATCATTTTTTAAAAGCTGTGGCCTTATAGTATAAGTTTTTTTTTAACTTCCCGAATCATAGGGAAGTTACTGTTTTTTTCCTCTTCTCTCTCTGTTCATATACTGTTCCTATTAATCACATGTTCGATTATAATATCTGTATTTCTACAAGAAACCTATTCTGTTTTGTAATCTTCATATTCTGTATTGTATGTAGTATATTTCTGTTTTGTAATTATGTTGTAATAAATCTCATATGAGATTTTCTATAATAAAAAAAAAAGATAGAAGGGAGTAGGGGCCAGATATCGTCCAGTTGTTCGAGGCTTGATTCCAGCTTTGTATCAGTGTCGCAGCTGGTGTTGCGGGTACAATTAAGATTCGCGATGCGTCGTTAGGTCCTTAAACGCGGCTGAGGATCGCAGCGCGTGCCGACACATCGGTCGTTGTACGGACACACTTAATAATACGTGTCGACGATCGCGGAGGAAGCGTTAGCCGGACATAGAGAGCCGGGGCTACGTAAGCCGGCTGTGTTCGTACAACGAGCGAGAGAGCCCGATACACAACCGGCCAGGTTGTTTCTTATTGTTTACCCTATATGTCCCCGGAAGCAGGGCCAATCCGCCGGAAAGACGAGACCGTTAACCCGCACGATCCCGAGACCTCGCGGCCGCGCATGCCAACTCTGCATTATTGGCTTTTTGTATGCTTATGTTAAGTGGCCGCAACGGGCGCCCGCGTCCGCGCGCGCGCGCGCGCAAAGACCGCACGCCCGCGCATAATGCTCTTCTCTCCTCGCTTCTCTCTTCGGATAGTAGGTACCTACTCGCCGCGCACACACCTTCCCCACGATTTTCAGCACCGCCCCCGGATCTATCTGATCCCCCAGAGAGCTCATCCGCTTCCTCCGAGAGAACTCGCCGCGAGCTCCGTGAGCTATCGCCGATCTGACCGAGGTAATTGAAATGTTTCAGCACGATCGCCAGCCCCGCGCGAACTTCCCTCGAAGAAGAAGCTTTTGCGCTTCCATACTCTGATCTTTCGACACTTTCGCTCAGAAATTAGCTTGAGACCCTTTGCATTTCTCTTTTCACCATTCGGCGATCAACTATAATGATCATTCAAGTTCTTATTTATACAATTTCTTTCATATAGTTTTTGAGTTCTGTGTTATCTAATAGCATTAGTTTCTCTCAGATTTTTCCATCGAACTGATAATTCTAAAGAAAAGTCTGAGGTTGAATCGAAGCGATCGCCGAAAGTGATTTCAAATTATTTCACTGTCTACGGGTTCCTTGAATTTCGTTAATGAAATTATGATATAATCGTTGGATATTGTGCTTAAGCGATTATACCGCTGTCAGACCGGGTTATTATAGATGAATATAATGGCGCAATCGAGCACATTGTAATTGGAACGACGACGTATCGACGATTCGATACTTCTATATCGAGCAACGAAATGAATACTACCACCTGAATTGATTGGTACCGTAGCACAGGTACACGCCTGCATTCGATGTAAAGACTCCTGGTTATATTAAGCGTTCATGCGCTACGACGTTCCATTAATATTTAATGTTGATTTTATGTAATAGGAAGCAGCAGCGATGAGTAAATGACCCACTTCGCGTTACTATGTATCTATTCGTTAGTACGTCGTAGGTCGGGTTTAAATTAAATGATTTCCTTGAGTGAAAACGTGGTACGAATGTACAAAATGTGTGTTCGGCCAACAAAAATTATATATTCACAGCGATACCGTGTATACATATTTGCATAATAATATAGTACAGTTGCCGGTGTCAATCACCAGTTGCTTGGAACCGTATTATGTACATATTTTTGGTTTCTACAAAGTTATCGACGTAACAATGCACGCGGAAGAATCGAGAGAGAGAGAGGGAGAGAGAGAGAGATAGATTTGTCTTTCGCGAGCTCGAGCTGTGCCAGCAACTCGTTGCAACCGATATATAGAGCACACAAACCACACATCGGTTTCCATCATTAGACCAAAAGAAGGGGAGGGGCCGTGGTTCTCGATGGCTGCGCTCGATACCAAATTAACGCGGGACGAGTTATTGCGAGGGATCCAGTGTTTGCCGGCGACAGAAATTGCCTCTTACTCGAATTGATTTTCACCGGTCGCTGTATCTATTTCTCGGCGACCCGTTAAGAGTAAATCACTTTTTTTCTCACGCGTTTTGTCCTGTCGTTACAGCTGATACGTCCACGGACTCGCTAATTCTCAATTTTCCTACCCACCGTCCATGACACACGTTGCAAGAAATGTACATTAAATGTTGTTCACGATCACTCGAAATTAATAGCAAATTGTGGCACGTGATGTGTAGCAACGTTCACAGTAAAAGTATCGAGCCTGCTTTACAATGCAGTAACATTTCGAATGTCACTCGGAGATCCTATCGCGAAGCATTTAGCATTGCCATCGGGCACTGTACGCCCCGACGATAAGATCGCTTATTTGATTTACGCTTCGAGTACGCTGCCAACCCCTTTCTGAACGACCCGCCAAATATTTGCTGTCTTCGGGATGGAATTATATTGAATCATGGGGCAACTGATCCATTTATCCGTCTGGATTGTCTGTCTGTCGGCGTTGATGTTCGTTTATGGTTGCACAGGGACACTTAGGGGTTCGATCGGAAGATGGCCTTTTGGCTCCCACTGTGCAAACTGACTGCGCCCGCTCCGAACGCATTACCGATGATCAAAAGTATCCAAAACGCACTCCCTTGTGGCTAGCCCTTCGCAATCATTATTAGCAACACTAATTCACTTCCCCTTTAACCAGTCCATTGCAAACAATATCGTAGACGTATCGCGTACATCTTGTAATTACATTGAAACAAACTTGAAAATGTCTGGGAACTAAACAGGTCTCTTACGATGTAAAAATTGTTTACATAAGTACCAATACGACAAATAATTCTGTTCTGCACACTTTCACATGGAAAAGTGACAATAGATTTCTCGGATAGAGATCGCAACTGAACCACTCAGATCTACATTTTTGTGACCTCGACAATTCGGAGCAAGTCTCGCAGCCTATGAGGGGCATGGAGTAATTAATTGTCCTCTTCGGCAAGGTGTAGGATGAAGAGCAATCTTCGCTGAATTGTCAGGGAGCAGCACACAAGAAGCGCCTCACCCCTCAGGCGGCGAGAAACGCGTGGAAGTTTTGTGTCCGTGGTGACAGTCGGTTGTTCCACATCCAACTTTATTGCCAGTTGGTTGCAACGCGGCAGATCGATCGTAAACTTGCCTGCGCGTTCGTGTCCGTGTATCCGTGCACGGTTGTTTGGCCGTGTCCGGACATCGCTGGAGGAGAAACACCGACGGTGACGCGATCGCGCGTGCACCCATACGGAGAGAAAGAGAGAGAGAGAGAGAGAGATTCTCGTCTCTCCGAGAGAGATTATACAACCAGCTTCTCTCCATCCCTCTCCTCGGGCTGGTTCCAGTCTCGCAGCGAACGTAACAGAGTTTATATAAAATGATACATGGTCCGTTACTTTGTCATACGATCGTTTAAATTCATCCCGAGGCTGCAGCAGAGCCACGGCCCCAATGGGCCGCGATTAAAGTCAGCCACCGCTGAATTATCGTTAGCCGAGATTACGACGGCTCGCTGTTATGGCTAACTCGCTGAAAATTTACAAAACCTCAGTGATAGAGCGAGTCGTGTACCGTTCCGGAGTTACACTTGTCCCTGTTCTACCGTTACAACGAGACCGGCGATCTTTATCGAGCGATAATGGAACTGACGCTGCTGGATCTACGGCCTGCTGCCTCCTGGAGCTGGAAAAGCTGACACGAGCCTCTTCGCGTTACAGAACTAAACGAGGGTGGCGCGAATTCCTATCCGAGTGGCTTCTGCAATCTTTGGAAGAACTTCCTAAACGATTTCCTGAGTTTGCCTCATTTTTTCCTGGTTTTGACGGACATGTTGTAGCTCGAACGAGTTGATGAGAATTATTCAAAAACGTTAACTTCGTAATTAACTCTTCGAGGACAACTGTCGACGTGCTGACAGCATCAAGACTACGTAACGTCTCGTGACGTAAGTGCTTCTTGGGACGGAGACTGTTACTCAGGCATTCATTGAGATTCCGCCGTGGAAAAATTGTTACTAATTGTACACTGTATGGACTTGCAAATAAGGTACTTGTTTAGAAAGAGAGCTCGTCAATATTCTCAGAAGAAATTCTTCAATATTATGTTTCTACCTGAGCAGAATATTTTTGTTGTCTATATATGTTCGCAATCTATTAAAATGGCGACTCGACGACATTCGCCGAGGATCAAAAGCCGGCGTCCTGTATCTAACCGGGAGACAGGATACATTAGAAGGTGTCCGCGCGCCTAAAGGTTCATTAAACGGTCGGCCGATAAATCACAATTCCCATGAGCGATTTTTCCGGGACGGTATCTGTAAGCGCGGCGTGACCTTTTCGGTCTCCACGCGTTATCCGTAAAAGCGTTCGCCTAGCAGCCTTCTACCAGGGTAGAGTGTCGAAAGAGGAAACGACAAAGAGAGAAAGAGTGCGCAAGAGAGAGAGAGAGAGAGAGAGAGGGGGTGCGGCCGAGTCATTAAATCTTTGCGCTCGCTCGACAGGACTAATCTGCCTCCATTAAGGCTAATGGGAAAATCGCGAGAGAGGAGGCGAACCGCTGTCATCTGCATGTCGAACGCCACGCCGTGTCCCCGCTAACGAAAAACGCGTGTCCCTGACTTTTCACTCGGTCGACGTCGCCGACGCAACCCTTGCCGCGCAACCGGCGCAAAAACCAACCCCCCACCGACGAAAACCAGGTCATTAAATGGCCGTACATCATCGCCGCGACGTGGCACATCCTGGCCCGACTCATTAGCCCTGGATATTCGTCCTGCAGGGACCGCTTCAAGTTTGACGGCCGAACGAGTCCTCCGGGAACCAAATCTCTTCGCTATAGCACCACTCTAGATCAATAGCATCCCCAGATTCATCTTCTTGCGGTGATTTGTGAATTTTAAATTATTTTATAAAAATTTAATAAGAATCTCATTCGAAATTAGAAGAAACATTCTGAAATTCCTGGGTCTGATAGTCAAAATGGCATCGACTGCAAAGGTTAACATCATCGGACAGTCTGGAGCGAGCATCCGAAGAAAAAGATGTCGGCCGTTCTCGGGGTAGCCTATCGGGGCCCCGATGTAGCTCATTATCCAAACGAGCGAGCACGGGGCACGGCGTTCGGCTCGGTCGAGCCTGAAATGCGTTCGCTGCTGAAACAATCGGACGCCACGGTTCGGGTCCGAGAGGGTACCTGTGGATCGAATGTACCTGGGAACGGAGGACTCCCGCGCCTCTTCTGGTCGTGGTGAAAGAGGAGGACGGGTAGAGACGGATGGACAGATGAAAGGGGCCGCGGACGGCTGGCGTGGCTTCGCGGTTGATTAAACCGAAACGCGACCACGAGGGCAGCAACTCGGCTGAACGGCTTTCGGCGATGCCATGTGCGTGCACACACGTTCGGGAAAAGATGGCGCCGTCACCGAAATGGCTGCACCTTCGCGTTGATAAAACCGCGCGCGAGAACCCCCCCGAGCCACACGGTCACCCTACCTGGAAAGGTGCGCGCCGCCGGCTGAGCCCCGTGGAAAAGAGAACGACAGTTCTCACAGGGCAGACAGGGAGCGAGACTGGCAGAGCGGCAGAGGGACGAAAGGAGTCGGATATCACCCCTAGTTACGAGTGGTAACGAGGGGCGGAGTCGCGCGAGCCGCACACCTGCCTCGTTTCGAACTGGCCATGGTCACTCAACCCCCCCGGTTTTATCCCCCTTAAAGGCTACGCCTTGACAGACGCGTTTTACGTAAACGCGAGGGGCTGAGCCGCGATGGAAATGGCCGATTCGGTGGACTTTGATGGTCGATGGCTTTTGCTTGTTTCGATCTCCGAGCTGTCTCTGTATTCGGGGGTGGGAACACTTAATTACTGTTCTCGATCCCGATGACAGCCGGAATGGCGATACCATAGACCCTGATCAGCAGTTCCACCCCACTGAGATGCATTCGTGTTGTATTCCTAACTGAAGAAATTAGATGATACCCAGAAACTCATCAGGATAAGTAAAAACGCAAGTTCATTTGTTAGACCTTTTAGAGTCCTCTTTATATATTGCGGTTGTGGCTGCTTGTTTGGGGGTGGAAACAGTATCTTTAACAAGGACAAAGATCACCAACCACCATCGACGTCGCCATTCGAATTATCCTCGAGACGCGAACTGTCCAAGTCCTAAAGCATTCGCTGCTTCCTAAAAGGGTCACTCGCGTGCAGCACACACGTACCAGTTCCAGAAAAATCCCAGCATCCCCCGGCCCCGGTCTCGCAACATCCTGAACGACGAGATATTGTTGCTCGAAATCCCCTCGGAGTCGCTTCGGAAGCGCACCTTTGTCGAGGCTGCGTGACGGGTAGCCGCCATTATTGAGCTTTATTTCCACCCTCTTTCGTTCCGGGTAGCATGTCGTGTGTGTACGTCTGCGTATCTCTGTGTGTGTGTGTGTGGACGCACAGGACTGACGTTCCGGGATCGAGGGGGTGGCCCGCGGAGATGGGAAATTAATAAAACTGTCACTTATCTACCCTTCCCGGGGGCAGGCCTAGGCGGGCTAGCTCTCCAGTTATCTCCATCTCGTTTCCACCCTTGCGGTATCTTTCGGTGCCGGTTGTTCGGTTGCGGGAGCCTCCATCTGTCTTTGTTTCCGCGGGGGGTGGTCGCGGGACTCGCAGCAGCTGAAACGAGGCGCTAAACATTTCAATTTGGCATCAACGCCGGGGACGCAGAGGCAGAGAGAGAGAGAGATGGAAAAGCGCTCACACGCGCTTCTTCGGCTCCACCCCCGCCCCCAGGTGTGTTTCTCTCTTTCCCTGTGGAAACGGCGCGTATCCGGCACGCGGAGGGTCGAAACCTGAGCCCCGTGGTGCACGTTCTCTCGCAAAGAGAGCGAAAGAGCCCGGGTGAAACGGGGAGAGAGGGAGAGAAAGCGAGAAAGAAAGCCCAGAGAGGCGGCAGAAGAGAACGATATAGAAGAGAGAGAAAAAGAGGGAGAGGATGGCTTAACCCCCCGGTCTGTTTGCGAGGAGCAAATGGCGTTCTGCAGTTATTTTAAAATTCAGCCGGTGGCAGGGGGCGCGGATCGGATTAAAAAATCAGAGTGGAAGCTTGTTTCTCATGATAACAGCCAGCCGCCCCCGAGAGCGGGAACTGCTGCTTTCTACCGATTCCGTCTCTCCTCCCCCGCGACCCTCGGCCCTCCTGTCGAGAGAGACTCTATCTCTCCGCCTCTTCCGCGTCCACCTGTACCCTCCCTTGCACCCTCTCCTGCTACCCTCCAGCAAACCGGCTTTCTCTCTACCACCCCCCGCGCCTTCCGGGATAGAGTTTTTCGTTTCTCCAACCGATCTATCGCTCGCTCAGCCTCCACCGTATCGCCGCACCACCGGCGTTCTCGACAGCTTTAAATACGCCCCGGTCAAGCCGACGGAATATAGACCTGTCGACTATTCTATGTATGCAGAGTATTATATGTATATATATATACGTATATGTATATGCACTTATGTACGAGAGCTGCGAGCCAGCAGATTTCGCTGCTCGAGCGCGACACACGAGCAGAGCTGATCCCATCGGCCCCTTGTTTCCATAGCGATTGGTAATCGACCACCTCGGTCGTTACTGAGGAAAATAGATCCGAATGATCTTTCGCGGACAGCTGCTGATTGGTTAATCGTAGACGTCGGGGAATTTGGAAGAGCTTGCTGACATTATTTCATTCCACCTGTTTATTCGATTAATCCGCGGCCGGATGCGGTAGATTCGATTCGGAAGAAATTATTTTAAAAAGAACTTTCGTCTAATTCCCTTTCTTAAAATTACTTACGTCATGCTTAAACCTGTCCTTCTGTCAAAATGCAGTCCGAACATTCAGAAATGTATTCCTGAAATTATATTGATCTCGAACGAAGTTGATTTTGGACGCGGTTGTCCCTCGTGAGAGGTCTGCGAGGAGAAAGGGTTGAGCGAGGTAGAAGGTTTAGGGGGTGGTGGAATCGGGGGTGGTAGAAATGTGAAAAGGGGACCGCAACGAGGAGAACGGAGTCGAGTGGAGGTGGGACAAGAGAAAAAAAACGAGTGGCCGGGGGAGTAAGCATCTCGGGAGTCCTCGGGAGTCGGCCGCCGGTGGAAAATTTAATTTCGATCCCGTCGATTCAGCAGTTATACCGAAGTTTAATCTTTGATAAGGGTTAGTCTTTTAGTAATGGGATCCCGGGGGGTCGGTCGCTCTGGTCCGACTTCGTGAGCCTGGTAGGGGGGCTCTTTGGAGAGAGGTGGAGAAAAGGGGGTACGGTCTCTCTCTCTCTCTCTCTCTCTCTCTCTCTCTCTCTCTCTCTTTCCTTTTCCCTCTTGCCTTCCTCGACTCGTTTCCACCGTGCTCCTCCTCCGGTCAGGATGGAAGGAAGGAGCTTAAACCGTTAGATAGAGATCTGCTCTCGGGATGAAAGTAGTAGCTACCCGCTTATATCGTTCCTCTAACCGAGCAAGACTCGGACTTTTATACCGGGCCCGGGCGGGGGAAGGCGTAACGAGCCTCACGATTGGATAAGTTTCTCGACACGAGCTTCCACCAAGGAGACTTTGCCATCTTCCTCGTTTTCTTCGTCTCCCCTTGTTCCCCTGTGTCTCCTCCCCACCTAGTAGTATGTGTCTCTCTCGTCCAGTTTGCTCGTATAACGTATCGCGACTTGTGTACGTCCCCGACCGCCTTATATCCGGGTCACGTGCATCCTACGACGACGAGAACGGCCAACGTCGAAGGACTTAATAAAAGGATGGACTCTAACTCCTCCACCTCTTTCTCTCCTCTCCCTCCTGCCTCCTCCTTTCTCTCTGTCTTCTCTCTGCCTCCTCTTACTTCGACCGAAGCGTTTCCATTAAAGACTTTGTTCAGTTCGCCGCCTCGATTCGCTTCGCGATATTGAGGACGTCTATTCGTACCACCCCGGAGGTTAATGCTTTCAATTTGGGGCTGGACTGTCTCCCGACCAATGCTCCACTCCTTTATTTATACGACTAAGAAGATAGGGCTGAATGCCCGGCCACCTGACATCAGGAAATTTAACGCTTCCAGCGCCGCGTCGGGTAACACTTCTTTATGCAAATGTTCCAGGGAAATAGTTATTTCGATGTTGTAAAGATTCTTTACGGCGACGAGAAGGGAATGGTGTTCGAAGCGTATTCTTCGATTTTATGAATTTTCTGCTTCTTTATGGATTAGTTTCAACTCTTTTGACTTATTGGATAGCGTTTTTTTTTTACAATTTGTTTAGAAAATTTTTATTTTCCGATGGAAATTGTGTTGCTTAAAGAATGTCTCCGTTTGCTTGTTCCAGCTATGGTATGGATCTCAACGGCGCGAGACGAAAAAACGCGACACGAGAGACCACGAGTACACTGAAGGCTTGGCTGAACGATCACAAGAAGAACCCGTACCCGACCAAGGGCGAGAAGATCATGTTGGCCATCATCACCAAGATGACTCTGACACAAGTGTCGACGTGGTTCGCGAACGCCAGGAGACGTCTGAAGAAGGAGAACAAGATGACGTGGGAGCCCAGGAATAGGGTTGAGGATGAGGACAACAACAACGAGGACGACGACAGTGGAAGAAAAAGCGTGGACGAGAAGGATCGACTAGGTGAGTCTCGGAAAGCGTTTCTAGAAAACAACTCGTAAGAGTATGTACAGTGAAATCATTTCACACGTGAAATAGGGAGCTCTAGTAGACACACTATTCTCAGCACTCTCCGATAAAAACCGATTGCGTGAGAAACCCCTTCGCTCTCTAAAAACAAGCTCCCCCTGTTTCAGACTCCAAAGACTCAGGTACCGGTTCGAGCGAGGACGGCGAGCGACCAGCGCACCGGATGGAGCTGCTGGGTACAAGCGGCGGTTCCGGAGGTGTGCAGGGTAGGACCGAGAGCGAATGGAGCGAGTCGCGAGCGGACAGTGGTCCGGATAGTCCCGAGTGTCTGTACGACCAGAGGGAGCCGAGGCATCCGTTGCAGCTTCAGCACCCGGCGTATCTCTCCTCCTCTCACGGGAGGCTGTTGCGTCACCCGTCGCCGGAGAGCACGTCCCCTAGTAGTCATCATCTTCCGCCTAGCACGAGCGCACCGTCAACCGGAAGCGGCGTGACCACGAAGCCTCGGATCTGGTCGTTGGCGGACATGGCGAGCAAGGACGGCGAGCAGCAGAGACCGACGCCGACGACGATGACGGGTCTGTCGTCGCCTTACAGCAGCGGCAGTGGGGGTGGTGGTGGTGTAGCTGGTGGAGGAGGTGGCGGAGGTGGCGGAGGAAAACTGGTGAGTCCTTTGGCGAGTCGTCTACCGCCGCATCATCCTCTGCACCCGGCGATGCACTCGGGAACGCAGTTCGTGCGGCCGCATCCGGATTTCTACCGCAACCTGTACGGAGCCTCCCATCTGGGCTCCGGGGACATGTCCTTGCTGGAGACCTACTCGAGGACCCTGGGCGGTCTGAGCGGCGTCATGCCACCCTCCACCGCGCCCAGTGTACTAACTTGCGCCGGAACCGGAACCGTGAAACCGTTCACCATCGACGGGGGCGGCGGAGGACTCTCACCGCTATCCTCTTCGTCGACGGCGTCCTCCGGTGGGTCCGACCAGGCCCCCCTTCCGAGCGGAAGCCTGCCTCCGACGCAGGAGCTCAAGTCCCCCGGCCGAGTGTGATCGGGCCCCGAAAGCTCGGCCTAAGTTTGTTCGAGAGGACCCGACTCGAACCGCCCCGCGCCGATGGACAATCGTCAGGCGCGGCGCTGTGTGGTGTGGATGACAATAATAAGAGACTACGATCTTGTAATTAGTGTACAGTAACCGACCGGAGAACGACAGAACAAGATGTACTGCACCCTTCTCTCCTCGATCATCCCCTATTCCTAGTCTCTTCGGATGAACCCCTACTCCCTCCCAATTTCCTCCCCCATTTCCTCGAAAGAATTAAAATTCGTAGCCCCCTCCCCTATCACCCAAGCTCTTCCTCTCCCGTTTATCTCCGTAGCAGCAGCAGCTATCGCGGTTTAAGAGGAAAAAAAAATGGAAAAGCTATCCTAGGCGTCGACTCGACAGTAATACTATACATAAAGTACTATATATATAAATACACACGATAATAATAATAATTATTTATGCGTTTGTAAATAGTAGAGAGGGCCCACTAGAGAGCGTCCGGCCAGTGTATGTATTGTATGTAGAGTAGGTACGATATTATTATTATAATATTTGAGATCATAATTCATACTAACGACGACGATGATTATTATTATTATTATTATTATTATATGATTATGATTATTATTATTGTTATTGCAATGTTTATATAATATTATCGATTCACGTCGACTCGGTCGATCATGACGAGGTATGGATCGTTGATCGCTGAGACGGGTTACGGGCGGGGCGCGTCGATCGACGGGGGTGGCTCCTACGTTCGTAAGTATTATTTATTTATTGCTCGACCGGTTTCTCGTGATATTATCCGTGGTCTGGTTGGTGTTCAAAGGATTCCCCCTCCTTTCGTTTCTCTGCGGCCCCGTTTCGTCTTTTCCATCGGGCCCCGTCGCGAACGCGCTCGTCTCCGCCCGTAACCCGCCAGAACCCGGAATTCCCGTTGCCCCCCCGTTGTCGCGGGCCCTCGGGTCCGCTTATAGAACTTTACACGACACAAACGAACACACATACACAGAGACGTACTATGTAATAAAGAAGAAGGGCCGAGGGCACCGGCGACGCTCGCAGGGCGCGCAACGACCGTCAACATATCATGTCATGTCGAGAGTGAACGATCGCCATCACCTTTTAGTCATTCGTGTCCAAAATTTCACGCGAGCTCGCCGATATGCCACATTGGCAGATGGCTTGCAGACTGTGTCCTTTCGCAATAAACGAATCATTATAAAAAAAAAACATAAGAACGTTGGAGGTTTTGTTATTTTTTAAGCGTGTCCCTTCTCTATCGCAGCGAGCGGATTTGATCGATCACCCTTCGATATCCGGTGAGAAAAAGGAGGACGATCTTGAAGATGGTGTGCGGAGCTGCTTTGTTCCATTGTTCGAGCACGGGGAACAGGTAAGGGCGACGTGTATGGGATTGCTGACAGCCGTTTGATGCGGCGCGTTATGTGTCTGTCGATTTTAATTGATACTTCGAAGGCGGAGCTCAAGGGGACGGGAACCTTTGGGGATTTAGGATTTGGGACTTGTCGGTGCAGTTATCTTCTGATTAGGCGCAGTGTGGAGTTTCTATGGGCCTGTGCGCTGTCTTTGTGGAGACGTAAGTTTTAAGTTTATGTCGGAGTAGATTGTGGGTCTGCAAATACATATTTAGATATCGATTTTCATTTATGTATTCTCGGCCTTACTATTTTAAGATCAATATTATCGATCTTACTGGGTTTAATATACATTATTCATTATCTAAATTGGCTGCTATCCAGTAGAATTAGAATTTGGATCAAAATTGACTCAACTTGAACTCGGTTTTGATTAAACTCGATATTATTCGCGGCAGACCATTTTCTACTATCATTCTGTGCCAGTATCTATAAAAAGCAGCGTTGCCCTGAAAAGTCAAATCCACGAAAGAGCATGTTCCACATCGATGACTCTCGCAGTAAGCAAAGCAGCAGCGGTTTCCCCGAAAAGCGTAGGATCGAGCAGATTGCCAGTTGCTCGATTAACGAGCGGGCCTCATGCCCGGGTCCGGTGGCTGTCCGCGAGTCATTATGCCGTTGTCGGCCTAATCGCGGCGCATGCATCCGATCGTAGAAGAGACAATACGGTCCAGTAGGAGGCTGGCGAGGGGGGAGAGAAACTGGCGAGTCGAGCCGGCGGCGACGACGGGAGCAGCAACGGATGAATATGAAACGTCCTCGTTCTCGGAACCGGCCGCAAGATGTACTTATAAAAATGCAAAGCGACCGACTTCTGGGTGGTTGCGGGACAAGCTTGGTTATTAGTAAACATTTAAATCGACAATCGCTATAGGTATACGGGAGACAGCGGGGGGAACGCCGGGTGAGCGTTCCCTTCTTTGCTGCCCGGTTCCCGCAAGGTCCCTGGGACCCCTTCTGTCACTGTCCCACGAGCTCGCAGAGTCGGTCTGTCCCTCGCTCGGTCCCACTCGGTGACCAAGGTAGAAGAGGAACGGAGGCGAAACGACACACAGGCCAGGATCGGCCCTGGTGGAGGAAACAAGAAATCAAGCCGCGGGACCACCCGCCACGGCCTTGGGGGCACCGAGCCGCGGATCCCAAGGAGGTCCATCCCGTCTTCATGAATCAACTCGTTCCTGAATCGGCATAAACCTTCAAAGGGTTGTGGGGGTCCAGCCGGGGGAGCAGGGGGGTCCTCGACCCTCTCTTGATAGATTCCGCAGAGTTATGCGGACACCGGTGTGTGCCCTCCACTGTCTTCGTTCTATACCCCCCTCGCCCTCGTTCTTGCAACCGTGACTGCCTTCCGTGCCCTCGCCATATCGATGCTCCAAAAACGGGACTCCTCTGTCCGCGGGAAGCCGGACCCTGATATTTCAATTTTGCTGTTCCAATCGAGGGATCACCTCACCGACCGCAATTCTGAATGCTTAGAACGCTGTTCCCTAATTTTTCGAGCGTGTCCTACCTCAACGTATAGGAGATCTTGATGCCCCTCTTTAGGATAATAGTATATAATGTTCTGGAAATACTTTTTTTCAAAGAAACTAAATGGATCCTGATTAATGCACTGCAGATACTTTTGCTAATTTATGTCCACCGAAATATTGAATGCAACAGTTTAAGTAGAATGATGTATTGAATGATATGAATGTTTCACGAGAAGTTGCAGCAGAGTGAAAATAAGCAACGTTGCTGCTAGATCGTTCGATCTGATAGCTAGCTTATATTTACTACAACTTTAGAATGGCGTCGAGTGGTCAGTAACTGTAGTGGAGGAGTGAATAATGGTATTAGCGATCCCGTTGTGGGATCATGTCGATTCAACGGCGCACGAAAGTTGCTATCCTGGCTCACAATTGAATCGTCTATTTACGGACGTTGAATACCCTTTCAACACGGTACAATTCTACTTTTTGTCTCCTCGGTCGAACGTGTAGGTACATACAAGCTCCTTCTTGGAACCTGGACTTTCTAAAACGTCGGTTCATAGTAATGTTTGTGGGTCAGAGATCTCTCGCTATTCCTTTTTTGTTGGTTCACTTCGCCGCGGTTCCATTAATCCTTGCACTCTTCCTGCGTACAAATGTATCCCCATAAATGCGTCGAGCGAAACTAGTGAAACTGTGCCATCTAATTTTTCGCAGACAAGATCCTCTAACAAAGTGTCACACCAACATCTAAAAATTACCTTCAGTAAAAGAATATTTACACGATCTTATTTTAATTCACCATCATTCATATGTAGGGGTGGAAAGTATCTTCATCTTACAAAATAAGTAAATCGATGGAAGGAGCTTTTTCCTTGAAAGCAATCTTGAAAGACTAGCACACGATGACGTCAACTGTAAACGATCTCCAATCAAGGCCTCGGCTATACTTGACCTTGATACAGATTAGGGGATGCTTTTAGTCCATTAGAAAAGTACATTTCAACGTCGTATATCGCGCTAATGGGATGCACGCGTTGCATAACTAGATTACAGAAAGTCTATCTCTTAATCTAACATATACAGTCCCGGTAACGATCCGTCCCTCTTTCGGCACAATAGCGTGTTCTAAACGATGCAGCTATTGCTTCGTCGATGGACGTTTCCTTACAGTATTCCCATTCCGAAAGCTGCATTACAATCGAATCCTGGATAAGCCGCAGCAGGTGAGAGGCAATCGGCTGGCCGGTCGCGTCCGCGGAATTAATAATTAATTTGTCGTTGCGCATTAACGGTGGCGGAGAAGGGGGTGCCGTCTAATTTTAGAATTACAAAAATGTATTACGACGCGGCGTTAATGCGGCGAACGGCATTTAAATTGCCCGGTAAACCCGTTTTATGCCGCCATAAAGATACCGATGTGCAAAAATGCAGGTGTATATACGGGAGGACTGCAGCGTATCCCACACGAGCGGCCAATACCTACCCGCCAACAGATAAACCGACCCATTACCAATATAGTAGCCCAGTTGTAAAATGATCGTGTCGCGGGGTACTAACTGAGACAACACTATCTGCCGCCCAACGGGGACGCAGTTTTTAGTGGCAGTCGACGAGAAGAGCAGGGGAGGGACGGACGATAATCGAGCACTTATCTTGCGAGTACACGCGGATACTGTGGGAAACACCCTTACACCGTGCTGCGAATCGATGGAATAACGATTAATGGGGAGGAACCGTAACTCGCGCTATGGGAGTCGTGCTCTACGTCAGTTCTGGGAACCAACGATCCGCGATTAGTCACCGGAGATTTCAACGAAACTGTCCCGTTCACTGAATGAACACCTCCTTGTGAATGAACGTCGTTCGTAGACGAAAACGTAACATTTGTAATGCCCCTTCACGTTGGAATTTACACAGTAAATTATACTGCAAGTACAGAGGTGTTTCTCTAAGGAGGTCGTTTTCTGTTTATTATTTTTTCTGTTTTCTTATGTACAGAGAATTTTTTTCACTGTTTCTTTTTCATTCTTAATCTTAACGCGGCAAGTAATTTAGTGAACGAATCGATTTGTTTCTTAGCAAAACGACTTTAGCTCAATGTCGTGGATCTGAGTGTCCGGATGGCGTCAGGACGATGACGCTAGGCACCCGCGGAGCGTTTAAGGACCCGCGGCCGGTCCAGACGATAAAAATTAACAACCGGCTGTCGAATAACAGTGTAGTTTCGAGGTTGGATCGGTGCCGTGGGTCGCGAGGTCCTCGAACCCGTGTTCCGCGGAATCCTCGTAAGTCTTATCCGGAGAAGGACACTGCAAATGGGCGCAGGTTGGCGAACGGTCAGCCGGCGTGGACCCCGGTGGTCACCGTGGCCGAGGAACGGCGATAAACTATACTAAACCGAGGCTCCGTGGCGATGCTTTATTGGCTTTTATCGAGTTTTAACGCAAGCACACCGGATTCCTTTATGGAAACGCCGTTAATTTTACGACGCGGGCATATTTAGCCCGCGGGCTTCTCGTAAAATCATACTTCGGTCGCGATAAAGTTAAAACATCGGCAGGCTTGAAGCAAAGTTCGCCTCGTAAATATGAAGAACGGGGGATGGGGGGTGGGTCGGCGGCGATGCTGCCGATGATGGTGTTGGATGGTAACGCGCTCCGCCAGTGTGCACATAGTCGGCCAACTGAATTGTGTTGGAGCGTGAACGCCCGCGGAGAGAGAGAGGGTGGAATAACGCCGTGTGTATACCGAGAACCGTGGCGGGGGTGGCTGACGAAGCTTTCACGTCGTTGTAATTAACTTATGGTAATTAACGGGCTCACGGCAACGGGAAAAGATTTTTATTAGGCTTCCGAGACTTTTCAACTTTTTTTATTGGATAGCTTAATCGAGGAACGGGGTGGCTCGCGACGTGCCTCGCCTATCGGGAACACTTGGGGGTGGAACAACACGCAGCTGGATGGTGGCTTCTGCTGGGGATTCGATGCCAGCCACCACTTACAGCTCGGGAAACAGTATTACGCACTGCCTGACTCCCACCTCTCGTTCGGGTTATTGCGACAGGTGATGCAGCCGTGCCAGGAAATTCTGCGTCTTGCTGGCCAGGAGGGCTTCTTCACTTTGGTAACACAATGTCTATCGGTATTCATAGGTTTTTTAACCCTTCACTGCATGATTTCGTTAATTGGGATGAAAAAATAGAAAGAGGGTCAGTTTTTGTGTTTTATTTAACTCTCAACCGTCCCTCGTGTCAATTTGGTACAGTTTTCCCGAAATAAGTTATACCGTTTGGTAATTTGTAAGTAAATTTGTCCAAAACTTGGTGACTTTTTAAATGTGAAACATATAACCGTAAAAACCTAACATGTGAATGTTAACTCATCAATGTGAATGAAAAAAATTTTATTTTATCGTTTTTTTATCATCACTGTGTTAATTTGACACCGAGGGACAGATTCAGTTCGCGAAATGAGGGACGGACGAGGGTTAAGGGAAAAATGTTAAAAGAAATTAAAATAACATTTTCAGAAGAATATACATAATTTATAATAGCAAGAACACACATTCTTAGTTTACTATTATATCAGATTTGCAGCGAAGGGTTAACAATTCGACTGTATCAAAACAAAGCTTGGAAATTTTCTTTTGCAATCTCAAAGAAAATTATTAAACGATGTTACGACTTTTATAAATTATGGAGCGATTAATATATCTACTGGTAAATAGCGTCGAAGCTACAGTGAACTCTTGACTTCGTTTCCGGCGTTGTCGATGGTCGAGACGAGTTTCGAGAGATCGAACTTGACGGGGATCGATCGTGCGGCGAACATCCTTGTGTCAGAAGATCATAGTTGCGTTTAACAGCGCAATAAACGGGTAAGTTCGTCGCGGAGCGAGTTCCGAGAGGGCTCGAGCGCTCACGAACAGTCCGGGGAAGCGGAACGGAAGGGACCGTACACGCGACTTTTTCAAGTAATCGCGCAGGAAGTCGAAGAGTTACTGCCTGCCGTTGGTATTCGGCCATACGATGGTTTATTCAGGAACAATAGATAGTCCGCAGTATCCGGGACCTACGTCGAAGAGGAGCGGCCGCATCAAACATTCGATACCGAGGCCACAAATCGGAAAGCCAGACGTCGACAATATATTATGATCGTCACGGACGTCCCCGGTGTTCTTTACCGATTCAGCTGCTGTTACCCGAGCATCGGGAGAGAGACCTGGAGAATCAAAAACGAAAAAAAGGAAAACCGATCTCGTTCTCGTTCGGAAAGAATTTCCCTGCGGCCTCTTTATCTTCTGACGCATCGAACGCGCTCGAAACTACCTCGCTCGAGATCTGTTTCTTGTACTCTTATCGTTGACCATTTCAGGTAGAAATGGAATTAGAATGATAATTAAAACATCGATCGACCCGCTAATTAACCTGCCGATGACGGCCGAGAGTCCGGAATGGCGCGTGGAATTTTTTTTTAACTGATATCTTGCTGAATTTATGATTTCAGATTACGTATCTTTATGCTAATTTTTGCTCCTCGATGGTTTCAGGAAAACCGATGCTGAAGTCTTGTTAAATCTCTTCGTTTTTGTAAATGATTCGGAATTAGTGTGATTTAATGGAAGACAGCGGGGTTATAATTAAGGTGTACAAGAATTTCTTTCGGAGATGGCTGAATAATTGAAAGACCAAAAGGAAAGTATTTGAAGAGGTAGACAAACTAACTAAGCAAGCATATGATAATATTCAGGCAAATAAATCAACCAATAATCTTCGAAACGCCATACAACAATCACAGCGAGGAACAAGCTCCGTTGGAGAAGTAGTTCGTAAAACCGAGAGAATTCTACCACCGCGTCCAGCAAAGGGAACGTGGTAAAAGTGTAGCAGCGTGGAAGATAAATAATTTGTCCGAGTCGGAATTAAATTGCTGCGAGAGCAGGGCACAGTGAAAAATAGTGAAACAAGAGGACACCTCGTTTCGATGGAGGCGTCGAACCGGAGGACGCCGAGGTTTCGTGAATCGTTAGACGCTCTTTGTAAAACACGTTCCCGGTCCTTTTCCCGGGCACGTATCTTCGCGCAACCGCGTCCCGTGTGTCGAAAGGTAGCGTACCCGTGTAGGAGGTGAATAATGAATGGCAACGTCGAAACAACTTGCTGGACCAGCGTCGAGGACCAGAAGAGTACGAGGGCGGGCTCGCGCTGGTTCCAGGCCTCGCGAAAGCGGAGAGAAGAGGACGAGAAACGTGGACGAAGAGGAAAAAGAGCGGGGTCAGAGGGAGGACGCGGTTACAGCGCGAGTTCCGGGTGAAACGACATGAAAAATTAACGGGCTCGCGTTTTGACGTTGCGTCAAACTTTCGTTGTACGGGTGATAGATCGTCGCGCGACCGTGTAGATTACTCTCGCGGCCTGGACCAGCCTGCTGGAGAACGAGTGAGAGAGAGAGAGAGAAAGGGAGTGAAGAGAGGGAGAGAACAGAGAGGGAAAAAGAGAGGACGAAAGACGGTTTTGAATTTCTCTCTTAACGACCATCGGACAAATCCGAATTTTACGAGCGACACTCTCCTCGCACGCTGTGTCCGCTACGCTACCTGTCCACGCCGTGCTCCACGAATCTGCTCTGTATCCGGCTAAGTATTTATGGGGAGATTTATTGCCGCGATGGGACAAAAGTCCTGCCATTCCGACGGATACGAGCTGTACGCCGTTTATGCAAGTTTGTAAATGCCCGCGCCGGTTAGAGTCGCGATTCCCGGCCAGGTAATTGGGCTTGTGTGGGGATCGTGTGAGACGATCGCGATCGAGATCGTTCGCGAAAAATTTTGTAGCTCCAATCCGTGGACCGTTGATTTATTCATATCTTTAGATTTATTGTGTGACGATGAAGAATTATTATTTAACGTTTCACGTTACACGTAGTTCAGCTGGTTAAACGAAGTTCCCTATACTGGTTCGCCTGGAAAAAAGTTCTGGAGCAAAATACAATCGCGTACAACTACATTCTTCACGTTGGATAAATCGTGACACTGATGGAAAGCGTGTTCAATTAAAAAGCGCGACATAAACGACAACGCGGAATTAACTGCTAGCTTAACAGAATTAATCAAGATCATGCCACTGACACTGCTGATAAAAAATTCCGCCAATTTCAGTTCAGATTCAACTTTTTCAATGGACTGTGCAATAAAAGATCACGGCGATCCTATTCGAGGTGGACGAGTACTAAACCACAAATACGAAAACGTGGTAAAAATGAATTCGATTCAATCTAATCGCATTGATTTCTCAGCATCGAACCGTTATTGAGCCTAACCACGAACACGGATCACGTGTAAGGACACACTCCGAGCCTGAAAAAAAAAACGAAACAAAACCGCTTTTAATCCTCGTTTCAGCGGACAGATTCCCGGGCTCATCCCTCGATCACCACGCCGCAAATAATTTCAGCGGACGTTAATCGTCGGAGCTGTTGCGCGGGAAGACGGGCGCACACAGGCAATCGTGAATCTCGAGTTGGCCAGTCCGAAAGTGCTCAAAGGCCGGCAACAAAATTGCGACGAGCCAGCTCTGAAAGCGGTCTGTTAAAGAGGCGAAGAGCAGCGTCGAAAGGCGCGAGATTCGCCGAGCAATAAACCGATTGCGGGCCCAACTAATCCTTCGTAACCGTCTCGGCCGCGTATCCGGGATTTCGGGTTGCGTCGTGAACGAGCAGCGCCGCAGAAAGAGAAGGAGATCAAGTCGGACAGAGAAAGCGAGCGAGAAGAAGAAAGACGGAGCAGCGATATTTCATTCGGCGTACGATCCCGCGAATTCGTCCGCTCAAAGGCATCAAAGGAGAGGTTCGCGAGTTGCCGGATGTCCGGCTGTTCCTCCGCGACATCCAGTCTTCTTCGTTGCCCCGGCTGGGAGGAGGAAGAGCAGAGACAGAGGGGAGAGAAATCAGCCGAAGATGGGAGCGAGAGCGAGCGAGTAAGGCTGAGGAAAAAATAGAGGATCACGAAGGGATCAGAGGGAGACGCAGCCGAGGAGGCGGAGGAAGCAAAAGAAGAAGAAAAAGGAGACAGAGGGAGAGGCTCACCGTTCAGCGAGGTACTCGAATTCGTCCGGGGCTTGTCGGCTGGCAAGTACGACATAAGTCACCTACTAAATTAGTGGGCAAGGGGCGGTGCATAATTCACCGCGGGTTAATTGGCGAGCGTTTTCACGCCAGCCGGCAGTCTGTCAAAGCGGCTACAGTTTAGAGGAACGCGCCGCGCCGGTTCCTCCAGTCACCGGGGACAGACGTTTCGCTCTGCCACTGGTATAGAATCAATTTTTAAGCGGTTAACTCGCCTGTCTCTTCCTCTAACGCGCGCGCTCTCTCTCTCTCTTTCTCCGTTGCTCTTTTGCTCACGGTTTCGGATGGAAACACGCCCGGACGTTAAAAGCTGTATTAACGACCGACAGCGATAACGCCGCGGCCAACGAGACAGCATTGTTACGTCACTGTAATTGTTCGCCGGCTGTTCGGATATTAGGTTTAGAGGGGGATCTGTCCACCGCTCGGACGGCTCAATTGCGGTTAGAATGGTGATTCCGGGAAAACCGGGCCGGCTTTATGGGGACTAATCTCCGAGTCTATAGTTATTATTTCCTGGCGACGAGAGCGCGTGAGATTCAACTGGCTATCGTAAAAGAGTTCTGCTTGGTTAGGGGATGTTGAGTGCGTGCAGACTTCGTAGGGATAGAGGGTAGCTTTTGCAGCTGGGGGATAGAGGGTGCAAGAGGGAGACTTTTTGAACTCTTTCCAGTGCTCAACATGTACATTCTTGATATTAAAATGTAAAATCATAAGTCTATTAGATTGCGGATCTCTACACCTGCAGAAAGTCAACCTTGAAATCTACTATGATCGAGCTTCTAAATTCAGCCCTATTCAAACCGTCCATCCCTCGCACGATCGCCAGTATTCGAAGTCTACAGCATCCCAACAGGTTCTTAAGATCACCTTTACAGTTCACTCTTCACCCGGCAAGAACCGGATTAAAACAACATGTAGCAAACGAGCATCGCCCGCATCCCTGCAGAATTCAAAGTCCCAATGGCCCCATAAAAATCATTTCCATCGCATCTGCTACGCAAGGAACGAAATGCCCAACACCGTAGACACTTGCAATCACAGTAACTACGTAAAACGAACGCAACAGTGAACAGGTTCCCAGCTTCATCACCGACCAATTAGCAACTAAAGCCACTACTAATGATTCCCTAGTTTGAAAAAGTCGATTCCCAAATGCCTTCGACGTGCATCTCCCATTACTTTCAAGCAGCAGCATCAGAAGGGATGCTACCTCCAGGGTTTAAAGGTGATCTACACTGAGCAATTGCAACTTTGCTGCGTAAGAAGCTGATGGTAACTAGCTGACGGTAACTAGCTGACGACTGTAAGTGTACTCTCAAGTGTAAAATCAATTCCTAAATTCCTTCAACGAGCATCTCCCATTACGAAGATCAACTTTTCAACATTTCGAGGAAGTCTTAAGCGAGCAGTTGGGACTTCGGCGTGCAAAAAACGGCTGGTAACTAGCTGAACGACTTCTAAGTGCGCTCGCATGGGTTGGCAAAGTGTAAAATCAATTCCTAAACTCCTGAAGATCCACTCTTCAGCTTCTCAAGGTAGTCTTAAGCGGGTAATTGGGACTTCGCCGTGCAAAAAGCTGATGGTGACTAGCTTCACGGTTGCAAGTGCACTCGCACTCGCGGGTTGGCGAAGCGAAGCTGCAATTTCTTCTTGGTAAAAATCGCTCCTATGCCACTGCGTTCGATGGTGGTGGGGGCAAGGTATCGTGACGGAGTCCCATCCGCGTGCTGCGGATCTTTCTCGTGCTTGTTTATAAATACTGCGTCTGGAGCACGCTGCCAGGAGAGGCTCGCGGGATGCTTCGGCAGGGTGGAAGACGGGGGAGTTGGGGTTCTTTTTGCGAATAAAAAGAAGCCGGCCGGTCTCTCTTTCTCTGGCAGCCGACAACCGCGACAGACGACGCCGAACGACCTGGCCGAGGATGCCGTGGCGCGCCGCTTCGTTAGCAACCGCGACGATATGACTTATTTAATCGTCCGGGATGAGGACGCAGGCAAGAGGATGTTCTCCTCGGGTTATGGACACCCTGCGACCACGATTTACGAGAACACCGCTGGGGAATATGATCAAACGCGACGCTAAATGCGCGTCGATGCTGTTGTCGCTCCGCGAGCGACACTAACTTGGACCCACCTGATGGCCGGAGTAACGTGTCCGTTGTTTTCATCGGCTTTTAGATTATTGTCGTCGTTTCGACCGCGAACGACGGATACCGCGATGAACTGGTTTATTGAACTTCACACGAAACTGTATTGTGTACGACGAGTAGTATATACTACTGGTCGAGCATACGCTCGATCGGAAAAGCCACTTGAATTTTTATGTGGATGGTTAACTCTGCTGAATGTTTTTATTTTTATAGATGATTTTATGAAGGCTGTATGCGACGTCGTGGATGATAGTTTTATGTTTATATATATATATTTAAGCATGAACGTACGTTTCTGTAATAAATCGTTTAAGCGGAAGATCAATCCTCGACCAAGAGGAATACGTCGGAGCTGTTATACATATTGAGATCCACCGACTCAATGTTTCCCCCTTTTTGCGTCACAGGCATTAGGTAGAAGGGACACTGCAGCGTGTAAAGCGATGTCTGGCGAAGCGAGGCATTAGAACATTCGTCGGAGACGGTTTTGGATATGAAAGACATCAATCATTATAACGACCCTGTGAGACGGCTCCCTGTTTTGAGGCGACCCTGACAACCGAGGGACTTTTAATCTCTTTCGAACTTTTATAAACTCCTACGACGTACGTACTTCCCCTCTTTCGTTGCTCCAAATGTCAGAAATTTTCTAATATCCTGTACAATATAATGTTCTTACATACGTGCATATATTTCCAGTGTGGGCATTTTATCAGACAAAACATTCATCGACGAAGTTGCAATAAGGATTTCAGTGGAGTCAGAGTAGAACTGGTATAAACGTAAATAAAATAAAATAAAATACAATTATTCTATTAATCACATTTGATGTGTTTCATATTGTTTTTATTAATCAGTTCACCAAGCTACATATAGTTTGAAGAAACATGAACGTGTTGAAGGTGCGAAAGGCATGGTGATATCGTCAGATGATCGTTCCGTGAATTTTCTTCGAACGGAGATTCTCGGGAGAGGTCGATCGAGAGGAAAACGATCGGACACGCGCTGCCACTAATTATATCGGCGACTCGTGTTTGCCTTCCAGGAAGCCGACGCGACGTGGCCGGCACAGTGCGGCGGCATAGCCTCCTTCTCGTCGTGATCGTCTTCGTCGTCGTCTTCGTCCCCGTTTCAGTTCCCCTTTTGATTTATTTGCCGGTCGCGGGCTCCCCCGTCCCAGCGGGCAGCCGCGGATTCGGCCCACCGATGAAAAACTGTATTTAATTAAACGACTCGAACCGAGCGACGACTCCGGACACAAGAACACGAAAACTACGACGTGGAAGATGACTGGTGACTAGTCGGGGGATCGCGGGCAAAAACAGGATAGCCGCGGCCCCGATGGATGACGAATCAATCCTTCGGACGTCTGCGTCTCGTTCGATACAGGTTGTGCCACTGCTTCGATGATCAGGGGACCTCTGTTGTCTTCGTTCTGGCTCTATGGGGGTCGATACTTCGGCGAGAGCACGACGAATTCGAGATTGATCAGGTTATTGAAATTTTCGAGAATTATAATCCAGACAAAATTAATCTTCGTTAAAAATTGCAAGAGAAATATTTTTTCCGTCAATTTTTGAAGGTGGGATGACTCCATAGGGATGGAAACTTGGGTGAGATTACAAAGAATTCAAGATTGGCTGGGTTATTAACATTTCTAACAATTACAATCCAGACAAAATTAATCTCCACTAATAAATTTACATTTTTAGATTTAACGAGGTCTTTGAAAATGTTTCCATAATGTTTCTGACTATACATATTTTTCCGTCAATTGTTAAAGGTGGGATATCTTCATAGGGATGGAAACTTGGGTGAGATTACAAAGAATTCAAGATTGGCTGGGTTATTAACATTTCTAACAATTACAATCTAGACAAAATTAATCTTCACTAACAAATTTACATTTTTAGATTTAATGGGGTCTTTGAAAATGTTTCCAATAATGTTCCTGACTATACATATTTTTTCCGTCAATTGTTAAAGGTGGGATGTCTTCATAGGGATGGAAACTTGAGTGAGATTACAAAGAATTGAAGATTGGCTGGGTTATTAACATTTCTAACAATTACAATCCAGACAAAATTAATCTCCACTAATAAATTTACATTTTTACATTTAATGATGTCTTTGAAAATGTTTCTGACTATTTCTTCTCTGAATTCTAAAAGGACATTAGCAGAAATTACGAAATCGCATTGACTTAGCGTTACGCGTCGCAAGTAAGCTACGAAACGGAGTATTACAGTGTGACTAACTGCAGCACAGTTCGGTATGCAGCTTCGAGAGCAGTTTCCACCGGAGACGCGCACGATTCATGGAACTGTTTTGTTGGCTAGCAACAGACAACGATCGGTAACATGTGGATAACATAGACGAAGAGCAGGCGTGCATCAGTTGTCACGGGACACGCATTCCTCCTAGAGGGATCGAGGAGTTCAGATCAAGTTACAAAACATTATGCCTGGGACATTACCAAGGGACAAAATACCAACCTTAAGCGTCGCTTTTTCCTCGTGTTACAAACCCGAGGCTCCAGAAGAGGAGAGAAAAAAAAACAGATCTTTTCCTGTTTTTAGGCGTTAGTGAAAAAGATCCATGTGTGCTAGCACACTCCACATCCTCGTGACACGACCCACTTCATAAAATTCATCAGCGAGTCCAAAGTATATTTTTAATTTACAGTAACGTGCGTTCGGAAGAATGTAATTTTAGCTAACGACAATTTAGTTATACAAGATGTTGTGGATTTTTCGCGCAACAGATAGTAAATGTTTGTATAGTTACTTTGGTATAAATACAGAATACGTGGCCTCTCCACGGTGACACCATAAACGCAGTAGGGCAGCTATCTGGACGCTGATTAAGAGAATACTGAGTCACCGGGTCTTAATTATACCGACACGTAATCGAGATTCCTTCTTCCGTAGAAAAACACTCTTGCTCGAATAAGGAGATACGTATTCGCCAGCCATCCTAATGAATTAGATCGTACTCCAGTTACTCGAACCGTGACTCCAGTTTTCTGACGCCTTAACAAAGAGTAGTACGTACCTTGTAACCACCTGACAATTAGGTGTCTTGTTCCACCATAACCAGAACTAGAAGATGACATTTTTGTTTAAAATTACAGGGAATCAATGCACCAAATATACCTTTACGCAAATTCTCACAAGTTCTTTTCCAAGAGAAAGACATTGTATCTTGCTGTTTTACGTGGACAAAGATCCTCAGTCCATCCACAAAATTAATTTACCAGCCGGGCAATCGCTTTCCCAAGCACCCACGCGTCCTCGTCAGCACGCACCAGCAATCGAGGGAGCTGCAATTGCCGCGTTCATACTATCAATTAGCGATCCCCACGGCCACCTGTCACAAAAATAAATCGATGGCTTGGCATACGTTTATCAGTCGGCGTTCCCTCGTAGATCTGTTCGCTCAAGGATTCCTGATCGCGAGTCATCGACCGGTGTAGGATCGCCACACGCGACTAGACATCAGCGGGGCAGCATAGTAGAAGAGTCTCGGGGCCCGTCATCCCTTGGTCACGTCTCAATCAGTGTCTGGCCAGGACGAAGATCATGGACGAAGAAGGAGGCAGGCAGAGGGGGGCCTCGGTGGCAAGAAGCTACTCTCGGACTGGCTAAACGTGCCGAATGTTAATTACGCCAGCGGGGTTCCTGGTGTTCCGTTCGGGGCCCAGGTGAAAAAGTTCTCGTTCGGATCTCGCCCCCCTCCCTGTGCCCCCCGTACCTGACGCCAGGCCCTGGAGCTGTGGCTGGCCGTCGATTATGGGACCACGATATCGAGAAAAGAAACGCTTTCTGTCCGCTACCGTCTGCGTTCCCGCAACCCGGCATGGGCCGATCGCCCGGCTGGATTAACATTCTGAAAGCAGCGGGATACCCGAGTCTAACGAGATAATTGACCGTAAAAAGCGCAATTAAAGGATCGCCGGTTGTCCGTCCGCGTCCGACGCCGCCGCGGTTTCTTTCGATTTTAACGATACGCCGCGATTAACCCGATGCTAATTCCCCGACAATTTAGATAGCATCGGTCTTGCGCCGCTCGTTATTTGTCGGCCGCACGATATGCCTCATCGCATTCGGCTTCTGTTGCAACCTGGACCACGCACGGTGCGCCTTCCCCTGCCCAAAGATGGCCAAAGCGTAAATTGATTGTATTCAATAATCTAATTAACGCAGCTGGTTATCTTCGACACAGTTGCAGGACAAATTATCTTTTTTTTCATTGAAAATTTAGAAAGATATCTTCCGTTACCTGACGTCTACCAATTCCTGCACTATTCTGAGCTTCCTTCAGTTATTTCTGCCATAACCGTCATAAAATTCGCAGACTAAGCACAAGTCGAGGAGTTAGAACGAACGAGACATCGCGCAGCCCCCATAAATTACTTTTTACACACGAGCCTAAGACAAACCTGTTGAGTTCTTAATCCAGAGGCAGCAGAAGAGTCTGAGCGTCGACACGAGCGGATCCCGACGGTTCACCAACGAATAAATGGTTAAGAACAGGTCACGGAGTGGGCCGCGCGGGTAGCACCGCTTTGATCGCGCGGCTCGGCAATCGTAATTCAACGAGGAAGCTTTTATATCCTCCGAAAAGCCGGGCTACATCCGGCGACGCTTGTTGTGACATGGGCCGGGACGCGACGTCGTAACATAATTAGTAATACACACCGGGTGCTGCCACCGGGGGTGGGGGTGGTGGCGCGGGGGAGGAGGGTGGTTGTATGTCGCCGGAGGGTGACTAACAGTCGTTCTATTAATGTTTGTTTTCCACGTGCGCGCCGCTCACAATATATATCAAACCGGCCGCGATTTACGGTCGCATCGCGCGTTTTTCCCCGGGCCCCGGTGTAGCCGTCGATCTTTTCCTCTACCCTCACCGGCTTCACCGGCGTGTGTATAAATAAATGACGTTTATTATGAGAGAATCGCGAGAGGACGACAAGCGGGGGCGGACGACACCGGCCGTCACAACAGCGTCGAGGCGCGAACCGTCAAAGTGGATTTATGATATTTTCCCACCGGCTATGCTGCGAGCTCCGAGCCACCAAAAACCGAGAGACGTTCGTCGCCTTTGATGTACAAACTACGGCCCCGTTCACACGAAACGCCACCGTTTTCAACGAACCGTGTCATTAGCCACCCCCTTTTGCCGGTCTCTTGGGGTGCACTGATTTAACGCGCGAGCTTCGTGTCAGTCTTCCGATATTTTTTTTGTGGCCGATGGAAGTAAGCGTGGCACACCAAGCCTCTTCCATCGAAGCAATTGTACTTTTAGCAATGTTTCGAAATTTTTTCAACGCGAGGAAAATTTTTATGTCGATGGAGAAAACGTCGTGAATGTTAACGGCACGGGAACACGTACTTTCGTTTCGTGCGCTCACGTCGAGGTCTCGAAACATTTCGGATCCGTTCGCCGAAGTGATCGACAGAGTCCGCGAAAGGAAACGCATTGATCCATGGATCGTGACGGATCGGCTGGTCCAAGGTGAACGATGCACGCGTTAAAATGTATGAGCCACGCGAAATAGATCGTCCAAATAAATCAACATTGGTCGAGTCGTGCGAGATGAATGGAAGCCGAACGCGAAACGCGCGGATCCGTCGCTGCCGGCGATTTAGGTCTTCGAGATTATCGAAGCTTCGAGGAATCTCGCTCGAGACCTCCTTCGAGTTGAATAAAATGATCGCTCGGGAACAAGCTTGCTAACTTTCCGTATCATTTATTACTAAATTTTAGTTCGTCGAGTAATCTCTTCTTCTCGGATCAATAACATCAATTTCAAGTTTGTGCACCTTTCAAATTTCAATTCTTATCAATTCTACAAATCCGTCGAAGATGCACGTTTCTCGTGGATCCGACATTTTAGCGCAACTCCTGTATGCACAGTGCCAAAATCGCATAAGGCAGCTGCGATTCCACAGCTTCCGGTTTCACAAATAAATGATTCATCTGCTGTCCCGAGTTGTGCAACAATTCCGGCCCGCTACAAATGGTCACCATTCGGTTTCCATTATTGATCAATCATCTTAACGAAGTTCGTGGCTCGGGAATAATCGGAATAGCTGCGTCGTGGGAGCCGGAGATAATGGACCGGGAGAATTCATCGGCACTTCCGAGCGACAAGAAGCAAAAACCGACGCTGTTCCATAAACCAGAACGCACTCCAGACTTTTTTGTCAGTGCTCGGCGGATAAAAAAAAAGCTGGAAGATTGATGCACTCTAGGAGCCAAGACTCGCGCGCGCGCGCGCGCGACGATCGACGTTACAAATTACGAGCTATACCGTCGATGCGCAGATGGATCTCCGCGCGATCGATCGTCGCTCGCGCCGGACCCCCTCGACCGGCAATTAATTATAAATAATTAGACGCGATTCGTTAAAATATCCGACGTGAATCGTGACAGTCGGGGCTTGGCCTAACGATTGCCGTCAGACAAACGACTCCGCGCGGTCCTCCGTCGTCTTCAGCATGGGAGGAACCGACGCCGTCACCAAGATCGTTATGTTGACGGATCTAGAACCGACGGAAGTCACGTGGTGGCGCCTCAAAGAACCGTCACCCCTCTAAGCGAACGACTTCGCTCATATTTCAATAGCAATATTTATGTACAACTCGAGGAAAATATTGCCTCGTCCATTTTTGGTCCAGAGATGAGAGGGTTGATTTCTATAATAACATGTTCGATGGAATAGATTTGATTGAAATCTCGTCGAAGAATGGTAAATCAAGTTTTTATTTTCTTTACTTTGTATTCTCCAACTATTTCTGTTTGTTAACTGAATGTATGTATTCCTCTAATACAGTCTTCTTTTTTCGCTGTATAATTTAATTCAACGGAGATTGTGACGCTGCTTCGGTACACCCTTCAATTTTTTTTTAGATCTCAGATTAAGTATCTAGGTTGTTAGATGAAGACGATCCCATAGATAACCGAGAACGAAGATCTCCGCGTAGGAAATGGCAGCAGATCCGAGAGACGTGCGCGGTTGCAGCGAGATTGAACATCGACGGAAGGTTGCTCGGAGCGGGCAATTATAAAACAAAGTGACACGGTTTCGCTGGAACCGGTCTCACTTTTCAGCCGGTCGACTCGCGAGGCCTGTGATCTCCTCTCCGTGCAAAAGGAAGATCTACGCGAGCGGTGTCGCCTCGCTTTGTGCGTTCCTCGCGCAAACGAGCCGAGCACAAATCGTCGAGCTATCCGCTCCAGTAGTGCAGGATTTAGTCCCTTCGAGAGTGGCGAGGGTCTAGAGGTTCCCAAACCTATTTCATCTATCAGAAAATTTGTTCCATTTGTTCAGAAAAAAAATTACAACCCTCAAAATCGATCTTCTTTGAAGATTTACTTCAACATTGGCTAGTTTGTAACTATAACAAAACGAGAAGCTCTCACGAGGCGTAATCAAGGTCATGAAAGTAGAAACTTGAACCTTTAGAATAAGCTTGGGTACAATTTTGTGAGTTTCTTTTTGTGCGAGGTTACAGGACCTCAAGGATCAACATGCCAATTAAAAAGGAAAACTTTTCTAAATTGCTGCTTCAAACCTGCAATCAATTATGCACGATATTTTGCAATTGAAGACGTGCGATTTAATTGCTGCACTAAAAGATGTATGAAACTTTGGAGCGTACAATTTTATTGAAAGATGAATTTGCTCGGTTTTTGCGGCCTGGTCTTTCATTTTAGTCTAACACGCAGCCACCACCCCCAAATCGCTCTAGCGTCAGGGGGCGGTGTCGCCCACTTTGGGAAGCACTGCTCTATCCGAGAGGGGTTTGCCACAGCGAGAGAGGAGAGGAGAGCAGCACGAAAGTCCGCTCATCAATCACCGGCGTTCGCAGGCCCGTTTATTTTAAGTCGGCCGCGTTTTTAATACACACGCGTCATTAACGCGGCCGCTGGCACCTACCAGCTCGAGAACGAAGAGGAGGACCGTGTCGACGTGGCGCGCGATTAGGTATTCGATGTTCGCCACGACGGAGGAAGTGTCCCTCTGCCCGCGGCCGCACGTCCGCGTCAAGGTTCCCTTGCCAAATTTGAAACGGCGCGCCGATTCAATCGCGATTTTACCTCCCCGGCCTCTTCTGCGCTCGCGAGCCCGCTCTCGCACGCTGGAATTTGAACAGCTGTGACTGGACTGTCGATCCTTCACACGCGAACTTTCGCAGACCTGCTCAACAATTTCCAAAGCGTTACGTCATTATTAATCTTCTCAGAACATTGAATTTCTTAACCGTCTTTCATCGGACTTTTTTTTTAAACATCTTTTTCCATCAATGAATCAAATCATTTCAGGAAAGCAAAAATGGACGCCATCAGAGAAAGTCAAGAGATTCCGCAACGCCGGAGCCGCCATCTTGGTCCCTGCTTAGAAAGCGAAACGATGCGGTTTCTTTACAAGGATCACGGTTTCACGTCGCGCAATTGATCCGCACCGCTGTCAAAAAATAAAGAGTGATCCTCTTTTGCGGGTCCGGCCACGAGAAGGGATTATTTATCGCGAGGAGAAACCATCTTTATCGTATCCTTTGACTGCGGACCATTCAACCGGAATCTCCATTGAACGATCTGGCCGTGTCTTCCGCGGCGAAAGTTGCTCTTCGGATCGCCATTTTCGCTGTTTGAACCCGACGTGTGGCTCGACCCACTGAACAACGAATAAGTTTCGAACAGTCCTGTTAAAACCGATATCCGCGGGAGAACGACTCTATTCAACCGAGGACTCGCTTATTTTTACAACCAACTATAGTATGCTGTTCCCGAGACAAAAATTAAAACGTCTTTCTGGGTGCTTGGATTGTTTGAAACCATTCGGTATATTTGAAACGAACATTAACCCCTTGCTTTGTGATTAGATTGAGAATTTGATGCAATTGTAGCGTGCATGCAAGTTAATAGGACATTTAATAAGCAGAACTAATTTTTACTTGGTTCTAATGTCCATGAATTGCTTTTGCGATTTACCTGTGAAAAATTAACTGGGGTAGGAATCTGGATAAAACACAAAATATTGATGTATTAATTTTTTAAATTACCTTGCATTTGCTCTACGATGACTAAGATTTAGAGTAGAAAATGAAAATTGTTACAACAATAATCTAGCCATTGAAGTAACCGAATTATGGTCGAGTCGATCACAGAAATAGGTACGATTTTCACGCTCGGATCCCATTGAGGGGAGGCATCGTGCAGCCACGAGAATACTCGGTTTCCCCAGTTTATTAAATCGCTGCTGAGCTCGGCAGCCGCGTATCGGTCTTCGTATTTATTCGAACGAGTCGTCGAATACGTAACGGAATTAACGCCGGAACTTATCGAGCGAAAGTTTTATCGCCTCGGCCGGGCACAGGTGTGCACACACGTAGACTCCACCGGAACTGGTTTGTACACCGCTGTTTTTTAAAGCAGCCTCGACACAATGTGCCCGGTATTCATGGTATTTGCATATTCGATGAAAAACGCGCCGATCCGACGCACACACACGACTCGCGCCAGCTCCGAGATCTTTGTCTTGCGATGAGCACGAGCTTTCTTGGAATTATCGCTGACCGCGTCGATTAATCAAACCAGACTCGGGATCTGCGACTCGAGAAATAAGAAGAATCGCGTGAATCCAGGGATAAATATGTGGATGGTCATTTACAGGAGCTGCGAGGTCCTTATAAAATAGTTCGATGCGTTTTATTTGTATTTCAGGGAAGGTGCTGTTCGATGTTTTTAAGAAACCTGACTGAGAAATACCACACATTGTTATGAGATTATCTCTGTATTATTTTTATTTCATCTATTCGTTCTCGCCATAAATTCATAAAATGCGCATTCTAGTTACGAGTTAAGCAGTTACAGTAGAAATTACTGGTTGAAATGTAGAACACACACAGTAAAATTTTCTGGTAGTGCAAATTATTAGCTACTCGTATTAGGTCCACTAGGAAGAAGGTTCAAAAATATTTAAAAGGAAATAAATGAAGACTCGGATGATTGAAAGCGTTTACGAGTGTGAAACCGTGATCTGGACAGCATTAAAAATCGGTTCCCGTGAAAGTGAGGACTGAAGCCAGCCGAAAGTAGCGATTTTTCGAAAGGTGTGTTCGCCAGGATGTCGAGCACGGTGAATCGCGCTTGGAAACGCGGTGAAAAGCGAGAACCGCGTCGCGAGGATTATCCGGCCGCGTCGAAACGAAACGCATCGGTCGAATTCCGTGTAAAAGCCCGTAGGAGCAAACAAAAACGCGAGGAACGGCCTCTTGTTCGACTATAATTCATACGCGACTATAGGAGTGTATTGCGCCGGTGTACACGATCCGTGTGGCGGACAGACAATGGCGGAGATTGCACCGTCGATGGTTTTCCATGTACGGTGGCTTCGTGACACGAAACATTCTGCGCGTGCCTCTCCGCGTGCGTTCGCCTCGGTTCTGCCTCGCTCTGCCTCGCCATCCCTCGTCGAGTCGGGTCGCGTCGTCTCTAAATTGTCCGCGAGCCGCTCGTTTCCAAAGATTTGCGACGGCTCGCTACGCGTCATCGATAAATTTCGTCTGTCCCCATATTTCGCACGACTTTTTTTCCACGGTGATACTTTCGTTAGTCCCAGCGCATCGTCACGCGCTCGCAGGATTCTGCCGTGCATCAGGACTCCCGGTTGCACACGGCTGCATCCAACGCTGCAAATCTTTCATGCAAATACCGGCTTTCGAGCACCCGACGGCGAATATACCGATTACGCCGAAATTATTTCGCTAGTCCACTGGTCAGACATCTGCCTACTTGTAGTACTTTTATTTTATTCATTCTTCTTCGTTTTATTCGTATTTTTATCATTCGTGTTATATTTTTCCGCTGGTCACACGTGCGCCTACTTGTGTACTCCCATTTTATTCATTCTTCTTTATTTTATTCGTATTTTATTGTTTGTGTTACATTTTTTATTTTGGAGGATGAATATGGTGCTAGAAGATTTTCAGGAGAAATTCGCTGAATCTAGACACTGTGCTCCAATAAATATTTTACAAATGTGAGTGTTCAATTAATATCCGGTATAAAACATTAATGTTTCTATATTTTCCTTTAAAATTCGTACAAAGATGAATTCTGTTAACACTAATTTTTTGATGATCGCTCTTCAAAGACCATTGTCCAATTGCCAAGCCATCGCGAACAGGATCGAGCGTTTGCGGCTCGTACGGATCAATCGGGTCTAGCGTCTCTAACAAGCCGGTCGATTTTGAAAGTTCGTGGCGGGGCGTCGGTTGAACTGGTCGCGGCGGCATATTGTCAGGCGATAAAACGAAGCTGGCAGAAGGCGGCGAGAATAAATTTATGAATGCTGGAACCCGAGGCTGGCTGCATTCCACGCGGCCTGTGCTCGACACACTGAATTGTCGCTCTCATTAGCGACTCGGCCCGGTTCTCTTTCTCCACCAGTACGCCGTGTTTCTCTCTCCTTCCTCCGTCGTTGTTCCTCCACCTCCTCGGGGCCCGGTGTCTCCTCTCTTCCTCTCTCCCAGAATCACTCCTCAGTCTCTCGTCCTTGTCCTTTCGGTTAGCCGCATCCCTGTCGTCCCTTCGGCCCGACAACCGATTGATATGCGTCGCGCGGCCTTTCGAGTCCATTTCCAGAACCGCACTAATCTCGCCGGGTTTAATGAATTTTAATCGGGCCAACGGCGACCCGTTGCGCCAACAGATCGGCACCGGGATCGCGATCAGACCCCGGCTACCGTGTTAATTGGCTCTCCTCCCCACGGGATGGCACCGCGTGGGCGTATCGCGAAGGTAAATATGAGACCAGCGACGTAACGAAACGCTGCGTGACACGGGGCACCATGATCTCCGAGACCCGAGCAAGACGTACTTCGCGTTTCCTCAGTGAATTAACGGCCCCCAGTCCTTGTTCTGCTTGATCAAGGTGCGAGGTGTTCGCTGTTCGGTGGAACGTCGCCTCGGACGCGTGCAGAAACTCTGATGCACACTTTTGGTTAACTGGCTTCTGGCCTGCATGATGTCATTTCGTTTCAACATGGCTTCCTAAAAGAATAATCTTGTCGGTTGCATCAGGAAAAAACTGCTCTCACCTTTCAGAACCTTTCCAAACGACGAGTTACCTCATGTTCTCAGTTAACACCTCGAGTATGCCATCAACCTCGACGATTCCATAAAATCAAAGTATATTATTTAACCATTAACTGGTGTATCGAGGTCTCATTCATGATACGAACAGAAACTTTCTGTACTCTGTCTTTTGAAAGATCGGCAGAAACAAAAAGGGAACAGGGTATGCTCGTTGATGTTTAACCACGGGAAACGCGGCTGGCCGTGGTGGCTCGCAAACTGTGGGTTAAAGCGTCCACGTACCGTCTTCATGGTTGCTTACATGTTCCTCGGAGGACTATAAAACGCGGGAAGGGCTGCTCACCTTTGTTCGAAGAGCACGAGAGGGAGAGAGAACGGCGGCGGAATAGAAGGCTCGGCGGGGACATATTAGCGAGACAAATAGCGCGGCACGCGTGTAGGTGTTCCTTGGGCAAAGAGAGGCGCAGGGAGAGCCATAGGTGTCAGGTGTATCCGTGTTAGTCTCGGATTGGTGAGGCGCGTAGGGACAGCGGGAGGCTTCCGTGTACCATAACCGAGTAACCAAGTGAGGCGCAGTATGCTTGTACGCGGCTCATGGCAGCTACTATGCGAATAAGCGGAGCTTAGTCCCGCGTATTAGCATATGAGCACCGCCTAATTAACGCCCCGACCACCGACGACCCAGCCAGCCCCCTCTACTCTTCGCCCTCGCCTCCACTCTCAGAACATTAAATAATGTAAACCTGGAACCACGCCATTGTCTTACCTAAAGCCGTGCGTAAAACTCGGGTTAAGTCGGGGGGAATCGTTACCAGATTCCACGGCTAATCTTTGCCCGCCGCTTCCTACGGATGTATAAGAATTTACTGCAATTAATTTCGAACGCTACGGGCCATCGTTACTGCCACCGGAACACGCTGCGAGACCCCACGCGCACACCCTCTGCACCGAGAATCTCAAAATTTCTGTCTCGCCTCGGAAACTTACTTTACGAACCACCGTTTGCATGATTAAATACGAATTCATTGGATTATACAATTTTTAGAAACTGGAACCACTAGATCAGTTCAAACGATTTATTCGAAATGTCTTTTTTAGATTAACGAAATAAAAGCTCTGTGTCTAATCATGCTTGAAAGCAGTTCGCTAGGTGCATCTTCCAATTTGTCGCATCCCGGAGCGCAGGGGCGAGACAAAAGCGAAAATTTTCCGGTGAACACGAGCCCATCTTTGAGGAGGGACGGTCCGACGAGGAAAGAGGCTCGGCGGTTCACATCAAGGTGTCTCGGTCGCCTAAGATTCCGCCGATAGTCGAGCGAGAGCGAGTCCGGTGTGCCAGGATCGAGATCGGTATCTGTAGACTAAATGGCCCCTCGGAGGGATCCGTCATTCTAACACAAGGATCCGGGGCCCGATGGGAAGAGAAGAGAGAGGCTATCCCGAACTTCTATCCCCGTGTCCTCGGCCGCTTTAATTTATCCAGGCTGACGCCGAGGAAGCGCGAACCGTGTAGCCCGGTTGAATTGTTCGACTAATTCCAGGCCGGGACCACCGTGAAATCGAACGTCCCGCTTGCTCCGGCGAACTTTAAATTTAGATCGAATGCGAATCCGTTTTCTCCCGAGTCCTCGGGAGCTTCTCACATCTCCGCGGCCGACCAACATTCTTCCCTGGCCTCGCCTGTTCGACGGCGACACACGATCGAGGACTTCCTCCTCCGGATTCCGTGCCGCGGATGGTGTTGTAGGCTATCTTGATCATTCTTATTGCGGCCAGCGACGAGTTTAGCTTGTACCGTGAAAAAAGGTTTTTAGGGATGTGCTCCTGCCCAACCGGAGCGGCCTTCTTCCCTCCATTGTGGGAATTGTCGTCGCCTTTCCTCGAGTCTTTTGTCTCCGAGGACAAAGTTTTCTGCCAGGAGTATCACTCAGGACGTTTAGGAATCTTCTGAATCTTTATACAAAAATAAATCTCTGCACAGTAATTTAAAGTAATTGCCGCCAAAGAAAAATTTTCATACCTCCAGAAAGCCTATAAATAAAGTAAACGCTTTGTTAGTTTAATTTGAACAACAACTATTGACGATCATATTTAACATGACAAATGAAATGAAATTTAATAAAATGTTCATACTGTCTTACCGATTCCATTGCGCCTTGAATAAAATAACTTTATCAGAGCGCATCAAATTCTCAGAATAAAAGTTCGAAAGAAATCTTCCGCTCCGTAAGTGCGCAAGTATTCGCAGCGAAGGCGGTCGCCATAAAATTTCGGAGAACCGGTCAGCGATGTCGAAACGAAGAAGTGTGTCCGAAAGGAATTCCCAGCCACCCGCGAGTGACATAAGTCTTCCCCATAAACGGCGCGGGCGACGATGGGATTCTAGATGCCAATAAATAGCGACTCGCGGACCGTAACCGCGCTCGAGTGACTTACAATCGTCGTACGATCGAGCCTAATACACCTAATGAGCTTCATCTATTTTTGTTCGTCTTGTAAGGGTGCAGCGACAAGGCTCGAACCGCGCTGCCGATCAATCAGTAGCTTCTATATCGGTAAATAACGTCGGCGAGACCGCGGTGCGTTTTCTTTCTCTGACGTAATTGAATTCAGCACGGCCGCTCTGATCGGGATCACGGGAATCGGCCGATCGATCCGTTTCTTTTTAGACGCGAGTTAATATTAAATAGGGTTAATTAAAGCCTGAGTGAACCGGTCCTGCCGAGGATTATGATGCCCGGACTAATTGCCGGCGACTGGATCGCGATGATCGCGCGCGGATACACGGCTTTTTCTTCACCGATCACATTTCTAATGGAACAAACGGTATTGTTGGGTATCGCGGAGATCGTTTCCGTAATTAACGCTCCAATCTACTCCTAAATGTATATATTTAATATCAGTATGATCGTAATCTTACGAATCTCACAGACCAGTGTGTGTCTTTTGATGTCAAATCGAATGAATGGTAAAGATATGAAGAAACAAGTGCAAAGCTGGTTCCTCTCATGATTCAGGAGTAATAAACGATGGTTAGACCAGAGTGTGTATTCAGTGTCAGTGAAATTCGTGTCAAATGGACAAGGGGACGGAGTTGGGGTTAAAAGGAGGCCACGATGGCGCGTACACCTGTTCGAAAAGCACCTGATCGGTAAAGCTGCGTCCGCGGATCGCGGTGGTCGGAGTCCTCTTTGGTGTCCGAGTAGGTGTACACTTTCGTAAGGGTCCATTGTCGAGACGGCGTCGCGTCGTGTCTACAGCTCACGCTTCGCCGGATACAAATGGGGATTGTTGAGTAGCGAGGGGAGAAGAGAGAGAGAGAGGAGAGGGAAACGAAAGCCAAAGCCGAAGAGGACGAAGACAAGGTAGAAGTAGCGTTTCGCTTTGGGTCTGGTGCGCGCGCGGTATACCGCGGGACTCGGGAGGCAAGAAGATAGAAGAAGCTGGACCCTAGAAGGGGGATAGATAGGACAGAGGACGGATGTTCCATCGTGGAGCTGAGGGGGAGGTCGAGGGAGAGGCGGAGGAATCGAGAGGCCAAGCTCGAAACTACTATATACAGCCGTCCTAACCCAATACAGGCTATTAGGAGGAATAACCTGGCCTATGGCGAGTCGGTAACCCTATATCCTGGTGGCGGCGTCTTTTGATGCGCCGCGGTTCCCTCCACCTTCGCATCGGTGCTCACCCACCGCCGTGCTCCCCGTGGCCCATCCGCCGAGGACAGGCTACAAGAGTCTCGAATACCTCGCCGGATACTCCCGGTGTCCGATCACCGCGAGTGCCAGAAGAGGGAGGACTCTCTCCTCTTTCTCTCTCTCTCTCTCTCTTTCCTCTCCTCTCTTCTTAGCGACTGCACCTCGCTGCCGGGCCCCGTGTCTTCGGGGACCTAACCCCCCGACACCGGGACCCACGAACCGCGACCTTGCTGCTTTCCGACGGTATTCGTTATAAATGCGGAACATCGCTTCTTCGGACTTCTACTCTTCCGTCGGGCCTTGTACCCCCTGTCTTTGAATCCACCTTTGCGCTCCCAGAAACCCTTCCACCTTCTGCAAGTATTGGAAAACGAACGTCTAACATCGAAGACTCTTCGTGGTTAATGAAAAACTGCTTCAAGAATACTGTGCGTTTCAAGAACCTTCATGAAATAATTTCGAGTGCTTTCGTCGATGTTCAAATCCAGCGGTCGGCCGACCCAAATTCGGGACCGTTGTACACACGGAGCAGGCTCTAAATATTTTTTAAGGCGATCAGGCCCGCGTATACGGGGTCCGGTTACTTCGAACAGAGCGGTTCGAAGTTGTATCTCCGCCCGCCACGTTCTCCTTTTCTCGGACGCGATCCTCCGCGACGTGGTCTTCTGCCTCTTCGAGCATGTTTCGCTCGGTCTCTGGTTTCGGGGAAACACGCCGAGGTTTCGGAGACCTTTATGGGCACGGCTTAATGGCCGGGTATGCGGTTAATGGACACAAACACCGCCCTCGAACTGGTTATGTCTCATTTACCGATTAAGATTACATGACACGGGCCCTCGGCCGGACTTTTATTTTCCGCCGACGGCCACGGGGATCGGTATTCCTCCGCGACCGTTCATTAATTTTTGATCCCGCCAGCCCCGGTCACCTCGGCATTCGTTAGAAACACATTAACGCAGCTTGTAACCCTGTTCCCTTTATTCTCGCTTTGCTACCTTGGTTCCTTCTTCATTAATATAAATTAACCAGCCGATAAGCGCCTCTCAGCCGGCTACACCGTCTTCAAAAGAGGATACAGCCTCCTCAAAATGTGGAAGACTCCTCGAGTGACAAATCGTCCATTTTTCTGCCTCTAGATAACGCGTCATTCTGTTAAATTGTTATCTCATCCTAAAATTGTATTCAATCACCCTGTACACTCCACAACATCTGCATTTTAATGCTACTGCAGTTCCTCGGTTCAAAATGAGATTCAAAATGGCGCCGGTTGGAATCATCGCAGCAACTTCTCGGTATTAACGTAATCGGCGTCGAATCGAGTAATTCGCAGTAACGAAATCGTCCCTCAGTTTGCAAATTGGCTCGCGAAACGCAATATTTACGCTCCCCGGAATATTCCCTCGATAAAATCTAATATGGCTGGGATGTTCGGGCGACGGCAGCGCCATTACTTCCATAACGGTCGCGCGCCACCTCGTAACTTTGAACGAAGATTTCTTATCCTCTAGCGAAGGTACGCGCGAGATCGGATGGGTTCGAGGCTCAAAAAACAGGAGCAATATCCCGGGTGTATCGCGTGTCGGCCGGGACGACTCTAATTAGTTTGAACCGATCGTTTCCGTTGTAGCATGATCGAAAGAAGCGTCCGCTTGCGGGGGAAGCTCGAGTTTTTGCGTGGTTCGGCGAGGACACTCGATAATCGTCCGAAATAACGAGGATGGGTTCAGGGAACGGTCCGGTCGCCATCTACGGCAGCTTGGAAGCGACTCGCATCCGCGATTTGATAAGCGGCCGGTATTATGGCCGGTGTAACGTGTGTCGAAGCGATTATTCGCTGGGCGCGACGCTACACCCTGAATCTCTTTATAGAGACTGAATCGGATCAGATCGGGATATTGGATCGGCGGAGGCTGTACACGGTGCCATTCTGTTAATGCTAACCCGAGGCCTGAAGCCCCGTCGCCCAGCCCACGGGAGATAAGCGCGGCGATTTGAGGAACGACTTAACGCGGAGACACTAAGTGGTCGAGATTAATTAATGCGATACCGAGTCGCCGCGAAATACGAGAAACGCGTAAACCGAGGTGCGCGTACCGTTACCGGATCTGTTAATGGGGAATCTGTATCGATATACTGGCGCGCTCGCCACCGATCCGCGGAATACACCTTTAGAGGTTCGGTTCGGTGACGAAAACGGCGCCGTTCCCCGATCGATACTTCGCGAAAAACCTGGTATCTCGCTGGAATTTCCGATTTCGGATTATCGTCCTCGTTACCGACCGTTGCCAGTCGTTCACTCGTTGAAAATATTGCTGCTTACTTATAGTCAATTCAACGACGATGCTGAACTCGATTGATCAGGATTACAAAAATGTCTAATGATCTTTTTACATGTTTTTGTACATTGCTGTCCGTTTGACGCGACAATTGAAGAGTCCAATGAAGAAGAATTGAACAACGTCTGCGATCAAGTCCTTGGAAATAGAGCATCGCGAACCAATGTGAAAGAAGAAGACAACGATATTCCATTCCTTGAGAGTCAATATAAAGCATGAAGTCTACAGTAGCGAACAGAAGCTCTTCTGCGATGAGTACGATGAAGAAACATTAAAAAATGTTTGCAAGACGATAAGGTTCAAAGAAATGGAGTATCATAGATTGACGAGACGAGATGGAACAACAGTGTTTCATTCCTTAAGAGTATAACGGACAGAGACCTCGATGGCGAACAGAAAGTGAACTCTGACGAGTCTGACGAAGGAACTCGGTTGAAACGAATCAGAGGAGGCACACCGCACCGGAAATGGAGAGGAGGACAGCGTCTCGTTCCCGAAGCGACGGTATGACGCGTGAAGGCGTCGGAAGCGAGGAAACGGTTTTCTCCCCCGATTCCATCTATTGAGCGTCCGGCATCGTTACCGGGCCCGAACAATACTCACGCGAAAGAACTTGGAATTCCGTTGACGACGCTCTCGGCCTCGGCGTCCGGGGTTCGGTCTTTGATAAATTGATTCCAGGTGTAAGAGTGTCCCCCGTCCTCGCGAATGCGCGTTTCCAAGCCGAGTAACGATGCCGGTCGGTCATTGTCTCAGGTATTATCGAGACGGGCATCTCTCGACGCCTCTTCCAGTTGCGGGGGCGAACGAGACTGTCTCTCTCTCTCTCTCGCTCGCTCCTCTTTCTCTGCTTTTTCTCTTTCGTGTCCTTTTTTATCATTCCTGTTTCGTTTTCTCGTGCCCGTCAACGGGACGCGACGGCCTCCACCTCGTCGTCAACCTCGAGGAACGAAACGAACGCGAGAAGAAAAGCTGGACCCTCTCCTTCCGACCTCCTCTGCCTATTCTTTCGAGTCCGTGGAAACAGAAGGGCGCCACCGCGCCGGCGGAAAATTATAAATAATGACGAGTCTTCGAATGGTAAAGTACTCTCCTCTCTGACCCCTGTTCGCCACCAGATCGACGAGGAAAACGATAGCTCGATTGCGGTGCGACGATGGGTGGGTTCGTTCGATGAGCCTCCCGAATGTTGAATGCTGACCGACTCCGAATAAATACAACGATCTTCCTGTCTGCACCCATCCTCTGAATATCCTGTGAGGATGGCTGAACACGGTTAGTCATTTCGACCTAGACCCATCAACCAAGACTCACCGCTGATCTTGAAGAAGTCGATTGGAAAATTGTACAAAAAGGAAAATTGAGGCATTAGGATTTTAATGAATCGAACCACTGCAACTGAAGTGGTCGAAAGCGTTCATCTCGCGAGCCTTAACAGAAAACAGACATCACGGAAGGTCGGACTCGATCGAGACTTGAATTAGGAATTGACACGGCGGCTCCTGAAGGCGATAACGAGACTCTTCGCAGCGCATCTCGTCCTGCAACGATTATCCTCGCCGATGCACCGGGTCGATCGTTAAGGAGATGTCGGCTCCGCCGTTCGTGGAAACGGCTCTCCTCCATCGGGCATGAATCGTTCTCTATATGTCGCGTCGCATCGTCGCGGAACATCCACGAATGTGGACGCAGCCGAGGCATTCGTCGATGGACGCGGCCGTTGATTGGATGCAGATTACGGCCGATGCAGTTCTACCGGATGGAGAACGAGCCGCGCCGATATAGAGGCGTCGCCGGTTATGAAAGCGATCATGCGAGTTCCCGGTGTTGGCGATTTTAGCCTTGCAAATCACGGTCAGACTGACCCGCCGAACATTACGAGGTACCGCCAAAGGCTGTTTGGATCCTCGATTGTCGGCGAACCTGTGAACGTTTGAAATTAGACTCGAAATTGTTTTGGTTAGTGGAAAGAATAATCCAAACGACAGGATATTGTATATTAAAATTGTTAAGCAACTAATAAGTAACCTTGATCGTCTTTGGAACATTAAGTAACTGAAATTTTACCGTGGACTAGTGGTTGAAACGAGGAGTAGTGCAACTTCGTTCCTGGAAAAATCTTTCGCAGCAATGCCAAGGATTTTCGCGATGGGCAAGAGGCGGATCTGCGAGAGCGTGTTAGCCTGATCGCGAGCCGCGACCTTTAGGCGATTTTTGCGCCGGTGCCGGGCAGATGCGAGCCGGTGATTAAGTCACTGTTTAACGGGCAGGAGAGGGCCCGCAGCGCGGACACACGCACGTTACACCGTGGGCCTCTCCGTGGGCCCTGGTTAACGAGAGCATGCCGGGGAACGTCGTACACATCTTCGAGCGGGCCTCGGAGCTCGTTAGGGCCGGCCTACGCGGTTCACGCGAGTTACCGCGTTCGTTTCTCTTCTTGTTCTGTTCGCGGACCTCGCCCCTTGGACTGTCCGTTCGTCCGTCACCGGACCTGGACGAACAACCGGCAGAAAACGCCTCTCGTCGACGACGTGACGTTAATGACGACAACGAGCTCGCCTCTCGCGACAACCCGTGTCCTGGATCTATTTCGACCCGCCGATACCGACTTTTGATACGGGATTTATTGTGCATTTTTCCCTTACCGTTCGACCATTATACTGCTCTGCTGCATCCTTCACGGGGGTAATTGGACGGGGCTGACGATGCTCTGGCTCCTTTTCCGGTGGCCTCGAACGTTGATACCGCTCGGATGGCTTGATCGTGGTCCTCGAACAATCGATCGTTAATTCGCGCAGTCCCGAACCAATAAAACCGGCGATCTTTATACGTGTGATCGTTCAGCCTTGATGAAGATTCCCGAGGAAAGGTGTGAATGCTTAAAGAATGTTTGAGTGGGTGAGTTTCGTGTGAAAGAAAATATGCGAATGTAAATCAGTTAGATTATTATATCAGCACCTTTAAAGTCCAATGCAGAAATGTTTTAAGGGTATAAAACGTTCGCAATCACGTTAGGATCACAGAAGGCTCGCGTAGTCGGGGTTGCTAAGAGGAAGATCCTCCGGCTTCAAGTATCGCCCAGAAGACACAGGATTCGAAGTAGCTATTTCAGATGAACAGCTATAAAACCCGAGTTCTACCTTCTCTAAGGTCCGCAGCGTTCCCTCGTTCGGTACGTATTTCCTCTATTTCCCGTACATACGATCCTCGAACCCGATGTAGCCAGCTGACTCCGCATCATTACACAAGCTCGCGGTTGTCCGACTGAATCCTGGTTAGCAGAAGTCCCTCTTTCTCGCCGATTTCCTCCCCGATCCACGGCCGAACAGAAACCGCTAGGATTCCTGCATTAATCGCTCGGGCCGAACACAGAATTATTCAGCGTTCCGCGCGCGGACATCTATCCGCTACGAAATAGTTCTTACGTGACGTCCGACCAGGGGCTTAGCATAAATCGTACGCGTGTACTCGGACGCGTGTATTAAAGGCGACTACTTATGCGACAAGCTCGCGCTAGATCGTGCTGATCGATATCGGCGATAAACGGGCCTTGTCGGAGCATTATTAGCGCGGACGGCGTGCTGGCCGCATTTTTCTCTCATCGGGATTCAGCGAGTCGAGCACACACCGGGGCCCTGGGAAATCGAGACTGGGGCCCACTGTCTCTTACTCATCGCCCGATACCGGTCCCCTTTCGGTCTTAACGATTATTTACAGGCTCGCCTCTGCCGTGAACTAAATGCTGACTTCGAGGACGTTTTTCATCACTGCGAAGTTACACGAGGTACGTTCATCGCGAACATTCAGAAATACACGAAAGAGCGTTAGATACGATTCGCATGAATAATTAATAAATACTTCTATTGTATCAGATGTTTAGAATATTCGATTGAAAATCCTCTTCTATGATCTTAGGGTATGTTTGTTTGTGTAAAGTGTATTTTTTCTGTTGTATGATAATATAAAGTGTTTTATATCGTTAATAAGATTATTACACTAGTGTTTTTTTATAGTACAGCAGTGAAAGGTGTCTTGTTTTTAATTCACTGTTGTCCGAATACGTTGCACGCGAGTGAGAATAAATGTTGATTCGCGGAGACTGCAACTGTTCCCGCAGCGACCGTCTGAGATCCATATAAAACAAATCGAACCATGAATCTGCGAGCACCGGAGAAATTAGAAGCACTCCGGCGCCGGAGGCGAGCTTTACTGCCGTTCCTTCGGCAGCCTCTTTTTAAGGGTAGGTCTCCGGAACGAGTGTCTCGCGGCGAAACGTATTACGGTCGCCTGGAATCGTCGACCCCCTCGCGACTCCGGAAAGTTTATTTAAATAAAACCGACGTAAAGCGGCCGGGTATCGCCGTTCGGGTTTATGCATCCGCGTATAACACGGCCCGTTCCGGTTTTAATGATCGCGCGTAAACCATCCGGCCTTGATTAAACGAGACGTCGCGCGCTCGATCGTGTCGTTCGATGTCACCCGCGAAACACCTGCATCCGAGAGGTGAACACACAGAACTTTATTTTCCCGTGGCTACCGGTCCGATTCTCGTCCCGATTACCATCCGATGAATCCCCGCGGCCTCAATTCCACTATAGTCATCCGTTTCTTTTCATCTGTCGAGGCCTCTCTTTATCGATCCCCGCATCTTCGCCTTATAGATCCCGCAGTTTAATCAACATTTTACTGGCCGCGATATTTCTGTCACGAAATCGACTTACCACTCGCTCGAAGGTCTTCTACTTAGGAATCCTGTCGATTTTATGCCCTCAGGTTATTTCGAGGAAGAACTATTTTATATATTCCATCCAATTTGATGGATGTGTCCAGTGCATTTGTACGTGATTTATTAAAATAGTACAGCAAATATATTTGTGTCCGACCTACTTTTTGCAATTGATCTGTAAAATTTAGATGCAGCAATAAAAAATTCACTAATACATAAATAATAGGATTAAATCGTCGAAATCTCATCTATTAATAACACAACTATCTTGTAAAAAAAACACCCGAAGAACATCAACATAAAACTTGCCTAACAATAAACACTGAAGCGAGACGATGAAGTCGACATATTCTTGAAGGGAAACGAGTATTCTCCGGGGCGATTTCAGGGACATAAATTCCGGCGCGTTCAGCGTTCACCATAATCCGAATGACCAGATAATCCGAGATCATGTGTCGAATTCTTCCAGCAGCAATGAAAAGACATGGTCGTTTGGGAATTCGATAAATAATAATAACAAAGTCCGTGGCTCTTTGTGCATGTCTCGTAGCAGTCTCACCTGCTTTCGGTTGGCGCGTTAGTAGCGGCGTTCGCGTGGCACTTAAACGGATGAACAGAACCAGTAGACACGGGTATAAATTGAAATTTACGAAGTTGCCGGTGGAATCGCGTGATAGGGCTGGTCCGCGCGGTCGTTTTTCTTGGGCCTGGCCGGATCGGGCTAGGTCGAGCCTGGTCGGACCGTGGGCCCCACCGTTCGCACCGATCGCGCGGAAGAATCTCGAGTAGAGTATACGCCTCTGGCCCCTTTCATTCACCACTTCGTGCCTCGTAATTCTCGTTCCGTACGTTTCACCGGTTAAATTAACGTCACCGTAATCGTCCGCGGCGGCAGCTCGCCGGAGGAATCGCTGACCTTCTTCGCTCGCGGATAATTTATCCCCATTGTTAATCCGCTGCCACGCCGTCGCATTGTTGTGCAACCTCTCCTTCTGCTACTTCTTCTTCTGCTTCTTTGTCTTCTTCGATCGTCCGACGACCGGAAGCGCGGGGAAAGAGTACTTTATTGACACGTTGGCTACCTGGACTTGGTTTCGTGGCAGTCTTAATGGTTCCATTATTGCGATGTTCATCGTTAAAAGCATCACCACGGATTTTCCCATAGAACGCATAATTGCAGTTTCATTTTCCAGAAAACAAAACTCGCCAACGTCGCCCGCCTTGCTTCACCCGATAATTCTCGCGAGCAAGAGAATCGAGCACGAGAACGCGAAGTTACTAAAAGCAGCTTATTCCGTGAAGACATTAAATAAGCAACGATAAGCCGAAGACGATAAGCTCGAAGAAGAGGCGTGGATCCACAAAACGAGAACTTCGGCTGTGAGAAGAGCGACACGAAGGGTCGGTAGAATCGCGTCATGGGAAGAAGAAGAAGAAGTAGAAGAGCGAGAAGACAAAGACTGATACGAATTACTGAGGGGAAGAGGAGAAAATGAACAGGGTCCTGACACCGGGATAGAAGCCAGATTGAACAACGTTCTGATCCAGAAGAGGATGCGAGAGAGGAGGATAACGAAGAATAGTAACTGGAGAAAAATGAATTGATGCTGTTCGAACGGGAGGGCTCGCGAAAATCGAATAGGAAAGGGAAAGGAAATGGTAGGGACCGGTTGTTGGGAGACAAAGGCCGAAATTCCGTCGCGCGGATCTTAAGTAGCGAGGAATGGTGGCGAGCAAAGCGTGGGCGGCCTCGCATCCGGCCTAAACTCCAAGATAATATAGCGCCGGCCCGGCTGAGACATTTGCACCATCATTAAAATTCGCGATAGCGGATCGAACAGGCACGGTGACATCACCCTCGTTCGCGCGAACCAACTAAACGAGCGTAGGGAACGTTCGCCGTGTAAAACCTCCCTGCTCGCCTCCCTCTGACACCCTCTGACGCCCCTCCTCACGCTAAGACAGCCTTGGGCCCGTCCTCTTCGCGGCCCCGAAGAGCAAGTCGACGGGCCAGCCTGGCCCCGGACGCGTAACGCAACGATACACGCAGCTGGTATGCGTATAATGAGATCGACGATAACCTTCTGACAATTAGCACGAAATATTCCCTAGCGGACGCTAGATCGCACGATTGCCATCCCGATGGCGACCTCCGTGGCGGTTTCGGGCCCGTAGGAATTGGGAAATTAACGTCTGCTTCCAGTTCGGTGGAATCCGCAGACCCACTTCAGCTTTACGAAAATGGGCCTCAAGGCCGTCTGTCGGTACGACGTCTGAGTCAGTCGATATCGTTTCAGAAAAATGTCTGGAGGCTTGCTAATGACAGGTGAAGGTGTAAAACGGAGCTCAGATTTATAACATATTCATTCAGTTTAACAAACGTTGAAATCCACGTCGAAAATAATTAATTTTATAAATTATTTATCGTTTGTTCCCAGGTTTCAAATGCTCAATTATTCCATTAGTATTTAGTGGACTAAATGAATATTGACTCTCGAATATTGAAAGTATAATTGAAAACAAAGTGTAAGCTGTAGCATCTTCCAATACACGCAGCGCAGTATGCTCGACGACCAATAGGAGAGTGGTGGGCGGGTCCCGCGTCGGTCACGTGATCCCCGGTTTATCGACTAAATTAAAGCGTTTTGCTCGCGGTGGAACGTTTGTCCCGAGCAAACTGGTTCAATTTCGAACAAGAAAAGAATCGCAAACACGAGTACTAAACGCTTCGGCGATACCGAGTCACGGAACAACAATCCGCTGATATACGAGGGAAAAGTGTCAAGCCGAGCAACTCCGGCGTCACGGCACAGGGTGCAACGTGTTATTACCGTCATTAAGGTTAATTGTTTCCCTTTGGCTAATGCGTGGTGGACTCTGACGGCGGCGCGGCGCTGGGCTACGGTTCGATCAACGTCTCGGTGAACCATAAAATCGCGATAAATCGCGAGCCGATGCGCCATAAATTACACGCGGAGGACGGCAACGAAGCGTGAGCCTCGAAGATCGTTCGCGATTGCCTCTGTAATTTATACTTTAAGAGTTCATATAAGATCGAAACCGGGAGATAACGGTCCAGTGGGAAGTCCATTAGACACGCAAGACACTTTTTTTACAGCCGCCCATCAAAGCAACTTTATCATATCCCCGACGAGAAACAGCTGATGCTGGGGCCTCTCCTCGACCCTATCGATACTAGGAAGTAGCTCTTGCCTTGTTAAAACCAGAAGGACAAAAATCAATTGCAACACCTACCTGCATATCCCTAGACGAACAAGCGGTTAATAGATTGCCCACCGTTCGTTTAAACTCCATGTAATTCTTATCATTCAACTTGCTAAAGTAAATGTTTCTATTACTGATCAATTGCTCCCTTTGTGCTACGATTACACCTTACACGTTAGTGTCTAGATTTATTTCAATCCTGCACTTCAACTGGCTTGTCAGCTTCTTCATGTAGCTTTTTCTTTATATAGTCACGATTTTATATGAATGTGAGGAGTGAACTGTCATTCAGCTAATTTTTTTAAATACTATAATAATTCCTCCTTGGTTCCGGCAAGCTCGAGAGCCACAACGCCACGCCCACTCGGAGGAATGTGCACAGAGAGACTGCAAAACCGGCAGTTGTATCTATCTAACTTTATTGGATCTTTTAACCCTTTACACTCCGCTGTCCCCTCTGAGGCACCACTAAAAATTGCTGTACCATTCTTCAAAATATTGTTTACATTATTAAATATATCGGTATCTAATCAATTACTAAACATTTAGGTACTGTATAAGGTAATGTACCAATTTCATATCCATAAAATTGCAAAAATCATAAGGTATGTAAAAATTCTAGATCGAAAGAAATGTTTAATTTTCCAGTTAAAATAGCTCCGAGTGCAAAGGGTTAAAAATGTCCTCTCTTTCATAATAAGTTTTAAGGGGTCATTCAAAGTAAAAATTCATAAAATAACCACGCGTTGTCTCATTTGTTTTTATTCGATCGACGATGGTCTGGCGTTCCAACAAGATTAATGGAGTGAAGCGACATTTCCAAGGACATTGGAAAAATCCATTTTTAGCCGACGGACCCCCACCATTCGCCAGTAATCGAATCCAGTCAGAAAGGACTCGTTCGAGGAAGCGTGTAACCGGGTTCTATTTCTTCGGCGTGGGCTAATCAGCGCTTAGTCAGATCGACGGATCCGTGACGGGTTCCCTGACAGGAAGAGTCCTCTATCTCTTTCTCTTTCTCTTGATCCCCGACCGAAGATCGTTCCGGCGAGCAGAGCGATCGGCTTCCTTCCGAGAATCTGCATACGCGTACGCGGGACGTCCATTAACGGCGGCCGGCTATGGAATTACACGTGTTAGAAAAAAATACTCGAGCCTCGATATTTATGTAGATTCGATGATCGGGAGAACAGTAGTCGCCGAGAATGCAAATTTCGCGTCGCGCTCGAGCGACCTGGCGCGAAACATCTCGCGGATTTCCAGGTTTGCGAGCTACGCCGCTGCCGTTTACACGCCCACGCGGATATACCTGCCGTAAGAGATACGATTGTATTCACCATTTCGGGAAAATCGCGCTGCGTGACACGGAAAGCGGCACACGGAGGTTCAGGTCGAGGTATGAAACGATTAGCGTGGCCTACCATGCGAGTACGACGGAGATTGCTGCCGAGATGATTTTCTTAACACTCTGAAAGTCTCGCAGTTTCACTTCTGTTCGATTGTGCTGAATTTTATGCGACTGATAAATAATTTATTAGAAGAATAATGGTACAGCAATTTTTAGTGGTGACCCTGAGTCACCCTTCGACTGCTAAGGGTTAATTTCACGACAATCATTTGCTAAGTAATTGCACAACGAAGGCCATTATATGCTAAATTATTTTTTGAAATATTGCTCTGCTGGATCTACCTGAAATAAAATTACTCAACGATTCCATTAATTAATACCAACCGAATCGTTCGAAGAGAAGGCTATTGGTAAAGTGGTCGCACTTCTGCGTCAGCGACGGAGGGTCATTTGCGTTCTCCTGCAATCCAATTTTCCGCGTCAACGGGAACGGAGGATTTGAAGATGCGAGCGATTTGGTCCTGTCGAAAAGTTTATCTTTTGCGCCTGGGAAAGTCGAGAGAGCCGGTCGAAAGTTGTTTCACCTTGCGCATCGGGCACCAGGTCGTCGTTTGAAGAGGGAGGAGAGGGTTGTTTAAAACGCGCGAGGTAATCCCGGTCCCCGAGCATTATCGTCACCCAAGGGACGTTCGACGCCAGGCCAAGAATTTCGCCAAAGAAAATATTTGTCGGGCGTGTCCGGCATCGTGTATAAACAGATCGACGCCGGTTCGCGTCGCTGGAAATGCGATTGTGCCGGAAAGGTATCGGCACGGTAATGTCCGAGCTCATTGTTCCCTTGTGTTGTCGTCGCTGCGACTTAAACGGACCTTCCAACCTTAAACCACCTTCACAAAGCCCACTACCGTTTTTCGAAATTCGCACGCATGTCTCCGACTCGATTAATTCGTTCTCGCGAACGCCTGAAACAACTTCCGACCACTTTCGAAAATTGTTAGGTTCGCAGAAACACAATTGCGGTTTCGAAGCGTCAGCTTCGGAATACATTTTGTGTGGATATATTAAAATTAGTTGCATGTAGACAGTACCGCTAACAAGAAACAGGTGGGACCTCGATTATCCGAATCCCAAATACCTGAACCAGAGTCGCCAGAGGAGGGAACACAAGTCTTATCCTTGTTTTCATTTTCATTTCAATATAATCATTCGAACTTGCATCTTCAGAAATTTAAATAATGCCAAATAGACGTCACAAAACGACGAAAGTGAATATCAATTTTGAACAATAATTTGCTCAGATCAATAATGGCGAACTGTGGAAAATCACGAACAAAGAACAACAGTTTGACGCTCGGAAAGCTACTGGATTTCTGGAACTGTGCTAGCTTGAACGTTTACTCACGGTGCAAAGGAATTTTACGATTACTATGCTAATCAAAGCAATAGCAGCCTCTCAGCGTCTTTGATCCCGGATAGACTGTTTTCTCCGTCCCTGAGGAAGCTTCCGGAAGCGTCCTCGAACGGTTCCGCTGGATCGTTAGCTGGTTAGGCGAGATACAATTGTCACGTACATTTTAACGAGAAACGCTCGCAAGATGTATTACGAGGCATCGGGATCGCGCTCCCGTACGCAGCCTGCGGGACTCCTGAATCCTATTAATGTACTCGACTACCTCGATTATAGTCCCCGCACCGTTCCCGACGATGAATTACAATTATTCCGTGAAAGCACCGTGAACGCGGAACTGCCGCGTCGCGGAAACTGGAAATATAACTGGAAAACCGAAGACAATGGAGATGTTTATCCGGAGGGAAAATTGACAGGATTCTTCGAGCTCGCCCGAACGACTGGGGGAGACCGTACCTGCGATATGAACATATTCTTTCCGAGTAATCGAACCTTCCTCTCGGTGCTGGCAGCTTTCTTCTCTGCTTTTATTGTAATCGAAACTTCTTGTCTTCATATTTACTGTAACGGTAAGGGTATTTTTACGACGAGTTTTTAAATGTTTGCACTATATTTGGGAAAATGATAATTCGATATTGATCACTTCTGAAAATTTTATAATAAATTAGAGAAAATGCAGTTCCAGAAACAAGCATCATATCGAAGTTTTTTTCTAATTTATTACGTTTGTAAGAAATATCTTCGGAAGTACAATGAAAAAAGTGAACGGTGATTTCTGCAAAAACGGACTAAATATCGAGGATATTACCAGGGGTTAGATCAGTTTGCAAAAGTGATTCGTAGAACGTCACTCCGTTTCTCCAAAGCCTGGATGATTGCAGTCGCATCGCGAGAAAAACAATTTCAACCGATCGCCACGGCGGATCGCCTTCAAAGGGTTAATTATCGGACAATTACCAGCGGGGCGATGGGATCGACGAATAAGGTCGAGAAATTCCAGATCGGTCGCGTAGCCCAATTCGAATTCTTTTGAATCGGTGCGCAGAGGAAGCCGGTGAGATCTTCGGAGAGGGAATTTCCTTCCGATGACGATGCGCTCTCTCTCCCGAGGCAATCAACGGGCTGCTCCCGTAGGACACCGCGACCGGTCTCGCTGAATTATTCAGGAGACGTCGTTCGCGAGAGTTTGCCGGATTTGTAGCGCGACCGCGCGCCCCTCACAAAGAGACGAGAAAAGAGGCGGCGGAGGACGCCTAGGAATGTTTGACGGCTCGTCACCCGGCTCACAGATACGCTCTACGAGATCTATAGATCCTCTCGAGCCGAGGATCCTCTTCTCCGGCTCCCACGATCCGATTCGCAATTTCGACTCGCTCGCTCGTTTCCCTCCGATCGACTCCGATTCAGAATTACTGCCAGGGGAGAGCGGACTACATTATCACCACGATTTTTTATTTCAGCCTGTGGAACGCTCCGCTGGATCCTACCGCCGCCATTTTGATGGCCGAGGAAGACTGGTAGACCGTAGGGTTGCGTGTGAAGCCTCGATTTCTATATATTTATATGGATTGTTCCACGAGAATCTTTCGCAATGTACACGTCTAATATTAAATAATATGAACATGTACGGTAAACATGCTTGTTGGTTCGTTAATAGTTTAATTCTCTATTTGTTGCACTGCTTAAAAATGATTGTAATTACTGTCGAAATTAACTAAAAATTGTTCTTGATCACGCTGATCGTTTCTATGAACGAAATAATACATTTTATGACGTAATAACATCAAATAGAACTTACTATGATAAAATTAATTTTATTCGCCCTTAGGGTGCACGATTGTATACAGAGTACTTTTAATTAACTGATGCCACAATACTGTGTCGCATCCCGGTTCGAATCGGAGAACACAGATTCAACATAAACGACCGCGACCCTAAGTTATCCATCCTCGTCCATCATCGGCTCGCAGGAGCGTCCAGCAGCGTAGGTGTTCACGCTCCTTTCCCGTTCTTTCCACGATTATCCGTGTCCGCCTCTGGTTCGAGCATGTGTGCGCCGGGCCCCTGGCTCGGTGGAGATGCTCGCGGCATAAGCATGCCTCCCCGAAGGCTTGTGTCCGGCGTATTTCAGCCGGGTTATCATCGCCAGATCTACAGGGAGTACGCGAGAAATTATTTATTAGCGCGGGACACCTCCTTCGTCACCAACGGCCGGGGGAACGGAGTTCCCGCGTCGTAAAAAAGATTAACGAGCGTCTGACCAACCCTGACGGGAGTGAAGGAGCGAGCCGACCAGATCGGAAGGGGCCGCAGCACCGCCGAACCAAGCCGAAGACGCGATAATCGCCGCGGGAGGCGCTCGATCCGGGTCCCAGCGATTTCCTGATTCACCCTGCTGAATGAAATTGTGTTACCGAAGTGTTGCGGTCCCCGACAAATGAGACGGGACGCTACGGATTCGATGACACGTAACCTGAGGGTGTTCGATCGCGTTTGAAGATGTTTTTTTAGAGTTGCTTCGGGGATGTGTACCACGGCTTCAATAAAATTGGGTGGTAACGATTCTAGGAGCTATCAAGTTTGCTTTGGGGATCAACAGACTCGCTAAATTTACAACGGTGAAAGAAAGTGAGGGTCGGGTAGTTCGGTGCGTCTCGTTGTCCGGTGGCGAACGGGCAGCTTCATTTCCCACGACGTCGGCTCGTGGAGGATCGAGAGAAGAGAGCTCGCAGGATCGTCGCGGCGGTCGGTCGCAGGGTGTGGGAAGAGGAAAAATGCGAGCGACGGCTGGCACCGAGAGAAATACGCGAGCGGTAAGGTGGAGAACGAGGCGAGGAGGTGATTTGGTATAGGGGACAGCGCGTAAAAGCGTGGAGAGAGCGAGATAGGGATAGATAAAGAGAGAAGAGTGGAGGTCGCGGAGGCGGCTTCGAGGTGGCTCGATAAGGGTGTGGGGAGGGGCCCTGCGGGGCCACCGCCGCCTCGGAGGGCCCCGGTATCCTCGGCGGTGGTATAAGAGTGCAATTAAAATGCCGCGCTAGCGCCACTCAACGGCAACCGCCGATAAATAAACGCGACTACCGGCGGCGAACGACGACGACCAGGCGAATAAGTGTGCAGGAGGACTGTTCCGCAGCCAACCAGCCAGTCAGAGGTGGCTGGCTCGCCAGCCTCCTCCGCAAAGTCCTCTTTCTATCGTCGTCTCTCGCTTCCTCCTCTCTTTATCCGTCTCCCTTTCTCCACCAGCTTTTCCCTCCTCCTTCTCCCCCTCATCCTCTTCATCCTCCTCCTCCTCCTCCTCCTCGCGATCCCCCTCCGATGATACTCGTTCCCTCTCGCGGTGGGTGCCCACCGTCCCTCTTTTTCTTTCACTATACGTTGCCCCAACACGTACAGGGACGCGGCGGTCCGCACACGCGTACAGGGACCAGCGAGCGTGTGCCCGCAGAGACAGACATTCTGCCTTCTGCCTCTGGCGCTCACAATAAAAAGGTGGAGACGTCGAGCCTGTGCGGCCATGTTCCCCATCCCCCTTGTGCCACGGTCTCTCCCCGTAACCATCCCCCAGTACTCTCTCCTCCCCGAACACCCCGAGCCCCGACGACGACGCGTTCCTCCTCGCCGACGCCGATGCTTTACTCCTCCTGGCCACCCTCGCGATGGAAAAAAAACCGAGTAACGTATAGCCGAGATCTAATTGTGGGAATTATGCCGACCCCCGCGAGCTAAGGACAGAGACCAGACGCTGAGGGGCTGGGAACCCCGAAGAGGATCTTGGGTGTCGATGCGTGCTACGACAGTCAGGTCTGCAGCATGGTTTTTGAGACTCTTGGAACCTCTTTGTTGGCGTGAAATTTCTCGCTGATGAAAGAAAGGGAAGCACGAAGGCGCGAGTATGAACGAGACGGACAATAATTGTAGAAATTACGTCGGTAGAAGAAAATGTCGGACAGCAGGAGGCTCGGGTTGCGTGGCAGCGATGGAGAGGAATTATCTCGATAGCGAGCGCAAGCTCGAAACGCCGGCCATTGTTCTGCCAAGACGGGCTGCTGCTGGCTTTCTGGTTTCTCGCTATCGGTCTATGAAAGAGTGCGGTAATTGCTGCGCTCGTTACCGTTCCTGCCGATGCAGTGCAATCGACGACCCTCCTGACAGTAAGATAATAAGTGGTTTTCCTTTCGGAGCACCGGCGTACGCTCATAACCGTGGCCATTGTGCCCGCGTCTCTTGTGAGAGTAGCCTTTTCGAGCCGCGTGTGCACGTGAACCGATTGTAAAGCATCGACGAAACGGAGATAATTAAGCCGCGCTACCCGAGCACTCGATCTAATTGGTCGCTTGGTAAAAAGGACGTTTTAATTTTCCGACTGAGAGATAAGCGGGTTTCACAGGCCTCCGACGCGTCTATTCCGGCAGATTTTTCTGCGTTACGCACGCCTCTGCGTCAGACACAACAAACGAAATTCTCAATGCGAGCTTCTGCTATTTTTTCATATTCCATTAGCGACCTGATGGAATTTTTAATAGTATTATCTCGCGGCTTGAAATCACGACGTTCGAAATTTGCTTTCGTGGAATTTGTAAAGCAGATTTTCAAGGAATTTATGAGATCAATTTATTTAGCCGCGAGAACATTGATCTTGGCATTTGGTTAAACAATTACGGGCAAACGTAGAATCTTCCAGACTGTTCAGGAGAATTAAGGGTACTATTTCGAGACCGAGGTCCGAGAATTAAATTGATGAACGAGCACAATTTCGATATCACATTTCCAATCTCCGATAACTATTTCAGGAACGACTCGTCTATTTTTCTCGTGATCGTCCTCGCATACCGATATGTATTCTGTTCTGTCCGAAATACTTCATTCCACTCGTTCATTAAGCCGATGGATGCGCCGTGCTCATTCTTTTAACGATTCATTCGTACGTTTACATAATTCACGACCTTTGACACTTCTCTGTTTACATAAAGTATAAGGGAATTAGTTTTGGAACAGATTCCGTGGAATAAGTATTCGGTGTTGACAGACTCTGCGCTGCGGATCGATGGAGTCAGGCTATTTTCTAACCAGATATGAAACTTATTTGAATACATTAACTTCGGCTCTACCTAATATTACCTGCGACGATATAAAATAAAACCCATCAATTATGATCACAGATAATCTAGATTAAAATCAGTATTATGTACAGTAATTGGAAATGTAGCTCTGAAATTGTAACTTCATACAAAATTTACAACATCATAAGCTAAAAATACTCAAACAGACTCACAGAATTTTAACATTATTACCTACAACAATATAAATTATGATCTCACATAAATATTACCATCACAGTCTATAACAACACCTTCATTCCACAGTCTCACAATTTTAGTACTATCTACAAAAGTACAATACAATGGTACCATTTTCTAAATCACACATAACATCTTCATCTCAATAAAATCTCGCATGTCAACGCAGGAATCTTGTCTCCATCTTTATTACCCTAAACTTGAAATGACCGAAAGTCAGGAAAAGACACCCAAGTCGCTCGATAATCTCTTTGGGAAAATATCGGTGTCATCCCTATCGCTCGTCCAAAAAATCTTGTCTGCAGATAGACGAGTATCTAGTTACCATTTCCCATAGAATAGAAAGCGGTCGTTGTGGAGTAAGCGCAATTGGTGAAGGGGGTTCGTTCGCACCCCCGTCGCAGACAGAAACGGAAACGGAGCCGCGCGGAGGGTCGCGGAGATATTTACGAGGCAATAATTTAACCGCCACTTAGCCGGCTATTAATTTCGGGAATCGCTGAGAAAGGAAGACGTTATAAGAACACGATCGGTGGACGCGCGACTCAAGGGTTCCTCGCACGAGCGCGAGACGACGAGAGATATATCGATGGGGTCCAACAACGGCCCCGTTCATCCAGCCCCCGAAATCGTATCGCCTCTCTGTACAAACTTTGCGGCCAATCTTTATAGCAGCTCGTAAAATTCATAGGCCGATTGGTCTCGTTTCTGGACGTCGTTAATTACCGACAAGTGTCTTGACGAGGTCCGAGGAATTTCGTGATCCCTTTGCTTTCCAGCTTGTTTCAAAATCCGTATCTTCTTTGTGGCTTCGTAACATTTTTAATTTAATCTTTCCAAGCGTCGTTCTATAATCATCGAACTCTCTAATCTTTTTAGTAAATTCTATTTGGTATTGATGCTGTAGTTAAAACTCGTTATGGAGAATAACATTTTTTCAACGCGATACAAGAGCAATGAACGAAATTAATTAGTGATCGATGACTATGGTGTTTCAATATTCGAATTGCTAACGAGATTAACGTGTTCGATATTTTATGACGTCGCGTGTATTCGTGTTCTACATAAATGCATACAAATTGGTTATCATGGATTTCGAGGTTCTGAATTTACAAATTTGTTTTCTCGGTGAAAGGAAGATTGCCCTTCGTATTTTATTTCACAGTTAGCATTAGAACAGCCGTACACGGGAGAGGAGGTTTAAAACCGTAGCCTGAAGATATGAAATTCGTTATCGTTCGTCGCCAATCACGAGTTTCCAAGTTCCATCGAATGGTTGCGTCAGAAGACCCCGGCGTCGGCCTCGAATTTTTACGAGCGATCCCAAAGGCAAGGAAAGCATCGCGACAGATTGATTGGAGCACGGCCGATCCCGTGTTTGCCGGATGGATTCCAATTATGCCGTACTATTTGCGAAGCACTCCCTCGTCCGGCGCGATGATTTCATATCGGCCTGGTGGACGGCTCCGCTGCCTCTGCCATGGCTGTCCGATATGCGATATTAATACGACTGACCCCCCGACCCTTGCTCTACCTACCCCCTTCTCGGCCCCCGTTCCCTTTTTCTCTCTACCCCGATCCCTCCGTAACCGCCTCTTTGTCCGTTCTTCGTGTACTCTCGTCGCTTCTTCCTCTCTCTTTCTCTCTCTCTCTCTCTCTCTCTCTCTTCTGGCTGTTGCTACTCTTCCGAACCAGACCAGAGAGAGCACCGGCGCGGCGGCGGCGGTCCCGGGTATCGCGTTATTGTATTCGTTCGCGGTGGCCATGCGAACCGCCCTGCGGTTAACCCTTTAATTCCCACATTTTTCGCGGTGAACAACGATACTCCTGGTCCGCGCCGCTTTCTCCGCGCGAGGGAGAACATAGACATTGTGTCTCGATTTCCCGTCGATCCCCGCTTCGATGTATATTGCCTACCGGTCGATGCCTTCATTTTGCCGAAACCTATCCTCTCGGACAGACATTTTTTTCTGCTTTGCGAGACTCCTCTTGTTTCAACTACTTCAAACCTCCATTGTATTCGAACGCGCGAGCTAACAAGATTTTAAAAAATATTAACCATTTGTCAAAGGTGTACTTTTAACTTGAACCAACGATTTTAATCGATTAGAGAGTGGAGAAATACTTGATGCTCACAATCGAATAGAACTTTCAGGGATGGGATCGGATCCCGAGGCACTTAATGCGACTTAATGCACGATGGAAGATAAGGTAAATTGTAGAGGTGGTGGAGTCGGGGAAACGCATTAGAATACATTCGTTTGATAAATAGCGGCGGTGGTACGCTACCACCGATTAGGCTCCTCTTCCTCGTATTATCGCGCATCTACTCCGAGGGTACGTTTCATTTTTCTTTTCCTATTTCTCTACGTTTACGCGTTCCACCGCGGAATAGAAACGTTGCACACGTCGTGGCTCGAATATGGTTGAAAGGAGTTTATGCGAATGGGTACGTAACGCGCGGCAGATAACAGGATTTACCACGAGTATCCGTTGATGCGCCGCGGGGAACACGTGAGAATATACTACGTTGCCGTTGACGATTGAATTAACACTGATTTTCAGGAAGGGATAAGCTCCGGCCCTGGTGGAAGACGCGAAGCTAAAGTTTCTCGACGATTTTACTATGTTTTTGTGAATCCCCTTGAAGAATTTTGTGTGTCTCATTTTTATTTGGAAAAAACAATTGAATCATTGTAATAAATTCTTTAACACATTGTGACTCTTGAATGCTGAGTATTTGTGTAACAATGTAGGTAGACAATCAAGTAATCATAAGTGCTCAGAATTTTAAGTGTTGAAAGCATATTTTGAAATCATATTTCTTTTCGGAGTGGAAAGAAAAAGAGACGAATAAAATTAGGACTGAGGAACGTTGTCAACAGTTTCTCACAAGTGTAATCGTGATTACATTGAAACTTTGGCAGGGGGATGTTTCTTTTCTCGCAGTTTTGCTCGCGCAGTCACGAGAGGCGCGCGTATAAATAATTTTAATCGACGGCATTCCCGACGAACGCGCTCGAAAGTTTGACAAGGCGCGCGGTTCGCCGCGATATTGATGGACGTGTCGGCCGAAGAAACGAGGGGGTACATCTGCATCGTTGTTTCCAGATGAACCCACGCTGAGAGACGTATGCTCCTACGACAACGGCCAAATTTATCTCGACCTGTCGGCGACAGAGGTCGAGAACTTTCGCGATAGGCGCGGATCGAAAAAACCCTGACCAACTCTTCGTTCCTGACGACGATCGAATGTACCTCCTGTAAACTCGTTAGAAACAACAAAACCAGTCAACCAATACACCGAACCTAATATAGAAACTCGAGAATACCAAAAAAAGTTGCTATACCTCTGTTCCAAAGATACCGAAGATCTAAATCTTCAAAACAGGTAAAAAATTTCACATTTACAATTTTCTTGTATATCCACAGGGTTAATATTGATACATCGATGTAGGATTAGATTTTCATAAAATTGTTTATCCTGGTATGTTTCATTAATTACTAATTCGGACAATTTGTAATATTTCAAGGCGAAGGGCGAGTTTAATAACGCTGGCAGAAAAATATTAATATTGATACATCGATGTAGGATTAGATTTTCATAAAATTGTTTATCCTGGTATGTTTCATTAATTACTAATTCGGACAATTTGTAATATTTCAAGGCGAAGGGCGGGTTTAATAACGCTGGCAGAAAAATATTAATATTGATACATCGATGTGCGATTACATTTTCATAAAATTGTTTATCCTGGTATGTTTCATTAATTACTAATTCGGACAATTTGTAATATTTCAAGGCGAAGGGCGGGTTTAATAACGTCGGCAGAAATAAAAAATACAGCACGAACGGAATTCAGGCGAGGAAACAAGAAAATCGTTCGATTCTGGATTAGTGGTGGCGCGGTGCGATGTTACGGGGGGCGTCACGCCGCCTTATGAAATATTGCGGCAATATACGTTTACCGTCTCGTGTGGATTACCGGCTCGCTGGACGATATCTCATATCGGCCGCCGGACATCGTCGATATGCGACGAATGAGACCAGGTATGCCAGACTCGCAGGTTTCAGATGATCGCTCCGCCGTATTATTGCTTGTACCTCCTCCTTCCGCCTCTATATGATACCAATATTCCCAATAACGCTACCTAGCCGGCTGCACGACTGAGACGTCCCCCTGCTAGCCAGCAGGACCGTCGAATACCGAGGGAACATCCACTTCTTGACAATGGGTCCGGAGCTGCCTTTAGAATTTCCAAAATTCCACGTTTAGGGGATGGCTCTTCTTGATCCTTTGCTCGCCACCAAGTTTCCGACCACGAAAATCTCTTTCACGTGCACTGTTTTCAAATCTTCCATTCCAGCCGGTCCATGGTTCCGACCAATTGCAATTTATTCAAAAAATTTGTCTCACGTCAATTTCCCTAAAAAAAATTCAGGCGATCTGTTTCAAACAATAGTTATCGTCTTTTCAAGAGTGTCTGAATGTTTCCCAGCTCCTAGAGGGTTAAATCAAAATGCTAATTATCTAAATTAAACGCCTCAGCTCCCAAACACGAATCGTGGCTGTAGGGGCGGGTGGAAGCAATCTTCCGCAACAAATTTCAAGTAAAGCTGAACTAAATCAGCGGATGTCTTGGTCGGAGGGTGTCCAGGATCACCGATGTCACAGGGCACGCGGCGACACCTTGGAACGAGCAGCGGCAATAAAACACAGTAACCCCGTGAATAATCATAACGCGTTGTCGAGCCCATAAACTGCACAAAGGGCCCCGAGCAAGCCACCCTCGCTCGTCGACGGTGGTCCCGGTTCTATGGCGTTTCTGACCCCATAGCGATATCTGTTCAGGAATCGCGCGTGTCCCGCTCATTAACGGCATTCGCCGCGGAGTACACGTTGTTTGACGATCATTCTCCACACGCCGTCATCAGGCGGGAGAAACAAGCCGATCGAATGCTCGTGTTTGTGTACCCTTCGCGGGGGACCCAGACCGCGGCCCTTTATCCTGCCCAGGGTGAGCTTAACAAATGAGGATCGGTGACGTTCGCCTGCTTTGACTGATTCTTCACTGATTGATGATCTAAGTGCATTAGAGGGTGGATTGTGGAACGAAGTTTCCTGCGAAGCGGAAGAGGCGTTTTCAAGTTATGCCTTTGTTCTCGCCGTAGCAGCATTCCAGATTTTTAGCTCGTCGAGTTCGGAAAAAAGGATTTCCAAAGTTATTAGTGGACTGTGGATGTTTATGCAAGTTTCCATTTTTCTAGACGAATATCAAGAAAGTGGATTAAAGTGGCATCTCATTTTCCGCGGTAGTAACTTTTTCAGATCTGAGATAAATTAATGAATTAATAATATCCTGGCATTTATGGAAAATTTTCAAAAGCTGTAATTGCATAATGTTCCGCAGTCCAGGTATTAGTAATATCAATTTTTCAAGTTGAATTTATTGGTGAAACTATTGACGTCGAAAATGAGATTTATTTATTTATTTTATTTGTAGGTAATAATTGTTGTCTATAATAGTATTGTCGGAGGTGTTATGTAAAACAGTTTCGAAAGAATAGATCGAAATATTAAACTTTCAGAGGCGGGTTCGGTTGCACCGTTAGAACTACGTGTTTTCGACTAGTGCTTACCGCATCGAAATCCAAATACTAGCAACGTTTCGCAACGCTGCTTCCTGTTTCCTGGGCTCGGCCTCGGGTACTAATGCAGAAACTTGTACTTCCTGTGTAATGCAACTTGATCGTTTTCGGGAACGTCAGCGAATTTCGTGGAACGCGCCGCGCCGTACCGTTGACACGAAACCGATTTCACCGTCTGCTCCGCTGTTCTTTCAGAAATCGCTCGACGAAACTCTTCGCGTTTCATTCATCCGATCCAGAAATACAGCATCGCGAATCAAACATTGATTCCATTAATTCCAAGACGCAAATATTCTCTCTCTCTTTTATTGAAAAACATTAGACACGTGCACTAACGTTCTTAAAGCAGCTTAAAATACTGTTTCAATTATTAGTTCGGTTGATGTGGAATTTCAGATTTGAAAATGATTTTCTATTAAATGCAAAGCTGCTTGTCAGATTATCATTTCTTTAAAAATTGTACAATGCTTCATCGATTAATTTTCTAGTGACATATAACTCTTCGACGTTCAATTCAAAATCATTCGAACACAATACATAAAATATTGCAATGCTTCTCCAGCAGAAATCAGAACATCGAGGTTCAACTCGGTTCTCCTAAAATCGGTATCAAACGAATCAAAGCTTCATCTCCACTGGCCGAGCTGTCTGCGGCAAAGACCCGCGTCGAATCTGTTCGGAATCGAGGATCGGGGTGGTTCGCGGACGCGACAACAGCAATTTCCCTTTGGATTATCATCTAGCGTGGTGTAGCGAAGCGATTTCACGGGGCAGGAAGGAATCCCTGGGGTTCGGTCATCGAACACGACACACTTAGCGCTGGGACAGGTCTGGCTTGGCCGAGAGCGTTGCCAGAGCGCCGCTCCTTTTAATGCTCGGCCTTTGCTCCGAATTTATGTGCCGTCCCGTACAGTTTAATTCGGATTAAACTTATACTGCAAGGAACGAATTAAAGGGATTTGCGATTGGACACGTTGTATATGGACGGTCGCCGTTCTGTCGGGGCAAACGGCGAGAGGATCGGGAGAGCCTGCTGGATCCTGGCTGCGCTCGACGTCGCACCAGTCAATTTGATTTATCGGCACGACGCCTCGCCTCGCTTCGCGTCGCGACGCCTCTAACCTTCTCCCAGAACCTCTCTCTCTCTCTCGTTCCCCTCTGTTTCCCTTCCTCTTACTATTCTGTCGATGTATCTCTTTCACTCTTCCCACGTTTCTGGCTGGTGTGTGCTTCGTTGCCTCTGCTACGTACACGCACACAAGCGTGTCAGACTATTCGACGTCGTCGTCTACCGGCATATCCGGTTTATCTTTTACCGGTAGACAAGTCCATTTAACTTCCAGGGCACCTGGACCTGCGTCGGCTCTCGCCTGCCACTGACCTGCCACTCCGATGAATAGAATCTTCACGGAGATAGCCGCTCGAGGTCAGAAATCTAAACCAGATTTCGCGGACCCCCTCATCTGGACCCAGCCTCTGCGATCTCGAGTCTCCGTGGTTTTCTCGGCAATTCTGAATGAATAATAGTGGAATGTACAGCTACTCTTCGTGTGTATTCCGTCGCGGAAACACTGAACAATAAATTGACACGACTTACAGGATCGCGTCTAATAAGAGCCAGTGACGAAACCGGACTGAATTTCGTCTGCCAGCTGAAGCGCCATTTCATCCCGGGTAAGCGTCGACTTCTAATTACAGTAACGAGAAACAATATAAGAAGAGAACCGATACGATGGCAGCCAGCAAATGGGCAACCCGATAAGCCGGGAGCGGTCTTCCCGTTGGACGCCGACTTCTTTCTCGTTCCTCTAATCCGATGAAAATTATAAAGGGAGGCTTTCAGGTCTGGGCGAGCCGAGGGGCATGAAGGCGTGCGAGAGGGGTTTCGAAGCGGGGATTGTCGGAGGACAGAAGTTCCTCTCTACGCCGGTACTCGCTTGCTACCGGTGTATAACGCGTTTTAGAGATGACCCAGAACCGTGGGGGCGGGGCGACTCACGGCTGAGCGCGGATGAGCCGGATTAGCTCCTTACCCCCTTAGCTCGTGCCTATAACTGCTGATGAATACGGATTAAGGGAGCACTGGCTGTGCACGAAGTGCGAAGCTGCTGGTCTCGCGCGACTCCGGCAACCCTCCCGGGCTGATATCCTACCCCCGTAGACGGAGAAAACGCTCGAGCGAACCTAACCTGACCCCCACTTCCTCTCCTCGTCCACCCCCATCGCGAAGAGGAGCACGTTAATCCCTCTTGCAGGACCAAACACTCCTTAGTTCGAGATTAACTCCGGCCCGCCGGAGGCTGGCCATCCTCCGGCTCTCTCCACGGACTCGCGATCGTACACCTAATTAATGCAAGAATCCCGCGCAAGGACACGCGGATGGAATTAAGGGCCGCGACGCAGAATTGGTCGACTACCGAACACTATGTTACGGAATCAGCCGATGTCGAGTGAAACGAACGTACCCAGTGAAACCCCTTTTCTCCAAGCTTAGTTCCTTTAGCTGGTGGCAAGCTTAATCCTTCAGGCTCGAAGCTATTGTATCGTGACTCCAGAAGTCAGCCGTCTCGGTTCATTTACAATATCTTCAAACGTACAGCAAGCATATTTTTATTCAAACCCTGTCTTTCATAATTGATGTAGAAAATATCTCTCTCTCTCTCTCGCGTAAAGATCCACAATCTATTCACCTCCACTTCTAACCATTGAAATCAGCCTCATAGGAGTTAAAGTTCACAGCGTCGCCGAAGCCGTTCGTCGCCTCTTAAGTAAGTTCGCTTCGAAAGTGTCGAATTCACCGAAGAGTCTGGTTCATCGGGGTCGAAATTAATTCCGGGATCGTGCAGCAGGAGCGCATCGCGCGACACACGGTCGAGCAGCCTCGCAGGATCCCGAAGGAGGTTGAAAAGCCTTTGGATCCTCCGGGAAAGTTTTCCGGGTGGCAAGTCACAGCTTTGGAAGCAAGCTGTGCCGGCCGGGATAAACACAGGGGCGGGATTCTCCGTTCCAGTTGAGAAAAAGATCGCGTCGTCGCTTTATTTAACCAACGGCTTACTAATTATTTGCGGATAATCCTTGGATCCTGGGCGGCGAGTTTTCGGACGCCAGGTTGATCCGCGACGTTTGACAACCTAGCGGATTAACTTCTCGCCAAGGTACCGGCAAATCTTCCGTAAACAGGCCGAAGCTGTTTAGGATTTCGGCTGCAGGGGGGCGGGTCTCCGATCGGTCTGGGAATCCTCTTAGGAAATTACTCGATCTAATCGGTCGGCTAACCGGCGTCGAATCGAAAGAGCGCTCTCCCAGTTTCGCAAGAGTTCCCGGCAGCGATTTCATCGCGATCTCATCGCCAGCCTCCCTTTCGTTCTTTTCTGGGTCGCTGGAGGAAAAAGAAATGGCGTCGAGGAGACGTTCCCCTCTCCAGGGGAGACCGCGGGGTCGGCGAAATCCGCAACATCGTCGAGGGGTCGGCTTGGCGGATAGTAAAGAGGAATAAAGCCGCGGAGGTGGCTCGTGCATCCGGCAACTCTCCTCGCAGACCAGACCCCTCGATTTTAGCGGAGCGGTGCAGTTCCCTCCGCCCCCGCAACCCTCCGACGGATTCTCGTTCGGCACTTTCCTCGAGCACACCCCCGCAACCTCCTCTCGCCCTCGTAGGGACGAAATGAAACCCTCAATATCGGTGATTGCTGCCGCAAGACGCTTCTTTGCCTCCCCGGAACGGGAACGTTCCGAGCGGAAAAAGGATCCGGAACCTTGCTCACTCTCTCTCTCTCTCTCTCTCTCTCTCTCTTTCTCTCTCGCTCTCTTCGTCTCTCTCCTTTCCAACCCCGTTCCCCATCTACCTCGCACCGCCACGATGATACCTATCCACCCCTGTCGGCCCGCAAACTCTCTCCTTCTTGCGCGAAACGAAGGGATGTTGACTCGCTGCTCGGCTCCAACTTTTATGGAGATGCATCCTCTAATATATCCGGGCCCCGCTTGCTCGCGCTTGTGTTTGACGAGCGTACTTCGCGAAGTATATTATCCGCCGAGACCTCGTCCTCCTTCGGCAACTCTGCCTTCTTTATCCTCTGCAACCCTCCCTATCCCTTCTCGCCGCCACTTTATCCGCGACCGGCCTCCGAACCACCCCCGCAACCAACCCCCAGGATCTTCTTACCGGAGAATCACTCGAACGTGATTTCCGGTGAGGATAGTACCTTCCAACGAAGGTGGGGGTGACTTTGCGCCGCGTGCTCCAACGAGAGAGCTATTTCTTTGTGGCCGACGCTATTACTCCGGGGGTGGTTTGCGTATGGCGAATCGGGCACCGTCTTCCGGCCTCAAAGAGAGTACCGGTAATAGATTGGCTGTTGAAGCTGCTTTATGAGGCCGGATTTGTGCCCAGCGGAAGATCGAAGCCTGTGATGCTTGACTCTTTCAGGAATTTTGTTTGCGATTGCTAGCTACTATTTAATTGGAATGGACCTGAAAATTTGTAGCTGAGAATGTCATTACTAGCGCGCGGCTTTTATGCATTTATGACGAAAATCAGTAGATCAAAATTAAAATCATTTTTACCTGTCGTCTTTGTTTCTCATGAATTGAGCGAAACGTTTTAGAAAAGGAATATAAAGTTTCGTAATTAGATTACAAATTTTGACGATGATGAGGATGGTATTAATTTTGATGAAGATTGATAACGATTGCATAGATTTTCAGGTCGATCGGACCGGAAAAGAGATCCCTTCCGCCCATCGGTGTGTCTCCCGAACGAGATGATCTTTTGCTTTGTCATTCGACCACCAGCACGGCAACTTTCCAGTTTCCGCCCTCGGGGGATTGTTCGACGAGAAGAAATAGGGTCGCCTGGAACTCCGAGAGGGTCGGACTTTCCGCTCCTCCCGTTTTTTCCGATATAAATAGCCTTAATTAGCGGCCGCTCATTGGCTACGGTTAATGGATCGTCAGATCGCGATACGTTTAACCGTTCGCTTTAACGATCACTCTTAAACCGCGTCGGTCTATCCCGTTCTCCTCCCGTTCTTTTCGGGTAAGAGCTTTATCTCGTTTGTCGAATATTTCGAACGTCCGATAATTAAACTCGATTCGATGAATAATCACGGAGTTCTCAAATTGTGACAAATTGGAAGAACTATTTGTCCTAACTAGTCTGGGATTTTTTAGACCGGGACAATTATCAATTTTCAAATCTCTCGAACGTCTTTTGAGCATTTAGTTTTTGGAATCTTAACCCTCATCCGTCCCTCGTGTCAATTTAACACAATTTTTCCGAAATAAGTTACACTGTTCTGTTACTTGTAGGTAAATTTTCCCGAAACTTCGTGTGACTTTTACTTTTTTTAATGCGGAGCACATAACTGAAAAACCTAAGGTGTAAATATTAACTCATCAATTTGGCGAAAACAAACATTGAAAATTTTTTATTTTGTGTCACTGTGTCAATTTGACACCGAGGGAGAGATTCAGTTTGTGAAATGAGGGACGGATGAGAAAACGGTGATCCATATAAATATAAATTTATTTCGATACTTAACAATTTTCATGAATTAATATTTCACCTACCAGATATTTGTAAAGTCCGCAGATTAAACGTTTCTCAATTTTCCGGTGATAATAATCAGTGTACGCGGTGAGAATTGAAAGTCGAATTTATCGATTTCCTGGTGATTCCATTTTCGGTCGCCCTGGGTCTCAAGAGATAATTGCATTCCAGAATTGCGGCGTTCACGTGTACCCACGTATCGACAGTCGTTTAAAGGCGGGGCTCCTGTTTGCTAACGAAGCAGCGGTGTCCGACCAGACATAAGCCGGTTTAATACCCTTAAATGAAAACAATACGATGTCGGCGAGCGGATAATACTTCCGGCCGTAAGTTAAGGCGAGCCGGTCAGACAGACGAGAAAGTCGATGGCTAGACTTGACTTCATGAGTAGCTCCACAGATCTCGAGTGGACATGTCTCTCGGAGAACAACTTCTAAATTACAATGGAGCTTATATAATATAATTCTCCATCTAGCCACAAGAGCCTACATATATATACCTACCAAATATTTTATTATCCCCTCATTTATCCCAAACAATTCTCATGTTCTAAATTATAGAAATTATTCTCAATTATAAAGCAAATTAAATAGACCTAGCTCTAAAAATCAAGAGTTACATTAAAATTAAAACAGGTTGCATCGAAAGTAGACTTCATCGTTAGCAACTTCAATTTACAGAGACATTAATCGACAACTGTCTTGACGAGATCTAGTTTCTCTCCACAATTACCGAAGGGTCCCAGCAGTCGCGATCACTTCACAATGAACTCCAGCGAAAGTAGGGGGTCCGCGCGATCTACAAGGGGGCTGAAAAGTGGTCCGGAAGACCGAGAGCAAGCGTCCGCGAGTCGAGTCGCTGAAGAGGGTGGGGGAAGACAGGCCCCGAGGGAGACAAAAGGGGGGAGTAGTCGCGGGCCCCGAGGCCCCTGGGCAGGATTTATGCGGGCTTGGGGCTCGGAGTCGGCGCTGGCGCCAGCGGCGGCCGCTGCCGTTCCTCCGGGCCCGCGGATGCCGCAATAACTTGCATTGTGTACGCGAGGGCCTCCGCGTAGGAATCTAACCCGGCGGGCCCGCGGGTCAAGCCGGCAGAAGACAGCAAACGCCGAACGAGAAGACACGGACCGGCCGGACATTATGCCGGAGAGGATGCTTTTCTAGAAGGCCGGCTGGCCTGGCTTGCGCGCCGTGTAATCGAGCCGCCTACTACTCTCGAGGCTTCCTTCATCCTCCGCCCCCGGTGTGGGTCCTCCTTCGCGTCGTCACGAGTTCCGTGTCCTGCAACGGGGAGGTTTGATGTTGGTACGGATCGGATATAGGGAAATGGTCAAGTAATCCTAGCTGCCTTCTAACGTGCCGATGGAAATTAGTCGTGTTTGTGTACTCTGCTGGAGTTTAAACGATGGGGGTGCTGGGTGTGGGTTGGCTGATGGACGTCTTCTGTTGAGAATGCTGCAGGATTAACTGTACGTTTCTTTCAATTGTATCTATGCCACTTGGTATTTGAATTTGAGTAGCTAACAGACATCTTCCATTCGGAACAGTCTAGAAAGGCGATGCTTCTTCTGCAAACCTTCGCCATAGAAAAATCCTGTAGTCCACCAACATTTTTCATGGTTCTAGTTAAAACAGACCCAGCAACAGTCTGCGCAGGAAAGTAAGCCGGCATAAAAGGGATCGGCAATGTGTCCGAGCAGCATTTGTCAAACCGCGGAGCTTATTCCAACGAGGCGTACCGCGCAATCGCCTCGGCCGGCCACAAAATCCAGCTCGTTCGCGGTCTGGAAGGAGGCGGCCGAGATGTTGGGGCGCACCTGCAACAAACGATATCGTATTCGCGCGTGGCCGGCGTGGACCACACCATGAATGGAGGCTGGGGTATACGAAGATCCAGTTCAGCCGGTAACGGGGAGGCGAAAGGCAGGAAGGCAAGCAGGCAGGCAAGCAGGCAGGCAGGCAAGCAAGCAAGCAAGCAAGCAGTCAGGAAGGCAAGCAAGCAAGCAGGATCGGAGCATCAGCAGATCCCTTTTTGCGGCGCGCGTAGCCGCCGCGTTATTGTCTGTCCGACGAAAAAGGATTTATCCGTCCGGCATCTCCCGCGATCTCTGCCCCTCTGTTTCGCCCCCTCTCTTCATGGCGGAGATCCACACGGTGCCCCATTCTCCGGCACGTACTTTGTCCCACCTCGAGGCGAGGCGCTGCTGCATAATGTAACAACGGTTCTTCGCCCGGGCGAAACGTCAAAGCCAGTGTGTTTCGCGAAGATTTAGGGAGGGTGGGGTTCCTCGGGTTATGAGTTATGAGCTCGACTGGTCTCTTTCTATCTCTCCCTCTCATCCGTATCTCTCTCTCTCTCTCTTTCTTCCTTCTCGCGGCTGCTGCACACACCCTCTCCTCTACCTCCCGTTTGTCTCTCTTACGCGTGGCCCTTGATCCACGCGATACCACCGAGACTCATTGTGTCCCTGGCTGACTGGCTGCCTCTTCTGCCCGAACAACGACCCGAACAACGCCAAACAACGGGTCGGATCTCTAACCGCGGTTCCTCCCCCGCCACACTAGGATCGTCTGACCGCTCTTCTCAACCGGAGAAGCTACTGAATCGGCCCCGGGGAGATTGCCACGCTTGATGAAGAGGTGGAGAAGAGCCCCGGGACCCCAGGCCGCAGGGAGAAGAAGAAGAGTTTCGCCCATTGTCCCGGTGATAATTCCAGTTGCACGCGATACCCCGGAGTTGAAATCCTAGAGGAGGCCCCGCTGCCTTCCTCCCCCTCCCTACCGCCACCCTCTTCATCGCGAGGATTCCATTCTCCAGAGGTTCCGAGCTCGTTCGGGTGGTCCCCGATCCGATCCGCGGCGTGAAGCTGCTCGCGCGCAGCACGGTAGCTAACGCTGCAGCTTCTCAACTAAGCCTAAGGACGCCTTATCTGACGCGTCATCTGCCTACCGACTTGACTCTATCTCTGGCCCTCGTCTTCTTCCTTCAGCTTCCTCTTCTTCTTCTCCTCTCCTCTCATCTCTTCCCTCGGATACCCTTCTACCACCCGCCCCGGTGGCTTACGGGGGACCAGGGGCCACCGCGTAGAGTTTCTAATACCTGTTCACTCGCGCCGCGAGATATCCGTGAGATATACCTCGAACGAAGATCCCAGATCATTACCGCGATTGATTCCGATGCGAACCGGCTTAATGGCGTGTCGCTCGCTGACCTATCGCGGAATCTTCGTCTAACAGGTACCTCGATGCTCAATCAACCCCGGCATTCGGAACATTTGCTAGGTTCGGCAACGCATTCGTTGCTAGCCAGATTTCTATTAGCTTTATACGAAAATTCAGTATCTACATCAGGATGAGAAACTCGAGTAAATCCTCACTCAATCATCCCCCAATTATCCACTTATCAGGCTCGCCAGAGAATCTCACCGAGATCAACACCATCTGCGACTCGACCGGAAGTGCCCGGCGTTTGATCTTGATTTAGTTTTCCCCACTAATCTGACTATCCCTGCCGAATATACGTGTTCCACGGGAGTCCACGTTGTCGGACCCCCCAGTAGTCGCTGGCAACTTACTATTCCACATAATACGCGCTCATATCTCAGGATTATAAGGTAGCCTGAGAGACAGCCTGACTTCGGGGTGGGGAAGAAAAGAGACCGAGATACGGATAACCCGGAGAGCAACGAGAAAAGAAAGAGAGATAGCGTGATGGGGAGTGGTGGAGAGAGTGGAAGACGCATCTCGAAGAGTGGTCCATTCCAGCGTGACTTCGGGACGAGAAAGGGCAAGCGGTGTTCGGCGTGACGTGGCTTTAGGAGGTTCGTGCCCGGCTTGTACCGAGTGACGATACGCCTTAAATCCGGCGACACGAGCTACGAGGACCGAGCGGGTGGAACGGGGGGGCGGGGGTGGCTTTCAGCGTGCAACGCGAGCATGTGTAATAAGGGCCGAAGAATTCGCTCGGCTGGCGTCGACGGGAATGCCAACTATGGCGTCCGCGTTTCCTAGGTGCACCGAGGACTTCCGAGGTCGATGCATTCGCGGCGAGATTTCCAGCTCGCTCGAACTGCGCCTGGATTTTCTTTCTCGAATTTTCGATTTCAGTGCTACGCTTCTGAAGCCTTGATCCGAAGAGGAACTGTAGATGAGACGTTTGCGAATTTATTTGCTCGTGTCCCTCTTGTCAGTTTAAGCTTCTAAACAATTAATTTCCATTTTCAAATGGACCAGTGTATTTTACCCGAACAGCGCATTTCCGAGCAATAAGGACACGACAATGGCTAACAAAGCACAACGAACACGACGCAACAAGAAGAGGACCCTCCACTGTGCGAGCACCACAACTCCCGGCAAGTGGTGCACACATGTAAATCAAATTAATCGAAATATCGGTGGCGCAGTATAGTCGGTGAGTGGGTACAAATACCAGTACAAAAAGGATCCGCGTCGTCGAGTGAATTCGAGCCGGGAAACGGGTTGGGGAGAGAGGGGCCCAGAAAGTCCCTCTCTGAGGCGGTCGAAACGTTATTACACCGGCGAACCAGTTAGGATACAAGGGCACGTCTGTAAGGTCGGATCGAGGAGTTAAGGAAACTACCGACTACCGAAGGCAGTTGATACGAAACTAGTTTCGCGGCCTAGGATACACGTCGGAGGTCTGCGTGCACACAGAGAAATCCAGAGAGAGAGAGAGAGAGAGAGGGTGAAACGAGGGTACGGAACAGGGTTGAAAGTCGGTGCGAGGAGCTGCCAAGGGGCGGAGGAGCGAGACGGAAGGGGGGGCGTCGACTGTTTGCCCTTCGAATGGAAGTTCTGGGGGTTGAGGGTGGCCGTTCCCCGGGTTTCGAGTGGTACTTACCGAATCGACACGGGCCAACTCAATACATCAAAGACCTTCTAGCCAACAGCCGTGGTTATATGGAGCGACGGGGGCTCCGCCGCTTGCCACCTCCGATGTCCATACATAATCATGGGCCGTCTTTGTCCCTCGAAATTGATTTATTATTCAAAGTGACGCGTGTTTCACAATGTGTATTTACCACGATACGGTTTCGGGCGTGAAACACGTCAGGCCCTCTACGGACACCGTTGACCACCTTTGTACGCGTCCGCCTAACCCGCATATACGATGCCCAAGCCGCCGCCCACCCCCACGGACGACGTGAAGAAATTTACCTTTAACTTAGACAGCTTGTCCCGGCGACCGGCGCACTTTGAATGTCGATCAACGACCGTGGAATACATTTTCGACACGAGCGCCGATGGTCTTGCGGCCGCCGACCTTTTTCCCTCCGACCAATCTGTTTGCCTCGAGCGCAATCGCTATCGATCGAGACGCTCGTTCGACGAGTCGATTAACCCGAATTTAGACTTTTCACTTTCGACGTACATCCCCCGAACGACACGATGAAATAATCAAAAGAAAACCATTCATTATACGTCAGACTTAAACACTGTAAAGTGTCTTAAAGATCCTTCATTATTTAAATAATTTCATAATATTATGTTTTATACAACGTTCACCTAATTCATCATTTTCTAATAATTGACTGTTTCCATCGTGACCATTATTTCATTAAACGACACATATATAAAATCGTTGAGTATAAACAAAATTTCAATGTGATACATTCGATTGAAGTGTGTTAGGTCTCGTATGACAGGGAGGAGGGATGGATCCTTTCTTTTTGCAAATGTGTCGATTGGTCGATCGATCCCGAAGGACTCGTGCACGGAGGTAATTGTAAGGAGTAGGTTGCAAACCGCGAGCCTCGGTAGCAAGCGAAAATATTGACAGAAAACAACCGTCCGAAGTTAATTAAACTCGGTGAGCTGTGTTTCCCGGTGCCTTCGCTCGCCCGGCCGGCATACACTTCGAGTAGTAATTTCCTGATGGTGTGTACGTGGATCCTGGCGACCGAACGAAGTGGACAAACAGTAAGTTTCCCCCAGTGGTACGTGTTTCTGATCCGAAATTGTGTTCTTATATATACACGTGCACGTCCCCTACAACTCCCACGCGCGTCTTTGTTCGAGGCTACAGGACTTGACAAAAGTGCTGGGACGGTATTCCATTCTCTGTTGTTTGCGACCTCGGAGTTGGATTTTAAAGCACGGTGAAAACGTTGGACGAGGAAAAGCAATCAGAAATCATTAATTTCAATTTTTAATTTAGTTGAATTCATATGATAATATTCGAATATCGTAATTTTAATTTGTCTTTGAAGCTTCTGCTCGTGTTCTTGCTGATAAATAGCAAAAATATAATCCATTTATACGTTCAGAGATAATTAATTTATACAAATGAATAAAATAAATAATACGTATAAAATGTTTTACCTAATTGAGAAATGTGCGATATCTCCGGGAGAAAATGAGCAGGAAGGAAATTTGATTGTAACGTGTTTCGTTCACGAGAAAATCGAGCTCTGAAACTACGCCCGTTTAGTTTCCATTCGTGTTCTTGTCGGTGAAAATAAATACTCTCGGCGACATAATTTACTGTCGGCGTAAATCAGCGAATAGCCAGATAAACAAATACATTTTTTAACCTGTTGCGTTATTTTCCACCGTATCTGTGGTTCCGTGTTCACGAGCACAAACAAAGACAACAACCAGGGAAAGCTGTATTTGTAAAAGCATTGTCAAGTGCACGCAGCTTGTGAAAATATGAAATTAAAAAACTGTACAGAGAATTTAAAGTTATTTTATTAACTCCATTGGGACATCGATAAAAATACGTGGAAACGTGTAACCAAGTATCTAATCGAGCTCTAATTCAGAGGGATGTATTTTCCGGAACGAAAAATTCGCTTAAAACGCGAATGACACCCTAACGAAAAATAATCTCAACTAAATCGTCAGGTGGTTGATAAATATAAATATCCTTGCGTGCTCATGATACAGAGTATAAATGAAATTGAAAAATCTGTCGCGGCATCTGCGAGTCGTGAGGACCCGGTGTCCCGTTCGCCGCATTACACTTGCACCCCCAGCATCAGTCGACAGCTTACTAGAAGCGGGGGTGGTTGGCGGAATAAAATGAGAAGGTAACGAACGAGGTGTCGGTTCGCGAGGAGGCAGTTTCGGTAGGTGGTTTTGCGTGATCGCATGCACGGCAGAGAGGCGGACGAGATTGATATTGGTTCCTGAGCGAGCCGAGGAAAACGGTATGGGCTCGGAGGGCGGTTCGCTGATATTGGGCATTCAATCCTAGCCAACCCCGATTCTCTCACGCGCCCCTAACAACGCATTAACATGCATGAGGCCTGCGTGATTGTTTTACCCTAACCCGCCGCCCGCTGCCGCCCTCCCTGCCAACCGTGTGCCCTCTGCCGCCACTGCCACCCCCTATCCACCCCCCTCGCAAACCCCCCTCCTGTAACCCCCTTGCAGCCCCCCTCGCGCACACCCCCGTCCTCGAATCTGAGTAGGCAGCGGATCGTTGCCGGCGAAAACTCTGCCGGCTCGCTGTGCGTGCATCCAATGCAAATTTAATGTTGAATATCAATGGCCAAACGCGGTTCAAGCCGCTATCGCCGGAGCGCGGAGATGAAACGGACCCGGCCGGCTCGTTAACGATATTCTCCCCCGCTGTTGTTGACAGTTTTTTGCGCGGAACCGTGATTCCGCGCCGCCGTTAATTTCGAGCACGGCGTAATTTCGACGAAATTTTTATCGCCCTCCACCGACGGCTACGAGGCCGGCACTTTTGAACCGCGCTCGAAAACCCGACCACCACCGCCATCATCGCCCACACCACCACCGTCACCACCACCACCACCACCACCACCACTACCACCACCGCCGCTGCTACCCCCTACCAACGACCCTATGCTGTATCGAACTTTTGGTCGGAAGTATGACACGGCTCGATAGATGAAAACCGGGGGATCAAACAATGATCCTTTGTCGAAAAATGCTAATTTGCCGGGAAGAAAGCTGTATCGCTTTTTGCACGGCCCCCGGGCCAGCCCCCTTTTTCGGCCGGTTTATTGGATGTGTTACATGAGGGAAATTAATGACGGGACTCCGCCGTGTGTACTGTATTTCGATTATTTTTGTGCCTCGGGTTTTATTGAAGAGCCGTGTGGTTTTACTAATAATTTTGGTTTAAAGTATACAGGATGACCGCAGGAATTGAAATTTGTATTATGAGTGCACGCCAGATTCGTGAGGGTACATTTACGCAACAACCCTTACAGATTAAAATAGATAAATTGATTTCAACTCTCCTCGTATCTTGTTTTAATCAACTTTAATCGCTCTTCACCAATTGCTAAAAATCTTATGACGGCGTAAAAACATTTTCACATCATCTGTGATACTCTCAAAGTCGCGAGCGCACTCTCCGGCCTCGCTCCGTCGGATAAAACCTTAACTATACGATTTTTTCCAGAGGATTTTTTCCCGGCACAGGTTCTCCTCAGCTCGGCTGCAGTTCCAAGCAGTAATAAACATAAAACAGTTTTTTTTTTCCTCATTCGAGTAGGTAACGCGAGAGAGAATCTATTCGTATACACACATGAAGCAGTAATTCCCGGTGGCCGTAATACCCGCAGGTTATCCCCGAAAGTATATCCGCGGAATGATAACATGGATTTGCCGATAAACGTTATCGATCCCGCCCTCCCCGTGCTCGCCAACCGCTTTCCACGTTAGAACGGGCCGCGATAATATAGTCGTTGTAAAATTATGGCCGCCATCGTCTCTCTCTTTCGCGGGGGCGGCGCTCCTGCTTCTCCGCGGAGATCGAACCCTCTCGTTTTCGCGTTATAGGTGCTACCACACTCCGAGCCTATGAATACTAAGCAGTTTATAAAAATGTTGATTTAGCACCTTTGCCAACTTATGCGCACCCGGCCACCGCCACCGGGTCGCTCGCCTAACCCCGGGACCTTTCTTTCTTCGACGTCTCCGTTGGTGGTTTTTATGCCGGCGAGCGCGATCGCCGTGGTGCTAAAACTTTCAAAGCGCACACCATCGGAGGAATATGAAATTTCGGAAAATATTCGGCCCCGGGATACCGTTCCTGAGAACTCGGGTCTCTCGAACCATCGGCGAGCTACAATTCTGTTTACGGAGTTGTCAGCAAGACTACAGTTCGTTCCATTCGATTTGATTGAATTCGTAAAAGATGTTAGTTACCAAGTAAACCATAAAATTGATTAATTAATTTTCCGTTTTTTATTTTCTCTCGAAATACGAGAGTGATCTCGACTTTTTATATTACAATGCGACGAGCTAACCTGAACTAATCGACCAAGCCAAAGACAACACCCGATCCGAAACAGCGAGTATCCTCGTCATCCTCATCGACCACGCAGGACCTCACCCCTGGCTCGATGTGCAATCAATGAAGCGTCGATCGCAACGAGGACCTCCTGATAGCCGAGGATGATCCTCCGCCGGGGTATCTTCATCGAAGAAACCGTATCCAGGGTCCGCCTGTAGGCGAGATCAAAGGTCCGAGGCTGGATGGTCGTTTGCGGATGTTTTTAAGCATGATCGGAGCGAGGGGGAGTGGATCCTCCTGAACCAAGTCCCTCTGTAACCTAATTTGATGTCCCTCCGGGTTCGTCGGGGGCGCGCGAGCAGTCATCGAGAAGTGGGGTGGGGATAATTACCGATTAAAGAGATTAAATCCCGCGGCGTATCGATTCCTGGGCCTATAATCGAGCCGAAAGAGGCCTCGAGGGGGGGTCGATGGCGGAGAAAGAAGAGCCGAGAGGTGAACTGCGGCCGTGGTTACCAACTGGTTGGAGGGGGGGCCATGGTTCAGAAGGGAGCACGGGGAACGGCGGGGTCGCCTTTGTTTCTGATTTGAGGGGCATCCTTACGAACGGGTTAGCCGCACCAGTGATCACCAACGCTAATTACAGCGGATCAGTCCGGACGAGTTTAAAACTCATTCCCTCCCCGGCGTTTTAAGCGGCGCGAAAGGGGCTTCCCGGCTCGCTGCTGATTGGCCGGCCGGGATGACACCAAAGTGCCCCAACATGGCGTCTTATCTGATTTCAACCGGGGGGAAGAGGACAGGGCGGAACGTTATTACGACTTCCGGAGCCGTTTATTCGATTAATCCGAATTCGAGGAGTTTTCGTTTGCCCGGGGCTCCTACCTCCCCCCTCTACACCCCCTCATCGCCACCCTTTAGTAATCTTCTGAGCCGTTCGTTCCGCTCGATGATGCCGCTCCGCGGTTTACAGATCCGCGAAACAACGGCTCGATGCCGTCGTTAACTAGGATCGCTCGATTTCCTTCAACATTTTCCCCGTCGAACCCCTACGACACTGGCTCTCTGCGATTCCAGCGTCGGAGATTCGATTGTCTTCGGTCGACGATTCTCATGCATGGATTATTCCCCGCTTGCTCATCTGTAACAAAATGTACGTGGATTTTGTATAATGTTGCAAACTTCACAAATCACGTTTAGAATTCTTAGCCTCCGCTTATTGAAACATCTGAAAGACTCGCAACCGCAACTTCAATTTCCAATAACCGCTGAAAGTCAATCTCATATCTCATCATCTCTTCCCACAGTACTGGACCGGATTCCTTTCAACTTTCCACTTCCCTCTGAAAGCAATCATCCCCCACGACAATGCGACGACTTATACAAACGCGATTAGGCTACAAACCCAGGAAACGAGGTGCCCTACCATACGATCTCGTACGAGCCTGATTTGTCGAGGGACAATACACCAGTCGACTTTTCCAGGACGTAGCTGAATCGGATCGCGTCCGCCATTGTAATTTAGCGCGTAGAATGCAACAGAAAAATTCTGCCAGGAGGAACACGGGACACCGATGCTCATGCAGGAGGTCCTGTGACAGGACTCCCGTCTAAGGGAGCGAAGGGACACCGGAATCGGCAGGACATCGCGGGATACAGATGTTCTACAAAACAGCCGAGCCACCGAGTCGCTTATAATAGGCGACACCGGGTTTATACGAGGACGCTAAGTAGCAAGCCCGCAGGACTGCCGGCACAATACCAGACCCTTCGTATATTTTGACTTTTTGACAGATGGCTGTTGGCTGCGAGCTGTCTCGGATGACTTCCGCTCCGCGTGCGCGCCGCGATGTGAACGCCGAGGACGGGATGGCATTCAGACGAGCACGAAACGCTCCTGAATCATTTATCGGAGGGATTAAAGTCAGGAAAAAACGCCCGGGGGATCGCTGAATGCCTGTAGTCTTTACCTATGGAAAGCGTACTGTCATTCCCGGATTGTACAATTTGTTGCTCGCCTTTGTCGCGACGGTGTCCTCCTTTGGGATCTTAGGATTGTTTGGTCGAGATGATAAATAGGCCTGGTGCATCGCCGAGAAATTTCGGGTGTTTATGTCGTGAGTAAAAAATATATGTCTAGTCAGTAACGTTTGTGGTTCTAGATAATGTTGATATTTTCGTACGAACTTAACAGAAACAAGAGAGTCTGCAGTGGGTGTAGAGTCGTTCAGGAAAACTGTAAGCGGAGGAACCCAGGTCTCTATCAAGAACAATGTCCACATTCAAATCTCTCTGGAAAAGTTCAATGAATCCCAAGTCCACAAACCAATCTTTGCGTCATTGAGCAGCTAAGCGTTTCCTGTCAATGGCCAGGTCGAACAGCTTAATGTGTCCACCACCTGGACCATCTACGCCGGCCACAAAAGAGGACAACACTGTCGAGGCGAGCCAGCATGAGCTCGCTAAAAGCGCTCTATCTCCCAGAAAGTCGTCTCATGAAGATTCAATTGGCACCTGAGATCCTGCTCCGTCGATTTAGCAGAATGATCGCACAAAGAGAAACCTTGCGGGAGTCTGGGTCAGTAGACGGCCCCGGAATGCTATTCGATGGGTCAAGTCCGGGTCGAACGGGCCCGGTAAACATCTCATCAGAGTAGAATGGGCCCTGCCACGAAGTCGACCAGTGTTTACAAAATCTGGTGGTCCAGTGTCCGCTAAACATGTCCACAGGTAAAGTTTGCTTCGGGTCTCTCAGCACGAGCACGCTCGCCGCGTGTTGCCGATTCTTCGCCGGGAGTCTCTGGTCGTTCACAGGACATCCCCCGACTCGTCCTGGGTCCCGGAACACCGGAGCTGGAAGAAATAATTGCCCGTAAAAGCCGCGTCGCCCCGCTAACTTCGTGAGCCAGCTGAATGGCTGCGTGGCAGCGGGGGACGAGCTGTTGTGACCGTCGCCACAATGAAATCCTTCCAACAGGACACTGTGTAAACGCTTCCGCGCGGGAGGCCCGCGCGCTGATGACTCCTTCTGCCCGCGACGAGCTCCCACGAACCAGAATTCGATTCGCCATTGTTGCCCGATCCGACCGGAAAACGATGACTCTATCCCGATGGGACTCGACCGGCCCCGTTGCATCATCGCTTTCACTTTCTGACCTGGTTCCACTGGGCCACAGTCCACCCACGACTTTCCACGATTTTCTGGGACCCTTTCGACTCTGCCCTATTCTGGGCTCTCGAGAAAGGGTTGGTTTTGTGATTTAACGAGCGAGTTTCATTTCCAGAATTTGTTTAAATCGTAAGTGCATTGAACAGTTGGGTTTTTATTTTGTGTAAAAATTCCCAGTCATCAGCTTTTCTAGTTTTCTAATTTTTTTCATCGAATATGTTTTGTTAAATATTTGGTTCGTTTATAGATATTGATAATTCAATATTTGAGGAATTAACCCTTAGCACTCGAGTGGTGAGTCTGAGTCACCGCTAAAAATTGCTGTACTATAATTCAAAATATCGTTTACATTATTAAATATGTTGGGATCTAACCAATTATTAACCATTTCAATATTGTAAGAGGTATTCTATTAATTTGATATCCACAAAATGAAAAAAAATCATATAGAATGGAATTATTCTACATAGGAAGAAATGTTTAATTTTTTTAAGTTAAAATAGCTCCGAGTGCAAAGGGTTAAATTATTATCTAACCAATTATTAATCATTTCAATATTGTACGAGGTATTCTATTAATTTCATATCCACAAAATGAAAAAAAATCATATAGAATGGAATTATTCTACATAGGAAGAAATGTTTAATTTTTGAAGTAAAATAGCTCCGAATGCAAAGGGTTAAATTATTATATTTAAGGGCTCGTATACGGCAGCGAATGCGTTGAATTCGCCGAAATATTAGTCGCGGCGAGCGAAGATTGCGCGATACGACTCTGGCGGCGTTGCAAATTGGAAACGGAGAGCGTACGATCGTCGGACGTGGCGATTCCGCTTGGGCCTTGATATTAAATCGCAAGCTGTTCGCGGGAAGCTGAAAGCACCTTTGGAACTGCTCATTCCGGCTCGGTCTCCATCGGATCCGGACCGCGGTTCCGCAAGGTGTTCTCGGTGTAATTCGACCGGCGTAATTCTCGTAAAGTTCAATCGTTCGCGCGGCCATTCCGCCGTCGAATGGCTACTCCCCGCGGGCCGGCGATCAAATATCAGCGTATACACTTAAGCTCTTATGCAAACTGCATCCCGATGCACCGCGGCGCGGTGCAATTTCGATCGCGCTACGCCCGGAAACGCGCCATTACGAGCCACGGTAATGTTTATCAGTCGACGGTATATTAAAGAGTCTAAAGCGGGAATATTTTATCGGGGGTGGCGAAATAGGAGTGCATGGTAAATTTGAAAAGTTCGTAATGATTGAGGAGACGGGGAAATTGAATATTATAATTTATTGCTTATTGCGGCGGGCACTGCGGACCGCCGTTCTCTGGCCGGAACGCGAGCGAGATTTTTGTGCCCCGCCGCGGATATCCATTCCCCGGTAATTTTATTAAATTTTTCGAACCCTTTGATGCCTCGTTATTTCAATTACTTTCCGATTCGTGGCCGACGTCCAATATATTAAGTACGGCAATAACGAGACTGTAAATTTTCGTGCATAAAAATTTTCAGTAATTTTCAAATATGAATTCGTAATTAAATATATCGATCTCGTCTAATTTTGTACTGTACAAAATTCGAGGATCTCGGTAGGTTAAATGCACCAGTCTTCTTTCGGGTTAGAAAACGCTGTAATTAAACACAAATTTATACTTTTCGATCTCCATACAAGAGCCGAGAAACCCTGCGAAGAAAGAAGTAAGTCTTGGTCGTGTTAAAAACAGTTTTTCATGACTCAGTGCGGCCCACAAAGAAAAGAAAGGCGTTCTAGCAGGGCGTAACAAAACAATTCACTACTCGAGCGTTGCTTTCAAAAAGCTGACGCATGTAGACACATTAGATCGTCATTTCTCGTGGTCGTGCAGGACAATTACGGATCCTGGGTGAACGCGTATAAGCATTTAAAAGAGACGCGTCCCGGAGATCCTCGGACCGCGTGTCCCGGGGACTGGTCCGTGGAACCTGACCACCCTGAGCGGCATGATTTATGGGGAGTCGTCGTAATAGCGCGCGATTCACCGCTCACAGAAAAATATTTGTGCCGGGGACCCGATTGTGCTCGGCCCGGAGATCTGGCCAAACATTTTCATTTGTGGAAGACGGGAACAGAAAGAGAGATCGCTGGAGAGAGAGAAAAAAAAGGAAGAAGAAGAGAGAGAGTTAGTAAGAATCGGGGAAGAAGGCAGAAACCGGGACAACCGAGTGGCCGGCACATAATAACGGGTCGAACGATCGGGAAAAGTGAAACGTCACCGATCCGCCATTCTGCGAGGTCGTCCTCCTCTCTTCTGGGTGAGTACACGAAAGAGGACCACCTGTGCTCTGACGTCTTATTTCGTCCGGCGGGGCACGGCGATTACCGTTTAACGATTACAACCGTGTCCACGGATACCCGTAACGCCTTCATTCATTACCACCTACCGGGCCTGACGGCCGCGATTAATTAATGCTGCCCTCGCGCTTAACGAGGCTGACTCGCCGACGATACTCGAGCATCGAACGATAAATTATTCAAAATTCTCCGATGCAATATGCACTTCTGATACCCGAGTCTGCCAGATAAGGTAGGAACTTCTCGCTAAAAGCTTGTGCAAGGTAAGATTTATAATCTCTACTCGGTAATATTTCTTTTTGCATTCTATTTGATACGTTGCGTAGCGGACGTGTTCGATTAAACAGTACGCAATCGAAATTGTTTCTGCTTCCTTAATACAATTATCTCAGCCCATTGTAGTATCAGTCTTGCACCATGGAATTTTTAGAGATGAAATCAGAATGATAGAAAAATTTCTAACATTTCTCTCTTGCATAAAAATACTCACCAAAATCTGCTTAATAAATAAAAAAACAACACTTCAACAGGAAGACCGTCGATCGGAAAATCATTGATCCAGCCAAGAATACAGCGATCCCCTTGCATCTATTGAGACCGGCGACACCGCAATGAAATTTCGATTAGATCCGTGGCAAGTTATGCCAGCGACAAGGTGGAAAAAAGACGCGCGACAGCAGGAATTAAGCGAAGCGGTGGCGCTCGCGTGCAACTTCCGAGGATCGTCATTGTGAAGGTGAAAGAGACGTTCCCATTGAGCCGGTTCCTCGGACGAGTTCCAAGGGTGGCACTCCTCGGTGTGGGTGGCATTTTCTCACTGCGAGTTTTTCGCTGCTTGGTCGTTGGAATCGTAGACGATCCGTTTGAATAGAAGGAGCCCCCGTCTCTTTTTCTTCCTTTTGGGTTCTCGCGTCTTCGCACACTCCTCGCTCTCTTCTTCTCTTTCTCTCTCTTCTGAAATCGCATTTATGCGCGAGTTACGAGCGACCCTCTTCTGCCTACTCCACTTTTCGTATACCTTTATGGTAGCGCCATAGAGACGTCAATCAGTCGGCGTTGCCTTCCTTTCACGAATAATTCTAAAGTCCGTCCCTTCGTCAATCGATCTGCAACCTTGCTCTTCCATCTCTCCCTCTCTCTCTCTTTTACTATATCTCTTCTTCTATCTCTCTCGGTCTCTCATTTTTACTATCTCTCCCCAACGTTCTCCTCTCTCCAGTCGTTCATCGCGGAATCCGCAAACCGGAAAATGGAAGCGTCGTCTGTATCTGCATGAATGCAACCAGAGAAAAGGGGAAGGTGGGGGATCAGAGGACTCAATCGGTCCTGACGTGTATCGCACATCTGCGAGATCCGTTCGCGACGCTGCTGCCAAGAATAGCGTCGTCGCGCTATCCGTATCCGGTCACCGTGATCTCACCCGCCGGAAGATATGCTCGCCGGATGAATTCGATCGGTCGCTGCAGAAAGATAAACCTCTTCCACGAACGCTAAGATCCACGGCCACGATCCGCTGCGATCAATCTGTGACGCGGCCTCTGCGCAGCGAAGAGGGAACAGGTGGATCGCGCTGAAGTTTATTCTTGAACAATTAGTCATCATTTCTTTCGTACCATAGTTGCGTTATTTTACAGCCGATTAGACGAAAACTTTGAATAAAATCCAGTAAATATTTGTGCTACAAGTGTGCAATATTATTGTCAATGAAAAAATCGTAGGATATTATCTAATTTAAGAGACACAACGATTTATTGAATTTATTCATAAATATCTGGAAGACACGGTACAGTGTTAAAAGCATGATACGATTTTACTCCCGTATTTGAACAATGTATTTTCACGATGGAAATAGTCGTCGAAACAAATGCACCGAGTTGAAGCAGAAATATATAAAAATGGGACTTGAAATTGCTACCTGGGGGCTACGAAAATCTTGAAAGAACTACGACAATGCTGATCGTGCGCAGGGGGTTGAACTGGTCATGTTGCAGCTTCAGGATGTCTACGAACGAAGATGTCCTAGCTGTAAAAATAAGGACAACGATAATTTCCGCTGTAGGTGGACTCGGTAAGGCCATCGTTCGCAGTGGTACGATCTCGGGGGTTGCATCTGCACCTCCGTAACGGAAAGTTGTTGCCGCGAATCGATCGTCGGGCTTTGGGGGTGTGCAGAGGGTGGGAAGCGGTAGCAGGAGCAAGCGGAGAACGCGGAGGAAGAGGAAGAGGAAAAGGGGTGGGCGGTGGTCGGCGGTGGTGGCAAACGAACGAAAAAATGCAGCAGTCCGGTGCAGCGCGGCGGCCGATTATCGGAGACGAGAGACGTCCGTACGGACGTGCGGACGGATGGACGGACGCGGACGGTTTGACTTTGCATGAATGCGCAGATGCGGGTGCAACAGCTTGCGTAACGCGGCCGACAAAGAGCAAAAGGGAGACTTCGCACAGCCATATTGCCTCCTGTCAATCACAACGGCCGCGCGCGTTTCGTCTCGTCTCGTCTCGTCCCGTTTCGTCTGTTTCTCTTCTCTTCCCTCGTCTCTCGTCTCCCGCGGATCGTTGAATTTTCTCTCTCCTCTGCCAGCATCCACCATCCACCACCACCTCCCTCCCTCCCCCACCCCCCCAAACAGTTCGCGTGACGTTCATCCCCGTTCGAAACCCTCTCTCGCCGTGTGCAACGAACCACCCTGCCCGCCCCACACACGGATCGACACACAGAACGGGCCGATCGTTGCGGAGGAAACGCGACAATTTCGCCGATTGGACATCCCTGTTCTCGAGGAGCCACCGATTCATACGAATGCTGATGAGTCCGTCGATTGATCGGCCCCCGAGAGCCAGGTTTCGGCCGCCAGGTCACCGACAAAAGCGTGGCCGCCGGCCAATAAAATATATTGCCCCGATCCTCTCGGCCAACGAAGATCGCGAAAGATCGAGCGCCGATTGGGCAATTGCACGGCCCAGCTCGATCTCGCAGATTGATTCGACGAGGAGGTGGACCGCTGCATTTCCACACACTCGCGAATGCTCGCACACTCTGTCTCTCTATGCCAACGACTGATCAAATTCAGGGAAAAAGTTTCTTCCGCTGATTGGACCTGTCGTGGTTGTTACGGCGACTACGAACGGGCAGCTGCTCCGAAAAATAATATTATTTTACAGAGATTGCTCGGATGAGATATTGCTTGTTGAAATCCTACTTTCGCGGTACAAATTGTGTACGTACCGGGAAGAAGAAATCTGTAAGAGAATTATTGTGTTGGACGGTTGCAGACCTGGAGACATTGAAGAAAAACTACGTAGTTTTTGTGAAAATGAAATCGAACGTATAACATCCACATATCAAATGATCTAAGACGATATTAATCAAATAGGCAGAGAATCATTGAATAGATCATCCAACACGACCTAAGGGGACCGATAGTTTCGTGGTGCACCCCATTGTAGCGTACACACGGTTCCAGCGCGAGATCTTCGAGGTGTATAGTATATCGTGGCCGGGATCGTTTGTTTCTGCGGACCGTTTAGCCAATTGCCGCAACAAAGGCGCTGCTGGCTCGCGGAGGGGTTGTTTGTAGCCGGAGTAATGGCCGCCGAGGTAACCCTCCTCCCTTGTCCCTTCGAGCTTCAGCTCCGGTGAGCTCGTCCCACCCCCGGGCCGAAGAAAGACAGCGCAGCGCGGCGCGCGGAGGGCGAGCCATTGTAGGAAAAAGAGAGAAGAGGGTTGAGGAGAGAGAGAGATAGAGAGAAGCACGACGAAGAGGAAGAAGAGGAGAACGAGGAGGAGGAGGACGACGACGAGGAAGAGGACGAAGAGAAAGAGGAGGGAACCGGGACGAGGTACTCGATCTACCCCGTACGGCGGAGCATTCGCGCGGCTGCAGGTTTTGTAGGTAGATATGGGGGCGGGTAAATCCGAACAGGAAAGCAGCCCGGCGCGTTCGAGAATCGGGGATTTATTCGGAAACTATTGCACGAGGGGGCGGTAGGTATAGGTGGCGTAGGAGTAGGTGGAGAGGCGAGTTTAGAGGGCATGGGTTGAACCGGTGGTATATACCGGGGGTGGCAAGGAAAACCCGAAGAGAGAGAGAGAGAGAGAGGTACAGAAGAGGATGAGGGTGGAGGATCAAGGGTGGTTCGGGTATATCCGGTGGTAGCTAAATGCTTCCACCTCTTTCCTGGTCGCGCCTCCGGATCCGGCGGCGTCGTTCACCGGCGGATTCCCTCTAAACAGCTCGAAAACGCTCAAACGTAATATATTATCGGACGTATACGGAGCAGCGGCGTATTTATCTGAGCAACGATGCGACGGCGGGGGTGGCAGAGCAGAGCGACGCAGACCGACGCTGGCACGCCGGCGGCCAGCCGAAAGAGGGAGCCGTCGTAAAGCTGCCAGCGCAAAGTATTGCATAAATAAGTGCGCCAGCGAAATATTCATGGCCGTGCCAAACCGTCCTTCCACCCACGCTCACCGTGTACATAGATGCACACGGATATAGACGCGCCTCTGTGTCGACCAGCGGGCGCGAGCCGACCCTCCCTTCGCCCTTCCACGACCATCAACCTCCGCCTGAGCCGGATATCCCGCGTCGTTTCTATATCACCTACCCCCGAAAAGCGCGGATCTATTCATGAGCGTCTCTATCAGTAGCGCCTCTCGTCGATAAATTTACTCGCGCGCATCCCCGCCGTTGCCCGCACCCCCTACGCCCATGCTACCCGAAGAAGGCCCGTATTTGCGTACGGGCCAATACCCGGATAGCGAAACAGTCCGAGACTCGTCGTAAATTCTCACTGAGAAACCGCTGCTACCGATGATTTCGTTTGATCCCTTCGCGAAATTGTTACGCGAGGACCGAACTAGATCATGCTAGTTTCGTAGATGATCGTGGCCTCTTGGTGGACTCTGCCGTTTAAACAATCCACAGGTTTTGAAAAAATACTGTAAAAAGTATGTAGGTACAAAATCGTAACTGCCTCGACATAAATTGTCGGAATTTCCACCCGATTTCAGTTGGTAACATCTCATAAGCTCGCGTGCGTCGTTCCAGGGTCGAAACGACCCTACTAACCCCCAAACCGATACTCGCTGCGACTACCATCACCAGGAAACCATCGGCTGAACCGTTCGCGGAAGAATTCGGCCGATTCGAGGGTGAGTACTTAGACGTTACACGCAACGGTTGTCGGCGTTGGCGGAATCTCGGCGAAAGGGTGCAGGCAACAACGACGAAGGCAGACAAGAGAGAAGGGCTGCGACGGAAAAAGAAGTTGATGGAGGGGTAAACGCGAGGACGGAGGTGGAGGTCGAAAGAAGTCTCCATCAATAACGCACGTCCGCGCCTTGAGACGTGGAAGACCGCAAGATTAATCACCCTTCTTCTCTCGCTTTCTTGCCTACGTTTATACCCGTACGCACGACAATCGGGAGGAGCCCTCTCCGGCTTCTTCAAACAAACGTAGCCGCGACGCGACGCGACGCTCCATCGAAGCTTATCCTCCTTTTCTTGCTTTTTATCCGTTCTGCTCGCTCTGCCCCACGGTTTTCGACGCATTCCGCTCGGCGCTCGGCCGCGTGTTCCCGCCGCCAATCAGGCGAAAGAGAAGATTTTTGCAAACGCCCTTGCCGCGTTTTTTGCCTGAAACAATCGAAGCCCCGCAGCCACCGATAGTTAATTGCGAAAAATATAAATGCCGGCTAATCGGCCCGCCGAAACGTTTTTGCGAACGGTTTGTTCGGTGCGGCGCCAGAAGATGTCCCGAAGAGGAGTGTAATTAGACTGGGCTGATTTAGAGAGTCTCGTGGAATTCCTCGGGGGGAGGTCTGACTGCTTGTGTTTCGCCGTGCGATCGATTCCTCGTTGGATCATTGCGAGACTTGAAATTTTTGTAGATATTTGGCGAATTGGAAATTTACAGCTTTAATTACTATTTCAATATTAGATTAAGATTACTTTACCATTCTTTGAAAAGTGGGGGAAATGTGTGAAAAATATTTGACCAGTTGAACAGATGCGATTTTAATTTTTGCACCAGATGGGACAATGATGTCGTAGACTGAGGAGGCTAATAAGACGCGTTGTGCAACGCGCAGAGCAGCACCATCGACGGTTAAGCCCATAAACGGTGCCGGTATCGACATCAACAGCTCGCTAGCTTCATTGGGGTGCGAGCTGGGGCCCAAGTTAAACACATGTTACGTATTAGCGAAGGATATTGGGAGCGGACCGTGCACCGGTTGTTTACCTCCAGGAATACGCGACTATTTCCGTTGTGCAGCCGCTTCCGTGGATCCTCGCACTGCGGGGGTGTCTCCTCCGGCAGCGAGGACCGTTGACAGTTCGCCAACTGACGGAGGAAATCCAACGGAGACCTCGTAAATTACGATGTAACGTTCAAGCGGTCGAAATAGCTCGAAGAAAAACAACGACTACTCGGTTTGACACGCTGCCGAAAAATTTCGACCTCTCCCTCTTCCTCGATGTTCCCATCCTGCTGACGTAATTATTGTTGCAGGGATGAAGACACATCTGCATGAATTCATTCATTTTACTTCGACTTAAAACAAATGTAAATCAATTTACATTTTATTTATAAATACATAAAACCCATAATCCACAAACGACAAATACAATAACAATTGCAAGGTTCGAAGTAATCCGTCAAATTATCCCACGATTCATTGTTACGTAAAAATTCCCCTTCTCACAAAGAATTATTGGAGCAAATTGTGCAATAAGTCCACGAGCATCGAACGTGCAATAAATCGCAAGAAATAGAGTCGTCGACGAACGATAGGGAGTCGTGGTATTTGAAACAAGAGTGCAATTGATATTCGCACCGTGGCTCGACGCGACGGTATGGGGTACAAGGTGGATAACTTCATTTCCGCGAGGTGGATGCGATCTTTACACCGAGTTACCTCCGATATCCAGCTGCGAGCCGTTGATAACACGCTCTTCCCCCCTTTCGTGGGGCCCCCCGACGGGGACGAAGAAGTTAGCCGGCCGTGAGGGAGTCAGGAGGGGGCTGACGACCGCATCGTTTCTCTTCATCCGCAGCTGTAAGCCGAAGAAAGAGGGGGCGGGCTGGGTTTACGCGGTTTTTCTACCGCGCGTCATTAATATCCGTTGCTGCGACGCCTCCTCGCAATTTGTCAACATCTGATATTTAATTTCACGCCCTTTTACCTTGCCCGTGGCCTAACCTGACCCGGCCCCCGCGACGCCGCTGTGCTCGTCTCTGTTTGTGTGGGTGGATGCAGGTGCCGGGATGACCCGTTCTTCGAAAAACTTCGCGCCGCGAAGAATGCATCCCCGTTGACGAAGTTGTTCGTGACTTCTTGCCGGACGGCTCCACGAAAAACCGGATGGACGCTTGTCCTCGCAAATTGGGAACTCTGGGGACGAGGGGTGAGATTAACAGTAGCAAACTTTGCGGAACTGGATTTGCTGATTTTCGAACGGACGTTGTTGAAGAAGTTGTGATGGTTACTTCGGTTGTGTTCTAGAAGTTTTGTTTAATATATTCAAGTATTTATTTTCACCAGAAACGGTATAATCCGACAAACGGCAGAGGCTTAAGTATTCAAGCTACCATAGCGCAGCACAGTCATGTTTCCAAAATACTGTTTGCAGGCTCGACTAGTTCGTAAAAGGTTCACCACACAACAGGATTAGAAGCTTTACCAAAGATCAGACCTGTGAGAAGTACAGCAGGAGCTGAGCTTGTAAAAATTCTATTCCACGATTTCATTCATTCATCTCTATTCTAAGCTGGGCTGTTTACTTAATCACGCAAACATCGGTTGACAGATAGCCCCGGCATTTGCGTGTTGTCAGGCAGTGGGTCGGATTAACATAGAGGCCATCGAGCATCCCGAACTTTAGTCAGGTTCCCTCGGGAAATCCGAAAAAACTGACGTGGATGAAGTGGGGTGACGTCGTTGGAATGGACGAAGATGGTTTCAATTTCTGGGTTGTGTATTCTATATATATCTGTAGTGTGAATGGACAGAAATTAAAAAAGAAACTGTGTATGTAATCACGTAGTGCTACCAACATATTAAGAATTGATATTTCTTTTCAAAATATAATTAATTTTTTTCTTGTTAAGTGTTTATTTCCCTAATCCATCAAATCGGCATTCTGATGATCGGTGACCAAGTGCAGCCCTCAATTTCGCCAAAGTCGACGGTACAAGCAGTTCGAATCGCCGTGTAAAAAGTGGAGCACGGGGAATGTCGCGACACCATCCCCAACAACCCCTTGTCCGTCGTTTACCAGCATTTTTCATCGTTCGGCAAGCAAGCAAGCAACCCAGCAACCTAGCATCATCGTTTTTTTCCCTCTTCCTCTGATATCGCCGCTGATATACCGTGGTAGTAGCAAGTAGATATAAACGCAACGGCAACCAGAAGATAATAGACGCCAGGCTGGCCTCCCGGGTGCCGTTAATCATCGGGGATGAGGGCTGTACGTGGTGCCGGGGCGCGCGCGATGCGAAACCGCAGGGATACGACGTTGCTATGACGTGGGGGGATGAACGGGGCTACGGGGGCGGTTATGGCGTTAGATGGTCAGTTCCAAGGGAAACGGAAGTGACCGCACGCCCCGAGCAATAGGTATCCCGTGGGGCAGCCTGATGGACGTTGCCGGTCCGCTCGTTTCTTCCTCCGTCTTGTACCAGCCGTGTTTCGCACTTAATTAATCACTACAAATCCCGTTCGAGTCAAATGAGCCTCGCGCGCCAGTCATCAACCACCTCCCGCCTGTTGATTTAATTATCGAGCGCACTGATCCGTGAGCTACTCGCATCGACCGAAACTCAGACTAAAATATCAATTCTGATCAACGCTGCTTACCCTCAGTGTTCAAATATTTTATGAAATTAATTTATTTTTCGTTTCAAGCGTAATTTCAATCTCATACACATTTTATAGTTAAGATTTTCCAATCGCGAGCGAAGCTGTGGAAGCGGAAATCTATTAAAAGCAGAATAACTAAAATTTCACCACAATCAACGCCAATAGAATTTCAGAGGAAGAACGATCGGATCAAGAAGAGAGCGAAAACTGTCTGAAAGGGTGCAACGAGAACACGAATGACGAAGTTATCTGGTGATTCACGATGAAAACGCGAAATTCGTCTGATAGAGGACACGGGGCACTCCATCCAGGCGTGAACAATGGCGCGAATGTTTCACGAGCCGCTTGATACCGTCACTAATCACGGCGGGCACGCGGTGGCCGGCGAATTCATGCGACGACTAAACGTCCGTCGCTTTCGGAGCAACGGTAATGAGCAGAGCGAGGTTGTATAATCAGCGAGGCATGTCCAGGTTGATGAGTCCATCCACGACGCTTTAGAGTCGGGCCTGGCCTCGTGGCCGGCGCGGATGCGTGGTTCTGTAAACACACTGACAAACGCACCGGCAACAGGCTGCATCGGTGTGCGCTCGCGCGTTGACCACCGACGCGCTGCTGCCTCGTTTCGCCTCACCCTGCCTCGCCCCGACTCGCCGGGACCCATTAATATCCATTTTCCATTCGAATGGAAAAGGAGCAAAAGGCTAAAAGCGAGCCATCATTTATCTCGACCTTATACCACTCCCGCATTAATACCAATTGTGTTTCACACGCTGATCCTCGCTGCCTACCTCCGCGCCACGACGCTCGCGCGACCCACCTGAGGAACGGTTTTAAACTTTCACGATTTCAGCCTCGACGCTGCCTCCTCTCATAATTAGTGGATTAAACTATTTTGTGCTTCAAATTTGCGACGCTGGAGCGTTCACTCGTTTCTACGGATGAGCTACCAGTTTCTGGTACCATGAGCTTGCGCTGTTGGTCTGCTTTTTTAAATTATAATTAAAAAACTAATTAAATAATTTTAAAAAATTGCTTTATGAAGAAATTGTCAAGCGATTTCTTGAAGCCCGAGCTAACCACTCGTTAATTACGGGCAATCAGCGTCGAAGCGACTAATCCAGCAATAATACGCAGCGTCGTGCTTGCCACGCTATTAATTTCCTCGAGAAACCGTCGGTTTCGTAACGTTTCCGCACGTGTCGTCGGATTTGAAGCGGCGGGGGCTTACGGCTCATCCCCGGAGGGCCGGAATTAGCCATCGATAGAGGACAAGCCAGGCAATTACGAAAGCGCCTCTCGGCTTCATACACTCTAATTAGACCGGCACGGCACAGAAACCAATCGAACGCCTCGCGGAAAAGCGAGCGACGGAAGCTGTCGTCGGTAATCCCGTTAGCGTACGTATTAGGGTCAGCCCCGTGATTCAACGGCGACGATGGCGTCTCTTTCGTTTTATCCGGTTTTCCCCCGCGATTCGGCTCCGGTCCTCAGGAAAACAGTGGCCGGAAAACTGAGTCCTCGTTACAGTGAAAAATGTACCCTCTCTACTGGGAGATTAAGGACGCGAGGCGACGTGAGATTGCATGGGCCGGATCATTGCGATTACCGTGAAAGTATCTGATGATTCATATCATTTAATCTTCCTGATAAAACAAAAATATAATTTTTGTAGAACCTAGCGTGAAAGTGTTACGTCCTTCTGCAGTATCTAGTTTGAAATTTAATTATATAATATAAATGAATGAACTGGATGCAAACGGTGATATGGAGATTATGCTGTTGGGAATCCTTGGGACATCCTGAAAGCTGCTGAACGTCCTCGTGGGTCCGTGGGATGCTCGAAGGCGGACGTCAGGATGAAAAAGGGAGGATCGTGACGGCGAGACAGGAGAAAGCGGAATGTCCTGCGGTGGCGGAGGACCTTAGGTGTATATTAGGTGGCTACCGGTAAAGTAGGTACCCAGGCCACCGCGCGGCGATAAGCTAATGCGTTTCGTGGCTTTAATGAGGTTGATTGGCGGCAATGGCGGCTCGCCGCTTAACCGTCCACCCTATCTCTCAGCCGAGTGTGTTCACCTCTGTTCGGGACCAGCCAACAGATTATTACTTACTTAAAAAGCTGTTAGCGACGGTTTCGTACCTAAACTGCCCTGTCCGCTCGGATAAGGAACGGCTCCGCTCGCTCGGCCCCGATCGTAACACGGCACGGCTACAAGATCGAAACGACCGGCGAAACTTTTCGCGAATCACCAGCCTCCGACACACGTGTAATTACAGGTAACCCTCGTATTATACGGTTAACACTTTCAGCAACGCGTCCTTAAAAAATGGATGACGAAATTGCTTGTACAGATTTAAAAACGAATTCTTTTGCCCCGAAATTTTGATGGGGATCCGCAAAATTAGAAGAAGGCTGAAGGACACACTTCAATTTTTGTTTTATCAAAACTAATTGCTTTGATCTTGTGGAATTTTTGAAGTTGCCGAGGTAGCAGGCGAGAGTGTTGGAGAATTATTTTTTGTTTCTCGAGAACGAGGAGGATTTGAAGGCGGAAAGGTGGTGACAAACGGCGATTGGTATCTGCTTCTTGGCGCGCAATTACGATCCTGCTCGCCCTTCGGAATCTACTCGGTCGTATACATATCTCACGAGGTCGGTTTCTTGTTCGGTCGACGTTCCTACGCATCAACCACGCGGCCATTTTTACAATTGGCCAGAAGCACGTGAGCACGGGCGACAATTTACGATTATTGCCCGGTGTTCTCTCTCGAATTAGTATATAAGCGTCATTATCAGGCGCATTCGTCACGCTAGCACGACCGGTGCGGTGCTTTCGCGTGGGCGACTTCCAGCGAAAGGGAGAACGACCAACAAGAAAATTTTCGTTCGAGGCTGCTGTTCGCAGACTGTTTTTCAATACGACACTTTCGTTCGATTCGTATTTATTATCCATGTACTGTTATTGTCAAACTTGGATCTTTATTGGACGTTCAGAGCGCTTTTAAGGAACACATTTAATTAAAATACTCGATGAAAATGTTCAACAGAACAATCTTTCTGTTTCTAGACAAGAGAAACTATCCTGTCTACTTTCATACCGGTATGTTTGAAATACCGAACGAATAGGAAAAACGTTCAAACTTCACAAACACGTCGCAACCTTCAAATATATTCAATAAAACACTTCTTCAAGTCTCTTTACTATCCTGAATCTACGAATCCATAAATAATTTATAAGAAAACTGTTCAAACGTCATTTTCAATTGATTCAAACTCGTTCAAACTTATTCGAAGTCTTTCTTACTCCGTACAATATAAATCTTCGTAGAACTTGAACATGCGGAAACAGGGCGACTCGTTTAAATTCGAGGGTTTCATAATCTCGTTGGCATTCCCAGTTTGGACGGTCAGGAAAATATTGTCGCAGCATTACCTTCTCATTCCCATTAACTTTGATAGATGACAGAGCGACAAACGGCGCGCGAGAGTCCTTTCTCGATCCCATTCTCGCTGGCCACCATCGATCAATGTTAACCCGAACGATCAACAGAGACAGTGCAAGTAGCCTATCACCGTCGGGCAGCGTCCGCGTTATCGCTCCTTATCTGCTTCGGGGAACAATGAGGCAAATGTAATTAAACGGCGGAGCCTTATATCGCGTTGCGTGGAGTCCGCTGTCTCTGCAGAATCTGGCTTTCACTTCGCGGACGATAATTTACCGGAAGCGAACCTGTCCACGCCGCGTTTCTCTCTTCGATCTAATTACCGGGCCGCACTTTCGAGAAATTAGACAACCGCGATATATTAATTAGGTCCTCCAACCTGAATATTCTGCTATCGAATCTATGCGATAAGGAATGCGTACATCTGTACGCGAAAGTTTCTTCGAACATTGTACCTTCTAATGCGCTGGAACTCGCTGTCAATTTCACTATTAATTAAACGATGGCGATAAGGATCCTGGGATTCACGTATGTCACGTGAAAGCTCGATCCTTACTACCACTGTTCCGCTCTCATCAGAGATGCATGAAGTATTCATGTTGAAGGTTTGAACTTGGAGAAGTTGTAGAAACATTTAAAATTTATTTTTATTGACCACGAACGTTCCGTCTGTTCCTCGAATTGCTGGATATAGTGTTGAAAAATTGTTTCAGAGAAACCACGATTGTCAAAGATCCGTTTTCCTTTTCTACAACTGAAAAAAAGTAGCACCACATTTATACGTTATAGAATTTCTGTACGATTTTCGACTTAAATTGATCCGAACACATCAATCTAAAGAATCGTGACAAAAATTCTGTCAATCGCAAGTGACCGAACCTAATGGGTCTTCAGTAGACTTCCTCAGCCTCCTCAAGGGGCTAAACGGTTTTGTTTAATCTATTAACGGTGAAAATTCGTTGGAAGTAGGAAATTGGCATCGCCGGGTTGTTAACTATAGATAAATTCCCAGCCTATCGACACATTATGGCCGGATGCTTATCGAATGGTCCGCGGCGATCGTCTAATGGCCACGTCGGCCAACTGTGCCGACCTCGGTATCGCGAGCTGGCACTTCTATCGGCCGAACTTGGACACAGCGGTGGTCGTTAGAGGTATGGTTAACGTCCGCAGTCGCATTTAACGCCCATTGACTCATCCGCTGCTTGGGGGCACTGGAACTGCACTTTCCATAGGGGCATAATTAACCGCGATAAGAATTTGCTGGCCAATAGGGAACCCCCTCTTCGAGTCGCTACGAATTCAATTGAGTGGTTCGCGTTATGGTTCCGGACTGCGACAAATGTCTGGGCTGGGGAGAACGGAGGCTAATCCAATCAATGATTGATGCACGACTGTGTCGCTTTTATTACGGATCGTTTACTGCAAATCATATTATTCAATTCTGCTTGGATGGCATTAGGCTTATTAACACATTACCGACCGGTGATTATTGCATATTTTTGAAAAATGTATGGTACATGGGTAAATTTGCATTTAGCATTTAGTATGAACTAACTAAGTCACCCTCAATAACGTCGTCTAATAGTTTCATTTAAGATTGCAATGTCAAAGAAAATTTCTATGCTTTTTTTGGTACAGCAGAATTATTGAAAATTCTATTAATAGGCTTCCGGTTGGTAAACTGTTAAGTAAGCTTTGAATGTCGTTTAAAAAGGAATTTATGCACTTTGCAACCGTGACATATCAGAATGAAAAAGTTAAACATATCTACATTTTTCGCTATTTTCATTTGTTCAGAGTGTTAAACTATGCAAAACTTGGCTTTACAATTTCCGTTCTGTGTTCAGATCTCCGTGTAAATATATTTTCCATAAAAATGAATTCCTAAATCTGTATGTCAGCCATGCGTGACGTAAACGTGTTAACAAGTCAGGTCGTTTCGTCGCAGCAGGAAATTCAGCTCGCGTCGCGTCGGTGGTAGCGGATTTCATCGGCCGACTTTCCGGCACAATGGTAGCGATTAGGGTGATAGGAGTAGGTTGGCTAGAGGCGTGATCCAGGCCCACCGGAGGAGCAATCGCATCCAGTAGCCGGTCTATCAGCCATCTCGGGCATAAATATGTAGCGCACGAACGCATTAGCCGGCCGGATATCGTGCGTGCGAGCCCGCAGGAGCACGTAGGACGAAAGGAGAGTGCAAGCGGGTGCAAGCGGGTGTAAGCGGTGCAAGCGGTGCAGCGGTGCCTGTGCACGTGTGATGGTAATGCATCGGGTGTGATGGGTGCAACGGGGTCTAACCGGGGACGCCCGTAGGTGTGTGTTGTGGGTCGGCCACGAGATAGCCCGAATAATCCCCCGTGATGGATTACCGTGCCTAAGCGCTAAGTGGAATGAATATAAAATTAAATTGTGTTTATTGTCGGAGGTAATTGGCCATCTGCGACTGTTCGTCCGTGACGGAACCCCTCCACACACAGATTTTTCTCTCGCCTCCCTTCTTCCGACTGGTCTCTATACTGTTTCTCGTCTCTGGAGCTTGATACCACTGCATGGAAATACGGTAGCGTCCCTTCCTTGATGGATCGCAGTTCACTAATTCTCCAATCTGATATCCGAGTAGGTTGTTCAGGCTGGGACAGACCCTTTATTAGATGGATGCTATTCTCGGGATTAGAGCGTGGATTTTGGAAAGTATCGGTGTCGATTAACTCTGGTGTACTTCATTGCTCTCGTATTTTTAATATGAATCCAATCAGCATTTGTTACAAGCAGCTATAGAGAATTAATTTCAATGATACAGATCGTAATGGAATGATGTCTAAACGTTGAACGAAAGAAGAAGACCAATTTCCGGATGAAATAATTTCCAAGCTCAGGATTTACCGGGCGTTGAAAGGCCTGGCAAAACTAAAAAAAAAAATCCGACAGAACTGGAAGCAGGACGTTCTAAGGCGAAACGACGCCCGGCAGCAAACAGAATAAAGCAGCGACGGTCTGGAGACCCTTCGTCCAGCAGGTGGCAACGATTCGCGCGATCCTAGGGTCGCGTGGGTGGAGAACCAGTTAATTTCGCGCTCTCCCGAGAGAGTGGAAGGAAGGCATCGAGGCGCGTCGGTGCGCAAAATGTAAATACCTGAATGTATATAGGGTAGGTCGGCGGTGGAGAGACGTGAGGGGAGGGGGGGGCCGGGGGCAGAAGCGTCGCTTCTTATGCAAATCAGGCGGAAAAACTCGCGTGTTTTCACCGTGTTTTAATTATTCAAGCGACAACTTTCCGCAATGAAATTAGAACTCGCGCAAGTCGTGACTCCCGGCGACAAGTGTTTTGCTTATGGCCGCCGCCCAGCCGGCATAAAGCGGGCTGCTGGGGGTGTATCTAAATCCGCGGCAAGAAACAGAGAAACTCGATGGTGGGGGCAGGTTGAAGAACGTTGGAGAACGGGGCTGCTAAAGGGGTGGGACGGCGGGGGCTCCTGGGGGACGGAAGAAAATTAAGAGAGTAAGGAAAGCCCGGTGTACGTTATCCCCGGCGGGTAGCGTCGAGCTCAGCTCGCCGGGAACGATGTCAACCGGCTGTCTGCGAAACTTCGAAACAAAACGACGCCAAGCCCGGAATCTAGGTTGACGCCCCGTCGTCCCTGCGGATCTACCAAGGAGATTCTTTGCAGCACCGAGAAAATTGCACGATCCTGACGGACCCGACCCTGCCGCGTTTCCTTGCAACCGGGTCGTGCGTTACATTTTTTTTTTTGGTTCCACGATGCACTTTTGGGATTTTATTGTGGGAAAACTGAACGGTGCATGGCTACGAAACTTTTTGCAATGTGTTCACACACGATTCGACATTGTATAACAATTTTCGTTAGCTGCTGTGTTCAATGATGTTCCTTGTAGAACGCTTTAATGTTCTTACTGTGGACAATATTGTATCCCATTGACTCGTGTAAAATATACACTTTTGGGGACAATTATAAACATTCATCTATAACATCGAATCTTACCAGAATACATACCAGAAGGTATTTTATCATTAGCTCGTTCAGTTCTCCTGTAATAAATTCTTGAAGACGACGCAAGCAAGAATGTATCAACACAGAGGTACTGCCTGAACAGAGAATATTACTAAGTATTAAATTAATAAATGTTTACAAGCAGGTACTGAATGTGCCTGCATCCAGCACAGCGAAATCAAGTTTCAGTTCGACGTGTGAATTCGTACGAACTTCTCGATCCAGCACGGCAGTAATTCCGTCGATATAAATTTCGGATCGGCGCTCGCACTCGAATTTCACGCCCTCGGCGTTGAAGTCTGCCTGGCAAATATAACTGGCGGCGCGTAGCCTGTACGAGCCGCTAGTTATTCGGCAGTAACAATAGCAGTCGTGCCACCCGGAGCATACAGGCCGTTTGTATGAATGAAATTATTCGCTTCTAGGAATATATAACCGGATGGGGAGGACGGGGATGTGAACCAGTCGAAGAACCTCGCCGGAAAGAGGAAAGAGAGTCTCTACCCACCCACCCCAGCAGAATTCTCGTTCGGTATATAGCTGTTGATTGCACGGCGGCAGCTGTGTTTTATGCGCTCACGAGTCGCGACTCGGCCTTTTCTTATATTATATTATATCGGTGTGTTAAACGCCGGCGCGTTCCTGTTCCTACAAACTGTGAATATTATATTCGAGAGCTGCCGGAGAACGGCGGCAGCGGCGCGTTACCCGGTTTTTACGGAATCGAGACGAGCACGGTGCTGCCGGTGTTCGACAACGACCCGCTGCACCGTTTTGCATCCCTCGGAAATATCCTCGAAGTCCCGGGACTGCGGTAAATTTCACGAATTTTCTTTCGCTGTAAATCTCCGGCTGCGGTCGAGGGACATCTATGAATTTAGTGGATTCTGTTCTGACGAAAAACCGACTGATCCCTGCAACAAGACACTGTGGGACGATATTATACAGTCGGATGTTGATTTCGTTTATTTTTATATGCTTACTGGTGACGCCGACAAAGTTACAATAGTTTTCTTTAAATGCTGTATTTTATCCTCTTTTTTAAAATAAAAATATCAAATTACAATGGTCTTTATACATATGGAACGTTCAAATTGAAAACATTGTGATCAACTCCGAATCCAATTTAACCGAATAGGCAGCACTTCGACTGTGCAGCGCATCCTCATTGTTAATCAGGAACGTATAAATTACGGAGTAACCTTCTCGATCGAATTCGCCAAACAAGCGCCGGTTGCCAGAACACAGTAGAAGGGTTATCGCCGAGACAAAGTCACCGTTTAAGCAACAAAGTTCCCGGCACAGTCTCCACATTCTCCGCGTCCCCGTCAGAAGCAGTTCAGGTTGGAAGAGAGGGAACAACCAGAGAATGAGAGAGATAGAGAGAAAAAAAAAAGAAATAGTCCAAAGAAAGGGATTCGTTGGTGGCTGGAGCTGGCTCATTGTGCTCCCAGGTCTGGCAGCAGTCAGAAAGAGACGCTGCCAGGGAGAGAGTCAGCCTTATTTATGGCTATATTAATCCTTAAATGGTATCTAATGTCACACCGGCACGGACAGATCTATCTGATGGCAGGGAGTACGAGAAGGTTCGAGGGAGAACGTAACAAGAAAGAGCAAGAGAGAGAGACAGATAGGTAGAAAGAGAGAGAGAGGATCCCATCCAACAGTTCTCTGTAGGACTTGCTATTGTCGTACGTATTCATACGTGTGTTTTTGTGCGTCCGTGCTGCCGCTGCCAGGCACTCCTATACCACACCGGAGTACAAACGACGGTGTCGAGTTACCGGATGGTACACCACAGGGTGTCCGTGACTTATACCCTGTTTGGTTACCCTGGTTCTCAGCTCCGCCTCTTTCTCACTCTTTCCCCCTGCGAGTTATCTCTCTCTTTCTCTCTCTTTCTCTCCGGAGTCTCTCATTCCCTCCCCCTTGGAACCCCCTTCTCGCACCATGGAGTCCGGCGTGCACTGTGTGCCCCAAGGTTCGTGCCGCACCGTCGCTCCTGCGACCAAGATGTTTTGCGAAACAAACGTTTGTATCCGCACGCTCGACCGACCGAGAAACCCCATCGACTATGGGGGCCGCGACGATAATAGGCGACCGACCTTTGCCATTTTCGCAATTACCCCCACAGACCCCGCGGTAACCATCCACGTCGGCTCTCCTATTTGTTCCCTGATTAACCACTACAATCGCTACATCCTCCGAGGAAAATGCAGACTATTTTCGTTTGCTGGAAGTTGTATGAAATATATGTTTCATGGTTTAGATGGTGGTTTCTTGTATAACTTTGATTGAACACTGAAACTTGTATTACTCTTATATAATATTACATTGAGAAAAGTTGAAAATTTGTGGTCCCTGAGCAAAAGTCCAACCAAAATTTAAACCAGCACAATTGCTGAGTAACGTATTATCCAAACACCAATTCTTTCGATTAATTTTCATAGCTGAGAGTCTTTTTTCCAATTTACTCGGGGACACGGTGGAGGGCCCTTTTTTCGATTCACTCACCCGTATCTATTTCCGAGTGCAGACACTCATGTTCTTGGCTGTACGTAGCTGAGACTCTACTGCAGTTGCATAAAATTTCAAAGGAATAATTTGTGATTGAAGGAAGAAAATGAGAAGCGATAGATGAGCATCGTGCACGGAAGGAGCACAAAGGCTGCTGGAAGGAAAGCGAGCATGATCGCGAGCAGGAAGCCGAGTACGGTCTCGAAAAAGCGGAGGAAGGAAGGTTCGCCACGGAATAATGCACGGCGGGGTGCACGGCGCGCATTTAATCCAGCAATAACAGAAATATCAGTAGAGGAGCACAATGGCCGGCGCAGATATATCTGTTATATACGAGGTACGATGCTACCAGGCGATCCACATGTACACCGTGGCCGATGGTGTGCGGGTATGGCGGGGTGTCGTGTCCTGTAGAGGAGAGCGTATAACACACAAGGTAACGGCAGGATTGGTAGAGACCAGGCTGGCCGAGTCCGGGTTATTGAGGTGTCACAGCCAGCGGCACCAACAACGTGCGAACCAACCGAGCCGGGGCTAATGAATGGCATCCTCCCTTTTCTTTTCTGCCTATGAAAAATTATTGTTGTTGCTAAGCGTCGTACAGGGGCCCTCTCACGGGGCCGACCCACCGCCGTGATGTCCCCTCCCTCGTTCCTTCGCCCTAACTCTGGTCCCCGATACTCTACACCCGAGTCCTGTCATTGGTAGACGCTTCATAATAGGCGATTCATTCGGTAGTCGCAGAAGATCGTTTTTGTGATAATCGGAGACACCAAGAAACAAAAGAACCATTTCATTGGTATAGAAATTATTCTGTATAAAACAATTTTCATTTTGTCTATTCATAAATGTACATAAACGTGATTAAAAGAAAGCTACAATTGATTGAATATAATTTACTTATTATTGCTCGAACGAATAAATATGTAATATAATTTGAATGTATGTATTTATACAAAAAAAAACGTGTCAAATTGCGAGGAGCGAACGCTGGTAAAGCCGATATCGATTTCCGTCGAATTTTTTCAAGGAGTCGAGAGCACAGTGCTGCACCATAGGTGATGGTGTTTGCGATGGTGGTGGTGGCGCCCCGCGGAGAAGCCAGCTGGAACCGTTCCGCCGCTCCTCGCCGTTTCCATTGTCGTCGCACACGCGTCTCTCGTGGTACGTGTTCCCCGTCATCCTCTCTCCTCCGCTCCTCTCTCCTATTTCTCCTCTCCCCGGTGTGTTTGTCTCTTTCACCGGTGCGTGTTTCGCGCGAATTTAAAGCAGCCTCGCGAACGGGGTATGGGGCTGGGGCCGGAAACGAGCGCAAGAGTTTCAGCGCGCGCAGCGTACAGCGCGTGTGTACCTACACGCGTGCGAGAGTTCGATTGTTGGCCGGAGCGCATTTGTCTTGATAAAAGGGACCGGGCAAATTAAAAGTAATGATTTGTAGAAATATTTCGCTCCCCTTTCCCCCTCCTTCACCTCTTTCTCTCTCTCTCTCACACACACCGACCAGGCTTCCAGCTTCTATGAATTTCTCTCTTTCCCGCAGATGTTCGGTCGGCTTTCTGTCTCGCTCGCTTCCTCCAGGGAAATGGAGCCATTACGGTGCCTAATGCCTCATCTGTTAGCCGTGCGAATCCGGCCCGCTCCTGTGGGGCATGCTTACAACGCTCCATTTATATAAAGCGAAAGGATATTCTCTCGACTGTGCTTACACGGCGAACAGGATGCCAGGAATTGGGAGCGAAATATCGCGCGGCCGCCGATAGTCATCCCTCGACCTGCTTTTCCCTCGTTCCCGAGCTTCGGGGTGGTCTGACGTCTGTTTCGGCCATTCGTTTCATTACGCTGGGGATTTTTGCTCGGGCGCAATTGTATTTTGGTAACTCTGCTCGAGTAGTTGTGCGAGGTGTAATGTCAAGGTACCTAGCACCTCGGTGATTTTAGACACTCGCGTCTTCTCTCGTATACTTATGTATAACAATTTGAATAAAATGAATATAGTCTAAATATATAATCATAAAGATGATTATGTTCATTAGTATACTATTATATATACAACACTTATGAAAGTTAATTTGACGAAGATGAGACTCAATCAAGGACAGAGAAGAATCGATAATTGAATAACGTGGGACCATTATAAAAAGGACCACCGAAGCACAAACAATAATTCAAACCCATCAACACAATGGTACCAGCATCAAGGATATTCAACAGCAATTCGAAGACACCGAATGATAAACCAATAGCAGGGATAAACCAGGCTCGATATTCAATACTCGGCGGGCTTTTTGCTTCCGGGGGAACAGTGGCGCAATAGCTGGGCCAGCGATTTACGTTCCGGGAAGATCGAGCCGTTGGCGAACAATGCTAGCAGCCGCGATTTCTTCCACGGGCCGTACTTAACAAGAGAAATTCGCGCGTTGCTAGTGACAGAGGGCCGAGCGCCGTTGGTTTTCTTGCCTCTGCGGATAGCCGGCGAGCTTCCGGCGGAACTGTAACGCGGATCAATGGCACGGAAAGAAGAAGAAGGAGCCCGAGAGCTTCGTCCCGCCTCGCTTCGTCCCCTGCCTCGCTTTGCCTCGCCGCGCGGCGACGGAATCGTGTATACGAATGCCCTGTAATCAAATAAAGGGGAACAATGTTGGCGAACGATGCGAGTCAGCCAGCTCAGCACCGCGATTCCGAGCCCGCCCGTTCCTTGTCCTGGACACACCCCCACCGTAACCGAGCGAACGCTGTTATCCGCGTATCCTGCGACTCACCCCCGACTACACCCCCTTTTTTTCCACCGCCCCACAAGGATCCACCGACTATACGCTCCTACTATCAGCCGAGCTCGTACCTCATAGTCCTGCCTATAGGAAGTCCAATGGATGACTCGGTTCCAACCGAGAAAGACGGTTCTTGAATAGGGGATCGGTTGTTGGGGACGAATCTGCCAGCAGTTTTTACCCGGAAGAAAAATTTCGTGAACCGACGGAAAAAGTTCGATTGCGTGGGGGCGGCTGTTCCACCCTCGAGAAGAATGATTTTTGGTGGTTTTGGGAAAAGGATCGGGTAGTGAATTGAAGGAGAGGTAAGTTGAAGAGATTGTGGAAAAAGATGCTGCTCGGCTTCCTAACTTCTTCTACTGGAATTACAAGTGACGTTAATAATAATAAAATTGTGATAATGATTATTAGCTTTAAATTAATGAACGGGTTAGTAGAAGAAATGATTTTTCTGTGGTACCAGTAGAGTAAAAACTTGTATCTTGTACCGTAGGATGAGAAACATGCGAAGTTGAAAAATTCATGGAAGTTATTGTTCCAACCCTTATCCAGATACGCGAATTTCATTGTTTCTGGTTAGGAAAAAGAATTTTCGTTGGAACGCTTTTCATAACTCGGCGGAAGATGAATTTAAACGTTTATTCTGCTGTATTTTCATAATTCCGTAGGAATTATTAGAAAATTTGCATGCAGAAAGTAGTCTCGCCGTGAATTTTTAACAAACGAATGAACTATTTATAATTCTCTGAAGAATTTTATCATTGCTGCGGACCTGTCCAATTTTTCTATATATAAATTTATTGTAGTAACTGTTCATAGTCGATGGTTATATCAATACAGCTAATGAATTATGTAAATAGAAGAAACGTTTTTAAAAGAATCATTTCTGAGATTCTGTCAATCAGATGTTGCTACACTAATATAGAATTTAATTTCAGTTTTGGAATGATGAAACATTCATCAGGACTCGATATTATAAGACAACGGGTTAATTCCGTTTTTATCTCCATCGACCCTAAATAGAAACTTCGTAACGATGGCCTTTCTGAAATAAATACAGACGAATGAGCTTGCCTAAATGAAAACGGACAACCCCTGTGGCAGGTTCAACCACGCAGCAGTCTGGCTTCGTTTTCGTATAATTTTTCCACTCTGAAATCATCAGAATGGAATCTCCACTAAAAAATATCAAATAGTGACCCCTACGCAAATTCGATAAATTACCATAAATATTTAACAATGTTTTACAGTAGCATCTACCAAAAGTGCATTATTTAAGAGTGCTAACCTATTTTTCTCAGTTGGTTAACACGATTAAAGTAAGAATTAATTGTTTGTGCGTGATTCCAGTTACTTAAAATCGGTGCGAACAATTTTTATTTTGCATAAAGACCTACAATCTAATAATTCCTTACGTTCAATTAAATTGTACTTCCCTGGCAGAGGTTCAACAGTACTGCAGCTGTATGAATAGCATAATAGACTCGTTTTCCCGTATGTTCGGACAGAAATGATGAAAACAGGTGGGATCCGAAAGTCCATTGAAATTGAAATTCCTTCGAATGTACTCGGTGCATCGGTGCACGAAAAATATAGTCGTCGAGCGCATCCCCCCGGCTTCGTGGCCCGCGAAAGTTCACTGGTCTCTCCTTCGTTCTCATCCTGATGAATATTCCCCGAAGAGAGTCGATGGGGTCCCGGTTATATCAGAGGGGGAAGGGGTCGACGGCAGGAAGCTCCCGATGGTAGATAGCGTCGGTACGTTTGTCTTCGTAATAATATTGGCCCACGACCCGGCCGTCTCACTCGGCCGAGTTTACAAACGCAAACACGCCGGCCGAGCCGGTTAATTAATGTGCGAGTTGTTACGTTGTTAATCTACAATAACGGCAACAGGGAAACGGGCTTGATGTATCGCGACCCCGTCCGCGGGAATCTATTCCGGCTGCGCTGGGGATTTCGCGTGTCCGCTAACCGTGGAACACACACTCGCAGAGGCCCCCGGGAAACTTTCTGCTAGGTACTACCTGTGCAACTCTCGTCCGGTCTGCTCTATCCAGTTCGCTAAGGGCACACGTGAATCCCGAATGGCGATACCGCCATGCGAAACTCACGACCTTTCCGCGGAAACATTATTTTCTCCGGCCCCTCTCGTCCCTCTCTGCCGTGTCCATTTTTCTTCGTTTTTTAGTTTAGTTCTCTGGTTGATGCTGAGTCCGTTGCCATTGGTTCTTAGCATACTGCGGATGTGTTGAAGACTGGTGGTAATCTCTGTTCTTTGTAATTAGCTCACGATGTTTATTTTACACGTAGATCGGTCTAGTTATGAATAACCACTTTAACATATCACAACTATTCGATCTAGGACATGCAGATTGCGTAGATCTACAGTTTAACGAATCTGTATAACGGTTCGTTTTTAATTCTTTGTTATCCCGGTTCTGTTTTAGTCGTCGTTCTGTCTAATGTCTTCGGGTGTACTGTTTCTAGATCTCGGTGAAGCAGAGGAGTCCATCAGTGCGGTGCAAACGATAAAAAATGCATCCCCAGTTGAGGAGCAGGCGAAGACGATATGTTTCCATCAGGAGCGGGGATCAATCTTGGCGAACGTGGGTCCGCGTTACTCCTCTCCTTTGCCAACAGTTGAATTACCTCTTCGTGGCTACGTGGGAGTCGTCCTCGACTCCGTGGAGGTTCGGGGTCGGGGGTGGCAGAGAAATGTCCACAAGAGGTCGGCCCTTTGATCAGACGCCGAAGACGTATGCGGTTTAATATTGCCTGACCCAGGAGAGAAAGGTCAGCTCTCTCTCTCTCTCTCTCTTGCTTTCTCTTGGTCTTGCTCTTTCTCTCTTGGCCACGGTCTCGACGGGATACACGTACGATCCGTGGCACGGCGGAGAGGAGGTCCGGTCCACTCACCGCTCGTCTCGTTGACAAATGTCTCGAGCATCCCTTGGGCATCCTCTCCGGCGGCCTACGGGTCCGTCGTCATCCCTTAACTCGCGCCATCGAGCCACTCTCTACAGGGTATGGCAACGCGACGGCAGCCCCGTGGACCGTAGCCACTCTCTGTAATCCCGAGGACACCAGTCACCCTACTTCAAACGCGTCGAGGGCATTCAATTACTGATGGACCAACCTCCGTCGTCTCTTATTTCGATGCATGTGAAATTCACCGGCCCCAAAACATTGAAAATTCAACCCTTAATTCCGATGCGTCGATGCTTCCTAGACAGGTTCGATCATTTTTGTTTATACTCGTACAAATTTCATTTCCATGATCTCTCATTGTGGCGCATATGAAACATTAAAAATTCAATCCTTAACTTTTTATTCAACGAGAGTATATCCTAGTCTAGACGTTCATTTTTAGTACAGTACTTTAGAATTAATTGTAAGAAAACGATCAGACCTACTTAGCTGAAACTTGGTATACATATTTATACATGTCTTATGCAACACCGTAAATTTTTATAAGATGTTTTATTAAAAATCGGAGGAATTATTAATATGGCCAGACCACGTCGAACAACTGTTGATTGGGGTGTATTGATTCCAACTATTCCAGTCGCCTAAAAGATACGAATGTTGAATATACCTATTGCAGCATGATGATCACAAAACAGGTCGAATCTCTTACGAATTTTTTTTATTAAAATGATAAACAAAGTTACGGACATTTAGGTGACATTTCGCGGCAGCTTCGTAGAAATACTTTAGAAGGTAAGAGCGAACTCTCGAGTGTCTTAACTGATATCTCCACTATGATCTGACATAAACGGAACGTACTAAAATGAGCACAGAGTTCGCACAAAACACAATTAAGAGACAATCACGATCTTATCTGTCAGAGGAATTCAACGAAAAAATACTGTTTACTCCTTACCTGTCTCGGTATATGTTCTTGATTTATTGACGATCTATCCGTTTCGGAGATCCAACACGAAATTGCTGTTAGCCGATTTTATTCGGACGGTGTACAATTTTTTGAAAGCATCTTCGCCGGTCGCCGATTTTAGATCGTGTGTTTTGTGCCCCATTAGACGCGCTTCGAAACTCCAGTTTTCTGAAAGGAATACAAAGTGATCGGCGTTCATTAGCGCTGCATACATTGTCTGGCGGAGAAGGAGCACCGGTAATGATTTCTGAATGGGTCTCCGATGCCATAACAGCTTTTGACCATTACATAAAGTGCATATAAAACAATAGAAAAATATTTAAAACAATAGAGTACTTTATCTAAAAGTACATGTATGTTTTAGAATTTATATTAATTTTTCTGCTGCGAAATCATGATACATGCCGGAGCAACATGTTTTTTACCTGAAAAACTGTGAAATTCCGAAAAATCGCGACTATTTCAGATTGTTAACCAGACGCGATAACTTTTAACTCCTGTAACAGTGCCACGAAGTTTTGTCAGACAATACTGGCTGGTGTCCGGGATTCTGTGTTCGCACCCCCGCAACCCCCGGCGATGATTTCATTGTACCCCTGACGAGAATGCCATCGATTTGCTGTCCGTTGACCGGGCAGCGACGCCTGCCATTTTCGGCGTCGTAATTCTATTCCGTTACAACGGCTCCGATATTTTCGCGGTATTACTGCCGCGGACACGGCCGAAAATAAACGGTCGGACGATTAATTTTTGTTTGAGCGGGACGGAAAAGCGATTCAATTACGTTTTGTCGGGCGCGAGCGCGCGCGCTTCAATTTCCCGCGAACCCCGTAAATAGTCGAGCAGACGGCGAAAATATCGGAGCCGAATTGAATTGCCAGCCGCAGACGGTATCGAAGATGCGTGCAACCCGCGTTGAACACAGCCCCTCTGTCCTCGGACCGAAGACGGGGGCAAATTAAATACATGCCCCTCAAACGTCAACCGACTCCGTTCCACCGTTTTATTCCAACGGGAAAAAGTGTTTCCTCATTCATTTCTGCGATACTTTAACTATCTGATTCGGTGTAATTGAAGTTTGATTATTTCAAGACTACTTCTGTTAATTATAATGCATTTTAAAATGGAAGAATGCATTTTAAAACAGTGGAAAGATTCAAATCATTTAAGAACGTGTATTATTCCTTTTATACTTGCAAATAATTAACACTTTACCGACCGGAAGCCTATTTAATAGGATTTTCAATAATTCTGCTGTACCAAAAAAAAGCATAGAAATTTTCTTTGACATTGCAATCTTAAATGAAACTATAAGACGACGTTATTGAGGGTGACTTAGTTAGTTCATACTAAATGCTAAATGAAAATTTACCCATGTACCATACATTTTCCAAAAATACGCAATAATTACCGGTCGGTAATGTGTTAATGACTACAAGAAAGCACGTAGATTGCTCGTATATATTGACATTCAATTTTCGATGGACCAGCGAGGGTTCGATCGTCCGGTTTCCTGAAAGTCGTCTTTCCTCTCCGACGACCATAAACCAGCTTTCACGTATTCATGCTGGTGCAACGTGTCGGGGCGAGTGTCCGTGCGTCTAGGGGTTGCGTGAAGGAGCGTTCGCGGAGGGTTGAGATCCGAGGAAAAGTTTAGAGACCGTGTGTCCGAGGCTGACGTCGATAAAAAATGTTCCACGGGCCGAGATAATAAAAGAGTGCGAATAAACGGAGGGGCGAGCGCGAAGGAGGGCGGATGTTTGAGATATTCGCCTGGGCTCTTGGCAGTGGAAGCTCGCGATGGGAAATCTTTATTGATTCGAAGCTGTCGGCCGAGGCGTATATGCCTCGGGGTCAATATGATTTCTCTCCTCTCTCGGCCTGGTTGTTCCTCGTAACCTCCCTTGCGTCCCCCTCCCGTTGAACACGCGCGCACACGCTCCACGGCCTGTTTCGCCCGCTCGCGGGGGTGGTTTCCTCGTGAAATGAAATCCTGTCTCGGTGATGCGAGCGCAGCCAAGACGACGCTCCAGTCGATACAATATTATTGTCTTTCCGCTTCGACACAGGCCACCGTCGAGCCCTGGAAATTTTATTGCCGACAAACGCTGCTGTTCGATCCTGCGCCCATACGGGGGTGCAGAGTTTGGAGATTGTTCTTTATCGACGCGATTTAGGGGTATCAGAGCTGGCGAATTTCGATCGCATATAATAAATTCAAGCTGGTTTATAATCGTGGTGTCTTTTTCGAAAGAAAATCTATTTTATTTATTTTATTAAAATCATTTAGGAAGGGAGAAAGAAATTTTGTTGAAGATGTACGACGATTAAATCTGTAACAGAAAATAAAATGGAATTGAAAAACGATGTATAATAAAAGTCTAAAGAGAATTGAATGGAAAGCAGACGCATAAAGAGCAGTGTGATTCTCATTTCATCGTTCCCAGACTTTACCCATCACATCCCGGTGATCGAGCACACGGCTCCACCCCATCAGGGCGAATCAAAGCCGGCTAAACCGTTGTCAGAAGAACCAATCGGCGAAGTAACGTCTCGGCGAGAGATACGCACACTTCAGACGTCAAATTAGCGGCGCTATTGATCCTGAAGAGCGAGTTGTTTCCGCGGGAGCACCCTCCGGTAGCCGATGCCACGGCGTGTTCCTCTTCGGTCTCGCTGTCGAAGGGAATGCTGCGACATCCGCGTTTGCCGACCAAGAAGGAACCTGCTCAAATGTTTGCTCCCCGACGCGAGCCGGTGCGTTTACGCGGCTCGATATATTCACCGGCGAACGGAGAGCACAGGTGAACACAGGGGTGACAGTCTGTGTTGGTGGTGGGGTCTTATGGTCAACGTAATGATGGAAGACGTGTGCGGTAGCGACTGACCGAGTAAATATTGACGATCGAGTCGAGCCACGGGAACCCGCCGCTCGATGTTTCTTAGAATTCTGCTTATTTTATCTTTTCTCAGGGGTTGGAGGTCGCTGAAGGGGTTGGCCAAGTTCTGCGGCGTGTTTCCGTCGTCGATTAGAGTGTTGTTAACGTTTCAATGGGTCAGACGATCTCAACAGACAAAATAAAACGCGTTGATTTTTGAAAGAACAACCTGACATAAGGGATGGGCGAGGGTTAACGTGTTCAAGACAATTAGGTACTATTACATCTAGAACTAAATGCTGTATTAATATTACCACTTACTTCCCCGTATTCGAATGCAATTTTCCAAGCACCGCGCAGGGGTGAAATCCACCGCCGAGTAAAACTCACCCCCGAGTGTCCAATGGGTCTCGGCGGGGCAAAGAAACAGTGTTTACCGAACGGCAATCCGGCGGGGCTAACTAGCTGGCAAATCTTTAAGGGTAACACGCACAATCTCGCCGAGCTCGGGTGTCGAGGGGTGGGTTTTGCTGGGCGTGTCTCCATCTGGCGACTCGGCGCGTATTAATTAATCGACGAGCAGCCGAGACTAACTGCGAGTTAATAAGCAAATTGCCACGCAATAAAGTTAGTGCCGAGTGGAGCGAGGAGGAAACTAAACTATAGAACAGCACACGAGAAAGGGAAAGGAGAGAGAGTGAGAGAGAGAGAGAGTGGAGGTGGAGGAAAAGCAGCTAGTCGGCGCCCTCGTCCCTTATAACAGTTACACCCTTCGCGGGGCCACAGATGTGGCTTGCTATTCGCGAGAACCCCTCCTCGCCACCCCATATAATTTAATGCCATTCATCCGAGTTGCTTATAATGCTCCGGTCGTATTAAAATCTGGTAAAAATGCCGCCCACACCGATACAAACCCCGAAACGCTCGAACCATCGGTTTAATTAATTCGCGGCTCCGGGGGTAGACGGTGTGCACCGTGTCGCAAGAAACCTGGTACTTATTGGCTCGATGCGATTGGCGACGCCTCTTCAACCCCTCTTCTTCTACGGACTCGTCGAGAGCTCGAACATTCATTTAAGGCTGAACGGTCCGCTGTTAACGAATGCTCTGACCTTCAAACGAAAGCATCACCGCGAGGTTCGACAACTAATGGGGGTGGACGGTCTGAGGTATTTAATTTGGGGTGAGAAATATTTTGGGAGAGGATGGAGCAACACGAGTGTGCAAAATTTCTTATAGGTTCCGAATAACATACACACTCAAAAATAGAAAATAAATAGTTTACTGTAAGACAACTCTAGACTAGGTGAATTAATTATTTAAACAATATTGTAGCTAATCAGTTAGATGTTGCGGCAACAAACACAAACGGGTGTTAAGATCGTCGAGCCGAGTTGATCGTGACACGATCCCGTCTCTGTGATCTTTTCCGATCATAATATCCCGGCAATTAAATATCGCGAAAATTAGCCGACGAAACACGGAATCGCACTCCCGACTGGTAGAAAGCCGACAAGCGGATCCGGGCTGTCGAATAAAATTATCGTGCCGAACAGTACTGCGCGGCACTGCGCCCTTCTCCGTCGGATACGTTCGCAATAACGATAATAATACTTCATGCAAATCCTTTAATATCCGTTGATGAAGCTGCACAGACATCCCCCAACTCGTGCTCACGACACCCTCGGGGATGTTAGACGCGGCCTACCCCGCCTCCTCCTGTCCAGGGACAGGACAGAGGGCCGACTGTCCTTCGATTCAATGCAGTTGACACTCTGAGAAATGACTCGCTTCGTTATTATAATATCGTACGCGTTCGCATAAGCGATCATCTCTCCAGCGCGAGGCAACGCAACGGTTCATTGTATTCCCGCGCACGTTTCTGCGTCATTAGTTCCAGCTCCAGACGCTTCTGATTACATGTCGCGGATGGTTGTGGATGGATTGGTGGCGTGCTTCTAACTGAATTCATCTGGTTCTACAAAAGGACGTTCTTTAATTCCAACCCTTAAATCGCCGATGGACATTCATCATGGATGCACAGAAGACATACCAAGGTTAAATATATTTTTTGGAATGACTCTGCAGAGTGAAATTGTTACTGTTTATTTTCACTTAAGAGACAGTTTGAATTGATCGTCTGTAGATGAGGATTTTTTAAAATAGAATATTAATATGCAAGTAATCAAATTTTTTATCATAACTTCAGGAATTAGATGTGTAGTCCTTACGATGTTGTATATGTATCTCAATGTTCTCCTCAATGCTTCCTCAAAGGGTTGAATGTCGAGTTGTAGCTAAAATGATTAATTCAAGGGATAGTTAGAGTTACATGTCGATTTGTGTTCTCCAATTGTATTAGAATATTTCATGAACCGATAGTTTCTAGATGCAAGTGTTACTTTTTAAAGCAGAATAACGAACTGTATGAATCAGTGCATTAAAAGCTACTTAAGGAAAGGTCAAGGTTCGAGTATAAAAATTTGTACGTCCTCGCACAAAAATCGTGTGCGGTATCAGCACCTCGTTTAACAAAGATCCAGCCGCACAAGCAGCAGACCAGAAGATGAAGAAAGAGTATATCGCGAGGCAACCGCGTCGAGGCGTCTGGTGAAGCCTAAACCGGAATCATTAAGCTCGTCGTCCGGCGGATTCGCCATCTACGGCCGACTACCATCTACGTCTCTCGTCAACGCGTCTGAAACGGTGGTCCGGTTGGCAGCTCGGGACACGGGATTCCTCAGGCTGGCATTTGCTAATGAGCCCCAACGGGCGAGGACGCGATACGCGAAACGTCGCAGCGCACACCTGGCCGGTGTAACGCGTGGGTACCGATCACACCTCGCGCGGCGTAAGTATGCCGATGGTTTATCGTCAGAGGGGGCAGAAGGGAGTAGCTAGGCCTCGAGTAACAACGCCGCTACGAGTGTATTCAGGTATTACATCTAGTAGACGAGTGTTCGCTGGCTTATACCAATCGCCCCCGCCTCCCCTGTCCGCCACCCCGCAAATCCAGTCCCTTTTGCCCTATTCGGCTCTCACTTCTCCCTCTCACTCCCTCACGCTCGTGCTATCCGCAGCGCTTGCGTCTCGCTCGACAACGCTTCGAACACCGGTTTAATTAATCGGGCAACGGGCCCGAGTTTGCCGCAATCTGACGACTGCTTAGCCACCGACCTGCCACCTAATCTCGCGTAGAATCCTCCACCTTTTTTCCCGGACTTGTCGAGCGACTGAATTGTTGTTGGCTTCTGAAAATGCACAGTTGGATTTACCTGGATTTTTCGCGAGTTTTGTAGGTGATAAAAGCGAGTCTATGAGAATTGTTATCTTAGAAATGTTTTGGATGTATTGTGTTGAAGGATAATTGTTATTAATATACTAATATCTAAGTTTTTTATAGTATGGAAACATAAACGATATTAGTAATACTTTAAGTTGAAATCACGAGATACGTTCACTTCATCTTAAGAGTCAGAGAAAATTTTGTTCGTTAATACAAGGGTCGACAAGCATTTCCAAGCAAAGAGACAAAGCCTCGAACCGAGACAACGTGCAAAACCCACCCCCTCGGCAAACAGCAACGTCAGCGATTCCCCACAGGCTCCGCGCTAGCCCGGTACAGATTCGCGGCGGAATTTCGCCGATTTTTTTCCAGCTCCCTCGTGCACCTACCTAGAAGAGAACCTACCCTTAAGAGAGGGAGAGAGCGAGGGAGGTGGTTTCCTCGAGCGGCAGAAGCGTTCCCCCGATTCGGCTGCGTAGACTCTCGTAAAGCTTAAATAAAGATAACCGAGGCTTAGGGTTGATATCATGCTGAGGGGGCGTTACGGCTGGTTGAGTCAACGAAATCAATTTATTCTCCCCTCTACGCGGCTACGGCGAGTGCCACCCCTCTCTTCGGGGTGTCTCTCCTTTGCTCTGCCTTTCTCTCTCTTTCGCTCGGTTGCGTCGCCACCGATGGAAGGGAAAAACCGGTGGAGTGGGGTGCAGAGCAGGGGCTGAGAGGCAAGGGGTGCCAGGTCGAAACAGGGTGGTGCACGGCGTATACACGCGTACAAATACGTCGCCGTGGATCTCCACTAGTCTAGGCCGGGGTTCTCTCGCTTACATGGAAACACGGCGTGCAGGTATAGGGGTGGCTTCGAGGAGGGAGAACGCTAGCACACGGACATTCGCGGAAACGTGGAAAGGGGGTTGAAGTGCGATCGCGCGGAGACTCATCTGGTTTAATGGTGAGTTTATTTGGGTCGATGCCCCACCTTTTAATCAACAGGATTGCCTCAGACCGCCTACCGACACGGCCACCGACTGCCGTGTAGGCCCGCGTAAAATCATCCCCGTGAACCTACCCTTCGTTTCTCTCATCCCTCTCTCTCTCTCTCTCTCTCTCTCTCTCTGTTCTCTCCACCCCCCGCACTCTCATCTCTTCTCTCGCGACTCGGTTTCGCCACTTTCTCCCGCAGCGTTTCTCTTTCACGAGGGAAAGAGACGAGCTTGCGGCCGCCGGTTGGCGAGCTTTCGAAACCGCGGAGACGGTTATTACCACCGGCTAATCCCAGGCTCGTTCGCCCAGCTCGTTCTCCCTTGTCTCTGTCTTTGTTTCGAGAGGGAGAGAGCGAGGCAGGCTAGAATGTTTCTTTGGTTCGGCCTGCTACCGACAGCCCTTCTCGGCAACGACTGTCTCTTTTTACGGGAACTGCGGCTAAACGCGCGGAGAGTATCTTTTAGTTCCGCTATAGGGCGATCTAGTTGCCATTTAACCCTGCAACGATTTCGGGAAGCGTTTTTAAAACCTGCTGGATGGAGAATATTGAAGGAACGTTATCTCTTTTATTTTAGCTCCACAAAGTGGTTTATTGTCGCTTGTATTTTCAAGATTGTTACTGAATCGATGAGGTTTCAAATATATTTTATTCAGAAAAATATGAAAGAATAGAAGGAACGGCGTTGGAACCTTTATTACATTATAAAATAATATTTGCGCTTCGTAAACCTAGTGTTAATAACAAGAATCCTCGGTCTACTCGCAGAACAGGGTAGCAGATCAGTGTCCCACAGAGTAAAGAATGTCCTCAATTTCGAGGAGCCGAACGATTCCGAGAGGATCCCCATCCTCTAAAGAAAATTCTCAAATTGAGATCGATGATCCGACTGCGACCCCATTGAAATTTGCATGGGATCGTTGAGCGGTCGCGCAAAAGTTGACCGTAGCCATCGGGTAGGGTCCGAGGACGTGTCCAGCAGGAGTCGAGCGTCTTACACCGATCTTCACTCCGTATTGTCAATAATAGATCGCGTCCCTCGTATCTCGGCCGGCGTATAATGCGGCCACGTGTCGAAACAGTGTCCGAGATATCGTTGCTCCTCGGCTAAGCTTCCTTTTTCCCCGCTGGAAGCCACCCCCGCGCTTTAGATCCCGTGTCGAGCCGCGACGGCCGCGCTACGGGAACCTCTGATATCGCACCGGGGCTCGATCCAATAACATATTTGACGGTCGACGGAGGGTCCCGGCGAAATCGGATTGACCAATGTCCATATTGGCTCTCCTCTTTTCTGACCGGACACTTCGTTCTCACACCCCCGCGGATTACCTCGCCGGACAGACGTCCGACGATCGTCGCGAGAAATATGCCACCGATACGGATCCGGGAACTGGAATTTATTGGGCCGCCCATCGGTTTACCTGTTAGCTAAAGATTTTCATGCGAAACAAAAATTCCAAGACAGTTATTTCTGATTTTCATTATTACGAGTTGGAAATATTAGTATATTTAGATGTCTATACTGAATCATTACGTACCATGATAATTAATTTTATAGATTTCATTTGACTTTTGGCACAAACCGTCTTGAACATATAAATAAGTACTAACCATTCAGATTTTGATATTTCATGCGTCAGAAAATTTGGCAAATATCTTCAGCAACCCCTAGAAGATGCGACCTCCCTGGCAATTTATCTAGTATTATTTTTCGAGACCGATCGCGTTGGAATCCAAGAAACAATGTCCTCAAAAAAGAGAAAGTAGAAAGGGGTAAAGTAGAGAAAGGGGAGAGCGACCTCCGTGTCGGTGGTTCCGCAAGCAAGCAGAAGCAAGCGCTGGCGACCCGGTAATTTGTGCTTGGGTCCAGTCGTTGCTTTCCGTCAAACGGGTGCGGTTCACAGAGAGAGAGAGAGAGAGAGAGAGAGAGAGAGGGGGGGGGAGGGAGGGAGAGAAAAAGAGGGAGAAAGAGGAAGAGAGAGAGAGGACAGCAGCAACACGGGCATTCTCATTACACGCGGCGCATTCTCCAGAAGGAGGAAACCAAAGAGGGCTTGGTGGAGGAGAGCAGAGACGAGAAGAACTAGGAGGAGAGAGGATACAGGGCGTCCGGTGTAAGCGACTCTCCACCCCATTGTCAGCCGGAGCCTTTTCAGAGACGCATTTGTTATCCTTTGAATGAGGAGCAAGCTATTATTTATTCCATTCTTATTTTTTGTCAGCCGCCCGTTGTGTAGTAAATGGATATAAGTCAGCGCGGGCGAGCAGTGGCTCTGTCATTTTTATCGCCTCTCCCTGAATTAAGAAGGTGGAGCCCGCGACTTCCTCCTCCTGTCGCCTCCCTCTCCCTCTCCCTTTCTCTCTGTCGTTCTTTCTCTATCTTTCTCTATCATTCTCTCTCTCTACCTTCCTTGGTCTATCTTTCTCTGTCTATTTCTCTCTTTGTCGTTCTTTTTCTCGTCTCCTTTCTTCCGAACGGTTTCCTCTCGCGTTCTCGGTCCCCGTGTCTCTCCTCGCCTTCTTTCTCTCGTCTCCTCGACGTCCGGCTCTCCCTCTTTTCCACGTTTCCTCTTCGCCCTCTTCCCTATCTCTCGGCTAACCGACACGAGCTCTGAATCGAGCAGGAGGACCGCCATATTTCTGCCCCGTCGGTAGGGTACACTCTCCGCGTCATTGTTCCGATTGTGACCAGACCGAAACGAGCTGGGCGTTACTACTTGCTGAACGCACGATTTATAGGATCGAGTTAGCTCGAGAGACCACGAAGAGAGAGAGAGAGAGAGAGAGGGAAGAGTTGCAAAACTGCTGGCCTCCACCCGATTGGCCGACGCCGCCGCCGTTTTTCCTTCGACGTCGAAGAGACCGTCGCGTCGGGAAAACGTCCGCGAACGATCAACGGGCTGACAACCACGCTTTTAATCCTGCTCAGTTGTTCTAGTGAATCGCTAGGATATCGAAGACTGTCGAGAAACGTGAAATTTAGGGAAGAAATGTCTTACAGATTACTTGCCATTTCGTATTTTTGTGAGTACATACAGGAGCTGGCAGAAATTGAAGAACATTCTACGATCTACAAATCTGTCTAACAAGATTAGGAAGGTTCTATTCACCGAAAGAGCACAAAGAATGGCTCCTGGTTCAACAATAATAACTAAATAGTCACCGCGCAAAAAACAATATTTCCAACCACTTCACACGCCAAGAACACTGAACCGGCGCAGACCGCAGCAAAAGGATTCAAACCCTCCGGAATCAATCATCGTCAGACATCATCTCGGTAAAAAAAGGCGCAGGAAAAAAGAGGCACTGGGTATCCGAACCTTTCGGCGGGGATCGAGGGGGTATTTAAGTCGACGGTGGCAACAATGAGCATCCCCTAACGCGATCTCGTCCCACGAAAGGAGCATCGGGCTCGCATCGCGTCGACTTATGTTCCTGGTGTGTATGGGGCAGTCGTAAAGCGACTAAATCCGCGTCACCGGTCAGAAATAGCGAGAAGGGGGAACGTGTATGGGGGTTCTAGGACACACGGTGTGTACCCTCTTTGCCAAGGGTCGAGTCTTTTCTTCGTGGAGGGGGCAAGGTGGGCCAACGGATCACAATGAGCCGCGGCTGCTCACGCATTGTACCCCTCCTTTGGTCCCGGGCCTAATCGGATTAGAGCGTGCACTAAAAAGAGCAAACGCCCAAATCGCATTTATATTAGCTTCGTGAATGAGTCGTAAATATTTATGTTGCAGAAACCCGTGTGGAAGTGCGGCCACCGCTAATCGGTTCACGGATGTCCTTACAATCGCAGACCCTTCCGGAAAACTCGCTCCTTCCGAGCTGGTTTTGGTTGCTCGTAAAAGCACTGACAAGTTCGAGAGTGTCGGCACAAACATTCTCTGTTCTCGCGAGGTGTTCTCGAATATTTTCGAACTTGCTGGTTTGATAATCTTCTTTCCGTCATATATCCTGCTTTGTCGATTTCTGAGCCGACGGTGTCAGTCTTCGTTCGACAGCTTGATCGCGGATTTAAATGGATTTGTATTGTGGAGATTTAGGGGTTGGTTAAACACCGAGGTTGGAGGTACTACGTTTCAGTGAACTTTATTTTGCTGAATTAGTACACCGTGTATATGATCATTTCGCAAAGAATGTTTACAGAAAACGGAGGGCTGAAACAGTTTCCCAGAAACCACCCTTCCCTAGCCCTCCCCAATTTACCCTGCCGAAAAATCGCAACTTCGTCGCTTAATCGCCATTGTGTACCGACATTCTGCGACAGCTCCCGTGAAGTCTCGTCATCGAGCGTCTCGGGATTTCAGGGGCGGCAAAGAAGCGAAAGACGACGCGACGTGGCGGGGTGGGGGCGTTGGCGTGAAGGAGAAGAAAAAAAAAAGCCAACACCTCCGGCGAAGTGTCGAAGAGCCGCCCCCTAATTATTCGGCATCAGCGAGTCTTTAGTCCGTGGGACGCATCAATCACCAGAACCTTGTCATCCAGCCGCGGAACTCCTGTCCTGAAGCAGCGAAGCAATTTTAGCGAAGCCAGGTCAAAAGTAGTTCGGCTGATGGTGGGTCGCGGCTGCAAATGAGTTTATAAAGGCAATATCTTCGTTCGTGGTGTAGTTCGTCGAACCGCCAGGCTGGTCGACGTCGCCACCCCTATCGGGGGATGGGCGGCGCTAATAATAAAGTTTCCTCGGGTGGTTCGACAACGCGTAGACAGATTTTTAAATTTCCCGTCACAAGAAAGCCCCTCCAGCCCTTCTTTCACCCTTTCGGGGTCTTTCTCGCTCTTCGGCGGTTCCTGCTCGCCTCTTTGTCTTGCTAACGGGGGTGGCTGGGTTCTCGATATAACCGGGCGAGGAGCTCGGAGGGGGGCCGGGTCCCCCAAGACCGAGGGAAAAATTAATAAAGTTGAGGAACAAAGTAAGTTGAATGGCGTAATGCTGCCGCTGCCAAGAGAGGAGGAGGGCAAGGGAGGAGGCAGCAGGGCGAGCGGAAGGCTTCCAAGGGTGGACTTTATTATAACGGAGTGTCGAGTCTTTTATGCTCCCTCCGCCACCCTCGGCTCTCGACCCTCTTCTTTTTCTTCCAGGTTCTCTCCTTCTCTCTCCACCTACGCGATTCTCCCTCCCTTTCTTTCTCCTCTTTCTCTCTCTCTCTCTCTCTCTTCCTATCTCCCTCCTTCGTTCTCCAGAGGTGGTAATATACACGCGGCGGTCTTACTCGGCTTTGTCGAAGAGGCCACGCTGCCTTCGCTCTTTTTACTTCGTCGTTTCCCGGCGGTGGCAGAACCTGCATGCCACGAACCCTGCAAACCTGGGGCACGTCACTTTTCCTCGTCGTCGACGCCTCCACGGTGTTACAAAATTGACTTCGGCCCTGGGAATTCACGGCAGACGGAACCGCTACTGGCAGCCGGCCAACCGCGACATTGTTCTACGCGTGTAATCATCTCGCGCCGAATATTGTTTCGAAAATTTCGCCGGGACAACCTCGTTCACTCGAGAGAGAAACGTCGTCGCTTGTCGCTTTGATGACTCCCGGTGCTCGGTAATTTATGCGCCGCGTTTGATGAACCGTTTTGCGCGTCGGTATCTGCAGACTGTCTTCGAACAATTGATATACGAGGGGTAGCAGATTTTATGAGGGAATGTTGCCGAGGAAATGTCTGTGTCTCGTAGTATTTATATTGGTCCGCAGTATATTCGTACTACATTAGTGCACTGTATGTTACATCTCTTTGTTCTTAATTCCTACACGATTTTTTAAAATTACATTTCTTAAAAAATGCGATCGACCTCAACCCTCGAGCCAGCATCTTCCACGACCAAAGGTATCTCAATTAAACCACTCGCTTCGAAAGCCTCCTCCTCGCCAAGGAACCACCCCCGGAGCAAATCAACCCCGCCCCTCGATCGATCTAGATCCCTGCAACGAATTTCCGGCCGCGGTGAGCCTTCTCGCCGCCCCCTCTGCCCATCCTGTGTTTATGCGACAGTGGAAGAGGAATCGTCGGAATAAAAACGCGCCGGTGCGCGATCGAGTCCGAGGTAACAGGAGCAAAAGGTCCGGGCGAAACAGAGCGACACCGAAGAGACCATAAAGAACGAACGGGGGTGAGAAACTGTAAAAAGAGCAAAACGCTCGGGAAACAAAGGTGTATGTACGGTCGGCCGTGCCGAAAATCGGTCGGACGATCGGGTCTGGTAGCCGTCGGAGCGGCAAGCGACGGAATAAATAATTCGCTCGTATGCACGGGTCCGTGTAGAAGCGCGGGGGTGGCTGCGAGGGGGTTGGAGAGGAATCGAGATAGAAAAAGACAAAGCAGCCGACGCGTCGGGGTGGCCGGATCCTCCGCGCACTCTCGTACACATAGACACGGTATAATACGTAGGTGAACGAACTGGCGCGCGGGAGGAGACCGTATAGCGATTTCATTGCCGGCGCGGAGTGGCGTTTGACCGACGTGTGATATGCAGCGACGAGCCGTGAGGGTGGAGGCTGCTCTGCTCCGCTCTGCTCTGCTCTGCTCCTCTCCGCTCGGCTCGGCTTGGTGAGAGCAGGTGCTGCACCCCGGGAGGCGGGGGTGGCAGCGTGTGACGCCACCCAGCGTTACACACCCTGGCCACCCCCTGCCTTCTCTCTTTTTCTCCTGCCGGTTGCATCGAGCCAGGCTCACCCACCCCCCCCCCCGAACCACCCACACCATTGCAGGTTCGGTTCCCTCCGCTGGACCGTTCTCTCGTCGTTGCAACGCCAGCAGCCCTTTCAAACGGCCGATGCAATATTCAGCGGCTCTTGGCAGTCGCCCGTTCGGAGGGGGTGGTTGCTCTCACTCTCTCTCTCTCTCTCTCTCACTCTATCTCTTTCCTCTCACCAACCCCCTATCCACCCACTCACTCACCCGCCCCGAAAAAAAGAGACCCACGTGGCCACCAGAGCCTCCGACCGTCAAATTGGCGCCGCTGTCCATCAACCGGTGCGCGAGCGATCGCCTCTCTCTTTCATTCTCTTCCGCGCCTCTCTTCGCCTTCCGTCTCTCTTATTTTCAACCATCCCCTTGTCCCTCCCTCTCCTCTCCGCTCTTCTCGTGCAGGTCCACCATCGGCGAAACTCGTCTCGCTCCTTTTTTCCTCGTCCGTTTCCGCGTCCGCCATTCGACCATCGTCCATCCTCGCACCGACTACCCTGGTAACGAGCGACGACCGGCTGCTGGACCATTCCTACGTTTCGCTGACTTTTTCCAACCAGCCTTCTTTTTCGGCCTACCGATCCGTTTCGATGCCAGCGCGACCAGCTCGCGCCAGTTCCCTTTACTTGCGATGCTATTTGCTCGCTCTCAGCTGGGCAGGCTGTACGATGAATTTCGAGATCGGTGGATTTTGTTGGGAAAGTCTGTTGCGTGTTGCCGTGTCTTCTTGGTTTTTAGAAGCTGTTTCTAGAACGTTGTCAACGGAGGTCTCAGGTTTACTGTCTTTACGCTTGCATAAATTTTTATATGGCAGTTCAGAGACGTTCGCTTTTACGAGAATATTTTATAGTTTCCTGAGTCTTACTAGCTTCCACATCAAGTAAAAAAGTTCATTAACCTCAAGTTTGATGAAAACATATCACTTACATGGCTGTCGTTGCAGCGAAAGAGCGTTCGAGATTTACAAAAGAATTAATCGTGGCAATTTCGATCGCAGTTTCCACTGTAGTCCGTGCAACAAGGGCTGAACCCCTGTCACAGCAGCCGAGAACCTGTTTATCCTGTGACAGGGAGGATATATTTTCCGGGGGGTGGCGATAATATTGCTAAATTCTCGAGCGGCCACCGAGAGTACTTTACAGCCGTGAAAAAGAAGACGACGACGAGGCGCGAGAAAATTAAATGTCGAATCTCGGAGGGGTTGGCGTCCCTTCAAAGGCGAGGCGTTACCAGCGAGATGGTATAATCGCAGTTAGGCTCAATTCATTAAGGAGTTTAAAGGGGCGAGCGGGCAGAGAGAGGATCGTTGGGGGTGTAACAGGAGAACGAGGAGGAGGAGAGTTCGGGAGGGGGGGGGGGCAGGGTGGTAGGGAAAAGACAGAGAGCCCTTAATGGTTTTCCCAATTACAGGGGACGAAGCCGACGAATGACGAGTGCCGAAGCTGCTCTAGTCAGCCGTAATGAAAGGAATTAGAAGGGAAAAATAGTGGCAATTATTGGCTTGCCAATCTTTGCTCGCTACGTTCCGCAGTGCCGACTGTGAAAATCGGGAGCCGGGAACGGCGAGGAACGTTGTTCGTCACCGTCGCGGCGCGATTAAGCGAAGATGAACCATTATCGGATGAATTTGCCTGGACCCCGTGAACCAGCCCGGTTTGCTCGTCCATTCTTTAAACGCCTGCCATCGTTCATTGTCCGGCGGACGCGGACGTACCCGCGATTTCATTCGACTGCTCCAATTCCTTCCTCGAGCGCGATGAATCATCGATGCTCTGCGGTTCAACTGTACACGGACCGCGGGGAATTAGTGTCCATTCCGGAGGCTCTCGCTACGGAGCAATTGGCCTGCTCTCAAATTCGTGCATTTTAAGGTAGGTACGCGATATGAAAGAACAATATTCAGTTATGCATTTTAATGGAAGTTATACGAGGCGACTTCGTTCCAGCTTCCTTGCAAAATAAAACGCCGAGTTCGTAATTATGCTGCGGATTTTTATTGAAATTTTTATCAAGCATTATAATTCGGAGCACAAAAGTTAATCTTTCAACCGTACTTGTGTTAAACATTCGCTGTATATGATGGCCTGTATCCAATTGAAGTTAGTCACAGCTCTCTCCATCCCTTAACGTTATTCATCAAGTCCGCTCATGTCCGTCAACCGCCCGAGATTAAATTAATACACCGATGGCCAACGGTAGCATTTCGGACCATGGTCCTTTCATTTGGACTTCGCGTGTACTTCGTCCGCGACATTATACCGGGGTTACGACTGTCGTGAGGATCTAAGGGCGTAATTGAGGAGCGGCGAGTTTCCGAATCGTCGTCAGCCAATGCCCAGTCTAATCACAAGTCGCCGAGGAGGACACGCGTCGGGCTGATGGCTTCATTAGGCGTCGGAGACGCTGGCCGCATCCAGATCTTAGTTTTCCGCGGATAATGGCTCCTCCTCCCTCGCCTATCCTCGCGGGATTGCTCCAACTTGTACGCGACCGGATTGCTCATCGCAAGGCTGTGCCATGTGCCATCGACGGCGGGGAGGAACACGGGAATATTCCCGCTGGATGATCAGGACTGATTGGCTGGCATCACGGACCTCCCCGGAACCTAATTTCAAAAGATCGAGTCCATGCGCCAGCAGAAAATACCATATTATTGGATACAAAAATTGAAATTCGAGAAAAAATTGTAGTTTGAGTACCTCTCCACCTATTTATTTTATGGTTAGACTCCCAATTATAACCCACAACACAAACACCAAACACGTATAGAAAAAGCTTGTATATCTGTCAAACAACATTTAAAAACATTCGACGTTTTCTCTGCAGTCATTCGCTCCCTGGATCGCATCGATCACATCGAAATAAGCTTCCACCGTCAAAACACTTAATTTTCCCCAAAACCGTGGCATACTCGTGTACTTCCAGGACTCCCACACTCTTCCATCACCCCACTAACGTTCCCACGAATGGGGTCTAACAATACATCCTGTACAGAGAATCAGTGTTCGATCATCCCGTGGACAATCGTATTCCAAATATTGACGCGAGTGGTCCACCGCAATTCTCCTTTTGGAAGGTTCCTCGAAGGAGAAAGAGAGACAGATCTATCTGTTAGTAAACGCGTCGTGGTGTGACTGTGAAACACGAGCGTAGGGGGGTAAAGGGGAGAGAAGAAAGGGGGCCCGTGGCGTGGTGGGGAGGTCATTCGAAATGTGTTTTCACGAGTGACCGTGTAATGACGAATAATGGGGCCCTCCCGGCCGGTTCGTTCCAGGATTCAGCGCAGCATGATGTACGAGAAAAGCGATCCGGGATGACTGATGACCACGCCGAGGCCATCTCCGAGCCGTGGAGAAAAGGAGGGAGCCGGTGGAACAGGTAGCGGGGAGCCCGCAGGAGCTGTGTCCTGGATCCTGAATGAAGAAGGAGCGTCCTTCCATTCCCGGAACGTGGACCTGCGACTACTTCGCGACGAAATACGCTCCGGGACGAGAGAGCTCAAGAGAAAAAGCCAGAGTGACTTTTAGAAAAATGCTGCGCTCTTCACGGTATTTTTTCAAAATATCCTTGAGGTTTTTTTGAAACATTTTTACAACCAGTTTATAACACAAGCATATTTGAATCTTCAGGCGATCGGATCTGTTAAAATTTTCAGGATTCCGATTAATTTTGCAATTTTCGAGAACGTATTAATACTCAATACGTGAGGAAGTTATAAAATACATTTCTTTGTGTTGCTGGCCGTATGCCTCCGAAAAACGGGTAAATAAAAAAGGTTAGGGTCAAAGGGAGAAGCAATGGACAGTAGAGGGCGCAGAAAATCGTTCCTCGGCCTCGGTGGGCCACCGCATTATGCCCAGAGCTTTTCGTAGCTTGTAAATACACACGCACGAAGGATTACCGGTGCTCGCGACTCGCGCGCCGGTGTCCCCGTTGAATACCGGGCCCCTAAGTCCCCGGACGGGGCCCGAGGAACTCCTCTTCGCTGCTAATAGGCTTAACGAACGACCGGAAAGCGGGACCCGGCCGATTCATTTCGAATCAAACCCGTAACCCTGTCCCGGAGGGCCACGATAAAGACTGGTCACGTAACTTACGCGTGTTTACCCACGCACCGGCTTTCCCTGCGGCGCGCACGCCTAAGTCGGGCCCTAAAGGCGAGGTCCCGAACCGAGGGCCTTAAGGTAGAGCCTTAAGGTGGGCCATGCGCCGTCGCCGCTTCCGGTAATAACTAAGGACTAAAGCTGTCGCGCGTATTTTACGAGATAATCGAGCCTGAATGCCCGAAGCGACTTTGGGACACGGGTTCCCGGATCACTGGACAATTTAACGCGATTTTACTTCACGCTGGACGGGCATGTACTAATATTTGACTCGTATGGGAGTTATGCTCGCCACTCGGGCTTGGGAATGATGTATGGTGTTGCGAGGTTTGAGCCGGCTGCTTGGAAAGAGGTGGAGCGTGATTTGTTTGCGTTAAGACTTGTTTCTGTATAAAATCTGCGTACGTGGGTATGGTGAACATCGAAACGTTCTGGTTTAACCATTCGCGAACATAGTGTACTCATTTATTTCTTATTCATTCTGGTAAAGATCACTTTAGACTCAATTTTGTGAAGATTGCAGTAAGATAATAATTGTGTTCAGTGACTGAACGGATTCTTTTCAAAGATTTCATTAATATTTTCTTACGTATACACTTTTTTAAGACTTTAAAAATGTTGCATAAAGATCCACAGTCTACTTGTAAGTAGATTTAATTTTAATCAATGGACAAAATGTGAATAAGTCTAAAAGTCTTTGTGAAACGAACATGAATCACATCAGGAGGTGAAATGGACAACGACGTGATTCAGTATTGGACGATTAATCTGCGAATAAGAAAGGAAGCTGGCGATTATGACCAGAGACAAATACGTCGTCCGAAGAGCATCTGTTTCGTTCCGGGGATGGCAAACGATGGTGGCCGAGGATATTGGGCTTTAAGTGAGCAAACGTGTATCGATGATCGTCGTGGTGGTCAGCGTTCTGTCCTCGCAGCTGTTGAACGTCCTTTTGTATTGTAATTCGGTGTCCAATATGTCCCTTTTCTTGGCGGGGGGCTCCGGAGTTGGGGTGATCGTTTGAAAGGGCCCCGGGAGTCGCCACGGGTTTCTCACTGCTACGGATGGAATAGTTAGTCTTCCTGAGTTATTTATACGCATATCGATCCATATAATTGTCCTCGGCCAGATATTTATTTGATATTTATTCGGTGGCTGACGTGGAAACTGTTCGCAGCATGCTATTCATCCTTATAGTTCACCCTTGCAGAATCCGACGTTTGCGACAGAGAAAAATATTTTTCATCTACTATTCCATACTCGTAACATTATAATATTGTTTCAAAATCTGAGTGTAAATTTCGATTGAACTTTTTAATTGTTATTTTAAAGAGCATCTACGGTCGTATTAAAAAATGACAGTCTTAAATGCAAGCATAATTTTCCAGATCAGTTTTGAAATGGATCTGACAGTCTCGAAGAAAAGAATGTTAAAAAATGACTTTGTCTATCAGCCGAAGAATAGCCCTTGGAGGAAATAGCGGAGGATATCAGATAATAATTAGTTTGATCGAGGAAGTATAGAGTATTCTTGGAGACGAGGATAGAGCGGAAGTCCCGTGGTCCGTCGTCTCGCGGCCGTATCAATGTTGAAGCAGGTCGATCGATTATTTACGAATCGTGCTTAAAATACACGACAGGTGTTTACCAGCGGTGCTCTCCTCGCGGAGGCTACAGTTAATTAATCCGTGGAGGATGTCTCGCGGCACGGACACCCGTGAAACACTGATTCGACCACTCTGCCGGCCGTAATCGACGCGGTACGGTGGCTCCGGGACGCGATATTTAACTTTCATTACCACCAACGACGACGCCGCGCCGGGGCTCTATTGATACTGGCTTAGAGAGAGAGCCGGGGATAAGATATTTCAGTCACGCGTATATACCGGTTTTATTGTTCGGCGGAGACGCGGAAATATGCGGCGAGGATATCCGCGACGGAACGTACGTGCGACCGTGTCTATGGAAAATTCATTTCGCCGGCGAGCCAACAATATCCACCGGGAACGCCGGAAGTCTTCGGTTAACGTGAATTAGAGACCGTTCATTCAGAAAAGAAACAGTCGGATAACCCGCGGTCGATGTATTTTTATTCCACCGCGAGCGTATTTATAATCGGCGAAGTCTCCTCGTTATTTCCAGTTACCCCCCGCGTCGTCGAACCGCGATCGACACCGCATGCACGTTGGCGCGTCTCGCAAACCGATCGATCGAGCACTTATTTATTTTAGCCGGTGAATTCGGTGAAATATAAACGAACCCGAGTGGATTCAACCTCGCCAGACTCGATTCCCATTCTTGTTTATTCGAGGAAGGAATACTTGAATTTATAAATGATCGCACGCTCCTTTCTTGGATGTATGCTTCCTTCCTGATTTCATTCAGCGGTTCTATATGCGGTATAAATTCTATATTCGCGAGTTTTTAAATATTTCCTCGCCGCGGAGAATTGAAGGCATCGATAATAAATTCGGTGCAAATGACAGAAATTCTCTGCGAATTTAGAAATCGGTTTCGTCGAGAAGATAGCTTCGAATATCTTCTTGAAAGGTGGTTTTGTCTGTTACGGTGGATGATGAGATTATGCTAATTAATTCTGGGGAACATTTTTGATACTATAAAAGGAAAAAACCTTTGTAAATTGATTGAAGAAAACGCTGAAAGGTTTCCCCATGAAAAAGATTGAATTTTCCTCGGTCGGTATCTCGAGGTAACCAGACGATATCGTGCAACAAAGCGTACAACCGAGCGACGATCAAATGATCCGAAAGTCACGGAGGCGAGTGGAACAACGGGGTCTGTCGATATCACTGGCGAGCATCATTTACTCTAATCCCAGGGCGAAACGAACGTTTCTTTGGTGGTTGCTTTCCTCTCTCGTTCGCCACCCCCATGGAATCGGCCGCAGGGCGTCGGCCCTGAACGAGTATTCTCGTTCCCGAAACGATTCGACTTTTACGATTGCGACGATCGCGGGTTTCGCGTTAAAAAGGCGTTGTCGACGAAACGAAACGAATACAGCGTGGTTTATAAGGGTTCTCGCGGGCCCTCGGCCACCGAACACCGAGAGACAAGCGAGACCGTCGACTTTCCGCTGTTTTTACGATTTGTTTACAGCTGCTCCGCCATTATGCCATTCAACGACTGCGTTCCTGCCGGTTTAATCTCGGTTTGATCGGCTCGCCGCGTTTTTACGCCGTCACGCGACGCTAAACGCGAACCGTTCCTGCGGTTGTCATCCCTTAAGAGCTCGGATACGGTCGGGCATTTCTCTGCGTGACGTGTGACGCGAATTTTTTTCAATTCTGATCGAGCGTGTACGTTCATCTATGTACTAGAATTCTTTTTATCGAGAACTGTACCGAAACCTATAAAAATACATGGTTGATGCAGTGCATTGGATTATTTATTTGACAATTCAACGTTTACTTGGCTAGATCGATCGTTATCGCTTTTCTCGAGAATTTAGCTCAGAATTATTCCGAGTAGTCAACACGTATCCATACCGTGATAAGTCGATCACGCAACATTTAAATAGCACCCCCGTTCGCCCCAGGGATCTGTTTCTTATCGAAAATCATTTCTTTTAAATTTCTCGCATAATTTAAGTCAATCTTATCCGAAACAATCCCTCGAGGTTATCTACCACCTGGCTCTCCCATCTCCTCAAACATTATCGAGCAATCTGAAGACGAATAATCTACCCTCGTCTATGAAATATGGGGCTAGCTCGACGAATAACTTGTTCTTCGTGTATAAAGCACTAAAAACTTCTTCGATAAAAATAAGAATCTCGAAAAATGTAAATGATCGGTGTTAGCATGAATTGAAGAAATTCTACTCGCCGGGCATAAAGTAATTGTAGCCGTACGATAAACATAAATTTCCTTTTTCCGCTACGAATCTGTTAAGGTCGAAGAGGCTCTAATCCTTGCATCTCGGAAGAAAATTAAACGTCAAGGGTTAAAGATACGCGGTATCTTTTCGGCGTGGGATCTTATCAGCGCGCGTAAATCAAAGCGACACTGCGCTCGTCAAATTATACGGCTGGGGAGGTGATTAACTCCGATATAAAAGACTAGTCGAAGTGTAAACCAGTACTTGCGCAGCGAGGTTTCCCCTCGGTACCGGTCGGAGCCGATTCTGGTATGCGGCTACGTACGCGCGAACCTTATCTTATCCGCGGGATGGTTGCTGGTCACCATGGGGTATTCGTACTTAATTCCTTATCTTGTAAAGCAGCGCACTTAAGATTGCCCCCCTCCAGAGCTGGTTCCCGTGTGCATCGGCCCCCGTGTACGCGCGCATCACCGACGCCGATGCATTGTCTCTCGAGATGCACGATCCACGAGAGGACATCGGGAACAGGTACGCGTGGGCGAACCGGGCGGTCGTTGCACAGGTGACCGTCGGTCACCCTGATGGCAGCACCGTTCAAGGATCCTGTTTTCGACAGGACGACCGTTTTGTCCGTCCGAGCCACCGAGCTCGCTACAATCCCGACCCGACAGGCTGCTGTTTCGATAACTGCGCGCTTTCGATTCTGCTCCTGCCCGCCGCTTCTCTCTTTCACGCCCACAATCTACATTCCTTCTCTTCACCTTCCCCGTTTCAATGGAAATTCATGTTTTTCTTGGATCCGGAAATTGCCTAGAATATATGTCACTAGGTCCTCCGCAAGTCTCCTTAAATTATATATGATGTAATTAGAAATTGAGATAACGTATTAGATATTGTTATATATTAAGGCACTAGATCGCGCTTTCGACAACGGATTCGCGACGCGATCCAGTCAGTCGCTGGTAATACCTACAAGTGTAAACAACGTATACGTGCTATGTACACAAGCGAAATCTTAAAAGTAGGAATAAGCAAAAGGAATGTAAAATATATATATCCGTCTATTTTATAATAAATCAGTGTTCTTGTTCCAATACATAACAGATATCATCATCATCATAGATATTGTATAACTTGTCTCCTATACAAATCTAAATTCTAAACAGTCACTGTTGGTAAAATTAACATTGTCTGTATCAATGGTAAAACTCAGAAGTTAAGTATAAACCTCCAACGTCGTGTAATGTTCCTAAATTTTGCATTCGCATTTTCATATTTTACAAAAATCGAATAATAATTGTTGGCCCCACTTGCAAGAAACAGTGCCACCATAAAGACCTATTTCTCCTTCTTCAACCAGCTTTACAAGTCGGTAACAACACGTATTCGCATTCCTCAATTCCTCAGATGCAGATGCAGCCAGGGATAACAATAACGGCAGTGGAAAACGGGGTAATAACAATAACAATGACAAAGTACACAGCGGAATTAATGCCGAGGACCCTGCGGAGCACCCTCGATCATAAGGCTTCGAGCACAGAGGAACTCTGTCGTGACCGGTCCCTACATAGTGGATGTAGACATAGCGCCTTTAAAGAAACGGAGACGACAGCTCTTTAGGTACGGTGCACCGTCGAACACGACTTTTCCCTTTCAGACAGACGATGCCATTTTGCCCCTTACTGCGAGAACGACGCCGGTGTATAAAACCAGAAAAGTCACCCCACCAATTTGTTGGCCGCCCAGCGGTGGACGACACTTTCGTGCCGAAGTCGCCGGGCCCTCTGCATATTTCCACGTTGGCCCTGCACCGAATGACAACAGTCGATCCGGTATTCCCGTGTGTCGAAGGAAGGACTAAAAGGTTTTGCCTGCGGGAGGTGATCCCCGCGGCAACCTGGACGGTTCGTTCTGCTTTTCATTGTGCAATCGGAACAACGACCCGCTGCATCGGACTGCAACGGGTACATGCTCCCTCGCTCCTTATCAGCGTTGCCATTGTCGCCTTTAACTCTTGCTGGTTTGTTCCTTTGTGAGAGGAATTTTCTTATGTGTCAATTTCACGCACAAAATACCATTAAAAATATATTTACAAAATTGTATAAACAACTGTCTACGAGAAAACAAAGATTAACATCGGTACAATCATCAAAACTATCCTTCTCAGGGTCTACTACGAGTTCACAGCATGTTGGATAAACCTGATCAAACGTATCATTCCCAAATCATTTCTTATCCAATCGCCTAACGACCTGCCTAACTTCGGACAGCTCGAATCCACGAAGTTGTACCGAGCAGTTACTCGTTGCGAAGCCACTTACAGAAACAGGAGGACCCGTTGTCGCGCGTAATCGCGGTCCAACCGGTGACAGGTCGTAAGCGAGATTCGTTGTCGCGTCGAAAAAAATGTCCGTGGAGAATGCGGCTACCGGGAGCAAATGAAAAATCGCTCGACGAAGGAGCCGACTGGCTGAGAGGAGACGAGAAACCTGGCTCTCGACGGACAACCAGAAAAGAAACGTCGGTCGTGGCTGTCGGCGTCGTCGTCGGCGCGGATATCGTGGCGCTTGGACAGAGGCAACTCGTTAGGTTCGAAATAGTTGGACCACTACTAATTCAGGCTGACATAATTGGGGGTGTTTGTTACCTGCACACCCTCGTACCACCGCTCCTCGTACAAGATCGTATAACGAAGAAGAACATGGAAAACCTCTTCGGCCGATCCTAGGGGTCGATAGGCGATGCTATCGTCGCCCGACAGCTTGTAGCCCGGCCTGGCCTCGTCCTCTGTCTTTCTCTCTTTCCACCCTTCTTCCTACAGCCGACTTCTACCTCCCACCTTCCGCTAGCCTAACCTCCATCCTTTGCCCTCGGCGTGTACACCGTTGTTCCTCCTCGGATCCTTTCGCCTCTCCTATATCGGACACTTTTCCTTTGCCTTTCTCTTTACTCCTTCGGCTACCTTCCCCTTCCTTCTGCTTCTTCTTCGTCTTCTTCTTCTTCTTCTTCTTCTTTGTCTCTGTCTTTTTTCTTCTCCCTTTCTTTCACTCACTCGGTCACCTCTCCTCCTGTTCGATGCACACCTTGATGTATACCTATATAGGGAACCTAGCCGATGACCCTCCGATAGCCGGCAGATAGCCGCCAGATATTCGCAAACTGGAGACAGTCCTCCTGACCCGTTCCACCGTGAAATTCATGAGTGTCTACAGGCCCCGTCAAAAGTGGTCTCTGTCGTGCTGGCGGATCCTCATGCAAATTAAAAATTGTTTTGATCCTTCTACCTCTAATTACTTAATTGATCACTCTAATTATTGAAATAATCTAGAAATAGTACATCCATATTTTTAAATTCTTTTAATTTGCCTCTTCGAACTGCTTCCATTTATTTTTATATTACTGCGTAGTTCTTTCTACGAGCGATTAATGAATTCGCAATATGATTGTTGAAGGATTTGAGTTCAGAATTAATTAAATCAACAGCTGATCCTATTTTCCTAGGCATTCTAGAACTGCCATGATTCTTGCTAATAGATATTCGTCACACATTTGCAAACCGGTGACAGCCATCTAAATGTTCCACCGACTGCAGTGGTTAAATTGAAGTGTGCGTCCCGTGAAACGTGGTCGATTATCGCGACTACTCCGAGTTGCATGTTGCGTGCACATTGTTGCGAGGCGAGTTCGTTGGAAGAAAAGTAAATGAAAAGGGAATTTCTGCTCCGGGTGGCGATTTTAATGAACCTTGTTGCCGCCATGTGCTCGCCCGATGGTATATATGTATATGAATAATGGATTTCCGTCTTTGTATTGTAATATTTCACTGGTTCTACTCGAGGAAATTAATTACGCTCCTCGCTACACGTTTTTCTAAGATTACGAGACTCTGATTACCGTTATCGATCACGAGGGGACGGGAGTATCGCTTTGAATCGCCCTGTAGGTGCTAGCTGTCAACGCAATCTTTTATCATTCACTCTTTTTCACTTAACGGGGCGGTGCGTTCCCTACTCTGCGTAAAAACACCGTCGGAACATGAAAAAATTAAATTATTAACGTCACTGAATAGTTTATACACCGCTACTATCTAGTTTATGTCTTTACAGCTTCTGAAGAGTTCTAGAGAATGCACTCAGCACTTAATTTTATTTTCAATTTACTTATGAGTGAGTCTGATAAAAGTGTTTTCTGAAAACCTGTAATATTCAAAAAATCTTTTCGTCATCCTAATGGTTTATTTAGAAGAGCACGTCATAATTCTTTAATTAAAAAACTCTTACACGTTACAAACTAATCCCGGAGATGGTGTCAACAATTTTTAACAGAAGCTCTGAGAAATCAATTGTATTCATTAAGCTGGGAAAAAAGATGAATTCAATTATTCGAGGCAGTCGAAGAGGTGGTCGCACAGTCGAAAGAGGAATCGATTCCGTTGAATCAGCCTGTACAAGTCACCAGGCCGGTTCCTCCATCTGCCGTAAGTTTTGTTCTCGACGATTACGGGCGGTCTGAATCAGAATGCTTGTGCTTTGTATTTCTGTATCGTTGGTCGCGGTCGCCCGGTAACCCCAGCCTGATTTACCGCGCGGCGTGACGGTAGATCCTGTCTGATATTTCACGTATTGCACGAGGCGCATCCGCGCTGCATTTGCTTCGGAATCATGCCACGACCCCCTCCCCGATAATTGATTTCGATAAGCCCTCGATAATCGTGCCCTGTCCCCCAAACGAGCCTCCGATCGATCGCGTTCATCCTACGCTCAACAAAAGTTGCAATTCCGAAGAACAGCTTCCACTTCTCGCACTATTATTTTGACATAAATTGCCAGAACTATCGGATGAGTCGAAACGCTCCATTGGTGTTCTTAGCGAGTAGCAACATTGAACCTGTGAAATTACCTAATATTGATAAAATGTTTAAATATTGTACACTTGAAGAGAAAAGAAATAAAATTGATTTTTGGATGGTTAGAAACAAGAACACCTTAATGTTTCACTAAAGTGCTGTGGCTCCCTCAGCGTTCCCTTAAACTGACCATAGTCGACGGCAAAGGTAAGTTCGACTTTTCCGTATCGGTGTTCGAAAGTTGCTCCGTTGGAAACCCCGAAAACCGGCAGAAGTTTGTCGGTTGTTTGTTGACGGCACACGAGTCGGAGATAGCCGAGTAAATATCTTGATCCGTGGGCAAACAGGCGGTCACACGTAGATTCGGTGGAAAAGCGACAGTCCGAGAGAGCGGGACGCGTTGTCCGAGTGGGGGCCCGACTGGAAAAGGGGCCTGTTTGCGGGGACGGGTTCGGCCCTTTGGATTTCAGCCCGGGTCAAGTGTGTGTCCGCTGATAAAGCCTGGAAACATCGCGTGCGTGTAAACGGGCCGAGCCCACGGCCCACGAGTGTGTTTCGCCCTTATTGTTAGACCCTACTCGAGTCTGCAACAACTTCTCCGGGGCGAGTGCACGCGCGAGGGCGTAAGAGAGAAAGAGTCGGAGAGTGAGAGAGAGAGACGGCTCTCTGTGTAGACAAAACGTGGCGGTTTCGCGTTGGAACGCACGGCTGTCTCGGCAACTACGGAATTCTCGTAAACGAGCTCCACCATTATGCACACTCGTCGCCCAGGAGTTTATTTTTGTAATGTAAACGCTCCGAGTGCTTCGCTTTTTGTTACTCCTGCCGGATAGAGTGGACCATGGGGGTTTACGCGCTCTGCTCTATGGCGGCGGTTTATGGGCTTTGCCGATGCGCCCCTTCGACAAGTGTTTCGCGACATTTTTTGACGGGGACACCTTGGATTTGTATGTTTCGAGCTTTAACACTAAACGTACCAAACACTAAAAGCGAGTAAAATGTTTTGGCTTACAAAAATGACAAAACTCCATTTATTTAGATTCTGTGCAACTACAATATTTGCTCAGGTAAAGAAATTCATCGGATCAATTAATGCATGAAATGTATGTTCCTTCTTTCTTATATAATTGAAAATTGTTTTACAATTTGGGGCGTGAAAATACACGTTGAAACTATGACGTACGCTGTTATGGATCGTTGTAGAAAATGTTTGGACATTGACATAATGGTTAAACTGTATGGTTCTGGTTTGGAACGGCACACTACCAGTGAACTATGATGGGCTAATGTAGAAAGATCGAGCCTCGTGTGCGTCCGTCCATGTCACAGTTAGCCGTGAAATGATCGCGAGGCCCTTTGCGAGCGTTGACAGACGCGGAACATGCGTCCCTGGTTTTTGTCGGTTTTACGGCCCCGGGGCCCCGAAAATATGGCCATTAAGCGTCGCAAGAGAAACACTCTTGTCGCGAGAGACCCGTGAACACGACACGAGAGACCCGGTCAGAGGCCATCGGCTCCTATTACACGAGTTTGTTGCTGTACGTCGTCAAGAGTCGTTCCTCTTTGTAATTTCGAGCCTGACTGCTGTAAGCCATCGGACGAGAGCGCAATCATGTTTAAAATAATATACAGCGTCTGGGATCAATAGGAAGGCAATATGGAATTTTTTAAACTTCGTCTACCGTGCCCAATCTCGATAACCAAATATAGTATTTCTCGGTGTGTAAACTATAAACCAAGTCTCTGGATAGATCTCTTTAATTTTCTAAACTAACAATTTTTTATTAGTTCATTACTAAGGATCTAAATGATCTAAAACATCCTGAATGATTCATGATGACACTTGAATGATTCACAGAAATACAAAACATGATTCAATAGATTCAATAGCTAACTGTAAGGTTCACCAGAGTCGTGAGAATCTTTCGGTGACTCGTTTGTTCGTTTCGAGGACACATAGCATTTGCGTAAATTAATTCGTGAAACAGTGCATCGGAACTGACAGACATTGAAACCGAGGAGTTGTAACAATGCTCAACGATTGTTAAATACTAATTATATAAGTACAGATTACTAAGATTAAACGTAATCTCAATCGATTAAAATGATCGACTATTAATTATCTTGTGCGTATCGTGTTGCGTGCGACCCAGCGGATGTTGTTCGGGATGAAAAATATTTTGTCATGGCGATGTGGGGAATTATGGTATTCTGAAAAACTTGCGGAACACGTGTACCCTTAGGGGTGGCCATATCGTTGTTTTGTGTAAAGAGAAACATACCGGAACTACGGAGTAGATCGTGTTTCAGAGTTGAAAGATACGGTGGTCATGTGCTGCTTCGTTTTGGTATCATTGAGAGCATTTTTACCACGTTTTTATTAGCTCGCTTTCTTGTTATTGAACAAGTAGACATTGTTTATATCAATTTACATTCATTTCCGAGAACTTCTCACGAGAAACTCTTTTAACATTTCCAAAAAATTCTCAACTTGGGTCAAAGAACGGTTCGCTCGGGCTCCGAATAAATAAACAAACAAATATTGCACATCATTGGATGTTCCCGGGGAGGGTAAATCGCGCGCAAAGGGGGGTTGGTTTAGAATAACATCGTCGGTATGGTCGCTGGGGCCCGTCGAAATGCAATTTCCTTGTAAATCGCGGCAAACCGACCGGGAGAACGACAAGGAGATAACATTAGATGTCCACGTGTACACGTGTATCGGTATACACGCGTCCTCATCCCCCCGATGCCCGAGTATTTTGAGACGACAGTCGTCGAAACGCGCGCGGAGCTATTCGTTTGATGCCGGGAACATAAATTCGGGACGTGCCGTGATTTTCTCGCCTTGTCACCTTTGTCATTCGCTGCTTATAAATACCGTTCCGCGACGCTTTCTTTCTGGGGACGCGGCGCGATTCTGCAATAACCGCTATAAATAACCGCATCGGATAGCATCAGGAACTCAATCGAATTTTTTTCCCAGCGACGGAATAATCAGCCGAGGGATGCCCGGAATTGTTATCCGGTTCGCGAGCCTGTACCAGTTTAGTCGGCTCCATCGAAATGTTTGTTTGAACGACTCTTATTACCGCGCCGGAGTGTTTCCAAGCGCACGAGGAAAATCTGTTGCGCTCTGTCCTCGAAACTTTTAGAACAGAAGGGCCCTCGTTGCGCACCGCGTACACAGAAATCTGGAGCACTCTGTTCTACTCGCATTTTTATTATTATGACATTTTGAAGCGTGCCAAGCTGAAGGTAGATCGCGGATTTCTCAGCAGAATAAAAATTCTCTATCTAAATTGCAAAAAGTTTGGAATAGCATTTATTTCTTAATTATTGGGCTTAAATGAAGGTAACAGCATTAAGAATTGTTTTAAATACTTACACTATATATTGTGCTTATGCAAGATTATGTGTTATATAAAATTGAATAGAAGCGAAATGCTAAAGACATAAAAATCACAGACAATTTGTACGGCGAATTTTTATCACGCCAAAGAAATTCCCGAATTCAAATTTCCACCGTCAAAGATATTTCAAAAATTGAAGTGGCTGTTTTATTCAAACGAGAAGACCTCAGAAAGTAGCGGATCTCCGAGAAAACCACCGAGCGAATCCACAGGATATGAAAATAAGGGTTGAAAACGATCATCCACGCTCACGAATGATTAGCATCCAGCCTCCCATGGTACCCCTACTCGATTTACGATATCTTTCGTAGGGGGCGAATGAGGAGGCGTAAAATATACGATTCGCGCGAGGTTCCAGGAAACGGAAAATCAGTGAGCGCAGATAGGAGAACAAAAGGCCTCAGCGATTAGAGGGGTGTTGCCCGGGGGTCCAGGGTCACCGGACAGATTAGAAGGGAGCGGTTCTCATCGATAGGGAGCGCGGAGATACACTCGTAGTCCTTCAAGGAACAATAACGACGGGAGAAACGCAGCCTCTTCTCTTCGGCTCGTGAAACGGTGAACACGAACTCGATCTCCATGGGCCCGGCCACTCTGGACCGTGTTATTTATCGACGAGATAAACCGTTCTGGCTGTTAAACGCGTCGGTTTAACATAAACACCGATAAGTCGGCCGCGAGAGGACCCGAGGCGACACTAACCAGACGCGAAAAACCGAAGCGTCACACGGACAGCCGGAGTCGAAGAACTTGTCCCTTTTAACCCTATTTGTAACTATTCCACGACCCTCTCTGAAGTCAGTAAAATAAAACTGGTACTCCAGTTCTGCAATATTTTACAACCCACAAAGAGACGCTTTTGACGAAATTTCAAGATGTCTTTAAAATTTAACTCAACAACAACCGAATGTGTGTGTCACGCAACGATCAGCGTTTCCTTCGCGAACAATGTTGCATGAAATGCAGAAATAAAATTGATTAAAAATAGGTTGAAGTTTAAAAAGCAAATGTCGCACTTTGATACCCTTTGCTGCGTCAAGCAACGATTACTTATGAAACAAGTCATTATATGTAGAACACGTGTAGCAAGCAGATGCATACTTTACGATGTCAGACAAAAACCTGTATAAAATTTCGGGATGCGTCATACACGCGTCCCGGTGTACAGTATAATTTTTTCCAACGGAATCCCGGTGGAGTACATATAATATCAGTGTTGCTGTATAATCGCAACGTCATCTGCGAGCAGCGAATGAATAATCATTTCGGGGTAAGTACGTTGCAGCCATTCACTTCCTGGCAGATTTCTCTGCGAGCCGCTTTTTCCTCAATTTTCCTCATTAGGAAAAATTATGCGAAAAACGCGTTAATAAATCAGTCGACAAAAGGGTTCATTAAAAAGCGCGAGCCGGAGTGAAATGAAAAGATCAACACTCGGAACCGAGGCGAAACCAGCTCGTAATCGCCGATTCGAACAAAGTAGCTGCGCGTTCCACCCTCCTCATTGCAAAACTCAACCGGCCGATAATAAGCGCTCGCCGTGCCCCGGAGCTGTTCTAACGAGCGCGGTTTGCAAGCGACCGGCCGTTTATCAGCACACCGGCTGGAAATTGATGGCTGCTATTCATGCATCCTGCGTAACGCAACGGTATTAATAATTAATTACCGGGATGCACGAGCGAACAGCACAGGAAACTCCTCGTTTTTCCTGGACGGGGCCGGACGAATCCCGCGGGGAACGTAATTTGCAGAAATCGCAATTCATTTGCGGAATTATCACGACAACCCCTCCGTCCACACGCTTGTCCCTAAATCGTACAACTTTCGGCGGATTCGACCTTTTTTAAATTACATCACAAGGGGAAATGTTTATTGAAATTGATAGACATCTGTAAATTTATAATAAATTATGCACAACGGGTTAAGAAAAATATTCCTTCCTGAAGAACAGCCTCGAATGCATACTTCGATAAATCTTCTCGAGGTCCCATCGTATTTTTTCTTATTTTTCTCTGGTTCTGCAACATACCTTGAACTTAAAAGAGGTTCCATATCTCCATCTTAATTCTGTTAAAGGCTCTACGATTTTATAGTGAAAATGACCAAACGCTACGACCATGCGTCGACGAGCGTGCTGCGTGGGTGCGATATCTGATCGCGTGCACGCTCGACGATCGATATCAACCGCGTAGATATATTCGACGAGCGGATGAGGGATGGCTGGTGTCACGGACACGTCTCGAACAGCTTCCAGCCGCTCGCGAGTCTTGGATTCTTTCGACGGCGTTCCGCGATCGACGAGCACGATCGATAACACGAGCGTCCCTCATTGGGCGCACACGTTCCTGTCACAATTTGTCAAATTAGCATAACTGCCCGATGGCCTGGTTGCCGAGTTCAAGTTTGTTTCGCTCGTACTGTCAGTCTAACGCAATTTTCACTGTTGGTTAATTAAGGGGTTGGGTCCTTAGGGACTGTCCTTAATCAGGAAGGCGAAAAAAACGAATTTTTTTCCGTGAGACTAATCAAAAAATGTTTGCTTTAAACTTAAGAATTTTTAAGAGCATCTCATACATTTTTCATTCAAAAATGTTCATTAATTAGACAACCACAACTTCGTAATTGACACGTGTCCTCAAACAAAACTAATTATCAAGTACTTTGTAAAATGAGATCTTCTACACAGAAATAACATCGGTGTGTAGACGAAGATTTCACGAGATTTCAATGAGAATTAAATACTTCTGCGATCAATGTTCAAGCAGCGAAGTAAACTCGCATAAAACGGAAACATTTATTTTCTTTGAAGTGTCTGAAAGGGTCTGCGTGTTTTACGCAAAAGCGTGTATCCCGCGCGTTCACTTTACCGGTGGAAAAAAAAAAAATTCAATGGGCAGTTTCGCAGCGATTATATCTTCATAGAGCGTGAATGGATGTTGCTACCGTGGCGTGCGCGTAAATCGAAATAATCGAAAGGGATGCCGGGTTCGCGTTAATGGGCAACCGCGTAGGTGGATCCGCGTAATGCGCATCGCACGCGCGAAAATAGCCGCTACACGCGTTCGGTAACGGGGTTTCAACGCGAGCATAATTCACGGGAGGGTCACGGTCGGAAATATATTCAATTATCGGCGATCGAGGAACGATTATCGACGATTGCCGGCGGCCTCGTAAATTTTCGAACGGAATCCGTGGACCATCCTCTCGCGCGTTCGACGATCTTCCGCGCTGACCTCTCCGCCGATTACGATCGTTCTACAGATACGTACGTACAACGTGCATTCTTGTACCCATTTCCGGGAAACCGAATACTTCTCCCTGGGAATACCGCCACAAACGACCAGTCCTCTTCGACTCGATATTTATCGAATTTAATGAAGGATGGGTGCATGTTCTAGAACAGAATAAAATTGCTTGATGCTATTGAACTTACTTTTATACGACATAGTAGCTCATTGACGGCTTTGTGTCACCTTTGCAACAATGTGAAGAGACCTTCGCAACGGTAATTTCATGCGTCGACATTTGCCCCCGCAGTTTGCATTTCCTATTGCGATCGCGCTACATTATTTCACGAAATCAATTAGATGACATGCAGTGTTGCGGTTTCGCACGCGTCACTCTCCTGATGTTATAGTACGTTCGTCCGGCGAACGACCGGCGTAGCATTTCGCAAAGATCTCGATCCGCGTAACGTTATAAAACGATCTACGGAGGTGATCTCGTCCGCGATACGGACGGTTTCATTGCTTATGCCGCTCGGTGTTAATAACTTAGCACTCTCGTTCGCCGCGTTAACGAGTACACGATTGCCCGGATAACGGTACGAATTCATTAAGATCGTTAATATCGTGTATACATCGTATTTTCCTGAAACAATGTCGTAATTACGTGTTCGAGCGCGACGCGTTTGGTAACGGACAGTCTAAAAAAAAAAGGCGCGAGCCGCCGGTTCTCACGACCGATTAAAAATCACGAGCGGATCCTTATTAACCGCGACACGGATCGCACAAATTACGCAAGCCAGTGATTTCTCTCTCTCTCTCTTTCTCTCTTTCTCTCTTTCTCTCTCTCTCTCTTTCTCTCTTTCTCTTCCTTTTCTTTTTCCCGATTATTGTCTTCTCTGTTGATTCTTCTTGCCCCTTACGACCGATTCGATTTCCTCTCCTCGCAACAAATGGCGGTACAAGCGATTATGCATGTGCATGGCTAAGCACGACGGACGAGGAGGCCTCCTCTTCCTGTCCGCTTGGCGAATTTGACTTGCCAAACGACCGCCGCGATTTTCTTACAATGTAGTTTACGCGGTGGAAAAGCAGTTATGAGTGTTATCGTCGAACGGCGAATAATTATCGTGCGATAATGGAAATCGGAAGTGTTGACTCCGCGGAATTTACAACCCTGCGGACCGGTGCTCGTTACCATCCGATTTACATTCGTTAGCCGAGTACAATCGGCTCCCAGATAGTTGCTTTTCTTGTCCAGAGAATTTCATCCTACTTCGCTAAACGACGCGACCACGCTTGTTTTAATTTGCTCACAGCCTCATACAAATTTTCAGTTGTCAATGGGGGATTGTCGTGTAACACAATGTAGAAGTAAGCAATAGCTATGTATGAAATTTTTTCCCAGAGTTTTCTTTCACTTGTGAACTTTCTTTGATATAAATGCATGATTAGGCCACGTGAAATCATTTTTTTCTAGTTGCAGCTGGTTTCTTGCTTATTCTGCGAATCTAATAAATGAATAGCACCTGGTCAAGCTTACGAAGATCATCATGTACAGATTTAGAATACAAGATTCATGGTATAAACAGGATACATGACATTAAAAACCATAGATGCAATCGACGCACATCATTTTCATTTTGAATAATAATCCACAATCTAATTATCATTTATGCCACTTAATGTATCTTCGGCATTCAAACGTCACCAGACCACGATATTTATAATCTTTAATCAAATCCGCTGTATTCTCATTTGCTTGTAATTGGCGAAGACCATTCAATGAGAATTTTCAACAATTTTCTAAAAGTAGAAAACTCCGCATTTATTTTTTCTCTTCATTTCTTTGTGAATTTAATGAAATTACTTGTAGATCAAAAAAAAAAACTAGAAACTAATATGAGTTTTTCATTTGAATATACATATTTTAAAAGTTTGTGCAAGCTATAAATACGATCCACAGTGACAACCTGAGGAACTAAATAAATCATATTGTTGGCAAATATCTGGTCCCAATAGGATCACAGAGATCTAACTAAACAGTCTGATATATCACTAGACTCTGGTGACCGTAGGAATAATAGAGAGTCTATATTAACTTTCTAAATCATCCGCCGCGAATTACGATATCGGGGACAGGGACGCTCTATAAATCATTCCGATCCGTTTACTTATAAAATACAATCTGTCGAGGAAGAGGCCAAGAGAGAGAGAGGATCGTGGATTAAGCTTGAGCAGTCGCGATTTAGCGTGCGTTAGTCACGTGGCAATATATTACGGGCAAAAGCGGCGGTCGTTGACGCTCGCTCTTCGAGTTTGTTTGCCCGAAGCTTAATGGATACACCTCAAGGACCTTCGCGGGTGCTTTATAGCCCGCAGAATCGTTTGGACTTGGTCCAACGTCCGCAGCACTCGCCACTTGTGCTCGGCCAGCACCCTTCCGCAGGCCCTTTGATAACGAAAATCTCGGGAATCATTAACTTCCGGCGCGCGAGCCTCGCTTAAGACCGCCACTATCTCTCGCTAATGCTAAACGACCGCGCTGCACCCGATCCTGAGTGGCTCTATTAACCCATTGTCGACGGTGAACACCGGTTTTCGGCATTCTGTCCCGAGCGACAAATTTTTTTAAACCGCTTTATCGTCCGCTGTGTCCTCGAGGCTCTGCATTTTATGTTCTGTCACATTTAACTGGCGGACGATATTTTGTGACACCCATAACTTATGTACGAACATTTTATTGTGTATGACTTATTCAAAAAAAAATATGTTGTGCAAAATGGTATAGCAATTTTTAATGTTAATTAATTCCCAACATTTTGCAGGAAGCCTCTCGTCAAAATCGTTTACGAGTCGGACAGGTTGCGACATGTAGGTAGCAAGGAGAATAGCGATAAGAGACATGTCATCTAAATCGTGGAGGGAATCGACGGACATCCTCTACCCGAGCAACCCGGGACTCTTAACAAGATCATTTTACGTTTGCAAGACCGTCGGATGGAAGGCACACCACCGAAACCTGGTGTCATCGCAGTCAGGAGCGAAACTGGTAGCGATAAGAAAGTCGAGAGCGGATCAGCTCGACGATCGACGATCGATATTTATGGGAACGGGCATTCCAGCGTCGCATTAGGATCTGCGGACCCAATGGACCGCGACAAATGGCGTAATTAACAGTTACTGGCCGGCACGATGTCTCACGTTAACCAGATAAGTGTAGTACAAGGTACGCGGGACCGGGGCCGAGCGTTGTAACGATGCGTGCAAGCTCGAAGAAGGAGTCCGGTAGCCAAAAGCAGCGTTCTCCACGGGTCTCCGAGCAGAACTGGCTCTATAAAGATAACGTGAGAGCCCGGAGAAGAGAGAGAGAGAGAAAGAGGCCGAGGTGCTAGAAGCTGGTATCGCAAGAACTCACCTCGCGGTTTCATCATCGAAGAGATATTAAGCGACCGAGCACAGGCCTCGACGCGGATTCCGAACAAATCGCGCAATTAGCGATCGGACCGCGAGCCGCACCGCTACATCGAGCGGAACGGTGCAACACGCATCGCGACACTGCATTGCCTGCAACCCGAGAGATCGGGGATTAGGCTGCGGTTACGGTGCATCTCTGGTGGACCTATCATCTGACGAATGCGGAGGAAGAGCACGCTACATCAAAAAATTAAAGGAACGAATTCATGACCGAGATCGAAATTCATCTTCGGAATCTTTCGGAGACTTCGTGTGAAATATATGAAAATATTCTGCCTATTCTCATCTTGGTGAACATTTGTCCGATAAGGCATGAAATTGTTCGAACCTTATTCTTGAAGCAAGATCGTTCGCTTGCTGCTGTCATTCATTAGGAAGTGAAATTTTAAAAAAAATGAATTTTTTAAGAAAAGTCGTCCACCGTAACCGCGGCCTAAGCCGCGCCATTTTCACGCGGCCTCGTATCATGGGAAAGCCAGTGTCCAGGTATGTAATCGTGGAAACCTGGCCGTTCCGCGATCATCTCAGAGGTGTTTCGATTACCCAGAAACTAATGCAACGGTTAAGGAGCAGAGGAATGGGTCGAGGGGGGACGTTTAACTGTTTCTGCGGACGGTTTCTCACAGTAAACGTGGAAGAGTTAGGTGACGATCGGTCGCGCTAATTTTATCACTGGCCGATGTGTGAACCGATGCTGTGGAATTTAAATCCGGAGGCGATTTTGATTTAGCTTTATTTGGCATCTGCAGAATTAGATAACCAATTTCGATTACGAGTTTCTTTGCTAATTGAAAATGACAAATGGCTACAAACAAAAGCTCAGAGATTGACCCTAAGGGACAGCAGAGCAAATAAACCTTTTAAAAAAGAGATTACGAGCGAGTTTGGAAAAGGACGAACCAATACGTAGCAGGGGGTAGTTCTTGGGCGCACTGGTCGGAGCTGATCCACAGTCGTACGAAAAATACCGCAACACTTGAAACGATCGTGAATAATCGAGAGTGTCCCGAATATAAACGCGGTATTCGATAAGAGGGAGCCCAGCCGAGCGAGGACAGAAATTCACCGGGCCAATATAAAGCGCGTTACAAGCAGATAAACGGGGTATCAGGCGAGAAAGTTTCGGCTCGTAAACGTGGAAGACGGCGAAAGGCTATCAGCCTCGAAATTAACGAGGACGAGGCGGAGGATGAGGAGAGGAGGCGTTCGGCCCCGGTTAACTCAAGGAAGTTTCATTATACCGGCCGGGCTGACTGAGAAAAAGGGTGAATAAAATCGACGGACGTAAATAATGGATGTTTGAGCGATCGCCGGGCGCGTCTTGACGGGGACACGGGAAGCCACGAGGAGCATAACCTGCCCCACCCCCCTTCCCCGTGGAGGAGGGTGAGCTTTCATTAGGAGCAGCCTTGTCAACGGCACACCCTCCGCGGAGAGTGCCACGCCGGGGGAAGAAACAGTACGGTAAGGGTTGCAGGTCGCGCGCGATAAATAACCCGCCGGCCTCGGGGTGGCTTAACGCCCTCGCAGAACTTCTTTCGATCCGCCTGCCGAGGACCTTACCCTCTCTCTTGGCCGCGAACCCTGCGTTTTGATTCGCTTAAACGCCACTTTGCGGAACGATCCCGTGAAAAATCGCTTTCCAATCGGCCCGCTAATGTTTCCTCCGCTTTTGTCCCATGACCCAACGATGACACGGTCGCTAAACACGGGGTTTCATTCGCTGAAAGCGTTCATTCATCGGGAACGTCATCCTACTAGGTTGAACATGAGTGCAGTCGGTTGCTTACAGAAAATGTTAAGACTAGCGATCAAGATTGAGACACGATTGATGGTAGAAAATGAACTGGAGTAATCGAATGAAAAGAAGGTCCAATAATGTCCTCTAGTTTCCTAAAGCTGACACGAGGCAGAACAGCTTATTTAATGCTCTCTTTACGAAATAATCGAGATTTGTTTTACACAGTTCAAGGGAAGTTGAAAGTGGATGTCCAGTGGATGAATGGACAGTTCTTCGGCTCGTTTCGAAACTCGTTCACTCCGATAGCGATACGAGCGAACGAATGTCACTGGACGTCTCAATAAGGCCTGTTGTTCCGTAGAACGAGGTTAAAATTGATCTTAATGTCGCAGGTTCCTAGAGATCGTTGATTGATCATTGAGGCTGGTAAACAGAGGTGCTTTATGCCGCCGCGATGGAAATTATGTCAGCAGAGGACTGGAGCGCGCGGGAAACGAGAACTTCGGACAATGCGGTTACTGTTGATGGCGTTGCGTAGATTAATTCAATGCGTAATTGGAGGAGCTCGAATCATCTACGTAAAGAATAGTGGCTGTAACTATGAATTGCAAACTAAGTTCACAATCAAGACCCCTGTTATTTACAAATTCCAAGTTGAATAATATAGAAAGTATCGTTGGAAATATCAAAGAATCGCATTAATTCGTTTTAACAGTTCTTGATTCGTGGTTTGTCTTCAACTTCACTCGCTTCGGACATTCCGACAGCGTTGGCAGCGGAAGTGATCCGCAAAGGTTGCATTGAAACGATCCCGGCGGCGTATTAAAAATTAGTGGATCACCCATTGGTACACCAAATGCAGTCACAACGAATCCGTTTAAACCGCACATTTATTCCCCCGACTGGAAAGAAGACTCCTCTCTCGTTGGACCCCGGTAAACCATCCCGACAGCAATGGCAGACGATAATTAAGTTCCGGCGAGAGTTTGCGGAGAGTTCCTCTCTCTTTCGAATCTTTATCTCTTGGCTGCCTCCTCCTCCTCCTCCCCGGTTCCCTTTTTCGCTCCCTCGTCCCGGGCTCTCTAGCCAGCCGGTGTGGGTGCTCCGCGGCCGGATTGTTACGAAAGGATTTGCGGTAATCCTCGATCTAATTTGCATGCTGATGGTAATGGATGTGTATCTTCCCCTATTCCTCCGGTTTTGTCGCCGCCTGTTTTCCCTCTCCGTCGCTCTCCTTCCTCTCCTTCTCTTTCGCCCACCTCGGTCCTTCGCTTGTTCATTCTTTCACTCTTTTACTCGACCGCTCACTCTCTCAATTTTCTACTCGCGCGCTCGGTTGTACACTCAGCATCTCTGTTGTATTCTCTCGTTTCTTAATTTCTCACTCTCTCGCTCAATTTTCTACTGTCGCAGTTTTTCGTTCTCTCAGCATCTCGCTCGTTCGTGTCTCTCTTTCATCCTCTCGCTCTCTCGTGCTCCCAAATATTCTCTCGTTCCCTCAGCATCCATTCATTCTTTTTATTTTCTCGCTCTCTTGATCTTTCCGCGTTTCATTCTACCTCCGTATCGTCTCTTCTTTTCCCGTCCCGCTCACAGTCACGCCGAGGATCGTAACGAGGACTCGCTCGAGTCTCGAAACGCAGCTGGTTGGACACCTTATCTCAAGGTTAGTCGCACCTGTCCCTACACAGCGAAAGGGAGAGAGAGAGAGAGAGGGGGGGGGGGATCCAAAGAGGATCCTGGAAATCGATCGAGCCTGGATCGCGTGACCGAGCCTCGATCCCTGTAATTAGGCCGCCGATTCCCGGGACCCGGCCTCGGGGATGACGAGTTTGATATACGATACTTTAATGTATCGCGATCCTGCGATTAGGCCGCCGAAAAACCGGGACCCCTTTTACCCGCCTCGCGTGCAGCGAATTATGTTAATCGCGGTAATCGGCTGTTTCGATCGGCGCGGGATTCCTCGATCTCTTCGTCTCCGCTCCGCGACGAATCTCCGAAGCCGAATGTCCCGACTGCCTAATTAATTCAATTTCAGGTGTACAAGCTACTTGATCGTCGTAACTTCTCGAGGAGGTACCTGGTCGTTGCGAAAGAGCACGCTGCGAAAAGGTGTGCGAGAGATGAACGGCTCGGTCTTTTGATTACTGCCCGGACGGGAACGATCGTGCGGCTCGTGAAATTAGCATGCGACTTTTCATGGGTATCGGTGTATTAAGTCGCGAGTACGGTGTTTACGAAGAGCGATGAGGTGTTTTAATCAGTCGGCTGGCGAGGGATACTTATGTACACTGCTCTGGCACGAAAGTGGAATAAACTGGATGTGGGAAATCGTACATCAATTTTTATTGGTTCGCAGCAGAGGGAGATCTTGATCTTTCTTCGAGACAAATTTCTTCAGTCTCTGCAGAGTTGTCCGAATCTGTACATGATTCTTTTTTGTAGACTAACAAAAAGGTTTTCGAAGTAGCTAAGCGATTGTCATATCAGATTGTGGATGATGATCAGGGAAGAAAATTCAACCTTCGATAACGAAGCTTCCTGAATTTATACGAAGTCTGTGATCGAAAATCCTCGACCTTTCACCTGAACAGGAGATCCTACAAGGCTCGTCGACGATGTTAGTTAGTCGTCGGAGCGATCCAGGCCGGTGGTGTCCGGCGGACGAGAGAACCGGTGCCGGTGCAGCCGTTGGCCTAACAAACCTCGTTAGCCGATGGACAGGTGGTAGCATCGGGTTGTATTCGTGGCGCTGGTTCGATCGCAAGGACGTGGTCGAAGACGTGGTCGAAGACGTGGTTAAAGACGTTACCATGGGCCCGGTGGTCGGTATCCTCTCGGATCGGCGGGCGTATCGGAGCGTATAAGGGAACGGATGAGAGGTTCTCGCAGCAACCGATCACGTGCGCCGGAGAACCGAGAGGCTACCAACTCGCGAGGCGGAGCATGGGCGAGTGGACAAAATAGGAAGACGAGGAAGAACGCCCACCATGGTCCCGCAGGCCTATCGGAGCCGACGCCGATGGGAAAAGAACTCGACTGTTAACAAGATGGTGCTCACTCTCGACACCGTGGCGTGCTCGCAGCAAGGTCTCTTCGTGGTCCCTTTCCTTCGAGGACGCGACCGACCGGCGCCCTTCTTTCTCTTTCGCTCCATCTAGCTTCTCCTTTTCCTTCTCTCTCTCTCTTTCTCTCTCCCTTGCTCTGTCTTCCTTTCTTTCTTCTATGTCCACCCTCTTTCAATATGGCCGACTTCCCTCACCCTTCGCCGACCTTCTAGCCATCGACGCTCCTTTTCGCTTCCTGTGTCCACCGACCGTGCCCTTCCTCGCCGCTCTTTTCGAGGATTCGTGTAATCGGGCCCCGCTGACAACACTTTGTCCCGACATTATCGAGTACACGTCGCTTATAGATAGCTAGCCCTTACGGATCGGCTCCCGGACCCGGTATCCACCATCGAGACCCCAGCTCGAAACACTGTTTCATCCTCCGCGATGTTATGTCTCTGGGAAATAGCTGCCTCTCCACCATTTTTCTTCGCAATTCCACAGCATTATTAGCTCTCCGTGAGCAACCTTTTATTCTGAACATTCTTATCTGATACTGTTTCGGGATGGTATTTTGGTAATTGGAACACACCCTCGTTCCAGTGTCCATCAGTAAAATAATTTAATCATCAATTTCTACGGGACGAGAATATCTAGAAGAACTGAAATGTCTATTTTGGACCTTGGCTTAAATAATTGAAAGTTGTGAATAACAAGTTTCAAGAAGTTTATAATCCATATTCCTGTATGAAGAAGTTCGTAAGCCATTTTTAAGTTTAAGTCGCGCAATATCGATTGGATTTTCTGCGCTACGGTTAATCCTATAGGGGATGAAAATTCTCTATTCGACACGTGTAAACTCTTCTTTACAGGCGCTTTGAAATTCTTCATCTAAACAGGTTGACGCAATTGGACGCTCTGCAATAAATAAATGAACAAACGCAACTGATAAAGAATGTTATCTTGTAGTTCGAAGATGTATTTACACAGCTCGGGAAAGTTAGTTCGTGAATCGTGAACGATTTGTTGGGAAAAAAATTGGTAAAGGATCGCTTATTCCTTGTTGGAGCGATTCCGCGTTCGTACCCCCTTAAAGTCTCCGGTCCGGCAGTCCGCCATTTGTCTGGTCGCCATTGCGTCCGGCGACGGGTAAATATTCCGTTCGTGTCGTTATTGATATCCGCGGGCGTTCGCCGCGATACTTTTCCGCCGGTCGCGAATATCGGGTGGCTTTAGTTACCCGATACGAATTATCGGCCGGTGCGGCAGCCAGTCGCATGTGAACGTTGTACTGATTACATGATAGGTTTAAAGGTTGGGAAACACGACATCTAGACATTTATAAGTGGGTCACGATATCTGTATCGGCTTGCAGAACGCGGACGTGGAAGAGATTAGAGTGCTCTGTAATCTTAGCCTCCGGTTTCCACCTAACGGCCGCCCCGTACAACATCTAGGAATGTTCGCATGCGGATTTTCAACTCGCCAATAAAGAAACGAAAAAAGAAAAACAAGGAGAAAAGAAAAAGAGGGAAAAAGGTCCGCGGGAAATTTCATTCCAGGGCCCGTCCCCGACGATCCCAGATTAACCCGGTGCGTTGCTTGCGCCGCCAGTAATTGCGAAAGGAAATTATCGTTCTTGCACGGCAACTTATTCGTGACCGAAGCTTCGTGTACTTTGTCGGTTCCAGTTATCTATTTTATTTCCTCGATGCTCCGCTCAGATTAGTCCCACCTACGAGCTTCACCCCTTCCGAGCTCGCGCGACATTCTTCCGCGAAATGGTTAATCGGGAGATTTACTTTTCCTGTTGAGTGATGTAAGATTTATTAAGAAAATTCTACTCGAGGCTTCTCCTTCAACCTTCGTATTTGCATCGAAATGTCTAAGTCGTTCCAAAGTAATTTTATCTAAAGGAGCTTTGTTTAAGATATACATCTGGATACATGAATAATTTCGATGTAAAGTAACTTTATATAGGGTGCTTTAGATTAATCTTTATCCTGAAATTGTGCGTTTTATATTTTTAGAAGAACTATTTTTTAAATTAAATCTAGGGTTCTTCTAATAAAAAGTAAGTCCATAAATTTTGGAGACAGACGCTTCTAATAAAAATTAAATCTACAGCCCATTTAATTTTCGTTTGTCCTGCCAGTCTTGAAATTGCTCTGCCAGTTAGAATGGTAAGAAGTAGAAGGAGTAAGTTTTATTCGGAGGAGCAGAATGACGGTCCATGTTGTACGTCGGCATGAACCGAGGGATAACTTAGGAAATTCATCGAGCGGCATGCGGTCGAATTAAACGTATTTGTAGTACAGGCACATTTCCCGGTTCTAGGTCCTTCTTTTCAAAGGGAAATGGCGTTTGGCACTCCGACAAGAGGCTCGGCCGTCGACGATCCTGGATCCTGGCCATGGCCGCGGCTCGGGTGGGGCACGCGTCGACCCTCATGTAAATTGCTTCATACCACGAACGGACTCACGCCCGACTCGAATACGAGGTAGGAAGGCTCTTACAAGTTCGGCTCGAACGGCAGAAACGGCAAAGAGAGCCGTCCGTTTTACGACCGCGATATGACCAAGCTCTAGACTTTATATTACAGTGCGCCATTCGAGTCGATTCACCGGCCGTCGATCGATCCGACGTCCCAGGACCGTTTCCTTCCGCTTCGAACATCTCCCGACACCCAACACTTTCTTCTCCGTCGCCCTCAATTTTCAGACGTTTTATTTTAATTTTTCAGAATTTTTTCTGCTTTTGTTGTGAAAGACGTGCGATTGATTCTCATGGGGGATGATTCTGCAGACTATTATAGACACAAGGGTGTATGTTTTTTATTAACGTATCAATTTTTCTATACAAATGTTTTCATGAAATTTTCTGCTAAATTTTCTCCTTCAACTACACATTATAATTAAAATTTTTATTATTATCGTGAAAGGACATTTATCACTCGCACTCAGTGCTTGATAGTTCTACGTAGAAAATAAAATAGATTCAATACGAACCTTTGTGAAAATCGTCGACCAGTTATTAACAGCGTAAAATACAGGTTGGAATTAGCATAACGCATTCACGATAAAATACTTTCCGAGTAATTTACCCCATTACACGTTGGCTTCGTCGGCGATTGTGGTGCATAATCTGTAACTCTTTATTCAAATACCTTTCGCTTCCCAGCATTTGTATTCAAGAAGAGCGGTTCTACACTATCTTCCTCCGAGTCTACACCTGTAGCTATTAACTTTTTCTTGCCACTGAAGTTCCTTTGCTTTACGCTGGTATTCTACCTAGTAGGAAATGGCCGAAGTGCATCGCTGCAGAGTCATGCAGTCTGTAGAAATTATACCGGAAACATAAAGAAGAAACAATAGAAACTTTTAATGGAAGACGCTGCTTTTATGGTCCGAAGTAACTCTGTATCAAAACTCATTCGTAAATCCTGCTGGTCTAGAAATCGATATGCGAGCTGCAGAAAATAGGAATAGAAATAAGTTAGTATCCAACGTCGTCTAGGGCTGCAGAAGTAAGACACAGATGAGATAACTGACATAAAACGGGCGCAAAAAGTGGGACATCCAACTCGATTGGCTCCTTAGAAACTGGAGACACCTGGTTTCTAAATCATGATGCTTTCAGACAGAAAAAATAAATACTTTACACACCGTAGGATTTTCACAATTTGTACAATGGCAGCCAGAAAATGGTCCAGGTAGAATCATCTGACTAGAACGATGAACGATTCCTAAAAATTATTTACGTGACGTCAACGGTGCATATTCCAACGAACAGCGAGAGTCCATCTACCTGATTTTCAGGAGGAGGAAGAAAGGAAGGGGCCGAGAAACAAAGAAGTAGAATCTGGCAGCCAGAAAATGGCCCAGGGGGGAATCATCGGTCCAGAACAATTAACCATTCATCGAATGGTCTTCTTCGCATTCCGATCGGCGGTGGGGCGAATGGCGTCGGTCCGATCTCTTTGAAGGACGGTCGCCTCCTAAGATCGTTACGTGGTCTGGGGCGGGTTCGTTGTAGTTTGCGGCGCTAAGGGGTAAGAGACGCGGGGCGGCGTGGAATTTATTGGCGCGTCGGCCGCGTTTCGGGCCCGGCGAATGTAAACGAAAATCTGTAACGCCCGGCGTGGCCGTCGAGGCGTGCACGGGAACGCAGTGTCCTCCCCTAAAAGGGCGCCTATCCTGTCGATGGTAGAAGAAGAAGAAGCAGCCCGCGAGGAGGGGAACGGTGGCCGGCGATCGGATTTAAAGGGGGCCGCTGATCGACCAACAAGTGGTGGCGGCTCCTTCAAAGGCTCCTTGCTCTCTCGCTTCTGCTCTTGTCCTTCTCTCTTTCTCCCTCTCTTGCCACCGGTCGAGTGACAATCGGGTCGCCGTGGTATTTTCTCCTAAAATGCCCACACCTCTGTCCGCCGAGGCTCTCCCATTAGATTAGATGTTCGGTGCAGGATGCCGCGGCTTTTTCGAACGAAAAAGAGCCTCGGCCGACCCGACACGGCCGCGAAATAAGGCAGCGAACGGAGACGAGAGAGAGAGAAAGAGAGAACCAGGAAAAAAGGAACGAACCGGACCCCGCGACAAGACTACTCTCGCTTAATGATGTGCCGCGCTAGCGATCCGCTGCTACGGGCCCCGCGCGACCAATGATTCTCTTCTCCTCCTTCTTCGCCAGCTTCTTCAGGGCCTTCTTCTTGTTCGCGCGAGAGCCCGCCTAGCAGCCTGAATTTTCTTCCATCGATGATCCCAACACGCAACGCCGCGCCCGGGAATTAATTCCGTATGCGCGGCCAGTTGCTGCTCGCCGATCTGGTTGGATCCTTGTCCGGCTTAGGTACTCTAGTCGGAAAAAGGTTTTGTGCATGCGCTGCTTTTTAGACGATGCGCTCCTTGTAAATAGCGCATGGAACTTGCCGACTAGGGTGGGGACGATTCAAGGACTCCTGAGAGCACCTTTGTAAAAATTTCGAGTGCTTAAGGATTTCACGTTCTTTTCAACTTTTTACTGAGATTTTATTACTGTAATTTTTTATGTTGACGAAAATGGTGCAACAGTCATTTAAAATTTCTATCCAACGAGTTTCATTCTACCAAACAATTTTAGATTTAACTGTGCGATCTTAGAACCTATGAAATGATTATACACCCACACAACGCAGCTCAGACACACCTAGACAAATAGTAAAGATAACCAACCGCGGTAAAAGCTTCTCAGAATACAACCCGTTGGTTCATCTATCATGAGAATTGCTATCCAACATTTAGATCGTACGAAGCGATCCTAGATCCCATTACACGATCCTGAAACCCTGCAAATTGTTGTGGCTCCCATTACATGATCCTAGAACCTAGCAAATGATCGTAGCTTCCATTACATGATTCTAGAACCTAGCAAATGATCGTAGCTTCCGTCTATCTACTGGATGCGCATCTAGACAAATTAGAATCTTAACTAAGCAGCGCAAGATGAAAAGTCTAGATCCTGGTTGCAGGTCCTATTACAACAATCTTCGCTCCAACCTATCCACCATACTAAGCTAAAATAAAATAATGTTTAAAGTAAGTGAAACACAATTAATCTGTTCAGTATCCAACATCTAGATCCTGCAGCACACCTCGCACAGCCAACCCCTACCCATGCACCCCTGCACGTCAGCTATTCCTCGAAACGAAAGAAAAGTAAAAAAAATAGTCTGGAATCGCTCGTAGAACCGAGGGGAATTAGGTGGGTGCCGGAAGCTTAGGTTCTACAGGGGGCCCCATAAATTGCGCTCGGTTGCCATTAGCAGAGCATTTAGTGATAACGTTCGCGGGAGGGGTGCGGGTGTGCAGGGGGTGTCGGGAGGGCGTAAAAGGTACAACGCCAATCGCGGAGTACGCGGGGTCCGCGGGTCCGCCTACATCTGTTGGCTCCATATAATCGTTTATACGGGCGAGCCAGCTGATGCCGGCCCCTGCCATATAACCAACTTGTATGCAAATTATATTCATGCAATGGGATCTCGTACGATTACGTAGCCGGTACCCGGGCGCGAGTTTACAGCGGCAACACGCGTATAAACCTCCGCCGGATAGATAGCCGTGTTTCCGTACGGGTGTAAGTGAGCCTTGCCACCGGCTCTGTTCGCGCGTGTGTGTGCGCATGTTTGCACGTGTTTGCGTGCGCGACTCGGTGTTCCCACACGTCCGTGTCGCCCCGTGAAACGTTTTCTCTCGCTCGATCCATCCCACTGTCTCTCTCTCTCTCTCTCTCTCTCTCTCGCGCGCGCTTTCTCTCTTCGTCTCTCTGACGAAGGTGCGAACGCGAGAGAGACAAAGCATGCTCGCAAGCCGAAACGATGTTGCTCTGTCTCTCGTTATGCGCGCACACGCCCGTCCGCCCACGGAATAGTATCTGGCCAGTGTTCAATTATGTACCCGGAGCCCCGGCCGCTCACCAGTAATTTCCCGAATACCGCGATAATCGGTGTTATTATCATAGCGCGATACCTGCGACCCGACTCCCACAACCCCACCCGTTTATCGCCGCTTTCCTCGTGTCGTTCGCGTTATTGCTATATCGAAGCCGACGCGCCGCGCCGACCCCCCGCCAGACACCAGCATCCACCACCTTCCTACGTTAATTGGACGAGACCCTGTTACGGTTTAATTGTCGCTACTCTTAATTATGGCCCGTGTTGCGGACCCGGCGCGACGATACGTCCCGCGCTCACATTATCTTCCGGTACCGATTCCGCGTGAACCGGAGCCGCGCCGATACCTGGTGCACGAGACTAACGCGAGGGGGTGACTTTGGGGATGTAATCCGAATCATTACACCTCGATTTTCGATTTCGAAGACGTTCTTCGTCACCGACTGGGTGCTTTCAAGATTTTTAAACATTTTATACAATGATTTTCAGTATGTGGATTGAGGCTATGAAATTGATTGATCACACGAGACTGAAGTCTTTTAGTTTGAGGTTCATCTTGATTGGATTTAATGATTTGAGGTCATTACCTTCAGGAACGCAAAGAGGAAGGGTGCAAGTGCAAACCGTGTCGCCTCCATCTGTGGATACGCAAGAACGCCAGAAGCAGCGTTCCACGGGGGTATGTTATCGCCGGGGAATTAATCCGGCCGAGGGTGATGCGTTCACGACAGAATCCCGCAACAATACGACAGATCCGACGATCTGCAAGACTGCAGTTTCCAGGCAGTGTATTAGCGCTCGGCGTGTTCTCGCGGTTAAACGCGGTTGTAATCTTAGAAATTGCCGTGACGTAGATCCATCCGTGCGCCCCCGTGTAATACGCGACCCTTGCACACGCCTAATCGTTGGGGGATGTTATGCAGTTGGTACTGCGCAACCCCTTTGCTTCGCCATTATACTTTCGCCGTTTCATTCAAGCTGCAGAGTGAACTTTTTCAACAATCATCTGTAAACTGCGGACTTTATGCAGTTATGACAAAAAATGGGTGGATGTAATTTCAAAGAATAATGAGATCACAAAAATATAAGAGTATCAACACATTTTTTACGGCCTGATAAAACCACTCAAGAGAGATATAAATTCCTACTTGGTTCCTAGGTCGTAAAATTAATGCATACCATTTTTATTTTGCGTAAACTATTTCCTTTTTCAACTCGGAAAAATTAAAAATTTCCCCAGAACCCCAGAAGGGCTTATTACTATTCCTATTACAGCGGACGTATCACAAAAGAAAGTATGATCTAAATGTTCGTCTCCGAGCAGGTCAGCCATTTTTTCCAGCGAAGCATCCATTCGAAACGATTTACGGTGTTCGGTCATTCGACGATGAATGAACAGTGACTCCTCACGCGAGCCCAGCCTCAATTAGGCGTGCACACGCGTTCAACTTGTTGAATGGGCTACTGCCTCTAGAAAGAAATTTCGCCGGCAATCGTTCCTGCTAATCTCCGCTATAACTCGGCGCGCTGCGCGGGCGAGCTCGCTACCGAGGAACGCTCACTTTGCTTTGTACCATTATCATCCCGATAAACATACATCATCGCGTGAAATACGATGCGGCGCGTTGCCTCACGTGTCCCATTTCTCGTTGCCGTTATTAACCTCCCTTTAAAAGTGCTCGCACGGTTTCATAAAGCGGGGACGTTGAAGCTCGTGGTTGTAACGAGGAAATACGCTTCGCAGTGTCCTCGTACAGGGTGTCTCGTTTAAATCGGTCTCACACCATTTTGCTACAGTTACAAGTAAGAATCAAACGATTTCGACGACACAATTTATTGAAACAGACGCGTGTAAAAAAACATGTTGACGTCATCTCGGACAGTTGTGTGTTTTTTTAATTGAATGGAATATTTGTTCATAAATGAGCTGGGTGATCCAGTTCTACGTGTCCTACAGGAAAGTGTTAATCTTTGACGATTTCATTGATTTGATTGCTTCTATAATTTTCTCATTAAAATTAAAAGTCCTCTCAAAATACTGTTAATAAAACTATAATGTCTCTGCCTTTCTTAGTACCTACACAATGATGTAAAGAATAATAAAATTGCATCAGTTAATATATTGTAGAATGTCCTCCTAGTTTTTGGTACCAGCATCATATTCGCACGCGTTTGGAACGAAGATAAACGGGACACCCTGTATTGGAGTGACACGCGAGTACCGGCAAGCACGGTTGTAACGCAGCCAATAATTAATATTTCCTGCACGGCTGTGCACGGTCCAGTTATCAGGGAACATTATTACCAGGCCGCGGACGTCGGTGAACGTGCAGCACTTGCCGGAAACGTGTTTCGAGAAAAGTAACGTTTCCTGCTCGAAGGAAGAATGCTAGCTGATCAAACTCGGTGGAACATTCGGGCGAGCGCGATGTTATAATTAGTTGTAACAGACTAAGGATCCCCGTCGTATTTAAAGTAACCGGCAAGTGCCAACTTGGCACGCGGCGTTCGCGATTTTCATGCTCGCTTACCGGCCCGCAATTTGTCCTTCCTTTGACGATGTTTGTCGTTCGCGCGGACAGCGGAACCGATCCAATCGGATCCTGTCCGCTACGGAATGTAACGTGTAATGAGCTTGACGCATTCCACTGTCAGGTGAGAGGCAGTCGCTTTTCGACCTATTTGTCTCCTCTTTAGACGCTGCGTCGAGTGTTACAGACTAAGATTTACACGCAAACCGACTTTCCAGAATGTTTGTTCTCGACGTTCATTTTTGTTAAAGCTGTGAAAAAGTATTTATAAAATTTATGAAATAAAGATTAACCTTCTATTTTGTGTACGAACAGTCAATTAACTGCGAGTAGATTTTAGCTAATGAAAGTAATGAATGAAAATGAAATGCACATTCGATGCATTGTTACTTAAATATTTACATCTCTGTGCTTGAAATAAACCTCGACTTGAATCGAATGCGATGTTTAAAACAGTGTTTACGGAAGAAAAGAGACAGTCCAGTTTAAAAGAAAAATCAAAGGATGAACCTTTTATTTTGTGTATGAACAGTGAATTAACTGCGAGTAGATTTTAGCTAATGAAAGTAATGAATGAAAATGAAATGCACATTCGATGCATTGTTACTTAAATATTTACATCTCTGTGCTTGAAATAAACCTCGACTTGAATCGAATGCGATGTTTAAAACAGTGTTTACGGAAGAAAAGAGACAGTCCAGTTTAAAAGAAAAATCAAAGGATGAACCTTTTATTTTGTGTATGAACAGTCAATTAACTGCAAGTAGATTTTAGCTAATGAAAGTAATGAATGAAAATGAAATGCACATTCGATGCATTGTTACTTAAATATTTACATCTCTGTGCTTGAAATAAACCTCGACTTGAATCGAATACGATGTTTAATACAGTGTTTATGAAAGAAAAGAGACAGTCCATTTTAAAAGAAAAATCAAGGGATTGTCGTGCAAAAGAATCGTGCAAAGAAAGAGACACAGAGGCAAGTCTGTCCAATAAGAAAGTAGCAAAAGTTCCTCGGAGGACCAACATGGCGGCAATGTCCCGCACGGCGCCGAGCGTGTTAAGGGTACCGCTAATTACCTCTCACCGCAGCCTCCTCTTCCTGGACCAAAGGAACAGTCACCGAAATATGCGTGGTTTCGCCGGAATGCCACGGAGCCTGGCGAAGGAGAGATCGTTCGATCGCCATGCCAGCGATCTCTCGACTTCCCCGGTAATGCGTCTTCCGCGGCGGCTAATTGGACGGAGGTCGCCAACGTAGGAGATAATGGATATTAATTACCGCGTCTTACTTTCCGCGGCATTAAACATTTTCTTGAAGACGGGTGGACGGGTGGCCCGAGGGGGTGTTCCCTGTTACCGCGAGGGGAGGATGGGGGGGGATGGTTACTCGGGTAGAGGGGTTTGGATTGCGGCTACCATCCCTCATTGTTAGCCCCTTTAAAAAGACGCCGTCCCCCGTTAAGTATAATAAGTACGAAGTCTCTGCTGCTTTCCCGTTCCCGTTTCGTCCTCGTCTTTTCACAGTCCGGCCACCCTCTCCCGTTTCCTCACCCAACCCCATCCTCCCCCGCCTCCAATCCGCGCGTTCCTCTCCTTATAATCCATCTAAATTTTAAGAGCGGATCAGGCGAATCCCCCGGAAAACTTTGCCACGGAGTTGCCGCGGTAATCCATTTAAATAATTCCCGTCGAGGCAACAGCGCGAAAGGGGTTTTCTTCCGCGTTCGGTGTCGATCGTCCTTTCCCACCCAACCCCTTCCGTCCCGTTCGAAACCAACCCCCGACGTCACTTTCAACGGCGGACACCCTCGACAGAGCTATCTTCCGAGCTGGAAGAAAGTCGCGGCAGATTCGAGCCCCGTCGAATCCACCTCCCATCTATCCCGCGATTCTTCTGTGGCTCACCAACCCCCCGACAAACCCCTACCCGCAGAACGACGGGGTTCGTTGCCCGGATAAACAGGGACGCATTGCGACGTCCGGGGAAATGCCGCGGAAACCTGACGGATGGTGTCTGTTGGAGAACCGTATACTTCATATTTCAGCTTTGTCGAATCTCAACGACGCCTCGCGCTTTATTTTTATCGTGAATTCCTACGCTGGGGAAGAGGTCGCTACAGAAGAGTTCATAAAAACTGACAAATCTGATATCTTTGCGTAATCTAATAATCCGGTCGGTCCTCAGACGATTATATTACATAACATATATTACATAACTAATTATTAATATGTCCAATTAGCAAACGCAACATTTCCCCACCTTAAATCCACCCTTAACCATTCACAGAAAACCGAGGTGACAACGGCAGTACTATTTTGATCGTGGTGGGAGTAACTTCTTCTCATTCGTTATCACAATTTTGGATTATGTATTGTTTTGTGCTTCACACTTATTAAGACGCGCAAATGACAGTGTGCTGTTGATCCAACGGAGGGGCATAAGATTCTAAAAATATTGTAAGTATCTATACTTGACATTAGTATTTTGTAACCCAGGATTAATATTGTAAAAATGACACGACGCATCGTGGACAGAGGTCCTAAGTTTCTACCAAATCCAGAACAGATATCAATTGACTGTACGAGTATGGGGCAGTGCACGTCACCCTAACTTTTCCTCCGACGAGTGATAGTAGCAAAGTGGAAGCTACGAAGATGCTTCGAGCCGGTAAACGATTCCCCGAGCGGAGTCTAGCAGCACCGAGTGCAAAAGGTGAGTGAAGAGGAGCGGGGCCCCGGCGAAAGGGTTAGAAATTCATTTGTCTAGCCTTGTATCCAGCGGACGTGTTACGGCTCGTCTCTTATTCCCGGGCTAATGGATTGCGAGGCTAGGCACCAGGGGAACGAAGTTGTCAGCGGCTTGGCGCGCCGGTTCAAAGGCGATCACGAAGAGCAAGAGAAAGAGAGGGAGGCAGGTCGTTCGAGGCACTCTTGTCTCCTAGAAGAAGGGGCTCTCCTCATCTCGCGGTGTGCTCTTGCTACAACGACGACCACCGATAACTCATCGAGACCTCTGCCCTTACAACGAGGCACCACCGTGAGACGCATCCAGCCTCGCTCCGGACCCGGAATGATTAATGAACGGCCGCGAAATCTACTCGGATTAGCGTCGTCCGGCGCGGCGTTGCCCGGGCTTGTTTCTCCGCGCAACTTGTTACAAAGATTCTTTTCATCAGTCATCGAGATATTTCTGGGCCGTTTAATGGACCGGACACGCTGCAGGAAATGTAACCGTGCTCGAGAGGAACGCTGCCCGCTTCTGGTCGGCTAATAATCCGCTGACCGCATTGTTCGGTTGCAGGCTTTGTCTAGAATCGAATAGATCATTTGCTCGACGTCCACTTTGGGTGAACTGCTTGTTGAAATTTTGTGGGGGTCGTCGAGGACCTGGGAGACCTGACAAGTTTTAGTAAAATTGTTGCATAAGGTCTCTAATTATCTTATAACATTACTCAGACACTACGCTGTGTCAGAAAAAGATTTAAATACTTTTTTTACAAAACAATTCCGAAACACATCATTCGGATAGTTCTTGAGGCTTGTCGGTTTACGACCGGAATGGATTTTGTCAGCTAAAATTAAAGGAAACTATTTTTCCAAGAATGTACCAGGTATTGATCATCACGGAAGCCGAATCGTCGAAAGGCGAGTTTCAAAAGGAGTTTATAAATTGAAACAGAGGTATTAGACTAATCCAGACCCGTCAGATCGGCTGCCACGGAGGCTCGGTCGGCTCTAAACGAGGCGAAACAGGGAACATCTTCATCACGGTTGGCTCTGATTCCATTTATAGCGTTCGTGGAACGCGATAGGCCACGATCAACCGGCATCCCGCCGATTAATCTTTATCAAACGGCCGCGTGAGCCTCGATCGCGATCGTTTGAAATTTGCCAGACAAATTTCGCGGGGTTTGTCGAGCGCCGTCGTTTGATCTCCGCCTGTCCTAATCCCATAAGCAGGCACCCGGCAATTCGTCGACGTTCGTTCCTCTCCACCTGACTTCCTAACCTCCGGGTAACTGGCGAGCCAAAGCCCCCTTTCGCCGGTTGATGGATGGACCACAGTCTCGTAAAATATACGCGTACCAGCGTCGCGTCGCGTCGGCCTGAGGGGCGAAAGCTCACTCGAGCGTCGCGGTGCTAGTTTACGCGGCGACGACACACGTTCCTGATGCCATCCGAGGCTTCGAAATAAAAGTGGACGGCCAGCGACGACGTCAACCGTGACTCAGATACGCCAGATTACTTTTCTCGTACTCCGCAATGCCAATTATACGGGCTAATCGGGTCCGAATTGTTTCGTCTAATCGAACCGTGACGTATCACACGACCACGGTGACGTAGGAAACAAAACAATTTAATCATAATTACAGTAGCAAATGATAAATTTTATTCATAATGAAGTTACTTGAACAGACCATCATTGGTAATAGTTAATATTTCTCGATCGTAAATTTTTATATATAATTAATATATGTTCTCGGCGTCCTTGAGAATCCGTATCGTATCATTCATTTTATCATTCATTTGATCAAAAAAAGGCTATCCTCATTGTGTGTATAATTTTCACCATCCATGGTAATAGTTAATATTTCTCGATCGTACATTTTTATAACATATATTAATTATATATTAGACCATCATTGGTACTCACAAAATCTAAAAGAGTTCAAGAAGTACTTCCTCGAGTACTATTACGATGTTCGAATTATTTTAATTTCGGAGGATTTCAGAGAAAAGTTGTTCAGCAGTGAACGTGTTAACCCTCGTACGTTCCTCAAGGTAAAAATTCACCCATTCAATATTTTCACATACTGAAAAATTATTCAACCTTTTATGTCTACGTCGAGAGATGTATTTCTTTAAGATGTGACTCTATAAATTAAACATAATGTGTTGATTTAACGTGTACAATAAGAATGGGTGAATTGTTATCCTAGTCTCTTTTATACAGCTATTTTCGAGGAGCGTATGAGGGTTTAATATCAATGGGAGTTTCGAGGGTGGTGGCACAGAGCAGTAAAGCGTTGAGCAATGTATCAATCGCTTAACGCAGCCGATTAGCCGAACAACGATCTCTCGAATCAAGCCCATCGCTAGACGTCTGTCTTCAAGTAGAAGCAGCCGCATAGCTCGTCGCGCGATGAGACCAGGAGGCGTCGCGCGTCGTCGTCGAAGCCGTCTCGACGACGGAACTATTCCCGTCCGCGGGTCCCATGAATCTTTTCCACGGTCTTGCCGTGGTGAAGCGGCACAAAGCCCGCACGGGCCTCGACCAGGCCGTCGATGATTTGTGATCGAGGCGTACCACGGAGGCGTGAGCGTGTCGCACGCTCGGTCTACGCTCGTCGCAGAGCCGAATTCCCGCTCGACGCCCATCCGCTTCGAAACGGAGCGCGGCTTGTAGGTATAGTATACCTCGGCCCGGTGTGTTTCGCGTGCTCTCGTCACGTTGAAAACGCGTCGCGTCGCGTCGCGAGACAGACACGTGTTCCACGCGCCTCGTACACCGCGTTCCGTGACCGACAAGCCTCTCTAGCCGCGCTTTCATCGCCAACAGTCGCGGACACCGCGATTCTTTGATGTTTCGGCTAGCGGGCCGATCCGAGCTCGATTTTTTGTCGTTCGAAATAGGCGCCGAACACGCGAGCACGAGGGACGATGAGAGAGCCTAGCCCAGCCGTGTCGATTTTGTAATCTTGGGCTGCCGAGATCCGTCCCGATTCGGTTATATTTAACGACGCGGTGATTCAGAGTGTCTCGAAAGGCTATTTAATCCCCCAATCGATTGTTTCGCACAGTTAAACGAACATTTCTTTGCTCTAGATCCAAGATTGTGTCTAAGTCTAGATCAATCAAGTGTTACGAGGACTACAATTGCATCTGTGAATCTCGTACATGACTTGGGTTTAGAGCTAGGTATAGTCCTGGAATTAGATCTAGATGTTTATATCTAAAATCTAGGAAGAACCTCTTACTAAATAATGCTAACACAGAGTCTGACACAAAGTTAGGATTTGATTAGATCCAACAGGTTTAGAACCAGGTATGGTCCTGAAATTCGATCTAGATGTTTATATCTAAAATCTAGGAAGAAACTCTTACTAAATAATGCTAAGACACAGTCTGACACAAATTTGAATAACTTAGATCCAGCAGGTTTAGAACCAGGTATGGTCCTAGAATTAAAAAGTTAAGGCTAGCTTAGGTGTAGCAGGTTTATTGATGTGGAGTGAAGTTGAAGAGAAGTTAGAAGCAGTTGAGCATGACTAACGGTGCCGAAGTCGACTAACTTCGCAGCTCTTTTACCGTACCTAAAAATAGTCTGATTCCGAGTGACAAGGAAAGCATCCAAATGGCTACCAGGTGATCCCCGGCACATTTATATTTGCCGCGTTCTTTCCGCCTAATGCGACTCTGCTTCGCACTTAAGAGGACCCTGTCGTCGAGCTGTAAGAGCGGTATTTGACCACGACGCCGCGTAAGCCGTGGCCGCGACCCCTGTCCTCGAGGATTTGCCGCGAGAACCCTTCTTGGTTTCGTAGGTGATCAGTCACCGGTACCCTTGGATCGCAGATGGAGAGCAAACAAACTTACCGAGAAGGCTTGACCAAGGTGACGGGCCTCGCAAACGATGTGTCGAGCCTTTGACGAATTCGATGCGGAAGTTGCTCTGGTCGGAGGGTCGTCAAAAAGCTTCATCCTTGCTTCACGTTCGTATACCCTCCATCTTGTCATCTCGTCACACTTTGCTGAACTGCCTCGGGGAAGTGGATCCTTCTCCATCTTGCACTTGGTGGAGCACGCATGGAGAAAATAAACTTTGTTAGTAATGAACAGATTACGGATTTTATGGATTTATGACAATAATGGGCGAATGTAAATTAAAACAGTAAAAATATTAAGGCAATTTAAGGACGTCTATATGTTATTCAATTTACTGACATTATTAAAAATAGAAAGAAATTTTTATGTGGTTTCAGTGTCCTGTAATTGGCGAAGAAAATTATCGTTTTGTGTGCGTGGACGTTGCGGAGATTTCATGGTCATGTTGATAAAGTTCTGCGAGTATAAAATACGTACGTAAATAATTTTCAAACGAACACCGTAGAAAGGACGCTTAATTTTCACGGTGTTTCGAGAAACCGCGAGCACAATTCTCCGTCGCGGACCGATAACGCGCAATCGTTCCTAAAATCTGACTTTGTCGTAACACGTGCTCGGAGTATGAGTCTGGCCGGGTTTCCCCGAACGGAAATGCTCGGTAAATGTGTCGTCTCGTTTCATCGGGCGCATTCTGCGGCCGAATCGCCGACCGACACGCTTCGCAGAAAGGAAAAAGGAGCGAAGCTGCGAGAGACGCGAACGCACAGCTCGAAGGGAGGGGAGGAGAGACGGCTCTCGAGTTTTCGCCGCTTCTTTCGTTTCCTTTCCCCCGGCTAACGAACCTATAAATATGCATCACTTTGAACTCCCGTGCGCACGCGATTGAATAACCGGAAAGGCGGTGCAGACCTCGCGAGGCGGCCCGTTTATGCGCGAGGAACGATGTCCCGATAATTACAGGGGTGTACCGGCTGATAATGAGCACGCCTCGCGACAGAAATTTAAACGAACCCGGCCACGCCTCGTGCGTGATCGCAATAAGAATTTTCCGAGACACGGGAAAGGCTGAAGAATGCTCGCTCGAGCAACCAGGTGTTTCTACCTTCATCCCTCGACACGTTTTTCTGCCCTTACTCGAAAGCGCATTTGCTCGTCAGTTGCAACTAGTCTCAAGGTATTTATATTTTTTGGTCACATTGATTTTGTTGGGGATAAATTAAGAAAACAGGGAATTTTTTTCATCTCTACATTGTTATATGATGTGCAGTTTGATTGTTGCAACTGTAACTCCTGAAAATCGACAGAAAGAAGAAGGAACGAAAGTTTGCTACGATCGTGGGGTGCAGGAGGGGATGCAAGAGGAGAGGCAGGCTTCCCGATACCGCCACTTAATGCCGTGGCTCGAAATTAATTAAACTTTTGCGTTCGCCAGCGGACTTGACCCGACGCGAGACGCCAGGCTGCTGGAAATAAAACGTTGATGACACGGCAACCCCGGTTCCGCAAAGCTCGACCCCATCCAACGTCGTTGCTCCTTAATGGGGAAAAAGGTAAACGAATTCTCACGCTGTTCCATCGGTCTGATAAAATAAAACGGACCGCCTCCCCTTTCTCTCTCTTTCTCCTCTTCTGCTCGTCGACGACGAGCCGAGAACGAGCCCGGTAAACACGGGACACCGAAATAAGGGTTGCGAATCGCACCCCGCTGCCTTTTTCTCCTGCGACCGTCAACACTTCTCGCTAAATATTTTCGTTTCAATTCGCCGACATGCTGTCCGACGCTTAATGCCACAACTCAATGCGCCGTAATTTTTGTTACCTTCGTTTCACGCTTCAACCCCATGCTGACGCGCGTCTGACGATGCCAAGCAATTTTACTGCTCTGTGAAATGCGGTTGATTTTGTGCTCTTCGGTGGACCTGCAGTATGTGCTTTACGATGCAATTAAATTTTGAAGAATAGAATATCAATTTGAAAAATGACACCAAAAATATAGAACATTTGAAGATGCATTGAAATTGCTTAAAAAAAATCTTCAATCCTTACCGATTCTGAACAGCACAACTCGACGACATTATCCACTACCTCGCCTAACCCCGACGCCATGAGGGACTTCCCTGCGCAAATGACCGGGCAAAAAGTAGCATACGATGTCGAACCATCGGCAATACTAAATCGTCGCCCGCCGATCTTCACGGAACCCGTTCCCGGTCGAATTATACGCGGCCGGATCGGTTGGTTTCTTTTCCCGTGGAATACAAATTCCCAGGGCCATTCTTTTGCCACGGTCTCGGGGATCGTTCGCCGGGGCGGTCGAACACAGGGGTACGCAAAACAATACACACTCGGACGAGGTGGTTTTTATTTTACTGAAATGGCGTGACGAAGCTGCACAAGAGGAAGGGGGTACAGGGAACGAAAGGGGTACGAAAGAAAAAGGAACGAAAGGGGCACGAGGGGTACAGCGTGGCGCCACCTCGGCGGCGGTGCCGGCCAGCATCGGCGTAAAAGGCGAAGAAAACGAGAGTGTCGAAGAGCGAGAATGGGGTGGGGGAGCAGGGGTCCGGGTCCAGGCGGGGCCCGAGAGGGATGTGGCAAGAGGGAACAGGCTATAAAACAATTGACGCGCGCGCGCGGGGTATCAAGGAGTATCCGGTAAACCTGTTCTCCACTTTCGACGCTCGAAAACGCTGCTGGATGCTGGTTGGCGAGAGCTTGAATGAAAGAGCTTCTGCAGAGAGAAAGAAAGAGAGAGAAAGAGAACGAGAGAGTCTGTCAGGAGTAGGGGGATGGATTTCTGATCCCCGCGAAAATTAATCGAATAGACCGCGTCGTGAATCGTTGGCTGGAACAGGAAATACGACGCTTATTGGCGGAAATAGGGGGGACAAAGGGCTCGGGGCGGCTGCATGAGCCCGCGAGATGCGTGTCGCTACAAAGAACTCCGCTCGGAGGAGTCGGATCTCATAAACTCTCTTCAGCCCGTTTTGTGATCGCTCGACGCCGCTCGAGCCCCCCGGTTCCGAACCCCCCCCCCCCCTCCGTTCCCCTCTTATTTCCTACGGGAGGGGCGGTGTGGAACGGGGAGGCAAACACAATCGGCGGCGAGCAATTTTTGCGACGCTTCGACGGGCTCCTCTTTTGCGCCTCCCTCGCGGCTTCCGCGCTGGCGCGTCCTTATTCTCTAAATTGTTCCCATTCGAGGATGAGCCGGTGGCTCGGCCCTGAAAGGCTCGTTCGCGCTTATAAATCTCAGCCGGGAGCGGTGTGCGGCGTCGTCGCCGTCGCCGAGCTGAGAAAGACCGGCGCTCGCTATAGATAGAAGAGATAGAGGAGGATGAAGAGAGAAAGAGCGGGGACGGGGGCAGAAACGTTTCCCACAAAGCGTTCCACCCGCCTCTTTCGCCGCTCACTGCAAACCACCTCTTTATGGAGGCAGCCTCTGATCCGCGGATACGGGGGCCTAGAAAGAAAGAGAACGGCCGCGAGGGGGACCCGGCCTCGGAATTCCTAATTCTACGAAACCGTCGGAGAATTCCCGAAAGGTTCCATTCACCAGCCGGGGCCCGGGCATATCATTAGCACCGTTTCCAGGTACTCCGGGGGCCCGCGGCCTCGCGTGAATGGTGGGTTTAGTGACTCTGCGTGCCCCTCTTCCTCTCCAACCCCCCTTACTCTTTCACGCGGCCCCCGTGACTACCTACGAGCCTCGCCGGATTCCTCTTGCTCCTCGTTTCGAAGCAGAACGGGTTCCCTCCTGTCGGTCCCTCTCGCCTGCTTGTGGGGGTGTCAAGTGTTTACTACTGTGGGATTTATTGTGGAATTAACCCTCCCTCTAGCAAAGTATTTTTTCAAATACGAACTTTAAGGACTGGGCATTTTGAACTTCTTTATTGTCGCTTATAAACTCCCGCGCGAAAAGAAATATTGTTTGCATTCCTATGTTTTTCTTATCTTGAATCTCATTTTCATGTAACACCAAAAATTTCCGTATCGATATGCAAGATACAGAATAATTGCAACGAGCTGAAACAATCCAGTAATCTCAAATTTTTTTCTGTGCCTTCATTGTTGAGGATTTGGTTTACTAATTTTTGTCAGAAACGTAGAAACTTCGTAATCTAGCACGAAGTATCTCGACGAGTGGTGAGAGACAGTGTCGTTCATGCGCGATTCACATTGTATCCTCTTTGTCTCGCGGTGGATCGTAACGAACGGAGTAAGATCGACAACCAGGATGCCCGATTCGATCGATCGAGCGTAAAACTCGGTTTGTTCGGCGCGTAAAAAGCGGAGGAGCGGAGAGGCGCAGCGAAAGAGAAAGAAAGGAAGAAAGAGAGAGAGAAGAACTACAAGCCGGCTGGAAGTTTTCTGGCGCGATATCAAAGCGGGCATCTCGAACGGCGCCAAGGCCATAGTTAACGAGGTCCTCGTCTGGCCATTCAGCAGCAGGGTTCCTTGTCGTCGTCGTCGTCGTCGACTGTCGTTGTTGTCGATTCGGTACGTACCTGTGCGCTTACCTGGGGCCCCGTTCATTGCGTCCTAACCCGGAGCAGAAACGACGTACACTGTAAACCGGCGGGTTTCGCCAGGGACGAAACCGCCCACTCGACGACCACCGTGCTACGCTTTCTCGTTTCTTTCTCGTTCGACCACGCTCCGGACGTGTTACACGCTCCGAGGAAGAAACGAGCGGGATCCGCTTCGTGTCGCGCGCGCGGATGTTACTCTCGCCCAGCCTCCGTGTCACCTTTCTTCGTCAAAAGTCCCTTGGTTCGGATTTCAATTCCAGTGTCGCGACCGTGTCAATCGGATCGGCCGTTCGCCACGGACGAATATACTCGTCGAGTACATCGTTCTTGTATATCGACGTCATTCAATATCTCTACAGCACTTTGTATTCTTCACTGACTTCAAACATTTTCCCTGTTAACTTCGAACGTGTGGATTAGTTAAATTACATACTTCGTAATCCAAGTAAACGTTGCACCACTTAAGAGTTGAGTGGTGATGTAATAAATGGGTAGTATATTATTAGAGTAATTAGTATTAGATTAATATCTGAATTTTTAAAGTGAGTTTTTTAAGATCAACTCCTTATGTCGATAACCGACAGGATGCAAGTCAAAAATACATAATATCCACCGTTTAATTATAGCGATATCATCGATGCTTCTCTTTTTGTAGAGAAGTTTCAATATAATTTCTACTTTATAGTTTATCAGAGTGTGAAAAGGTCATTAAATCGATGCTGCAAATACTAAATTCATTTGCTACAACTTTCTCGCGAAAATGTTCGAGTGTCTCGCGGTTGCGAAAGCTGTTTGCATAAACACGGTGGATTGACAAGGAACAGTGGAAACGTCGTATCGTCACCACCGGGAAATACGACGGGATAACTCGGGGCCGGATATAAACCGGCTGATAAAAAGGATCGTTTTATATTTGTTAGGTAGTAATCGAGTCGCCGGGATATTTGCAGCGTCCGCGGCCGGCCGTATCTGGTTGTATCGGTGCTAAATCGGTGGGAAGCTCGCGTACCCATTTGCTCTATATTTGCTCAATGAGTTTCGAAATCTCCATTCAGTTCGGTTCGACACGGATAGGAGCGGCGCGGGCCGGCTGAATGATCGATGTCGTGGGTGGTCAACACCGAGGACAGCTGTGTGAATGAGTCCAGTGTTCGATGACTCGTTTATGTAGGTCGTTATCAGCTTACACGCGAATATCCGAATGACCCGAGCCCCGTGCCCGGACAAAAACCATTTATTGTTACGGCCGTTTACGAATTCGCCGATCGACCGACCAATGATACCCGTTACGATACGATTATCAAAAAAAAAAAAAAAATACAACGGAGACAGAAAGAGAAAGAGAAAAAATAGCCCGAGGGAAATAAAATTTTTTAGCGGAAAGTCGCCAGGAAGATGATCGATCGATGACATAACGCGTCGTCGTTTAATTCAACGCGTTCGGGCGATAAAGCGATCGATCGATCGGGTGCAAAATGCACTTGCGAAACTCGCCGCGTCGAACAATTAGAGGAAACCTGTCATTTCGAGACGTTACACACGCCGCTGCTCGATTATTGATTCTTTAATCATTTTGATTGCACTGACACGGTCGGCGCCGAGGCCCCCGGCCCCGGCCGTCGAATTCGCGATAATTGCGCCAGATAAAAAACATGTTCGATATCGCAACACGCTCGATGCAAATTTATTCGCTGTCGCGCCCCCGGAACCGTTTAAAAATTATTTCAATATCGGCGAACATTATTGCCGTTGTGTACGCGTTTTGTTCACTGAAAACGTTTACCAGCCAGCTCGACAAAGGGCCTCGCGATTCGAATATTAAACGAGACCCGCGTTTTTACCCCGCAATTTGTCGGACGACTCCGCGTTCGAATTATTTGAACGGACGGAATGGACAAATACCGGGAACGGTTACCGATGAAAATTCGTTCGAGCGACACGCGATATTTTTAACGCGCAATTTGTAGCTTGTAGTCCATCTCCGAGTGGTTGTTTAACTTTAGTCCATTTTTTTTTCACCAATTAATCTGGATAGTTGCAGTTTCGGATTTCCCTCGAAACGCGCAGTGCCGCTGGCGTTTCGCGTCGGATGAACAAACTGCTCGATCTTTATGCAAAATCCCCTATTTCTATACTTAGCTATACGAAAACTAAAATAACAATTTTTTTATTCTGATGAGAGTACAATAACAAATTAATGTACATCGATCCGCAGTCTAATAATAAATTACGAAATATTAATATCCATTTAAATACAATATTCACGAAGTCACCAGTGTCGCATGAAAAACAAAAACGAAATTAGAATTGCGACGTTTTTCTTGTGCACGAGCGACATCACCGAAAGTGATTTTACAAGAGGATCTTTCGACAGAGTAAGAGACAATTTGCAAGAGGAACTATTACGATCTGTCAGTAGTACGTCCAACCGATCCAAGTGGCCGTCGAGGATCCAGAAGATCTGGTGCCAGAAGATCCGCTGTTGACAAACCGGGTCGTACGTTTCGCAAAAGACAATCCCGATTTATCATCCGGCTGCCAGCGTTCCCCGGCCGTGTACTAACGCGTGTTCGTGGGTTCTAGAGCGTCTTCTAATCAGTCCGCACGATGTGCAACGCCCTCGCGACGAATTCGTCATTACCGAGCAATTCGTTAGCAGCCACTTGTTCCCGATCTCTACCAACGATGACACGATCAATTATTAATAGGACTGTTCGCCATCGTGCTCTCGCGTTTCATGCAACCAGAACCGGACTTCATCGCGACTACAACCGACGACCTATATTTCGGTTCGAACGAGCGGATCGTTAGATTGTCGCGATGTCGGACACAGAGCTACAGTGATATAAGTAGGCACGAGATGCACCTTTCGAATAGTTGGCAGGTGATTGCCGTTGAGCGGCATCCAAAGACCGTGTTGAAACCGGACGATAAGTATTAATAGGCTATTAAGGTAACAAGGTTAGGGGCTCTGGCAGAGGGGAGTGTCTTTACTAGAGAGAGCAACCCTAATTTCCTCGTGGGAAGCCATCGTGCTGGCACTGGACCTCTTTTGACTATATTCGAGACTGAGCTTGTTGCGTACTCGGAGATCAATGAAAATTACGTTCAACTTGCTACTAGTGCTAGGTACAGAAAACGGCTTTGCTGATCAAACTGACTGGATTACCAACAATGAACTTTCTAGCAGTTGATTACAGATGAATATCATAGAAACTCATGTGCAGAGCTTAGCTAGCTTTAAAGAGTATGATTATCTAGTCTAGTTAACTAATGAGTCTAGTTAACTGTTCAGTGTTCAACAAATTATAAAGAACCTAAAGCTGAGTCTATCTAGTGGATTTAGATCCATCGAACACCTCCCAGTCACCTCTAATCCAAAAACCCACCCGAAACTCCTTCCCACCAGAAATCCTGATCGCTCCCCGCATCGCAGGACTTCGCGTGATCCGAACACACCATGTCCCACCCCGACGAGGTAAACACGTTCGCGCGAGGCATTTGCTAGTTAACGAAACGTTGGGTAGGGGCGGGCAATGACGTGGTCGTGGTTTAATAATAATTCGCGGCCGGGTCGGCGGTGTTCAGATAAGATAACAGGAAAGGCTGTTGGTAATAGGTGGTAGTAGCTAGAGGTGGTCGTCGATGGATTGTGGAAAGAGAGAGGGTGCAAGTATCGACGGAAAACGGTGCGGCTCGGAGGACTAGGGCCACGTGAAGGGGTGGTGGGGGGAGAAGGGAAAGAGCTCGCGAAAGAGGAGGACGGAATGAAGGTTTCGCGAAATGGCGCGAGAAGAACGGAGAAAGAATGGGACGAAGAGAGGAGAGGCGGGAAGCGGAGTGGGTAGAGAGGAGAGGAACTAGGCGTGTGCGCGGCGTAGAACATACGCTTCATTAACGGATCATCTCGTGTTAATATCTACTTTATCCCGGGGCTGACCGTATCAGCTCTGGCCAGGCGCACGGATACCAACGGATACCAGCAGGACGCGCGGCAGGCCTGCAATCTACCCTATCTCGCCGGCGCATCATCGTCCACAGCTACACCCAGCACTGTGCCAACAGGGACAGAGAAACCTGGGGACAGAGAGAGACCATGATCTTCCCCTCTGGGCCGGTTCGACCTCCGCCACGATCCTCTTCCTCCTCTACGTCGAGTTGTTCACCGGTGTCCTCTTCGTCCTCTGCTCCACCGTCGTTCCTCTTCTTCCCTTTTACTTCGTTTTCTTCTCTCTTCCTTCTCGTGATCACCCGTGTCCTCTTCGTTCTCTGCTCCATCGTCGGTCTTCTTCTTCTTCTCTGTTCCTCTCTCTCTCGGTTCGCCATCGTCCCCATGTTGAACCGGCAGAAATGCGTCGAACCGTCAACACTTCAACTCCCACGATCGCCGCGCGCGCACACACAGATTTCCTCATTAACGCGCGAGTATGTCGCCGGAGGATCGATAACGGAACCTCACCGGTGGCGATCTCGCCGCGGTAGGCGGTAAGGTTGCGTGTAATTGGACATTTTCGTCCCGGGGTCTATCTGTCCCGCGCAGAACGTAATTGCCGTACCCGACGTCCCAGGGACCCGCTCGATTGACGGTAGAATGGTTTCCCGGTAGCCTGGTTTGACGACCCGGCGACCGGTCACCGGAGTGTCCACGTGACGGGGGTGTCCTCCGCGAGGTATATCTCATTTTTCTAGATTGTAGTATCGGAAGTGGTCGATGCTTCTTTCCTTAAATTCGTTGCTGAAAGCGTCGACAAAATTACTAACAATTAAGTGCAAACAACAATTACACGTCTCGGAGAAAGAACGTCTCTTTCTTTGACTCGAGAGCTCTCCCGAATAGTAAAATAGCAGCAGCCCCTATCGCTTAGACAGGAAAGAAATGAAATTCCTGGAAGGTCTCGCGATTCTTTATCCAGCGACGGCAGTCCGATCTCTTATGGTAACACGCAATTCATCGGGGCAAGCATAAACCGAGGCATCCGGTGGTTGAAGTGAAATTCCATAGAAACCAACCCCCGTGCGAACCACCGCGCGAAACTCGCTATTAAAAGGCCTCGACCGTTGAATTCAATCAAGCGCGTACAAGACTGAATTCGAGGCTGAAACGCGCGGCGCGGCGGCAGACAAGACGTTGAGCGCGAGACGGGGGTTGCACGGTGGCGGCAAGGGGTTTCAAGGGGTTGTGCGTGGGTGGTGGTAGGAGTTACGAGCGCCTCGGGGCTGCGCGCGCCCTGCGGCTCGTATAACATCGTAATCGCAACGACGGTAATAACGTCCCGTAAAGTCTTTTTACATAATCAGCATTACTCACAATTTAGGGGCGGAATGGGCCACCGGGAAGATAGCGAGTTCCTGGTCTCGGTTAGGTGGCGGTGGTAGTGGTGGGTTTGTAGGGGTGGCTTGCTACACCCCTCTTGCCTCTTCCATTCGTGCCTTCCGTGGCCGATGACGAAGTGGGCATAACCACGTGCTCGTGGATACGCTACGGCACCCGAGACAGGGTGTGGGGTTAGGTTCGGGAGGGGGTTGGTTAGACAAACGAGCCCCTTGCGGGGTGTTCCAAAGGATATCCTACCAACCGAGCGTATCGTCGGCGCCTGGCCATTGCCACCAGGATGTGTAATAGTATGTACGTACTCGCGTAATATTAGACCTCCCTCCGCAGTTTGTCAGCCCCGATGACCGGAGAACGGGGATGATTAGCGAGCGTTACTTCTGTTACTCGTTCTATTTCGGTAACGACGACATGCCCGGTCATACTGATCGCGTGGCTCTTCCAGAGATTGATACACGAAAATGGTTATTCCGCACGATATTCCTGGCGATTGCTAATCTCTAGAGTTACCCAACCCCACAGGGTGATTTCACAGGCATTTTAAGTCATCTTTGTTTCTATTTCTCTCTCATTTTAATTTATTACTATCTCAATACAATTTTGAATCAGTCAGTGTGTTATGTTCAAATTCAAATAAAGAGCAATTTCTACTCTATTTTTATCACTAAATAAGATCAATATAAATTATGATATCTGGTTTTATTTAGTGCATGTAGTTTTAACCGACTTCTAAAAACAGGGGTTTTGTAAAGAAATTTGGTTCGTTTGATGCTCCGGTTGGAGTCTCACCAAGGAAAACAATTTATTGAACAAACATTGACTCGATATGCTAGATGGTTTATGAATCGCAGAGCTGAAATCCGCAGCAAGTCGTAGACCCAACGGTAAAGGACACGGAACAGGAATAACGTCTCGCGATAGCATCGTATCGCAAATTTACAATCTCGAGCGAGTCCTTGATGCCCTCGGTTGATCCTGGTGGCAGTTTCGCCGTGGCTAATGCGAATAAGGAATAATTACCCGGAATCGTTCCCGTGTCGTCTCAATTTCGTTCTTTTGCGCTAGCTCTCGCGCGCGCGCACGTGATACGCCAGCTATGCCGTGGAAGCACATCGTCGGTTCACTGGCACGGCACTTTATATAACGCGGCGTACGTGTAATGGTATGTAGGTATTCCGTAATATTACACGCCGCTTGCAGTTTCTATGCCGTTAGCTCGCCGAGGGGAAATGATGAGCGAGAGTTACCTCCATTACACGTTCAATTTGACTACGCCGCTGCCGCTCGTGTTAAGACCCCGTCTCGCCCCCTCGCAACCCCCGTTGGTCGAATATTTTCCGCTGGTTACGTGGAATTATGCGAGCCGCCTCGTCCTCGTAAAACGCACGAGGAAAAAAAGAAACTCCTCGCGAACCCCCGTATACCGGCAATATTATTCCGTACAGCGTGTTCTCTCGCCCGTCGCTTTTTTACATTTATTATCATTTCAGACCGTAGCGATGAAGGGCGAGCATGGGGTGAAACGTTAGATAAATTGACGGAGAACCATAATCGACTCGCGACCATGCCGGTCTTTCGCTTAATGCACCACTTCTTGAATCGTCTCTCGTAAAACATTTCTATCAAGTACTATTTGTAAGCGAACTTGTCGGACACTAAATTTTTATCGAATCCAAATACAAAAGACCTATAAATTCCTTCACCCTTAACCATTTGCTCAAGGCCGTATTAGCTCCATCTGCGTCGATCATTCTCGCTGGATGAATCGAATTCTGTCGTCTATCTTCTATCAACCGAGTCGAATCTCGGGAGCGGTATCGACCGAAATTTTCCAATTAGCCTGACCGCTAATGCGAGTACAGGCCGGGTCGGTCCGATTAACATACTTAACTTCTCAGCCCAACGGACCGTCTCGAACTACCGGGTACACGGTGCCCTAAACGCGGTGGACTACACGCTTTGGCGATCGAACTGGGCGAATCCGGGCACACAGAGAGAAAGAGAGAAGTTTGCGAAGGTGTGCGAAGGTGACGCAGAGAACAGAGAGAAAGAGAGTGGTCGGAAGGTAGAGCACAGCATCCCTGGACGAGGATGTTTGTCTTGGGGCCGATGTAGGAGAGCGTCGCCAAGTTCAGGAAGTGGGATTGGACGACAGAGTAGAGGCAGAGAGAAAGACAGGGAAACGTAGCTAGAGAAAGCAAGCCGGAGGTGTTTTAGGGGTAGGGGGTTGGCCGAGGTGGTAGTCAGCTGCTGTCAGTCGAGTCTGTCCGTCGGTCCGTCCGTCGGTGTGTCGGTCGTGGTCCGCAGTCCGTTACAGCCAGACACAAACCCCACCGCCTTTCGAGGTCGGAGGTGGATACACGCTTTTCTACTTAGCGAGCGGGCACCCCCAAGGGGGTTGAAGGCCGAGACCCACCCTAATTGCGTCCGAGAGACCGGACAAAGCGCGACTCGTGTATGTGTGCGCGCGCGGGCGAGTCCAACGCCGCAGTGAAACCGAGAGAGACAGAGAGAAAGGAAGCGAGTGAGACGGCGAAGGGGTAAGGGAACTGTCGTCGAAGGGGATGGCGGGGGGGAGGGGCGGGGGGTGGTTATGTCCGGAGCCAGCCGTTCGGTTCCGGTACCCACCCCTTGTCCTTTGGACTGCCCTCTGGCGGTCGACACCGTGTACTACAAAGTTTGGCGGACTGAATAAACTTGGCCACCCTCCGCGGTGAACTTGGAAAAACCGGACAACCGAGCCTGCCGGTGAAAAGCTCCGCGGAAATAACGGCCGGGGATGAACGTTCCCGTCTGACACTCGCTTCTCTCTAGCTTTCTCACCCTCGATCTAGATATCTCGCTTTCTCCCACTTCGTTACATTCTTCGGCAACGTCCGTTTCGTCGCGATGAAACGAGGGGCTGCCGCTGTTTGTTCGCGACGACGACGCTCAAAAGTAAAAGTTTTCCTCTCGCTCTCTTGATAACCCCCTCGTATTAATGCTCGATACTTTCCGCCTTTTACAAGCCGGTCGGCTTTCGCCGAGTTTTTAAGAGCCACCACCCGCTCGCACCCCCGACACCCACCCTCAGAGAAGTTTTAATGTAAGGAAGAGCGTTCCCGCGCCGAACCCCACACGCTCCGATAGCCAGGAAGCTGACTCGCCGAGTTCTTAGCTGCCCCGGATGGCCGAGCTGTTAAACGAGGGGGTGGAGATTACGGACCTGCCCTTTTTCTTTTTTTTTTTTCTCATTGACTTGTGGGCGTCCTTGTCGATTTTATAGATGTCCTATTGTGTTTCTCTCCTGACTCTCTTTACAGTAAGTCATACAAAGGTAGTCATAGAATCAGGTACATACAATTCAGAATTCGTTTAATAGTAGATTTAATATCTAAACAAAATTACTATTTAGTACGATAGGAATTACAGAGTAGTAAATCTACAAGAATCACTTTCAAAAAATGTTTTAAAAAATTTAAACATTGATCTATGAACAGCAAAGAATGAAATCCTTCTTATCTCTTTTAGAAGAGTCTTTCATTATTTTTCTATAGCCATTACATTTCATAGTGTATGGGAATGCGTGGGTTAGGAACGCGTTACAAGGTTCGTGCGCCGTTTATGTAACGCCGCTATGAATATGCATATTGATACGCCAATGTAAGTCCGCGGATTATGCGACGTTATAGCCGAGTGTATTAAATAATGGCGGGACTCGATACGCAGTCTGCCGGCAGCGAACTTCGTTCAGGTATTATCGTAATAGCGGGCTATGGTTGTTTGATAAATGCGTCGGCGATAAAGTAAAGTGGCTTCTCAAACGACCGATAGAACGGAAGTTTCAGACTGTGGCTTTTGTATCGGCGAAAGGACGAGTAGGGGGAAGGGGGGATTGATCTTACAGGGCTGCATGCCGCATCCGTTAACGTGATTTTCGGATTACACGATGTCCCTTGTCCGAACGTCTTCGTCGTATTCTGGAGAATAAATTATTTTGGATAATTAACCTTTCACCTGGTAGTAATTTTTGTTTTTCTCTGATAGCTTCGTATTTGAAGAGAGTACTTCTATTTGATAATATAAAAATAGAAAAGATAGGATTCAGGAATTAGTATTTGTATCCTTCTTGTACCTCGTATAGCTCCTAAGAAATAATCCTCTTAAGAAACGAAAAGAAATCATTGGATTCAATCACTCGTAATTTGTTGAATCACGAGTGAATCTGCAATCGTTGTTAAGAAATTAACTGACATACAAGCTGTATAGTTTTCGAATGGATATTCGCTAGTGGATAATGCGTTAAAGAACGCGATTCGTTGGCAATAAATCCATCTACGCGGAACAGTGGAAGCAGGGGTGAATCGAGTCGTAAAGGGTAAATGGCTGGGAAGGCTGGAGCCGTTGTGAGAGAGGAGACAGACACCGTGGCGGAAGATCGACATCGAGTGGAGCTCGCAGTCGGTGAGAGCGGTGCTCGCAGCGCCATCTGCAGCCCGTGGAAAATCCGATAGAGGCGGAGCCTGAGGTGCGGCCTAGCCGCACGCCCCTCCCATCAGCCAGATAGCTGCCCGCGGGGCACAGTCACCGAGCGGCGCCTATGGATCTCAGAAGCGAACGCGCCAGCCGGGACAACGTGGCGCTCTCTACCGGCGCGTTTTGCAACCGGACAGGATCCTATTCCGCTGCCAGGAGCCGAGAACCAAGGACCTGTCGTCCTTTGCTCCCAGAGTACCGCTCCCAATTATCCGAACGATAGAGATCCTACGATTTACCCCATCTTTCACCGGTAAGTACAGTGGCCGATGGAAAATCACTATTGGCCCTCGGAGAAATTTTTCTTTAATTTTTAAAAAGATTTTGGCAACAACACTGCTGTCGCGTGGGTGGAGATTGTTAGATACAAGTTTTTCTATTATTCTTTGCTACAAAACATCTTTCTTCTTCGAAGGTGTAGTAGTGTTATTTTACAGCGGAGTATATTAGAGGCTGTAACATGAAGAATGTGGAAAAATATATTTTTATAGAAAGCTCGGGAACGAGGTGGAGGTTTTTAAGTAATTTTCTATTGTTCCTGAATATTAGACAGTGGTAATTTTTAAAGTTTTCTTCCGAAGGGTACAAATGAGAAGCAGACACGTAATTGGTAAAGAACGGCCGAGCGATGAAATTAAGCGAATTAATACGGCTGAAATTACGGGATCTTGATACATACGCATCGTTCCATGAAACACGATGCTGTTGGGTGCTTCTTTTCTCTTCTTCTCTCTCTCTCTCTCTCTCTCTCTCTCTCTCTCTCTCTCTCTCTCTCTCTCTCTCTCCGCCTGCCTCGTACACCCCCGACGCTGTTTACATCGACGTTGTTTTTACGGGAGTTTAATTACGCGGCTGCAACGAATTCAAATTGAACGGTAATGTATAATACCCGGTTGGGGTTATTATCACGTGAAAGCCCGGGGCTCGATTTTCCGGAGCTCGGCTACAGCCCCTGTCCGCCATGTCTTACATTTTCCACTTATAAACAGTCAGCCGCGTCTACCAAGATAGATGCCTACCACCGCCTGGAACTTAATCACTCTAATTAAGGACTTCGCCATCTTACCCTATTATTCATCTTCCCCTTGGCCCGCGGTGGATTGCGTTCAGCGCCACTGGATCTCGGTACACATGTTACTAAGCATTACCCAGGCATTATGAATTTCTCCGGAATCTACAGTGACTACCATTAATCCTCGTACAAACCTCCAATTTTATCACTAGATAGTCCACGATGTCTGCGACCATTCAAAAATTATTTTTAACAACCTTTTTGAACATTTCGAAGGAATAACGTAGTCTCCCAAATTTTTTCCAACTTTTCTTTTAACCGTCATCCTTCCCGCATTTCATGAACTGTATCTGTCACTCGGTGTCAAATTGACGGAGTGATACAAAATAAAAAATATATCGATGCCTTGTAGTCATATTCATGAGTTAACATTTACATCTTAGGTTTTTCCATATTGTGTTCCGTATTAAAAAAAAATAAAAGTCACACAACGTTTTGGGAAAATGTACCTACGAATGACAGAACTGTAGCAATTTTGCAATTAATAAATTCTCAACGTTTCAATCCTGATATGGATCATTTTCAAGAGAGAAAACTTTTTTTAATGCTTCTGAAAAATTAATATCTTTGTAATGTGTGTTAAACAGATAAAAAATATAAAGGTAAAAGAATACTTTGTCTTACTTGCTTATACAAAAAGTTATAAGTGAGAATCTTTAGAACGAAACTGACACATTGCCGGTAGAAATTTCTTTTAACCCTTAACAGTCGAGGGGTGACTCGGAGTCACCACTAAAAATTGCCATGCCATTATTCACAATATTCTTTACATTATTAAATATGCGATTATAAAATGAAGTAAGTTATATACCATGGAATTATGCAAAGAATACATCTTCATTTCTTTCATAAATGCAGAAGACCCGTTGTTTGATTCGAACGGGAACAATCGAATTGTTAAGAGGAACGGAAAATCGTTTCGTGGAGGGGGTGCAGATCGTTAAACAACAATTCCGTGTGAAACGGAGCGTCATAATACACGTTGTATCGACGCTCGTCCGGAATAAAGATTTAGGTGGTCGGATCTGCAGCTCGGGCGAGGTCGACAGGCGGAATCGGCGTCGATCGCCGTTCTAAGGCGGCAATGAAAAATAGGTTACCTTTTAGTAAACCGTTTTAGAGGGCTGTAGCCGGAGGGAATGAAGATCAATAAAACAGCGAGAGAAAAAGGACGATTCCGAGGGTGGCTCCGATTTCAAGGCGACGTCGACGGTTGGACGGGTGGCGTACGGGGGTGTGAGCGGACAAAATAGGGGTAGTAGGGGGGCTACGGGCGGGGGTTGAGGCGATACTTCATTCAATTTAAATGAAACTCGTATTAACGGTGTGAAATCAGCGAATTCAATTAGGCGAGCTTTTATTAATACAACATGATTAATTAAACAACACCGTGATAGAAAGTACGAGCTCGAGAACGGGATGCGAGGGTGGGAGGAGGGGGGGGGGCGGCTGCGATGGTTTAGGAGCTCGCAAAGGGTTGTCGGGAGAGCGGCAGATGTTCGTGGCGTCAACCAAATTATTAAATGTCGTAAGTTTCACACCCTGATCCCAACCAGGATTTTTTCAAATAAATTCTTTCGCTTCCGGGAATCCAATATGAACACCCTATCGCGATACAATAAAAATCTGAAACGTTCGAAATATTTCCAACGGGTACATGCACGAAATTGTCTGTTTAACCAGGTTTCTCTCTGTAGCGTCGCGTTTCTATCCCCTCCACTTTGGAGACTCTCTAACCAATCAGAGCGGAGATGAAATTATAGAGGGAGAATGGTAATCTCTTAAAATTATCTTTGAATTATTTCGGAATTATATGTACACTTGCGAGGGAAGTTTGCAGTTTGTTTGGAATATAATGTTTTATCGTTTCCAGAGTGGTTTAAGGGCCGAGGTGTTCGACGTGTTCGCCAATTTTAACTGACCACGGTAATTTGTCGGAGGGGTTGGTAGCTAAGCGAGTAATTTGTATGTACGTTACGCGAAATACACACCCTTGCGGGGCACATTATTCCTGAATTATGCGGTCGGTCGTACGTTCCACGGCCTTGACTTCACGGGGTCGAATCCGAACACTTAACCGGCCACTCATTAATGTGGAAGCAGATGTGAATGCACGCGGCCCTGCCGTGCACGCCGCTCTCCGTGTATCGCGTTCTAGCTATTAGTCAGCCACTCGAAATTTCATATAATGCCTGTCAATCAACCCCCGGAGTTATTTGTCTCAGGCAATCGAGCCCCGCGTCGTAACGAGTCGGAACCGTGACCGATTATGCGCGGATTTTAAAGGCATCGATCATTCAGTCACTCCGATTTTCAATATTCGCCGGATGAGATCCCGATTAATTGGAAAGTCTCGAACCGGTCGTTCGCCAGAGAGAAAATCCGCCGAGGTATTATTATCGCATTCAACCGGAGAAAGTTCTTGTAAATACGAAAGCGAAGATGGCAAATTTTTCGAGAATCTTACAATACATAGAAACAATAATCCATCATTCACTATTCTTGTTCCTCATGCTTGTAAAAATTCATTTGAAACTGCAACAATAATTTCGATTCTTTTTTTTTATATATATTTTGCCCAATAAAAATATTGAAGCGTTTCGTGTGTTCATCTTCTGTTAAAAAATATAATTTACCGAGCACATCCGAGGTTCCTGGATAAAAAGAAAAATACGGCGGTACTTTCACCTGAAGCGAGGCGGAAGTCCAGATGCAACTGGTCCTTCTCCTCTCAAAGGACTCGCAGCATTTGTTTACGAAGGGTTCGTGAGACGTGTTTATAAGTGGAGCGGAATTTCCCTTTGTTCTCACCGACGGGAGCGGAGCAGAGACGCGTTTCTACCTGGGCGAGGAAAGTGACACGAAGGGAAGTTAACCGAAAAATCACCCTCTGAAAAACGAGCCTCTCCAAACTCCGCGATACTAAGAAAACGTTCGATTGTATGCCGATGGATTTTAGAGATTAGGGAGAATGCAAATGGCGCAGGAGTGTTGACCGTAAAATACCTTCCGAGATCAAAATTCGAGATGTCGTACATAAAGTATTCGATAAAAATGAAAACAAAAAAGCCATTGAAGATTGCGAACGAACGTACAACGATAAGTCGAAATTTAAGAGAAATATCGTAAGCGAAGGTTGAATCCTAAACCTGGCTATTTTTCGTGGCTTAAGCTAACGACTTCATAGCGTTCGACTTACCGGATGGTTTCCGCAACGGCGTTCGCGTTTTCCCCGGAAGATAGCCACGGTTTGGCCCCTTCATATCCGGCGAGCCACGCAGCGTTCTAAGGTTTGGACGAACTTTTTCAATGAAGATTATTCCGAAGTCCGCTAACTACTCGCCCCGGTGTTCCCTTGAGGGCTGCCCGCGAACTTTTTTCATTCGCCTAACTTTCGCCGGGCCGGTGGTCCGGGCTCCATTCGAAGGAGAAGGAGCGAGTATACAGACGCGCGAAACACTGGAGACGAAGAATCCCGCGTAGTTACACGAGCATGTTGCGTTTATTGCCATCTTAAAGCTGTGCTCCCGCAGTCGGCGCGAGTAGATATTAGCCCTTGAACGCGCAATATTTCCGGCTGCTCGCGCGCTACGCTTTTGACCAAGTGACACGGGGGATGTTTGCTCTTCGGGGGGTGAAACGCTCGAGTCGACCTGGGAAACAGCCGATCGAAGTCTACTTATTAAAAACGATCCGCAGATAATAACGCAACACCAACTGAACTACAGCTCAGCTCAACTCTATCCACAGTCTCCTCGAGCACGGTGTCGATTCGCAGTGACCTCGATTGAAATTGGTTTTACGAAGACAGCCGGCCATCGATCTCTCGTTAGCGTTAGGTGGACCGTTGCCCGAAGAAAGTATAATGATTGTTAAAGGAATGCTGGCTATTCAGGTGTCAGGTACTCTGAGAGGGTCTCGTAATTGGTCGGTGATTGTCCGCCGTGTCAAAATACACACCGGTTAGAAAGTAGACACGCACAATGAATAAAGGTGGTGCTTCTGAAGGATCTGATTAGCAGCGTGTGGATTCGTGAGATCAACGAGCCCTATGAAAAGGAGGAACAGGGCCCAGGCTCGAGAGGATCCGGCCGATCCTCTCTTCGAATAAGAGAGAGAGACGTTTGACGTTCATTCAGGCTAACCTTCCGAGGCAGCCTCTTTTCAGCGGCCAAATAAGGCGGCCAATGGGCCGTGACGCGGCCAGCGTAGATAATTGAACGTTTCAGTGGCTGGCTGCCACGAGTAATAACGGTATACATACATGCATACACCTGATTGCGGCGGATTCGGCGGAGGCCGAGGGTCCTGGGGTTATCCAGACACCGTACATCCTCACCGAAACGTCTTTATTATCCGCTGACAGGTTCGTCGACCTTCGAACGATGGACCTGTACGATGGATGTCAGAACGACCGGGTCCTCTTCAGGCTGTCGTCCGGAGAACCGATTGTTACGGCGACTTCGAGGATGACTCGCTAATTCGACGTACCTGCGTAATCCTTTCTTAAATAATTGATTTCGACCGATCGTCGCCCTTTCTTTAAAACATCCTTACCGAAGAAAACTTTTTCCTTGTTAAAATGTTTCATACACCGTACCTACTCCATGAATATATTGAAACAATTAACCATGGTGAAACGGATTCCCTGGATATTATTCTGTGCAATACGATTTTTAAATCATAAAGTGTACAAAATCAATTCAAAAAACATTTGTCAAATGATCTGATTACCCACGGCGAAAGTAGTTTGGGATCAGGTTGGTCAGTAAGTATAAAACACAGGTGAACGGCAAACAGTTCGGTTCTGAGTACAAGAGCGGAAGTGGTGGCCAATAACTACATCGAGTCGGGACACAGTGGTACAGAAAGCGAGTGGGAAGAATGGAGTACGACAAAGCGGGGTCCGAGTGGAAAAAGACCGGGTCTCTGGCAACCGGGGGGGTGAGTAAAAGAGAAGAGAGTGCAAAGCGGGGGTGAAGAGGTTGAACCTAGGGGGTACGGCGAGAGGGGGAGGATGGGACGGGGGACGAGCGCCCCAAGGTATGCAGCCCGGCGAACTTCGGCGCGCGGATAGTAGCAAAACAAGCATCCCCCGGGTCTCTCTTTCCCTCCTTTTTCGTCTCGGTTTCGCTGTTGTTTGCCGAAGCGACAGAGTTGTTTCGGGGGGCCGAAGGGGGACAGAGACAGAGACAGAAGAGAGATAGAAACAGAGAAAGAGAAAAATAGAGAGAGAGAGCGAATAAGCGAGTAGGCGGCGGCGAGCGAGCTGGCTCGGGCAACGAGTGTTTGTCAAATGTTTGAACAAAATGTTTGTCGTTTCCTGTGGACGCCGGGAGCCCAAATTAAATGCGATGCCCCCGATTGCCAATATTCGGAATGTGTATGCACCGTTGCGACGTGGCTCGCGTAGACAAAGTCCGGGAGTGGGCTGTGACAGCCCGGCCGGATATAAATGCGACGCTGTAATCACGCTCGAGTATCGCGAAACGCGTACGCGTGCACACACGAAACCGACCGGCTACCAGCCATGAGCAAAGCAGCGCAAAGCGGAGAGTAGCAGAGCAGAGCAAAGCGGAGCCGAGCGGACACCCCCTTCTTTCGACTTAGCTCGCTCGAATCGCACACGCTCCGGCGCAGATAATTATTCGAGCGTTATTTCATTTCCATCAACGCGCCGCGCCGACTCTTCTGTCCCCGAAGAGGAGAGGCGAAGAGATAACATTCCCTCTCCACTGGATCGCATTCGGCTCGTGAATTATACGAAGTCACGCTGATGGAACCTTTTATACAGCCACGCCGTTGGATTTTCTGGCCGAGCTGCGCCGACCGACTCACCCCACGGTGGAAGAAGAAAAAATTCACTCTGTGTAAACGGCCACCGATGAAGCCGTTCTCTGATGAACGCTGGAACGAAGGAGAAGGCGAAGTTGAAGTGTTGCGTGATCGTTGATAGGGAAGTTTCTCGGGGGAATCGGTTGGGAGTTTGTTGTTGAGTGGAGGATCGTGGTAATTAACACTTTATTTACTTGGTTTCTCGCACCGAGGTGTGCGATCTGGATAAATGTCCTCATGTTATAGAGGAAATTACAATTGAAGTTGAATAAAGGGCGTAAGCAAACCATCTACACCCAGGTCTCAGTCCGGGTAGCAACATTCCCATGATAGATCGTGGTGCAGGCAGCTCGAAGTCCCGAATTTCACGGACCCCCGTTGCATTCGCACCTAACGTCCGAAGGATCAAGCCCACTCGAGGTAGGCTATGGTTAATTCCCCGATGCTCGTTTCAAAGAGCAACTAGTCGACGAGCTGCCCGTCCAATTTCGTACGCAGCTAGACGACGACGGACGGGATCCGTGAAACACGGGTGTCGAGAAGAACAGGACGAAAAAAAGGTGAGAGCACGGGAGGAGGTGGTGAACAAGGATAGAAAGGGGATGGGAGCGACGCGGAGGTGAAAAGACCGTGGTGGTAGCGTGTAAACATGTTTTTAACAGATCGATCCACGGGACCCACCTCCTGACAGTCAGACAGTCTTTCAGCTTTCTGAGTGACAGTCTGCCTTCGACTTGACAAGCTAATACCAACCTACGTCCGTACGCACAATAAAACGTAGGGGAACCAGGGGGTGGAAAGGGGGGCTGGGGCGAGTCAGGTCGGATTTTGCGATCCGCGAGGCTTCGCTCTTTCTGGCAGAGACGTGTTAATCAAAATGTTAGACAAGCCACTTACACGGGCACCGTGACGTTCCCATTTAGCCCGAGGGCACGCCTTGCTGCTCCCCCTCCCTCCCGCCCCTACGTTGCCCCAGTGACGGAAAGATAACGTCGCGGACGCCTGTTAATTAATAGTTATTACAAATACCGATCGTCGTCTAGCTCGCCCGAGGATCTGCACGCAACTAACCCCCTTCGCCACCGACCCCCATGATACGTGCCCCCCTTTGTTCGAACGCCGGTGCAAGCGATTATGGTGTCGCTGGTAATCGGTCTACAGCTGTAACTACGTGTTTCTTCAAGGGGTAGGAAGAAAGTGATCCCCGGCAATTTCTTTCTCGGAAACTGTAACAGTTTATCTAAAAACAGCTTTCGTGTTTAAACTAATATATTTTAAAGAGTATTAACTTTTTTGTTACGATGTTGTGGTTAATTTCCCGAGTCATAATCTTTTCCGAAAGAAATTGTAACTCTTTTTAACATCGCATATGTTGTAAGAACGTTTACAATTTCTTTTATTAAAAAGGAGTAAATATGTATAGCATGATGTTGGAAAGAAGAGGGACCGGTAAAAAGATTAAACGCAACATTGAGTTTAAACCAGATGTACTCGACAACGTACAGCCTCAGAGAAAGCAACCTTGTAGCAAAATAAGACTGTCATCAATTTATTGAAAGTTTATCGGACTGTAAAAGGGATTTCGATTTTTGTTCGTCTCCCATACCCTGGGAACTCTCCATTTCGAAGGCCCAACGAGTGTCTTAGAAGTTGATCGAGCTTCTTGCGGGACGCAATTACCCCGACACGCAAGGAAATATGGCGCGCGAGGCTTACTTAACGCCTGGGACGCTGGTGCAACGTCAGTTCGATGGATCGTAACCGCGTACCGTAATTACGGCAGTTCATTTGGTATTCCCGCCGGACGATCGGTTTTATATTTCGTCGCCGAGAATTATCATACGTTCACCCCGCTTGCTCCCAACGACCTGCGTGAAATTTTCAAGCTTGCTACTTTTTGCAGGGCCGCATCTTGATGGCCTTCGAACATCCTGAGGATTTATCCACCCACGTGAAAAACGCGTTCGCAATATATAATTTTATGAAGCAATCTGAATCGAGCGTAGCACATTTTCATGTCTTTCAAAATATTGTTTCAATGATTGGTACTTTATAAGATTATCAAAAAGAGGCTATTAATTTTGGAAACTCTTGAAAAACTTGATTTTCTCTTGCTTTCACAGACGTAAAAATGTTTTCCTTCCGATTCCTAAATTGTTTGAACCTCCAGGTGTCAATGGACCATGTGCCGTGGACTGATGCTAATTTGCAGTTGGTTTTAATAGTTCGTTTATACCCTGTCGTAACTCCTGATCCTCTCAAGTAGAATATCCCCGTTTCGCTCAGCTCGTAAGCCGACGCTTGTCGAACCGCGACGATCCTTCCTCATTATCCTCGTCTAAAAACGCCTAATCGCCGGGGGCCTCTGCAACCTCGTCGACTCCTTATTCATCGATGAAATTTTCCTGTTTCACGGGCGAACCAGTTCCTCTCACTCTCTCCCTCTCTCTCACCTTCCTCTCCGCTCACCTCTTCCTTCTCACGAGATTCCTGGCCAGACTTTTCCCGCGGAATTTAAATTAGCCGCTCGATCTAACAGGTGTACTCCAATTAGCGACATTCTACGCGCTGTAAAAAGCTGGTTGCGAATTTACCGTCTTCGGGTTGCTATTAAAATTCCTTGTTACGTAGCATTCCGTTAGCTCGACGATCACAGTAATCTTAATGGACGGGGGTGGATCTAACGGGAGGAGTATGCTAGTGACTAACAGATTAGAAAGTGGTCGAGATAGCGAATACTTTTAGTCTCTGGAGTTTTTAATTGTCATTGTGAATCTGCTGTATTAGTCTGATGCATGCTGGTGCTGCGATTCAGTTTATAGTGTTGCTCGTTTGCAGTTCACATTTGTACAACATATAATTCGAACAATCAAGATGTCCACTATTTTTTCTGAATTTATTATTACGTTCCATTATTCGCCAACAAAATCAATTTTGGTAAGTATGACCTGACTCGAAGTGTGCTTCTCTGCAGCATCCGTGTCACTTAAAAGGTTATTGCACACAGATATTATTCAGTTTGCATCAATTGATGGGAAATATTATATTGCTCTTATGAATATTGAACTCCCACCGTGAACATTCGCCTACGATGAATGTATAATCTCTTCTTCTACAGCAGAGAATTATGAATAACGAAGTAACTCTTGTAGACTTTCATCCATTCACAATGGATCTTCTTGATATCCATACTGTATTAATTTTTGCACTAATTTTATTCAATCAAAACTTACAGTACTCTTATTTTATTTTCTCTCCCCTCAATTTTTAAAAAGTAACCTCTGTAAATTCGATCACGAAGCAAGGGGTTGAATACTCGAAATTTATAGTACTTTAATTTCCCCTTTTCAATTTTTCTAAAGCAGTTTCTGAAAATTGGATAACGAGACAAGGGGTGGAGGACTCGAAATTGCATTATAGAGTGGCATTCCGTTTCAGGGGTTGATATGGTCGTTTCATTGGATCAGTGGTGTCCTATTCTAATCGGGGCAGCTCCGACAGTGGTTGTCCTGGCCCGTCGACATTTTTCAGCGGAACAAGTGACGTGCGCTCGACAAATGGTCGTGCGCCTATTTTCAGGCCGAGTTCTGCCCGGGCAAATAAGCACGGTTTACTGTCGAGGGGTCGAGGGGTTCACGGCGTTACTTATGCAACGCGAAACAGCCTGGTGGTTGAACAGAGACCACGAAAAGACAGAGAGAGAGAGAGAGAGAGGGGTCATAGGCTCGACCAAATTCATGCCCTCTTAGAATACAACCCTTGTGCGGAAGGGTCGCGAGCACCCCTATATTACTTACGTAGACCCTCTCGCTCCCTTTTATGTACGCAGAGTCCCGCGTATAATACTCCTTTCTACGCTATAAGGCACGGGGGTGGCACCGTTGGCTCGTCGGATCAGTCTCTTCTCAAATTACCCATCGTTTAGAACTCGTTTTCACCCGCGCAGCGCAAGTGCATACAAATATGTATGCTGATCCAGTAGACGGTTCCGGTTGATGCGTGCTGTTGGGGCTGGATCGAGTCAATTTCGTCAGAGGTCAATATTACAACGCTTGTCAGAGTTATAGATGGCTTGTAGACTTTATGCAGTTCAACTGTGCACAGAGCATTACCAAACGAGTGGTCCAACGATCGCTCAACATGGTCCTTAATTTGGAAGTTCCTGATGTGGACTAAAAATTTAATTAAATAAAAAACGTGACTCAATCGTGAGGTCCTCACAGCACCGAAGTACACTAAAAGAATCTGAAGATCGCAGCAGGATAAACCGAAGGATACACACCGTGTATTGCGACGAAAACCACCCAGTCACGACGGTTAACTGGAATAATTGGATGAGTGTAATCTCCGATAGCCGTAGAATTCTGAATACCTCTGCGAGGCCATTATTCGGGAGCGAACACTCGTAGGACTCGCGTCGTGTTGTCGAGGCTGAACGAGACCCGTCTATCTGTCCGTCCCTTCTAAATACCTTTAATCGCGGTCCCTGCGGAGGATTGCAACGCGAGAGTCCTCCGCGTGGATCCACGTCGATCTCGCGATCTCGCGATGGTCGTGCGACGCTCGTTCGTTAGGTTGCCTGTCCGCGGGACGACTTAACAGAGGGGATTAACGTTCAAAGGATTTCTCGGTCGGCGACCGATATAATCGGATGAACGTCGTCGGTCGACGAGCGATCGAGCCAGTTCCCACTTTGCCAGAATCAAAAACAGGCGCCCAGGGGCTTGGTACCTGGACCTGAAAATCGTTTCCAGCGAGAGGGCAGCGTCTCTCACACCTGTCGCTGCGAATCGCCTGTTCGCGTTCAAGTTCATCGAGCGGATTGAGTAATACACGCGTCCGTCATAGCTGTCGATCGGTAAGAAGCTTGTCCCGGTCTTTTATACGGCCGAGCCGGTATGTTTGTGGGAACGACGAGCTGTTCTACAACTTCGGACGCTGTTTTTCTAGGCTGTCTTCCTCGGTCAGACTGGCGGCAGCTAGACCGAAGGTAAACAGCGAGCAGAGACAGTGCGCGGACTCTGGGAAATCATGATCGTTGCGCTCACGATTCTTGAAGTACATTCTCGATATTACACATACACGGAAAAATTATAATTGTTAATACTATTTCTTCGTGCACAAATGAATTCGTCTTGGTACACGTTTTATATAAAAAAATACATAGCTTTCCATTTAAAAGAAGGTCATTTTAATTAAAAAAAAATAAGCCACTAATATTTTAATTACCCATACTTCGTATTCCAACAAAATCTGATGTTAATTTCCAACAATATTGCTCACCGTCGGCAGGATCGTTTGAACCTGGAGAATCTTCGAAAGCGAAGTATGCTCGTTGTACATTCGAGCACGTAGTACGAATTGAAGTATGTTCGTGAGGCGCGTCAAGGTCGTAGAATTTGGAGAAACGAAGATCAAAGGGTCCGACGGGAGTGTCGCCTCCGCAAGAATGCATCGCGACAGTGTGCAGTGGTCGGGAGGGACGCTGCACCATCCCACTGACGGATGCAAAGTGGGACACACGGAGGGAAGTTCATTAGCATCGGACACGCAAAGTCTCTTGGATGGCGAAGACACGCGTGTCCGGCGACCGACTGAAGTTGATAACCGCTCGACGGAGCTTGTATCGCTCTTACTTTCCGATGTTCCACTGGAAACGCAACTGCAGTTGGACGGCAATGGCAGCTGCAGTCCCTAGCCTTGCGCTTTCTTCGGGCTCCACGATTCCGTGAACGGAAACTCTGGACGGAATACTGATTCCGACGGTGGTTCCTCGCACTGCCGCAAGTGTAGGTTGCGTTTAGTCTTCTCGAATAAAACTGGTTAAAAGAAGAATCAATTTCACCATGGTATTAAATAGGGGTGGGCGAGTACCCGAGTAAGTCTGTTTCTAAAAAATTCCTGGGCTTCTACGAGAATCCTGCGCGACGAAGTCGACAGCTGGTTTATTCTTCGGATCGTGGTGAGCGGGGGTCGGGGGGTGTAAGACGGGCCCCGTGAAGTGCTATCGAGAGCCGGAACAGAGCGAGATGGGGGTGGGTGGCTTAGGGGGTTGGGTGTGTCGACTGGAAAGCATCGCGGCATAAGTAGGCAGAGAGACGGCGTCTTTGACAAATTCGATTCGCGTGTCACGGCACGCGGGACACGCTGAGAGCCGGAAAAGTGGAGGGTGTTCCACTCTCGCAGTCGCTAAATCAGCTAAATGGCTGGCAGCCAGGGGGATGGAAACCTGTGTAACGCGAGGTGTGACAGGCGTGGCTGACGCCATCGGCGGAATCTTGAATATTTGATGTTCCGCGTCTCTCTTCGGTCGCGGTGTACGTCGCCGGCGACGAAGAAGACAACGGTAGACGACAACGCGTAGAAGACGAGCCGAGCCAAGACGTGATAAAGAGGACCCACGGATCTCGTCGTTACTCGCGAAGAAGTCTCTTCCCCTCCTCCCTCCTTCCTCGTCCTCTTCCTTTGCCGAAGACGTCGCGTCGCGTCTCCGCGAGCCTGGAATTCCTCGAGACTCTGCCCGTCATTGCTTGTCCTCTTGTTCACCTCGAACCTGTCTCCTAAGAATTTAAACGCGCGTGACGCGATGGGGAGCATCTTCCCCGTGCAAGAACGATGAGTCAATGTGGGCAAATTGAGGGCAGATTGATTTATACCAGCAGCAACGAGAACCAGGGGAAATAAATCATGCTTCTTTCGAGTGGTTCGATGGGAAAAATTGTGTTAACAGGTGAACCAGACACTTTATAGCTAACCATACTTAGCGCTCTTCTCACTATCCGTATTCGAATGGTTCAAAGAACTAATTTATTTGACAAATCCATTACCTACGCCAGTTAATTGCAATTGAGATTGAAAGATTTTGACTCATGAATTATTCACTGCAGAAAAAAAGAACTTCCAAACAGAATGATCGTTCGCAGTCGCATCGCTAATGGCTACGAACACGCATTTGTACAGTATCATACATCACATTCGACTATCGTCACGGAATAAAAGTCGGCGTTTCCGTCGCAGATCACGATCTACTCCGGGAAAGGACACTTTCCGGCCGGGGTTATGAGTCATTTACGATCGAGCGTCGGCTAGGAGTCGCGTTAACGGTTTTACGACGTGTGTTCAGGACTCTGGATCCATCGGGATCGCTCCGGGATGTCGTCCACTCCACGGCCGATTGAATTAAGCGTCTTAAAAGCGGCGTGGTCGTCTGCGAATCATTCTCCGGCCAGTCCATTTCGAAACGGTGCAAACAGACTTTTACTACCCTCCGGCAAACAGAGAACAGAAAACTCGCGCTCGATCCTCTCTCTCTCTTCCTTCCTCTCTCTCTCTCTCCGCTCGTCCCGGAACTCATCCAATTAATCATTTTACGATCCATCGGGTTTTTCTCGGGCCCTGCCACACCCACCGGTCGCGCATTTATTCTCCTCGTTCCCGACCTCGTCTTTCCGCGGGATGAAGTATTAAAACAAGCTTGCTCCATTCCCGCCTCTGCTATTGATTTATATTCACGCCGCGTTCTTCGACCACTTACTCCGACGGTCCGCGGGAACTCGAACCGACTCGATAGCAGCCGAGAACTCTTCAAATTTCGAACCCGGTGACCAGAGGCTTTCGACAGCTCTGGAAGCTCTCTCGTGACTCCGGCTGATAGACCGACTCCCGATATCAATGCATATTAATGCCCCGGATATTTGCTTCTCTATCGCGTGCAACCCCGAGAAATCCACCGACTTCGAACACGGTCCAAGATTCCAGAGTTCCATGGCTAGTCGATTCACAAGAGCGTCCAAGATCCTGGTCTCTCTTGAGGTAACTTGTCGGCTCGATAGGCGAAAGAGGCGAAAGGATTGTTGCGAAGTTTTCGAACTGCAGAAGCACAGCAGAAGTAATTGGCTGGTCAATGTTACCGGGGAACCGCGTTTCCTGTATAGATAAGATGCCTGTTCAGCTTACTGTTGCGATTCGAACGGTAATGGCGGAGTTATGTTACGCAGAAACGAGTATATTTTAATTGTGCCCACCTGGGAACGAATGCAGATTTCAACTGCGGGCTTCGCGCGCTCAGAAAAAATCAAGCTGTTTCTCCATTAGCGTTCTCCATAAGCGAGCCGCGGATTTATTCGAAAATAGCTGCTTTCGGTGGACAAAGGGCGTTCGCCCAAAGTCTGCGAAACACAATGACCGAGCTGCGAGAAACGTCTCTAATCAACATCTCGTCAGGAGGTTTGAAAAAACTTTCATTTAATAATCGAAACAAAGGGCGGCCGCCGGATAATAGAGAAAAAGGGGTTGGACAGTGAGTAAAACGCGGAGGGTGTGGGAGAATAACGGGAAGCGTGGATCGAGAGCGTGCTCGTGAAAAGTACGAAATCGTCGGTTGATAATGGGTGCAGTTTATCAGCCGTTCGCCCCGCGCCCCGTCCTTTCCAACCCCCCCCCCCGCCCCCCGAAAACGAAATCCACCCCCGCGCAGACCGGTTTTCCGCGGGGAACGGGGGTGGGGTGGGACGGTGGGCGACCGGCCGGTTTCATTGTACACGCGGGCTGCAAACAATAATCATGACACGCCGGATTGCCCGGCAATGACAATGGAATTGATGATATATCGATTGGCGCGGCCGACGACACCGTATAATTGTTTTACAACGGCGCCGCTTCCGATAGAGAGCCCTGCGGCCACGTAAAACCGCAGCCGAACAGCTACGCGCGGGATGTATGCACGCCTACACAACCCTTTTCAACGATCCGACGCGCAAAAAGAGGAACAGAGAAAGAACAGAGAGGGAAATGGAGAGAGGGCCTGCGGCGAACGGCGAGACGAGGGGCCGCGATACCGGCACGATCGTTCGCGAATAATTATTATTGTCCGACGCATCGAACCGGTTGTTTACGAGATACGCGGCCGGATACGCGTTTCAGAGACATCGAACGACTCGCGCGAGAATCGAATCCTATAGCGGCAGTTCGCCGATTTTTCGAAACCGGTCTGCTCGGATTTATTCGGGAAATTCGAAAATCGAGTTTAAACGACACACATACTGGGGAATTTCGCCCGAAATGTCGGGGAAAAACTATTTTAGCATTCTGTTTACCGGACAAATTACTTAATTGTACGTTGGGTAACATTTATGAAGTTTTTTGATCGAGAGAAAATTATCGAGTGAACAAATGCGATATGAAAATTAACAGATTATTGTAATAAATATAGTTGTATCTACTAGCTGTTGCGCGAGGGTTAACAGCACGATAACCAATGTACGGTAGAATGTCTTGCCAGCGTAACAGAGGTAGTAATTATAATTGGTATCAACGTCACGCGCCGTGAATCAAGAACGGCGCGGAGCGTTGTAACGAAGAAAAGTAGCTTTCCTCGAGGCGGAGTATTTTCCAGGATGCGCCCATTAATGGATTAAGATGGAACATTCCGACTACATATTCTTTTAAAAACGCAATAACAGAATGTATTAAATTCCACGGACATTAAATTCTCATTCATTCATACTCGCATCCTTCTCCATTAAACCCGACTTCGCTTTAATCAACGTCTCAGAATATTCACGGAAGAACGGACTCGGCTTCTTCGGCGACCAACCGGCTAGAACTCGACGGAATACTGTGCCATCTTGTGCGATGAGCGTGTTAAAGCTCGTAGTTAAATTTATATTTATAAAATAAAGAAGAAAAAGAGCTCTACGATTCCCTTAGATGTGGTTGGATAAATATTTAGGAATTATTTTAGGTACTAGACTATCTAGACTTTGTTGTTAATGTATGAATATATATAATGAAAATTCACAAGAATAATTTAGTAACTCGGAAGCCACCGAATGAAGGCATTGAAAAGCCAGATCAAGCCATAGTTAAAGAACATCCAATGCTTACGTTTTCACAAGATCCACAGCTGATGATCAGAGAGGCTGGCCAGAGGAGTTTAATTGTATGCTACGCGAAGATAGAGGATGATGGCTTGAATATACCCAGGGCCTACGAACACCACGACGCGACCCTGTCCAGTAAATTAAGCAGCCATTCAATCCGGAATTCGACGCCGAGAATGTTTCTCGACTTGTTTGCTTAAACACACAATACGTCGCGAGGATGAATCGATCGAGCAGCGTAACGAGGCGCCATGAGGATTCTGACAGTCGAATAGGCGATTGCTACACGTCTGATCACAATGGGACACGGGATCCGTGCTGACCTAACGCACACCTAACCCTTCGACAATTGTATCCAAGTCTGCATTCACCGTGTAGCTCAAAACTGTTTATCGTGTTTCAAAAAACCTACATTTATCTATTGACGCCTCAGTGGGAAAGTTTGCAAGGAACAGCTGACAGGTGAAGATCAAACAATCCGCGGTCTGTTGGTAAAACAAAAGAACAAGTTCGCCGACAGAAACTCGACAATCAAACAGCAACACGTCCGAAAAAAATAACTCTAGAAGAAGCTCTCGAGTCTAGTTTCGCCGCGGAGTCTCCAAATGGCTCGGCTGCTATCGAACAAAATCAGAGGCACCTCGGGGCTCTTCAAAATCAATATTTACAGAGCCAAATGGTTCTCGCGCAGAGCCGAATGGTCCACACGTCATCGAGATAATGCCCATTGGATTCGACGGGAGCCCACGGCATTCGCAACAACTCAGATCTCCGCGCGAGGAACATCGTCACGCCGTTAATCCTTGTGTCCCAGCATCGGGACTCGAAGGACACGCGCGTTACAACGGGTCCGACCGCGTCACGCTCCTTTCAAACCGTTCGCAGGATCGTTATTCCTTCCACACGGTTCTCCTTTTTTTTCCCCCTCTGCTCATCCTCTCTTTCAGTGGGGGGAACGTGCCTCGGTGTCTGATCCGCGGATCCGACCTTGTGTGACGCAACCGGGACACTCGAAACGCTCTCGGGATCGGCGAGAAACAACCCCCGGGGCTCGTCGCGCACCCCTCGGTCGGCCCACCCCCTATTTTAACGGGACTGATTGACTCGACGAGACGGGGAGAAGTGTCGGACGTGTTTCTGGCCGAAGGCATCGTAATTACGGGTATCTTTTATAGGCAGGAAGGAGATATTTATACAGCCGACGCACGGGATGATCGAGGAGGCCCCGGGATGACGGGACCCTTTGCCATATCCCCGGAGATCCGAGGGATACCTCCAGCTCCCCTGTCCCTCCTCCCGTCTGCTCCTCTTCATCCTCTTCATCCTCGCGGGCTTGCATTATTTCCAAACCAGAAGTGGTCGCACCTTTTTACGACTATGCCTTAGCAATATTTTCAATGCGTTACAAAATTTCACCACACACAGCACTAGCTAAGTGGACAAATTCGTGTCGACGACACCGGTCCGAAATTTCGCCTCCGGCGACCAATTGGTCGCGGGTTGTCGCGAACAAAACCGTTCTTGAAGACGCGGGTGCGTCGTCGGGGTGCGAAACAGCCCGAGAAATAATCCCGAGCGCTCATAAGCAGCGTGTCACATGCAAGCGCGTTGTTGCGGGAGCGGATGTGTTCGCTAAGAACAGGTGGTGCCTAAAGGGCGGAGAGATTTGTAGTTTCATTAGGCAGCGGCTGCTGCTTATGACGCTGGGACCCGGTTGTCTACAACCACTTACATCGCTACTTACCTGCGTCGTAAGTAACCTATTCCCCCCCGATTCTACGGCCCCGTCGCGCAAAAACTCCACTTACGTAAGGCTACGCGCGCACCTAACGCTCTGACACTGTAATTTAGGGACGGCGTGTGTAGTCTGCTGGGAGATCGTAATCAACACGCTGCTGCGTCTTGGAATGGCGATCGTGGAGAATTTGGTACTCTCTGAATGAGAATAAAAATCTTTTTTGTCGAAGAATCATTTTTTTAAGTGAAATTCTAACACCTTTACGATTTGTCCCATAGAAATACATATGACAATAGGAGAAATGAAATTTAAACGATTCTGTCACATTCCCCTTAAATCGTGGTGCTTCGATCGTTCGGCAAACCGTGGAACAAAAGGAACGTCGAGGATATTTGAACTTCCGGAGCAGCGATAAACGATATTATACCGCATCATTATCCCATATTTTAGCAGAACATTTTTCGGCATCTCGCTTTGAGGGTCGCCGATCCGAGGAAGATCCCGCCGAGTGCGGTGCTCTTTATTATTTCCAGGTTCTAGCGCAGATCAATTCCGGAGATCCGGGTAGATCCTCAAAAAATGGCGGTTCGAAAGTTTTCAGCTTCCCGGGGACCGCAAAATTGGCTCTCGAGCGTATCCAGCTTGGAAAAGTTCGTCCAGGATTGGCCGTGGAGCGGCGGCTAGGGTCAGGTGAGAGCGCGGGGATGAGATCCCGAAGAAGTTCGCCAAATTGCGCGACGATCTCGAGGAAACGACATTCTCCTCGCGTGTTCCGCACCTGAGCCCCCGCCGCCATCGTGGAAACTTTTTGATGCCGGTGTCACATAGGCTAGCGACCCCCGCGCATCCCTTGCGGACGCTTCGATTCCGCATTCATGCGTTCGCACGAAAAAAGATGCAGATGGCGTTCGTATAATACGCGACGGGGAAAGGGCAGCTGCTACGATCCGGCCGATTTTGCGGAACGATCTGAATAAACACGGTCCAGCCTCTTCTCACGCGTCAACGAGCTCGAATTGTGCCGCCATTGTGTCCTCTTGTCGCTCAATCAGCTGTGACGCTAATCCGTTGCCACTTGTACACGTTGAAAATATTTTGTACTGATATACATATTTTCTATTGATATAAAACGTTGTATCTTGTAAGTAACGCAGATAATTTTTATTTTATATAAAGATCTACAGTCTACTAATAACTGATTCTTCCATGGTATACAGTTGAGATGAAAACTCCATTGTAAACTGCTGATTGGACACAAGTCGAACCCAGCAATTTAGAATCCGCCCTTTATCGATAAAGATCTTTAAATCCAAACGCAGCATCGGGTTCTCCAATTCCCGGTTGAACCCCCTACAGTAACGTCTCTTTTCTTTAATTGAAGTTCACCGGGGAGGTCGCGATCTTAATTCCGAGCAAGGTCGTCCGATTAATCGGCCCGAAGAATGTAAAATTCGCCGAGCCGGGGACGGCACGGGGTGGCACGGAGGTTGGGGAGACGGCGAGCGAGTTAATTTCATAGCTGATCACCCCGGGTAATCCGAGCAGGGGCGGCGCCACTGATGCGGAAAACAAAGCTGCAGGGTGCGACGAGTCACCCTACCAAGCTTTTCCGAGTCGTATGTCATAAGTGCTTCCGCGCTAGATTCATCATCTTAGCCGAGCAGCTTCCACCGGGGTTATCCAGTTTTTCCACCCTTGTCGACGATGCTAGACGCCCGGTGACGGGGATTATTCTGCTTGAACCGTTGCCGAACCTTTCTTTGCCGTGTGTAACAAATCTTTCGACCGAGAATCTCTTGCCTTCGCTTTTCCCATTCTTCCAAGATACAGGGCAATGTACTACCCTTCACAGAAAATATTTGATCAAATTTCGAAACTGTTGTAACAGTTGTTTAAGCGTCTATTAACTCTTGTATGGCAAGACTTCACTCTTCTCTGACTGAATATTAAAAAAGCTTAATCTGAACTCGAATTTTCAGGCAGCCCGTTTGAATAAATGGAATACTTTTTAAAAAATACGATATCTACATTGTTATTAATTTTAGCGAGGGTTCTTCGGAAGATTTTAGCCAATTCTTCAGACTGATCTTACATAAATGAAGAAGAAATTTCCTGCGAAACAGAAGCAAGTGTACACTCGGAGGATCGCGAATGACCGAGTAGCCGTCCATATTTCCCGGCATTCGACCTCGATTTTCATCCCCGTGTGTTCGAATCGCGACGGGGGTGGCAGCGGCCGGAGGGGTTGCAGCGGGATCGAGGAGGGTGAGATTGCCGTGCGAGCGGATTGACCTCGCGATTTGACGCTGTGCAAACGCACCGGCCAATTATCTGCAGCCTCCCCCTTTTTCGGATTTCATGCCCATTGTGCGCACCCACCCCAGCGGCGACTCGCCTCTGTCCACTTTTCCGCGTCCCCGTACCGTCCTCGCTAGTCTTTCGCCATTTTTTTGATGGATAAAGAGCTGCGAATTCTCGCTGCTTCCAACGAACATAGTGAATCACGTGAGTATTCGTACAATTTTAAAAAAGAATATTTTTCTTGAAACTGGAACAGACGTCCAATTGTATAATTCTGTTTATTATATTATTACCATCAACTTATTCAAATTATTAAAGAAAGAAATTCACACACACATTTGTATTTGGTTCCAGTACCTAGCATAAAGATTCACAGTCTAGTCACTGAAAACATTTCCACATTTTCCACCCTTCATTGCAAACTCAGTACAACCCCCACAGATATACAGAGGAAAGTATGTATACAACAAAAGCAACAGTAATAAAGGAACCACTGACATATTATTCGAGACATCATCGGCAACCTCCAAAAAATTCATAACCGTCCCGAAACTGAGAATAACAGGCGATAGGCCAGCAACTAACCGGCGGCCAACAAGACAAGTATACGTGTCGCGCTCACATAAGCAAATATTAACAGAATGCTTCACCCTCGTCGGGACACGGTGATGCTTGCACATTCGTCACTTCTCGGGGTGCATTACGGGCCCGGCACACCACGGCGTCGATTCTCCTCGATGGGACACAAGGAGTCATTCTCTCCTCTATCACGCGTGTCTATTATGCGTCCATAGAGGCCCGCGAGAAAGATACACACCGGGTCCCCGGTAATCTGGCGTGCTCTTAGGGTGGATTCGTCGTGGTATTGCCACTCCGATAAATAAATCAACTCTTAAGCAGCCGGCATTAGGGTGCTGCGGTGTGTACGCGACTCACGCCCCACGAATCCACCCCCTGCAGCCCCCTCGGTTTGCTTCTTTTTTCCCAAACGACCTCAGCGAGAAGCGACAAAATCAGAACTAATATTTCTGAAGAAAATTATCAGGATGAACTACCTCTAAGAACACTACAGGGTAAGTTCAAGTTAAAGATTGAATGTTTATCCAGTTAATTCTTCATTAATCGAGTGGCGTTACCTAACGCTCTAATTTTTGTCGATCACGAGAACTAATTGTTTTTTATACTAATTCCAGGATGCAATTTATTTTCAGTTGGCCACTCGTTAACGCGAACGCTGCTCGTTGCCAGGCGGACAAGAGATTTCAGCGAGCGGCGGGTACGGCGGGCATATCTCCTCGCGTGTTCATGAATAAAAGCGCGAGTAGACGGACAGAGCACGAGGCATTAGCGGAATAAAACGGCCGTAATACCGACTGTGTTCAACACGCTCGACGGTTGTGCGGAATTTCGTTTCTACAGTGGTCGGTTACGAGCCGTGGTAAATTTTCATTTTTCCATCTACCGCCTCCCCTTCCGCACCCCCGTACCGTTTTCGTCGCGAATAAACGCGCGTTCGTTCTGTCAACTCGCTTATTGTTCGACTCGCTCCCTGTTCACCGGCCACACGTAGCCTGCACACAAAAAAATACACAAAAATTTTACGACACCCGAAGCGAAAGGTCCGGGGAAAGAACCTCGAACGTGATCAGTCTGACTCACCGCGAAAATTTGTTTAGCCCTTACGTCAATAAAGAAAATTTTCTATATTCTATGCTGCGGCACTTGATGGATATTCCATGCATATTTGCATCACTCAAATATAAATTAATATGCGACAGTGGGAGGACGAAAATGTACAACAATTTTGCTAGTTGTCAACAAAGATACTAAAAAAATTGTAAATAAGTATCTGAGTACCGAGTAAATTCCAAATCAATAATTTTATGTAAAAGAAAAAATCTTTCTCTTGGTACGACTGCTGAAAATCCTATAATTAGTATTCCCCGGTGTGTTTAGGTTAGAATTTTGATGGGGCGGGTCAGAAAGACCCAGCATTCGCGTATCGCGGTGCGAAACCGTCGTTTCGTTGTACCAGATAAAAACGTTTCCGCCGAAAGTCGGCGTCGACCGGTCCACTGTTGCAAGCCCGAGGAGTGAGAGCTTAATCGAGAGTTAAAAATACACGCGGAGAAGCGAACGTGTCGGTTCACCTGCCTTTAATGTCTCCATCGCGTTGGCCTGGCCAGAAAAATGAGATACGGGGGCCGGCGGCCGCATAATTCGATGATAAAGCGACACGAGAGTAGAGGCGCCAAGCGGCGCCGATCGCGTTGTATTCCCAAAAAGCAGGAAGCTGACAGTTAAGATAGCCAGCGGGGAACCGTTAAGTGCAGCGCGACATAAATTAGCGGGCGAACATAACGGACGGGACACGGGAAAATATTATTGCAGCGCGTCGGCTTCGGCCGAGTTTCGCCGAGGCAAGGCGAGGCAAGACGAGGCAAAGGCTCGTCGACACTCGATAATAAAATGGTCCCTTTGTCCTCGCCACTCGGACAGCCGTATAACTTCGTCGACTGAGTGGTCGCCTTCCTCTCTGCCACCCTACTTCGCCGTTTTTCATCCCCCAAGACCCTTTTTCTCGTATGTATATATTGAAAGGATTCCGACAAGAACTCCGACTGCTGTCCCACGGAAGGGAAGAGAGGGAAAAACGGGGAAATAGGCTGGCAACGATCGAGTCACCGGCCGTGACGCCTCTCTTACCATGTAGGCCATTGTTGACGTGTGTTACCGGGAGTAACATCCATGCTCTATGCGTCAATGTTGTTCGATTCGACGTTCCTGAAGTTGGTAAAAACCGAGTGTCGGATTGCTTCCGAAGTGTGCGATTATGGTAGAGGGAAATTTGTTTAATTGGTATTGCTTCTAATTACATATGATATTCTAATGTATTTCCATAAATCTTTACATTAGTGTTTCTAACATGGGTTATAAATTATTTATAAACGATTATGAATTATAATTATAAAGATATAATAATGAAAGTACTACGTTGCGAAAGTAAATGTTAATTAATGACATGGTGTACCAGTGAAGTATTATCAATATAACTGAAATTCAAATGATGGTTAAGTAATTTCACGTTATAAGCTTTTCGAGGATTGAAAAAGACTCGTGTGTGATGTTTATTCATTGCTGACAATAAGCAGCGGCTAATACAATGGGTACGCGCTTTCATTACCGCGTGCGGCATCGTAATCGCTCTTGGGAGCGAGCCACTCGGCAGCAGAATCACGTTGCCCATAATCTCCGGTAATCTCATAAATAATGCGTGGCCTACGTGAGACGTGTTCGTCGGCCACCTATGAAAAGCCCCTACACGTTTTTGCGCCCTAAGTCTGATTGATTCGTTTCGGAATCGAAACGAAATTTCAGAAAGCTTCCGATTCCAGCCCTTCGCGTTTCTCCGAGCAAAAAAGTCAAATACACCCCCGTTCATAAATTCACACGACACCCGAATCTTTAAACTGTTATAACTTTGTGAAAAAAAAAATCGGAAAACCATCTTCCTGAGCTCATTTTGAAGCTTGAATCATCTACTTTGAGAATCTCCCATTTATTTGTCAGAGAGTATTTCATTTAACCGAAAACAAAACCATTGGAATACAAGTGTCGTATTTACTTTCTAGTTCGCTGAATCATCCCTTAATATTTTAGGGGGTGAATATTTTCGTGACACCGTGTACAAGGCGTGCCGATGGAGGGAGAACGTTTATTTATGGCATGCACGAGCATCGACTGAACTTTGAAATTTCTCTGGGAAAAACCACGACGATTCAGCTGGAAGTTTCCGTCAGATCGCCGAAAATGTTAAAGGATCCGCGAAACGACAAAACTCGGGAAGTTCGCCGCCGGATCCGTGGCCGAACTGCCACGCGCTTATCGTGTAACAGCCGGGGGTACGTAAAGGAAGATTCGCCGGGCTTGCAATTTAAGTTTAAAGCTTCCTCTGCCAACCGTGGAAGGAACGACGCGACGCCGACTGCGAGAGCTTGGCCAAGCTTCGCCATTATTCGCGCGTTCCGTTCGTTAGCGCCACTTAACGTTTTACTTACCCCATGGCACGCATCGAGCACTCGTTTCTCCCTTGGCTGATTTTTATGCGCGCATAAACCACGGAGTGGTTAAATCGTCCGCGTGCGAGCGAATTCCGCCTGCCAAATGTTGCACCGTACCAAAGAATCCCGAAACCCTGGCCGAAAGTCAAAATAGGCTGATTTCTTCGAATTTAATAGTTGAACAAAATTAATTGTCCGTTTACAAAATCGATCGAAGTCTCAAAAAGACTGAATGATGAAGCGAGTAATAAATTTCAATGACAGCAATACCAATAAAGGCACCGCAATTATCACCAATTATCCAAGCTGTAATTATCAAATTATTCCTGATTGCCAGTGCTACGTTAATGTTATATTATTACCTTGGAAGTTCACCATCTCGCGACTGTAACGAAAATAAACTATTGTAAATTACTCAAGGTGTTCGTCTCCAGCAAATTGCTTTTTTATCGCTTTCGTGATCGCTCTCTTCTTTTTATGGAAATTGAAGAGCACGCGCACTGCGTCGCTACAAGATCAGAGACTGTATGTAAAGCAAATTCCAGTCTGAAAATTAATTGTAAGTGAGGCTGTTATTAAAGTATCACATTTCCTAATTAAATGTTCGGTAGATAAGCGAATCCTTTTAACTACGAACTAAATGTTTCATTTCGAACTTCGTAGTCGAGTTAATCAGTCATCTTTCCAAAAGAAAAATGATTTCTCCAACAGTGTTTGCGAATGTTATAAGTGCAAATTAAAGCAGTCATCTCAAATATAAAAGAATATTTCACAAACATTTACATAACTTTGAGAAAGGAAATTTGTACGAGCCGAGATTAATTTTGCGAGTACTCTACACGGTCGTGCGATTGTATAAAAATTCGAGAAAGTTTGTGTCAAGCCGTTGCAAAATAAATGGGAGAAACGAGTATAAACGTTTCCACCCCCTTAAAGAATCCCGTTGATGGAAGATGCGCATGCACCTGCGAATCTCGCGCAGTTCGCAAAGCACCCTGTATTTTTGCAGGCGGTTCAAGAGGTAGGGAGGGGGTCGAGCGGGGGTAAAGGGGTAATAATAAAACCGAAACCAGCCGCGTTGTATATAAAACTGAAGCGGCCCGTTTTCCCGGCCGCGCTGTGTGTTCGACTCGCTTTGAATACAGCGTCCGGAGAACGGCAATAAAGAGTTTTGACAAACGGGGGCCGCGAGGGGGCGGGAGAGCGTGAACCCCTAGCCGTTGCACGGTCCGCGGCTCGGTGCACGGTGCACGGTGCAGCTATGCATCGCCGGCTTTTTCATTTGCCTCGGAAAAACGAATGAACGTCGCTCCCGGCGACAAACGGCGGGAACACGTCGCGTACACTGTACACGAGCACACGGGACCGCGTTCACGCGTTTTATTCGCAAGCTGGCACGCACCGACCGAAATGATTCACGACCAGACGAATGCGATCCTTGGAACACCGTCGACCAAGATTTTACGAACCCCCGGAGTCTGTGATTGATCACTGTACTGCGGATCTGTGTGCGTCAATTTCTTCCTTTCAATAACAATTTTGTGGAATTCAAATAACCATCTTTAAATTGGATGTTTTTAAAACTGTTTTAAGTTCGAGACTGCTTTAAATATCACCTACTCATTTTTCCTATAAAGGCATAAAGTTCATTAATGATTAAAACATGGAATTTTTACAGAAAAATTTTTGCTGTATCTTCCTTTTGAATCGTATGTTCGCCACCTGCACAAATGATCTAGTTCTAGTCATTGATACTGTAACGCTGCCCGTTCAGTAAATTATTATACGTAGCCAGGGCAACAATCAACTATTTCACAGTCCCAAAGCCTGTTCGGCGCGTACGCGTATTAAAACATATCATTGTTCTCCGGACGAGTAATTCCGCGGCAGATCCTGTGTTCCAGCTGCGAAAACCTGTCCGCTTTTTCCGTTCCGCAAAGCGTCGCGCTATGAAATTTTAATATCCGTCGGGGCCCGCCCCCGTTGCCCCCTCCGCCGGGACGGCGCTCCGATTTATATTACAATCACGCGTTGCAACGTTCCAGCCCCCGAGCGACTAAATAATAACACCGGCATTAACATTTTACATCATCCGCGGAGCGTTTTCCGCTGGTTCAAAGCGAGTTTCGTCGGCGTGGGAGGATGGATCAGGGGGCTGGGGGTGGTCGGTGAGGGTGGTGAGCGGTGCAATAAGCGCGAAGGACAAAATTTCCATCGGCGGCGGGCCAATTACACGACGGCCGACGACAAAAATTTCCCCGCGCGGCATCAATATACACGTTTGGCCGAATGACAACACGTTGTATCACATGCTGAGTACACACACCTGCGCCCTCTCATCATCCCGTGGGTTTACCAGTCTCTCCCACCCCCGGCGTTTCACCCCCATCGACGGTATTCCCGGTCGAATCATCGAACGATGAAACACTCGATTACTGCATTAACAGTGCTACTAATTCAGCCGTGTGTCCCCCGATCTCCCTCCCCCCTTCTCCTTCTCCTGCTCGATTTGAAAGGTACGAATCGAAACAATCGATACCGGTGACGCATGCACCGATTCCCGGCTCTCGATCGCTGCTGGCCAGGCTGTTTCTCTTCTCGCGCGTGTACACGGCTTTCGGCGTGGCTGACGACACTCGTTCCCCGGCGGCCGTTAAAACGGCCGAAACGACCGCGCGACCGATACGTCATTCCGCGATGTTCACGAGCGAGCCGCGGCGAAACGGCCTGCCGACACCGACGATCCTATACCTGCAGCTCCCCTCGACCCCTTCAGCATACGCCAACGCAGCACACGCTGAATCGTAATCGCCCTGACTGTCGATCCGACCGCGCGTAATCGAACCGATCGGCTTCGTTACCTGCGATCAACGAGATTCGATCGATACGCCACTGAACTGTTCACTCCAGTGATTCATTTCTGTTTGTTTTGCCCTTCCAAGTGTTGCATTTTGCGGTATTATTTTTAACATTGGGAATATTTTAACCCTTTGCACTCGAAGCTATTTTAACTAGAAAATTAAACATTTCTTCCGACTTAGACTATTTGCATTCTCCATGATTTTTCAAATTTTATGGATATGAAATTGGTATATTCATTCTACTCATACAATAACTAAATGTTCAGTAATTGATTAGATACTAACATGTTGAATAATCTAAACCAACTTTTGAATGACGGTATAGCAATTTCTAATGGTGACTCAGAGTCACCGCTCGAGTGTTAAGGGTTAAAAAGGTGGTGTTTAGATAAATGAAAACTAATCTGAAAAATTTGATCCACCCTTAATACAGAAACAAATGAATGTTAAAGGAACTCGATCCCCCATTAGAACCTTTAATATCGTGAACTGGTGATGCGAAGTAATAAGTATCAATTCGAAACAAACCAATAAAATGATCGGCAAATTCGATCTTTCACGGTTGTCGATCGTAATCGTTCCGCGAACAGGCTCGTTGGAAGCGTCAGTTAAGTACAAATGATCGACTCGCTTTAACAATATCCGGTTGGAAAGCGCACTTGCGCGGCGACATCAATCTTGATCGATCATCGGAATTGCTTTTCGACACAGGTTGTCCACTTGCCCGTTGAAAACCGTTAAAACGTGTCGCATCGCGACGCACGTGAAGCGCCGGGTGCCAGCGAGGTGGGTGCAATGCCGAGCCGACGAATGTCAAATCTAAACGCCGACTCCCCGTCCCCTGTCCACCGGTGGAATTGCATTGTCCCGTGCTGGCAATCATCGTGTCTGCTCGGTATGCATTAATGCAGACTGACGCGCGTAATAAATTCTATTAAAGGACCGTACAGTTTTTCATTATTCGCGCCGCCGTAATCCGCCCGACGTGCACGCGGATTTTCATTCGAAACGCACGTACGTACATGCATCGTTCCTATTCCCGCGATCACTTTGTCTACGAACACCATTAAAACCCTTTTCGATATTTCACGGCTCGAACCTCTATGAAATTTCATTCGATTATTTCTTACATTTCTGAAGCCATTCTGAAACGCATTCGAACCTGGTCGAATGCGCTCGCGAGGTTGCACTTAACGAGGGCGAATTGCGTTTTCGCGTAGTCATTGAAACGCTGTTTTATTGAAAATGGTTCTCGCTCGATGGGCCACACTGCAGAAAAGCTTCTGCGGATTAGCAGTTCTTTATGCGCGTTCATGCTAAATTTTATTTCAGCCTCGACGTTCACACCACGTTCGTTTTCTATTTTCGAATATACGGTATTTTGCTGCAACTATTTTTGAGATCTCACGTTTCTAAAGTTACAGTTGCTAATTTATTGATCGCATGTCTAAATTTACAATTACTGATTTATGGATCACATTTATAAATTTACAATTACTGATTTATTGATATAGCTTCGGTTATAATAATGTTTTTATCTAAACGGCTTTACGCGATTACAGAGATATTTCCGACGACACGCGAAATGTAAATTTAATTGAAGCATCGTTCCATTTTTCACCGGACCCAATTCCCGAGTTAAATAAAATGTTCCTGTCGCCTTGGGTCCCCGAAATTTGCATAACGATACCGCTTCTGCTAATATCTTTCGATGATACTCGAAACAGCATCTTCCAGAAAGCAAGCTACATTCATAATTGTAACCGTCATTTGGAATACACTGTCTCCGCCGATCCCTAGATCTTTGGAACGGGGATCGACTTCGTAAATGTTCAGTCTCTCGATACTATTAAAAGGAAATAACACGACCAAATCTCTGGCGACTTGATAAAATAAATACTGGCTAAGCTAAAGAAAAAAATTAATTTCCAATTGCCCAGGATGAAGGGTTTAAGACCGTGGGGCCCGGTTTCCCCAGAAAACTCGGTCCGGTGTTTACGCGGCCGGTTCTCGCATCGATTTGCATTGTGCAACCTTGAGGCGGGGTGTAATTAAGGAGCCAGCTAATTCGCCGGGAGGCCGTCGAAGATTATCGGGCCCGATTGGCTCGCTTTCGCCCGACGTGTGTACCGTAATTGCGAACGGCTGTATCAGTGACCCGCAGCCCGTTCGACACGTGTCGACTCGTGGCGCTCTCCTCTTATCTCGCGACCGGTTCACGTCGAACCCGCTGTTTCCATTATCCGTAATAATATATTCTTTCGAATAACTTCCCTTTTTATCCTCCCCCCGCTGACTCGCTCGCTAGATGCGAGAGAGAACGAGAGAGAGAGAGAGAGAGAGAGTTTAAACGAGAGACAGAGACCGCGAGGAAGAAGGGGAGACAAAGTGGCTGCTGCACACGCGTTTGTCAATGTTTGCCGGTGTCGACACCCACCTACTTATGCAAATCATTTAATTTAACCCCTCCAGAGCCGGCTATCCCTGGAGAGATCGTATCTCGAAGCCTATTCGTATTCATTGGCTGAGCGATGGGGAGACCGCGCACGGCCCTCGATCCGCAGAGCAGCCATACGATCGCGTTTCCTCCTGTCCCGATGCTACCACCAACCACCTTTATGTCAAACCGAAACACCGCGGACGCTCCCATATCTGGACCAACCGGTGCTGCCAGGAATTGATGCGCCTAAGACTCCCGATCTGATTTCAGATAGCGAGTTTCGGTTCGGATCAGAGAGGTTTTGTTCGCTGCGAGCCTGACTTGCTTTTGTTGCGGATGCTGAGGACACGGTGTAGCAAAATGTATCGTGGCATTCACAACGAATCGATAAAAGTTAACAATATCCGATAGAAATGACTCCTTTCTAATTTTATGATAGAGTTTTGTGGAAAAAAATGGATTTGAAGAATGGACCGTTTCTCCTGTCACTGATTTTAAAGCATCGACATTCCGGGAAAAATCATATCAAATTCACCCGTGTGCAGTTTGATATGAATGCAACGATGTCTGCAATCTCGTGATCAGTATCAATGAAGGGATATGAATATTCGCCTGGTGAGTTTCCAATGACATTTCATACGGTTTAATTTAAATACGAGCGTATTTAATTCGGATTTCGTTCTTTGCTTATTGATTTTACAACACAGTGTTTCTCAGCCTTTCGAACTGCTGTCGTCCGATCAATTTATCGTATCTCTATTATTTTTATTACTGGGTGTAGATGTATTTGTATAAAATTGTTGAATTAAAATATTTGAAACGATACGATCACAGAGAAAGCTACAGTGGTGCCATCTCTTTTTCCCGGCGCTGTATCTTCCCCTAGCAAGCCGTAAAAGTGCGACTTGTTTCCATGCTAACTCCTTCAGATCTGATTTTATTCAATCCAATTAAAGTTATTTTATTAGCCCCGCGTCACGCCGAACGTTATATTTCTTACATTTAATTCCTTCACTACCAGTAGAACAGGTTTTAAATCCAAGTTGTCGAGTATGCAATTTACGATCCTGAATGTCTTTAAACAACAGTGATTACATTGCAATGTATGCCGGGTCTGGAGAAGACCAACCGAGTGCTGTGTTCGGATAATGCTGCTCATATTTCACAAATCAAATTGAATCAAATCTGCAATGTGTACAGACTCTCAGCAATCGTTCCAGCTAAAAATAATACAATAACAAATTCTTCCAATGTCATCGCTTCACTGAGGATTTTTATACAAAATAGAATTTTTCTACATTAATTGCAAGAGCGATTGTACACTGTTATTCTACATTTTTAAACAGCGCCCACGTAAATTTATTCCAAAAATCCGAACTCACGAGCAAAACAGATATCACTCTCCTAATCTAAAAGATCCAGAATGTGCAATCAGTTGAAAACTTACAGTTGAAAGCAAACAAAGATTGGGCGCAAACAAAAATTCATCTCACCCGTGACAGAGCGATCTCGGTGCATCGGTGCACCCAGTTGCAGATGATATCGCGCTCTCCGTATACGACTTCATCCAATAATCACCAGGGGATGAATCCGCGGAGATAAACAGCGAGAGAAAGAGAGTGTGTGCGAGAGAGAGAGAGAGAAAGAGAGAGAGAAAGAGAGAAGGATTGGAGCCTCGGGGAATCAAGACGTAATGCGATCCGTCACGATGGATGGAGGAGATAAAGCCGTTGTCGCGGCCACGGTTATCGGTCGCTCGCAAGCAAAGAGTGTCCCGTAATGCGTCCGCGTGGCCGTAAATCGTGGTGTTTGCATAAAATATTAATAAGTGACACGAGTCAATCCCGGATTAAGCGGCGACAGGAGACGACGCGGCTGCCGGAGGGGTGTGGATTCTCCCTGCGAGATCTCTAGCGCCACTTTATCTATCTCCATTTTATTCTGTTTGTGTTGGCCTTTCCCACGAAGGGTCGGTCCCACCCCGTTACGTTGCTCCGTCGACGGCCGACGCTCTTCGACAAATAGTAATAATGCGAATCGACACGTGACGCCGTTGTCGCAACAACGACAAACACTCGGGGGTGGCAACGGGGGGTGTAGAAGACGCGTCGAGAGACCGACGTTTACAAACCAAATGCTTTCGTGGACAACACGCTTCCCGTCAAGCGTCATTTCTTCGATGATCACCCTCCACGACCATGATGAACCAGGTCTGCGAGAACCGAGCTTCTGATTTCAGCCTCGGGGATCACCGCAATCGATCTACTCGTGACAGGTTGCTCGGAGTTCAGGAGACACCGTGTGAAAATGCGGCGAGTCATTTTGGTTGACAGAATTGTTGAATTTTTAGACTTATTCATTCTATATTATTGGAGACGAATGTTTTAGTTTAATTAGATCGGGTTGCAATTTTCAAAAATGATTGAACGTAGAGGATTGAGTAACTTGAGGAAGACATGATGAAGTATTGTTCTCAGCCTGTCCAGTGGCTGTTCAGAGGGAGCTGGCCCAGATCCCGGCCGATTTTCAATCTACCAAGCAGCCGTCAAATTATTCATCGCGTCCATTACGGAGGCCGTGTCCCGATACAAGTGTCGTTTGCATCGAACATAAGCGGATCGGGGCTCTATCGTCGGCGAGCACGCGGGGGACGTTATCAGCGCCGTCTTTCCCCGGGCTTCATTAAAGACTTTTATCGGGAGAACACAGTGCCGTCTATGTACCAATTCACTTAACGTAACCAATCTAAAAATGCTCATCAGCAATTTAAAACGACGAGGGCTCCCCGAAGGACACCGTCGCCGAAAGAGGGCGGGGAAGAACCGTAGTCCTCGATGAGGACGGGGGTTGGAGAGGGTGAGGAAGCCGGATCGTCGAAGAGTAGGTTGACGGGAAGAAGACGCTGGTTGGAGAAGGAGCAGCAACTAGGAGAGAACCGAAAGAAGGACGCTGACGAGGAAGGATAAAGCCGTAAAACGCGGAACGGAGCGGAAGATGAAAAAAAGGGGGAAAGAAGAGAGTAAGACATCGGTGGTGAACCGCTTCGACCGCGGCGCGGACAAAAAAAGAGACGAAACAGACAAGAGGGATGACTGCGGGGGGTGGGAAAAGAGACAGATCCATTTGCGAAATGCTCATCGACCGTCGTCGGCCCTTTTCCCGACGCGGGGGTGCTCACCCTCCACCCCCGCGCGCGATGCTCTTCGAGCAGAGCGGTGCAGAGCGGTGCGGAGCGAGGGTTTTTCGAGAACGCGTCGAGGAGGATTACTCTGATTCGTTTTGGCTTGCAGATTTCGCCTTTCCCGGCAGTCCCGTCCCCATCGACATCCTCCCTTCCGCGATTCGCGCGCGCGGAACAGGAACGGAACGGGAACACCGCACCGCCGGAATGGAAACCGGCTCGAGAACAATATGGCTGAGACAAGTCCGGGACAACGCCGATCGAAATTGCTCCGTGTCGTCGGGGGAAACAAGCGAAAGCAATACCTTAATGAAAACAAGTTCGACAAGACTCGCGTTTTTAGCGGAATTGGATACTATCCGCTGGTCCGAGTACGATTTCCGGAATTTTCCTGTAATCACTGGCTACCCTCGAATCGCAGGGATCATCGGATTTTGGGAATTAAAATTTGTTTGTTGCGACTCCGTTTTTTTTATTACTTTCTGGTAGAATTAAGACGGAGTGATGAAACTTTCTTTAAATCGAAGCTGAATTGTCACAGAATAAAGAAAAACTGGTAAAAAAAAGAAATAACGAGTGAGTTTGTAGCTCGGAAATAATGATTGAAGTTGGTATTTGTTAGAGAAGTTTTCAGCGTACTTGTATTTCTGTTTATTTCTGCGTGTTAAGTCGATGCTCACTGGAACCGTTTTCCAGGTACAAGGATGCGTATAAACAGTGCCCGCGAACCGTGGCCTCGTACACGAATGTTCTATCAAACAACCTCGCTTGCGTTCTGGATCGAAATCCATTAATCGCGCGCCTCTTGACAATCCTTCGCCGGTGCGTGCAGCGTGAAGGGAAACGGAGATAAGGTAACTGGAACGAACCCGGAATTAAACGCGATAAATCCTCGGCCGTGAACGCGCTTCCAACCATTACGCTAATCGATCATAGTAGAACCGCGGTCCGCACCTCGAGTAATAGTTCCGTGGCTCTTTGGTGGTCCCTGCATTTCTCACCATCGAAATTCAAACAACAATCGCACCTCGAAATTTCGAATTATTAGCTGAATTATTCATCATCTATCAAGTTCTATAATTACTAGACTGTAGATTAATTTATAAAACTCTGTATAAGTTGAACAGAAATGGTTAGATTGAGAATTTCTATGGAAACTCTTATTTCTTTAGAATCCACTATTAATTTCCATCATTTTTCATCATTTCCCACCGGATGTTAAGTAAGGTTGCTACATCGACGCCAGAAGTACCAGATGAATAATCATATCTGCAAACATGTCCCAAATGGTACTCGACAGATTCCTCAAAGCTGCATTGATCGCGATATTTCCCATGGAGGCCACCCCAGGAAATCCCGTTCGATAGAAACAATCCCGATTTCGCGTGAACGGTATTTCTATACATCCCCGATCGGCAAGCGGATCATGAGACACGGTTACGCAGAATTGGGCAGACCGTGAGATCATGGGATTACGCGAAATAGCAATGGGGTGGTGGTCGTGCAAATTGCTCGGAGGAACGGACCCGTCGCACATTGGACCGTGATCTTCTTCAGACTAGTGGAGCCGGGGACTGAAGGGACATAGTTCGAGCTTTATACTAGGCTATCCGGTTCTTGACGCAAACGTAGATGAATTCACCGGCGAAAATATGTCAATCACTCGGCGCGACCCTAGAGCGCGTGCACGCTCTGATTGACATCGTTTCGCATCTGTTGCCGAATGTATACGGCTGGCTTTGTTAACGAGACAGTGCCTGGCTTTCTCCCTTCGTCTCTCTTTTTTTTGATCTCTTTCTCTCTACAGTTCGTTCTTTCTCTGTATACACACTCTCTCTCTATCTCATCGAGTTGCACGTCCACGAATAATGCCGGTTGACACGATTATTCGAGTCGCTACTAGAACCGCAACAGCGGATCGGTTATTGTCGAGGTTGTCTAACGCCCGGATACCCTGGATCTCCGTTGGCAGAGACGCCATTGAAAGACGTGCGTGCAGTTTACTGCCTTTGGTCCCCGGTTGCCGTGGATGTCGCGCAACCGGTCGTAAAAGGCTGCCACGGGGGTTCGAATCAAGTGGCACGCGACGTCGATGGAAAATTAACTGGATGGAAGGGTAATGGCGACGAGGAGAATGGATCTCCCCGATCGAGGGCCGGTCGAGCACTACTCCAGAGAGTTAGCTCGAGCACTTTCTAATGGAACGCCGCGTGTATTCTTCTGTTGTGACACTCGATAGCCCCCGCGCCGCGCCTCAAAACAACTTTTGAACCGTACCGTTGGTCTCGTTGCGCGGTATCGATAGGGTGCTAACGGGAAATTATTTTGCTCCGACACCATCGCACGAAGAATGTGTATTATGTAACCCTCTACTGCTAGAGAGTCTACCTCATTGTTCGAACCATTGGTAATTTGAGTATGTGCATTATGAACAGAATTTTAATGGGGCTGTTATTGGTACAGTATGGACCAGATTGAGCCGAATGGCTTGAAACGAATGCTAGAATGGTGGTCACTTCTTCAGCCTCGGATGACGTCGGATTTTATGCATTTATGGAAAACGTTAACCGATCGAATTTCAAGAAGTAAAATATCCTGTCACACTGTTTTTAATTCTATAAAATTATTCGCATAAGAAATAATTGTCAATGTAGCTCGCAGGTGATACAAACAATTTTTATTTTTATTAATGGTAAAAATTTAGTCGAACTCTTTTAGTTAACCCTTCGCTGCATAGTGTATTATATCTGATACAGTTAACAAAATCTGGTATATAGTAAACTAAAAATGTGTTTCCTTACTATGTTTATTTTCCTGAAAATATTGTTTTAATTTGTTAAAATATTTTTCCCTTAAATAAAACACAACAACTGACCTTCTTTCAATTTTTTCATCCCAATTCAAACATCATGCAGTGAAGGGTTAACATCACTAATATTTTACGTCATAAAGAAACGTGAAGTATCTGATACCGCAAAATTCACGTGACATTTCCCATTGTTAACCTTTAGTAATTTTTTTGAAAGAAGCTGTAAATATTCCAGTGATTCGAACGACGGCGTTTGTCGGTGTAGTTCATTGAGATTTTTCAGTGAGGCCTGTGCACGGCGCAAGGGGTGCCAGCCAGCACTGGCAGCCCTCCCATCACTAACTCTTACATTTGTCACTTTGTTAATCCCTATTAGATCAGGCCGGATTTGAAACCCGGCCCGGCCCCCTCCGAGCGATGTGCTCTTGCGTGGCAAAGAGTAAGCTCGTTTGAAAAGTGAGCACGCCCCGCGGTGCCGTGTCGAACACTCCGGAAGAGAGAAGGAGCGACGGCACAGAAGCTGTCCCCGCTTTTGCATCGAAAACTGCTGCAGATCTATCGAGCTTTTGTGTTTACGGCAGATACCGTCGACGTGACGTGCGCGACGACTCGTGTGATCGCTGAAAAACAAGGGTACGCAGCCCTGTCGGCTTGATTGATCAAATGGAACCACGTACGGTTAATCTTGGGCCCGATGCTCGGTGACGCCTTGAAGATTCCTCGTTTATACAATAAACAATTGTCCGGCAATATTTTCCCGTGGTTCCACTTACGGTGAACCGCACAAACTGAACCCCGAATTTTTCAAAAACATATCACACAATTTCTAATTCTTTCTTTGAGATTTTGCAGCCAAAAAATCCCTACAAGTAATACAATAGGCGTACCTTCAACTAGGGTACTTGTTTAAGAAGGAAGTGCATAAATTACTCCAGAAAAAAATCCCTAAAATTGCGTTACCGCAGATCTTGCACATGAGTTAGAGAACTACTGTCTGAAATTGCTAAATGATATTCCCCCGGTCGAAATCGCTCAAGGTCCTCGTGAGTGGCCTTCGTATTATCCGCTGACAGGCACTGAAAGCGAGATGCACGCGTCGCGTTTTGCATCATAGTGCAGCAGATGGACTCTAGCCGAATAGCTGGCTACATTCAATAATGCACCCTAGACAAATTCTGGCTAACGGGAATAACGAGTTAGAGGGTAGCTGGTGTCTACGAAGGAGTCAGTTCGCGTCTGGTCTGGTCGTGGACAGTACAGGACAGTACAGGACACGTTGGGGTGGGCAGTGTCGAGTTTCGCGACGTGACAGCGAGTATGCGCCTCGCTTGGCAGCTGCGCGCATACTCGCTGTCGAAACGGGCCAGCCTGTTTCAGATTTGAAACGTAACACCCGTTACAGCGATCTCGCGCGGCGCCGACAACCTCCGACCACTTTCGCCAGAAAACTATCCCCCTCGGAGACGAAACTTGGCCGAATCGCGTCTCCCTCCCCCCCCCCTCGATCCAGCCCGCCTACGGAACAGGGCGACACGTTTAATTGGTAATCCGTTTAAAGGATTAGTAACTCACGATGGGTATTAGGACGTGTCGCTGGTCCGCCTGCAGCTTGTCCGTTTCGCACGGACAAGCCGAAGGACACGGCCCTCGGTCACGTCGATGCTCTCCCGATCCGATCCCAGGTTCCCCAGGATTGGGACCGAGAGGTCGCTGGCCCTGTTGAAGACCGATTCCTCGAAGATCGTACTCGGGAACGCCTTTGCTCGTTTTTCGCATGGCCTTTGATGCCTCTCGATTAGGGATCCTGAGGAGTCCTGTAGAACGCCGAAGGAACGTGATCTTTGCGAATTTTTTGTCGAGGGAACTGGAAGAGTTCGCGGATTTAATTTATTGGGCTTTCAAATTTGTGCACTGTAGACAGTATGTCGTAATTGTTCTAGTTAGAAATGATTATCAGTTACGAAGTTCTGATAGATCTCCTAGTAAGAGCACATATTCTGTTAGGAAGCTGAAAGAAACTGCAGCTTCTGACAGAAAGTGATCATTCGGGGGTTCTTCGACGAAAATTCTAAACTTGCCGGACGGTCGTGAAAACGTCCAACCGGATCGGCGATTCACACCGGTTGGACGTTGGCAGTTTTCCTGGGGGCAGCGAGTCGGCGAACGAAAATACCGCTGACACACGTAAATACCGGGGATGAAAGGGGGAAGATAGCAGAGGCGAGTTAATTAAAACCCTCTCGCCGGCATTAGAGTGAAATCGCGGGCTGTCTCCCCCTTTGCCATTCTTCGTCTCTGGCGGGCCTTTCTTCCGGCGAACGAAGGGACAGAGAAAATCGCCGGGACATCGGGCGGCGGTGTCTGCCTCCTGGCCTCATCCGATAAAAGGAGTAGCGGGTAGCCGGCCGAACGCGTCCCGGGGCCGAGCAACAACAATAATGTCGTCGTCAGTTCGTTAAGCGCTTCTTTCAGGCCCGGCCCTCGTCTCACCTCCGGCTGGCCGAACGGCCAGAGAGAGGTGCAACCCTCGAGATAACTAACCACCTCGTTCTCTACTTTCTCTCTCTCCCTCTCTCTCTCTCTTTCTGACTCTATCTCTCTTTCTACCCGTCGCGACCCATCGTCGGCCACCTACACTCGAACACAGTCGCGTCGGGTACCATCCGCTCGTTACGACATCGGCACGCGTGACTGCGCTCGCCCGTGCATGCGTGACTTCGTCACCTGAGATAATATCGGACGGACGACCATCTATCATCCCCCGGATTCCCTGTCGCGGGAGCAGAGTATTACTCTACGTCGGTATCTACCCGCTCGGATGACCGACGACGCATCGTCTGAGTACTCGACGAGAATGCACCGTGACGAACCCCCCTGTCTTCGAGTCCTTGCCTCGGAGGTCCTTCGACTGATAGAGAGCTTCGCACCTCAAACTCTTAAGCCCCTGCAGGAAGACACGTGTCTACTTTCCTATCTCAAATTTGACTGCTTCGGATGATCGTTAACCCTTCGTGGTCCTACGTCGATGTAGACATCAACTTTTGTACCATTGGTAATTTTGTTTGATTTGCATTACATTCGTCAATAATTCTTAACTTATTTTTAACCTTCTGTCTGTGCATTACTGTTCTAATGATAACCGTGTACAGGGGTGAAAATGGATCCTATACAATTTGAAGCAGAATATAAAGGAAAAATTGTTTGCATATATATTTGTGAGATTTTAAACAATTTTATATAATTAGGACAATGTTTTATCCATGACTAACGCAAGCTCGCGCGTTGTTGGCCCGCGGGAGTGCTCGTTAAAATGGCTTTCCTCACGGAGGAATTAAATTGGCCGGCAAATGGCGGCGGGTTAATTATCTTCTGTTAACGATTCGTACGCGTTTCTGCTCGCTATTCAGCAAACCGTGACGTTTCCTTCATAAACCTTTGACCGAGACGCCCGGCTCTCCTGGTGGAGAGGGTTGGTCGGTTGCGGCCGCTAAAACGTGTAATAAACGCTACAAGGAAGGCCGTTCCCGGATTCTATTCACGTACGCGGAGAAATTGATCGTTTAACTGCTCCCAGCGTTTCGAGCAGTCCGGCCGCGGCTCTATATTTATATTCTTATGTAAGATCGGGGTAGATAGACGCGAGGGAAGCGGTTAAACGAGCTTGGGGGACTCGGCCAGCGTCAGCGTTGCAACCTGCTTTTTCGAGAGAGTCTACTCTCTCTCTCTTTCTCTCTTTCTCTCCGCTGGCCCTCGGTTTTTCGGATTTTGTTCGACGTCGAAATTGATCGTTTTTCAATCGATAAATCCGTTTCGGCGCGACGGCACCGTGTCGGATCGCTCTCTGATAACGAACACGGGTTAGGAGCTGCAATTATCGGCACTTCGGACGCGCTAAACTTACCGCACGCGCCATCAATCAGCTGATCGAGACACCTGGCCCGACCCACCTGTATCGATCATCTCTAGGGACCTACGATCAGAGATTTCGGGTAATAATAGACAAACCGTGGCGGTGGCCTTTGTCTGTGGAACACCGGTTGTACCGATTCTTGGCGATCCACAGTTAGCTTTGGTGGTCTACTGTCTTATTATGTCTTTTCGGTGGAAATTGTTAGGGTGGAATCGTTTCGACGATTGTGGAATTGGTTTTATAAAAGGGGTCTTGTGACTGTTGTTAGGTTTTTATGGGACTGCTCTGGGGCTGTATTTTAAATAAAACTGGCTAAATTTTGCATTTCTAATGTACAGTTAAGACTGTCCCTCATTATTAGTCTGTTCCTTCAAGTTTCCAATAATTGCCGTCTTTCCTTCGAACGATTCCTAAAGGAGGAACTGTTATACATAAACGTGCAGCTGACCATACAATGAAACATTTATGTTAAAGATTAATTCAAAAAATAGAATGCATTTACATGTACAAACATTTTCCACAAAAATGTTAATATTCCAAGTGTCAACATACTCACAGTCCTCGACGAACTCCGGAGAAGAAAACTTCACTGTGCTTCCAACCACTACATGAACATAGTACCACATATAAATCTAATCATCCCGTAAATGGCCCGGATATTATCGAAGGAACTCTAGGAACACAAAAATGTCGATTCCAGCTGCTGTCAGCAGAATCTCCGAAAACCACGACACTTTTTCTGTCTCGATCGAGAAATCTGCGAGCGGAGACGAGCTGAACGATCTTTCCGCTCGGAGCTCGCGCACGTACGCTTGCCGTGGACACGTGTAACGTATGATCGCAAGCGGACAATGAGAATGCGAGGGATGTGACGACGGGTCGGCTCGGTTTTGCACAGACGATCCGTCGTCCTCGTCGTCGCAGCCGTGCTTGTCGTCGCTGGCATCGTCGCGAGTGGGACACGCGGCCGCGGGGAATGTTATCGCGGCTGTATCGTCCGCCGGTTTTCATTACCATTCGTGCCCAGCGCCGGCCATTGCCCTGAAAAACTCGATTTGATTTATTGCCAGCCGCATAGCCGGTGTCTCGTAACGTCCGCTCGCGAATGCCTGCCCTTTCTGCATTTTCGAACGCAAAACGCGTCCGCCGAATCTGATCGAGCCCCCTTTATCATTCCGATGGCCCTTCGTTTCGACAGATTATTGTGGCTTTAAGCAATCGTGAGTGCGATCCTCCTTTTCACGATTTTCTGCCCTGAACCTGTTTTCATGAACGTATTATACAGTTTTGAATCAACAATCGTAGTCTAGCTTTCTACTTTGCACGATTTTCCGATAGTGATTCTGGTTTGTATTAATTATTCAAGAAGGAAGGACATTCTTGACTAGCTCCTGTTCCTTCTAACAATTTTTATTCTGCATAAATTCCGCAGTCTATTAATGACTGCGATACATAGTATCGTAGAATATCCTCGTCCAGTTAAACGATCTAAAACCACCTCGAATAAAGGCATTGGTAACAGGCAAGAATAATGATTCAGGTCTGGAAGGATTAACTCATCTAATCCCTATTGTATGGCGATAAAATGAAATAGTTGAACAAGATGCGATAACAAGAAGAAAAGGAATTCAATTTAAATTGTTAAATAAATTCGTCAAGGATTTTTATGTTTAAATTTAATATAATGAGTTCTTACTTACTACAGAGAACCATGCCTCTGCATCTAGTGCTCTTATGCGACTAACTTAACTTTCTACATCCAAATATGTACTTGTGGCGCCATCACACATACTTACGTGCCCGTTGTATTCTGATGTAATCTAGTACATTTCTATGTGATAGTTGAGATATTCATTGTCTACAACATAAATAGATCGAATACTTTTGTACATGACAAATAAATGTGTTCGAGAGCGTAGAATTAACAATCACAAAATCGATTAAAGCAAATTTGCAAAATGTTCGACAGGAGCCAGATAGGAATTTCTTCTTTTAATTATCTTATCAAGCCCAAATTAATACACCGATGTCCTTAAATCTTTTTAGTATGCCCAGTGCTTTGAAATTGTACGTACCCATTATTGCCAGAGAGGTATAAAATCTGCAGTTTTGTGGTTGTCCTGTCTCCCACATTTTATAATGGAAAATTGATCGGAGAGTGAGGGATAACGGTGCAGCAGTATAAAACGTGGAGTCTAGTCATTCTGGATCCGGATGCGACGAGAGAAAGAGAGAGAGAGAGAGAGCTCGAAACGCGTGTCCCCACGTGAGAACCGACTTGTTCCTGCTCGGTCCGGCTGGTATGTAAATACCCGCGCCGTCTCGTGGACACCGAGTTACCCGCTTATAGGGCACGCCGATATTAATGCCCGTCGCGGACGTCGCTCGTTATCGCGAGCAAATACGCTCGGCCGGAGCGGATCGACGCGTTCGACGCTTCGCTTCGAACACACGAGAGACGATCCTCCGGCTTCGAGTTAAGAAAAAAAAAAAAAGAAAGGAAAAGAAACCAAGTGGAGAGAGGAACGAGAGAAAGAGAGAGGTTTAAGAGCGTCCGACCGACTGACGCTCGACTTCATTTTCACGAGGAATTTCGTATTACGCTTCATCGAAGTCGTTCATTGGAAACAGGTTTCTGTCGGGTGACCGTTCGCCGAGTGTTTTGCGGATCCGATGGCGCAGCTGATTTCTGCGCTGCTCTCGCCGATCGATGATAGACGAATTGACACCGAGCCTGGCAGCGCTGTCAAAATGATCCCCCTCCAATTTATGTCTCGTGATTAAACGTAACGATTTTTTCGAGTTCGATCAAGTCGTTGAATCTGTGACTGTAGAGAAGATGGTAGTAGAATCATAGGATCGTGAACTTTTGTGAGCATCTTCGTAAACCAACAGAGAATTTTTTTGGGTTTTTCTGAAGAGTAGAGAAGTATCCCTTTGCAGTTGAAAAAGAAGTTATTGATGGGTGTACAACTTCCTTCATTAATTTCAATATTCATAGTCGAAAAGATTACATGTGACCTACGCTAGACTTAACATGTGTGTTTGTAATTGAAATAATTTGAGTAGAGCGAAACTAATCAAGGAAATGAAACTTGATTGGCTCAGAACAAATTTGCTCGGGTTCACAAGTAGGTGAACTTGCTCCCATCGCTACCGATGACGAACGCATGCGATCCGCCGGCTTTTCTTCTTCTGGGCCGCGCATTAATTATCCGTAAGGAGGGCCGAAAGGGCCAAGAACGAGATCTCCGGTGGACGCGACGAATATTCAAATGGAAAAAGAGGCTGCACCGAAAAGAACCCCCTGGGGACGTGTTTTGCATGGAAGATCCGCGTGGTTTCGCGGAGGAATTTATTCGTATACACCGTGTTAGGCGAATTTGGTAGGGAAATGGTTGCATTAATGAACCGGCAGGGAAATCCACATTGAAATAGCGTCGGCCGTCCGCGCCGGCCGACTAATTATAGGATGTCATAGATACCGGCATTATTGACGTAACACACCGAGCTCGTTACGTTTATCTTGTTCGGCCCCGATTGGTTTAATTCGTACCTGCGCGCGGACGCGTGTCTGATACGCGTTGCGTGTTTTTTTGTTGGATTAAACCCTAGCCTTGGAAGCCTTTTTTTCCTCGATTACTCTCCGGCCTGCGCTACTTTGTTGTTAATCATTTCTGAGAATAGTGAGGAAGCGTACCGCATCTTACAACGATTCGTTCAATTCCTTTTTCGCTATAGTAATTCGTGGGCTGACTTAGCAACCACGACAATCAGGTGAAACCGAACTCGCTTGTTTGATTAGTTAATTTGATTAGCCTCTTGTATTTCGCAAATCGTTTGCTTTGTTACTCTCGCGGTACAAAAATTAATTTTCAATTATGGATGAATCTCTGTTTCTGCCAGCAAAAACAATATTTGACTCGAATCCAAAAATTCCTCTTCACACTGAAGAATCAGATTCCAACAACATGGATTCCAAAATGTTACTGTTGTCTAGAAGATTCAAACAGATAAAAAATGAATAGCTATAGTCAAGTAGTAACATGAGAACAGATCACCGATACGGATTGTGAGAAAGAATAAAGATCAAGATTTTCTCAAGCCTTCAATCTCCTTCATCAACTTCATGACTCATGTCGACATAAGAGATACCTACAGTCTCGAATCTCTGTGCAAACATCTCACTTGAAAAAAGGAAAACAATCCTCGGGGAATGAAATACTGTAGAGAAATTTTCAATAAAAACGATCGACCTTTCACCAAGCAATGTACCATTTACATACTCGCAACCGTCCCGGAGAAATTAAAATTCACCTCCGCAGAAACAGCTACCAAAAACGTCTTCGAAGGGACAAGCGAAGGAGCGCGGAATGCGATGGGACCTCGATCGAAATACCTACGGGAATACATCATAATATCGCGCAGAAATCTTTAATTTCGAACTTGTCCGAAAGAAACAGTCCCCGCGAGTGTTTATGGCTATCGTGACGCGGAATCTCTTCTCCAAAATCCAGTCCGCGTTCGGAAGAACCCTGCGATGCGATTTCGCAAATTCCCCTAACGATCCTCATCCCCTACTTAAATTTAGGTGCGTTCCTTTAGCGTCCTTCATGTGGGGGGACACAGTCGACATGGTGCACTAGGAAAAATGTTGACGACACGAAAAAAGTGGCCTGTTTGAAGAAATTGATATTAAAAATATGTTAGCTTAATATCAAGCTAAAATAAATATAAACACGCGATCTGCTCGATTATTATTGCGACGTTAAACAACGGTGAATTTTGCGCTTCGCGTAAAATTAAATTGAGAATATTAGCTTCCGCAAGAGCAGCCTCGATTCGCCGAAACACCGACCTCGACAGACTTCATAAAACTCGGCATAACGCGGTCCGCTAATTGCAGCGGGTTCTGCGCAGAGGTCCGGATCAGATAGGGGTCGCGGTTAGGCTGGTCGATCCGCATAATTCGCGTTATCCGGGGATGATCCCGGCCGCAGGAAATATGCGTTGCACCGTTGGCGGCGTTCCGGTGCCCGCGAGCGGCAAAACCGCTCGAGATTTATCTGATCGGCCGGTCAGAAGCGAATAATTCGATCGCGGCCAGGCCCCGTTGTCCCGATGCGACGACTCATTAACATTCCGACGTGTATATATCGGAGGAAGAAGAAGAAGAACCGGAGGAGCCAAACGAACGAACGAACGGGTGGCGGGCCAGTGGATCCGCCATAAAGGACTCTCTCTCGCTCGCCGTCGTCCTTCCTGCTCGCCTTCTTTCCTCTACCCGGCCCGCAACAACCCGTTCTACCGTCGAGCACTCGATCCGCCGCGGTTTCAGTGCCCAGATGCTACCTGCCCGCAACCGACACAAGTGCGATCCGCTCGCGTCGATTCCCGAATTTCGGCGACCCGCGCGAAACCCGCCCGCACCACCCGAAAAACCGGACGCTTAGGCGACCCGTCGCCGACCGACTCCTGCGTCCAGTGAACCAGACCCTGTGCACGAGAGAGACTCGGGAGAGACAGCGATCCTTCGAATTGTCAGTGTACATCGCTGGCAAAGTGAATCCTCGCGGATGCTGCCGGAAAGGACTCGCGAGCTGCGCAGGATAACGATCGGGTGAGATTGATCGTTGGGTTTGATACTTTGCAATCGAAAGATTCAGCTTGGAGGGTTTGATCGCTGTGTCTTGTTGTTCGATGTTGTTTTCGCGGATACAAGCTTGCCTCGGTTCGTTGTGAGGGGATGCTTAAGGGTCGAGGGTGTTTTGTTCGTTGCTACATAGAGTGGAAGTGATACTTGCTGATGATGATGGCGCCACTGTACGGTATCTCTGATGTTACCGTTGCTCCGCAGGATTGTTTGTGTGGTTTAATGTTGGGATAGGTCATTGACAGGGTGTTGGGGATTTTTGTTGTTGCCGTGGTCGATCTTCAGGTGTTATGAGACCTTCGGGCGCTCTTGAACATGACAGTTCTAATCATTCCACGTTGAATGCTGAATCTGGATTGTGCCAATCTCCGCGATTTAATATTCACTGCCATTTTTCATATGGTCTAGCTGCTCACATTGTCGAAAGTGCGCGGAGGAAGACACCACTTTCACCTACAGGGTGTTTGAAAATATCAGAGCTAACAGTTCGAAGATCTTAAATTTGCTAATACCTTCCTCAACAATCTTTGAATCCGTGTAATTCTTCAATAGATCATTTTTGGATATGAGTTTAAAGAAACCTAGATTGCAGTCTCTATAGATTCGTGTAACAAATAAATAAATGAGATGTGAAACAGCAGAAAGATTAAATCTGATCTAACCTCAGTAAAATTATTACAGGAGTAAATGTTGATCTGGTCGTATTGTCTTGCAACAAACCGAGAACACTCTAATTTTGCAGAAATTAAGAAGCCTAGTTCAATGCGAAGCGTTGCAGAATTGAATCCACCAACTTTTAACTTTGTTCACCTATTGAACACTCATCGACGCGCAGCGTAATTTTAATCCCGACGATTCCAGCCACCCAGTACAAACACTCGGAGACAGGGAACAGGGGGCAAGGGCTATAGAGAGATCGCAGACGAGATTCCCGTCGTCGGCGGAGGGCCGCGAGGAATAAAATCTGGCCGCATTATTCAATCGGTGCACCGCGCGGCCGGAATGCGCGCGGATCAAACTTAATATAATGCGAGCGGGACCGGACAAAAAGCGTGGGCGCGTGCGGTCTCGCATGCGGAATCGTCGCCGAGGACGCCGGGCACCGCGACGCCCCGCAAATTAATAGAAACGACGCCGAGAACCATCCCCCCCCTGGTGCGACGACGACTCGGTTCATCGGGTATGCGTGCCGTGCGAGCAATCCGATTGCCTCGTCGTCCTTCGAAATACCTCGCCGGGATCCTGCGCCGCATCCTGATCGCCGGATTTTCCCTTCCGACCATTTTCTTCCATTTTCGTCGCCCGGCACGCTGATTGAACGTTTCGTTAACCAACCCGCTCCCGGGAACCGGAAATCCAAGTCGATTTTCTTTTGTTAGAGAAATTAGCAAAATTCAGGTTTTGAGATCATTTTATATCATTACGGAAATTGGCAAAATGTACTGTGAATCTTATTGTGGTTGATCACAGAGAACTGTGCCAATGTTCTGAAATCATTTTCTTAGAAACATCATTGTGTTTTTAATTATACATTTTCTCCATTCAGACACGGAAGGTATCTGTGAATCTTACATGACAATATACTGAGAACATGCTAATATTCGAGGAAGAATTATCAACTACATTTTTGAAAGTCTATTTAACCTGTTTTCACACGATTCGGCGAGTTTGTAACATTCTCAGAAATTGACCGCCCTGCCTGTCCGTTCATAACGCATGGAAGCGGACCCCCAGGGTGGCCGTAATGAAGAGATATGTAATCGAGGCGCGCTCGCAGCTTCGATCCTCGAAAATTCCCGGATAATCGGTTCCCGATAATTATCGGCCGCCGGTTGTTTAAGGGGGCGGGGGGCGGGGGCCACGGCTTAGGGGTCCGGAGAAACCTCGCCACGGATGCTCCACACGTTCGACCGTGTGCCGGAAGCTGCGATAAGAACGGATATCGGCCAGGGATGCGTTCGACAATTTTAATTGACGAGCCTCCGTCGAAAAACCGCCCTGACGCATACATTAACTTCCTTTATTTTCAAAGCAAGTCGCGCGATGCTCATTTTTTCGAACGTCCGACCGGTAACCAATTCTGCTTTCGATTCTCAAGTATCCATTACCGGTTCTTACCGCGAAGACCCAGTTACAAAGAATAAAGTTACACAGCCACTTCGTTTATTTTTTTTCGTCGTGTCTAAGTGCTTTTTAAAATAGTTGGAATCCGTGGAACGATATCTGGCCTGTCAATTCACGTATAAAATAATTGTCTGCATTATTGTGTGCATCAATTGTAAGGAACAAGAAGGAAAACAAACGGTCAACTTTCAATCCGGCCATTCCTCTTTTCTGCCATATGTTTCGACGATTTCCCGCACGCTCATGAAGTCATCACTAGCCATCGGCTATCGACGCATTCGATAATTTTAATTGCGGCTCCTCTGTGGCTCTCGCGACGTACTTTATGACGAAGCGGACGTCGTCGCGGATGCCTCGGCAAATCGCCGGGAGGAACGGCCACCCGCCACGCGATAATTAAGCCTCCGCGGTTTGTCGCGCTAATGAGGAGTTTATCTTACGACCCTGGCTCCCTTGGCCACCCCTTGCACACACACTCGCACACAAACAGATGTGTACGCTCGCCCGTTGGCTTCCATTCTACGCGCAAACAGACAGCCGTCGGAGAAAATAAAAAGACGCGCGCGTGGACCCCGCGAAACAACTCTGTTTCAACCATATAATTAAGGGGACGGGGACCGATACGGGGATCACGCTTCCTTGGGGGCATCCGAACGCTTCCGTCTCTCGCGAAATCCTCGGACGAAGGCTTCTTCAATTAGAGTCATTCCGAGATCAAAACCCCTTTCACGCTCCCAAACGAATGAATCTTCGACTATTCTAACGATCTTTGCTTTTCAGTTGAACGAATCGTCACTGGGATTATTCTTCACTTTTTATACTGAAGTTGTTAAAATAATTGCTAGAATTAAATTGAATAAATGTTAATTCGTTAAGTTTTTAGTGAGATATTCTTTTATTTGGAATCGTAGCTGCTTAGAAATCGCTACTCTCTTCCACCTTTTCTGCAAAATCGTTAAGCGATCGAGAAATGGCGGCCACTGAAGGGTCCGGCGCGCAACAAAGTCGGACTTCCGAGAATCCGCGGAAGCGAAGAACTCGGTAGCAGGATGGCGGAGTGGTTTAACGCGGTGAAGGAGGCGAAATGAAGAGTGCCGGATCGATGGCACAAAGGTACAGGGCAGGCCGGCTCAAAATTAGACTCGACAAAGCTACTTGGACTCGGAGAAAGACCCGTCTGGTCGGCGCAAACGCAAACGACAACCTGGGTCTCTCCCTCCTCTCTTCTACGCGGCGGCGGCACCGGCCGAAATATTATGTTTCGGCAAACAGACGAAAGTAGAATACAAATATGTAAAGTCTGCACTCGAAAGGCCGCGCGGCTTTACGTTTCGCCGGGTTTCTGCCCCCCCCCCCCCTCTCGGCCCTGGATTTGTCCTTCTGCCTCTCGACGTGTTGACGTTTTCAATCTCTTGTCTCGAGCCGCTCACGTAAATCTAGACATCTCTTTACCCCCTGCCACCCTCGCTCACGGCCGTGTAAATTGCGCAACAAAGGACCCTGTCTTTGCCGAAAGTCTGCCGACCCCTTCCGGGTCTCTTTCGCAAACGCGGAAATAGTTGGTGCCCTCCTTCCAGGATCGCCTCGGCGGTTTAAGTGGCTCGTGAAAGTATTCCAACCGATTTTCTCCTTTTCATAGGAAGAAAGAGTTTAATTGGAGCGATTTTTAAGTGTCTATGCTTGTCGCGAAGTTTCAAACTACTTGCATTGATTTTTTTTATAACCACGTCGACTGCTCTGGGGTATTTAATTTTGTTGCTTGGAATTTGTTACACATTTTCAGTCTAGCAATATACACTGAGAAACAAGCTGAATTATTTTTCTGAGAAAATCTGTTCAGCTTAGAAATTCTATGTGTATATATATATGTATAAAAATGTGTTATTTAAACAATTTTAGTTACTCTCTATCATCCGTGTACCCAATGACACTAGACTTCCCGAGAATTCAAACCGCTGCACTCCTTCGCGTGCATTTTTCCCTCGATTCCAATCTCCGTAACGCATAAGATTGCATACTCGCATAAACATCCGCAGTCTCGTAATCCCTAAAAGCCGCGAACGGTTCTCCTTTTTCCTTTTCTCTCGTCTGTTCCGGTATCCGCGGCGAACGTCAGCTCGAGAACTACTTCGAGCGAAGTTGCTAAGAAAGAAAGAGAAAGAGAGAGAGAGAAAGAGAGAGGAAGAGAGAGACCGAGGTTCGGATTCCGTTCGAGTATTACAGGTGGACTGCATAGTTTTTCTCGACACGCGCCCCGAACGACACGGTGGCCAACTTGTCCGGGAAAATGCTAACAGCCGAGGCGACGCGACGTTCGATCGAACGAAAGGCGCAAAATTTCAGCGGGTTCTCGCCACGCACCACCACCCACCCCTTTTAAACGTACACCCCCTGCCACAAGTATCGCCACACTTGCCGGAAACCAAACTAAAATCGTTGGAAAAACATTTAACCTGAAAATGACTACAAAAATCGAAGCAATTTAATCATTCTAATGATTTCATGCATTCCCGAGAAAAATGGGGGGTGTTTAAAACAGTGGTTAAACTAGAGTAGTTTAAAAGAAAGAAAACATTTTTATGTGACTCAACGAACATTTTTATTTTACATAAACATCCACAGTCCGGTAATTAGAAAATTAAGAGGAGTACAGTAACATCGACAAATGATTGCTTTCTTTTGAAAACCGACTGGAAATCGCGATACTTGTGGCCGGGGGTGTACACACCACACACGGCGAGATAGAACTAGACCGTGGCCGACGGGGGTGGGACGCGGGGGTGGCAGTGGGCGTCGGGTTCGAGACGATTGTGCTCTCTCGGCTCTTTCTCCGGGAGCGCTTTGTAGCCCGTAAACTTTCTTGGTTCGACAACCCTCGCTCGGTCCCGAGGCGGAGGAAACCGAGAGAGGGAGAATAAGGGAACAAGAGAGAAAGAGAGAAATCTAGAGAAAGGGGGGTGGGAGAAAGAGAGAGAGAGAGAGAGGGAGACCGTAGGAACAGTCGAATCGAGCCGCTTCCAGCCAAGTTTTTCCATGGCGGTAGCTGCGCAATCATTTGTTCAACACACCGCCAACAAATCCAATACGCTGCCAGCCAACGAACACACGGATTTCGCTTCTCCTTCCGTTTCTGCCACTCCCCCGCCCCCCTCCCCTTTGCTCGCCGTTTCGATTCCCCTCGTCTTTGTCCACCGGAGGAACTAAAGGAGGAATGAGTGTGCGAGTCGTGTACAGACAACGGGGCACACGCTCGGTTTCCGTGGTCGTCCGTGATCACACCTGTCCGTGTGGTCTGGGTTAGGCGAAGTTATCCTGGTGGGGGTGGCCTTCAACTATTTGAATTCCTCGGACTTATAGCGCACGTTCCTTCGGGAAACACTGCCATGGCGACTTTCGACTGAGCAACATCGGGGAGATTTATTTTTATATGCTGTTCCGACAGACTTCGCATTGTATGATTTATGCACTTGTCGAACACACAAGTTGTTCAATTTAAGAAAATATTTAGTTTTACTAGGACGACAATTCTTTTGACACTTTTCGTGGAACGAACCGCATGAAGTTGCATTATTCTGAAATCATACTCCTCATTAAAATCAATTATTTTCATGATAGACAATCAAGAGCAACACAAATAACGTACATACACGTCCCTACAGCATCGAAAGGGTCAAATTTGTATAATTAAAAAATCGTAAAGTAGAACCAAGTAAACGTGTGCGGACGAGGAGCAACAAATCCGCAGGCGGCACGGTTTTCCATTTGCTGTGGAACAGTGGTACGTGTCTCGCGTCATGGTGTTCGCCGCATGGAAATCAGTTGTCACGGATCGATTTCACGACGACACGGAATTTGTTTGTACCAGAAGAAAGCCCGGGGAAAAGCTTTTCCAGCGTCGCGCGATCCCTCGGCGAAACAGAGAAAGAGCGTGTGCGAGAGCGAGAGAGACAACCGAAAACCGGAGAGGGAGGAGCAGGAATAAAGGGTGAGGGGAGTAGGTTTGGCGAACGTGAGAGGACTGCGGATTTATTCGAAAACACTTCTCCTCGGCGGGGATAGCTTTCCGCGCGAATAGACGCCGATACTCGAAGGGCGTGGAAAAGGGCCGATTCCTTAATATCCCCCGGGGACTCCCCCGGATCAGATACACATCGCTCGGGTTCGCCTATCTATTCAATATGCCTCCATTATTTGGTAGGTGATAAGGTGGAATGGTGGTCTGACTCCTCTTCCCTGGACGGCCCTTACCCTTCGCCGACCGACCACGTTGCCCTCCGGATATATCTCGGTCCCTCGTGGGACCATGCCGATGAACGATAGTCCCCCACCACTTTCTTTCTCTTTTCTTGCTCTCTTTTCATGCTGCCTTTTCTTGGCTTCTATCGCTTTTGCCTCGACAGCCTTCGCTCTGGTTCTTTCAGGGAGACAACGTTGCGATTGTGAGGCGACCGATTTGTTTAAGGTCAATTCTCAGTGATTGTTCCGTAAAAAAAATCGACCAATTCTATTTGCTAACTAGGACTACGATTTTTATAAATTCGATGATGTTTAGTACTTCTTAGGGACACGCCAATCATTTTATTATTTCAATATCGTTGCATCATTCGTAATTTTTTAAAAGAAGAAAGCCGGGGGTTAAACCGATCTCCACACTTCTCCACCAGAATCTGTAACACGAAGCTGCATGCTCAAACGAAACAAAGCGCGAGAGTCGAACTGCAAAAGACAATAGCAACTTGCCAGCCGAATGAGTTCACGCAACACCAAAAATTAAACAGCGCAGCGCTCCTCTCGACGCGGTGGGAGCTTGTTAACAAAAATTGAAACGAAAAAGTGATTCATCGGGGGAAAACGGAAAAAAACAAAACAAAACAAAAAACCGGAGCGAGCTGGTTGGCAGGATGCACGAACTCGCAGGCAGAGTACGACTCCGTACGTGCGAAATCCATTCAGTTGGTGTATACTCGCGGAACTCGCGACATCGACCTCTCTTGTCGAATCACACGCCACCCCCCCTCGCGCACCACCACCACTACCACCACTACCATCACCGTTGTGTAACGCGCGCGCGGGAGGTTTTCAGGGCGGCTTTTCACCGGAGAAACATGGTGTACGTTCTATAAAGGCGGCCCGTATCTCGACTCGTATCTCCGCGGCCCCGGTGAAACCGCCACGGGGTGTCAACCCCTAAGGGTACACAATGGGCCCCATATGTTTGCGGGGGTGTAGAACGACGGGGACCTCGATCGACCCCTTTACCCCAGATCCCGCGAGACTACCTTCCGCGAAACGTTCCTGCGAATTCGCATGCTCCGCCAAGCCGGTTTCCAGGAACCTGTATTCTTCTCTGCCCTTGTTGGCGGGGGTGGAACGCCGTGATACTAACGATGTTCCAAAATTCATAATTTTAGACGATCGTTAGAGAAGTTGGTGTTCCTATAATTCTTAATTTAAATATTTTCATCATTTCATTTCTCGTCATAATCAATTCATTGAAAATAAAGCGACCGGTTTATCGTAACAACGAACGTTGATAAATGGCTCAATTAAACATTAACAACGAATTCCTCGCTACGTAAAATGTCTCGAAAAAAGTGGCAGAATTATCACGATAGTGCAGCTCGTAAAACAAAAGAGTGCCGTAAACGTCGCTCTAAAATCAGTGCGGAACGCGGAGTCCCAAATTAGTCGTAAATTAATTTTATCCAGAAGCGTTTATACAACCGTCACGCTCGACCCGGCCGCCATTAGAATGGACTATCAATTGTAGCTACTGGAAACGAGCTTGCTCCGTTTTACGGGCGACGTCGATCCCGCGGGCGCTAATTAACATAAGCGATCGCGGTCGCGGAGAACCGGGGGCACGAAAATAGTGCACGTCGAGGAACCGGCGCGGTACGGCGCGGTGGCCCGAGGGTTGGCTGCTCGTAAATTTTTACGTGTCATCGGGGGCCCCGGAGGCACGCGGCCCTTTTCGCCCGTTGCTGATTTTCCGGTGGCTCGCGTGCAGAACGCTCCTTCTCGCTTCTAATGGAAACGATGTTTCCTTTCGCGTCGCCGTTTTCCTGAAGTTCGCGGTCCCGCAGCAATGAAATGCACTCCGAGCAGGCCGTAAGAACGCGCCGCGCGATGCATACTAAGCGGAACCGGTGCATTTCGATTCTCTCACCCTTTCCGAGCACTGTAACTTCGCTTTTTACCGATTTGCCGGCCCCACCTTCGCAGTAAACGCGTTTTTTAAACGTCCAACACTTTTTAGAACAGTTGACACGGTGATTTTTGCTGTCTGAATTTTTTTCACTGCTTATCATCCTCGTTAAAGCAGTTTATTAGAATTCAGAGGATGTAGTGTACAACAGTAATTTGACTATTTAGGTTGTCTCTAATTCAGCTGAGTATTCGTCAAGTATCCCGACGTGTCGATCAATTATTGCAAACGTTCCCACGTTTTTTTAGAACGACCGCTGAATAAGCGACGTTATCGAATTTGCTGGGAGATCGGTATTGTTAATTGAATTCCTTTTAACGTCGCTCGCTCAAGGATTTAGTTACGAATGTAGCCGTTTTATAGTTAACGAGTGGCACGACCTGTTAGCGTACCGATATTAAGTTTTATTCGTCGCGTCCGCCGGTGTAATTATTAAAATATTCACGAGCGTACCCGTGTCAAACGACAGTTTAACGTCACCGTGTGGATAAACGCGGATCAAGTTTTAATTTCAAACTCGTTTCTCGGCGGATCCGTGCCTTCCGTCAGGTGTCAGTTGCTCTATCTCTCTCTCTCTCTCGCTCTCTTTCACTCTCGCGCATATATGTGTGTGTGTTGATCGGGCGGCTGCAATTGCCGGCGTCAGAAATATTGAGAAAGAAAGCTTGTCAATGCGTGATTCTTGTCGGGTGCAATTGCGAAAAATGAAAACGGTGGAACTCGTTCTCGAGGACACTTGTGTCGCAGACCGAGAAGCCTTGCACAACGTGCTCGTGGGAATAAGACATCGAACATTGAATATCACTTGGACAGTCGTTAAAGGGAACTTGTTTACAAAGTAATCGACTGCAAAGAAAAATCAACACCGAACCGATCTGCGTATGTCTACCCGGACTCGCTTTATGCAATTTTAATCAGAGCCTTGCAACTGTCTCGAACTGATCTACCTTGAAGCAACCATAAATTTAATACGAATCTTACAATCCGCTTACCGATGTGTCTGTTTCGTGCCGATATACTTTAAAGTTAACGTAAATTCTATCCTGCGATCCTCTTACGATCCAGATATTCCAGGCAAGTGGTAGTGGAAAGTCCGATCGATCATGTCGGAGACAATTGGCGTGGTAAAAGGAATGATATTGTATCAGGAAGATTAGACTATAGAAAACTGATTTACAGGATAACTAGCTCATTAATTCGACCATTGAACAAATTATTTGTTTGGACATCTCCATTACATCTGATCCTTCCAAGAGTCCACATCAACAACGAAGTAGAATTAGAGATTGTAGAGAACAACTAATTCACAAGGTAACCAGCTGATTAATTCAACCATTGAACAAATTACTTGTTCAAAGATCTTCATCATACCTGATCCCTCCAAGAATCCATATTAGCAAAGAAGTAGAATTAGAGATTGTAAAGAACAACTAATTCACAATGTAACCAGCTGATTAATTCAACCATTGAACAAATTACTTGTTCAAAGATCTCCATCATACCTGATCCCTCCAAGAATCCATATCAGAAAAGAAGTAGACTTAGAGATTGTAGAGAACAACTTACTAACAGGATAACCAGCTGATTAATTCAACCATTGAACAAATTACTTATTCAAAGATTTTCATCATACCTAATTCCTCCAAGAGTGCACATCAGCAAAGAAGTAGACTTAGAGATTGTAGAGAACAACTTACTAACAGGATAACCAGCTGATTAATTCGACTATTGAACAAATTACTTATTCAAAGATCTCCATCATACCTGATCCCTCCAAGAGTCCACATCAGCAAAGAAGTAGACTTAGAGATTGTAGAGAACAACTTACTAACAGGATAACCAGCTGATTAATTCGACTATTGAACAAATTACTTATTCAAAGATCTCCATCATACCTGATCCCTCCAAGAATCCACATCAGCAAAGAAGAAGATTTAGAGATTGTAGAGAACAACTAACTGGCTCGTTAATTCACCAATTGGACAAATTAATCCTCAAGGAGCGGTGATCCTGGGATCACGAGAGCCCGGTATAATCACGGATCGATCCGGATCCAGAGTCCGCGAGATTAGACGGTTGGAAGACGTGAGCTCGCGGCGATCCAATTAGGGGTGGTGCGTACGCGTCCGGCGACTGGTTTTAATGGACTCGGGACAGGGTCGAGAGAGCAGAGAAGCGCTCTTTACGTCGTCGACGGAGTGGCGCATTGGCAGGTCCCGTCAATCAGATAGCGGGTCGACGAGACGCGCGGACAGAGGGTCGCCGAAGTGCCGATAGCCCTGCGATCCCGGCTTCCTGCTTTAATTTAATTGGACGATCGCCAGTCGCGCGTGCCACCTGATAAATAATTAACGCGTCTGGTCCGGATCGATTATCAGGCCGAGTCCCGCGAACGACGGCGGGGGTGGGCGAGCATCAGCCACCTCATTTCGGGGGTTAGAGGGCGGTCCCCAGGATCGTCCACCGTCAATCCTCTCACGGATCCGATCCATCGGCCACCGGCTTAATTGCCGCTCCTCCGTTCCGTTCTTTCATTAACCGTTTCCGACGCAATTAACCCGATGCCGAGAAGCGGCCAGTTTTGTACGATTAAAATTGCAAACACCCGGCCACTTCCAACGAAGCCTCCGTCTCCGTCGATTTTCGCCGTTCGAGACTCGCGATTTACAACGATGACAGTTTTTTTTACGGAAGACGGTGTCTCGATCGGAAACGCCACCGTCCGTCAGTCTTCATCAGCGTGACGGATCGCTGTTTGATTCGTTACTCCTCCCACTGAGTGACTGATAACCGCGTGGAATTAATGCTGATTGCGGGGATATCGCGGCTGGAGGGCGGTCTGATTGTTTGGAAGCGATCCCAGTTAGCAGAGACATTGGGCATGTGCAGCAAGAGCAGTTCCAGGTGGTCTTGTAGTTTCAGAAAATTTGATTCCTTGCTCATTCGAACTGTGATCGTGATTCACTCTTTAACAATTCTTCGCACCAAGAATGTGGATAATGTAAGATGTCGACGGATAACGTAAATTATATTTTGAATGATGATGTAGTAATTCTTGGTGGCAGCTCGGTATCGTCATCACTCGTGTTTATATTTAGATCGAGCGGAAAGAGCATCGCGGAAACATGAGCCCCAGAGGATTAAAAATACGACGTGGCCTGGTACGAGAGAAAAATATCGGGAACATAAATCGAGGCACAAATTGCTTAATTAAAGTGTAATCTGGCAAAATGAATACACCGGCGTATCTCGGAAAAATATTACGTGTGGCCGGCGTATAACTTGTACAGTTTTTAATGCGGCCGAAACGGTGATCGTTGCAATTTAGGAGCCAGTATATCATAGACAAACGACGCATCGCGTGTCGATCGGCCATCCAGGACTTAATGGGTCCAATTAGTTCGTAAAGGACGTGTATCGTGTCCGGAGCGTGTACGCCGAGTCGGTGGACAGCAATTATTTCTTCATCCAGTCGTCGGTGAGACGGTACGCAAGTTGCAGTAGCGCGGCGTTTACGTTTCGCACATTTAGTTCATTATCATTGATACACGACGACAGTGATTGTTCGAGGGGCGAGGGGCCGCTTATGGTTTCGCGTGTTACGCGTTATACCACGGCTGCTGGGGCAATTTTCGATACGTCGTTCTACAAGTACTGCGCGCTCCCATTATAATTACATATGCAAATGATCGGCAACGATCGACCGGCGAAAAAAAAAAATTGATCGCCGTAGAATCTGATACTTGTCAGCGACAACCCGTACCTTCGATTATTATCTTCCTAGGAGACACTTTGCGAACGCCGAGCTTACCTGCTCGACAGGTTACCTGCCGTTTACAGTTACACGAGACGGCAGGAAAAGCAAGCCTGAACAGCGAAGCTTTCACTTGCTATTAATAATGTTCGTCGCAATAAATTATACGAGCAGAAATATTCAATTCCCATTGACAAAAAAAAATGGATTCAGGACGACAAAAACTAGGAAATGGTGTTTTCAAGATTGCTCAACTCACTAAAATTATTAGTGAAACTTTCCAGGTTTCAAAAAGCATGTTCAGCATAATGGAAAAATACAAAACAGTGAAATTTATTAGAAAAGAGAAGACACGTGCCTCAGTATCTCCAAAAATATTAAACTGTAGTTGAAACCCATCATTTTAATTTACTGTGACGTGTCCAGCTGTAATTGCAAAATTAGGCCAGGCAGCGCAAAGGTTGCCTCGCGTGCCCCGTCTTGTAATTAATATTTTCGTTCGAATAAACAGGTGCCGAGGGACTTATGGTCGGGGGCGGTAGGAGCACGCGTCTCTTGCGGAGAACCGAGGCAATTTCGGGATGTACGCGAGAGCTCCGCGGGATCGATACGCTCGCAGAGGCCGGCGATCGCGGCGATTACGCGGGCGAGCGTATCGCGTAAAATTGCTTAAACGTAGGAGAAGCCCTCGCCATTACGAGGGAGCCATTAAATGTAATGTACGAGCGGTAATACGTGCTCCAGCGAGCATCGGCGGCGGCGGTCTACTTTTTCGGACAGCCACATACCGTCCGATTGTTCGTCGATCGAACGTGCACGATCATTTTTGTACAGGGCGATGAAGAAACTGATGCAAGACCACAGAAACTAGTATTAACTCTAATAACTAATTTTATGCATTTCTGACAAAAATGAGTAAGCACAATTTGAAGCAGTGTACATATTCAAACGATTTGAACACATCAACGTATTGGTTTCAGCTTAATCAGATAATTAAAAGAAGAAATAAACTTTTATTTCGCTCCAGTATCTTGCAATCAATGCAAACATTGATTTTGCACAAAGATCCGCAGTCGACTGATAACATTCTGCATCTTCTTAGAAAATTTTACTTCGATCGACTTCATTCAGCTTTCAACTTTCTACTCGCCACTTGACACCCTGTTTTTGATCACCCTGTATATTAATGTTCCGTCGCTCTGTCGATCGGAAACCGAGGTACGCGTGTACGAAACCGATGGAAGAGCGATACGACTGGGAAGCGCATCATTTTTGCGGACCGGTCGCCGCGAGCCGATCGTGTAATAATCCAATTATCCGCGACCGGCAAAACCGGTGAAACGCGGAATCGATTGTCGATTACACTCGCCTCTGAACTTCGGAATATGTTCGCCGATCTGTCGCGTCGATATAGAAACTAGGAGGCTACCGGACGATCACCTGTCTTCGAGTTTACATATAAAAGTTGTATAACGTTCACTGTGACATCGAAAGAATTGAGTCCAGAGAACATGAAAAAATTATTGAGAAGCAGATAGTTCTGTCTCTAATCTAACGTCGTCAACACCTGAGCATTATAGATAATGTTAGCTCGAAGCAACTCGAAATTTTTCATAGAATATAATCGTCTGGAGCGCACAGTGCTCGCGTCCGAGACTAGCCCGAGCGGATTATCTCTAGTCGGAAAATATCTCATTTTCACGCCTGGCTCGCCGTGTCGCTTGTGATCTACGCCGATGTTCGGACTTGTTCTGCAACTTAATCGTATAAACGAACCGACCGACCGCGCGAGCGCCCGCAGATTGTATCTGCGGGGATATGACCGGCGACTAATTAGCACTTCGTTATCTATCCCTCGTAAATTTATGCCGCGCGGAGGACGATACGCTCGCGCATACTATAACCGTACGCGAACACCGATTCCTCCCGCCGCGCGCTCGTGAGTACGTACTTGCGAATATATCGGCTCGCTCCCCTGCTTCGGTTCCAGTCTTTTTTTTTTTCACCGTTTTAACTATACCAAGAGAGAAATCCGCCATTCCGCCTGGCGGCCCGCCGGAAGTTGCACTTTGTTACCGACCGTTCACCATAACATTGTTGCCCGTACACAACACCGTGCCCGTTGCACGAATGCGTGAGACTCTCGACGCGATACAAGATGATTCCCGCCGCCCCTTTTATTTCTCTTTCAAATGATTTCCTTCGGATCTCACCGCTAGATAGCTAACGGCCAGCCTGAGGATGTTATGCGCGCCAACTCTCGTTCCCCCCGCGTCCTTATCATATCTTTGCGTTTCCGATACGAGCGATCGTAACTCTTCCGGCCCCAGCATGATCTACGATGCACGATGTTTTGAAACGGTGATCCGCGGAACGAGGATTTTATGCGTTTTACGGCGAGAAATTTAAAACAGAGAGATTAAGCGAATTCGAGAATGCATTATTCTACGCTGAAATTGTTGGAGGAAGGAAGCTTCTATCTGGAAAATTGTTCCGTTAAGGATCCGTAATTTACCTGATAATAATGGTTTTACATCGTTATACGAAATTGTTAAATTTGTTAAAGGGAGAAAGGATTTTTTGTCTCACTCCTGTCTCTTGCAATCGATGCAGATAATTTTTCAGAGTAGGTCAAGAACATACAGGTCCTCAATTTTTGTATTATCAAAAAGCTGCAGGTAGTGATCAATATAAAACAGAAGTGAATGACCAAATGAATAATCAAGTGTTTAATCTATTACAAATTACAAGTACGCATCGTCTTCTATGAAATCTGAGATGAATCAAATAATTAATTGCAGATAGCACCTTTTATTAGAAGAAGGAACAGCGACCACTAAACGGTTTATAGAATAATGTAATAAAGAATAGCGCAAATTTTCAAGTTTCTTTGGATCAGATATTCGAAAATCCCGATTTGCGATCCTGTTCAGCTGTCGAGCTTAAGATCCCATGAAAGCCGCAAGATACGCCGGCGATTGCGATTTCAACGGTGGTTAATTCTCGAAACGAGTAACACGGCAGCGTCCGTTTCGGAACTGTGTTGGAGCGTTGTCGACCGCGCAGCACGCATGCAATAATGGAAATTAATTCGAACAGTGGTAAAGCGAATATGAAAATGCATGCCGGTCATTAAATCACGGTCTTCTTGCGCGGGTATAACGAGAGAAAACTGAACGGAGAGAATTAATCGGGAGAGTTGGAACTACGGTCTACCACGGTATCGTTAACTTCTTCGTGTTGCCGGATTGCCTCGATGATCAGGCTAACAATAAGAGGCGGTAATTGTTGGTGTTCGGCTTTCGAAAAATGGAAATCCACCTCGGGGGCAACATAGTTGCGTTTTCTTGAGATACGGCGCTGCTGACGTGAAATTACATGCTTTCATAAAGTACGGAATTTATTTTATTAGATGTCGGGGGAGGTTGCGTGAATACAGCATGAAGTTTTAAGTGAAATTAAAAATACTGATACGCCGATGCTGTTGCGCTGGAATCAGTTCTGACGTGGGCGGGTGAGGAATTGCCTGACAGTTATGGCAGCTGGAGATTGACGAGTGAATCCGAATTGTAATAAATTCAAGAACTCTTTTCTAGTTAATTTAATATTCTAAGAACGCTTTTAAGTGCAACATTTTCCTTAAACAATAATGATAACGACTATTACGGTGATTACATATCCTCGGTTAACAATTATTGCGACATTAAATTCAGGAGAACAGATAAATCGAATACTACTTCGCTTCTACGTTAAAAAATTAAAAAATTAACCCGAGACAAGGCATGCAATTCAGTAGCCACTATGTTTTGAGCACAAAATACAGTCCAAAATATATATTCTAAAAAATATGACTATGGTATGTTACTAAATTCGGCGTTATATAATTCCTGAGACAGGCACATGGCAAATCTAATAAAATCGTCTGGTATCTACAGGTTTAATCGGCGAGCGATCGCTTCCGACAGAGATCAGTTTTTCGCATGTCGCAGGCGCAAACAGGATCTGCGGAAAAACACGGTTGCGAGCAAATTGGAAAATTGTCCGGGAATAGAAAATCTCACGGTAGAATACCAATTAGAGCATATTAAAGCCTATCAACGAGCAGCTCGGTTTTTCGTTCCGTTCCGACATTAAATTCAGGAATCTAGCCGCGGAATGTGGTCGGCCGATTCCAGCAGGAGGTAGCGGCGAGCCCGGGAGCATAAGTAGACAATACTATTCGCGGCGGGACATGCGCTGGATTCTTTGCCCATTGCCGATCGCAGACAGTCCGATGCGGCGTTGATCCCTGGATCGAGCAGTTTCCGCGATCTTCCAAAGGGACGCGCCGCGAGATTTAGCAGCCGCTCGATACGGAGATGTTATTTGTTAAGAGCCCGCGTGCCAGCCGCGTGTGAAACTGTTATCTGGAAACCATAATGCACCTCTCCGGAACAGGCTGACCCTATCCTCCAGCAAAATATAAGCCGCATAGCGACGCCATTTTTACGTATCCTTTGTTTTTAACTCTTTCCCATATGATTTTGTTTTCGAGAGAAACAGTTTCGAGAATACATAAAACATATGTGCCTGTTCATGACGAACTTTTTTAATTTGGTATTTTAGTTTTCGGATATATTGTTTAATACTAACTATTCTATGCTACTAACGAACCTGTATAATGAACGTATAAAAACAAGAGAGACACGGAACAGTGAAGTACTAACGAGGCGAATTTCGAACGCTCGGAAATTTAGAAACATTTAAAATTTGCGGCAATGTCGTCCGTGCGGTGCTAGTAACGAAACAATTTTTTTGAAAAATGGTCCGAAGGGTGAAAAACCCTGATCATTGCATACTGTAAAAAAGTCTGAAAAACTTGCGAGATACGTATTGAAGAAATTGGATTTGCGTAGGGTTAATTTTCGACCCATCGTCGTTGTAGCCACCTGTTTTGAAAATTCGTTGAATTTAGATCGACCTGTAGCGATTGTTCGAGGGTATCCGGAAATAACGAGCGTTTACGACCGCCAGCCGTCCATTACGTTTCCATTGGCCGACTCCGCGCGGCGAACACGATATAGTATTCATTTTAAAAACGGAGTTTCTAATAATCCGCCGGGGCTGTGGTGCCCGGCGCACAACAAATCTTGTTATCGCGGATCAGGAAAAATTGTTTCTCATTACGCTTTATTGCCCCTCGCCGGCGAACGGCGAGATGACGCACGCCGTTTCGAACTATAACTTCTTCCTCGTTACGCGATCCCGCACGGTAATTTGATAAAAATTGCCGGTAATTAGCGAGGGAATCACGAGCCGCGTAAAATTTACGACGCGAGTGCCAATAAATGATCCGGACGTACCTGTAGATCCCAGGACCGCGGTATTTCTGCAGCTGATCTTCGGGGCTCGATCATTATCTTTCGAGCGACCGCTGCGGGGCCCGAATTAACATTCCTCCAGGGAAATTAGTTAAGTCGTTATTCCGAAAGTGTGAAAAACTCCTTGTTTCCCCCATCTTCGCGGCTGCTAATTGGCAGAATGAAATTAGCAAGGCCGCTCCTTATCGGGGCCTGTTCGATAACGTTTCACTGACCGTACAACAAAATGCACGCAGATGTTCGTCAACTTTCCACATTTCTTCTTATTCATTTTGCATTTACTTTGATCCTGGAAGTCGGTGTAAAGACTCGTCTTCGGTAAAGGTAAAGCTGCGTTCAGTATCTTTATGACTATGAGCGATGGAATATAAAGAAGGGATACGTTCTTGTAATTATAATTTGTAATTTTATGAATGATGACCTAGCTTTTGGAAAGACATTATCTAGCTACTCAGTTCCCAGTCGCTAATTTCAGAGGTTGTTTAATTGGGTACAATTAGAAGATCAATACGTCAAGATAAAGTGCCATTAAAAATATGAAAATCCGCAGGTCATCGATCGGCCAGAGAACTAGAAATCCTTTTCGCGAAATCCTCCGTGGTTCCGGGGATCTGGTGGGAATCGCAGATTCGACTCGTCGAAAAGAAATCCGCGGGCAGCACGGCGGAATTATAGGATTGTCGTTCTCGCGTCTCGATCCGATTAGCCGTCGGAGCAAAGTCACGCCGCTTATTCGAGGCCGCCAAGGTGGCTGGAAGCGAGCCGATAAGGGGGGCCGACGACAGGTCGCCGTATCGCTGGAAAACGCGACGTTCAGGCGACCGAATCGAACACGACAACCAGGACAATGCCGGTCCGAGTTTCTCGCGCCTCGCATCGGAACCAGCTCTGACAAAAGACGAGTCCTGTCAGCGCGATGCGATGCGACGACGCGAGACAGCTGGTTGTGCACTCTAGCACCTGTTCTCGCGATTTTTAGTTTGTGCCAAACGGTGACTACTAGACTGTGGACTTTTTAAAAAATTGAGGTGAATCATAGAATAGTAACATATTAGAAAAATACAATCAAATTTCAATACAAGAAAATTTTTATGTAACTCCCGCGTACCACAGTCGACGCAAAACATTCTTAAAACTGTTCTACCTGAGTCGCAAGAAGGTGGAGTGAAATAGAAATTTATTTTCTTACTTAATACGTTTAACAGGTTGAATATAATTGTATAGCATTAAAAAAAATCCACTGTCTAGTAATTACCTTCATTCCAGCCGGATTCCCTTTCTAAAAATGTAGGAAAAATTGTTTTGTGCACTTTATCGAAGCACACAGCATAATAAATGAAAGATTCGCAGGTTACCCACTATGTACATTCGTGGGTCCGTCGGTCCGAATAAAAAGCGCTTCGAACCAGTCGAGCCTCTGCCAAAAGGGAGCATCGGGACACGGTTTGACAGCGTGGTCCTGGCAGTCACGGTTCCGTCGCCGGACAATCTCGGTATCGTGTCATCGGCGACGCTGATTGCTTATTGCTCCCACATAAACAGCCGGGAATGCGAGGCATCCGGCGAACAAGCTGGCACAATGCGACGCAAAGTTGCGTATCATCGCTCGGTGATCGATGATCGATGACAGGGGGCTCGATCGCCGTGGTCGCCGTCGATCGATCAGCCGCCGGGAGGAGCGAGACTCGGATTCCCCGCTGTCATATTAAGGGAACGAGTTTTTGGCAGCGTCAGGAACGAAGAGCGGCGGGGAACGGGAGGGGGGGAGGATGTCGAACGGACGAGTTTTCGAGAGGCTGTCCCGATCGGACCCTCTCCGACCGATATCCGGCTCGAACGGTTGCTTAACGTCCGTTAATTAGTCCAATTAGAGTGACGGCGATTGCCCGCTAATTAATTCAGGTATACGTAAGAACGGGCCTGATCGCGTATGTATCTGCCGGCTGATCGGGCCCAGCCGGATGTCAGCGGATGTCCTACCGGGACGCACACGCGCCACGACTACGTGTCTATGCATTGTGTACGTCGTCCTGCAATTCTCGAGGCATTGCAGTTGTCCTGCAGATAGTTAGTCTGCGGTTACACTCGATGCGTTTTTTGATCAGTACGTCTCTCAACTGCTTGGGCGGAGTCTGGGTTATTTTGACCCAGAGTATAAAAATCGTCATACTGTTGTTCCGTTTCCAGCTAGTTAATTAAACGAACAGCTGCTGCGTTAAATACTACAGAGAGACGAACATATTAATAAGAAGTGTTCTCGGAAATGTATAACATCATCAATTCTATAGTTATTCGAATGGTCAGTCGTTGGTCGGTTAAGCAAATGGTAAATATCTACAGGTGAAAATGGCATTTGACGCTTCGCCAACGCGGTAATGATCCCGCATCTCACAAAGTTAATGCAAGATAAAGTTAATGAAAATATGGAGTTACGTTTCCCTACAATGTAGTCGGCACGCGTTCACGTATCACAATTTTCTCGTTCGTGTTTGCCAACAGTAGCCGACAGAATTGTGTTCATTGAATTCATTTGAATTGAAATTGGATAATAATATTGGTTCGGAAGGGTATACTTTATGAAGCAGCTGTTTCTCCAGCTCGGGTGTCAGTACGGAAAGACGTTTATGACTTATTAATTTGCATACCTGTCCAATTGGCGTGCTCTTTACCTCAATCCCCCAAGAATCATTTCAAACGGGGGCTGAAGTATTACGCGTGCAATTGACCAGAACGGTGCGGGCCCGACAATTAATAAATATGTCCCTCTGGGAGCGCTGAAGCAGTAAATTGAAACACAGAAGCAAATTATGAAATTCTTTTATTCGATTAAGCAATGCTAAACGACTCGAGGTACCGAGCGGAATTATTCTTTGGCACTAATGGAAATAAACATGTAACGGACAGATAATTTAAGCTTATCTTGGACAGTCAGCTGCATTTTTACCTTTTTTCAGGTGGCTTGGCCATTTTGATCTTTGATGCAGCATATTTACATGCTCGTAATGTAATATTAATCTATATTATCTCATTCCGGCGAATTCGTAGAATCATTTCGTGCAAGACTGTTCAATTTATTACTTTTAAAGAGCAAGGCAACTTGCTATCATGCACGAAAATTTCCATTTTTCATCTTAATTTATGTCATCTTGTTCAGAAGAGATTGTAGAGTTTTTTTAGATTATCTATTATTAAAAAAGTATGAGGTATGTTCAAAAATTACAGATCTACATTGAGCCAATATAAGATACAGAGAACTATAAGAAAACGCAATTTCAAAGTTGAAAGTGGATTAATAAACACACGAGTCAACAAGGGGAAGAAATGCATTTTAATTTTTCCATTTTGGGGGAAGATTGTAATTTTGAAGATTGCTGGCCAGTGTGATGGAGTCTGTGAGAACGTGACGGTAACGACAGTGAACGCGAGCAAGGGACAGTAAAGCTTCGGGGCAGTAAAGCTGTCGTGCGAACACGTTCCCGTGCAGGTGTATCGCGATATAATTAATTTGCGTGATTCACGATACACCCTGTAGATGCGTATAATTTTATACGCGGCCCGGGGTCCATACACGAGTGTGTACATATTTAAAGGGTCCGCGAAATGGCTGGGAAGAAGCGGTACACCTGTGCTCAGCGCCACTGCCATCCGACAGTGTGCGACAGAGGCTAACGAGCCCCGGGTTTCCGGAAATAACGAGCTTTTACAATCGCCAGCTGCCCATTACGTTTCGAATGGCCGATCTCCGTGACCGTGCCATTCCCAGCACGGTAGTGCATCATCGATCCTTGCCGCGACAACCGGATCAAACGATTTCGCCCATCAAAATGCTTACATTTGTCAGACCCAACAATCCTGTTCTCCGAACACGTTCTGATCTTTCACATCATTTATGTCCCTCTCATAAATGAATAGATTATTTTATGATCTTCGAAATCAGTGGCAAATTTATATTGCGCGGAGACAAATTGAAAATGTCATCAACGTGTTAACCAGTACAATTTAATTAATTTAAAACGTAGTACTAGGAAGACGGAACGGGAACGTAGAGTGGGAATCTTTGTCCGATCACAAGCGCTGATAAGCATTTCTCTTCTTTGAAATTGCCATTACAATTCTATTTAGTTTCTCGATGCATTTCTACAAGATCGGAATTAATTAAAAAAATTTCCAGGAAGTCTGGAGAACTGCATATAACTAAATACGGTTTAAATACCAGAGTTACCAGTGTTACGTCATTCTACATAGGCCGGGACAGGAGCATAAAAATGTCGATTGATCAGAACACGTTGCTCGCGCAGAATCCGCGTTTCCTTATTCGCCGGGCTTTACGATCCGCGAGAAATGGGTTAAGGAGATTATAAATCAAATCCCGGGCGTAATCTTTATTTACTCCGGTGGCCCGACGTCGGATCCTGTCCCTCGGAATTAAATAACGCGCGGAACCGCGCGTATACGCGGGGAATATTAAACGCGGCGCGACAAGGTGGTAAAACGCGGACAGCCTCGGCAAGCAGAAGCCACGCAATTTCTCGAGATTACTTCGAACGATATTAAAGAGCCTCCTCGTTCGTTTTTTCCCCCCGCACGGTGGCGGCGCACCGGTGGCTAAGCTTCCTTTGAATTTACACAGGCCCGTGGGCTCAGTCGTCAAACCTGCACGATATAAAATGGACTTGTAACGTCCGTACATAAAAGGCAGGCTCTCGCCACGTCTGAACTCTCGAGGCTCGCCCATTTCACAAATTAATACGGCCCCGACCGTCGAAACGAGACGGAAAATTTATTTCCCTCGGCCCGGTTCTCGTACGACCATCCCATTGGACCATCGTTTACCTATCCTGACGATTCCTGCACGTGAACCCATTCGTGCCCCTCTCTTCATCAATTTTTTATTGGAAAATTCGGGACTGAAATGTTACTTACATCGTGTACAAACACTTTCTTGATTTCGTTCCAAAAGAATATTCGACCATACAACTTTCCTGTTATTCATCATTTTCTTTGAAACTTTTACAAACATATTCGTGACATTTTTCTGATTAAAATGTGCCTACACATGCCACGATTATCCGAACTAACATCTGGATCAGCTACGTCAGATAATGGAACACACGTTTGTAGAATAAATCATTTGCGGTTAGATTGTTCATATGTGAACTTTTACTGTTATTGAAGTTATAAAATGATTCAGCAAATGTATTTAATCGAACACGTTTTATCTAATCGCGAAGCAAACGAAAGCAACAACGCGTGGATTGAGGCACATATTTTGCAAGATCATAATGTAATTGGATTTTTGAGGCCCAGATGCCTATCGAGAAAAATTCTGGTGCGAGTGACAGGTGAACAAGAGCCGCAGCCGCATTTGCGTGGAAACTCGATATATCCCAGTGTAACAACCGAGCTGCGGATCCACGTAGATCCCGCGAGCAGATTTCCCGAACGACCCACGCTATCGTTCCTCTTAGACGCTTGTAACAATAAACCGTGATGCCCGCCGCGATTTCTAATTAGCTAGCTGAGTAACGAGCCGCTGGAACTGTAAGCGCCGCCGGCCCCCGTGTATGTACAGTGTACATTGTACACGTGTTACTATGTTGCGGCCGCAAACACGCGTTCCGCGGAGATTTTTCTGCATTCCGGACTGTGGTACGGGGTTCCGAAGGTGGGAAAATCTGTGGAGTGTACATTGAATGTTGAACAATCAAATTTCATTTATAGTGAAGTCTCGATTTTGCTACACCAAGTATTCAAGTGTGGGCATATATAATAAAAACGTGGTAATATAGGGTTGAAGTACGGATGATGTATGCGTGTGAACAGACAACCCTATATATAGCTAAATTTGTAAAAATATAGAATCGGAAATAACAGGAGAATTGTAAAATTACGATCGCCAACGGAATTGAAAAAAAAGACCGATTGAAACGAACGCCCGTGAAAAAAACACGTGTGTCACCAACGATTTGTTATCCGTGTATGATAAATACGGCTTTTCCTTACAATAAATAGAAGAGAAAGTTTTAATTCTTGAGTCCAGAAGATCTTACGACAAAGGGATGAAAAACGAAAAATTTCTGGAAGCCGAATTCTAACGATGAATCTAAAGGGTGTATATATTTTTATTGATTCGTATGTCCCGAAAATTAGTGGAACTATGTCCGGTTATAATTCTCCAGACTTACTAGTGAAAATCGAATATGTAGCAATCGGGTGTGTTGATCTAGGGTAGAGTATGACGAGGCTCGTTTCTGGTCGCACGTAGCAACAGAGAGAATGAAACATATCACCCTCGCTTGGTGAACACAGTAAATCCCGGGTAGCGTTATCGGCGCCGTTAACATTCATTCTACACGGAATATATCCGCGGCAGGTATCGCGGCCTGCATGAAACGCCGAAAGCCCAGGTAAGAATCACCGATACGAGGCGGGCGGTCTTCAAACAAATTACCCGATCGTTGCGCGCCGCTTCCGTTCCCGCCGGGATAATTGTATAAATCCATTCTAAGTGTGATAGAACAGATTTTACGAGCGTCACGGGGCCCCGAGCTACAACGAGGGGGTGGCCAGTAAAATCTTCGTCGACGCGCAAACACGCTCAAAGAAACGGGACCCCGATACCGTGGTCAGACACGTTCAAAACTCACCACCGGTTTCAAACTAAGAAAAGTGACACAACTGAAAATACATTTCTAAAGAAAGTATAATAATAAATAGATATAGTGTGGTGTACTTTATAACTAATGTACATGACAATTAACTTGGTATCTGAATAACAATTATGAATGTACTCATAGGAAACGAATTAATTGCGATCAGTATTTATTTCAACCGTCATACGATATTAACCCTTTGCTCTCGACTGTACCCTATGAGGCACCACTAAAAATTGCTGTACCATTCTTCAAAATATTGTTTACATTATTAAATATATCGGTATCTAATCAATTACTAAACATTTGGGTACTGTATAAGGTAATGTACCAATTTCATATTTATAAAATTGCAAAAATCATAAGGTATGGAAATATTCTAGATCGGAAGAAATGTTTAATTTTCCAGTTAAAATAGCTCCGAGTGCGAAGGGTTAATCCTCAAACATTCCTCAGAAATGGTTCATAAACTATTTCACTCCTTTCTGCTTTGCAGTTTAAATAAAACATGTGATGGTTCATTTACAGAGTCACATTTTTCAAAAAGGGATTAATCACTCTCAGGAATTCTGGCTCCGACATGTGAGGGTTAAATGACGTCCTCCTGTGAAATATAAAGAAAGATATTGTCACAGGAAATTCCTTCTGTTAGAATTGTAAGTAACGCAGAAAGTTAATTTGATTTTGTTCGTGTGATATGCGAAATCGCGATCGTCCCACATATGTAACGCGATCGTGTTGTTCCAGTTCGTATAAGCTTAATCTTGTCATTTTTATACGACAACACGTACCAATCATTTTTTAATTCCCAGTTGCTAAGTAACTCTCGGTTAGGGTTTACAATGTGGTGTTATCGGCGGCAGGATGCCCGTAAACCGTCGGCCGAGTAATTCGAAAGAAGTTTAATGACAGCCGGAGCTTTGTATCTCCGCTTTGTATCCGCTCGCCCTTAATTAGCTCGTTCTGTTTAGTGCGCGGCCTTATCATGTATCATCGACACGGAGTCTATTCTCCATTTCTCATTGTCTTCGCGCATAATGCGATACTTTACGATCCGCCGGCGCAATTCAGATTATAAACTTCGTGTATGAGCGTAATGCAAATTGGAGATGCAACATTCGTTTTGTAGGGAACGTAAAACGCAGACTAGGCAGATCTAATCTCTTCGCTGCACGTAGACGAGTTTCAACCCTTACCTTCGAAACTTCAAGTATAATTAAAATCAACTAGCATGTATTATAAAAATGACAAGATTGAAATGATCGTTTTGCTATTTTACTTACGTGTTTGAATTAAATAGACAATTTAGCCATTCGAATAAAGGAAAGAAAATATAAATTTTTCCTCGTACGGACTGATTAATGACAAAGAGGTTGCTCGCCACAGCAACGAGAAAAATAGCGAGCCAAGGGGTTAAGTCTCTGGAACCAGCTCGGAGAACAATTCTCGAAAGCAACGATCCCTGATTCGTCGTCGAAGGATGACAATCGGAGGCAGGTGACCATCGCCAGACAAATATCAGCGGCGTCGCGGCGCTGGCGGCGACGGCGTTCATTATGGCCGCTTAATGGCGCGATTTACCATTGAAAAAAGCTGGCGACACCGTCTGAATGAGCCATTACGGGCCGTTCTACAGAAATAATTATCGCGTAGCATTGACGGGGGAAGGCTGGGAGCTTGGCTTCGTTTGAAAATAAGAGTCCCCTCCCGCCATTCAGGGGTACACATCAGGGCCCGCGTGTCGTTGCTGAAGGCCTTGGTTGCTTGTCACGCCCTCTCCGCGTTCCCACCTTTTTTTCTTCATCATCCCCGATCCATTTACGATACAAAGGACGTCTCATAGCTGCTCGGTGACGACGAACGGTGAAAAGAGGGGACGATGAAAGACGTCAGGGAGGAGAGGAGAGATAGAGAGAGAGAGAGAAACGGAGCCAGTCAGCTTCGCCGTTGGATTCGCAGATTGTTTGTTTGTCGGGAGCTTCTCTGGTGCGCGCACAAACAAGTGGAAACAAATAATATCCTGGCCGCATTACGCGAAGCAGTCGATGGGGCAGGGGGATGGTAAGGGGGGTGAGAGGGGGCTGTGCCCCAGGGCGACGGTAACGAGGCGAACGAGTGCCGCGCAACGTACCGTCATTAATGCCGGCCTCGGGCCCACGCGTCCCTCGACTCCCACAACCCCCCTGTCCTCCATACTTATTCCTCGACTACTGGAATCCCGAACGCATCCCGAAAGCCTATCCAACCCCGTCCATACCCTCCTCCTAGCCACCCCTTCCCGCTCTACATCACGGTTTTCAATAGACCCGACGCTCCGGCGGAACTGGAAATTGAAGAAGTTCGATTGACGCAACGGGCTCCGGCTTGATGGGTTGTTAGCGACGCGTGGCGGCTGTTTCCAGTTATGGGGTGATTCCGGATGACGAATCATCTTCTGGTTTGTCCTTTCCACGAAGAACCCGTCGCCGGGATGGGGCCGTGTAGGTTCGCGGGCTTTGTGAGGCGATTGGCGTGGGAGGGGTCGAGTGGTTGGATTCGTTTGTGGGATTGTACTGTGGTGAACTTCAGTCTGATTGAGCTGATAGTTTGTAATTATGTTTATTCTTCAGGGACGGTGTCACATTGTCTGTTTGTTGTTGTAGGATGCTGGACGATTTGGACTTTCTGATATTTTTCGTAGCCATCATTCTCGAACGGTTAAACGGAGGATTTCAATTTCGTTGTAGAATTTTGGACACGTTCTAAATATGCTAAATGCGTTAAAACAAGCAGAATTAAACTTCGAGAGTGACAATCTAAGGAACCAATTTACAAGGTAATTGAATATCAGCTTAATTGCTATTTAACAAACCAGCCACGCGCGAACACGCCTAATCCCTGGACAGTATAATCACCTACGATGTTATTCCCTGAAAGCTGAGCTCACTGCAAGCCGTCAAAATTATCCGCTAGTTCCCAAAGAAGGACAAGAACAAAAAATCTTTGCGTTCTACTAAAAATAAAAGAACGCTAAAATTATTGAAAGAGTGTGTCCCTCGCTATCTCTAGTTTCAATCAGTCTGCCTCGCGATTTGTAAAATGCATTCTACGAAATTATCAAAGCCGCGATCGTCGGGGCTCTTACCATTCCGTTTCGCAATCTCTTGCACTGCATAATTCATTCGGGGATAATTTATCTGATGAATGCGCGAATTTTCGTCCGCCCACGGAATATTTATAGAAGCCGTGTTAAACGCGTGTTTCTCGGCGAGTGATCTTTCGAGACTCCGAGGATAATACGCTGCGACAAGGGTCGGCTATATCAAAGCGTCTAGATCGAATCATAAACGAAAACGATAGCGCGCAGCGTTCTCTGGAAACACGCGTGTGCGCTCCGCGGTGTTCGCGCACACAGCGAGCCAGTCAGATGCGCGTTTGATATTGTCTGACTACCTCGCCCATTCTGCTTGACACGCTTTTGATAATGTCTGTCCGCGTTACACGCAGCCTTAGTGATAATTACCTGCATTCCATTAGACGAGAATCTTGATCGCATCACTCTATGCGCAACGCGATGCTGTTCGCCGCTTATTGATTCGCCGAGTTAGATACATTCTTAATATCACATAACTATTAATACCGCGAGCTAATCTGTTGCTCTAGCCGCGATTACACCTGTTACGGCGACCGGATAACGTTCCCGACGATTTCGAACGGAAACACTCCCTGTCTAGCAACCACCGTAACTTAGGACGCTCTAATTCCTCGATGAGACATGAAAGAATTTACTCTAAACAGCTTTCTCTTTCGAAAATTACGAATTTGATGCACCATTTTCTATTTATCAAACATTTCATGACAATAGCTCTAAGATATTTTAATGAACTGAAATCCAAACACCAAGTATAAATTGGCATTACATAATATATTTTTTCGAAATTGTAGCTCAATCGTCGGAAGTTGAAAAAAAAATATATTTCAAAAACATTTGCAAGCGGATACGCTGCGTGTCTCCCCCGAAGATCATTAAAACGACGCGCACGATGACCACGTGAGATGTTGGTCATCCACCGAGGTTGTTGGAGATCCCTCCAACAATGGCGTACATAATCCATAATACCAAGAAAAAAGGAGAATATCTTGAATCTTCCCTATTGTGAGCGATAAATATGCAAGAGCAACGAAATTTCTCAGCGATCCGGGAGTAGATAAATCCTAGCTGTACAAAGGGTAGAGAGAAAGGGTTCCCGAACGGACAAATAACAGGCGTCTTCCTAGCCGTTCGGTCTACCGGCGCAACCACCTGTATATCCGTTATTTATTCTCTGTTCGACCGCTGACTGGCTTAATTGCTCGGCCAACATCGGCAACGCTACCTCCATTAGGCAGCAAGCCGCTTAATGCGACTCGTATAAGCGGTCGCTTCATTTACGCTTAATATGGCGCGTACGTGCATAAACCGTCGGGTTCCGTTCTCTCTCTGTCGCACATTCGGGGACCGGTAGCGGCGTCTTCGGGCCGTGTAACTCGCGGCTGTTTGGCCGACGATCGGACGGCGATCGAAGAGGGAAAAGCCTTTCGGCGGGATCCTCCCCGGTGTGTTTCTACGTTTATCCGGCCCGCTTGCACACAATCGCGTTTCCCTCCCACCCATAGCCATGCCGACTACAAGTCCGCTCGAGTACATTGCACACACGCCAGCTAATGGCTCGCTGGTGCACAGGTAATCCCACCGCATGATCGTCTCTCTCTCCCAATTCTACCTGCTCGACACGCGCTACGTCTGAGCTAGACACGTGTAAATTTCTCGCATACCGTGCACTCGCGCGCACCACTCCACGCCAACCTTTGTTGACCCATCGAATCCACCCGCCGCGATTCCACGCCATCACTACCCATCACCTGTGACCTTTGGACTTTGCTACACGATAGGGCCACCTCTACGAAATAGGCGGATTTCATTGACAGGTTGACTAACAATGTGACAATCCTTTGCCTATCTTTGAAATTAATTTTTCTCATGCACAGTGGGTGTACAAAGGATTCGTACTCCTTTTAAAAACGAATATCTTTTTTAAAATTGTTTCATGTTTAATTAGAATTCTTCTAGGGGTAGAAGTATGAATTATTTGTGTGTGAAGCATTAAATTTAACATTAAATTCGACCTATTATGATCATCGCAAGAAGATAGAGATAGTGTATTCATCAGGACCGCTCAGTGCCAGGCAGATGATCGCAAAATATCGCGGTTTCGGTAAAATTGGACCGGTAAGATGCAGGAGAAAGGAAGGCAGCGGGTTGCGCGTTGGTCCAAAGGTTCAAAAGCCATTTCCCCGGCGCAACCTTCGCCGGTAATGGCTGATAATGATCGCCGGATCGATTCTTCCGTGTTATTGTGAACTTTCGTTGCGCGTGCAAGCGCGTCGAAGGCGTTCGATCCCCTTGATTATATAGAGCAACGCGTAATTACCCGTTCCGGGTACACGCGAAAACGAGTACAACCGATTATCCGATCGCACCCATGTCGAAAGCATATCTCGACCGATTATATGCAACAGCCACAATCACGAGGCGCGCACCTGCCGTCGCGGACGTACCGGCACGGCGGCGCACTGCGATGCAAGTTGCAACTTGTGAAAATGCGTTGCTTCGGCTCGATGCAAGATTCCCGACGCGTGTGCGGTAAATATTGCCGGACGAGTATAAATGGGGAGTGACACGGGTTTCAGTGTCGGCACTCCCGCTGCAAATTGCCGCGTCGTTAATGCGAGTAATCAACTTCCATCGATCGAGAATTACAGATATCCGCGATGGGCCGAGCTCTCAGAACTGATTCCGATTCAGCCGCGATAAGTGCTGTGCGGGCTCTAATTGGAGAGCGAGCGATACGACACGCATTTGCGAGCCGAGTGAGCACGCCTAAATGCGCGGAATGTGTGTTATTAGGAACAGGTTCGAGATGTTTATGGAAATTCGAAGATTTAGACACTGATTCGTAAACGGCTGCAGACATGATTTCACTTAATGTAGACGTGGTCTTGTCGGGTTCGAAAATATCTCTGCAATGCTTGGTTTTATTGGAGTCTCCATTGTGTTGCATTTTATACACACCAGGAAGTTACGATTTTTGTTTGAAATCAATCTGTTGTAAACTTACGATAGGAAAATAATAAACTATTAAACTCTTCGCCAGCTGAACCAGAATTCAATCCCCAAGAAGTTCAATGACTCCCAGACCCATTTCAAAATGGCTTTCGAAGACACCCCAAGAACGAATCTTCCAACGCGGCGAGGCCAATGCTTCAAGCAACATTCTCCGGAGTCAGTAACACTCACCCCCGGCAGCAGGTCCGCGCATTATTTACAATAACTTTCATTGGCAACGCGGGCGATATTTCTCCGTGGCGCGGAGCAAAACAGCGTGCGGCGTCGTTCCCCGCGGCGGCGGGAGACTCATCCCCCTCGCACCCCGGAAATTCGAGCCACCCCTTTGCGTTTTTTCGGAACATCGGCAGATTTGTGGATAGCCGATCCCCCCACCCGGTATTCGCGAAATAAGGACGCGAGCTCGATATGCTAGCCGGCTGGCTCTCCTTCGAGGCGTATTCCTCGAGGAACCCACCCCTCTTGCGCACCCTCCGGGAGCTTTCACAGCCAGACAAAGCCAGCCCTTTCCGCCGGTCTTCACACCCTCCGTATTCTCTCTCTCCCCCCCCCCCTCCTCCTTTTCTTCGGTCTCTCTTCGAAACGGCTCCGTTTCCTCGTGCTTCCTCTGTCCCACCCTCGGGCCCAACCCCCGCAGAAACCCACCCTCTTTCGGCCCCCGAGTCTCTTTCCACGGCACGGCGACGAAGCATTGATTGCAGGTTCACAGTCTGGAACCTCAATTGTCGCATCTAAGGCGCGCTTCCACGCCTCGAACAATCGCCTCACTGCCGCTTCCTCTTCTTTCTCACCCTCTTCCTTCGCGCCCCACCCCCGCGTCCCAGACAACCCCTCCGCCCACGCTCGAAACGAGGTACCCCCGTCGACGACGACAACGACCGCCGTCACCCAACGGCGGCGTCCTCGACGACAAAGTATCCGGCGAAATTATGACTCCTGAATCGCGTGTCGGCTCGCTTGACACCCCCCGACTCACCCCCTGAATATCCCATGGCGACGCGAGAAGCATCTCGATGGTTCGTGAAACGATTCACGACTTGCAGGAGGATATTTCAGCTTTTTGTAGATTTTCAACGAATCAATCGTAGATGGTTTAACTAGTAAAGTATAACAGCAAAGTGCAAAACAGTTTTTTTTTTATCACTGCGATTACGGAGGAGGATCGTGGACCAATAGTTAATGATTCAATTCCCTTGAACAGTACGAATTACACTATAATAAACTCATTATTACTATTATCCCGAGACCGATAGATCGGCAAGAAGCCGAAGATTATTCCCGCGGTCGAAATTTCAAATTTAAAAGGTGGAACGCACCTGGCCACGACCACTTTCGACCACGACTAGCAACAGAGAACAGCGACGGGATATATTTATTACTTAATTCGCGCTTCTTTGTTTCATAAAAGTGAGAAACAGCTTTAATAACTGGCTGCGATGGGAATATAATGAGGGGTTGCCCGAACACCGGAGATGCCTCACCGCGCGAAAACAGGGCGCCATCTTATAACCCGTTTCGGTTTCACGAAATTGGCGGGCCGGCGGATTTTTTTATCGGACACGCTTAAGCGCACGATTATAATTCAATAGAGCCGCTCTGTGATGAGAATACTCATTCCTCGGGATCGAAATCCCTGTCTTTGTTATACGCCGTACCTTCGTTAATTATCCATTGTTAAGTGTTCGTATTAATTCGAAACAATTGTATTGTCCTCGAGCTTCAAATTTTCTTCAATGTCTGATTCGAGATCGACTTGAATCAGGCGTGTATAAATAAATTCACGAATGAAATTGATTATTTGGGGAATTATTTTACCATTGTTAAAATGGATGGTCCAGGCTGTTTTAGAAAATGGCTCACAATGGTAAACGCTTTTGTACCGTCAGTGGTCGAACGAAGTACACCGGAAGTCCAGACCAAGACCGTGCCGCGCGTATCGCGCAAATAAGTTAACACGATGCGAGTACAATGGTTCGTCCGGGGGTGCAAACCACCCTGGAAGAACCCTGGGGGGTGCGGGAACGGCTTGTCGCGACAATGGCGCGGTTACTTTGTCCAGGAAGTATAGCGCCACCGTTTCCCAAGCCCCCTCGCGTCGGCTCCCGGCCACGAGACGCTAATGCAACTTCCGGCGAACCCCGAGGAAACGAGACGGGGGTGTACAGCGTGTATTAGGAACGATTTTACAGGTTGTTTTCTATAGAAATCTCGCCAGGTTCCGACAATCCTTTTTTACAGTAAATCCTGATGGGCTGAACAATTTCGGAAAAAGCTTCGAACAAGTTCATAAAATAATGGTGGTGATGAAGACGAATACTTGAAGAACAAGGAATAACGGTTTTTTCAAATCTTTTTCCAACAAAGAGATACATAGTTAATTATCTGAACTTCTGACATCATATAATGCTACATTCGATCAAACGAGCACAGAGTGAAACCGAATTTGACTAGATCTCGCATAAAGATTGTGCTCGAGGAGCGATAAATTTCGGGACAGACTGGAGAAACTAATTCGTGGCTTCCAGCGTTATCGTATCGCTCTTATGCTACTTAAGATTCCCCGTTCCCATTCGGGGAACATTCCCGGAGAGTTGCGGATAACCCGAACGTTCGAAAGAGGCTTGTTCCATTCCGCGGGATGAACTCGTTCGCGGAAAGTTTCATCGTTCAGCCAGCCGAGAGGAGGAGAAGCTAGAGACGATTCGGTCAAGAAGAAAAGGGGAGCTGCTCCTGGCCGATAGTATCGTTAATTATGCGAACGGTGAACCAATGAAGTGCCGATAAAAAAGTTGAAACGAGCCGGTGTTTGGAGCCGTTGCCGACGATCGTAACCGGCCGAGGACGGGAGCCCTGGGATTCTCCCGGACGACGAAATAGGCCGTTCCGTGGTCCTTTAATAAAGACACGATCCTCGAGAACGAGGATCCAAGGAGGAAGGGTATTCTTATTTCAAAGGAACCGGCCACTCGATGTTACGAGGCTGAAGGAGCCACTCGTCCTCAGGAAGGTATGAATGTCCTTTTTGGATCGGCAAAGTACATCTAGGCCCGCCCCATCTCGCCAGCCAGCCAACCGACGCTCCTCGTCGATATCCGAGGGAGATTCCTTCGAGATGTTTACCGAACATCCAGACCCGCTCGAGAGATTCGGACAATAGAAAACCGGAAAACATGCCGGACCCTGTATTTACAATTACGAAGTAAACATCCCTCCGAGAGATGGATTTTTTAGGGCGAGGGTGACTTGACACGAGATTGAAAGTGATAGAAACTTAGTTGAACCGATGATTCTCTAGCTAGCCAAGGGCAGAAGAGGACAAAAATTGCGAGAAGCCTCAGAGAACGAAAACGGGGAGACAGCGTTTTAGTGGCGAACACAATGGACCCGGGCACGGCTTAATATAAATCGCGGTAACGATATTCAAATAGCCCGCTTCCGCAATTACTTTCCAGCCGCCGTCGCCTCGATTGCGATTCCAAACCTCCCTTTTTCAGCGGAAAGATCGCGCCGCTGACGAGACGAATAAATTCCTTGTAATGTCGGTTATTGTACTCCGGATAAAGGGGACACTGAGCGTTCTAATTGTCACTCTAATTGGCCTGTCGAATCGTAAAAGTGATTCACTGTGCGAATGTTGGGAAAGTGAATTCGCTTGAAACGATTCACTATTTTCATCGCTCGGAACGGTTTGCCATTTCATGATTCTGCACCCCGATGTTTCTCCTCTACAATTTTTTGGCCCGACATTGAAAATTCGCAGCGAACAAGGGCGAGACCAACGAAACCGCTCTTGTACGTCGGTCGTCATAACGCGTACTTCTCGAACAGGGGCTACAGTCTACAGTGTCGCGGGGGGTGGGAATTTAAGGGGGTAGCTTCAGGGCGTGAGGATGCAGTCGCGTCTAATGCGCGTTTCGTGTCGGCGGGGCGGCTCGCATAGCGACCGAAAAGGAACCGTTCATCGTCACGGAAACCTTCTCCTTCGGCAGGCTAGGTTTCTAGGGGGTTGGAGGGGCGGAGGGGATGTGAGACACGTGTTTCTAGGGTGACGATTACTCGGCGTCGCCTTCTTACACGCGTACGTTACTCTGCTCGCGTAACGTCCCCGCCGATAAAAGCCTCAGGGCCGTCTTGTTCTGATTTATGCAAGGTATGAATATAATATAGGGGATCGCTAATATGAGGCTCCCTATACACGTCACACGATTTTTACAACGGTTGTGTCATGTGCGGAAAATGTTGTTTAAAGGAAGACGCAAATTATTAAAGACATTTGCTTAAGTTGACAATCATTGCTACAATTATATTATCGTTTATATATAATAATTTATTACTACAATTATCACTGTATTTCATGTAATTGCAGATTTTGTGCATTTACGAAAGAAATGAAAAAAAATGGTAGGCGCAGAAGTGTCGATCGTCTAATCCCGGAAACACGTTATCACAAAGGAGCTAACCCGTCGACCGGTCGAGACCGATGTCGTTGATTCTCCGGTGTCCCGGCGCGACCACGTTGTCCTCGACATCGTCTGGCCGGAGACAATGAGCGGTTACAGAAGGCTAGCCGCGGGCGATCGGCAATTTGAATGGAAAAAGCCCGGAAACGCGGAAGTTCGATCGTTCCCGTGGGTCGCATTATGCAGCGAATGGGTGGGATCGGGATGCGGCGGGGAGCCATGAATTCAAATTTAGTTTGGGAGCCACTCCTCTAAAAGGAGCCCAGAAGGATCAGGCTTAAAGCGGTATCCTCTAAACTCCGAGTAGATGTAGGACGTAGGTGACCCGACTTCGGACACCCTCGCTTAAGAGCGTATCCACGACGGTTCGGGGACTCGGAATGAGAAAAGAGCAAGAGCCAGAACGAGACGAAGGAAGATAGGAAGACAGAGAGAGAGAGAGAGAGAGAGAGAGGAGGAAGGGTGAGAGAGGGTTGAGACAGGGTGAAAGAGGGTGCTCCCGTGGAAGAGCAGGGAACGTGAGCTGTATCGCCAACCGCGGCTTTAATAAACCCCTTGGATTCCCGACGACGCACCATTGTGGCGGAGTCAGCCCCGATCCTAAGGTGGCTGGCTCGTCTTCAACCCTCCTCTTCCTCCTCCTCCTCCTTCCTCCTCCGCTCGTCCTGTCTTATCCTCCTCTTAGTCCTATCTCTCTCTCGGGAGACTCTCAATATCCCTTTGTTTAGGGTGCTTACGAGCAGTCGGAGCAAAGATGTCGTGTGCCAACGAGAGAAGGCGCGCACTAAACCCCTCGACCCGTAGACTTCCCAGGCCCCGGATTCTACAGCTCGCCGAGTTGCGAGCTAGAATTGCGCGAAACCGACGATTGTTCTGACCCTTTCGACCCTGGACACCCACCGACACTCTCCGCCTGAGAATACGCCAACAGTTTTAGGCAGATCACACGGTTCTTTCCTTTACTAGCCCCTTTCAGATGACGCATTGTACTACACCCACGACGATTTTTATTTTACGAGTACGATGATAAAATGTCTCGAATTTCTGCGTTTATATTCCCTCTTTTTCTTAAGGCATTTAATTTTAGTTCAAGAACCTGATGAGAATTATCAATAATTTTCTTGAGTCTTCAAATTGTTTGTAGATAGAGGAATATTTGTTTCAGTTAATCTAACATCAACGAGAATATTTTTGCTCTAGTACAGCGATTTTGTGAATCCGATATGAACTTTAAAGAATATTGTTACTGAAGTGGAATTTTTGCGTATATTAATCAGTGATCGGAGCAAGCAGTTTCGAACGGAAAATGAATAAAAATGGGAATGAATGAAGATAATAATCTACAAATGCGCCAAGATTCATTGTGTAAGTGACACTAGCTCCCACCGTTGTATCGCAGTAATTTGACAAGTGCGCAAAGAAAAGGAACACAAGTCCCCCATTAATCGAACAATAAAAATTTCGATAACACGAGGCGCGTGCAATCGCGATTCGCCGCCCCCGATATCAATCATGTCGTCGCATAAAAAAGAGAGAGAAGAATGGAAGAGAAATGTCCGGCCACGTGGGTCGACGACTCGTTGAACCCGGAGCAGGGTTTTCTTTCGGCACGTGGCCCCGTCCGCCCATCCAGTTTAAGAGCCATCGGGATATCCCGCGTGTACACGCGTGCCTCATTGCTCGTTTCGTTCGCTGTTCCGTTCATTAGAACAGCCCGCGGGCAAAATACGGCCGCGTTTCCGGTTCGACGAAGCCGCGTACACATGTCCTCGAATAATCAATCTTACTCCCCCCGCAACAGATTTTTCACGTTGCGTCCGCGGTCGCTAAACCGCTGTAACCGAAACTCGCGAGAATGTACGAATGAAGAATCCCATGCACAGTTAATTCGCCAATCGAGGCTAATAAAATTGGAAATTAAAATGTTACGTGATATAAAAATATATTTTAATTTATTCAAATGTAGTCTCTTAAATATCTTAAAGCATGAGATGTATGACATAAGGTGCGATCTTCTTTACGCGTCTGGATGCAACGTTTTGCGATACATATTCCATTCATCGAAGCTCTTTGATATGCCTCTGGACGCACAAGTTTGCGTTCCTATGATGCGATTTGGTATGTCTTTGCGATATTGTTTTTTGACGCAGTGGCTCACGTCTAGAAGATCACACGTTTAGACCACTTTCATGATTATGGACGAAATATTCTCCTCTGATGATATGTTGATTAACAAGGATCCTATTTAGACTGTGGTGGAACACAAAATAGATTACAACCTATTAAAATCGTTAAAAGAAGAAATCAGTTTTTATGTAACTCCTGTTTCTTTTAATTCATAGAGACAATGTTTATTTTGCATAAAGATACGTAGTCTAGTCTTGACCCTAGATGCAGTTTCCAAATATGGGATCAATTTTCGCAAGTTTCGTAGCAATTGTTGTCTATTTGGAAGTACAGTGCTCGAAAGGTATCCGCTGGCGACAGGATATCGCGTTTAACGCGGCGATTGCAGGTGAAACCGACTCGCGCCGGATTTATTCATAAAGGGACTGACGAGAAAGCCGCCGGCGGGTAGGAGGAGAGCGAAAAAGCGACAAGGGGAGAGATAGAGAGCAGGTAGAGGGGTGGAGAGACTGTGAGCGACGGGCAACAACACTCGGATTCGACGGTATACGCGTCGCGTTTATATTAAAAGCTTGCAAATTCGTCGCGAGCGCGAGCTGTCCCGAATGCAAAAGAGGAGAATGACGAGGAGCTACGTTTGGCGGAAGCGCGGCCGTTGGGGGTGGGGTGCGGGAGGGGTGGTGGGTTGGCTAAGGGATGGAAAAACGATGGAAACGCGGATATTCGGGCGACTGGCCTGGCACTGGGCTCTCTCTTTCTCCGTTTCGCCGACGGTCTTTCGCGTTTCACCGTTTCTTTCGGGCGTCGACTAATATTAGCGGGAGCGGGCTAGCTCGGCCGGGAAACCGTGGACGAGTATTTTTAATTATTATTTACGAACAAATGGGAGGAGCGAGGAGAGAGAACCGGCCGGAGAGATGAATATGAAAAAGCACTTCATTTTTTTAATTGGATACGCCCGGCCGCAGAGCGGCCGCTCGAGCCGCACACCTCCGACTGAATTTTAATTTTGATTAACCGGCGAAAAGCTCGACGCTCGACGCCGCGTCCGCCGCCGCCGCGCCGTCCCGACGCTGTTTGCCGAATTCGCGCCGAGCCGAAACCGACGCGACATCCACGCGAAACGTATTTATCGCCGTCCTATTGGACGACGCTCCGCTCGAAAGTTCCCCGTGTACCATCTGCGAAAAGCTGGGACACAATGGGAAAGATGAGAACAAATTCTTCTGGATAACTGTGTGCCATAGTTGTATACGAAGTACTACATCTGTTCGTCGAAATACAGGATGATCCACAAACAATTGCGATATTAGAACGGATTTTAATTGTCAGATAAAGATCGATAGACTTTTTTCGAAGTGTCAGATAGTCGTTCAAATGTCTTAGAAAATATATACATTATTTCTTCTCATTGTTTCACCTCAATGTTATTATAATAACATTTAATTTTTGTATTTCCATAGGAAGTATTTCAATATTAAATGTATATAACACACAACTCAAATGCAAATTAATCTATGATTACCCAAGAACATAGAAATCAACAAAATCTAGTTCTTCGTCAACAAAAGCATTAATGAGGCTTTAAGAAGAAATTGAAAACGGGTACCCAGTTATAAGGGTTAAGTTACACACACCAATGATTGAAAGCACGTTGTTCTCGAGTGAAGAAAGCGGTGTTAAGCGTTACTATACTGGAATAACAAAATCCAGGCTCGATCAGGTGACAACGCTCACCTGTTATGAACTAATGGACCCCGGTGTGTCTCTCGGTTGCGAAATTCGGCAAAGTTATTGTACCGTTCCGACGCGGCAAGGTAAAAGGAAAGAACGCGGTGGCCGTCGAGGTAGCACATTCGCTGAATTTGCCGGGCTAATTTTTGACGCATTTATGGTCGGCGCGCCGCCTTTGGCGAGGATTTATTTTCTTCTCTTTGGCAAGACCGTGGGCACCGAGTACCCTACAGAGCAAAAGTGTGCTCATGGTAAACGTCCAAGTGGTTTCTTGGAAGGAAGAACACGGCTACCAGCTTGCAAAATAGGCATTCGTCGACACTAGCCACCGTTTACCTTCGGTCTCTATTTGTACTTATTTTCTCGTGGCGAAAGTTCCGCCAGCGGACGTGTCGCCGCGTTCGAATCGCGTTCCAGACTGCTGCTGAATATTTATTTTCACGCTTTCCACCTCTAATCGAATTTCCACCGAGTAATCCACACTTTGCCAGCCAGCGACACCGATTCTTTAATATTTTCCCGATTCGTTTTCTTCGTTTGCTCGTTTACGGTTCTATCTTACCGATAGGATTTTGACACAGTAAAAAATCATTATTTTCGAACAATATCCAACAAGTTTTTACGAAACACATCTATTCCTTATTTTTACACTTACGTATCCATCTCATCAGTATACAACCCCTCAGAGGATCATGTTGGTATTCAATGTTTACACTGTAAAATGCATATTTCATTATCATCAAGTAATTAACAATGCTGATCACACAGATCTCAATGCTCAAAACACAGTCCTTTATAACCATTTGCTCCAAGTCACACGAAGGCGGCAAAATATTCTTCCTATAATGTAGCACTGTGTACAAAAACTCCAGAAAGATTGCTGCTCAAGCACCGAGATAATTTGTAAAAAAAATATATCAGAACCAATCCCAGTAGATACAGGAAGAAGAAGCGAGCGTCGACACTCGATGAAGCAAAAATCCGTGAAAGCGTTTCCACGGAAGCGGCGATCTCCTGGAAGTCGTCTTGGTAGACAAGTTCACGAAACGGTACCAAAAAAGGTGTGCTCGGATCACAGGTAGGAATGAGAAGAGGAATGATGCGACGAATACCATCGGCCTTCCGGGATCCGTCGGTCGGCAGGCAGGCAGGCAGGCAGGCAGGCACAGCCGGTCGGCGACGACGTGGCTGAACGTGGTTGAATGTGTGCGAAATAGGCGGAAAGTGCGACAGAAGTGCAAGGGAACATGGCCGCCGACGATAGGGTTTACCTGGAACACTTGTGCATGCAGGTAGGCCACGCACGTGCACACACATACGGTCAATTGGCCTGGGCAGCCTCTGCTAGGTACCGCCCTCCGGAAGTACGGCCCTGTCGCACCCTGTTCCCTGTTCCCCCTTTCGTGCACCCTGTCCCGTCGCGGGCCGGGCTTTCTATCTTGCCTCGTCCCGGTCGCCCTCTGCTCTCTCTCCGCACACATCTATCAATGACAAATGTCCTCGCGTGACCGTGCCCCGCTGCCTAATGAATATCAGCCACGGTTCCCAAGGTGCCAACCCGCGTTTCACCGCCGCGTAATTACTATAGGCGGACTCGTCGAGCTGTGCTACCCGCTCGAGGAGATCAACGCGCCACTCACTGATCCTGGCTAATGGCTGCCGAATGATCCGGATCCGAGGTTAGCTACCCTATCATGTTGCACCGTGATTTATACACTTCATTTTCTGTGTTCTTTAAGCACTTAGTGGGCCTCGTGTCCGGGCCTGACATCGGCACAGTACGCTCTTCGGTTAGACTGATACAGCTCCTATGGTGTCCCATACCAATGTGCGTTTGGAACGAGAATACCCAACGGTAAATAGATTTTTAAATTCTAGACTTTAGTAAGTATCCGGACAAATCTGAACGTTAAGGGGTTAACATTCAACCCCTATGTTCTTGGGTGACCACGAATTAATTTGAAACGAACCCTGTCTGCCAGATCGACTTGAAGCTGAAGTATCCAGCGAGAATGGAAGTCCATGGTAAGCAGATGCAGGAAGTTGGATGGGACTGGTGGGTGATTTTTCGGCGGGCGAGGCCATCGCCGGATCATGGCCTAACGAGGCAGCCGGTGCTTATTTAAAATAGGCTTATGACTGTTACACCGGTGGGTGCAGGATGCCGAGTAATTTGCCGGTAAACCGAGGCCCCGGGCAGCTCTTAAGTCGGGCCGAGGGTTCTGATCATTATTATCTCCGCAATAAAGAAATCTCTCGATCGCTGCCGTTGCCCTAGGCGAGCTCTCCTCATTTCCGATCCGCCGTCGTACACACGTGTAAACCGGCGAACAGTTCTCCGTGCCATTACCCACGGTTCGCCCTTTGTCTAGGAGGAGAACGATACACGCTCGTTGCCAACAAAGTCGAAACAATCTCATGCGCTAAAACACGGTCGTTACGCTATTCAAATAAACCCAATTAGGGAGGCCGGGGTCAATTCGTTGTTGCGACTTCGCGCGGCGAGATTCGTTTCCAGCCGATTCGCGGAAACCGGGGAAATCGGTTTCGACGAACCGCCCGGCGCTGTTCAGGTGGCTGGATCCTCGGCCGTCGGACTAATTAACCTGGGAAAATATCCCCCTGCGAACACGATAGCTTCGGTATGTAGATAATAACAACGGTAATTGATGGGTGCCGGTACCGTAACGATACCTACGCATTTACCGATTCGCAGATCGACCGACGCTGAAGGAAGTTCTCACTGAGGCTTCCTTGGAACGAGTTTAGGTGATAAGTATTTCTGAGGAAGCAATTAGTATTCTAGAATATTCTTTGTTATCTTCTGCCATTGGTATGCGCGGAGCATTTTTTAGTCGATTGTAGACTTTCTGTTCCTTGGATTGTTATCCGTCTCGGAAGGAAGAGTAAAATTTTGTAATAGTATTGTTGTTGAAGTAGAGAATATTATTATACAATATTGTGTGATGTCACGATTGCGAAGAAACGATTTTAACCCTTAGCACTCGGCTGTCCCCTCTGAGGCACCACTAAAAATTGCTGTACCATTCTTCGAAATATTGTTTACATTATTCAATATATCTGTATCTAATCAATTACTAAACATTTAGGTGCTGTATAAGGTAACGTACCAATTTCATACCCATAAAATTGCAAAAATCATAAGGTATGGAAATATTCTAGATCGGAAGAAATGTTTAATTTTCCAGTGAAAATAGCTCCGAGTGCAAAGGGTTAAGCTGCAAAAATGGCAACTCGAAGCAAGGACATCCAAGTAGACCTGATTTAATCGTGCAGGAATATAATAATTTCCTATACCACGAGAAATAATCGAGGCAGGGGGGCAGGAGAGGAATCGGAGAACTCGAGCTTTATTCCCGGACTATCGGGGCTGTACATCATCGATTATACCGCTTAATATTCGGAGAGTTCGAGGAAGCAGCTTACCTCCGGCACAGTCTTGACTCTTTTGTTCTTCGTAGCGCATTTCTGGCTCCGGGGCAGAGAGCACCCCGAGTCAAAAAGGGACACGGTGGGCTTAGCAATGGTCCGCAACGTCGGATGGCAGGTTTCTCCGGGGACACGCGACACTTTGGGTGGCCGTCCCGCTCATCCGCCGGATAATGGATTCCAGGGCTACACCTTGGCATCAGTTATTTTAATCCGACGATTAAAAATGTCAGACACATGTTCGTGAACGGCGCGATCCCGGGGCTGCGCGACTTTCGGGGGGATTATGTCCCCTGTGGCCCAACAGGGAGACGACACCTCCAGAGCCCCGGACTCTCCTCCTCGCGAGCGAAAGAGATTGCGGGCTGTTCCACGGCCCCGGAAATTTGTCCGCTTCCACTGCGAGAGAGCAAGCAACCTGTCAGACCGCCTCTCCTCTCGCCGATCGGACAGAAAGATCCTCGTGGAACCGGACGGGGATCCACGGATCCGGATCGCTCGCAAACTTGATCTTCGACGCGCGAAAATACACCGAATATACGTTCTTACAGTGATTTCTGTGAAAACTTTGACCACGAAATGTCACGTATGTAAAAAACAAACTTTCTACCTGAATCGCAACAAACTGGGGTGAAATAGAAATTCATTTTCTTTCTTAATACGTTTAATAGATTGAAAATAATACAATAGCGTTTTTATTTTCTTCTAATGTTTTTACTGTTTTAAGTTACACCTACTCAGTTTTGTCATAAATGCATAAAATCCACTGTCTAAAAGTTTTACTAAATGTGCTCCGAATTGTGTGATGTTTGGGCTCGTTTGATTCAGAAGAACGTCACAAGTATGTCAGCAAAAGTTTCATGAACGAAATAATTATTATTTCTGAAAAAATGAGGAACTACGATCTTTTGTATATTTTTGAAGAGCTCTGCGAGGGTGAAACAGTGACAATACATTCTGAAGTCCTGTAGGAGGAATAGGATTTCCTTGGTAAGGTATCGAAAATGATACAGCATGGCCGAGAGAAGGTTCAAGGTGCACGGCGCACAGGTGTCCCGGCACGCGGGCCGCATAATTCGTGAAGGGGGCGTTCGCGGGGGCGGAGACGGGGGGAAAGGAAGAGCTGACACACAAAGACACGCACACAAACGGCCGATAGAACAAGGGTGAGATACGTAGCCGCCATCGAGGCCGCGATATTTCGAGCAGACCGCCGCAACAAGCCGTTTCGCTCGTTGCTCCTCCACGGCAGGAAGTCTGGCTGATACCTACCCGTCGAACGATACCATCGACAGCTCGTACGTGCGTCGAGCTGTCCGGACGTGTCGGGAACACTGTCGACGAATAACGAACGCCTGTTGTCCCTACGAACAAAGATGGCGGTCAGATATCCGCCGGAAACTGGTACACCTTCGATGTGGAACTTTCCTCGAGATCATCAATTAAATTGAATTATCGCCGGCCGAGCCTCCGGTTACGAAGTTACCTTCGATCGTGTCGTTTCTACGCCAGATACAGGGAATTTTTAATTAACTCTTTGCAAACTTTATACAGGATGTTCGCCACCGGTGCTTTTCTTCTAAATGGTAAGCGTCGGGATAAAATGAAGGAGTTCTACTGCGTTTCGTGGCTGGTATACTGGTGCAAATAAATTCAAAAAGTAAGTTTTAATCTTCATGAGGATTTAATGTCTCACAAGTACGTGGCATAACCTTATTAATTTAAAAAATGAAATAAAAATAAGGCTCGATCTTATCTTTAAAACGGCAACAGTATAATAAACGAAAAATTAGATATAAATTGTACTGAATCTAAAGTGAAATTGTACGAAGAATGGGGCTTTCTAGCATAGAATTTGACAAACTTCTGAGCCGTTCTCTCGCGAGATTACCATTTTAATGCCGTACAAGGATCGCAGGCGTTCGACGACTAAGGACAGTCGAGTAAAGATTATAATCAGGGATCTGCTCTTGTCCGGGACGAATAATATCCAGCGTGCCGTCGACGATAGGATTGCCAGGCGGCCGAAAACTGGCTCAGAAGTTGAGACAGAAGGAAGAAGAACACGGGAAGAACGGTTTCGGAAATTGGAACCGCGCCCCGGCAATTTCTGTCGACTATTAAGTTGCCCCGTGGCCCGGGCCCGAAACACGAGCAACAAGATGTAGCAAGTTCGGCAACGACGCGGTTCCATTATAAACTCGGGTAGGAGGTGGAACCGCTCTCCGTAGAGGTGATTCTGCACCCCGCTGCGCCCGCCAGGTTCGCACGCGTGTTAACACGGCCGTTTCACGCGTGCGTGTACCCGCCGTGAGCGGGTTTCGCAGTATTTCGCACACGCTTCACACCTGTCCACCGAATAGGCGGGTCGTATAGGAAAGTGTCGCTAACTAACTCGGAATTCCTTCCATTTGTATCTGTAAACCACACGACCGTGTCTCTCTCTCTCTCTCTATCTCTTTATTTCTTTCCTCTTTTTCTTTCGCCAAACACGCGTCGAGCTTCGTCTCATTTCGTAAACCTTACTCTCGTTTACGGTTTTATAAAGACTGGCGTGTACTCGGATTCTTCGGCAAGCAAACTCGACAGAGGCGCAAGCCTCGCAGCAGAGAGAAATTGTTTCGTGAGTTCCTTTGTTCGCGCGGGGTCCATCCGGAGGAGCAAGTCATTTTATTAAATTGAAATCGTATGCCACTAGGCGCACCCTGATTTATCGATATCAGTTTGTGCCGCGTCATTCGCTGTTCGATTCGAATTCAAACTACCGCGTAGACAACGCTCGTCGACCATTTTTTATACCGTGCCGATTCCCCGTGTCGCTGTTTTTAATGTGCTGCGGGGATGAATAAGGTTTACTCGTCCGTTTTGATAGTTTAATTAGTGTTATTTACTAGATTTCAACTGACTAGAATTTTCTTGATTTTCTGAAGAGAAAATTGAACAATCGTGTAATATGGAGATGTTCTAGGTCGCTAGAGATGTTGAGACCTGTAAAACACGTTCGAGTGCAAAGCCTTGACTGTCCCAATATCTGGCGCATCTCGGTCCACTGTGTGACGAGGTCCCCAGGTCCGAGACCATAGTTTTTTGCTGTCGGGCAGAGTATTTTCAGAGTCGATCGACGAATCGTTCGTTCAGGGTCCCTTAACGATTCGTCGGGGACATACAGCCGGCTCGCGACGCGACGGAACGAGGCAGCCCGCGTGCCCGACGATTACGTGCGTCCGTCGCGAATCACTTTCCGGTAAAAAGGCTCGATCAATTTCAAATTGATGGCCCCGGCCACGTTAATTAGTGAGCCGGAGCCCGGCACGGTAAGAAAAAAAGCGCTGCCACGGGACGCTGCCACGTTGTCGGCGGGACCACGAGGCGGCAAACTTGCCGGTTTTAGGTTTTATGCCTGGGCCCTCGATACGTTTCGCGTATCTCCGTGGAATATCGAAGGGTAACAGGTGTAGTTGCAAAGGTTTTCGGTTTTTGCCCCATCGGGACCAGCCTGGACAGGCTACTGGAGAAGATGGGAAGAAGAGCCACCAGATCTTGCATGGAATTTTAACGTTCTGCGGGTTTCCGTTTCTACAGAAACTTCGAAATAAAGTGATGCGATAAGCAATTGCTGATTCGTCTGGTTGTACCTGGAAATTGCATCGACTTGAACATTGTAACATTTTTAACCCTTAGGAGTCGAAAAGTGCCTCCGAGTCACCACTAAAAATTGCAGTACCATTATTCACAATATTGTTTTAAAAAATCCTATATTATGGAATTATTCGAGGTCGAAGGAAATGTTTAAGTTAAAATAGCTCTGCAAAGGGTTAATGCAAAAATGCCATTAGAAGGTCTTCCATTAACATGATTGCTTCGACAAGAACAGGGAAAGCAATCGCTAAAATTAGTTTGAAACTTCTCTGTGCTCAATAAACACCGAAGAAATATTATACGTAGTTTCCAGGGTGATGATGCTGCAGTGGTTCGCCTTCGTCCATGCAAATGGACGCAAGAGCGGGTCGTGCCGGGTCCCGAGTTCCAATTAGCGAGCGGCCGCGGCTCTAAGCACAGGTAGAAAGAGAGAGGGGGGGGGGCGTATAGCCGCGGCACTTCCCGATCGGGACGTCTTACGAGCACGTCTCCGCGTAATGCATCATCGGCGGAGTTTCGTAGCAGGCCACCTTGAAGCGGTCGCCCTGTATAAGGCGGTGGCCGCCGCGACTAATTAGACTATTAGCCGGCCGCTCGAGGCAGCGGCCGATGCGAAAAAGGCGAAAGCTACGTGAGCGAATGCGGTCGCGCGGGACAGAGGACGGACGTCGCGGCACCGCGAGGCGTGAATTACGGCGCGAATTTCTTGCAGCTGCGAGTTTGCACGCCGCTTAGGGAACTCGCAACCGTGCCCGCGGACGCCCACGTGCTCCGACAACCACCGCCATCCGGGGGTGGATCGTTCGTTTTCAATTAGCCGATTCCGCGAGAAAAAGTTGCGCTCGCGCCACCAGTCTTTTCGCAAATCGGTCCTCCACCGATCCTTGTCGTGAACTCGACCGTATTTAGAACCATAAGCATCGGTCGAATCACCAGTGTAAACTTTATTCCACTTGTGAAGATCTTCTCGAGGGAAATGAAAATTCTCTGAGTATGTAAACATGATACTTGTAGAGCAAGGTAGCAATTATATGCATAATGTGAGACCTCAACTTCGTCACAAAGAACATTATCATTATATATTATATTGTATATATATCATCATATAATGATCATCATATAATCATTGTATATATATATTATATTATATTTATTCATTATATTGTCCGCATAGATATATTTTTTTACAAATTGCTATTTTTTTCACGTCTCTGGATTGTACCAATTTTAGCTGTTTTTCATAGTTTCAGAAAAATAGAGGATTGTGTTAAAGACAACCAAACAAAAATGAGTGTAATTCTAAAAAATCATCCCTAATGTACAACGACGTCTAGGATTATTAAAAATCGTATTCAAAGAAATGAATACCATACCTTGAGCACCACCTGAAAATGAAATAAAAGTAAAAACCAGTAAAAAGACACGTGTACGTCACGCTAGGGACTGTCGAAAGGGCCTCGAAAAATTGATGTGCCGTTTATGCTCGGGAATAGCGACAGTATTTCAATTCAAATTAGGTGCGTCGTTCCCGGGTTTCGCCTACGGTGTCGCAATACCGCGAGGCCGGCCAGAAATCGGCGTTTCGTTCGATCTAAACCAGTTCCTTAACAGCGATCTTAGAAAGTGGGCAGGATCGAATAAGACCAAATCGTTTGTCAAGCGAAGCAGGGATCCCGAGGCCCAGCGTCTCATCGCGCCGAGCCTAATAAAGCAGTCCCAAAGTCGGACAATATTTCCTCGACGAGTTAAGTACCCCGGTGAGAAATGATCGCGGCTGAATCTCGAACGGGCCTGGCTGGGTCGCCGTTTTCCAGGTGCGAGCAAGCGTCGTCGTCGACTTCGCCACGCCGCGGCCACACCATAATTCGCGGGGCCCTGGTTGTGAGTTATGGCGAGTCGGTTGAACACCTAACATCCTACCCCTCATCCGAGGCGCGATCGTACGATTGCTTGCCTATAATGCTTCTGTGTATGTAATACTATTTTCGCCGTCGGTAGCGTTGCCATTCTGCACGCCGTAGAATGGAACGAGCAGAGGAAAACCACTGACAGTGGAAATGATCACCGCTGTTTTATGGGAAAATTGTTTGGAGCTACACATCGTTCCAAGGGACCTGACGATGGTGGAGAATTTTCTTATAATGTCCACATTCTTCTAAATTGTACTAAAGGCAACTTGTTTTATGGGAAAATTGTTTGGAGCTACATATCGTTCCAAGGGACCTGACGATGGTGGAGAATTTTCTTATAATATCCACATTTTTCTAAATTGTACTAAACAAAACTTGTTTTATGGGAAAATTGTTTGGAGCTACATATCGTTTCAACAGGCCCGACGATGGTGGAGAATTTTCTTATAATATCCACATTTTTCTAAATTGTACTAAACGCAACTTGTTTTATGGGAAAATTGTTTGGAGTTACATATCGTTTCAAGGGACCTGACGATGGCGGAGAATTTTCTTATAATATCCACATTTTTCTAAATTGTACTAAACGCAACTTGTTTTATGGGAAAATTGTTTGGAGCTACATATCGTTCCAAGGGACCTGACGATGGTGGAGAATTTTCTTATAATATCCACATTCTTCTAAATTGTACTAAACGCAACGTACTTAACAAAAGTAAGTCATGAAATCACGGAATAAAAAATGCTATGGATTATGACTGAGTAGGTGAAATATCAAACAAATGAAACTTAAAAGAATTTAAAATCATCGCAGACTTGTTAACATAATTAGAGGAAGAAACGAATTCGAATCTAGTACCTTGCAATTATTAAAACAATTTTTAGTAACTATGCCTTTATACAACAAAGCATGTAAAATTAGTTTAACTATCTTTAGAAAAGTTTAGAAATATCGTTCTTTCTCGTACATTTACTGCACGTTTAGTGCCACAGAAACTACAATACAGTCTTCCTAACAGCGAAGACACAAGACAAGAAACTATACATTCTTATAAATATATTTTTATAAAATCTACAGTATACTCGCAAGTAGAAACTCATTCTTCAGCTCCCTTCGTACGAAACCATTTCAACCAGGTCTGAACTGTAAAATTAAATAATCTAGCTCTCCAGAGTTCCAAAATGAGAACAATGATGTCCGGCTACTCGAGTCACAGATAACACGTGGGGAACGATTCGCGGTTTCCTCGGGCCTGTCCGGGCTTCGGCGGGGTGCGTAAAAATTTGTATATTCGGTAAAATATCGGTGGGATGAAGCACCCGGTACAAGCGCGGACGAATTGTATGAATTCATGGTAATTCTCGGCGGGCGTGAACAGCGGACGAGTGCTCGGTATAAAATAGAGAAAAAAAGAGCGCCAGGGGTAGGGGGAGGATTTTGGCGGGAACGTCGGTGTAATTAATGCAGAGACTCTGCGGCTGCTTTGCCGGCTGATAAATTGGTAGGAAAAAAAAAACTGGTGGAAATTGTCGGGAAAATGCGGGCCGCTGCCGGATCATACGTAACCGTCCGGCAATCTGTGTCTTCGTCACTTTTATGGATTCCGCGTTGGCCGTCGAGTTCACTTGAAACGGCGACACGCATGTATTTTATGACGTGTCTGTGGCAGCGAGTACCAGAATGCACCGGGGGGGGAGAGGGCCCCGTAAAAATAACCAACCCGGGGAACATGAAACGGAATTAAAAAAAAACAAACGACGAGAAAAAAAAACGCGCGCGCGAAAAGAGGGAAGGAAACCGACCCGGCGAAATAAATGGTGTAACCCGGCGATGATAAAGCGACCGCGTCAGGGATCGGGATTGCCGCGGCTTGAATTATGGTTACGCGAAATTCGCTGCTCGCTACATTAGCCGCCGAGAGCTCGCCGTGCAATAGATAAATAAACGAGTTGTTCGATGTCGACGTGCAAATGTTCGAAAACTACGGCCTCGCGCCGCGACCCGACGCCGAGCGCTCGCCGGTGGTCTCGATACAAAAGCGCAGTGAACTCAAGTTCTGCGATTGCCGTTTCTTCTAATGTTTGAAAAATCTGCCAAAGAATATTCATTTTCCATGCATTCAATTTCAGAATTGATTTTCACTTACGAGACCTGTTAGGTTAAAGTATTGTAATGCTGGTTTTAATTAAAAAATATTTTTACCATGTATGTTTTTCGAAGCATCTATTATAACAGAGGTTGAGCGACATTTTCGGCACTGACTCGGATGTAAAATGGACTCCTGGATCAATTGATACCATACCGATCGATCTTTCGTTCCAGAGTGAGTATCCCGATATGAAAATTGATGACGAAATATTCCACCACGTGCCGCGAGAATTTGAATATCGATATCACTTTCCGCGTGACCATTTTTGCATTCACACACTGTATTTCAAAATTCCGCGAAACGTAAAATTCTGAAGAATCCTAATTTCAATCTTTCAAGACGGTTTAACATTGTGAGAACCTTCAGTGTCGACAATAGAAAATTTTGTTATCTTTGTTCGTAGGTTTAAAGATTTCGAATTTTTCGAAGCTTTCAGTCTCGAAAATTTTGGAACTCAAAAGTGTCGGTCTTGAGAATATCAAGTTGACAAAATCACAATCTCAATATGATCTTAATTTGACTCTCAAAAATTTGAGAAGCCTACAAGTTATAAGAATTAGGAACCTGTTAAAAAATGAGAAAATAGTAAAATAAAAATATCTCGAGACATTGCCCGACAAATAATTTGTTCCCGCTGCCTAAGGAAGGAATTAAAGGTCTCGGAGATGCAGAGCGTTCCTCGAAATTCCGGAGCAGTATTCCGATTATTTGGCAATAGGATGGAGAACCTAATTCCACGGTGATCCGGAGTCCACCGTCAGCCTGTGAAACCACGGGCAAAGCCTCGGTTTCACGCAGAAGTGAGCCTCGATAGCAATCTAAAAGCGACATTCCCGAAACGACGCGAGGCGTTGCGACGCGTCGAGAAGGGGTTGCAAAGAGGAAAGAGGAAGGAGGGAAAGAGTGTATTGGAATCCTCGCGGGTGTGTGCAGAGGCGGAGGAAGACCGTGGCACGGCCGTGGCCGAGGAATATTTACAGCGAGTGCTGGATCCAAAAATCGCGGCGGGAGTATAATGGCGGCGCTTGTCCCGCCGCGCCGAGAAGATCGCCTCCGCTTATCGGCGGATCGCGGAGCGAATTTTTGCGCGAAACACGTGTTAAAACATGCGGGGACGTCGCGTAGATCGTTCGCCGTGTCCGGACGCCACGATCCGAGAACCGCCGAAAGCGGTTCGGGGCCGTGATGCAAAGGGAAGATTCGCGGACCCTGGCGAATGTCTGTCCTCACGTGTAACAGCTGTTCTAATGATGTGCTTCAAAGAAATCGCACGATTGGCATTAGGGTGGCTCGAATTCGCTCTTGGTGAATGTAATTCTAAAAATATTTATTCTCGAGACACCTCTCACACTTAAACCTTTAATTAAATCGATATTAACATTTTTTAATAGCACACTGGCTGGATCGTCTTATGAATGGAGGCTTATCTGTAAACAGCCGATTTTTATGCAAAATAAACATTGTCTACCTGATTTATAACTAAGTAGAGTAGAATAGAAATTTATTTTCAATGTTCATATGTTTAATTGGTTGGAAATAATGTAACAGTATTTTAAAAATCTTCGAATTTGTTCACTGTTTTAAATTAGCTCTACTCGTTTTTGTCGTAAATGCATAAAATCATCTGTCAAGAATATTTCAATAAGCAGAAGCAGCGAGAAGCAGCCCCATCATTTGGTGACGTAGAACGAAACGAACCTTGCAGTTAAGTGCTCGTTTAATACGGTATTTAAACATCATTTTTCTACAATTGTTTTAACCAGCTGTTGTTCTAGTATAACTTCCCAGCCTATGAAGCATCACGATTACCAATAAAACCCCGGATTCCCCACATTCCCTCGTTCGGCGAACAACAAGCATCGGAAAGCGAGTTTTCTGAATAAACTCACCACTAAAAAAGATTCCGCGGATTCCTGTTCGTTTTAGTGCCGCCTCGCCTATTGACCGATTATTAGCCATTCCAGTCTTATAACGTACACCTCGTAACAAGAAATGTTCGGGTATCGCGCGTAAAACGAAAAACTTGTAGGAAAGCAATTTTTCAGATGTAAACTTCCGCGGGAACGTCGGCCGATCGGCAATAAAAAAGATTCCAGGGATTCCTACCACGTTCGGAGGGTGTCAAGGGGCGTTGGATGGACTACTCATTGACCGAGCGACGTAATTGCGAGTTAGGCGAGTCGGGACGAGTGGGACGAGTGGGACAAGCGCGCGCGGCAGCCAGCGAGCAACGCGTAAAAAGGAATGACAGTAGTATGAGCATAGCACGCAAGGATAACCACGCGGGAACATGGAAGCCCGAATGCCAGCAGCTAAGTACGGACTCCGAAAAGCTTGCTATCGGTGGCTCTCGGTCGCGGTATATAAATACATCCCCCCGGGGAGCCGATAAGGAGAGAAAGAGAGAGGATCGGTGCCGATAAGGGGGGAAGGGAGATGGAAGGGACGAACAGGCCCTGGAAAGGGAGGGTATCGGGGGCCCTGCACAAGATGGGAAGAGTGGCGTGCGCTCGCCGGGGCCCACAATGCTATCTCGCCGGTGGGATCAAATTGTCGAAGGAGGGACGAGCATATTTCGCGTGACCCCGCGGTAAAAGCGCAGCGCCGCGAGCTGCTGCGCGGCTCAATTCCTCGGGAATACCTCGATATATTTGTCGCTGTTCCAGCAGCAAGGCCTGCACAAACCCGAGACCAAAAAGCAACCCTTTCTCCACCCTACGTCCGAGCGGAATGGGCCCGGGGATGCGCCCCGCGGCATTCCTCCGGGTATAAATCTCGAGGGAATGCACCGCGGACCTTTACCTGCCCGATGCAACCGACTCCGAGATCGCTGCCTCGCACCGATACCGAACTGATCGGCCACGGGAATGTGTGCTCGATACGCGAACAGGAATTTGCTTCGCGAAACCCGATTGCTCGGGCCCTTCCCGTGTACCCTGCGACCGGCTTTTCGGCGGCTTGGTTCGGTACGTTTCAATACATACGTATATTAGGTTGTTGCTATTATATACCATCTACGTTACTTTATAAAAATAACAGGAACTTGTCTATCCAAATGTTTAGCTTGCTTTTAATACAGGACGATTTTGGAAACTGGAAGAACAATAGTGCTCTTTTTTAATTAGAAATAGAAAAAAATGATTTCTAAGACATCAGTTTTTATGTAGATGGTACAACAGCCAGGTGCAACTGCACTTTCTTCATTAATGTCCCAATTGCGATGAAAAAGGATCACCCTCAAAAAATGAGGAACAGTCAGTATTTCCATGTGTTAAACATTTTTACATGCTCCAAGATAAGGATGTACGTCAAACAAAGTGTCATACAATTAACGGGGTCACTAGCAATGTACAAATTTTACTAGCCATGTACTTTTTTCAAAATTCCAACTCCTTTCACCATAGTAACATTACTAACTACACGTCTTCATAAAAGCATGGAAAACACTTTTGCCTCGACTTTAGCAACACGAATTCCATCAACGGATTTACTCCGAGACGCAATATGCCGTCAGCTCACCGGCGACAGTGTTAAATCAACACGGTATCGGTACAGGGGAACGCAATTAAAATCTAGTCGCCCACTTAGCGGACCCTCTCGGTACTAATTTTAATTGCGAGCCAGCGGGATCGCACGTTTCGACGAGCAAAGCGTGTCGAACGCATCGTTCCCGGTTCGACGTTGGAGCCCTCCTAACGTATCGAGCGGGTAATGGCAAGGTACCGATACTCTTCAGCCGGTAATTAAATAAATCATCGCAGCGCGGCGGATCGAAGGCATCGTCTAGGAGCGGAACCCGCTCGGCTGCCAACACCTCCTCGACAGAGCGGCGCATAGTTCCTCGGCTGAGACGCGATATATACGTCGCGATATGTATCTGCCGTAAACCCATACTTAACAGCGTGTCGAGCCGCTCGTTCCTTCTCCGCGATGTCCTCTTCAGCCCCTCTCGCACCGCCTCTTCCACACCTTACATTTCACCTCGAATCTCTTCCTACTTCTCTCCTCTTCTTGAATCGTTCCACGCTCTCTTCGATTTCTTCGAACGACGTACGAAATGTCTTCTTTCGTGCTGTTCGCGGCGAGTTCGACCGGCTCGAATATCTTCGTTGTTTATTGTATCAGGTCGAGGAAAATACAGGGTGGTCAGTAAACTGGTGGTACAACCGGAAAGAGAAATATTAATAAGAGGTGAAGCCAATTTTTATTCACTTCCTGCTTCCCACAATTGATGTAGAACATTTTTATGTATAATTTCCGATCTATTAAAATGATCAAAGGCAGAAATGAAATTTTACCTAGCCGCTTGCAACCATCGTAGAAAATATATTTTGCACAAAGATTCACAGTCTGTTGATAATAAATACGAATAAAAAGAGTTTATTAGTTATGTCAATTTCAATGTATTGTTTAGGATATTTTCAAAAACGAACCATTAAGATAATGCTTGTTATTTTAACATTATATGGAATTCATTTTTTGTTCATTTACTTATGTGGACAAATATGTATACTATGCGGTACCAGATTCGCCGACACATTTCGCAGTCAAAATCGTCGGAACGAATCCTAATCAGTACAGTTGCCGGTACATCTCCGCAGCGAGTTGTTCGCTCGAAAAAGGAAGTAATCGCGAAACGATCGCTACGGTACAAGGAGCGATCGACGATCGTTCGAAGGAGCCGCGCGGAACGTCTCCATAACGCACGCGGTCTCCCCCATAAATCGTCCCCATGAAGCGGGACAATAAGTGCTCGAACGCCTCGAACACGGTATCCTGGCGATACTTGGCCGACATCGACCTCGAAAATTGAAACAACAAGGGTCCGGCGCCTGACGAGCGACCGTATCGTTGATACCGATCCGTTCCGGGCAGCCGGCTATCGATAAAAGCATCGGAACCGCGGGACCGTGAGAACCGCGCCATAGTTCGTGGAGTTAGGATGCGGCCGCGCCTATCTAATCTGCCACGAGTGGCAGAAACGGTGTCCGGTATCTGGAGCAGAGCCTGTTACCGATCATTCCCCAACGACGATGCCAATTATCATGCAAATGGCCGCGGTTGTTTAGCTTCGCAGCCGCTGCGGAATCGCGAGCCATTGGAAACCGCCGCGAGCGGAACCGTCGAGAGGGTCGTCGCCATTTTAATGCCTCTATTCAATGGGAAGACACTCGGGAACCTGGCGAAGACAGTTGTTGCCGTTTCGTTGGTACCACGATCGCATAACTTATTTGGTTTATGATCTTCAGCGAATATCGAACAGGTAGCTCTTTTAATTATTGCGGATGTGTACCTCTGGAATCTCTGGCGCTAATTTGTGGATAAGGAGATCAGATTTGCTTACTGTTCTGGGAGATTCATTGTGCTCGTGAGGATGTAATTCATCTTGTTCTGATTGTTGAACATTGATGAAGGGAGATACAGTTTTATCGTGGTGCGTTTGATTTGGATAACGTTAGCTTTCGAATTTTATGTCGCCTGACATTTGTTTGCACTATATTTCCTATTATTCTTTTAATACATTTTATACATTTTTGTTTGGTTTTAATAGTGAACTTTCGCAAGACCAATAAATAATTCCGCGAGAAGTTTCTCTCTAAAACAACTCGACGCTTGAAAAATTGTTCACCAGGTTTGACACGCTTAGAAAGTTCGACGTCCTTGCGAAGAAAATTAATGTCCAGACAGAGTCGACGTAACCGTACAAAGGGTTAAAAATATTTGTCCCCTTACAGGAACCGACATTTACAAAGTCGTAAACGTCCACCTTGCCGTTGCACACAGTGTTTAAAGACACCAATAAATAACCAGTCCCCCGCTAAATTAACATCCGCCAGGTAGCTTTCACAACATTGGTGCAGTTAATTTCTGCGGCGCGACAATATCGATGAAGACATATATCGGTCCGATCCGAAAACAAACAAGAGAATATCGACATGCCGCGCTCATTTCTTACAAAAAGGTACAAGGATGTGAATCAACATTCGACCGAGAAAGCGAGCAAAGGGGCACCGGTTTTTAATGTTTCATTCAGAACGAATGGAGTTTTCAGGAGTCGTTCGCACAGCTGGATTCCCTATTAAAAATACGCACAATTTCGCCACTTACATTTACGTCGCTCATAAATTCGTCATAAACGTTTGTCGTCCAGGCGCTATACTTGCAAAATCGAACGCCGCTGTTGAACCGGACCATTTATACCAGGCCTTTATGAACCTTTTCCGCGAGAAATTTCCAAATAGCATTTATCTTGGTTCCGGAGTGGTTCTAGGTTGAATTATTGTATCGACTCTCCCTTAATTAATATTATTTGAATAATATTGAAATTCGTTGTCTACAAATGCCTGGTGCGGGAAATTGACGGTAATAAATCTGACATGCAAACAGAACTGTTTAATCTTTCCGTGACAGTTTTAAACAGTTATTTTCGCGACCGTGTGCCTCTTGGTGGGCAGCGCAGCGGTCTGAATGTATGCAGCGACAATGTGGAACAAGACGCATCGTCCGAATCGGATGAGAAATGGCCGGTTCGTCAAATCGAGGGAGCAGCTGCGTCCCCTGCGCGGAGAAAGGCCGCGAACAAAGAGAACGCATTATGCCACGGTGCTCGTTAAGGCCGCAGCTTATCCGCGGCGGCAGGACTCCGCGAAATGCCAATAATTGGCGCAAAAATGCGGACTTATCTGCGGCGGGGTTGCACCTGTCGGGGGCTCGGTGCATGCAAATTCTGCAGAGAAAGAAAAAGAGAACGAGAGAGTCGAGCACTCGCATACCAGAGATTGATATCTGCAATAAGACGCCGCGGTAAACGAGGGTGTAACCTGCCGCGCGGTTCAACAAGCCATTCCCGTCGCGGGATACGCTTTCTCGTAAACCATCGAGGTTAAGCCTTCTCGCGTTTCCCCGGTCGGCAGGAAACGGGCCGAGAAAAAACGACACGGCAGAAGAATGCAACCCTGCGAGCAAGAAGCCCTCGCGAGCCAGCCGAAACCTTTTGCTCGTCGAATTCTAGGAAGCGAGGGTACACCGCTTCGTCGGGGGGCGATTCGACGAATCACGGGGGCGACGACAGCCGAGGAAAATCTCGTTCGCGTGCGCCAAACGACCATCACCCCCCCCCCCCCCGAGCCAACCCCCTATCAACCCCCGTTTCCATCGCGAAACGCGGAGAGAGTTGCGACGGGACACCGAGGCAGGACATCCATTTTGATAACGATTTACGAAGGAGCGGCGCTCGGAGGGCGAACTTTCGCGCTGGATGCTGGAAAATCGAGGCAATTCCCCGGAGACGTCGGGTAAGCAATTTTCTTATCGGCCCGTCATTTCCGGTCGTTTATCTCATGGCTTGTAGTTAAGGAGGGACATTGATTAAAGGGCCGTTTTAACTCCGGCTGAAATACCACCCCCGCCGTCCAAGTCGAACCCCACCCCCAACTCCCCGCTCATTTCGCTCCTTTTGATTCAATTTACGAGTAGGATGGCGTCGATAAAGGCGCCCGACCTCCTGACCCGCACACCCCCGCACGCCCACCCTCTGTCTCACCGTCGCGTCGCCTCTTTCGACTCTGCATCGGAAATGTCCGAGTCTCCTTTTCCAACCTCGAGCTACCTGGGATTCCCCGGCTTCCCCTCGGAGAAGGTGATCGTGTTTTACCTCCCCCCGTGCCTCTCCACCTTCTCCGACGTCCCACTACGACACACTGCCACCTATCTCTCACCCCCTTGGATCCCCTCCCTCCCGACTCTCTCCACGACCGACTCAGGCTCACCTTCGAGACTCTTATCGCGTCGAGATCAAATCATTCGATTCCTTTCCACGACTCGAACGGCCATAATCGCCGAGCTACCTTCGCCACGGAGAAAAAGAGGGTCGACGGTCCTATCTCTGCGACCCAACCCCCGCATCCCTCTCCTCATCCCCCTCGGCACCCTCACGATGAATCGGATGGCTCTTTTAAGTCGCGCTCGAACGGCCGCTCGGAGAGATCGTGTTCGCCCCGCGACGATCGCATAATCGCTCGCTGAATAATACGCTTGTACCGTGTAACTTGGTATTTGTCTCATCGCTGAGGGAGCTGGGAACCTCGAGAGAAACTCGGCTGCAGCGAGAGCTGCGAGATCAGCTAGAGGTCGCATTTTTGTGCGAGTTTAAATTTCGAGGATCTCGATCGGTGATTCGTAGCCGAGAATAATTGTACGACTTTTATTTCTGGACGAAAAATCGTCACGATCTAACGCGTGTCGGTTGATCGAAAGGAAGTGTCAATTTCGTAGTAACCTACCAGCGGGCATCAGCGAACTGTTCGCGGCGAAAGTTGGGGTCGCAGCGAGAGAGCGGTCGGATCCTCGGCAGAAACAAATTTTCCGGGGGAATTTACATTTTAATAACAATCCGCGTCGCGAATTCGTGAAGCCGCGAATACCGGTGGAAGACCAGGCCACGCTGGCAGACGGGGATGGAATGGGGGTGCAGCGGGGGTGGGACGGGCGAAAGACAAGACGCGACCGAAGTTTGATATTTCGCCGAAAAGTCCTCGCATTGTCTAAAAGTTGATGGCGTCACCCCAAGGAGGAAGATAACATCTGGTGCTGCCTCCATCAACAACCCACCCCTGACGCCGCGCAACCATCCCCTATCCACGAACCGAAGGAAACTCGTCTTCAATTATTCTTGTACCCCCATCCTTCGGGTGTCTCTCGCCTCCTCTCGTCACTCTCTCTCGTTCTCTCTTTCTGTTACTATCTCGCTCTAACACGACTTACCGCGTCGCCACCATCCGGTTCCCGCTTCGCCATCCCCCCCCCCGCCGTTCGCCGCCTCTTTCGCCATCTTTCCGTCTGTCAGCCAGTTCAGACGAACAACGAATTTATGGAATTACGAAAGGCAAGGCGGAATTCATTTGCATCCCTGAAAAACCGGGATATATAGGTGCGCAGACGTGTATACGGCCGTCTGTGTTCAGCCGGGTGGCTCGACGGGGATGACACTTCGCGGAGAGATACGCGGTAATTGGACCGGCGCTGGTTCCACGGGACGGGGAAGACGACGCAGAGGAGATAATAGATTCGGAAGAGTGCCGCGCGTGGGCGGTCCACGAATTATTTATTAATTGACGCTTGTTTCCGAGCGGCGAACCTCCGCAGACTATGCGGAGAGACACCCTTTGCGATACTTTGTACTGCCACCGATACCGTTCGTTCCTGAAACGTCTACGCTATTTTGTAGCTCGCCAGTTCTTTGCGAATAATTACTGTCACAGCATTTTATTGACTACACACTTTCTCCAGATTACGTTCATTCCATTTCCATAGTAGTCTCCTGCAGAAATTCGTAATAAATAGGTAAACTGCTCGCCTTTCGTACAACCTCAATTTTACTTGCAAAAGCATGAATTTAGTCTGTGTATTTAATTTGTAAAAAGATGAATATCGATCGCAAAATTTGTAACACGTCCCCCAAACATCAGATCGCTCTCGCGCAAGGACCTCGTCGACTCCCGTTTCTTTTCCACCGCCCACGCGCACAGTTTCCGAAGCGTACCGGCGCGGCGGCGTTAAGTGGCTGCTAATCCTATCAATCAAAATATATTAAAACGGGGCCCGCCCCTGGGGCGTTCGTCCCCCCCGCCAACCCAGCCCCGAACTTTACCCTTTTAATAAACTCCTGCCGGAGGCAGACGGCGCGATTTAAAGAGTTTTCGCGGGAAAGAAGCAAGCTGCGAAGCATCGGAACAGAGAGCACCCGGGCCAGCCACCCTTTGAGGGCGGCGTAACTACTTAATTCCAAAGGACACCGCGACGCCTTGCTCGCCTCGCCTAAACCCCTCCTCGATTCCCAACCCTGTTCGCTGCTCTCTCTCTCTCTCACTTTTTTCCAACCCCTTTTGCATCACAAAAGAACCGCAGGAAATCCCGGTTCTCGTCGAACCGACACCGCCCCCGGAAAAAGGAATTTCCCTGGCCGCGATCTTGATTTCTTATTAGCGGGACGCGCTCTCCGGAATATTGAAACAGGTGGTGTCTGCACTTTGATCTCCTGCAAGACACGCTTCGAACAACTTCGTTCTGGTGTGTTCTTCAGCCCTTTGTTGTAATCTATCCGTTCAGGGTCTTATTTTTAATGTCTTTCATTGCAATCTGTTTTTTTTTACTCTTGGATATAGTGTATTTATTTAGACTTTTGTTGTAATCTGTTTCGTTAGACTTTTATTTAAATCAATCAATGCTATGTACTAAGTGTATTCTACAACTCCAGATCGATGAAAGATTGTAGAAAATGTTTCCACAAAATTGACCTTGGCCTTGAATATTTTCCTGTAATTCCTTGTAAATATTTTTGAACACTGCTGCCAGACAACGTTCCGTTCAACTCCGATAAAATTCAGTGAAAAATGTTTTCGAATTAACAGTGGTCGTCCTTAATGCACGAGCATTACACAATAAACCACTTACTCTTTGTCGCCAATTTGTACGTGCCCGCACGATATTTCTGTAAAGATGTCGGCTGTGTTCGATAAATCGCCGGCGATCTCTGCGGAGTTAATAAGTGTCATTGTTGACCGACCGGTACAAATCGGCCGAAATTTACCTGTCGCGAGGGAATTACCGTTCGCCGCTTTCGAAACGAGTTGCGACCACAGGTGTCCGTCGCTCTTCTTTTTTTTTCCTTGAACGATCTGCATTCTTGGTTAAACATTGCAAGCCGACAGCCGCGGAAAAGGATACAAGGTGGCAAATGAATGTCTGCTATATATTCAGCGCGCGATTATATCGACGCGAGCATTTCTACTAAATGCGCAGGATGTTGCCGAATGTGTAGAACCGTTCCTCGATTCTATAATTACTTCATTAACGGGGCGATAAAAGTTTATTAAGACAGCTGCTCTTTCTCACGTTGCACGTTGCGCCGCTCTCATTACCTGGTATTAATTATGCGAGCGCGGTGCGTTTCGAAGGTACCGCCCTCCGACGAGACTTTAATCGCTCAATTCGAAGAAATTAAAATGTCTTTTTTTCCCTTTCCCCGTGTGGAAACCGCGAACAACTATACGGCGAGCTTGTTCCGTGGCATGATTATACACAAGTTAACACATTTCTTCCTCGACCGAGTTAACACGAACAAAGAAACCCGCATGCGAAGCACCGCGTTTAAAGTTCGCCTCGTAAAAGCCATCATTAAATTCAAATTCAAATTTATTTTTACTATCCACGCTAATTCCAGCCGTACGAGAGATGATCGTACGGTATCGTTGACCGGTCACGAATACATTATATCTGGAACATTGTAACGTGCGCGTCGGGTAATCGCGCATGCAATGATTAAAGTACAAAATCGTTATTTATCCGGCCGAACGGTGTTCGTTGAATTTTTACAAATTGGTCGTCGCGGCGTTCTCATCGGAGCCTTCAGTCTCGGTCGACTCCTGTTTTGTTTATTATCGCGTATGTCCGTCGATGACTCGGGGGGGAACCGGTTCTGTCAACTAATTTGCTGCTCCATCGGCCAGTTTGTCCGCCGTTTCGTTTTCAACTCCCACGTTCCATTCCATTAGTATTTTACAAGATCTAAAGAACTTTCATAGGCCGTAAATTCGCGGAAAGATCCGGAATCTAGCGATAACGGCCGGGCCCGTCGTCGGAACGACTACGGACCCGTGGAAACTCGCATGGCGGCGGATAAATAAATGGATGAGAGAACGGTAGCTCGGCGAACAACCGATTCCGCCGCGTTTCCGCGTCCGACCAAACGTTTTATTGCCGACGGCTTGCGAATTCACACGCGGCCCTCCATAGAGAGAGAGAGGTCCGCCAAGTCGATGGACGGAGTCACGCGATTCCTTCGAACGCTTGGCAGATAATTAAATCTGTCAGATAATTAACAGCCTCTGGCCCCGGCCAGCGGTGTTCCAACAGCCGATGAAAATTTATAAGAGGTAATTCTACCGTCGCGGATTCTTGAAATCCCACCGTGACGACTCCCGCAATTGCAGCTTCCGCGTATTATGGCTCGTTGACCCGTCATCGATGATCCGTACGTATCAATTACCCGCATAAACACAGAATCTTTCAGAATGTCTTCCTTACGCGCTCGAGCTGCGAGAATGGAGGTGTCTCAACGTTTACGCCAAGTTATTTCTCATTGTACTCCTCGAGTCGGTGAGAAGAATAGTGGATTTTTAATCGTTTGTAGCAACGCAGACCGGAAAACGAGACAATTATCATTAAGTATTATTAAAATGATCGAATTATTATAATACTGTAAAGCAATATAAAGTGTTATTGGAGTCAAAACCTATATTTATAAAATTTAATACATTTAGAAAATCTGTAAAATCTACGGTAAGTAACGTAATGTAAGCCTAAGGCTTGAAATATTTAAGATAAAAGAAAGTCTCATACCAAATTACAATATTAAATTACACAGCTTAAAATATTAAGATTGTTCAGTACACTTTTCTGGAGAAGCAGCCGTTCCACGTTCCAGCCGTAATATTATTTCGTCAGATTTGAAAGGATGTGAACAGCGCCGGGATGCCGCGCGGATCGGTCGCATTAAAATTTCAGCCGCGACTGCGGGAAGGTTAAACGGGATCGGGACTCACGTTTTTGCCGGATGAAAATGTGAAAGTGAGACGCTAGTAATCGACGAGGAGACAAGGGAAACTGACTCGCGCGACAACTGTTCTTATGACCGTCGAGAAATTCCCGTGTTCCCGAGCACAGCCGGTTCGCGCGATCTCGTGTTCCACGGAAAAGATGGCAGAGCGAGAAGGAACGTGCCGACGGCCTATAAGCGATTCCGCGAATTCGCGGATCAATTAAAAGGAACGTCGTGCCACGTCTCGCTGACAGATCGACGGTTTTGCTACCGGACGAGCACCTTTCTGGCACGCAGATCAATCGCACGTGCACCACTTTTTCTCGGACATGAGCCTGCGAACGTGTCCGCGTAAACACGCAGGAATTAATATGGCGCGGTTCTTGCTGGATGTCGCATCGACAGTACCGCGAACTACCGACCACTGTAATTTTACCGTTTTTACCGAGACCATAGCTGCTGCGAACTTGGAGCTGCCCTGCGATCTTGATATTTGAATAGGGTGCACCTGGAGCGTTCTTCTAGTTTGGCTTTATGGGGACGATTTTGCGTAGTTCAACCATTTAAAGGATGGACGATCTTCCCGAGACACTGAAGATTTTTTTACATGAATATTTATGAGTCTGCATTGCTTGTAAATTGAGGTTGTTTTCTAGTTAAATGGTTCTGCTTTGAATTTTTGATCTGTTATTTTGAAGGGCTTAAATATGTAGTGCTCCTTACAATTAATCAGAAAGTGTCTATTTACGAAAATTAAAATTAGAATCTCCGACAAAAGCGTACAAGATCACTACCTCGAAAAATGAAAAATCCCAGTTGCCCGACTTCGCGGACCGGTTGAAATCGCGTGAAAATCGGTCATACTCCCGGCGAAGGTAATACCGGGCAGTCCATCGATCACGGTTGCATCGAGAGGCGAGAGGTCCGAAGGGACCGGGCCGGAACCACCCTCGGACAGCCCTAAAAACGCTGTCAAACGGGCGCGGGGCTGGTCGAGTAACGGCGAAGAACGGCGAACCGATCGCCCAACCCCTCTATCGGACAGGTCTGGTTACTCGAAAACACGTCGCCGCGACACGAGGAGCGTCGATCCGAAAAAGGAGGACGAGCCGGCGTCGCGACGAGAAACGGCGCGGCGCGGCGGGGAGTCGTTCGAGGAAGGACAAACCGTAAGATCACGGAGCAGGCTGATCCAGCCGGAGGGCGCTTCCGATGGAACGCCTCGACCTACCGACCGAACCAGCCACCCCTTCATCCCCTGGTCGTTCCACCACCCTCCGGGGGGGTGGCTGTTGGCCGAGGATGCGCTGGGAAAGCTGGTAAGGTGCAAGGTACAATGCTTGGTGGGCACAGTGTGTCCGACGTTCCTCCGGGGAGCGATCAATGATAGGCCGGGGGTACGAGTCACGTGACCTGACCGCGGGGAGTTCGCGCAATGCATCACCAACCAACCACCCGGGCAGGGTGGCCTCTGCGGGGGTGGTTGGAGGAGGAGGAGGGTGCCTCCACCTTCTTGCTAGGCCCCCCATCCGAGGATCCTGCCACCCCCGCGACACCCCGCAACACCACCGTAACCAGCCGTCCCGCATCCTGCCACCCCACCAACGCCTCCCAGCCACCCTCGTTCACCAGATCTCGTCCACCACCATTCGCGACCACCACCACCACCACCGAACCTCTTCCCTGTCACACCACCACCACCGACGCACACCGTTACCGTCGTCCTCCTCGTCGTCGTTACCATCTCGACGTCTCTGTACTCTCTACGGCGCAGACACGCCGAGAGTACTAAACGGGGTTGTTGCTACGTTGCTCTTGGCGACCAGCAAGTGTCGTCCTCGTCGTCGACGTTGTCGCCGTCTTTGAGGAGACACCACCCCTGCGCCCACCGCTCACCCCCCTCGAGCACCAACGCCGAGCTGCCTTTTATTTATCGCGCACTCTGATTGATCCTCCGAACACTCGCTTATTTATCGCGCCGACCACCCGCGTTATTGGATTTCATTGCCCGCGCGGAATTTGCTCGACGGTGTGCGCATCCGATTCCTGCGAACGTGAGGTGTCGCCGATTTTTTGAAACGTCGCAGTCTACCAGAATATAATCGAATTCGTTTTATCGGCTGTTTAAAGTAATACAATTTATTTGAAAAGCAAACGATTCATTCAACGAATGAAGTTGTTTTAAAAAATTGTGGTACACCAATTCTATGGGTGTACATTTTCGAACTGAGAATAAATGTGAACAGAAAATAAGATGGTTTCAAAAACGTCGATAGCCCCAAGCTTTTCTTCAATTTCCTTTTGACTGTGGGAAGACAGAGAGTCGCTCTCGGAGAAAAAAAAAATATTCATAATGGCATTTAAATTCCGCGGTCAGTCCTAGTTACATCGTTATATGACAGAAGGGTAGGCGTCCGCCACGCATTCGTATGAAAATATACGATAACCCCGCGGCCCCTGGGAAATCATGGCATCCGTTACTCGCTTCCAGGCGACTCGGAAGGAGACGAGAAAAATTCTATGCATCTGTCAGCGGCTACGCGGCCGACGGTTCTGGTCTGCTAACGCAGCGATAATGACGACGGCTCGAACAAAATCTTGTTGCCATTTCTTTCTTTTGATCTACGGTAAGGAAAACAGTAATTCGTAAATGAACATTCCTTAGACATTTTTATTCTGAATCGTAGCGTCTGATGCGAGTTGGCCTGTATTTAATCGAAGTGTGATCCGGTACGATGGTAACTCAGCGTCAACCAAAGTGTCCATAATGTCACGCATCATCGTTCGATCGTCCGTGAAGATACTGCGAACGATTAAAAAGGCGAATATATTTCTTCGCGTTTCTCGGCAGTTAAAGTCCAGGCTTGGGCCCGTTCGATCCGATCGAACTTAATTCTGTCTGAAATTGAATCGCCGCCAGCCCCCGGGCAGATTTCGATTCGTTAAACTCGCATAAGTTCCCGGGCGTGATCGCGTGATTCGCGCGGGAGCGTGGAACCGTGCGAACAGATGGGAATTGTGGGCGTCGTAACTAATGCGATTTTATTTAAACGGCACCGTGTAAAAGGCGCGGCCCCGGGTAGCTGTGTTCGCGCGACGGCACATCTACATTCCACGCGACTTTCAACCCTTAACGTCGCTGTTATATTGCCTCGAGAACCGTCTGTTTGCATACTAAAAAGGTTTAAAACTCCCGGGACAGAAATAATATTCACACGGTTACGAGCGACGCCTATGGCATCCCTGATCGTTCCAAGCTGACGTACCCAATGGCTGCGCGCCCGTTTAAATATACAACTCGTGCACCGGTACACCGATAACCGCGTCTGGTCATACATTTTTTAACAGACGCTAGATTTGCTTTGAAATTTGCCATAACGTCGCTGTTTCGAAACGGCAGGCGAAAGGCGAACGGGAAGGAGCCTGATATCACTCCGTATTATTTAACCGTTCCGCCATGGAGCTGTGTTATGCTAATCGAAACTTTCTCGCGATTCGAACGCCGCTTCCTGTTGCCTCTTAATACTATATGAAGTCGTGGATTTTTAGTCGAGTTGTCTCAGATTAATGTACGACGAACTGTAGACAAATACTTGAATATAATTTGAAGGCCAGTTTTATAATTCCCTTAAAGGAATAACTAGTATCATTGATAGTGAATTAAACAGGGTTGGTACATATTTCAAAAGATAAGAAAAGAAATTTCGAGACTGTCCGAAGCTCCTCGAAAATCTATAGACATCATTTCTTATCATATAATTCCATTATCAAAGACTAATATTCCACGAAAGTCGGCGACTAATAATTTCCCGCAGCAACAAACTCGATACCGTTAACATGACCGGCGGCCATCAGCGGGCCTTGGTGGGCATGTTCGCCTATCACCGGCTAAATCCATTAGCCTGGCTTCTCGTCCGAACTAGTTAATTTTATTTTAAATCAGATTAACCATCGGCTGGGAGCATTTAACCGCCGTCGATAAGCGCATGCAGTCATGTTCGTCATAAATGCATAAAATCCGGAGTCTATTAATCAGTAACGTGTTAAAACAAAATATTACCGAGGTTCGCTCGTTTCCACATGGGGACAGTTCCGTGGTATGTCGAGAGGTCCTCGGCCCCTGGGAGGGGGCCCCGGTTATCGCGATTCATTACACCGTGTTTAGATAATTAATAAAGCAAGGTCTACGTAAATAACGCGGCTGGGTATCGTCGGATCGGTAGCCGTAGTTCGGAGTAATTTCGCCCGGTGCCGTTTCCTTTCCCCCTTTATCGTCGCGCAAGGGGCGGCTGCGAGTCGCGGCGGGTCGTGGCGGGTCGGTGGCGAGTCGTGGCCGAGGGCCGTGTTACGTGTTTCATTCGCAATCAGCGGCGGTAGCCAGTGGCCCGAACGGTGTCGTTCATGGCGGAGCGTAAGTGGTGGCAGTAACCTGAAAGTTATCGCGCGGCCAACAGGGTCGTAACGAGCACACCGCGTAGAATGCAGGTTACCGGTCGAAGGGACGGCATTCTGCCGCGCTGTTATGGCCACTAAGGCTTGTTTACACTGACGTTCTGTCCGCCGTGATAATACCAGCGAGCCGGTTGCGATCGCGAGACCGGATACTCGGCCTCAACAGATTCCCCTCCTCTCGACTTCTGCCGCACTTATTCCGCTCCTTGCCGACGTTTTTTTCACAATTTTCGCGACCATCGCCGATCAACAGGTGCAATTTAACAAGTTGATTGCCGCCTCGATCCGCGTATATGGCAGACGCCGCTCTTTGTCCGCGGGCTCGCCCTTTAAGGCCTGAATTATGCCAGCAGCAATTTTTACTGATACTCCGGAGCTGCTCCCGACGATCCGTGCTTTCGCCACACGACTCACGCTGGAACTTGTTCGTAAAGATTCGTTGAACGTTTCCAGTTTGTTCAACATTTGTTCTTTATTACTACATTTCTTATCCTATTCTTCTGAGGAGTCAGTAATAATTATTAGATCGTCGGGAAAGTTATCTCGTTCTTCGTGTAGAGATGGCATTGCTTCCATTTGTTATTATTTAACCTTATTTTAAATCGTAAAATCGCGGTCGCGTCAAGTATGAAAAATCAAAGTAGGCATTAAATATTTTAAAGTAACACTTTAAAGAGAGAATTGATAACAATGGAAAGTGAAGGGCTACTGAAAAAATCGTTCTTCTGAATTTTTTTGTCGTATAATATTGTTGTATCATAGTTTTAATATTCGAGCACAACGTAGCAGAATTATTTACTTCAACAAGGGAGGAGCTAACATCTACGAGGCCATGTCTTCCACACGTATCGAGGCATTACTGTAGCAGATTCTAGCGTGATAGCACAGGTCCGCAAAGAGTATCACGGAATAATGTTTGAATCGTATTCCCACGTTTCAGGTTCGAGTCCCTGGGACCTGTGATGGATGAACGCAGCAATATCTAACGAAGTCAGCGTGCAAACCAAGTTGGAGGCATAGTAGCAGCAGGGAGACACGCGGGCGGATTATGGACGGTTGCGGACCGTGGTCCGCGTGCGGTCTCCACGAGCGAGGTTTAGGCGCGTGCGAGCCGGATTTATAGCCCCCATTATGACGTTGACGTATCGCCTTCGTGAGGGTCCTAAACCAAACCCAAGGCGGATCTAAGCTCCGTGTATCTAAGCCGAGAGCTAGCCACAGGTTACCGCAACCCGGACGAGAATATTTGAGACTGATCCACCGTGGACCACCCGTGTCCGATAAATGTCCCGCCGGATGTCAACCATTCTTACCATATTAGGAAATTCAAAATTATATAGGAGAACCTCGTTGGAATCTTTGGCTCTCGATAACCTGGAAAAGTATCTAGCGAAGTTGAAGAAACGTATGTATCTTAATAAAGATATAATAAAAACCTATACAAAGTTCGAAGCCTGACCCTGAAGACTCCCACAAAATCAAATTGATTTGAGTAACGAAACTAGTGGCAATTCTTTCAACCCTTTCCGATGTTATTAATATAAATATACTATAGAAAGTTTCACTTTGAAAGAAGGATCAAGTTGCAGTCCATTTTTTAAACAGATCTTCATATACGTATCAGTTTGATATAAGCTTTATACACCCTGTGCCTCCCTCGAATCGAAAATTATAGTCGAGATGTAAGTTAGTTTGTTGGCCGACCCTCGTATACGCTTTATATTCCACAACTGTCACCGTGTCCCTGCTCCTCATCGAAGAAATCGGTGAAAAGGTCTCGACAGCGTCCGCGAGATCCGTCCATCACGTCGGACAGTAGCCAATCACCTTCCCCGGCATATGTATATTTGGCCAATTCCTTCGGGAACAGACACCGGGACAGACCAGGATCCCGTGGATCCCGGTTGTCCATTAACTCTCTGCCCTTTAATGCATCGCGCAGACTGGCGGCAGGCTCCGCGGTGTTTTGACACTCGCCGATGCGTGACGCTGCCCACTATACGTCGCCTGATCCATTTTGCACCGCGATTTATTCGCGTCAACCCCTCGAGCGTCCCCGTACGGTGCCGCCCCCGCGAGGATCGTCGCTGGTCTCCTCGTATTTCATCGAGGGAACGAGCAAAGGGAGAAAGAGAGAGAGTGCGAGAGCAGAGAAGGGGAGAGAAGGGGAGAAAGAAAGAGAGAAAAGTCGTCATCCAACGGTTCCGGAAGTGGACGAAGTGCTGCAATCCCGCAAGATGTGTGGCTCGGCCCGGAAACGGGTTGCTCGAGGGTATAAATTGAATCGGGGCCGTGCGCATCCGACGCGTAAAAGCGACTTCGCACGCCCTTTAAATTCCCGATGCGCGATTCTTTCCGTCCTGTTCGCTAGACAGCCATTACGGCCCGGAAAACGCCAATAATTCTCGCTGCCAACGCGAACTTACCTTCGTCCGACCGATCCCCCGAGGATCCTGCGGCTTCTAATTTGATAATGTCAATCGACCGGCCCTGGGAACCTTTCGTACCCCTCCTGACCAAAATCGCTCCCTATCGTGTGACACCACAGTTTTATATTTCTTCCAAAAATCTGATTCCAAACTGAAATTCATTGAAATTATTACTCAAATTAAAAGTAAAGTATATACATTTTTAACTACTGAAAAATGTAAGTAGTAGATTTGTTCTTACTTTGTACAACTTGCTGTAAATTATTATTAAATTTTTATAATATATTTGCATTAATGTTAAAGACTGTGGATAGCTAAGTACGAGAAAGATTCAATAAAGTCTCGACTTTTTACCAGAATTAGCAACTCTTCAGACCACCGTGCGCCGATGCGTTTAATTTGAGAAGCATTAGAGACCCGATATCGTACATGAGACGATCTATTAGGCACGTACACGGAGAGGAATAATAGTAGTTGAACGAAGGGTGGTGACCATAAGCCAGCGATATTGAAGGCTCGAGAACTGTATCTATTTTATCCGACGGGCTCGAAACACGCGGAAACTGGATACGACGTATGCTAGTTCGAGATCCTGGCAAACTCTCCCGAGGGGAAAGCCGAGGATATTGAATATCAGATCGCGTGTCCCCGGCGTGTTTATTCGCGCGGCGGCGAACCCGCGCCGCACAGGAAACAAAATCCTGTGCCCGAAGGGTAGTACACGATCGCGCTGAGGAAAGTCTTTTATCGTGGGCCAAACGTGATTGAAAATAGGCGTGGAAAGTCGCTGCACGTTTTAGCACCCCTCGCAAACAAGGGATCACCGATACACTGCTACATCTCCGCGTCCGTCTATGATCGTCCCGTTCTACTAGCTCGCAGACAAATTATACTACTTTGTTTTGCGGAGGAGAACCAACATTTCGAACGTAACAATATTTCTCATGACATCAAAATTTTTCTTAAAGTTCATTTGCGCTGGGGTTCAATCAAATTCATAAAGTCTTAGACACTAGTTTGCAAACTTGATTTCTAGAGAAACGCGTTTAATGTTCTTTCGATATAATGTTCCGAGATACTAACAGTGGTGTAGTCTGCAAATCCGGGACTAAATATTAATATCGCGCGTTTCTGAAATATTATTTTTGACGCAGATACAAGAGACTCCCTAAGAGAAAGAATTATGTAGACGCGAAAGTGGTGGAACATAAGCGACAGGACTCGCACAACATCGAAACAGATACTGAGGAGAACTGTACGAGGAAAAGACTGTAGACTATCCGGAAGTAGTTGGAGCGTATGTGATCGACCGTTTCCCAGGGAATCCGGGTCTGTACGGTCAGGAGATCGTAGGTAGCTTTACATCGGCGCGTGTAGCTACGGCGAACGCCGCCACCGGGAGACAAATGGCGGCGGTTATCTCGGTAGTGGTAGCTCGGGGTGGTTCGAAGGGGGCTGGAAAGGGGGGGGTTGGAGAAAGATAAAGAGAAATACCGGGGAGAAGACTGAAATCGGTGGAACGGCGGCTGTGGGGGAGGAACGGATGGAAAAGAGGGCGGGTACATGGTGGGTGCACGGACCGGAGTCGAGTAAGGAAGATGGGATGAAAACATCGATTGCAGGGGCTTGTAACACCGCGGTACGAACAGAGGGATCAGGCCGAGCGATAAACCAAGCGGCCTGGAAAATGCCGGATCAACGGCGCGATGTTTCAGCAAAAACTGTCTGGAATCGGTACAGTCGAGGCTGGAGGCTCGAGGAGGCCGAGGAAAAACTGGAGGGTGGGCCGCAACGGGTCCGAGAAAGAACAGAGAGTTATACTGCTCGTTTCTACCTACGATCCCCTCTACCACGTGCCATGGTAGCAGCACACGGATATATGTGCATGTATGGACGTGTATATACCATAGCTATCGCGTTATATGCGACATTATATCGTTCAACCCCCTCAGACTTCCAACCACCTACCGCCCCCACCAGCGCCGGCCACGAATCCCAACGGATTTATGAGGAAAGTAATACGAATTAAACTGACGTCTGTCCCTGTTCCATCTGTGTATATACGTGGTGGCCCGCGAATCCCGACAGCAGCCAGAAGAGAAATCAATTAGACGCTCGGAGTCGCTTCTGCGGGTCCGCGAGGACAGTTTTGCCGCATTTCTTGTTTCAAGGGAGTTTTACACTTTGAAATTATCAATTTTATGCATTTTCCTTAAGCGTGTAGGGCTTCGCGAATATGCGTACAAAAAGTTTTTTCTTAAATCGTACAGTAAATTTAGTTATCGAGTAAATGTACCTTGTTTCAGTCCTGGCGCAATAAATAACCATCCTGAAAAGAAAATATTATACCCGAGCAGAGATCAGATTACTACAGTGGAGGGGACATTTTTTTTGCGTTTATCGTGTACGGCCTTTTTGCGTTCATAGAGGGTTTACTGTAATCCGCGAACTATCGGTAACGTTGGGTGCGACACCATAATGGTACGCAGCGGCAAAACACAGAAGCTCGAGGACAAATATTATCGACAGATGAGAAAACATCGAAAAATTAGTGGTGCCATTATCGACGAGATATTGTTAACTTGAATACGTTCCATTACCTACAGTAGCTGCACCTCGAAGAAGTTATCGCCATCTGTGACATAGAGCTAGAGAAACGTAGGAGATCTTACGTTTACCGCGCGTTAGTAACGAGTTTGTCTACAGGTTTGAGCGTTTTACCGCTACCGGAAGTGACGTTGAATTTATATTTCCGAAATTGCGCTAGATTCAAATTTCATGTCCTGAACATATATTTCTTATCGCTATAAGCACGGCAGCTTAGGCAAACCGGCAACAGTTTTTCGTATCGGCTTTGATAATGTTCTAGAATATATGATTATTACTCTTTTTTATTAATTGAAAATGTAAATTTTGTGCGGAGTAGAAAGTACAGTTGTAAGCTGTCAGTAACTTGAAGATTTACTAAAGAAGAAAAAATTTCATCCCTAATCGAACTTTTTAGATGGAAAATTCGTAATATAAGAGTTCAGAGAGGATATAAGGAATCGGGGAAAGTGATAAGACGGGTGAAACTGCGACAGAAAGACGATGCTACGTGAAAGTGCTTTATTCCTTTCGGAGATCGTTCATCGCAGACATCGGCGTCGGGAATGCCGCTCTCATTTTTGTATTTTTTGTTCGTATGTATATATATATATATGTGTACATATATGTATAAATATACATACACGCGTATATGTAATGCATATGTGTACATATATACTATGTTCATGTACGTACGTATGTATGCGGTGTATACATACATATATACTCTAATAAGCGATCCTAATTATCGAGTAAATTACCGTCTGATATTAAAAAATACGCATGTATATGTACATGTACAATTACAACACACGCCAGGACGGCAGGAATCCTGGTCCAGTGAGACCTTAATAATGATTTCTTCATTTCTTCATTTGTTTATCATTTTTTCCTCTCTTATCTCTCGTTATCTTTTTTTTTTATTATTTCTTCTTATTTCTCTTATCTTCTCTTGTTTTTAAACGAAGGTTGAATGTACAGTATACACATTTACACTTATCGTTTCAGCAACAACAATTTTATTGTACGTAGATTGCAAAAATTAAATAAATAATGACAGTGGTACATCGCGTATTGGACGGAAAGGCCCAAAACACTGCGCAGAGGTGTGAGAGGAAATTATAGGTTTAAATTCGGTCGAGGTGCGATTGCTTCTTCGTTCTCTCTTTCTTTTTCTCTCTCTCTCTCTCTCTCTCACACACACACACTCTTTCTTCTTCAGTCATACCCAATCTCTCCCTCTCTCGCTCTCGTTCCCATTCTCTCGCGAAACATTCGCACGAATCCTTTCACGCTTCTTCAAGCTTTCGAACTTCAACCCTTGCTTATCATACACTCTCGCATTCTCTCCCTTATTCGCACTCGCAAACAGGCTCTCTTCTTCACGTTTTCTCACATTCTCTCCCACTCATTCGTTCCACAACACACACGCACTCTCTCTCCCTTTCACCCTCTCGTTTTCTCAAGTAAAAGCGGTCCACGTTGCGAAAAACACAAACGGAGAGAGTCAAGTCTCGAGTATGAGAATATTCCACTGAAAAAGGTCGGAAACAGATCCTTCTCTTGTCGGTTTATAAAAAATCTATTTTTTTCTTTTGAAGCACGCCCAGTAATTACCAGACGAACAGGCGTCGTTATACGGTTTCTCCGTTCTCCGTTTAAATACCCTCCGGTTTTTAATTCATTCCTGGAAACTTCCTTTTTTTTTTATTCATTCGAGATGCTCCTACGTAGTAATAATGGTTTGGTTTCTTTTTCGGTATGCGTGTGTTCCTGTGTCCATGTGTATTCCGTGTCTCGCTCTCTCTCATTCGTCCAGTATCCGTGTATGTGTATATGTCTCGTGTGTGTTTTGTGTTTGCGTGTACGTGTATGTGGTTTTTTCATCTTGCTCTTTTTTCATTATATTACAATAATTAACATCGTCACATACAGACTTATACACTAACGATATGACTACAGCTCCAAACCAGCAGAGCGTTCATCGATGAAGAAGTGAGGATAATTATTTTACGCGCTTCTCTTTCTTACCCCCTCGACTCACTTTCACTCTCTCCCACTCTCTCTCTCTCTCTCTCTCTCTCTCTCCCTTTCTCGCACCCTTTCGCTCTCTCCCTCTCGCTCACTCTGTCTCTCAGTTTCGCCCTTTTCGCATCCCGTTCCATCCCCTATTTTGTCGCATCCGGAGGGAAGCTTTCTTCTCCCTGTTCGTTTCTCCCGATTGATAATGTCGATATGCCAATTTATTTATAAAACGTTACAAAGGTATTCGTGAGCGCTGCCGTTATGCGTGGCGTTATCGATGTACATGTCCCGTGCTGCCTAATTGCTCCCTGGCGCTTTCCAACATTTCCCATCATCCTCTTCGCTTCGTCCAACACCCTCCAACCCCTCTCGCAAACCTGGACTCGCTCGATTCGTCCGATATTTCTCGATAATCGAACCCGCCGCGATACTTAATTAGCGATACCAATTCGTATCGAGTAAGGCGTGCGAAGACCGCCGCGGTTCCGAACGTATCGAGCCTCAGTCTCGCCATTTTCCGGAATTAGAATCACTATTCTTTTTATTAGGTGCAATTTAAAACATTAGAAGAATTTTAAAATACTTTCACAATATTTTCAACCTCAAACACGAATATCTATTTCACTCCGATTGGACGCAATTCAAGTAGAACATTTTTATTTTGCATAAAGATCCGTTATCTATTTACAACCTTCTGCGAAAAAATCCTAATAATTTTAACAAGTCGAAGACAATGTATTGCCACTTTACAATTCTTTGGTTCTCCAAAAATCATCAATTCGATAACAAGGAACAAACTACGAACGATCGACTCCCTGCACTCGAAGCAATTTTTACTCCAGAATTTCGAATATATTCATTACATATATGTTCTTCTCAAATAGAGTCGAGTGTGCACTCGTACCACACTTGAACGTTCGGCAATTTGTCGAGCCGAAAATAGATTACAATAAACAATATTGTAGGTATGATCCTGCAGCCAGAAAATTGGAAACTCGGACGAACGTCGATCATTTCCAGGAGTGTCGAACGATACTGAGTTGGCGTGATTGATAGTCAATCGATCCCTTCGAAAGGGAGCGATGTGTCTACCATTCACGTTCGCAACAATGTCCCCCGGGTTTTCCGTTTCGAACCCTCTCATATCCGACCTGCCTCCCTCCCTGCACACTTTTTCTCGCAATCTATCTCTCTTGCACTCTCTCTCTCGCACTCTTGCACTCTTTTTTTCTCACACTCTCACTCTCTCTCTCTCTCTCCCTCTCTCGCTCTTTCTTTCTATCTCTCTCTTTCTTCTCTCCTCTATCGTAAATCGGCGCGATTTCTGCGTCTCGTGTGTATATATGCGCGAACTGCCGACTCGATTGTACGAAGGCATCTTGTAGGGAACTATTGAGATATATAATATTAATTATGCGTACGCCTATATACCGTAGTTTCTCTCGCGACCATCTCCTTTTCCATCGTCTAGCTTTTCTGGCTCGCTCTCGATTTCCGCGAACGATTTCTCGCCGGCGACTGATCCTCTCTCTCTCTCTCTCACACTCACTCTCGTTCACTAACTCTCTCCCTTTCTCTCTCTCTCTCTCTCGTTCTCTCTCTCTCTCTCTCTTTCCGGTCTCTCTCAGCTTTTCTCGTTTTAAAGACTAGATTGCGGGGATTCCGGCACAAACAAGGAATGTCGTAGTACATTATATCAACATTTAATAAAATATCTGAAACATTAACAAATAGACTATATGAGTACTACATGACTGCCCTTAATAATGTTTTACAGCTAATCGATAAGTAGTAATCAGTTTTTCTCCGTTTCTTCGTTCGTCTCGTTATCGACTGATGGATCGTTTTATTTTTTTTTTTGTTTGAAGTGGGTAGTGAAATTCCGTGGTCATTCGACTCCGAGGGGCACTTACCCCCTTCACTCTCTCAACACTTTTTCTCACACTCTCCCTCTCTATCTCTCTCTCGCTCTCCACCGTGGTGGTTTTTTAATCGACGCCTGGCTATATCTTACACTCCCCTAAATATCCCGTCCGTTTGAGCAACGTCTGATAAACGATTCACGTCTCTCGGTGTCTCGGCTGTATACCTCGGATTTTCGATGAAGTTTGGTGTCTTTTTCAAAGCGTCTTGCGTCATCTCTTTATCTATCTCTCTGAGAATACCCACGGGGTCCCATCTCACCCTCACCCTCACGTTCGCGTCGCCTGTTCTCCATCGTCCTCGCATTGTTCTCCGCTCTCCCGAGAAAACCCAATTTATTTCGGATCTCTTCTATATTTTTTTTTTTTTGCTGCGTTTTCTTCGTTACTTTCAGTGACAAACGGGCTCCCATCTACTTGCGCCGGAAGCTCGCGCGACCGGCGAACCCTGCTCGTTCACGATTTAGATTGTAAGACTTTTAACAAGATGAATCGCGATCGAAATGTGTTCGAACCGTGTGAAACGTTTTTGTTAAACATACGCTGTTAACCGACAAATTTCGATGGGAATGGAACGAGCCCGGTCCGCCGGACGGGACAAGCCGTTTTCCGCGTCGCACTATGTACTCCGTAATCGCTATAATAATGTATGTGTATGTATATAATATACTTTTTTTTTTATTTTGTTATTCAAAATGTTATATCTCGCTTCGAGAAGGCGACGCGCGCCGCCCCGTTTATTTACTTTGTTTTTAATGCCTACAAATGCATCGTTTTATTTAATCTTTTTTTTATTTTTGTTCTCCGTTAATATCTCTTCTTCCGGCATGGTGGACATATGTAACGTAAATAGCCTAGATATCCTCGTACAAATAAGTTGATCGATATTAATCGTTGCCCTGAGTGCCTTGGTACCCGGCTTGCGAACGGAACTCGACTTCCGCGTCTCGATATATACATATATGGCGGCGGCCCCGTCGTTTAGGCCAATTCTTCGTGCAATTTATTTTGTAGGGACTGTTTTAGTAAAATTAGGATCGAGAACAATTTTCTATGACCGGTCGAAAGTAGATGTAAGTTGTGCCGATTGTATGTATTACGGACAAAATTGATTAGGTGGAAGTTGAAAAAGAATATTGTTATTCCGAATTTATTGAGATTAATAAAGACTGAATGCAGCAGTACGTTTTATATGAATTAGTCTTTAACGTAACCCAGAGCTAACCATTGGCTGGGAATGTTGAAACAGTAAACCATTTGAAAGAATACGAAAATATTGTTATACCCGATTTATTAGGATTAATTAAGGCGAATTAGTTTTCGTTCTGAAAAATTAGGTAGAATTTCGTTGGTTCGAACGACGGTGGCGCTGCCATATTCCCTAGATCATCGATCCCCGTGACTCTCCTGCTCCTGGTCGTTCTCGCATAATCGCGTGATCGCGAGCCTGCCTCACCCCTCCCCCGAAATCCTCCTTTAATTACAAAGTCATCTGTTCGTCCTTTCCCTTCAGAAGCAGCTAAAGGAATAATTTCAAGCTTCGACTCGCGATCGGCCGGTGATCTCGCGCGAGCAAGCGTACTCAGTCGTCGGCTTTCTCACAATCGCCTGAACAAAGCTCTCGAAATCGAATCAACGATCTCCCTCTTCCCATCGATTCTGGATCATCATCACAAACTTCATCAATTTTTGAAACAGTACACTTTTTTGGAGGCCAATTAATTTTTTTGAAATTCGATGCAGCTTTTTGTTAATCAGATCGCTCTCGAAGAGGAGGGGCAATTGTTCTTGGATCGATTCATCGATTCGATGATCGTCGGTTTTCGAAAAATCGCCTGATAGAAGCCCGCAAGACCGATTTTCGAACCGATCTCTCTTTTTATGGAATCATGTTCGATCGATTTCGTTACGATTCTTCGAGTTCCCGGCATCCTCGAAGGAATAAAAATTTGTTCCGAATCGGTCGGGAAGAGGATCGATCGATTCGACGGTGGCCGCGCGATAAATTCTCTCTGTCTCTCTTAGTCATCCGTTAAATCGTAAAAAGTGGCAGTCGAACGACAGCTCGTTACGAGCGAATCGGCGCGGAAACGACGAAAGGGTCTGCGCGGGAAATACAAACGGCGGGAAATGTAAATGCAAGGAGAAGCGACGAAATTTCTCTTTCTTTTCTTCCTATATCTCTCTTCATCTCTCTTTTTTTTATCATTTTCTTTGTTTTCTTTTTGTCGTTTGGCGAAGCTTTGACCCACTCGCGCGAGAATCGCCGGAATCCGATCGCGATCCGCGTGTTGGTATCGGTGTTGCTTTCTCTCTCTCTGTGTGTGTGTATGTGTATTTTGATCCATCCGCGGTCGCAGCGCGACACTTTTACAAAAAACGCTTTGAATATAGAAATAGTGTGCTTACAAAACTCTCGCGTTTAGTCCTCAGGGGACGAAAAAAGAAAAAGACACGGTTTTTAAATTCTCTTCGCAGCTTTCGGTGTGTTTCTTTTCTGTATTCTCTGCGTATGTATATGTATATTGTGTGTACGTTTCTCTGTGTGTGTGTGCTCGTTCGTGTGTCTGTAAGATACGCGTCGCGATTTTGGTTCGACGTTAGAAAAATTCTTTGTTTCTCTGGTTCGTTTAACAATACGTTTACGTTTAATAGAATCGCTCTGCATGGGCGAAAAATAGAGATTATTACGCGTTATTCTCTCTCTCTCTCGTTTGTCTCTTGTTTATATTTTTGTTTATCACTCTATGTCTCTCCATCCACCCCTCCACGCTCGTGTAGTTACGGTTTTATAGTTCCAGTGTTTATTCCCTTAATAATTAACACTTTAACTACCGGAAGCCTAACGGCAGGCCAAGGACCCTGTTACGTTTGAAAGAATCTCTGAACAATTTTACTTTGCGCGATAGTCACGAGAGAATTGACGAAGACGATTTGTCGGTTTACAAAATGGAAATGATTAATATCGAACGATTCGCGTGGAAATTCTCGGCGACGCGAAATTTGATTTTCGAGGAACTGTTTGTGGAACTGGCGGTAGATAAAGTGTTAAACGTATTTAGTCTGCTTGTGTACGTGCGTGTTTCTGTGTATGCGTTTTGTATGCGTGTGTTCGTGTCCGTTTGTTTGCGTGTGTCCTCGCTGTACATAATATTTTACGCGGTAAACTCGACGCATTTTTAATACTTTTTTGTATTTTTTGTTGCTTATTATCGTGTCCCACTCTGTAAGGCGATCGGCTTAGCTTCTCTTAAGTGCTTATAAACGTAATATATTTTTTTTTGTTCATTATTATTCTTTTGTTTTTTTGTTTGAATGCGGGCCAGGTGGCTCTTAGCGTAACCCGGGGCAACTCGGCAGGATGTTTATCTGAACTAGTACCGTTATGAGTATAGTAATTCATTATTTTATACATCGTACACGTTTCCTTCTCCTCCTCGCTTGCTTCTTCCATATCTTTTTTTTTTTATTCTTCCCCTTTTTGTTCTCTTTTAAATATAATCCTGTAGTAATTCTTTTTTCTTTCTTTTGTTTAAAATGCGTACAAACGGAGATGCGGAATCATAATATGTATAACGTACCGAGGGAGACGTGGCGTTCATTACTTATCGATTATTATTATTATTATTATTATTATTAGTATTGGTATTATTACTCCATAATTAATTACACGTTAGTTATTACTATTGTTATTATTATTATTACATGTTATTACTAATGTTATTATTATTATTATTTTCCATTATTTATCATTATTATTAATCATGATTTCATTTTTGCTGAATCCCCCTCACTGCGCGCATAGGTATATTTTTTATTCGGCTTTCGTCTAGTGTTTTTACGGTAGTTACTTACGGAATTATTATTATTATTATTTATTATTCATTACTCATAATTATTCATTATTATTTATTTCTCAATTATCCAGTAGTATTATTATTTTAGTTGTATCTCTGTCTCCTTGCGTCAGAAAAATTGTCGAGAGTGATTATGCCAAAAGCCAATACGATAAATTACATATCATTAATTGTTTAATCTCTTTTTTTGTTTGTTTGTCGTTCTTTAAATTACTTTAGTTGAAGCTTCACACAGCCAAAAAATGAAAAGCACTTAAAACAGTGCTCAACACTATATAAATGAGTTTCTCGATTAATTAATTAATTCGAGCGATTAATTAATTAATTAATAAAACGGATCCCGACCGACTTGAGTGGCAGAGGCGGCCGCCGCGTCGCAACGCACCCGCGTCTGTGACACACACACACTCCTCTCGCGATATTCGTTTCTCTTGCTCAGCTTTTTTCTCGTTTTACTCATTTCATTTGCACTCGGTGTCCTCGTGAACTTTTGTCGTTAGCTTACTAAACAACGTAATCGAAAAATCGTTCCTGTCTACGTGCCTGTTCTGTCTGTGTGTTACCTTACGTTTGTGTATACGTCTCCGGTCACGTGACTGTCTCCTTGTTAGTGTTTCGTTTGTTGTAAACGTTAGTACTTTCTACTATCGTAATAAACGATCCCACTTAGTCTCCTCTCGTGTCGATCACGGCTGGCGCGTTTCTTTCGATCCACGACTTCCATCTGTACACATGTAGACATATGTATCACATATATATATATACCGTTCACGTTTTAATTATTTCGTGTGGCGAATTCGTTTTTCTTTGTTCGCGCGGGCGTGTGCGTTAAACGCGCCGGACGCGAAGCTCGTCGCGGAAATAGTAAGAATAGTATTACGCCTAAAACGTTCGATCCGCGAATCCGGAAATCAGTGAAAATTCCCAATGATAACAAACGTTAACGTTTCTCGATTATTTTACGATTATTTCATTCAGTGGTTTGCTCGTTTTAGCGTTCGATCTCGCGCCCACCGTATATAGATTTATTTATAATATTTATAGATTTATATTTATATCTAAATATATCACTTGAAAGCGTGATCCGCTCGATCTACGAGCAGTCGCACTCGCTTCTATTTATTCTCTTTTTGTTTTCCTCTTCATTTTGTTAATCCTCGCCCCCCTCCCCCCTGATTAGAATACGCGCCGCTTGCGTTTCCGAACGGCGGTCGCTCGGTCATCCCCCGCTCATCCTTCTCGCATTGTTACAATTTTTGCGAATTTTGTTGCTATTTTAATAATAACTTAATAGTCTTTCAGAAATCACAGATATAATATTCTGGATTTTAAAAACAATTATTTTGCAAGTTGTTTCCAGTGGAATTTTACAAATTTCTTTTGGTACTTTCGTTGAAAGAAAGTTGTAAAGTAAAATTAAATCCTGTTAATAGATAAAAGTGTCTGGACTGATCCAGAACTCTCGGAAACTGTTTCTGTAACCGGAAGGCTTCGGAAGCAGTTATTCCATGTACAAGAAAAACTGAAACGCTGTGACAATAGACAGTAACCTCTTTGAAACGAGATAGCGCAGCGAGGGATGACGAGGGTGCCACACTAAACATAACTCCGGTACTCTGTCATGCTACTCTGCTCTAGTCTGTCCAGCCGATCACGAGATTCACACATCGAACCACGATCTTGCAAATTTATCACTTGAACCACACTCGAACTTCTGCTTTACTTCCCCTTAAATCATTCTAAATATTTAAAAAATTGCTTGGGCCCACTTGAACAATTACTGAGCAATTTATCGACGATAATTCGCGAATCTATTTATTAGCAAACGATGAACCAAGTTAAATCATTCTTCAGACAGCAGTGCTTAAATACCAAGCAGTTCGGAGCCGAGTATCAAGATTCTGACAGCTGGGTCAAAATTGTCTCGACCGGATGATTCTTTGCAGTATCCTCGAGTGCAAAGCGTAACTGTGTGGACTACAGTACAACCTCGATAGTAGCAGCCGAGAGCTGACAACGAATTCCACTATTTCCCCCTTGTTTCACATTTAATTATTCACAAATCACGATTTTCCGTCACGTGTCAATGGAACGCAACGCTGCCACTGTTGCTGCAACAATCGAGGCTGGTCCGAGTGTCTTTATTCCCTGGACAAATCGTTTCCGATCGCTCTTGGTCAGTTTGGACCCCGTCCAGACGTTGGTTCGCGAATTGTTAGCTGGTCAAGTGATTTGTCAGCCATCCACGTGATTTGTTGGCCAAACAAATTGGACAAATCGGTTCGAGCGTGGTCACCGTGACAACACGGAGCCAAGACAATGGTCGGACGTCGTGAATCTCGTCCCGGAAACTCGACGGTTCGCGTTCGTTCGCCCTCGAAGCCTGCTCGCGTGAATTTAGCGCTTGGATTGCGACAACGGATCGTTCGTTCTCTACTGGCGACAGCGGAATATAAGTACTCTAGCTTCGTAGCGGACTAGCTTCGTGTTTTTTGTTATTTCGTTACTCGTTCTCTATTATACGTTAATTTTACTTTTTTGTTTTTGCGGCTAGTTACTCTGGAATGCATGCTCGACTCTTTCGCATCGATCTTCCCATATTCCATTCGCTCAGTTCGTCACCACTCTCTGTTCATCTCTCTCTCTCACTCTCTCAAACCATCTCGCAGCACAACCAACATCTTTCTCAGTCTTTCTCTCGCACGTTCACTCGCAACTGCGTGTTCTCCCTATCGTTTCCTTCCGTTTTACGACGACGTTCGACTCGAATCGCAACGAGAGCCTCGCCCGGAGTGGAGTCAGCGTTTCGTGGAAGCAATCTTTTGTTCAATCATTCTTCTCGTCCCATCGTGTCTCTATCTTTCTCTTCTAGTCCTCTTCTGGACACGTAGAAAAGCAACGTTCTCGCACGGTTCGGATTGATGGACGCGGATCTCGCACCTGCCGTCACTCGTTGTGCACGTTTAAAGTCGAAAACTAGCACCGCTTCCCTCCGTAACGTCGCTCGTTAACATTCACCTCCATTGTCATCGAAACGTCGTTGGAGCTGCTCGACGATACGGAAGGAAAGTGCACACGGAAAATTGGAACGCCGCTTCCCTCCGTAGTGTCGATCTTTGCCACGTCCTATCCCCACTATCTCTGATAGAATAAACAGTGCAACGCTACTGAAAGGAAGACCGTGCTCTCAGAGAATTGAACAAGAATACAGTTTCCTTCCGTAGCATCGCTCATTGCTACACCCCATCCCGAAGGGACGTCTGTGCTCACAGATAATTGTACGCAAACACTGCCCCCTCCCCTTAGCATCATCTTTCAAAACGTCACGCGAACAGCGCGACGTTACGGAGGGAAAGACCGTGCACTCCCGGAAAACTGTCGCTCCTTCAACGATTTTCACTATTATTTCTCATAAATCCCGTACTCTTAAATCGATCCCGAGACAGAAAATCTGTCCATCTCGAGTAGATGATTTCAATTTGCTCTACTTTACCAAGTATCCTTCGGAATACTTCACCGGTCTATCTCTGATAATCTTCCTTTAATCTCAAGATAAATAGAACGATTTTCACTCAACTTTTTTCGAGTATCCTTCAGAGTGCTACTTCACAGTCTCCCTCAAATAGTGTCTTTTAATCTCGAGACGAGACACCTCAAGATGAATAGAATCATTTCCACTCTACTTCTTCAAGCATTTCTTGGAACCTGAAGTGTGCGACAGTTATCCGAGGACTACCGTACGTTTCCGTGCGTTGTCTTCGACTCGATCGACATCGATCGGTGTCTCGCGGTTCGACGGAACGCAGAATGGAAGTGTGAGCTGTCTCGTCGCCGGAGATCGACTCGAAATATGCATATTTACAGTCGCCGTTGAGCGATTCGCGGATTCGTCCGGCCGTAGAGAAGAAAGATGAACGTAGTTCTCGCTGAGAGGCGATCACCAGGGATGATGAATCGTTGATCTATGGATCGGATCTCCGGCGACGAGGGCTCGATCGAGGCTGAAGTACCTCTGTACTTTTCTCTTGCTGGCCGACGAAAGTCTGCCGATGGAAACCGAACGGATTGAGAACGCATTGGCTTCGACGCACGCGCGTGTATGTTCTTTTCTTTGCATGTACCTGTTCACGTGTTTAGTTTGTAGTGTATTTAGTTGTTTGTGTGTGTATGTTTGTCTGGTTGATGTCTGTGTCTGTGTTACGCGCGTGTGTGTGTAAGTGTGTATGTAATTTGCACTTTCTACGTCGGAAAGACGGACGCTGGTCCGCCGTTTTGTTTAATCTTCTTCTTCAATTTTTAAATATACAAAACACCACCGTATTCCCCTTTCGAATCGAATTCTAGAAAGAAATCGGAATTTCGTCTCGACCTATTACTCGATAATTCCATGTAGCAATACCGTACTCGCTACCTAGCTACCTATCTACGGCTCTAGAATTTTTTACGTTTTTCTTTGTCCCTTTAATACCTCTAAAAACAGCTACGACCGTCTAACAGAGTAGAGTTCTTTTTTTTATTTCTCTCTTAATCTTCGTATCTCTTCGGTCTCGATTTTTTTCTGTTATCTAAATTAACGTTCACCGTACCACGGCGTGTTTGTCTCTTCGTTTATTTATTTATTTAGTTCTGTTAATACGTTTCTCATCGTCGCTTTAGCCTCTGTAGTTTTAGTTTGTAGATTTTAGTACTTCGGTAGTTTAGTAATAATAGTTAGTAATAGCGGTAGTAACAGTAGTAGTAGTAGTGGTAGTAGTAATAGTAGTAGTAGTAATAGTAGTAATAGTAGTAGTAGTCGTAGCGATAGTAGTAGTATCAGCAGCAGCAGCAATAGTAATAGTAGTAGACGTAGATAATAATAACAACGAAAGTAATGATCACGCACTACTGTCCGGTAGTGGCATTAATATACAATAGTAGTAGTAGTAGAACAATAGTAGTAGTTTAGTAGTAGTAGTGAATGGTGGTTTCTTTTCGGTGTGGACAGGAGGTTCTTTTTTTTTATTTAGTCGTCGTTCCGTGTCGTGGAGATTCGATCGAGTGACGGTAGGAGTGTGTGACGTATCGGTGGTGATGATAGTATCTGCGGTAGCGGTAGTAGCGGTAGTAGTAACAGTAGTAGTAGCAGTAGCAGTAGCAGTATTTAGTGGTAATAGTAATAGTAGTAGTAGTAGTGGTAGTAGTAGTGGTAGTAGTAGTAGTTGTAGTAGTAATAGTAGTAGTAAGTAGTAGTAGTAGTAGTAGTAACAGTAGGTTCTTTAGATTAATAGATCGTTTAACAGTAATCGCTAACTCGTTTTTAACAGTAATAAATTTCTCCTCCGCGAAAAATGCTTTTTTTCTCCCTTGTTATTTTTGCGTTTCTCTAGGCTGGTTGTTTGATGCGCTTTGTTTCAAACGTCTCCGCTTTTTTATTAGTTTTTCTTCGACTAACTAAAGTAGCGAGGCGAAAAGTTCAAGTACTCGTAATAAAGGCGCGCGCGAACAGAAATCTCTGTAGAATATTATTGTTTGTGTTAGCGGTCTCTCGCTCTTCTTGCGCCACACACATACACTCGCAATTCTTTCACCCTGGAGTCTCTCTTACAAACACGCGTTCGTTCCTTTCGACATTCGTTCTCGGACATTCTCCCTTTTAAAAACGCAACGCACGCGCAACCATTCTCTCTCTCTCTCTCTCATACACCCTCTCAAACGTACACTCTTCTTCTCTCTGCTCATTCGCTCGTCCTTTCACTCCTCTCTGACTCGGCACAATATCAAAGTTTCGCTTGCAGCCCTTGCTCGTTTCGTCTAATAAAAGGTAGATGAGATATCCCTCGGTAAAACTCGCGTCTAAGACCTAATAAATTGAATAATGGAATCGCTTTTTTTTCGTTAGCTTGCTCTCGTCTCGTTCGCTTTCGTCGTCGTTTCGTTTATTCAGTTTTGTAGTTGTTGTTATTGTTGTTGTTGTGTTCCGCTGGATCGCGCGTTACCATTTACAGTATAATAATCGTATTATCTACAACACGTTTTTTCGTCGCGTCTTGCACACTCGAAACACGTCAGACTCCCTTCTTCATCGTAGTCGGTTCTCCGTTTTTGGGGGATGCGTGTGCGGGTCGCGCGTTCCGATTTCGCGAACGGAAACGGCGTGGAAAAAAAAAGAAAACGAGAGAAAAAAAATACAAAAATAAAGAGAAAATACAAAGAAAAGGAAATAGAGAGAAAAATCCGAGACGACGGGTCCGCGTCGAACGAGCATAATCGACCGGCGGCGGACCGGTGTGTACAAAACGCTGTCCCCACGTCTCCGTTTCGAGGGATAAAAATCTGTTCCCTCTTTTAATTTCCCCTTCGTTTCCGCGACGATCGGAGGCTCGCGCGTCTCGAGTACCGAAACCGGGAAAAATCCGTTTTCCCTCCGATTGGTCGCGCGAGAGAATAGTCGTTACGATTTCGACAATGGCGGATCTCCGAAAGCCGATCGTCGCGGAAGATCGGAGACTAAAGAGTCGGACGCGGTGGAGCAGCGGGGAAAAATCCGCTCGATCGCGGACCCGTCTTCTGGATCGATCTATCGCATCGTAAACGCGATGCTGGCTCCTTTCTCGATATACTCGTCCCTATTCGCCCACTTGACTCGTGTACTTTTTTGGTGTGAGTTTTTGCGTTTACTGAGAACGGTGAAATGGCAGTCTTGGCGATTTGTTTGTTTTTATTTATTTATTTTTTTTTTTTTTGGTGATGCGCTTGTCTCCGCCCGGGAAAAAGAGGCGGATCGTCGAGACGACGTCGAACTGACAGGGACACCGCGGTCACGTTCCTGATCCCGGACACCTGCCAATCCCTTTCCCCACGAACTCGAGACGCGACTAGTTCTTCTTATTTCTTCTTCTTCTTCGTCTTCTTCTTCGTATCGCAATCGTCTCTCTCTCTCCCTCTCCCCCTGCGTAACCGATCTCATTCTCTCTCTATTCCACGATTTCACCGACGGAAATTGAACCGAGGCAATTTCGAAATTGAACCGGTCTGCGATCGTTCCACTGTCTCGAACCCCATCGGAACCTGCTTTGCAGGCAGCGGAAGATTCTACGCGAACGACTTTGCTATACATCTCTTGTGACGTCGAGTCTGACCCGTGACCCCAGAATTTGTTGATGAACATTACGTTGTTCGTCTCTGCGAACCCCTTGCATTGCAATCTCGAGTCTTTGTGACGGAGATTTCGAAACGTAATCTGTCAACCCTTAATGTTGTAGGTGTTCTTTTATGAGGAGAGAATATATTCCTGAATTCATTGACTCTGACTTCTTTCGCTGAATCGCTTTATTCTAAACTTAAACGTGAACGTCTTTGTCGTCGTTACAGTCTTACAGTATCAATATCTGATTTATAATAGCATCAGATTTGAATCATTGTGGACGTGAAAACAATTGTACACGAAGGGGTTGAACATCAGAGTAACCGTAGGTATACGATAAACAGAAATGGTCGTTTTGTTCGGAGACATTATTGAAGAGAAACAAGGGTACAAATCCAGAAAAATTATACAGGGCAGAAATGGTCCAATTATTGTGTACACAAAGGAAATGATGAATTGCAAGGGGTTGATCAGCGGATGCGGATCGAAAAGGTCCGCGAAGTTGAAAGAAGCGTGTCTCGCGAGAGGGAGAGAGAAAACCGTGCGATCACGTCGACGTATGCATCGCCAGCCGAAAAATGGCGGCACGTAGAGTTCCGATCGAACGCGCGGATCGGTGGCACAAGAACGAAACCTCTCCTCGTCCGTTTGAACACAAGAACCGAACAGAATCTCGTCAAGCTAACTCTCTCCTCGAATTAGCAAACTGCGAATGCCTGTATTGTGATACTGCTCTCGCTACTACTCGACTCCCTCAGCTGTCTCGAGAATTAATCCGGATTCGGCGAGTCTCGCGCGCGCAACAAGGACCGGAAGCAGTTTCGTTTCATTTAATTTTTTTTTTTCGCCCGTTTCGAGGGCGTGAACACGGTTTTAGCACGGTTATGCACACGGTTTACAAGGTTTACACGGGCCATCGGCAGACACCTTTTCTATCGATCGCGATCCTCCAGCCCCGCTTCGACTCCTCGATCGCTCGCAAACGTCCTCGCGCAGCCGATCTCCTCAGACGATTTCCGTGGATCTCTTTAACGCGACGAGATACCGCGATCGTCCCGTTCATTTACACCGGGAGATCGGCTGTCGCTTCCGGAGCAAGGAGATCGATGGATCCCGCCTCGATCGTGCACAACGAGTGGATCTCGACACTCACACGCGCACACGCATACACACACACACACTTACACGCACATACTCTTGTGGGACGAGCACTCGTCGAATTTTCGATGGTTTTCGAGAAGTTCGTGCTTGTTTCACGGAGGTCCGGGTGCACGATCGAGGATCTACGGCGTGGATCGTCGTTCCTCGCGATTTCGCACGAGTGTGCCCGTGTGCGTATGTGTGCGTGCGTGGACGCGGAGGTTCCGAGAGACGTATTAATATAATCGCGTTCGAGTCGACGGCTGTGTGACAGTTATCGAAGAGAGAACAGTCTCTGCGAGGCGCACGAGTTTTCCGACGCACCGTCCTTTCTTTCCACTGCGACTACTCTTTCCCTCTTTCTCTCTCTCTCTCTCTCTCGCTCGCACATTCGCTCTCTTTCTCTCTCTCTCTCTCTCTCTCTCTCTCGTGCTCTCGTGCTCTCTTTCTCTCCTTCTCTCCTTCTCTCGCTCTCGATCGTGGCGGCTTCGTCCGTGTCACGCGCGAAACGCTGTCGATATAGAATTATCCGAACGAACGTCTTCTTTCTCTCCTCATTTTTGTTTTTATCTTCTGTCGACGAGGTACACCGTCCGCCCACGTGTACTTCGGTTCTTTTAATTACATTGATAAGAATTAATTAGCTGGTACGATTTTCCCCTGGATTTTCTTTTCGCCGCTGGCCAGCTACCCCTGTTTTTAATTAGTTTAGCTCTCTCTCTCTCTCTCTCTCTCCTCTCTGCTCGTGTCGACCACGTGTCTCGGCCCCCCGGCTTACGCGAATCACATTACAGTTATTCTTCCGAGAGCTTTCATCGGGGCCTCGTGTGTTTGTATAATATACTCCCTTTCTGTGATCGTGTATGTGTGTTAGTGTACATGCGTGTCAGTGTGTGTATGTTTGCGGTGGGGGATTCGACGACGTACGTTCGTTATTATTATTATTATTATTCTTACAACTCTTCCCACTTTCGCTTGAACTCTCGGTTTCTCTCGCGAAGCCGCTGCGATTCAACACACACCTCTACATCATCTCTGCCCTCTTCGCTCTTTCTCTCTCTCTCTCTCTCTTTCGTTTCTTTTTTATTTTCGTTATATCTCGCTCTATCTCTCTCGTACTTTTTTTTTTATAATCGTTTATTTGTTACTTTTTTTTCTTTCTTTATTTATTTGTTAGCATTTGTAGTGAACACTGGAGTCGGTGGTGTGGGGGTTGAGAGAGCGGGAGATGAACCGTCCCCCGCCCCCCGCGCCCCCCGTTATTAGCACGTAGGTCCCTACGTGGGGTGCGTGTGTACCGTAAACACCTCTCCGAAGCGGCTGTCTTCGTCCTCTTCCCTGTTTCCTCTTCTTTCAGCGTAATCGCCTCTGTCTCCGTGCTTCTCGAAGCTTGTCAATGCGTCATCCGCGACGCGCTCTTCTTCTTCTTCTTCTTCTCCTTTCTCGTTTCACTTCTTCTTCGGTTACTGTTCGTTCTTGGCGTCGCGTGCTCTGGAGCTTGTTCCACGCCGATGGAAGAAATCGCTCCCCGCACCCGGTCTTTTCTCTCGTTCGCTTATTCGTTCACATTCGTTCGCTTTTTGTCGTTCACTATCGTTCGCTATATCCGTTTCGCTTTCTTGTTCGTTCTTGCTCGGTTCTCGCTCGCTTGCTGGCTCGCTTTGGTTCTCGTTGCCGTTGTGATAATGGATTGGAAGCACCCCTCGTATTGACAGACTATGGACAGAGTGCGCGTGGCCGCGCTCGCGCTCGCGCAGCCGCCCTCGATCTCGATCCCGATCTCGATCATGATCCAACAGCCAGCGCGGTCGCGTACACGCGCGACAGCTAGCGCTCGCGACTAGCGCTCGCGGCTAGCGCGACTACGACGACGTGTGAAGGAGGCCTACGTCAGGCACCGTAGGGAGCTGTAGCTGTTCTTCGACAACCGTCCCAGCACTGGCCACCACGCTGCCACCGTCTCCTTCACTGCAATCACACGGACAACAATGTACAAACTTGTTTCTCACATGAACAAATCCCGCCTGTTATTTGTCACCATCGTTAGTTGCTTGATAATTATCTAGTCAACTTCTGAATTCATAAAGTGATGTTTTTAGTGGCGTTCAACGTGATAAACCAAATGATTGTCAAGAATTATTTCCAGAATAACTGTTGAACATATGGGATAAGGCCCTTCTGGGACGTAGACAGATAATCTTGAAGTATAAAGTGTCTTTTCTTTAGTGCAATGCTTCGTATAATATGTTTCTCGATAGGCAGTAATCGTTACACACGTGCGATGTTAATAACATCAGGAAATAAGAAGAAAAATTCGTGAAAAATAACAGAATGGAAAGATTCAATATCGAACGCGTCGAAAACCGCGGCAGCAGTTTGTTTTCTCGAGCAAACCATAAACAAACAAATTCGTTGAAAATAGATCAGACTATAATAATAGCAGTAATAATAGATTCCGCGGCAAACACATTAAAAAGTACATCTTCGGTTTGCTTTCGCGAACGGATCTCAAACAAACAAATTCGTAGAGAACAAACACGAGCGTAGACACGATAATAGCTTCAGAAGCTACGGTTCGCTTTTATGAATCCTTTGACAGCTATTCGCTAAGAAGTTAGAAGCTAGTTCCCGTTAGGCACAAAAGCATTCGTATAGTTGGCACCGTTTAGCGACGAGAGATCGCCTATAGGCATCGACAACGTGGAGCACGATGATCCTCGTGGGACGTACGCCTACGGGTAACAGTTCGCAGTCAAAGGGTTCAACGATTCGCATAAACTCTGACCTTAACGATCGACATACAATGACGGTATACATAGATACCTAGTAGTCAGACGTCAGTCTCGATGCTCATACAGGCTGGATTAATATTGTTATTATGGCGAGGGTTGCAGTTGGGCTTCTTCGTAATCTCGGGGTGTGTCAGCAGTATGCTGTCCCCCAAATCTTTTATGTCCGACTCCGATTCCGACGTCGAACTCTTCTTAAGGTGTTGACCTGCGGAAAGAAAGGAAAATGGTTCGATATGTCTCACAGGCTCATTTATTATATAATTACAATAACTTCCCTATAAATCGGGAAGTTAAAAATCAGAGGAAGGTTCGACACGAATTAATTTATCGTCTAAATATCGTTCGCAAAAAGAAATTCATTTAACATCTAATCCAAACTTCATTGAATCCTGTAGACCCTCAATTATAAAAATTGTCGAGGGTTAAACAGGCACAGCTGAATAAATGTCTGACCACGGCTGACTGTTTCTACTGTCGATCTCGCAACTCTCAAATAACAAATCCTGTAGAGGAAGAAGCATCAATACAACAATTTGTTCATTTATAATTCTTCGTGTAATTATTTTTCAATTATAAAAATGCTCGAGAGGTAAAGAGGCACAGCTGAATAAATGTCTGACCACGGCTGACTGTTTCTACTGTCAATCTCGCAACTCTCAAATAACAAATCCTGTAGAGGAAGAAGCATCAATGCAACAAAATTTGTTCATTTATAATTTTTCGTGCAATTATTTCTCAATTATAATAATGGTCGAGAGTTAAAGGGACACAGCTGAATAAATGTCTGACCACGGCTGACTGTTTCTACTGTCAGTCTCGCAACTCTCAAATAACAAATCCTGTAGAGGAAGAAGCATCAATGCAACAAAATTTGTTCATTTATAATTCTTCGTGCAATTATTTTTCAGTTATAATAATGGTCGAGAGTTAAAGAGACACAGCTGAATAAATGTCTGACCACGGCTGACTGTTTCTACTGTCGATTTCGCAACTCTCAAATAACAAATCCTGTAGAGGAAGAAGCATCAATGCAACAAAATTTGTTCATTTATAATTCTTCGTGTAATCATTTCTCAATTATAATAATGGTCGAGAGTTAAAGAGACACAGCTGAATAAATGTCTGACCACGGCTGACTGTTTCTACTGTCAGTCTCGCGACTCTCAAATAACAAGCTTCTATCCTCTTTCCCTCGGCTCAACTGTTTCTACAATTCCACATAGAACCGTTCCACATGCTCTTGTGCATTATTCGTCAAAGAAACAGTTCCCGTGTCACAATACTCGAAAGTCTAGAACGTCAGCGCACCGGCTAATAAAACCCCTAAAAATCCCTCGATCCGTACACGGCGCGGCGCGGTGGGAGAGAAACAGGGAAAAAAAAGCTCAAGAGCTTTTGATAACGAACGTTGATGCGGAAGCGTTCGGTACCGTCTGCCAGCGTTTAGGCGAAGCGCCGGCTGGCTTTGCTCGATAACAACTGCGAGAGTTGGAGAGGATTGCGCCCGTCGCAATGACAGTAGTCCTCGACGTTCGCCGTAAGCACTCGGCCGGGAGAGCCGTTACTGCGTTTTCAAGTTGTCGGCTCGCCCGGCAAATCCCGGCAAGAGTATGTACCGATATCGCGTGTCTACGCCCCTGCTGACACAATAGTTTACCCTGTGACTCTAATCCGCTTAGGCGCGAGCGCGCGGCGGCTCTTCGATTTTTCACGCCTTCCAGCTCCTTCGACCGACACGCTGTCAATTTGACTCGCCAGCGACACCTGCGCTGCCCCGACCACGTTCCCAAACACGTTCTGAACGAATGTTCGATAACGACGATTCGAAAAGAAAGTTTGTCGTTTCACGAGATGTTCGCGAAAATATATTCTTCATCCTGAGGGATGCTTTTAAGGGTTGCTTTCAATTCTTCGATTGAACACACACGTGCCTACAATTTACATCTTGTGGCAAGGATCCTTCGTGCGACGAGCAAATATACCGGGTGGGCCGTCTAACTCGATCACCTTGATTAACTCATAAATTATGCGTTGTACAAAAAAATGATTTCCACTAAGAAATTCTATCTACAACACACCATTGCCATTTGACAAGATCTATACAATATTACTTTTGTGGTCGCGGATTACCTAGTGGCCCAGGGAGATAGGGGCAGCTGGTCACGTGGTTGAAGTTGTGCGACTGCATCTCTTCCTGGTCGGTCTCACGGTGATAGAAGTAGTTGAAGTTCGAGACGATGACGGGAACAGGAAGGGCGATCGTGAGCACGCCAGCGATCGCGCACAGTGATCCAACGATCTTCCCCCAGACTCCCACGGGCCTGTGGACAGAACGGAAAAGCGGTCGCTTTGATTCGCGGCCAGCCGAACGGGACCTGAGGAGCGTCGTAAAAATAGCGTTCGTTCCTCGTCGAGAAACTCGGTGCTAGGTGTGGTGTTTCTATCTTGTGTGAGTTTGCCGTGTCGAGTCGAGTGTGGCGCTACTTATGCGGTACTGGAGGCTCTCCTACAGATACACACAGAGACCGGCGTGCTCTCTTACCGACAGAGACTGCCCGGTTCTTAAACAACAATGAGCACGTTGCTTCCCTTCAGGATCCCTGGATTACGATCGAATAAATCAAGCGGATATCACACAATACAAAATAGAAATCATACGATTAATCGACTATGTACACCGATTCTGCAATGAAGAATTATATCCGGGAACACTACTTCGATGGCGCAAGGTTCGCGATAGACTGCGGAAGCTCGAGCTCCTTCCAATTTTCGAGTTGCTCAACTCGTTGACCCTGCGAGGCGACCGAAGTGTCTGCGCGAGTTTCGAAAGCTTTTCCAAATTTTTCGATGCTTTCTCCGTCGGAACACTATTCTCGAGACACGATTGTCGTAACTGTTATCGTACTCGGTCGCCTACGCGACGGTCAAGAGAGCTGAATTCTTTCTTTTCTTTTCTACGGAGCATTCACCTATTTTCTGCCTCCGGCTCCTGTAAAATGTTTCAATTGTCTACGTTGTCTTTCGATCGGTTATTTGCTAAAAATATGGAACTACGAAAGATAGACGAGACGTTCGGCGAATGTTCGAAGCGAAAATAGGTGAACAGGGTTGGTGTCGGCCGGGGGTCCTTCGTGTGACGGTCTGCGAAGTGTCTGCAAGTTCCGCAGTCTAACTTCGACTAACCCGAGTAGTCGATTGCAACCGGACCGGTGCACAGTGGGCCATTTTCCATAAAATGTTTCGTCCGAAAGTGAATAGAGATTCTGACGATAGAATGGTTCGCACCATTATTTTTAACAACTTCTGTGAGGGTAGTTGCCGAAATTGTTCAGGTTCCAATCAACAATAACTTTTTGCGATCACGGCCCAGTGTGCGGTAGTGGAAAATGAGAAAGAAGTTTCTTGGTTTACCTCCGACCATTCTCTGTCTCCCGAAGATCACGTGTAGCCAGGACCGTGTGTACCTGTAGCGATTCGCGTGTCTAATAAGAAGCGGGCTCTCTAGGCTAGACTAGGGGACTAAAGTGACTCTCTAAGAAGGCTCCTCCGTTCGTGTGCCGATGCACCGTTCCAAACAAGCGCGTGCCATTCCGTTGCTGAGTTCCGAGATCGAACCTTCTAACGGTACGACATGCAGCTCTCTCTCCGATTCTTTTTTCGGGGGGGTGGGGGGTAGAGGGGAAATGGATAAACCAAAAACAAGACGGAGACTACTGTTTCTCCGATCGAACCGTTTCCAGACTGATTCGTCGTTCACCGTCTGTCTCGGTGATCAAATTCTTGCGTGCGATTTCAAACGAATCTATTAAAGTTCGTCGGCGACGCGTTTTGTCCACCACAGAGCAGAGACAATGCTTCAAACCGAGTTAAACGCGGTATAGATGCGATCAAATAAATCAAAACGTTATCTAAATAGGATTGAATGAAGTGAAACATGGTTGAATGCAGGTTAGATACAATGGAATATGGTTCTAGTGAGAGAAATCTTGGTCGAGATGGGTCTATGTACAGTCAAGCATGGTCAAATGTGATCAAACACTACTGAAATGTGATCGAATGCGGTCAAACCTGACTTAAATACAATTGAAAGTGTTCTAAATGCGATCAAACACTACTCAAATGTGATCGAATGCGGTCAAACTTGAACTAAATACAGTCGAGTGTGATCCAAACGCAATCAAATTCGGTCTAAATGCGGTCAAACAATCTAAATACAATTGAACATGGTCCAAACGCGGTCAAACTCGGTCTAGATATAATCAAACACGGTTCACGTGTGACGAAACAGGTCAAACTCGGTCTAAATACAGTTAGGTATAGTCTAATGCGGTGCAACATGATCTAACTGCGGTGTAGATGCGATTAAACGAACTTACATGTGCAAAACTCGGTCAAACTTGGCTTGGATACAATCTGATACAGTTAGACGCGGTCCAAAATAGTCTGAATATAAACAAGTATGCGATCTGTATGTGACCAAACGCGGTCAAACTACGTCTGGTGTCGTCAGACGAGACCAAAAGTCGATTCAACACAATGAAATGCGAGTCTACCTCAAAATGGTCGAAGCTGTTCCGATCCAGTGAGTCGCGATCAAACTGGGTCCAACGCAATGAAACGCAGTCGAATTCGGTATATTCACTCGGCGTGACACCATCAAATTCGATTTAACACAATACGAAACATTCGAATTTACTTTCTATTCCAGTTCATAGAGCAAACGTTTGATTTCTCTGCTCTTCGCTCGAGTGGCTCCGTTTAAAAAATGCTTTCGACGGCTTTACCGTGGCTGGACGCGTGCGTATAATTCGAACTAAGCGGATCTTACTTTTCGCACGCAAACGTTCCCACACGAGATCAAACGGCGAGAACGACGAATTCGGCCGACGCGACGTGTTCGCGTTCGTTCGACGTTTTCGACTCTCTGTATTCCGTTTCAATTCAGAGACGAGAAACTGCGAGAGCTCGAATCGGTCTTGGTAATCGTGATCCGGTTGCAACAGTGTGTTGTATCGGATACAGTGCTCCACGCATTAGTGTGTGTGTGTGTGTGTCTCTCGTTCGAAACCGACAGAGACGGTTATTATACACATTTTTGCGAGAATACCTGAAACTGAGACTTTGATTAAGATTACTATCCGAGACAATCGGTTTTGTATCGTATGTTGGCAGGGGGTGGCGGGTGGCGGGTAGAGGGGTAACGGGGTGGGGGAGATCGAATGGTAAAACGATGCTCGCAGGCTTCATGCATCGGTGGCTCTGCTAGCGCTAATCCGGGGGCGAGAAAAGCGTTTTATCGCTAATCCGTGGAGCAGTGCAACGCCGTGTCGCAGATACACATCGTGAGCCTCGGTATCTGCGAGTCGAGAGTGTTCAGCGGTTCGGTGAGTCTATGTAATTAAGAATATAATTGCAAAAAAGAGATATATCATTCCTGCAGGTGTCACTGTACTATGGGCCTTCGTGATCCATGACTGATGGTGGTGGTAGCGGTGATGACGACAGCGTGGTGTGGAGCGAGAAAATTATTCGGTTCGAGGGAGGACGAGTCGCGTTCGTTAGAGTCTTCTTGTGGGGAGAAACGGTGTTTCAAGGGAGAGAAACGTTTTTGATCAAGAGGGAAGAGCATGCACGAGTAGAGTAGATGAAGAAACTCGGGGAACCGGAAGTCGGGAAATTGCCGAGTCTGTCGCCAAAGTAACCGAACATCCTTCTTTCACGCTTTGTCCAACTTCTTCGATGTCTCCCCGTTTCTAGGTCGAATTCTACAGGGTGTCACAAAATGTACTTTCTTGAAAGAGTCAATTCTTCAGGTCATTCGAAATAACTTTCTTCTTTTCGGAAATAACTTCGAATCACCTCAGGAATCGCTATTCTTCAGGAAGTACAATATTTCTAGTACTTTTGGAATACGAGTAAACGAAGTTAATTGTTTAGCTCAATTAGTCCGAACGTTGAATTATTCATTATAGTCGCCGGATTTAGCGACGCTCGTGAAAGGAAGCATCAATAATTCGACGCATGTTTATGCATCCGCTGCATGTTTCACGGTTCAATAGATAATAGAACTAGCTCTCAAATAAAGTTTCGAGAACGCTCACATTATTCGGAAACTATCGGAGCTTTTTATCGGGAAAACAGAAATAGAAATAGGAAACAAGTTTCTACCGGACGTCGATTGGACAACGGGGAAACAGGTCGCCGTGGATTTTCTCCGTCATAATTGCCTGTCCTCCGATATTTTTGAAAAGTTCGATTACTTTGGCGACAGCACGTGTAGGATGAAGGAACTGCTCGGGAACTTTTTGGATAGAGCACCCTTAGATCTCGTAACTAATGAACTAGGCGGAACGAACAAGGATATTGAATTTCTACGCTTAAACGGTTCGAGCGTTGTTTGGAAGAATTTACTGATATTAAACTGTACACTTTTATCTAGAAATCCCGTGAGGCCTGTTGAAACAACTGCGAGATTGGTGATGCAGCGAATTTTTCGAAGATAAATAAATGATCAGAGTATCAATTCCTAGGGAAATGTGAAAACCCGTGCAATAATTCGGTTCAACGTTTTGAGGTTCGAGAATTGAAAACATGATCATAATTCCGTCGGTGCGACGAATGTTTTACCACTATTTCCAGAAAGTATGGTCCAAAGATACGCGTGTAAAAATAGCCTGGAAAACAATGTCTTCGTAAATTTCTGACGCGATTTCGAAGAAGGTACTGACGCGATTGGCTTGAAACTTTAAATATGCGTTCCAAAAACATGTAGCTTTCACTTGTATCACGGTGATTTTCTGCGGACAATCTTTTACATCTTTTTTGGACGATGTAAAAATTTGGCAAATCTTGCATCGCCAAATATCCGTTCATTTGGTAGACTGGCAGAATGTGGATGCAGAATAAAAGGACTTGATTAGGTTAAAAAATGAAAACTTTTGATCTTTATCGTGAAAAGAAATTATGAATTCTGGAACCAAAAAATCTTTGAACCTGAAATTTTGCATGTTTTTTAATAATGTTGTTCCGAAAGTGTTTCCATTCTCGAGAAAAATTGCGAAAGCACCCAAAAGATTGCGTGCTGAACTTAGAAAGCTCCTTAACCCTGATGCAAGCCTCCGAGCTCCACATTTGGAACAACGTTGTGAAAAGAAGAAGATATTATTAATATCTTAGTAGCAATTATCTTATGCTTTTCTGAAACATGACGCCGTCCTTGAAAAACGAGGGTGTGACCCAAAGAACGCAGCAGTACTACAGCCTGCTTCTTTTTAGCAGCATTTCTTTTTTCGAAAAGAAAGACATGGATCGTGTTTTCCCACAAGCTGCTTTCCGTCGATAAATTGCTGAACAATTTTTTTTTTGTTAATGAAATGAAATTTTCAACATCACGAAACACCCTCAAACAGAAGCATTCTTATCTCCAACAATGTTTCTTCGTAATAATATCTCTGGAAAAAATAACGAAAGCAGCCGAAAGAAGACTCGAGATTGAAAAATCCTCTCAAATTGAATCCCGCTCCTCTCCGATAGATATTTCTCCTCAACATTTCTTTCCTCCAATAATATGATCAAAGGGTCCCTAAACTTGCGTTCTGAGACCAGCAAACCTCTTAAACTGCAACCTGTTCTCCAATATGTGTTGCTTTTCAATAATACATACTTCCTCTTTCTGAAGAAACTGATCAGAAGATACACAGAATTGTGTCCGGAGATCAGAAAATCGTTCAAATTGAAACCTGTTACTGCTCGACAAAAGATTTTCTCCAACTACCAAGGGTCCCCTAAAATGGCGTTCTGCGATCAGAAATCTCCTCAAACTATACGTAACATTTCTCCTTGTAATATATTCCTACTATTTCTCCTCGTCGAGGCTAGCAGATCTACATATGGGACTATAATTGAAACTGTTAAAATCGCATCTAAATGTCGGAAAGCAGGAAAGACAGAAATCAGCTTGAACGAAACAGAATTTCTCTTGAAGCAAGAAAAAGCGACGAGCTCGACAACTAAACCTATAACCCAAAGCTAGGCTTCCTGATCGACAGTCATCCTGGAGCCAATCGTGACGGGGAAACCGGCGAATCGAGTTTGTCGGTGCGGCAATACCTGAGGCGTGATTCGAGAATCGAGTTAATTAGCATCGGGGGCAAACGACTGGGGAATGGAGCCTGGTTTCCAGGTGGATCGCGATCGGAATCTGTTGCGCTCTGTTCCGACGTTGTGGAAATGTCGTGTCGAGCTTACGAAACTGCGATCAATCGCGGTAATGGGCACCGAGAATCGACGTAACGAGACGCGACGCGACGTTAGGCGGTGCAGAATGGAGAGAGGACTGCTTTCAAAGTACATACGATTCGACGAGGAAAGCTGGTTACGCGAGAAACGGGCTTTCGATAGAGGAAGCGAGTGACGCCGGTCGACGACAAAGGCGTCCGGGGCCGGGCTGGATGCATATGCGTGTTGCACACACGCGGTGCATCGTGCACCATCGTGCATCGTGCATCGTAATGGGAAACTGGAGCGGCCCTCTCGCCGCTAGACACCCGCCGTTTCTAGAGAGAAACGAACTCTCTGTTGCACGGCTGTGTACGCGTGTGTGTAGGTACGTACACGCTCAACTTTCACGCCCTCAATAGCTTTCTTGTCCTTTATTCGGTGCGACGACGAACGGACAACGTCAACGGAATTTTTGCCGGCTCGATATATGCACAGGGCTTCCTCGATCGGGATGCTGCACTGGCAGCTACAGTTCATCTGCACTCTGCAACCTAATTTGCTCGGTGGCGAAGTCGGTTATGCTTGTATCGAGTTTCCTTAACCCCTCGGCTTATAGGATTTAAGCCATCACGAAGATTTCGAAGAGAATTAATTAGATACGTATTATTAGACGGGTGCGACAGCGGCGAGTCGATACGCTGACGGTTGTAAAACCGGTCGAAACATTTCCGCAGGATCAGATCTAATTTAAAATTTATGAAAATACATCGACAGACTGATTCAATTATCCTAACGTTTACGTGGAAGCGAGTGTGCTAAAGTTCGTCGCACAGTGCAAGGGGATTGACACCGTTAGCAGGATGAAAGTAAGGTGCCGGTACCCTGTGATACTTCGAGTGTTTCTACTGATTGAAACTGCAGGTCCACATTTTTCTAATTGCACGAGTGATCATTAGAATCGCGACAATACGGTGTCCCTTTCGACACGGGGCGTTTCCAAGAAACGACCCACGAACCCGAGGACACTTATTGATTTACGGGAGGCAATTGCTCAAGAAGCCCCTTCGGCCGTAACAGCGAGATCTCGAGCCTCTCTCCACGGACGCTCTCGAATCTCGAGGGCTTACCGCGAACCACGAAACTACCCTCGTCGATATTACAATGTTCCCGTGTCGCCTCGCGCCTAGAAACGTGCACGGTGTGCCGGAGAGAGTATCTCCCTCTCTCACTCTCATTGTATCACGTGTCTCTCGCGACCCAGAGCGAACGTCGCCTGAAATCGGACTTAATCCGAGAACCGTCCATCCCCTTGCGTCGTGACCCGACTCCGTAATTATTGTTTTTCTTAGCACCTCGACGAGAACGGGGATACAGGGGTGGGAAAACCGGCGTGATTCGCGACCTTATTTTGCTGCCACGCATCCCCGTTCCCGCGATCGAACACCTTTCGATATCGTTCGACCCCTTAACACTTTGACTGGCGACCCAGCTTCCTCGAAGAGTCTATAAAATTAATGAAATCGGAGATGGAACGCCGAGATGTGCGACTGTGATTAATCACTCAATCTTCTTGCAACAGAAATCATCCACTTGTGGGTTGTACGAGAATGAAAGCTTTAACGATTATTTAACTGGACAAGTCTTAACAATTTGGAGCTTGAAGTCTACAGAAATTCAATCATCCACTTATGAATGGTCCAACAATGTACCCTTTGAGGGGTACTTATCTTCGTCAAGTTACAAACAACAAGCCTTTGAGAGTTAGGCTATGGTGTTTAGAATAGTCCCTGAACTGTTTAACATTATTCAATGTAGATTATGCTATCCAATCGATATTGAAATTCCTAATACCCTTCAGCGCAGCAGACGAGAATATTATTAAACGATACTGACACGTCACTACGTGAAGAAACATTCGAAATCTATCCGATAACAATCACATGAAATAATCACATGTGTAAATAGCCATTCGCAAAAGTAGGCGATCCCGAGTAGTGGATCGGAACCATAAAACCCGGGGGAACGGTTCATCCGCGACGATAACGGAGAAATCGACGAAGGAAGGTTTAACGGAAGCTTAGAGGAAAGGGCGCAGATAGAACTAGAAGGAGGGCCGAATCAACGAGGAAACGAAGGAGAAGAAAGCGATCAAGCCGGTTGCAGATTGCCAGAATTGGCCCATGGATGGGCGAAGTACTATTCCGAACTGTGGACTATTTTCTTTAGATAATACGTTCTCCAATGTATTCATTAAATAAAACTGATCCATCTAGCTTGGCAGAAAAACAACGTCTACTATTTTTGTCAAAATTCAGACAGAACGCAATCTCTGAAAAATTTTCACTATGAAACACCGAGTAAACTGATCCATCTAGCTTGGTAGAGAAACTGAGGCTGGTCGGTCGATTTATAAAAAAGTTATTCTGTGTGCCATCAATTATGACACTGACTGTATCTTTCTCGGAGATGGGGATGGGACTCGTTCCCGGACGATTACACAGAAATGAAGTAACGAGGCGTCGATGTTCCCGATCGATGAGACGAAGCGTGTCGGGAGAATGGTAGGATTGCGAGCAGCTCTCTAAAGATGCAATACAGAAAAACGTGTGCGAAGAACAGAGATGGGATCGGAGTGGGGAGGGGGTGGGGGTTGGTTTCGTGTGTATACATGTGTGTATTCTTGTTAGTGCGTGTCTCTTCTGGAGGGTGACAGAATCAGTGGAGGGGAGGGGAGGTTGGAGAAGAAATGAAGAAACAAAAAATATAGAAACAACTGAAAACGAAACATTCCAAGAGACTGCGAAGAGTATATAATAATAATAATAATCATAATCATAATAATAATATACGGGAGAAGATCGAAAAAAGTAGCGTGCTCAACTCTATCAAGCACTAATTCACCAAGTCACCAAATAAACGAAACTGAAAAGCTGATCGAAACGAGTGATCGAGATCCGAGTGATCGATTATTTCTGAGAATCTAGGATGGAGGAGTTGGGGAATTGAGGATAGGATTGAAAAGAGACGACACTTCCAACTTCGATTTTGACCTGGTTCTGTACAATGATACATGCTTTATACAGCTTTATAATGATGTATATAAATTGTTACTCGTAGTCCTTTGGTAGTTTTGAAGATATAAATAAAATTGATAATACATACTTCTTTATGTATTTTGAAAAGGTATTGTAGCAACAGAAGTTGCAACGGTGGAGGGAGGTATTTTCTTGCAGGGATTTATGCTGGTTCAATAATGTTCGTTTTGTGGTAATTTTATTGTCATTTTGTATCGTGCATACGAGAGAAATACAAATAATATGAAATATTCTTGTAGAATTGACGTTCATTTTTCATTTGTATTTTTGCTGGATTCTGCACAATGTTACCACAATAACATTGCCCGAAAAGGAACTTTGTCAAACGGTAATTCCAGGACAATCCATGTCACAATCTTTTTTAGTATATACATAAAGAAGCATTTAATTGTTTGTATTAACGACATTATGGAATTGTATGCTACCATCAGACTGCGAATTTTACGCATTTATGTAAACATAGAAGAAGAATTCAAGAGTCCAGAATTCGAGAATTCAATGTTAATAATTCTGTTGAAGAAATTTCGAAAATTTATATTTTGCATAAAGATCCACAGTCTATCATTGTACAGAAGCTCGTCAACTCTTTGCACTCGGAGCCACCTAATTGGTAACTCCAGCACTTAAATATTGCTTTTGAATTATAAATATTTCTATTCTACATGTACCTCTTCTTGATCTCATACGAATGTATGAAATTGATCATATGACACTGAAACATTTAGCAATCTATTCAGTAGAAACGAAATATAAAAATTGGAAAAAATAAAAATTGCTTTGAATTCAGTTTAAAGCTGTGTCCACACCGAAGCAGCATCGAGCAACTTTTCGTTACGTCTTAATTGAAAAAGTTGCGTGCCGCTTGAGCGTGTACAGAGCTCCAGACCCACAATTCGAGTGCGAAGTGTCGAAATCAAAATTGTACAGTCAGAGTGCGTCTCTTGCAAGTATATAGAATAGAGTAATGCTTCCGGTGGACCAACAGAGAGAAAGAACAAAGAGGGGTGTATCGGGTTTGGGTAGATCGAAAGTGACAGTAGTAGATCCGACGGAGAATAGAAAGTGGGCAAAGTAGAAGAAATCGGGATCAGAGAGACAGAGTAGAAAAAGTAAGTATAATTGAAGTAATTCGAAGTAAGATTTTTCTATATAAGTTAAGTAATTCGAAGTAATTGAAGTAAGTAGGTAAGTAAGTAGGTAAGTAAGTAAGTAAGTTATAAGAATAAGTTGAGACAAGTTAATAGAGAATAGAAAATAGTTAATAGATAAAATAGTTAATAGTTTATATAAAGAGTGTGTGTTCGTTTGTTTGGCGGGCATTAACTAGAGTCTTAAGTGAAAGTGAGTACATCATACGTCATGTCACCATAGCCCACGGTCGTCATCGTGACAACGGCCCACCAGAACGCGTCCGGAATGGACTTGAAGAACGAATTCTCGGAACCGGCCTCCGCGAAGTATACTGCCGATGAGAATAGCACCACACCTGCAATGCAAGGAAGAAAACACCGGTTCAGTGGGTTTAACGCCCCCGGTGGCTCTGTACCTCATGTCCCCGTAGCCCACGGTCGTCATCGTGACCACCGCCCACCAGAACGCGTCCGGTATCGATTTGAAGAAGCTGTCCTGCGTGCCCGCCTCCGCGAAGTATACCGCCGACGAGAACAGCACCACACCTGGAACGCACACAAGAGGAACACACGCTTCAAGACACGCTATTTTCTCTAGCGAGCCCTAGCTCTCTCTCTCTCGCTCGCTCGCTCCCACTCTCTCGCTCTCGCTTTCTCTCTCTTTCTCTCACTCTCTCTAGTTCTTTTTCTGTATCTTTGGTTTTCTTGATGCATCTTGCGACCAATCGCGTATCGATTCTGCTCCTCGATCGATGGAGATCGTTCTTCCGCGCGATACTTGTGTTCTTTCTTTGTTTCTTTCTTTCTCTCTTTCTCCTCTCTCCCTTTCTCTCTCTCTCTTTTTCGGTCTCGGTCTCTCCTCGACGTTGGATATCCCACAGTGTCTCTTCTGCCCGGCAACCTCGTCGATCGAGCGAAATATCGACGGTTCTTATGGGGTCCGTTCCATCAGGATGATTGGACCCGGACCAATTCCCCAGGAAAACGGCCATCGACCATCCTCTGGCCGTACGTCGGTTTCGGTTACCTAGATCTCTCTCGGCTGAGAACCTCCATCAGGATTCTCCTGCTCTCTCTCTCTTTGTCGGCGATACCCTTATTATTATTATCATTATTATTTTTATCGTTATTGTTATTAGTGTACTTTTTTTTGTCTAGTTTCATTTCTCATGTTACTTTATATATTTTTTTTTGTATGCACGTATATATTATTATATGGACATACAGAGATTTTTTTTTTTTCGTTATACTTTCTTCTTATTTAACCAACGATGTGCTTGCCGTTTCTTTTTCGGTGCGTTGACTATCGCGTCATCTGATCACCGGTGACATGATAATCAATACGCTAGTAAAAGATACTCGGTTTGACTTGATAGGAAAGAGTGGTCGAGAGAAAAGTTCGATAGGGGGGTATAGAGGGTGGGGGGCATGAAAGAGGGGGACTTTGTCGATATCCGATTTTTCGTCCCTTTGGCGGGGAACGGAGTGTAAAGCGGGCTTGTTGGTCTAAGATCCGTGCAAGGTAACGCGATTTTATCATTCGACGCATCGGAATACCCGTTACTAAATTTATCGAGTTCGAACAGAATCTTTTGAATTCCGAAGAATTTTAGTTGCAGCCTCTTGGCTCTAATCGGAAGAGAAAGGCATCAGTTATCGAGGTGTTGTAAATGTCTGGAAGGGTCTCTGGTGACCCATTAACCCTGCGGAGGTTGTATTCTTTTTTCGAAACACCGTCTTTTAATATTAGAAGTAAACGCTATCTAAACTCTATTTAAAAATAGGGACTTCTATCACCATGTATAAAAATATTTCGAAATTCTTTTCTCTTTTGCTACGATTAAAATGGAGGAACATTTTAAAAATATATTTCTTCTTTAATCATTATCCTGGATACTTGTTGAATGGTCAAATAATATTTATAGAATTCGAACCTCTATGTCACATAATCATAAAATTAAACAACCACCCCCCGCAGGGTTCAGCCTTCTCCAACGCCAGACTGCGGATATTCGTGCACAATAAAAATGTATTTTCTCTTTCAATCGTCTCATAAAGTCAAAAATAATGTAACAATTTCTTAACACTTTAAGTGCCCATCCAGCATCCCCGAAGTTTTCATAAAACCAATTTGAAAATCTCTGATGTTAAAAATATTCCTTCATCATGCTGATTTTCAGATGCTAACCAAATTTGCATTTACATGTCTGAACTAATTAATTCCGTCTGCCATTTCTAGGGGACTTGGCACTCAAAGCGTTAAATTCCGCGAATGTCTTTACAGTTTTGAATTCAACATTAATTCAATATTAATTTATCTGATAAATGCAACAAATCCGCAGTCCATCCATCAACGTACAACAATGATAAGAGAACTCGCGAACCGATTACCTTGCACGGCAGAAGAAGAGGGACGTCAAGAGATATGTAAAATAGAAAAAAAAAATAGAGTAAGAAAGAACGAAGCGATGAAACCTGCGTGTCCTGTCCTGGTCAGACATAGTAGTCGCCGCGTAACCGGCGGAAGTTAGAGAAAGTTATCGAAAAGGGGTTTTGCCCTTCAACAGAAGGTACGATTCCTGAGGGGGCAAGGACATCGCCGGAAACTTCCTCCGGGACCTGAATTAAGAATCGATAGAGGAACGAACGGGGGGTTGTAAATCTGTCGGCGAGACTGTTCGAGACCTGTTTTGCAGAATGGGAGGCGCCCGCCATTATCGGGAGAAACAATGCGAGGGAGCCAATGATTCATCCGCGATCTCCGAAACGATCTCTCGCCCCCCTCTTTGCTATCGCGAAACGAGCAAGTACAATGGGAACCGCGAGATTTTCACCGGCTCACAGTGCGTTGACAATAGACAAAAATGTTAAAAATCAATTTTCACAGTTTGCAATTTAAAAGCTTCGTAAAAATATTCCTTGCCAATACACGAGCGAAAAGTTTTTATTAAAATTCATTCTTGTACCTTTTATTTCGACGTTCGTTAATTCCACTTTCTCGAGATTGAACTGGCAATGTAAATTTAAACGCTACCGGTGATTTTAATTGAGCTTTGAAAAAATACTCCTCGCGAAACTGCTCCGTCATTTTTGACGGAATAATAAAAAAAATTTTAACTAGTTTTTTTTATGTCAACGAACTTTCCAGCTTTTGAAAAAATATTTCAAAGAAAAGATACTAGGTATACAGTTGGAGAATTTCGAGATGTTTGCAAAATCAAAGCTACTCTGTTTTGAACGTTCAAGTCACGTTCCAGATCACCTGTTATCATATAACTTATTCCATAAATAACTCTTCTATATTATACAACTGTCGTGTGAAAGATGTTCCAGTAACGAGATTTGCAACGCACTGTGTGACCGTGTGTTTGCCTCTAATCATGCGCGAGACTCTACAGAGAGAGAGTTCGCGAAACTCTGTGGGAGAGCGATTCGAAACCGAAACGGCCGATATCCGAAGAAAAACGATTTAGCGTGGGATTTATATTAAAAAATCGTCTTAGTGAAAAGACACGAAGAGGCGCGGTCGATTGGACAGCTCGTAGATGATTCGAGTGGTGAGATCGGTTATTCGTTGGCTGATTAGTTACCGATCGATTGGGCCAGCCGTCGGCGGGATTCTTTTCTCTTATGTTTTTGGTTTCGAGTTTCAAAGTCGGGCACACTAACAAAAAAAGAACAAGAAAAAAAACTCCGATCCGTGTGTTTCGGAGAACAATATGCATTAATCTCCAGGGACGGTACAGGAAGATACAGTCTCTATATATATACACACGGGTACGCATGTATTATATATATGTACCGGTACACGATAATACGTATGTTACACGTGTGGCGGTCGTCGAGCAGAGGTTTTTGAGTGAACGTCTCGTGAACAGGCGTGCTCGTCCCGAGGAGCGGACTGGTTCTAATTTCTCTAGACGAGCTACCGTGATATCCTCGTTCAGCAAGGTTCTCGATTATCGAAGACTAGCCCTAATGATGAAGTAGGTAGGTAGAGCTCTCGGCTTCTCTATCGTCGTGATCTCGTCTCGGAGGCACTCTCTCTCTCTCCCGACGATACATACACATAAGAGAAACACTGGCGGTGGTGTAGTGTCTGTCTCTCGCGAGGCAGGTGAGAAGGTGAGAGACGACACCGACGGACGAGAACACAAGAGTGTCGGTCGTTCTAAAAAAAAAGCGTCTGGGAGATATGCTGGTATGTGTGTATATGTGTATGTGTGCGTGTGTGTATGTCTGTGTGAGTGTCCGTGTGGTCAACGAATCGTTCCGACGAGAGAAATAAAAAAAGGAAGAAAAAGTACAAGAAGGTACGAAAGAGTAGATGTTACTCGTTTCGTGTATCTCTGTATCAGTAAACAAATGGTACACGGCGGCCGTATACAAACGCGCGGTTTCTCTTTTTGTTTGTTTCATTGTTCTTGGTATTTTCTTTTCTTTGCAAAGAAGTGACAGACAGAGTAAGTAAAACAGAGTGAAGAAAATATATTTAGATCGTATAGGCAAAGAAGAAGATGACGCAGTGTGAACGGGAGACTCACCGATGAAGAGGAAAAAGATGAGCAAGCCGAGCTCCCTCATGGAGGCCTTGAGCGTACGGCCGAGGATCTGAAGGCCTTTACTGTGCCTGGACAGCTTGAATATCCGGAACACCCTGACAAGCCTGATGACCCTGAGTATCGCCAGGGACATGGCCTGGTTCGTGCTCTTGTCCTGCGGGCTTACCGGCGCCTTCGGCAGATCGATCGCTCCCTCATCCTCGGCCATCACGGTGCCGAGCGTGATGAAGTAAGGAATGATCGCGATGATGTCGATGAAGTTCATTACGTCACGGAAGAAGTTCAGTTTGTTTGGACAGGCGAGGAAGCGCACCGATAACTCGAACGTGAACCAGATGATACAAATAGTCTCTATTAGGAAGAACGGGTCCGTGATGTCCGGCACTTCGTCCTCCTCGATCTTCGTGCCGTTCAACGTCGTGTTGAACACCTTGTAGTGCTTGAACTCCGGCAGGGTCTCCAGGCAGAATATCACGATCGACAGGAGGATCACGAACACGGATATTATGGCGACGACCCGGGCGCCCTGCGAGCTCTCCGGGTACTCGAACAACAGCCAGACCTTCCTCTGCAGCTCGTGCGTCGGCAGCGGCTTCTCCTCCTCCTTGATGAACCCTTCGTCCTCCCTGCGGCAACAATTCACCATTCTCAAATGCGCCACACATTTCTCATACTACACCAGAGACACCACCGGGATCTCTCTCGCCTAACCCCCCCACAACGTCGTATCCAAGTCAGAATCTCCGGGGCCATTTCGCTCCCAAAAATGGTAAAAGTTAAGACGATATAGGGCATTAATTTTTCCATTTAATATTGTCCATTGTTGCGGCTTTCATAGGTTTGGAGACATACTGATACTGACTTCTGCCTTGTAGTGTTGCTTTAATATACTGGACATCCGCATTGTTTACCTGTCCAATTGAAAATGTCGTTTGAAACAGTACCTGTATATTAGAGTCACGCCACAAGACATACATTATCAGTGTCTTTTCCACCCCATGATGAACCGAGGACTCACTGAATCAAAATTTTAGTTAGGAAATAGTTTTTACCATTTCTGGGACCCAAATGGCCCACAGAGCATCACCCGAGAGAGTTTTCCGGTTTCTCTACCACTAGTGATTAGACCGAGCAGCTTCGTGCACCTCTTTCCTTATCTAAACAAAATTTCACCTTGAATTTCTACATGAAGGTCAATGTTGTGGATGGTTGTTGCCACTCGTAGTTCATTCAAAGGCAGATTCATTTTTATAATTCAATACTCATGATTGTGCCATTGCTTTTTCATTGATGTTACAGAATAGTCTCTTCTGAATGGAGCAGTATGATTCAATAGTGTATTATGGACATTTGAATGTGTCTGAACAATTGTTAATATGTAAAGTACACTCCTCCCAATGTAATATTAAATCATATGATCCTATTGAGAAGAGTATGAAGAACAATTTTCAGTATAGATTATTTGCATGACAAGAATTACTGAAGCACAATTACTTTTCTAGATAGTCACATCAAACATTCAATTTCTTCGATAAATACTTTCAGTCAAATAAAAATCAGTAAAAACAGCCTCAGCTGGTGTTCCAAAAATTTCTTCGAATTCTGATATATTATAAAATGCATAAAGCTGGTCGGTCAACTAAATTAGCTGCAACTACTGAAAGAAAGGGGACGTGTGTGTTGTGCGTGTTCGTCGAAATCGCAGGTTGGAAGGTCGGCCGCTTCTCTTGCGTAAAAAATTCGTTCGGTGAAAGAGAAAACCTTTTTGTCGGCGAGAACGTCGCCGACAATTTTTGGTACAAGATAAGCAGCCTTCTGTGTCCATTACTACTTTTCCGACCTGCGGGTTCGGCGAAACGGAATCTGAAGAGTTCTAGGGTCAAGCTAACGTTACAAAGAAATAATGGAGGTAAATGTTTTTACCTTCAGCCTCTTCTTAATGCTTTTACTCCAAAAAAAGAGAAACTCTAAACAACGAGATCGTTTTCGTTTTGTTCTTTTATTTTGTTCTTTTCGTGTAACCTCGAGAACCATTTCGACCGTAATTCCGTCCGCCGTCTGACCGAAACGGTTACTTCCACTGGCCGCAGTAGCAGAAGCAACCATCGAGTCCGGCCGACAAACAAAACGACCAACTATTTCACCGGGAATGTTGATTCCTCGGTCTGGAAACTGGCGTTTCCTTCTTGCTACGCGGTGCACTCGGTGACTGGGATTTAGGCGGTCAAACTTTGCGCTATACTTTTCCCCGAAACAGACAAATTCCAATTTTCAACCATCTATTTCGTGTATGAAACTATCTTGTCTCTAGAGATTTCAAAGTTATCTTTTCTAACAATCTAGAACCTCGCGAAATTCATGTGACATTCGGTATCAATCAATTATTGTTACCATTGACTGTGCATCTTATAATATTAAGAAATTAAAATTCACGAAGCTGTCTCTCTGTAATGGATCAATTTCACAAGGTCTCGATTCAATCTAAAAACTATTTCTTCCAGGAGCCTCTTTGTTCGAACTGAAGCCCGAGGAATAATTTTTGAAAAGTCTCCTCACGGTTCTCGTTTTAAACGGAGCCCATTAAAAAGTTTTCCCTAATTCTTCCGGTGGCTGATTGCCCCAGGAAATTGCTTTCATTTCAAAAGATCCGATGACCGAGCGAGATCTCGATTCCGATGAGGAATGTTTGGATTTCGATAGGGTAGTTTTTGTCATCGTTGCGAGGGACGTTGTATAATGGTCGGGCAAAGTTTGATAGCCGGGTGGTCCTGTCACCGGGCGCGAATTCCTCGGTTGGAACGCGAAATGACGGACATACGGGGGTGTGCGGGGCGGAGAGTTTCGTTCTGCGGTAACGAAAGTCACGAAACGGGATCTGCCCGATCCGCCCCCAGGAGCTAGAGGATTGAACATCCCTGAACAATGAGCCCCCGTCGGAGTTCAGCTCGAGCCTCGATTTTCCAGGGGTCTCCAACCTTCCTCCCTTCCTCCTGTTTAACTATGTTCCCGAACTAATCTTGACCGCGACAAAAACATTCTAATTAGCCGCTCGCTGGCGCTCCTCGGCAAACACCGATCGCGATTCAACCATCCGTTGTCTCTATCTGCTTCTATCTAGAAAGATAGTTCTGTCTTGCGAGGTACTTCTATCTTTAACGAGGTAGTTCTATTTATCTTTCGTTTTCTTCGCGAGGTAATTCTATTTATTTTTACTATTTCTCCGCGAGGTAATTCTATTTATTTTTACTATTTCTTCGCGAGGTGTTCGTTTTCTTTTCGGTCGGTTATCCCGTACCCTACGCGGCGATAGTAACGTTTTAGTTGCGTTTTCCAACAGCCCCCGTCAGATTTTCTCAGACGGGAGGGTGTCTCGAATCTATCGAAAGCAGTGATTTTTATTTAGTAACGAAAAAATTGTGGGGCACTCGTGTACCTAATAATAGCTAACTGTTATTTGTCCTCTTGTTACGAACAGACCGCGGTCGCGTTTACGAGAACTGATTTCTAGGACACAATTTTATCAGATGAATACACCCTGCTGGCTTCAATTGTTTGTACACTGTCGTATGAAAAAATATTTCGAGCAAAGATTGTAGAGGCTTTATTAAAGGTTAAATCAACAAAAATTTGTAGAGATAACCTAGAAGAAATCTTGTAGATGATGTACAGGGTGTCTTGAAAATATTCCACCGGTAGAAATACGCACACTTTTGACGCAAACATAAATCAAAGAGATCTACGCGATCGTAAGATTGCATAGATGAAAATGCAAAATTTGTATCTGTGACGGAAGTATACGTGTTTGAATTGTGAAAATTTTTGGACGCCCTTGTATATACATTGTACAGTTTCAGGATGAATTGTATGTCCCTATAGAACGTAATCTGTTTTTGTTCGAAGCATTTTCTCACGCAACCGATAGTTTCGAAACAATTTAGGGCAGCAGAGTCGAGCGACTCACCCGGTATAGTCTTCATTAGGAGCTCTATTCTGCGACACAAATTGCATCGATCGATGTATAGATCATTTGTTTCTCCGTTTGATCTACTACCCCTGGCAGAGAGTACTCAATTATTACAACAACACAATAACAGTAGCTAACGGTATTCAAAGAAAATATTAAATAAACGTTCATGTTCGTCTAACCAAATAACAAACTAATACACTATTCGTGGTGTGTGAAGATTCTGAAGGATTGTTCAGTGAGAAAGTATGGAACACTGTTAGGAATACAACGTGTGCTACGTCTGTGCAGTCAACATTTATCTGACGTCCGAACAAAATATTAAACAATACATCGAACACTCCACAACAACAACAACATAGACTATCTCGTACAGATTCCTAAAAAAATTGTTCATACTTTTTTCGATAAAGAAACGAACGCAGTAGGCTGGTACACGTGAAACAAGAATATCAAACAATTTTAAACAACGCCATTAATTGGACAATAACTACAGATAGATAAGGGTGCAGTGATGAGCACATTCGTCAAAGTTTATCAGATGAAGTTCATCATTTAAAATATTAATATTTCAGGTGGAAAGAGAATTGTTATTCGTTAGATAAGAGTCGGACAGAAAATTCTCCGCGTGCACCAGTCTAGTATGTCCCTTTCTCTCTCTGCACATCTTTCCCAGGGGTAATTTGTTGATCTCTGAACAAATGAGTCAGCAGTAAAAACGTGGTCGGTCTGTTCGCGACTGATTCGTCCCGGGGACTGTACCTCGAGGAGGATTGAAAGAAGCTGAGGATGTTGGAATGCGTACCTGAACTTGTTGGTGGCCAGCTCGCCCAGCTCGTAAAACTTGATCTCCTCGGAGAAGACATCGAGAGGAACGTTGACCGGACGACGCAGCCTGCCGCCGCTCTGGTAGTAGTAAAGTATCGCGTCGAAGGAGGGCCGGTTCCGGTCGAAGAAGTACTCGTTGCGAAGCGGATCGAAGTATCGGATCCGCCGTGACGGATCGCCAAGGAGCGTGTCCGGAAATTGGTTCAGCGTACGCAGCTGCGTCTCAAACCGTAAACCGCTCACCTGTCCAGGATCGAAACCGATAATCGATTATGCGAGAGAACACCGTACACGCACACATACACCAAGACCCCGCCCTAACACCAAATCTCCTTTCATCCTGGCCAGAGGATACCCTGCTAATTGGGACACCGGATTAATTCCCCTGCAAACCCTGACTAATTCGACTACACCTTTTCTTTTCGACACTTGACACCTGACCGATCAACTCAGTTTTCATCAGTGGCTTTTATTACAGTCTTGAATCACTATTCGATTCTGATCTGGTTTCTTTTTGGTTTCGCACGGTGCGCACGTCTCATTCAAAGTTTGATCAATCGGCTATAAAAATCGCAGATAAAGTTTCAAGCACTCGTTGTAAAGGGAAAACTCCGCTCTTTAAATGTAAGGTAGTTTCCGTAGGGAGAATAATTTTTTTACGATTTTCAAGACGTTTTAATTTGTAACATTTTGGACCAAAAAAGTTTGTTCAGTTTTTCATCTGCTATATCGTGCACAAATATTTCAGATGATGTGAACAATGGGTGGTGAGAGTAGAGGCTTCATGCTTTAAAATGAGCCCAGGAATATTGTTCTACTATCATTTTTAACGAAATTATCACAGCTCGAAAATCGACAAATCTCGAGAAGGGAGTAATAACGATTCAGCAAGAGTACGGACATTTTTCATAAAATTTTTAAAGAAAATTGACTTCCCGCTGAAACAACACCGCGCGCCATTTCCAAACCGCTAAAATAGAGCTTACAGTCGAGTGCTCTATACGTAATCTGATCATCTCGAGGCCGAGAGGATCCTAGAGAGGATCCTATTCCACCTGCTCTCGACTGTCTCGCGTCGAATAGGTTATAAAATGGCGTACGATCATTCCAGCGAGAGGGTTTTGACGAGCGAGAGGAATTTTATGCTGCGTCGACTTTTGTTCGGCCGAAACGGGGTTCGTTTGATGATCGGTGACGATCGTGACTCGACTGGCGCATCCCATAAACTCAGCATTGTTCGACTGTTTATTATTGCGGTTGTTTGCTATACCATTTGGAAAACAGCTCTATTCCTCATTTATTATTCGCGGGAAGTACAGACGCATAAAAAGCAAATAATTGCTGATATTATCACGTTGATGTCGCGGACATTGTTATTACTAGACTGCATATCCTTGTTAAACATAAATAATAATGTCTTTTAATAATTTCAGTAGCTTGTAAATTACGTACTGGCAATATTAAATTACTCTGACGTTCCGTCTATTTTGTGTTTCACCTGCTTGTCATGAATGCATCAAATTGTGTTGGCGGTCAGTTCGCAGTGGTGGTCGCGAATAATCCTAAATAAACCGGCATGGAAACCCGATTTGTTTTGGCCCGAACGGGACGTTCGTCGATGCTGCCTCTCTCTCTCCCATGCCGCGGAAAAACTAATAAAGGAAACTAGGGTAATTGCGGCCGGCCATTAGGACGATTAAGAATAAAAAGAAGAAGCATCGCATCGGTTAGAACTGTCGCGGGGATGGGCGGCAGGCACGGGTTTATCGACGACGCGTCCACCGCCTCCGCTTCCTCAATTCTGATATTGCGTTACTCGGAGAATTAAAGAATCAAGCTAGATGCTCGAGGCGCTGGGGACACTGGCCTGCAGCTCGGCTGACATTTAATAAACGAGCGAGATTCGATCCCGGAATCGATTCGACCGGCCGAGATTCCGACGGCACGCGTCCCGCGATCGTTGTCGCGTGGCTCGCGTCGATTTGGAACATTAAATCGATTTTAAATACAAGATCTATCGACGAACAGAGTCTCAATAATTTCTTATAAAAGTATAAGTAAAGATTTAATACAATTCTGAATTCTCTGTATGCTGAAATAAAGAAGAAACGATCTGATGAAAATTTTTGGACAATTCTTCACCGGGAGAAATATGTGACTGCACGAGCTTCATGCTCGATGAACATTAATAATGTTCACATGGTATTAGGTCGTTTGTTAAGTAATTTCGTTTTTCGTGTACAGATAGCATTGCTTCTTTATGTAAAATAAATGTTTGCATTGATTGCAGGACACAGGAGCTAAATAAATGTTAATAATTTGAATAAATGACTTTCCGAACGCTCGCATCATTTGCATGCATCGTCGACGAATTCGTGTAAGAATTTTTTCGAATAAGAGAATGCACAAGGGTTCGCAACGTGTTCATCGAGCGTTCTTTGCAACAACGGGGCAATCGTGTAAAGAGGGAAAGAGTCGTCGGTTATTGTTCCCTGAGTATGACTCTAATCGCTGTCGCGGATGAAATATACAATTCCATTTCCTGCGGGTCGCAGGCCGGGTAGTTAAGGTTTCAGGAACAGAGCTGCACAACGGCGTCGCGACGTCGATTCGCAAAGCGTCGTCGCGGGGACCGACGTCCGTCCAGGACAGAAATTGGATTGCGCTTGCAACGACGCGCGGCGAAGCGGACAAACGCGAGTGTAACTCGACTGGCACGATCGATATTTAGTCTCGTTATATCGAACGATGTGCGCGACCGCGACAAGACTTGTTGCGGAAATCGTCTTTCGATCGGTTATCTGACACGTTGGTATTTGCATAAAGAATCGCGACTAACCTGCGAATTCCTGTTAACTCTCCTCGCAAGACACGTGACTGATTCTATACTCTCAATTACACAGATTTGCGAAATTGGCAACTACTAACGAGGTAATATGGAAACTTCGCGGGGCTCCTGCTGTTATTCAATTTCCGTATTTGCACTGTATTAATATTCGAGTATTTTGTGTTTAAATGAGTTGAGAGTTGCTAATTATAATGCTCTGTTGAACAAGCTCAAGTTTCGTTTGCTTTACAATTTAATTCTCGGCTGGTACAACAAATACACAGATCTTTCATTAAAAATATACAAGTAATTTTGTAATTATACTTTTTCTTCATCCCGACATCTAATTCGTTTTCTCTTCCCGAGCAAACTACGACTTAATTACCAAAACTAAAAATGTTTAATTAATTTCTGCTCATTGTCGAGACCTGTACAAAATAACTCGCACTCCTACGGTCCCTTAGAATCCTCTGGAGTGCTGTGGAACGCGACGAAACGCGGCAAGACAGGTGCCAAACAGAAGTCAATTGAACGAGGGGGATCAATCCATAAAAAATCCGCGGGTAAGGATCGAACGCTGTCGGTGTAATTGGCGCAATGCAGTCGTGTCATCCACGAGGACAGATAATTCCGTTCACACAATACGACCTTGGTACTATATCGCCCCTGATTCCAAGACGAACTTGGCCGGCTGCCAAAATACGGTCTGTAGGTCACTTCGTGTCTTGAGATAGTCTTGTTCCGACGAAAAGAAAGAAATACGAACGGATGGACGGCGAGTATGCGCTCGTTATGGAGAACCGACTAACCGGTCGCGGAATCGATCGGAATGCGGATCGTTTGGGTGCTGTTACACCGGATGCAACTTTCGATTTTTATTCCGCATGTACAAATCTAGTTCCCAACACATTTCTCCATTTTCAAAAATCTATTTTCCCTTTTAACACTAAACCTACTACTGCCGGTCAAATGACCGGTCTTACATTTTTAATTCTATAATTATTCAAATTATTACTTGATTCGATAAATTTCTTTATCCAAGCACATATTGGAATAAAAATTGCACGAAATCTAAATTATATACAGTCTTCTCATTTTTACCAGCTAAAACATTTTAATCGTTTTCGGTGCTCGTTAGTTTTAATTTTAATCATTTTAATAATTCAAAAATGCCTTTAAGGGTCCGTCTCTGATTTTTCCTATTCATTGTAGACGCATAAACACTGTGTGGAAATAATTAAGGCGATTTGTGGTTGTCGTGAACGACCGAAAATCGGTGTGACCGCACCCTCAGCTTTAGGGGCGCGTATCAGCACACGTTGGCGATCACCCGGACAATTCGCGCACACACACACACACCCACACCCTGAATTCAGCGCGCACACGTTCGCCCATATCTCTCGCTGTCTACGCCTTTTACTCTTTTTCTTCGGGCGTGTCGGGGCGGGCGACAAGTACGCTTCGTTATTCCGGACAATTGATATCAAATACGGGTCGGTGGATCCGTTTTTTCCCCTCTCGTTCATTTTCTTCGACGGGCTCCGACGCGACCAGCTGAATTTCGACTCCAATTATCCCGCCGCGTCGATAGATATGAAACGTCCCGGACCCCTTTCAAACACGATCGTGCAGAAAAGCGAGCCGCTGAAATTTCGATTAATTCGATCAGTCGCGGCCATTAAGCCTCGCAAATCGTTCCCCGGAGCGCACACCAGGCTGGCAACTCGTTTTTCGTCGCTCAGATTAATCCGGCGTTATTTCAAGGTTTAAAGCTCTGCGATACAGCTGGAAATTCGTGCACATTTATACATTCGACACGTATCGATCAATGGTCCCAGACCAACGATATTATCATCGTAAACACGCCCCTCTCGACGGACCTGTCATAAATACAAAGCCCTCTACGAAATTAGCTATTATTCGGTAGGAAAGGAAGTCGAAACAGACTATTGTTGATCCTTTCGCAGGCTTGTTTTCTCTGGCAGACGTTTGCTAACGTTACACGGATTTTACGAGCCTGGTAAATAAGACGTGCCGGCGCGGCGATTGGTAATTGTGTTTGAAAATCGAGCCTCGCTTTCATGCCGTTCCAGTATAACACCCCCAGCTAAGTCGATAAACCGATTTTATTGAGCATCAAACGCGCTGAGATACACGTGAAATAGGTATATGGCAAAATAGTGTTTAACACTAGATCTACCGAGCATTAGAATTGGCTGCTCGTTCTTAAAAATAACAAGACTCTATTCGCTTATATTTCATGCAATTTTAAAGAATGCAGTTGTACACTAATTGTTAAATAAAATTACAGGTTATTTGACCTAATCTGTGGTAGTTTCAGTGTTAACTAGATCCTACTAAAAATCTCTGAAACGGTGTCCCAACGAAGCAGGGTTGAAAAGCCCCCTTCAAAAAAAAGAAAGAATCAAAGAAATGGAGGTCACTCACGTTGATGACGATCCTCTCGCAAAACTCATGATCGTGCGGTATGGGCTGGAAGTGCGTGACGCCTGTGTATTGGGTGTGGGGGTTTGGCCCATCCTCGTCCTGGCTGCTGAGTTTCGGCAGCGATCTGGAAAACAAATACGATTCAATGATGATTACCCGGATCCCATCTCCCTCTCGCGTCACCAACACTATACCGCAACAACCAACAACAACATAACAACGACAACACCAAGAACAACAAGAACAATAACAACTGTACATCGTACATATAAAAGGGGTAGAAACGAGAAACTGGGTTACGCTAGGCCCCTGTACCAAGCTGTTCTCTTAATGAGCTACTAGACAGGTAAGCCGCTAAGGTCGACAACCGGACGGAGCCTAGCTCGATGGATCGAGCTTGCGGAGAATCGATCGATCCCGAGGATCTTGCCTCCGGATAGATCGCTAGAATCTGCTGGACGCAGCAAGCACACTAGCCTTCCTTCCTACTGGAATGCGTTGATTAATTAACAAGGCTACTGGTCCGGGAAATCGCTAGCAAATTTCGATCGGTCCGAGAAGCAAGATGACGGGATCTAGGAGGAGGTCCGCGAGGTTCATCGATCGCGAAATGATCCTGACCGTGGCTCTTGATCCTTCCGACCACGTTCAACCCTTGTAGCAATTCTCAATATCTTAGACCACGTTTATTAACATTGTTACACTAGCATAATTATTAGACTGCCGGTCTTTATGCAAGATTAAAATATTGTTCATCAATTTTGAGAATAATGCCATGAAATCGGCAGTCTAATCATTATCCCAGAAAGTTGTTAGTCTAGAAGAACACGCACGAAATTATTGAGAGATAAGGAAAAGTCTCTAGAAAAGTACACAGGTTTTGGAAATTCAATTGAAATTGCCGTTTGGAGAAAATCGCCGATTGTGGATCGTCAGGCAGGCTGCCAGCCGACTACACGATCGTCGATCGACAGCGATCGGGACTAAAACAGTGAAGTCGGTATAAAGGTAGCGCCGTAGGCTCATCGCCAACACTCCGCCAATGTCTTTCAACTCAACGTCGTTCGTTTTTATCGCACAGTTGCAGAGAGCTGGGAGCTCTCTCGCCTCGATAGATCGATAGATACATCGATAGTTTCGCCACCCGCGTAGACTGTTCCCGATCGCCTTTCCAGCTTCTTGGTGTCTTCCGATCGCAGCTTAATCCTCGGACAATGCCGAGACCCTCGGCGAAACTTTCCCAACAACGAACTCCACGAAGTCGATGGATTCTCGATCGAAGATCCTCTTAACTCCACGGCAATTTTCGGGGGTGAGCAACCCCCAGCCACCCTTGGAAGCGAGGAAAGATCGTCGATAGAATTCGGAGAGTTTTATTTCGAATTCGGTGAATTTTATCTCCGGGAACTCAAGTCCCAGGATTGTTTTGCGAATGATGAATGGCCATTTCATTTGACGAGGTGTTCGTTAGTGGGGAATTAATCTCCGCTGTTATTCGAGTGCGAATTTATTTGCTGTTTGGTTTGATTGAACGACGAATAAATGTGACACACCACGTTCGATCGATCACCTTTTACATTTTCTTGCATTGTATTGTCAAATAACTGATGTTTGTACGTTTACAATAAATTGCTTTTACTAATTGGTAGACGGCGGATTTTCATATTACCAGAATTGTACGAACTAAAAACTTTGAAATCTGGAAAATCCCTATCACGTATATCATCCGCGACGGTGTTCTACATAGCGAAAATGGAGTTTTCACAGAAAAATAATTGCTGGAATCCGACGACCAAAGGATTAACCCTGACAACTCAACAAATAATGTAGAAATCTTCAAAATAACAACTCGGAGCTCTTAGAACACGGGTGCGGAAAATCCTTTCACGGAAAAAACTGCCACTAAAAATTTCCTACCAAAAAGATTTACTGTTTCTGCATACTGTAATATTGATCTGTGTGAAATCGAATGAAGTGTAAAATAAAAACGAGGATATCAACATAATCGCAGGCTGCTCTGTGCAACTAATTCCGAGGAGGGTGCGAAATAATATAAACCGCTCGTGGAACAACTGAAAGTTCTCGAGGGCAGACTGAATAGGGTATAAATAACGGTGCTATGAATTTGGTCCACGGAGGTGTTCCAGAAGGCGAGGCAGCGGGCAAGACGCGCGAGAAAGAAAAAGGAGAAAGAAAATGAAAAGTGGAAGGGAGACGTGCCGCCAAAGAGCATCTCCACGCTCCACTTTGTGGAGCAGAAGAGAGGAGGCTCTCCGGGTCGATTCTCGGCGTTGCTCCCGCTATTTCACCCGCGGTTCCACGCCAAAAATTTATTCCTCGACGCCCGCTGCAGCGCGCCGGGGTGAATAGCGTCTTAAAGCGAAGCATTCGGAACGTCGTCGTCGGGAACGTGGAAGTTGGTCAAACCGGATGATGCTCGGGGAAAAAACATTCGAACGTATCGGGATCGATACGCTGCAATTCCATTCTTCGGTTATTGTACGAGCCTTCGGGGAATTTGTCTGTAACGCTTGGTTAATAATAGCTGCAGTTTATGACTGAAGGCGGTGCAATTCGGTAGGATACGGCGGGGATAGATAAGAGCACTGCAGCACGCCGCTGCATTCCTTGAAAGATGCAGCTTCTCGAATATTTATGCGGAAACATGGTAGACCACGTTGCAGCGTTGTTGCAGCGGCCGGTCTTTTAATAGGTCAACGGAATCTGGTGCAATAGTGTCGCAATTCCGCTGGTGTAACTCGTCTACAAGAATTTTCTAGTAGAAGTATATTGCACATTTTCATTCGCGGGTGCAGCAGCCCCATAATTGCATTTAAATTGCAGGAGAGCGGGCAGTCGTCAATCAAATTTAATCTTCAACGAGCTTGCCGTGTCACTTTCTAGCTACTTCATTACAACATTGCGATTCACTGTTGTAATCGCTGCAAACATTATTACAGGACCCATAAAATATAAAATATTGACAACGACGGTGAATGAATTTTCCCAAGAATCCGGGCTAAGTCAGGAACCAGGATCGGACAAGAATGTCCGCCGAAGTTCCTTGTCCCAATTCCAATCGAAAAAAAATCTATCTTAGGGTGGCGAGGCGTGGTGACCTTCGCGAGGCAGAGTCGCAGCGTGCATAAATATAATCAGTGATCGGCGCCAAGCGTTCGTCGAAGGTGGCAGGCCCGTTATCACGCGACAGTGCCAACCGTTTCACTCTCGAGACAAATGTCTCTCGCTTTCGTTGGGAAGGTCGCGACCGATTCTAGAAATAAAGGGGCAAGATTAGCCGCGCCAATAAAACACTGGCGAATATACCAGATCGGAAGCTCTCTTATCCAAACCTGTCGGCGGACAAGACCATTATCTTTCATTTATTGTTAACATCCATTTCTACTAGACCTAGACCACTTTCTTTATAATTACACGGGCACATTGATTCTCTCAATAATTCGAATAAATTCATAACAATACGACGGCTGTCTTCAACGTTCTACAGACGTCTTCACTATGCCATCTATCCGTTTACAAATGCATAAAATCCGCAGTCTAGTCACACGTTGAATACTTTGAACGCGAAACGACGCAGCATCCTAAGCATCCGGGCGAAACGGAGGACGGTGTTCGAGTCCCCAACGAGATATCCGAAGGTCTCGCGGTCTGCTCGTCAGTGTCAACAAGATATTCAAAGCGTGTCGATGGGGGGCAGGTGTTCTCTCGCGCAGTTGCGCGCCCTCGAGTCCCCCCTCTCTTCCTCTCTCTCGCTGCGCAGAGAAGAGAAAAGAAGAGAAGAGGCTCGACGTCACACCGCCTCACCGGGAGTAGGGAAAAATCGATATTTCAATTTAGTCGTTTAATTACGTCGCCGGTGGCGGGACAACGGCCGACTATTTATCAAAGTCCGGCCGTGACGGTACCGTTGAGGGAAAACCGCGGGCCAGCAGTCGTCTACTAGGCAGTCGAACGCAACGGAAAAAACGAGGTCTTAACGCGAGCGTCACACACGCGTGCAACGCTCGGCATCGGTTCCCGGTGACGGATGGTTTATTCCTAGAGCACCGATGACAGTCGATGCACCCGGAGCGTCACTGAGAATAGCCGGACTGATCGCAGAAATAGACGCGCGACGCATCGGCGAGCACGTGTTCCCGCCTCGTCATGCTCGGTACGAGCATTCAGGCAGATCGCGGGGGTTGAAGAAAACTCTTCTCTCGTTGTCTTCTGGATGGTCAGTCGGAGATGCAACCGTTAATCGTTGCTACAAATTTCTGTTTGCAGGGACCGAGTGGGCGTGGCTTCGTCGAATTGGTTTTTAATGGAGCCAGAACAGTACAGGATATAATACGAACTCTAATTCAGAGAAACATTCTTCCAGAATGCTAATAGAAGACTGTCTAGCCTACGATGTCTGATGTAAAAGTTCTTGGATGAACGTGACTTCGTTGGTCCCGTCTTCAATGCAGCTAGAAAAGTGTCCCACAAGATATGTGTGATCCAAAGCGATGCAGCAAAAGCCTGACCTCTTCGAATGGAATCAGAATCCCGATAAAGATTAGGAACCTTCCACTGTCTCTGTATGGAAGACCCGCGTGGGCGTGGCTTTGTGGCTCCCAATCTGAATGAGCCCCCAATCAAAATATTCCATCCTTCGCGCGTCAAATGACAATTTTATCTCGTCCCTCCGGTCGCAATTAGCGTCTCTGCTAATTTGACAAGGATTTTTCGCGGATGGGCCCGAGCGCGTCGGTCACCAGCGAAGTCGGAATCGCGAGTAACTGTTTCTCGCAGTCATAGAGCATTATCCGGAGCACAATGACGACAGCGGATAATGCCTATCCCGCGGTACAAAAGGCCGGGCTCGGCAAATGCATTCGAAAATAAAAAAAAAAACCCGGGGTATATACAATATCGCGGTCGGTGGATGCGCGTCGAGCAAGAACGCGTATTTACAGAAATCTATTCTCCGGGTTTCATTGACACCCCTTCGCGAGCGAGCGCGCGGCCCGCCCCTGAAGGGATTAATTCCGAGGCTCCTCATTAATGTCTGCGCCCGTGTATCTCCGGGGACAATAAAGGCATTCTGTCGCCGGCGGATCGACGACGACAAAAATGAGGATTAAAGAGAGCCGAGACCGAGAGAGGAGTACCGCCGCTGAGGCTGCCGGGGCTCCAGTTGTTATTGTTGCCCGGATTACAATGGCATTGTTCGCGGTCGACAGGCGGGGAACCGATCGCCGATAGAAAGTCAATTAAGAAACACTCGAAGGAGCCGCGGATCGACGACTTCGAGACTTCTAGCTTGCCTCGTCGTCGACGTCTAATTGCCGTCCACTTCGAGGATCAGCCTCGATGTCCTCTCCCCCCTTCTCTTCGCTTCTCTACTCGTCTGACGGAACCAACGACCAACGGATTCAAGCAAGACTGAATGAAAACCTCGCCGGCCATTGTTGCCGCGACGCAGAAACAGACAGAGGGTTTATTTCCAGTCGTGAATGGGGATACACCGGTGTACACGGAGAAAGGACTCGTTCCGGTGTGCCCACGTATCCGAAGACCGACTGAAAATAGCGCGTCGTCTCGCGGAAATACGACCAGTCTTCTTCCACCGTGACCCAGAAAACACTGTCGGCGACCAACCGGGCTAAGAACCACGCCGGCCGCCTCGCGAGAATCGTCTTTACATCGCAGACACACTCTTCTCACGGTTCAAAATTCATGTACTCTTTTAAACTCCACCTGGGAACGGCGAGTTAGAAAATTTCTTAAGAGAATCAAATCTTATCAATCTTCATTTGAGATTTTGTTGGGATATTTGTTAACTCTTCTGAATAGACTGTCGATATTTAATAGTAAAATGATTAGTTGCGATATACAGTAGACATTTTATCGAATCATTGATTAAACGTATCTGCAACTCCAAATCTAAACGAGGCTCCGAACGAGGTTTGCGAAGTGTTTTTAAGGAGGGAACGACGTGGAATTTGAAACAGTGGAGACCGAGATAGAATGCGGTTCTATTCTTCGTTTAAATCTAATCCTTCGACGCGTCTTGGAAAAATATACGAGCCACAGGCAGTCTTGATCTCTCGACAGCTTAGGCACTCTCTATGCTTGATGATTTCGTCACCTGGACGCTCTATGTTTAATTGCACAGGTCTGACACCGATTACACGACCTCGCTATTGACAGAAAATAGATCGCATCGCGTCACTGACAGCTAGTATACCATCTGGTGAGCTGCTCGAGGAATATTTCAAGTGGGCAAGGTCCGCTAGTAATAATACTTTAAGGAGGGAATTCTGCTTCTTTCATATTTATTCTATCATTTTTAAATATTCACGAGTCTGACTCGATGTAAAACTAAATCGCTCGTGCACTCTCGTAGCCCGACTCCCAGCAATTACGCAAACCAATATCGCGCGTTCGAAATTCTTCAGAGAGCTTCGAAATCATCACCCAACAAATAATGTTACTTCCTCGCATATTTCCACGTGTTTACACGGATTCGCGTGACTCCTCGTTCCCGACCACCATAAAAATAGTCCGAATCACCTCAGTCAGCGCCTCGCCTCACCGTTTGTTTGTTGACTTGGCATTTACGCTTTGCATATTACAACCGCCGGTTCGTCATAAATGTGCGTCCATCCTCGTGCACCAAACAATCTTACGCAATCTCGGAAGGCTTCTATTCGGAGTAATCTGTTCGCGTTTTCCCGGAAACGGTTCCGAGAACGTTCAACAAACAACGTTCCGGTCTATCGCAAGGACAACGCCCACGCTAATTGGTCACTCGGTCTACATCCTGTCCCCTTCTCGTTACCCCTCCCTCTCTCTTCGTCTCATCGCACGATAAGATCGACGGCCTGAAAATTGGGTTAAAGCACGCTTTAATCGGTCCGTCGAACCACCCTCGGATTTTCCCGATTTTCCCCTGCGAATTTTTCCTCGCTTTTTCTTGCTAGTCTTTCTCGCTGCCGATTACCGACTTGCTGGCCGATTGCTCCTCGCTGTTTACCTTTCGATCACTATTTCCAGGCTGTGGTTACTTTACCATTATTTACCATTTTTACTATTAATTATTTCTAGACATACACGTGACTTGAATCATCGTGCTGCAACCACGAGCCAGAAAGCTTCGATAAAATATTAAAACTACTTGCCTGACCATTTTATATTACAACATAAAACAATTAGAATATAATATTCGACAAGTTCTATCTATTTTCTGAAACGACGAAATTGAGATTTCATGTGATCTCATTTTCTCAAAACTCGTCTACATAATTTGCAAATTACGTAAACATTATGTCCACTAAAGAGCTACTCAAATATCGAAGTAAAGGTTCCGACACAATGTTCGATTCGAAGCAGCAACAGAAAATTTCCGAGGAAATGGCGCAGATACACAGACCGGAGATTATCGCGGGGGCAATTGCTTGTAAAATGAGCTGCCGTGGTTGTGCCACGTTGTAAGAGAATTCTCGGGGCCGGATAGACAGTCGGGGAAATTACGGGAGCGAGTTCGAATGGTAGCCCCCGTAACCATCAGTGAAACGCGTTCCCATCCGCTGCAACAAACACTTCCGCTGTATTCGAATCTCGGTGGCGGCCGGCGTTGCTGTTAGTAGTTGCTCGCGACGTCAATTAACGTCGCGGAAATTAGGTTAACGTCGTAGGTTAATAGCCGATCGCGAGTTCCGTCGAATTTCCGTCTAGGCCCCCGATCGCTCCAAGATACCGAGATACCCCGGTTCGCTGTTTCAAAATTACGAGCGTGCCATCCTCCCGAACAACGTCGCCGTTGAATAACGATCCCCGGGTTCGTTACACTGTGCCTGGGTAAATGAACTACCAGTCCGAATCGCGATCGATTATATTACATTCCATTAAATCGTTTATGAAACGAAAACAACCTTCTGTAATGGAACCTCGAAGAAGCATTTTCCTTTCGGTGCTCCCTGAAGTCGACCGAATCTTCCTCACAGTTTACCGAAGCTTTCTTCGTGAGGAATATTATACTAGGATTTCTGTAGTAAAAAGAAAACATTTGTTTTTTAACTATTCGTTGCTCCGAATCCCATTAATGTGCGTTGAATGTTGCCGTGTTTTGTTGAATGAATTTCGGTGAAATTGAAATTGTACATTATTAAATAAATTTTACTCTCGGTTTCATTGAAATTTTACTGTGTCGAATCTCGTTGAACGAAACTGAAATGAATGACGATACTAAATGAATTCGTTTATTATTTTGTATATTTAACAATGATTTAGTCACTCGGATCGTTTCGTCCCTCAGCTCCAGATAGATTTAAACTGATGGCAACTTTAACAATTTTATTTCAGACTCTAAGTAAAATATTGAATTTATACCTCGGTATGTCAAATGTTGCCCAATCCGATTCGAAAATACAATCGTGACTGAAATATCAAATACAAGGGGCAAAAGGTGAACTATTTCTCGAAGATCTCTCGAGTAATTAATGAAATGGTACAAAAATATTTGCGGATTTAACCTTCAGCACTTATTTCGAGACGAACTGACCACACGAAATAGTTTTCGAAAATTTCATCTGACACGTGACAAGAATTGTTCTCCACAATTCTCTGGCAAATGTTAACAAATAAGGATAAAGAATAAGGACGAAAACTTTCGTACTCTTTTGTCCGGTGCAGTCTAATTATTGTTGGGATTCAGTATTCCTGCATCGGTGGACAGCGTGCAGACGAATGCAGAAAATGCGGGATCAATGAATGTCCCTGGGGGGGTTAGGTGAATTCTGAAGACGGTGACCCATCTCGGTGGTCCAGCGCACAATGTGTAATCGGGCCGATTGTGTCCCGACGGATCCAATCGAAGACGTATTTCCATTTTTCCATCGAATCGAGAGCCAAGCCGATTCGAATCGAACTCGATTCTCGACTCTGAGAGAACGAGAGAGAGAGAGAGAGAGGGAGAGGGAGAGAGCGTGCACAGCCAATCCTCGGACCGCTCTGGCATCCTAAGCGGCCAACGCGCTGGAATTCGGGCAGGGGCTTGGAAAATTTGCGAAAACCCTGGCTCGATAACGATCGGCCTAGCTTCCTGCCTTCCGCCAGTCTCTATAGTTCTACATATATAGTTTTGCTATAGTAGCGCGGGGCTCGCGGGCCACTGCAGACCGCAGCAATCGATTCCCAAAACTCGTCCCGCCAAAAGTTCCACAGTATGCGCCGTTTCACCACGCGCGCAAACCCTCCGACAGTCGAGCAAATGGAATTAGTTCTCGGTCGAAGGTCTGATCGCGTTGCCAATTAGACGCTGACACCCTTCACCGTTACCTTCCAGCCAATCCCGACGCGTCTTAACCCCTTCGCGCCGCCACACTATGCTGCTATCCTCGAATCTCGCGATTACTCGCCCTCTATGCGACTGTTAGGCGAGCATTATCCCTCTGGCCAAAGCATGTACTCCCTTAAGAGCCCGGAACCTCGAAATACTAATTCGACGATGAAGCTTGTTTGTTTTACGAACCAGCATATTCGTGACATTTTTCTGGGTGCAACGAGTACCCACATGATATGGTTCAGTGAATTAATTGTTTGCTTAATCCGCAATTCGGTGGAACAAAATGTCGAGATTTACAAAGCTTAATAAAATTGAATGAGTGAAAAGCAACCGAAAATGGTTGTTGAGAACAGTAGGAGGGTGAATGTCAATGTCCAGAGAATAAAGGTTAACATCGTCTTCGAGAATAGTTTCGTGGACGAGTTCTATCGATACATCCGCCGTACGCCGACGAGTTCAAATTATCGACGTCCATTGATACTGGGTCAGGAGTGTTCTGTGTCCAGGTGTACACGTAGCCAGGCGGATATGTGTGTACGCTACGTCTATATACCGGGTGTCTCTATAATCATAGTAATCATCGAGGGAACGATACACGCAGAGCGCAGGAGCGGGAAGTAGAACGAAATTTCCTCGAGCACACGGTCACTATATTTCGAGGGAAAATTGAAATCGAACATTCGACTGGCACGCGTCGACCAACAGCTAAACCATGTTCATTACTTATTCGGCCCGCTTATGGCGAATGCGTGCGCACCAGGTGAGCTTGTTTATCCTCGCGGGAACGGAAACGTTATTTTACAGAGAGTTCCGAGCTATTTCTGCTTGCCGGGGAACCCTCCTGATCGTGCAACGTTGTTCGAGCACTGGCAAGATTAAACAAGTTGCTTTTCGAAACAGAAACGATCGGAATAAATTCGAATATTATTCCGAACATTGAGTGGCAAGATTCTCCACTCACACGAAGTTCTGCAGTCTCCTTACAGTCGCTTCAGAATTTCAAGTTTCGAGATGCGAAGACAAGTAATATCGCCGGAATATTGTCGCAGATAGAAATCCGCGTTGCGGATCCGCGAAACTGGGTCGTTAATTCTGTTTGCCCGAAAAATTTTGCGGTAACCCGCGACTTGACCCGCATACATCTACGTGGCGTCGACTAATGGAATACAGCGTCGCGGCCGCTATAATACGCGAGCTACGGGTTGCGGGCCAACAACAAGGCGGCCGATTCGCGATGAATCTTATTTTTCTCGACGAAATTCAAACATCAAAATGTCTGATAAAATTGTCTACTAAACATGTGTACATAATTTGGGAAAATCCAGTTACCTAAAATTTTTTGAAGAATTTTACAGAATCTGTGAAATGGTGTTCTTGATCATTTGAATTAACCGGTTCTACGTCTAGTGGATTCCTACGGAGACTCTATAAAATATGTTACTAGGTTTTAGAACACATTCTCCAAGGGTTAATCTAGCTTCCCCTTGAACATCAGTTCAGTGTCGATTCCGTCAAATGCGATTAACAAAGTGAACCTGTCGTTAAGCTTCTATTCCTACGGCATCTTCGTCATTCTTTATCCTTCACGCCTCGAGCCCGAACCTCGCCGGTGGTCAGAAGATAATGCAATAACCAATATTTGTTATGTATACGTGGCGTAATTGGCAGAGCAACGTGTACATTGTCGGCCACATGTATTATGTTTCGATGCCTCGCAGCTTCCAATAATGTATCCACTCAAACCGCCTCGATAGAATAGTGTCTAGACTGCAGTTGCTCATCATCCTGTACAGGGAATATCTCGTATACAAACAAACAAATACTGCAATTTTTCACAAACAAAAACTTCCCAGTGAAAATATTCATCTGGAATCATCTTGTGAAACACTAAACTAAAAATACAGTGGATCTTTATGCATTTTGATGAAAATTTTTTAAGTATGGGAATATTTATCACTGGACTGCGAATTTTATGCATTTACGATAGAAATGGGGACGTATAATTTAAAGCAGTGAACATGTTTAAAATATTCAAGTACATCAATGTGTTAGGTTCAGCTTAATAGGATAATTAAAAGAAGAATATTGTAGATCCTTATGCATTTCAATGCAAATTTTTAGTCTGGGAATATTTATAGATTGCGGCGTTTATGCATTTACGACAAAAATGGGGACGTATAATTTAAAGCAGTGAACATGTTTAAAATATTCAAGTACATCAATGTGTTAGGTTCAGCTTAATAGGATAATTAAAAGAAGAATATTGTAGATCCTTATGCATTTCAATGCAAATTTTTAAAGTCTGGGAATATTTATAGATTGCGGCGTTTATGCATTTACGACAGAAATGGGGACGTATAATTTAAAGCAGTGAACATGTTTAAAATATTCAAGTACATCAATGTGTTAGGTTCAGCTTAATAGGATAATTAAAAGAAGAATATTGTAGATCCTTATGCATTTCAATGCAAATTTTTAAAGTCTGGGAATATTTATAGATTGCGGCGTTTATGCATTTACGACAAAAATGGGGACGTATAATTTAAAGCAGTGAACATTTTAAAAATATTCAAGCACATCAATGTGTTAGATTCAGCTTAATAGGATAATTAAAAGAAGAATATTGTAGATCCTTATGCATTTCAATGCAAATTTTTAAAGTCTGGGAATATTTATAGATTGCGGCGTTTATGTATTTACGACAAAAATGGGGACGTATAATTTAAAGCAGTGTTTTAATTTTTATTTGGCTCGTGTGTCCTGCAATCAATGTGAACATTTTGATTTTGCATAAAGATCCGCAGTCTATTTATCACAGAGCGTTCCCAACGAAACGTTTTCTTATTCAGGAGTCGCAAAGAGGGACGAAATTGGAAATTGGCAAAGAACACGGTGATTTCGCTCGTCCCTATTGTTTCCTCTGGCCAAGTGTACCTTGAGGAATCAGCTCGAAAGGTTCGATCGTACCTCGAAGTATCTTTCCCTGCCACTCGTGGCTCGAGTGTTCGAAACTATCTCGAGTTCAAAATATTGCTTCTCTTTCCCGGTGCTCTTCGGAATCGTTCGAGATCACCCCCGGTCAAATTGGAAGCTACTTACAACGTACTCGGTCGCATCCAGCGACTACAATCTGCCGAAGGCTCATTAAAAACTCAGTTTAATGCTCGCAGCGTCGAGTATCGGAGCCGAGAGCAGCAGCCTCTCTTCGGAGGTTCGAGTTTCTAATGACTGCGGACTGCGGATCTTTGTGCATTTATGGCGCGTAAAAGATCTTCGAAAACTCGTAAAACAGAAGACTAATTGAAACGTTATCCAGATTTACTTCCCCATCTGGGAAAATAATATTACCAGTCCGCGAGTTCCTCGGATTCGTGAGAATGCGGACTGGTCGTGGTTGGTTAATGAGCAGCGAAACTATTCACGCGAGAATCTGAGCTCTCCATACCTTAATCTGCACAAGAATCATGCTCGAATGCATTACAACAAACATTCGAGGCCCATTGAAATTTTTAAAATTTTTTAGTGTCTTACTATAATACTTATAGTAAGTATTGTTCAATGCAGAGTCTCGCAAAAATTTGTATACAATATTGAACCATCCCTGATTTTTTAGTGTCTTACTATAATACTTATAGTAAGTATTGTTCAATGCAGAGTCTCGCAAAAATTTGTATACAATATTGAACCATCCCTGAACGCATTGCAACAAACGTTTAATCCCTAGGTTGTTTAGTTCGCCTGCATTAAATTCCCAAAAATGTGATCTACTTTCATGTAATTCGCTGAGAAGATATTCTTAAATAATATTAAACACTGTCCTCATTGTTGACTGAATGTGACTTAAAAGACAGTTCAAAGCCGTGATGAAACTGCTCATTTTCTATAGATGATTTTCAATCAGCTTCGTCAGAAGATGCAGAAAGTGCAACTTGAAGAAGCACCATCAAAGATCGGTTCGTAAAGAACGAGGAAAGGGTGCTCACGTCGCAGGTTGGATTCTTCGCGGAGAAAATGTGCATGCGTCCGGGAAGAATTAATGAGGCGTGTTCGACGATCGCATTAAAGGCGGCTGCATAATGCATCGGGAAAAAGGACCGCCGGGCTGAAAAAGCGCCGGTGTTCCTTAATGCTCGTGTCCCGCGTTAAAAGCGGACGTTCCTCAGGAATTTATGCCGGTCGATGAGAAAAATCCGGCGTAACTGGAACTTCCGTTTATTTATTACTCAGTAAACAACGGAGTCGACGTGTCAGGCGAATGCTCACAGCGTAGTATAGTATTCAAGGGATGCATGGGCTCGCGGTACCGCGAACAGATGGTTAGGTGAAGACGTGGCGAACCAACGGATTCATTTTGTTGCGGGACTGTTCCTTTTTTTTCTTGTGGTTCGGGTCAGCGGTAGTGGGGGAAAGATAAATTACATCGAAGAACCACTTCCCATCCGACATCAATCTTTCGCGCTTCCTTCGCCCTCGACCCCTGGAATCCTCGAGTGGACATGAAAGTGATAGCGAACCCGGCGAGATTATATTTAATAGTAGTTTATCTTAATTCTTTGTCTTGCCGCTGGACGAGGTGGGATCTAATTGGAATATTAATTAGAATTGATTTGGAACGTCTGAGCTATTTACTTAAATTTTGATGGATTAACCTGTAGTTTGCTTGCTGGCGTTCTGTTTAATGGGAATATTTGTTAGAATTTATTTTCAACCATTTACAGCATTGTGTCAGACAGACGATGAGAAATAGAAAGGAAGTTTGCGACATGAAATATTATTTTTGTATTGCAAACGATTAATCTTATGCAAATAGGACAGTGGTTGATGATGTTCACTGCTGCCTGAAGTGATGAAGACGAGAAGAATAATGTACGTGAAAAGGATATCAAAACTATAAACAAGTTGGAATAAACATAAAGACGTGGATTTGAACCTGAAGAAGACTTGATGAAGATCGGACATTTAAGAAACATGTTCTGTTAGGGATGAACAACAGTCGGAGGATTACCTAGGCGATTAGCTTCCTCCATTAGGCAGCTGTCTAACAGGCATAATTTAATAAATTTACAACTGCTCGCTGTAAAATTGCCAAAATTGCCGTACAACGTGAATGCATGCTTCTGGCGAACTTAACCGCATATTCCCGAGGCAGGAATCTCCATAATGACCGTATCCGTCGGGTTAATTGCTTTACAGTCCGCACACGTTCAAACCCTCGCAGCTTTAGCATCGCGTAGTCCGAGACATTTTCGACTGTGTGATGCAGTATAATAATACTTTGATACCGTTCGAATGTTATGTTTCGAGGGAACCGGTCCACCAAATATTCTATTTGACAGAATACCGTGGACCTCAAATATTTGGTGGGACTTAAGCTCTCCAGGATTTAGTGGAGTCTAAGCTTCAAATAATTGATACATGCTAGTTCCTGAACTCTAGCCTGCAAATTCTTAGTAGATCTCTGAATGCTTTAAGGATCTTCAGCATTGAGTACTTGACTAACTCTAAGCTCCACGTCAATCGATAATACTTTGAATACTCGATAGACTATAGGCCCCAAATGTTTCAAAGATTCGAGATCCTAAGCAGCTAGACAGACTCTAGAAAAATAATTTTTAGGAGTTTTAGAGATCGTGAGCTTTCAGATAGATTCTAGAAAAATAATTCTTAGGAATTTCTAGAAATCCTGAGCAGCTAGATAGACTTTAGCTTCTAACGATACACTCAAGGCTTCAAATATGTCTAGGAGCCCAAGCTTCGGGCATTCAATAGCCTCTAGACATCAATAGGCCTCAAATGATAGATAGCCTTTAGAACCTAGACACTCGTTACCAGATGAATGCTAACTCGCATAGAGTCCAGACCCTTGGCACCATATAATTGGTAGCTTCAAGACTCCAGGCACTCGGTACCAAATAATTGGTAGGTTCTGGATCCCAGGCGCAGCGTCCATTCATCGAATAAGGTTATGCAGTGACTTCGCAGACTGTCCACTATCGACGGACCCAAAGTTCGCCCCCATTGTCCCAGAATGTTTCGCAGCACAAAGTGTACAGAGAGAACAGAAGAAGACCGCAGCGGCGGCTGTCCTCGGCACTCGAGCAGCGAGAGACCTCGTTTCGGAAATCGTGCGCGTGCATTCGCGCTCGAGCATAATCCAGTACAGAGTTGACCCACATTAGGAGAGATCAGCGACAGGAACGCGGGGGAGGAACGACGCCGGGGAGCTGACGTTGCATGCATCCCCGAGGCGCGGTCGTCTCTGACCCTACTGGACATGTAGGGGCCTGTGGATCGAAGATTTTCGTGACATCTTGTCGGAAAACCATTGCTCTTGATTAATGGAAAAAAATAGAAACACACCGGAATACAAAGCTGGGTCGAGAAGTCGATAAAACTTGACCCGGACAAATTCGAATGGATTTTCAAATGCATGTCCCGTAGGAATTTCTTGATGCTCGCCTGCTTAAATTGGAGGTGGAGGATCGTACTTTGTGATAGGAGTAATTAACTTTGTCGAAAAATTGTCTAATCTCGAGATCGGAGAAAATCGACTCCATTGTTAAGGGTGCTCTTCGAATCAACGTAAAAATCTGTTGCCGTAGGAATTTTTGAATGTTCGCGAGCTTAAATTGAAGACGAAAGTATTATGTAGCCTAAATTTTTCGACCTGGATCACCATCGGCCAAAACCAGAGATCTTTCGAGGTCAGAGGAGAGGTTCCGAGCTGAACCATTTTCTTCTTCTTGAGAAGTTGCAGGTGCCGTCGAATACGGGGGGATGGAGCGAACGACGTCGTGACTCGTCATTAATTCAAACGTTCTGGTTCGAGGGGGTGGAACGAGCTTCAACCCCCCTCGTGCCTCCGCGTAGCAGTGGCCGTCGTTTCCGTCGACAGTGTTCTTTCTCTCTCCCTCCCTTCTCTCGTCGCGTCGAGTGGTTCCGAAAGGATCGGGCAAGTTCGGTATTGCAAATTTTTTCCTCGCGTCACCGGGTTTGCATGTGACACGTCATTCCGGAAGCGATCCGGTCTGCGATAACCCCGCGGATGTTTTGCTCTGTTGGACGTTTTCACGGCTGAAGAACGAAGAGAGAGGGAGGGAGGGAGGAGAGGGACGTTTAATGGAAATATTCAGGACGCCCGTCAACCCTTAGGCATAATCGAGCCAATGGGTATTTCACGAGAAAATCCTGCTGATCGAAAGAGTCTGTCCGAGTGATTCGTTTAATGACGAACCTACCACTGTCAGCCCTGGCTTCGCATTTTATCTGACACCACTGGACTGCGGATTCGATGCAGTTGTAACACAAATTGGTCGGAGCAATCGAACACTGTGAAAGAATGAAATGAATTTAAAATTATCGAAATTATTAAAAGAATTAAATCAACGCTGAAATAGAAAAGAATCTTCCACGAGACGACCTCCTAATACAAAATTAATTTGGAACTCTTTAAGTACATCATTTTCTATGACGCACGCGAGTCATTAAAAGTCGTTGTAAGTACATCGCAGAAACTGAGGGGTGGGAGTGGGGGCTAAATCGAACCACAGAATGAAACTTAAAGGAACTTAATTTAATTTTTAATTGCCGGTAGCCGTGGAGTGCACTCGTGCCGCTAATTAACGTCCTGACTGACAAGAAATCGACGATGCCCTGGCCGGGACCGTGTCGTTCTGAATCGTCGATCAAAGGGTGGAAAAGCAGCAGCAGCAGTGAGAGTAATAAATATCTTTCGATTCGATTCGATTCCTGGTTCTGGCGAGAGAGAGAGAGAGAGAGAGAGAGAGAGAGAGAGAACAGAGTTCGATTTCTCGTCTGGCGTTTTCCATTCGAACCGCGGCAGTGGCTACGGAAGAATGGAATACCTGAATTTGCTGGCAGCAGCAGCGGCCGAGTTCGTCAAAGGCCGGTTCTCGATACAAAACGACTGTTTTGTTCGGGAGCGGAACAGGGTTGGGGGCCGACGTCGAATAATTGTGAATTATAACGAAGTTCGCGTGGCGCCGGGACACGGCCTCGCGAAACGAACAAGCAAGCGCGGAACCAGCGACGATCGATCGCTCGCACGCGCGCGGACGGATTTTGCATGCGCGATATTTAAATTTCCGGATCCGTTCCGTTTCGAATCATTATCCCTGCACGCGTCGCCGCGAGAGAAGTGACTTGATTCTGGAACTTTGTTGTTCTTTTTAATATTCAGGGAAAAGCATATTCCTGATCCAGTGGATTTTTTTTGTTATTTTCTAATTGGCTTCATATTCGTCTTCTGCAAACACGATTTATATTTATTGAAGATGTCGAGCTGCCTTTAAGAAATAGCACAGTAACCATGACATTAGGAAAAAGGTAAAGAACAATAACTTGAGATCTTGAAGGTGGCCAAAAAAAATGGCTCTAGGGAGAAGACCATTCACCATAGCCAGCAAAGCAAATTCCGCCATTAGCATGCAGCACTTAGCAACCGCACGGGCCAGCACTTATACCGAGACATCCCGTGTAACGTTCCATTTGCGATTGAATCGGCTAAGATCCACGGTCGCGTTACCCTCGGCTCTCTACCCTAACCAGAGCCTAAACCTCATTCCAATTAATTGCCGGTTCGTGCGCTCCTGCAGAGGCTGCAGTCTCGAGACTCGACAAAGAGAGACCCGGAGATTGAGAGAGAGAGAGAGAGAGAAGAGCGTTCTCCAGAAACTCGAGAACGCTCGGTTACGAGTGCACGCAGGCCTGCACGCACACACGCACCCAGAACTTGGACCAGCTGCGAAGCGGAATCGCGGACGCGAGAGGAAAAAAACCGTGAGTCTCGCAAGGGGCGTCGGGACGCCAGGCGTCGACCGCGTGTGCGTTTCGCGTCGACGGTCCCGGCGATCCTCCAGCTCCTTTCAAATACACCACCCGGCACTCCAAGGTTTTTTTCCTGCACTCGAGTCGCCGAGTCGCACCGAGTCGCAATGCGATTCCGGTCTCGTTTGCGGGAGAGCCTCTCGGCACGCGTTCCGCTTCGTTTCGTCGACGCAGTGATAATCGTATCAACCGATTTCTACGGTCCTACCACATTCTGGTGCCCCCGTTCGCTGTCGACAAATCTACCACAATGAGCCGAAGACCTTGGCGCAAAAGGCGAGCCTCTAACTCCATTGTGGAACTGTTCAAACGTGCCTTCTGTGCTAGACGTATCTCAGAATTAATTTCAAGGAAACGATTGTTCTCAGTGATCCGAAACTTGACACAGATGTTCATGTATACTTGAAGCGACGTCACAAATTTTTACGAGACACGCCATCAAAAATTGCGGACGCAATTATCAATAATGTAGGTCAATACTGAGACGTGTGCCAGTGATAAAATAAAACTAGAGACATATAGAAATTTAATTGATTTCTTAATAGGTATGTTTAACAGGTTGAAAATAATGCAGCAGTATTTTTAAATTCTTTGAATATTTATACTGTTTTAAATTACATCTTCTCATATTTGTCGTAAACGTTGTTTACGTTTGAGTTTCTTCGAAATTGTACAATAATTTGTCAGCCAACACGGGGAACAGCATTCGCAATTGTCACGAGCACGTGGCGATCGTGTGGTAGCGATCCATTAGCTCGCTATCAATCATTATCAGGGTGCAAGCACTCGATCACGCGGGTTCAGCTGGATCTGCCAGGGAATCTCGACTTCGCAAACTTCTCCGCTTTCTCGAGCAAACACGTGGACGTATATCATCGCGGTTGCATTCTTCCTTCTCATTCAGGTCAGAATGAAAAGCGTCTATTCCAAGGTCCAGCTTTACTGCGACCTGGGTATGCGTGGGTTGCGACCGCGCGTTGTCAAACGGTCCGTTTATTGTTCGTGAATAAAAAATAGCACGGAGAGGAACACGAATAATTCGACGCAGCTCCACGGGATTCCTTGTACGGGTCACCGGTGATCCGCGAATCGTGAATCGCGTGCGCGCAGAGAAGTTATTGTGCTTTGAAAATTTGGCAACGACTCGATCCGATCTGAGGGGATATCGTTTGGCCCGGGGCCATTCGGAGGGAAACGAGAGCCAATGGGTTCGAGTAGGCGTTTCCGATAGACCATACTGCGCTGAATACGAATCTGCAAATTTTTTTACATTCTGATTTATGGTCTTCGAGAAAATCGAGTACGAGGTGCCAACGCTGATTTTCCACTTTCGAGGCGTCGTGTGTTTTAACGACGGTGGTTACGTGGTTCTAATTTGCATTCGAACATTCTGTGAACTCTCGCAAACAGGATGGTATTGTTTAATGATGCACGGGAATTTATTTAAATAAATGTTACAGCGGAGGAGGATCCCTGAATTTCTCCGAACTGCAGCTTAAAAAAAGAGCTAACGAAAGAGATGCACATTCACAACGTTGTAAGCACTTTTCTCGATCACCGCACGAGATAATCAAATGAACCGAAAGGCAAACGGAAAGTACACGTTAGCTTTATATCGTGTAATTTTTGCAGAATTTTAGATTGCCTGTTAAAGGTAGAAAAAAAAGAATGATTTTCGGGAGGAACCTCCTGAGCGACGTGCCTAGTCGATTCCAATTTCCGGGCAGCCTTCAACCGATGGAACCACCGCCGATTCCGATTCGATCGGACGCGAGGCGAAACTTTAAAAGCCCGAGAAAGCTTGTTTCGCCTGTTTTAGATCGTTATGCAACCGTTTCGCATGCAAACTGCTCGCGTTCTCCGTTCTCGGTCGTTTTATTTTCGTACGAAGGGCTTGTCAGTGGTACCGGCGACACGTCTAGCCAACTAACTTCGTTTCTATTGTCTGTGTGTTCTCTATTAGAACTTCTGTCAGCATGTTACCTATTAACTTTCGAACCTTTTTCACTGGCTCCGAACAAACTTCTGCGTTAGTCAAGGTCTGAGCGATTCGATGGATCTAAACTGGCAGCGAACCTTTCTCACTTACTTCCTGTTCTCGAAATAAAAAAACTTCCAACAATCCCAATACTAAGACTATGAATCTATTTATACATCTTACCGTGAACAGAGAGGCAGGAAATACCTCTGTAATTTTTTATAGACCCGGAAATGTGAATTTCGAGGAAGATTTCGGTAATTTCCGGCCGGGCTGCGGTGCGTTCAACAATGCCCGTCGTTTCCCGAAAGTTCGACTGTATCAGAAGTTACGACCGGAACGCGGCCGGTTGTTTTTCCCCGAGCGGAAAATCTGGGAAAGTGCGGATTCCGCTCGAGCCAGCTCGAATATCACGAGATTGTCCGGGAGCGAGCTGGAACGCGAGAAACGAGGACCGGTCGGTGTCTGCGGCGGGTGTCAGCGCGAACAACGCTACTCATGTGCCCATGGAATGGGCCACGGCCTCTGGAATGGTCGGTCGAGTATTTTTAGAGCCGCTCCGAGACTCGATCCTCCGCGGCACGACTATTAGCGTAATTGCGAGAGAGCGTGAGGCGCGTGTCTCGCCTTCGACACCGGAAGCGAACGTTGTCCAGGGTTTTCGAACTTGCCGCCACTGGTCCACAAAACACAATTTTTCCGCCTCATCATTACTGCCTTTGTTTTCCCCCATCCACATTCAGAGATTTGATTTTGAAGAGGAAAGCAGATGTTTTAAATTTGAAGAATTTCGTCTGCTTCAACCCATTAAACATTTATGAAAAATTATGTACATCTGGAAAGAACTTTTCTTATATTTTGTTTATCTATTTTTGGGGAGTCGATTCTTTTCAATTATTGAAGACATCACAGCAATAATTAATTCTTCAAATTTAACAAACAGTATATCTAAAGTTCTTTCTGGAAGCACCATACATTTTCACAAATGGTCGAGCAAGGGCTTTGAAAACGATTAAAAAGGGATTGAGAGAATGGCATGAAGATCCGAGCAGTCTTTCGGAGAGATTTGAATGGCCTCGAAAGCCTTTGAGATTTTCGCGAATGGACCCAGGGGCGGCTGCTTTTCGAGGATCGATTGTCCACGAATGATTAACGAGCCGTTCTAACGAGGACCGTTGTCCATTGGCCGTTTCGGTGACCGGCCGGGACACCATGGTTGTGCGCATAAATATTTATGAATGTAATATCCGGAGTGGACGCGGAACGGGCAACGGTTTTCTACCGATGATGCTTTAGAACGGGAATGTCCCGGGCGCGCACACTTTCGCGAAATAATTGGGAGGATTTCGGAGGGATTGCAATTAGTCGGCCGCGCCAGTGTTCGTGGCGACTATTGCGGAAGAAAATGCGGTTCACCGCTCCGCGGTAAACTGTTATTAAATCCTTTAATAACCGATCGGATGGGCTCGGGCTGCTTTGACAAAGAGCTGCTGCTTCAGAGACGATTATTCGAACAGTGAAACTGAAATAAAATTGTTCGTAACTATCGTTGATATTTAGACACCAGAGAATTGTTCCCAGAGGATCTTTCCCTCTCGGAAAGTAGAAAGTCTCTGGCCGCAAGAAAAATCGGCAAGGTAGAAGAAAAGTAAAGAGACGTCGACAAATTCAGTGGCAAATTGTCCGAGACCGTTCCGAAATCCCCGTTGGCGAGAACCTCGGTGCAATAGTGTAACTCGAGATCTAAGGTGCGAGGCTGTGTTCGATCTCCGTGGATTTCGAGGATAACGACTAGCTCCGGAACCACTTGCGCAATTACCCTCGGCCGCTGAGAGAAACGGCGACATCGGGGGAGGAAAAATCGGTCGGTTGGAACCGGGGAATCGAGGGGGTAGCCTGGGAGTTGCCGGGGGCTTGCCGGAAATCGACGGAGACGAAGCGCCTCGGCTAAAAGAGCAAATGTCGACGGTCTCACGCGAATCTGAGATCGTTACGACGCGAGCTACTCTTCCGGACCGCTGGCCATCCTCTGTCATTGTTCTTGCTCATTAGTACATGACACCGCATGAGAAGCACATGGGGCGGAACACGAGTATCATAGGGATGAGACGCGAAACTCAACCGGAAGTAGGATGCAACGCTCACGGAGAAAATGCGGCCGGATCGAGATCTATCAGTGTTCCTTTCTTGTGAAAATCTAATTGTTCAAATTATAAAGACACTTCCATGGAAAATACAACTGTAAAAATTATTCTGAAGAATGTAGACGAATCCTCGCATTTTTATCAGACAACGTAAGTTCGCTTACAGCACAGTCATCAAGAAACATTGAATAATACAGAAATAAATCCTCCATTGATGTGAACAAATTTTTCCATTGGTCCATTATAAAATGGTTATTTAAATTTGTTATAGATGAACAAATGTTCGCGGATCGATGGAAGGGACAATTACATGTCCGCAGCGATTATTCGCGTAACAAATGGGTATTTTTTATCTGTTTCTTTGTGGCACGAACAGGTTCTATACTATTTGACTCGAACGTAGAGCACAACCGCGGTAGATAACAGCTGGTAACAGAGTGGCGTTCACACTTGCCCTATTTCCAACTCACCTGCAGATAAAACACTTGGAAAGAGGTAATTAAAATGCATTCCGAATAAAGCGGAACTCCCGCGGGAGCGGCTAGCTTCCTTTTTACGGATCCGATTATTCGGATTTCGCCTACTCGAATCATTCGTTACTACCATTATGCGGAGGCGGTTTTGTTTCCCGGTGACGTTATCTGCAGGAAGCCGGTGATTAGATTCCTTAATGACTGTGCGATGTCCGCGACGCGCTTAATCATTCCCTTCAAAATGAAAATATCAGAATTGCAATTAATTGTGTTTATTCGAAGTGGAAACGTTACGGATAAAAAAAAAGAATTCGTTAAATTATTGGATCACATTTTTCTGCACCAGAAACTGCTTCGAATTTTCATTTTCGTGGATAATTCGCGAAAATTTTCGAGCGGAGGAAGAGTTGATTGAACAGCCTGCAATATATCTCACATCGTAAATAAGTAATAGACTTGTTTAATTGTTGCAGATACGAACGTTTCTCCCTACTCTACGGATCGGCAGATACAATAAATGCAGAAAGATCCGCAGTGTGATCGTAACTAACTTCGTCGAACTGGAACACGATTATTAGACTGCGGATCTTTATGCCAATATAGATTTCTACGGTTCAGCATATAAAAATAGCAATCGAGGAAAGGTGTGTACCCTCTATTAACGATTTTATTATGTTCCAAAGAAGAAGCTCATAAAACCCGCAGACCAACGATTACACTCGCGGTGGAAGCTATTCCTGTCACAATTATAACGGAGTATGGGTCCAAATGGGTGAATACTTGAAAATATTTTTAAATCATCCCATCGTGTTATAACTATAATATTATCTGCAAAAGAATAACAGATAAAAGACTAATAATCACAATTACATTATCCTACGTCAATATAATCGTGGGAGACAAAATTAAGCGGAAACTTTTTAAAGACTAATAATATTTCTCAAATTGGACGAAACGTCCTCTAACTAATCTTGGTCCAACTTTAATAGAGCTTTCAATGAGTGTCCACTGAATTTTGTCCCCAACTGTAAGCAGCCTAGACGGGTCGATCTTCGACTGTGAAGCATCAATCTAGCGATCACTGTAAAGGACCGCACCGGGGTACAGTGGTAACACTGGTTTCCTAAGACGATCTAAGGACCTAGCCTAAGCGTGGGGAAATACTACTAGGTTGTTCTGGCTCGGTGTTCTAAATGCAGCGGCGGCTGCGGGCTACCAGAGCACAGCGGCTAGCTATCGTTAAGAGGCTTCGCGAGGCGTAAGAACTGAAAGAAATCACGTACGACATGAAACCGTGTCAGTCTAAACTCCACTACGCTAGATCGGGGTCAAAAGATGTGTCCACGTTGCCTGGTAGTGGCGAGGACAGTAGTCGCAGTCTGTGGTAGTAGTAGTAGTAGTAGTAGTAGTAGTAGTAGTAGTAGTCGAGCAGTTGTAGGTAGTAGTAGTAATCGCAGTCTCTAGTAGTAGCAGTTGTAGTACTCGTAGTAGTAGTAGTAGTACGAAAATGTAGAAAGAACAAGCAAGAGTCCTGCGACGACGCAGGTGTCCGCATGCAAAGAGACAACCTCCGACGATTGACCGATATCAGAAAAGGTACATAGAGAAACAGAGACAGAGAAAAAGAGAAACAGAGAGACAGAGAGATTTAAAGAAGACACGGAGATGGTAGAGTGGGTCCGTACCTCGTGTCGCCGTGTTCCTCCGCACCATTCCGGTGGGGGCGTAGGTCCTGCCTCGGTTTGAGGACAGGGGTCAGCCCCCATTTCTCGATGAACTCGGTGCGGGAAATCTTGGCGCTTCGCGGCGGTTACGAGAGGGGGCGGATCCCCCTCCCGAGCCCCATGCCCCCGGAGAGCGGTGCACCCCCGCACAACACGCACCCGACGATGCTTCCTCTCCACTCCTCTCCACTCTGTTCTCCTACTCGTTCCTCGTTCGCTCCTTCCTCTCCTTCCTCCTCCTTTTCTCCACCTCCACCACCACCTCCTCCTCCTCCTCCTCTATCAGCTCCTCCCTCCCCGTTCTCCCGTCTTTCTTCGTCTTCTCCTCCTCCGCCTGCTCCTCCTCACCGCCACCCTCCACAGACCCAACCCCGTGTCGCGTTCTGCCGTGCTCCTAGCTCTCGGCTCCTGCTTCTCTCGAGTAAACCCTCTGCTGTTGCTTCCTTCTCTTCTTTTCCTCTTCTTCCACTTCTTCTCCTCCTCGTCCTCTTTCTCCTCCACTTGCTGCACGTCCACCGTTTTCCTCCTCCTCCGACGTGCTACGTATATATATCTCTCGTTCCCTCCCTTGTTCCCACCTACACCTCCTTCTCCACCTCCTCCACCTCCTGCTCCTACTTCGGCTGTCCAACTGTCTCGACAACACCAGGCACACCGACACGAGGCCCGATCCACCACGAGGAACCAGCACACGAGCACTACCAAAAACGATCACCGTGACACGCGACGAAACACCGGGACCGACCACGACGACCACGAGCACGACGACGACGACGACGACGACGACGCCGACGACAACGAGAGGCAGCACCAGCAGCGCAGTCCAGCAGCGGCAGCACCGCTCAACACACAGCCGCCTATCAAAATGGCTGCTGTCTCTTTTCTCTCTTTCTATCCCTCTCTTCCGCTCCTTTCTCAACCCACCCTCTCTCGGGGAATCCGCTTCACCCTCTCTCTCTCACTCTCTCAATCTCTATCTCTATCTCTCGCTCCTTGGCACCCCTGTTCCGGGACTTTATCGTTTACACCTTCCCCCTCCCGCGCCCCTCCCACCTTGCTCTCGCGCGTACCTCTTCGAAATTCAAGGTCCGTGTTCCCAGAGAGAGTGAGCGAGTCCGAGAGACAGAGACGAAGAGAAGTGACGGAAAGAGAGACGATACCGTTAACTGTCGCGCCACGATCCGTCGGTCGACTGACGACGCATCCTTATTCTTCACTCGCTTGGATCACTGACGTTGGTCGTTGACAACGAGCGTAGAGAGACGGGGCGAGCACCGTGACAGCCGCGGCCCACCAGCCATCGATGACCGAACGATCGCGGCACCCGTGGAGTAACGATCCTCTTTCTGATCTTGCTTATCGTCGTCGTCGTTGTTCTTACGAACGACAACGCCTTCGAGCAAGAGGACAGAGGCGGTTGAGGCAGCGGCTGCGGCTTCGACACGCGTCTCCTGGCCCCAGCAGCGGCGCGGAAAATCTCGATCAAACGGATCGCGGCCGGCCGACTGGAGCGCCTCCACCGGGAGACACCTATCATCTGAACAGGCACTATTCTATCTACTACTATCTGTCTCTCTCTCTCTCTCTTTCTCCCCGGTGGTGGCGAGCACAGAGACACACGCGCACGAGAGACAGTCAGACCGGAGCACGAGAGGATCCAGGTGTCTTTTCTCGGTTGTGTCCTCTCTCGCTCCCGGTCTCTTCTTCTTCCCTTCGATCGTGTCCTTCCTGGCTTCCTGTTTTCGTTCTGGTGGTAGTGGTGGTGGTAGTGTGCGCTTCGCCGCGATCCGCCCCCGCCTCTCGGAACGTCACGACGCGCTCTGCCTCGCCTCGCCTCACCTCGACTCGTTACGACGCGCGCGCCTGCTCTCTAACAACGTTCTCGGTCCTCTCGCTTGCTCGCTCGCACGCGCGCGCTTCCTCACACCCGACGACCACGAGGACCACGAACCAGCCGACAGAGTAGTTTTCCGTTCCACCTTTGCGCTACGCCGACGAGAACTCGTCTGAGGAACGCTGCCGACGTTCTACCCAGTCGTGACCGTTCCTTCTCCCTCTCTGTCTCTCACCGTTCCTCTTTGAGGAGCGAGAGAGAGAGAGAGAGAGAACACTGGTGGAGGCTACAGTGGAAGATAGTGGAGGTGGCGGCGGTGGTCGCCGCTGTTGGCAGCGGCGGTGGTGGTGGTCGCGGTAGCTGATGGTGGTGGCAGAGGGAGAGGAGATCGCAACGCTGCTAGTCAGACCGGAGAAAGAAGTATCGCGAATAGAAGGCGGTGTCGTAACAAAAGCTCGCTCTAGGCGCCAGCCTGTTTTTCCATGCGCCCTTCTTCCCTCTCTTTCTCTATTGCTCTTTCGTTCTCGTTCTCTTTCTAGGTTTCTATCTTTCTCTCTCTCCAATGGGTGTTCTCCTCTCGGAAACCTGCGCTCTTCCACCAACGTCCCCTGCCCCTCTGATTCTCACCTGGCCGACCGTGTTCCCCGTTTACTCTACACCTAGCACCCCACCATCGGCCGCCACCCAACGTCCCACCCTCCCTCTTTCTCTCCCTCTCTATCTCTTTCAACCAAGCTCGGGCCGAATCTCTCCGTTCCGCAAACCCTGAGACCATCCATCGTACGCGACCCTCTTCCATGGTGCTCTCCCTCCCAACCCCACTATCCTCACTCTCTCTCTCTCTCTCTTTCTCTTCACCCTCTGTCCTCTGCACCCCGCAGCATAGTTCTCTCTGTCCACCCCTGTTGTTGGTCCCGCTCGAACGTGCAACCACGGTGTGGCATGTCACGCAGCGCCATGCCGCGCCACGAGTTCAACTCTGCGAACGAGAGGAGAACGGTGTATGCTGTTCCTACTGTCTCCCTCTCTCTCCTTCATCCTCCAAACACCCCCGTCAACGTATCTCGCTCGATGCACCTCGCCGCAACCTACCAACCCCCGGCCCCTCTTTCAACCGAGGAACGCCGTGAACGCGTGTACGACACGTATCCGCGTTCAGACGACGATCCTCCTCGCCGCGACAACCATGAGAACCAACTACAACGACAACAACGCAACGGTGTGACGTCCCATGGCGTCTACGGCTTCATTCGAGACGATTGGAGACCCGATAGAGACACGTACTTGGTATTCGGGGCAGCGGTGTAGAGAACTGTGGAACAGTTTCAGTTGAGAAAGTGTTCTTTTTGGCATTGTTTGACTGCGAGTCGCTAGATCAGTTGATCGCCAGTTCAAATGATTAGGAAGTCTGAAATTCTGTCGATCCCAGGATCAATGTAAAGGACCTAGGATCTACCTGAATTTTGTGGTCCCTTTGTCAAATGTTTGATGACTAGAAGCTAAATAGCGAAGCCTTGGGATCTACTAAATATTTGGGACATAGTTCGTCAAACAGATTGAAACACCGAAAGTTAGTGTCCACCAAATATTTGGAACCGTCAACCAAAGAATTCCATAGGCTTCACCAAATAGATTTAAAGCTTAGAAACCCTAGAAGTCAGAGTCTATGACCTACCGAATATTTGGAACCTGGTGTCATTCGAGAATTCGGGACACAGGCTCCATCGGATAGATTTAAAGCTCAGAATCCCCCAGACTCTAGGACCTACCGAATATTTGGAACCCGATGTCAACTAAGAATTCGGGATATGGGCTCCATCAAATAGACGTAAAGCCTAGAATCCCTGATAAGTCGGAGTCTATGGCCCAGCGAATATTTGGAACCTAGTGTCATTCAAGAATTCGGGACATGGACTTCGTCAAATAGATCTGACACCTGGAATACCCTAAAATTACACTCTATGATCTACTGAATAGTTGTACCTAGTATCTACTAAGAATGTAAGGCATGTAGTACCCTAAACAATCAACACCCAAGTTCCATCAGTTCTAGATAACTATCTACTACTTGAAGCATTCGATGTGTGAAGTCCAATCGCCATTCTAACGAGAGATCAGTTATCCAGGATTGGAAAGAGAAATATCCCAAGAAACCTAGATCAGCAGGCTCCAGGTGGTGATAGAGGCCACGATCAGTTCGCATCAAAGCCGCGTTGCTCCGGTGCCATTACGACTCCTCTCGGTCCAGTTTAATCTCCCCTCGCCGCAGCAATGAACCGTGATCGTAAATCTAGAGACAGCGGGGAGAAGCGTGAAATTTCTGAGTCGTGGAATGGTGATCGGGCGGTCCCCAGAGAGAAAGAGAGCGAAGGAGAGCGATAGAGAGAGAGAGAGAGAGAGAGAGAGAGAGAGAGAGAGAGAGAGAGAAAGAGAGAGAGCCGCGACTCTAATCCGGTGCCGTGGGGTGAGCACGAGGTTTCGACTATCGGCACGGCGAGATCAATGGCGGTTGCGTAATCGTGCCGGGCAACGAGCTGCCACCCTCTTCACCCTGCCTGCCGTGTTCGCGTTCTGTCCTCGCTCCGCAGCCCCAGTTCACGGTCCTTCCTCCTCCCCCCTTTGCGGATAAGGCAGACCGCTGGTCGCCGATCCAGGGGGATGGAACACACGAGGGGCGAAGGGGTTGGAACACGCGGCGAACAAAAAACAAAAAAAAAGAAGGGAAAGAAAGAAACGGGCCGGGACAGGCTCAATGGCGACGATAAATCGGCCGCGGGCCATCCCGCGATACTACACCACCACCAACCCCCATGGCACCCTAAACCTCGTGAATCCTCGTGTCCGTTCGACAACCATGCGCCACTTGGCCCAGCAGCGCCCGCGCTTTAAACAACTGTGCTCTGGCGAGTCCTTTCTGTTTAATTTCATCTTCGAATTATTGTTCACCACGTAGATTGTCGAAAATGGAGAAGGAAACGTTCCAACCCCTGTGAAAACTTGAGAAAAACTTTTTGTAATAGCGAGGGTGGTAGTTAGAAATATTATTGTATTTCTTGAACGAATTGTTCCCTTCACCATTTCTCATTTCGGATTATCCATTCGCCAGGTAGAACGTCGAAAAGTGCGGGACAAAATGCAGGACGATCGCAACGTCTCTGTCCGCTTCACTGCCGCACGTTGATCGATAATAGTTGCGCGCGTTTTGGGTGAGGCACCTGGATCCGGACATCCGAACGCCGTCGCAGTTTCGCGAAACAGGGTTCCAACTTTCACGAGGAAATCTTTCAAACGCTTAAGCTCCCGAGCCACGGCGTACACAACTCTTCTGTCAACAGTTTCCACACTGTCTCGGAGCCCTAACCGGTCACGTGACACGTGAGAGTTTCTTTGGCAAGTTTCTGTGGCAAATTCCCTCGTTTCTAAAGAGTTTCGCTGCCGTCAGGATATCGGCGAGTTGACTGCGGATCTGTACGCTTTCACCCTATACAATTTCACCCATTTTGGTACAGTGAATGCAGCATTGGAATATTCTTCAATTTTTCGAATCTTTTATTGTCTTTTGTCAACCAGCCAATTTTTCATAGACGCATGCTGATGGACAGACTATCTCCTAAGCGTGTCTTCGCGCATTTCACTCTTCAAGAATTCGCTCGTACGCGTTCGCACAAGCGTTTAATCCCAGACAACAGTTTTTCCTCGGGGGATCGACACTCGTTCTCTCAACCGAGAACGCTTTCTACACGTACATATACACCCGTCTCTTTGCGCGCCCGTGTTCCTGAACATTAGCCAGAGAGTCCCATGACGGGGTTGTGTGCTTGCTTAGCGTGAAGTCGTCAACGATCGCGAACAAAAACGTCGGAGCATCTTCCAGCTGACGGCCGTAATAATTGCAGCTCGAGTGTCGGTGGACTGTAATAAACCGGGGGGGAGGGTGGGAGGGAGAGGGGGGGCTGTGTTATACCACCGAGCCATTCCCTGCAGGAGTTACGAGAGAGAAAAGGAGAGGAGATAACATCGTCGTCGATGCAGCGAGGAAGATGGCTCCTCTTCCTTCCTCTTTCTGGGCTCTTGCGTTTTACTGCTTCTCGCGCTTCTTCTCGGATCGGCCGTCGATCTCCACCGCAATTTCAACGGCATTATAAACGCTCTGCAGTTTACCCTTTCAGGGATGCATCGCGTTGGTTCGACCGTGACTCCCGTAACCGGGGCGAGTGGCTGAAGTTAAGCTCGTTTCGAGTGTGCTGGGTTTCACGACAGAAATTGCTCAGCTTCTTTGAGATGCCCTTTTTCGAGATTAATAGTTTCTCCCGGATAACAGATTCCCCAAATTCCTTTCTCATAGAAAGAGCAATATTTCGAGTCAAACGTAAACACTTTCAATTATCATTGTTCCTAATCTATCAAAAATTTACGGTAACTAAATGTGTAAGTAGAAGAAAGGAGTAAGTAACTTAAGTAAATAATTTCCTTGACACACAGCGGTGCACCCTGACAGAAACTAACGATCACACAAGAGCTACAATTTTCCAAGTGAAATATGCGCAAAGGTCCTACCCACGAAATATCGTGCAAACATCACAGTCGAACCGCTTTACGATCTTCTGAATGCACTGCGCGAATCGTAAGCAACGTTACCACAATTTTGTCAGTGCTTTACGAACCTTCGTGCTTTTCCGGAGGCCGTAGCCAGGGCTTATGCAGATCGCCTAACCGGGTTATGGGACAAGACAGCCGCGCCCTGTCCCATGGGAGGGGAACGGAGGGTTCAAAGCGTCCCTCAAATCCGATCGGCAATCAAAGAGTTGATCTCTGACGTGGCGCGTTCCGCGTTATTTCCGTGCGAATAAAGCGCACAGAGCAGCAGCAGCAGCAACGTGAAACCAACGTGAAAAACCGGCGGCCGACGATCGGGGACGACTCGGTCGAACTCGGTGTTCGATTTCCGATTTATCGCCCCGCGGTACTGCGACCGGCTCCACGAGCAGCGAGAATAACAGCTGGACGAACGATTAACAGAGGCGAGTCCGAGTCGGCTGCGCTCGGAAAATTGATATCGGGGCTTGGCTCTCTTTCTCTCTCTCTCTCGCTCTCTCTTTCCCTCTCTCACTCTGTTGTTGCCCACCCTCTTTTCGTTCCACCCTTCGGTCGCTGCTCCGGTCCCTTTTTTTTCCAGCAGGCCGAGTCCTCGGGTCGCATCGATTTACAAGATGGAGTACGCTGTAGTGACAGCGGATAATGCTCACTGGCGCACCGTGGTCCCGATCGAGGAATTTACCGACATTCAGCCCGAAAAATCAATTTACTCATAATGCATGTTCGTTGAATATACGTTGATCACACTCCAGAGAAAACTGTAATTGTGATGAATTGACTGCGGAAAGATTTCCAACCTACTCTATTTAATATTTTGCCTAGAATCCGCAGTGTGGTAATGGTGTTTCTTGAAATTTTCCGGTCTAAATTTCAGATTGACGTCATTTGCGAAAGGTTGCATCAAAGCATCACTATATTTCTCGATCAGAATCTCCGTGCGCTCTCTCTCTCTCTCGTTCGCCAGGTGCTTTCAGCGGAACCGAGCGAAACCCCGCGATATTTCCCAGTCCCCGTTACCCGGTAACGAGCAAGAGGTATCGGCTCTACATATTCATGTCGGATTATGAATGAGTGGCCCACACGTGCACACGCCGCCGCTAAATCCTTCCCCGCGACTAACCGCCCCCGCAGTCTATATTTCCATCGTGGCCCGACAACGCCAGTCAAAAGTGCCGCACGGTAATTCTGGGCTCGAAACGATCGAATCGAGACCTCTTCTGTTCGATCGAGGAGCTTTCGAACTTCCAAATCGCTGCTGTCGATACTACCCGTCTTTACTGGTGGCAGCCATAGTTTCAACACTACCGAAGCTATTTCGCTCTCGAAAAGTCATTTCACGTGAAGAGACACATCGAGAGCTGCGAATTATTTTTTAAAGGTCGAAAGACGAATTCGGATAATGATAGAAACTGTGTCACAATTTTTCTATAGTTACAACAAACAGTTTGGAAAACTGAGCATCGACTGTTTCCCAATCAAGCGGATCCCAAGTTCCGATTTTCAATCGCGATTAAATATGTTTCACGCCCCAAATATATTTCGCGGAGCAATTTCGAGGATCGCTGTGCAAACGGAAGCGGCGATGCCCGTTTCGAGGGTCTTCGTCAAATTGGCAACCGTCGACTCGACGAGGGTAAATCGACTGGCGAAGTCGCAAGAAAACGGGAAGAAAGAGGGACGAAAGGGAAAGAAAGAGAGAGAGAAAGAGAGAGAAAGAGAGAGAGAGAGGCCGTGGCGGCCGAGCAAACAATCCTCGAGTAGTGTACTTTGCTCGTCGCTCGACATTCGCGGCACAGCTATCTCTGCTAGTTCCCATTCAGAGCAGCCGGGGACGGGCCGAATAGTATCGAAGAATTTACCGTACTACCAGTTGTCGCTTCGCGATGGAAAAACCGGTGCAGGGTAAAGAAACGTCAGGCCGATTGCTCTTTAATAGAACCTCTTGTCGATGCTGCTACACGATTTTTCATTTGGTGAAACACCCTTGCACATTTTTATTATTGCGCACCTGATATTTTTGCTTGAACTATCTCTGAAAACCTCAGCAGAATTTAATCTCGCAACTCAGCGAGACGCTCGAGAGCAGTGGAGGATTTTCCACGCGCGCAGGGATTGGACGACGGCTCGTTGACGTAGGAAAATGGCGGACGCCAGATTGCGCCGGTACGGAGGAATCATCGAACTGCTCAAAGACGATAGTCGCTCTGTGGAGAATTGAATAGCATTTGTATATTTTTCTTCGAGCGAGCGGCGCTGCTCGACAAAGGGAGCGACCGGAGCGTGAAAGGTGGGCTCGCGAGAGACAACTTGTCGTCTCTGTGCAGACTGTATAGGGCTCGTCCTTATCTCCACTCCCATTCCTTTATGACGTTTCGCGCGTGAACGTGGCACGATTCTGGTACTCTGGTATCGAGCTCTCTCGCCACGTGGCTCGCAAAGCGCTCCACTAAATATAACATAGCGAAGCACAACGTGTGTCGCGCGCGGACACTTTCTTCCGCTCTGTCCCCGTAGCATCGTCCCAGCCGATCGATCTACACTCTCCTCCTCTCGACAGCCCCACTGAGACCAAGAAACTCTGTCACCTTCGAGTTAGGCGAGCCACAATGGACTGCGAACCCATTTTGCGTGTCCGAAATGGAATTTCTAGAAGTTTTATACTTTGAAAAAAATCTTTTCACACGTCAATTTTTATCCTTTCAAAGCTTCAAGATCAAAAATAGCCACTTATTTGAAGACAAAATTCAGAAATCCACGAAATAACAGGTTTGAATGAATGTTTTATAATACTCTTAATATTTTAATACATATTTTTGACTTTTTAATATTCTAACTGCTGTCGAGACGAATTCAACGATCTACTATACCCTAATATTAAATGTAACCATAATTTTGGCCAGAACGAGTTTGCAACCCACTGTGCGATCCACGGACACGTCCTAGAACTTTCTCTTCGTCTGCTCTCGCGATCGTAATCCATCCTGTCAGCTAAAGATAGTTTCTTCCGCCATCTTCCCCCTCTTATGTCCTCCCTCGACACCCTGTTTCGTTTGCTCTCGACTCTCTTAACTTCTCGTGTTTTCTTTGAACGAGATTACGGGGCTCTGGTTCGTTAATACTTTTTCGTTAGGGTGTCCGAGGTGGATGTCACCGTTTCTTCGAGTCTGTGCTATTGATCGGGTCTAATGTGCAATTTTGGATTTTGTGGATCGACTGTGGTCTTGGCTTCTCATTTATTTAGTGTCAGTTTAAGTCACTTGTACAATGCTATTACAAGACGATTTATTAGCCACGAATAAAACAACATGAATTGAACAAACGTACTTCTAAACCTGGCGAAGAAATTGTGTACCCATACGTAAACGTACTAAACCATTGACACAAGGTAATAATTGGTCTGGAAAACTCGATTGACATCGTCTAACTAATTTATCTATTCGTGTCGGTGGAATTCATCGAGTCCGACAATTTAATACCTCGAATAAATGAAAAGGAGCATCCGCCACTATAAATACAATGCGACCATTCCGATCCTCTCGGGTAAATTCGAGCAATACCTCGATCATCCTTTAAACACCGGATATCCGGCGAGCTCGGGTCTCCGTTCCGGCCAAGTGGCTACCAAGTAAATCGAGCATAAGATCGGGAATCTGCGGGACCGTGTTCCGTCCATGGAACCGGCGGTGAACGTAGAACAGAATCCTCGAAGGGAGAGCACAGCAGGTCCGAGAGCGGAGCGGAGCCGAGCCGAGCAGAAACTGGCAAAGCCCTGGTCGCTCCCTCGATACCTTTAGAAACCCTATCCGTAGGCGACGTGTTCCTCGAATCGATAATCGCTGCAGAAACACCGGTAATTCAGCTTAACGATCGTCGACGCTTAATTAATCCCCGCAAACGCCTCTTTTTCCTTTTTTACCCCCGCTTTCCCGTCGTGGCTCCCTCGTAACGAGTTTCCAGTCCGCTTTCATTCATCGAATAGGGTGAGAGAACGAGAGCGAACGAGCGAAGAGAGGGAGATAGCGATGCTGAAAGGAAAAAAAATGGAAGAGAACCGTGTGACGGCGTGCGCGGCTAAACGCTACGGATCAAGTTCAATATTCGCTCAAGATTCGAGCAGATTCGATTAAAGAACCAGATTAATAAAACGTCATTTTAGAAGAGCAATATTTCAGTAAGATACTCGTCGAAGTATCAAAAACCCATTCGATCAACGTCCGACTCTATTCGGAAGTATCACTTTATTCTTTCAAAGTACTACATCACGTTCGACTTTATCAGGCTCAGGTATGTACCTGGAAGAACCGTTTTTATTTTCGGAAATAGAGGGTCCGAGTCCGATCAGTCAAGGTTCAAGTCTACTTATAGTCTCCCATCGCTAGGGGAATCAATGCGGGAATGTCCCATTGATCGAGAAACCGGATTCGATCGCGGCTCGGGTCTGGACGAGGAACCCGCTCTTGGTTCGTGACTTCCACGACATCGTCGCCTTCTTCGGCGACCTAGATCGTCGTTTCGTGCGGACGAGAACCGCGAAACTTCTCCAGCCGAACGGAAGGAAACGGAATAGCATGTGGCAGCGTTGCAGTCCGACGGCATTGATCTCACTTTCTCTTTCTCTGTCTCACCCCTTTCGGCGGATTCGCATTGGGCCTTCAGGAATCTTCAGCTTATCGAATTCCCTATAAAAATCAGTTTTTCGTTCCGGGCACTTTAGCCCCCAAAAATATCGGAACTCTAGCGGGCCGAGCATCGCATCAAAAGTCAGCCGGCGGTGCTACAAGCAGCAGGTCGTCGTCCAATTATTTCCGGCTTCCCCTCCCAGCGTTATTCACCGAAAGTTATGGGTCTCTGCTCTCCCCGTAACGCCGGGCAATCTTTTATCAAGCATCCTCCGATCTCCCCCAGGGTTTTCCGACAGTTCCCCGCTGTAGGATAACACAGAGGCCTCTTCCGCTTTCTTTGGCTCTCTCGCTTTATGCAAATCTCCCCCGGCACCCGGCCGTTCGTTAGGTCCGCGCCGTGTTTCATCCTGCCCCTCTCAACCCGAGTTTTCATCTCGGAGAGAGCGGAGAGCGCGCGCGATTCGCCTCTCCTTATCTCCGCGCGCGTTTCTTCTGCCATAATTCAAGCCCGTGGCTCTTCCCCCTCTCTTGGCCAAGCGATCCCCCATCCTGCACCCCTCCACCCTCTCGCACCTGTGCGACGCTGCGTCCACCCCCTACCTGCGTCGCAGCGTCTCGTTTCATCTCGACGAGGACGATCCTCGTCGCGCTAACCGGCCGCAATCAATACGTCTCCCACTCCGACCACTCCGAACCCCTTCCTACCAGCTCTCCTACCCCGTCCCGTGCGCTATCCCCTTCGCCGACGCTTCCCCAACATCTCCCCTCATTCTCTTTCACTGGATCCCCCTCCAACAACGATTCCCCTACGATCCCGCGGACAACGTTTCCGTTTTCACCGTTTCTTCTACGCTCTCGTTTCGAGTGCGCCAGAGTGAGAGAGAGAGAGAGGAGGGTGAGAGGGAGATCACCCTCCACCATACCCCAGTCAGCTGATCCACCCGACGCCGCACGCTGGACCACCATAAAGCCAAGGTCAGTGCGTCTTCCAGCAGCGCATGCCGGACCATGGACGGGACTGTGCCACTTAACACCGGCTACCCTTCACCACTGCCTAGACTTATGGTCGCCTCCTTCGCGCCCCAAACCAACTCGACTCACTATCATCGAGCTGCAAGCTTTCCCAGCTCGCGAATATAACGGAAATCTTCCAACATTTTCATTGGGCGTATCAAAAGCAGAGAAAGAGAGTTCGTAATTGTAATTTATAATTGTACAACATAAATCAATATCGAAATGGAAGCAATGGGGTAGTTTAGTGGAAAATTTCGTAAACTGAATTCTGCGAGGATCAAAAGTCCCTAGGAAGCTCTTAGGTACGGGCTTCGTAATTTTTCAATTGCCCCTCTCCCCGCCTCTCGTAGCATGATCCCGTAAAACGGTCACGGGCATAAGTATCGAAGCGAAGAACCCGATAATTGAAGATCCGCAACGGGGTCCGGGCATAGGCTCAGCAGCACCGTCGAAGAAGTTCTTCTAAACGCGCGCGAGCCAACCGAATTAAAAAGTTTATCGTTACCTTCGGCCTGCCTCGTTACAAATTGGCAAAGTTTCGTTGGAAATTCAGGTCGGCCGCTTCCGTCGATCCCCTTGTTTCCCTATCGGGGTCGGACCATAGACGGGGACCTTACTACTTAACCGCGGACGCGCTTTTTATAGACCTATACTACTTCCATTCTCCGATATGTCGCGTGTCCTCTATCGGCTTGTATCGCAAGTCCTTCAACACCGTACTCCGTTCCAACTTACTTTGCATTACTCTACCTGGCACCTAATCCACCGAAATCCCCATCCTCTCAATCAAATCGAATAGAAATCGTTCGTAATATTTTCAACAGTGGAGAATGTGAAAATTCATTTTCCATAGCAATTGTTTGAATGTGTTGAACATAATGTTCTTGCAAACTTTTTTAAATTTGCATTACTCTACCTGGCACCTAATCCACCGAAATCTCCATCCTTTCAATCAAATCGAATAGAAATCGTTCGTAATATTTTCAACAGTGGAGAATGTGAAAATTCATTTTCCATAGCAATTGTTTGAATATGTTGAACATAATGTTCTTGCAAACGTTTTTAAATTGCACCAATTAACTTTTGTTACAAACGCCTAAAATCCGCAGTCTCGTCATCAGAATGACGAATCGGCGAGGTTTGAGGTTTCGTGGCTTGTCCCAGGGAAGTAATAAGGGACTCGTGGAAAAATAGTCACCGCTATGCGAATCCGGCAGCAGCTCGCGACCAACAATAAAAGTTTCGGGGCGAGTTCCGGTCGCGTGCGACCCGGCCGTTTGTCAGGTTCTTTGACAAAGCGAAGTAATTCACGGTTCGCTCGGAAACGAACGTTTTGCGTAACGACGAACGTATTAATTAGCGTGCCGCGTCACAGAAATCACGGAACACTTTGTCGGCTGCGGTTATACGGTGCTTCCAAGTGTACATCTGCTGTGTATTTTTCTGCGTTCTGTTTTTACTACCATTCCGTAAAAGGACCTTTTTACAGACGCAGGGCCCTAAACATCCTCCTTCTTTGCGGAGAGAGGAAGAAACTCGTGTGCAGAGAGAGAGAGAGAGATGAAAAACAGTAGAAAATAAAAACGTTTCCCGTGGGCGAACGCCGCAACGTTACGCGGGATCAGGAAACGCGAGAGCTACTTGAGCTCGCTTTGTGGTTTAATTGCTCTCGGCTTCGTCGCGTTCCTTCCACGAGGGCTAACTAATTATGAATCGGCGAAAGCCGGAAAAAAGATTCGAGCGAATTTCAAGGAGACAGTCGATATTCTCGATCTGTACATATTCTACTGATCGTTTGTTCCATTTTATGGTAAACGAGGCCGATAATGGGCAAAACATGGTGACAATTTGTATCTATGCGGAAAGTTAAAATTAAATATCATTGGCAAACTTAATACTTAAATCTGTCTCCAACAATGCACGACTGTACTACTGAATTAGTAAATATTTCAGACGGTTGGATTGGCTGATTGTTTCACTAAAAAAAATTGGTTGTACTCTAGTAAGCTTCACAATCACATCTAAATTTAATCAATCCCTCTACAATAACGCAAGACTCCACAATAAAATTAAATAATTATTTCGTAACCTTCTGATTTAACGGAAAGAATGCAACACATTTTTTCCCCACGGAAAAAATGTGTTGCATTCCTTAAAGATTAAGGTATACAAGCCCGGAAATTTGAAATCGAAGGGCTCGTCGGTTCGGCCGAAAAAAATTCCTGAAGATCGCGTGGTGGAAGGAAAGAGGAAGCGATGTTTGAAAAATGATTCTTTTATGGAAGCTGCAGCGCGGAACGAGTATCCGCGGACGATTCCGCGGAAAGTTAAGACACGCCAATAAATATCGGTGTATGTGGGCCACCGAAACACAATCCGCAACGCGACGTGGAGCTAAGCCAACGACGCGGCTCGCATCCGCAGCCTGGCCGTCCTATTTCAAATTACGCCTGCCGCGGAAGTTTCGATATATCGGCTACCGGAGCGAGACTCGTTCTTTGTGCCGGTGGAATAATTCGGCCAATTGATGGCCGTCGTTACCATCGACGACACCGTTTCCCATTGTCCTCGTTAACGGCTACCTCCGAAAAAAAGAAAAAAAAAAATGATTCTCGTCACACGAAAATATTTTATCTCCACTCACCAATCAATTTCGATCTTTCTATCTCTTCTCGTCGAAACGTGTTCATCCGGTTCGAAACGCTCGAAATTTCATGTTACGCGATAGTGAGATCGTGATGGGACCAAGCGGTGAATTTTGTCGGAAAATAATGTCGAACATGTGCAGTAACATTTTTCGGCACGATTTTTGGTTTATCGAATGCGATATCGATTTGCGGCAAATGATATCGATTACTGCATGAAAAAACACGTCGGAAATGTAGACTGATATTTTTTGGTAGGACGATTCGTGTCCGAGATAATCGCGATGGAAAATTCAGTGACGCTGTCGCGTCTGATCATGGCTGGTCAATTCTACTTGGAAATGCAGATGCACCAAAGTGCATTTGACTCGCATTATCTCGAAAACAAAAGCTTGTATGAAAAAATTCTATTCTGTGTTTTCGATTCCGTTTTCCACGTAGAATCTGCTCCGCCAATTTTTGTTAACGTAACTTTGTTAATAGTCATTATATTAAGCAGCAATTCCATTAAAACAAATAATTCAGGATTTCCCCCCTCGAACTTGCGTTGTTACTGGTTTTCTTCAGCTTCTGGTTCGTTCACTTATTCCATTTATTACATGACGATTTCTAATGGATTTTGGCTTATTTTTAGCAATGGTTCTTGAAGAAATTTTAACAGTTACCAATGCATTTTAATCCTGAATTATTTGTTTAAAACGCATCGGTAACTGTTAAAATTTCTTCAAGAATTTGCTAAAAATAAGCCAAAATCCATTAGAAATAGGCATGTAATAAATGGTACAAGTGAACGAACCAGAAGCTGAAGAAAACCAGTAACAACGCAAGTTCGGGGGGAAAAAGAGCTGCAGAAAGTTAGGAGGAGAGAAAGTTGGACACGAGGAGTTGCGATCGAATGTGACAACGGTAACGATCCTAACGATCTCTCGGGGCTAGATTCGCGAAATCTGTCTAGGTGTTTCAGAGGGGGTACGGAACGAGTAGAAAAAGTTTGCGCAGCTCCGGCCTCAGACATTTTACACGCGGCGTGTCGGGCTCGGCTCTCGAGCCCCGGGGCCACGGTATTAAACTCATCGTGACAAAGCGTCACCATCAAGGAGACCTCGCGTCAAAGAAGACAATGGAAGGCGTAGCGCACGCCGGGTACTCTCAATGATTGATCTTAGCAAGTGCCGCTTTCGCCACAAGGGCGCCCCGGCACATCCACATTCGGAGCAACAAGAGATTAAACGAGTCGAGATATATCGGCTATGCTACCTGTTAACCAAAATTCTTTCGCCTTCGGGCACACCTGTTCGACGAACCGTCAGCACTTCGCACCCTTCTGGATGAACAGCGCATTCAAAACGCTTCCATTCTTCGGAATTTGCTTGCCTCTCTGCCTCCGAATAGAAATTCAACGCAATATCTTGACATCGGTGAAGCAAATTAATTACTGTAAGCCCAATTTCGATTTTTCGCAGCTTAAAAAATTCGTGCACACTACTGACACATTAACAAAACAGCACAAAAATTGAGACAGTATCAGACTCGTTGATTTAGCCACAAAAAATCCCAAAGTTACCTCCTACACTTCTAAGCCAGTTTTCATCCCCTCAATCTCCCCTTATTTTTCGCGCTGAGATCCCGAAAATATTCACGAACGTAGTTCAACAATCTATAAACAAATTTGCAAAGTTTCATGATAGTGCATCGTCCACTTCATCAAGAAAAAATTCACAAACCGCAGCGTCTTTCAATATGATTCCTTTGACGACATGCTAATTTATGTTTCGATTATCAGCACGCAACTCCTTCAGCTTGTTTGAATTTGTAAAGAACTGCATGACTTACGGTCGAGCAATTGCAGTCACTTAACCAATTTTCTTAGACCGGTACAATGTTTCAATCACACTTAACGTGAGTTGTGTCGCTACATCACGTTGTTTTTTTTTCGAATATTTAAGAGGTGCGTTCACTTTTCGATATGCGCCGTTCGTTACCGTGACGCGTGTAGTTCAATCAACTGCGACGTTATCCGTTTACAGTGCAGCTCGAAATTTGCATAAATCCATCGTCTGGGCCGGGCACTGAAACAACAATCGCTGCATCTCGCCCATTCATCATGACTTCGCTGCTCCCTCGGATGTTTATGCATTTACGCGAACGTACAAAATAAAATAGATCGGGAACTGTAACGCGGGGAGAGACTGATACGGATTTCGCTTTGTTCTCGCGGCTATGAAGAAATGGATCTGCCTCGAGCAGAGAACGGAATTTATGCGGCGAAAATCTGCCGGAAAAATGTCATGGACGTGTGACAAGCTGACTTTCCATTTTTGCGCACGAATTTCCAGAGAATTCTATTTTCAATGTGAACGGATCCTCTGGACAAAAATTGACTCGGAAGAAAACTAGAAAATTCTGTGGAATGCATAATGCACATTTTGTGTATGGACTTGAGAAAATATTTGAGTTGATGACAAAAAGAATTTCTAATGGAATTTATCTGGTCATGATTAAAAATTGACGTAAGGATCTGGAGTTGAATGAAAATGTATTTTTTCTTTTAATTGAAGATGTGCATCTTAATGTGCTTGAAGATGGTATAAAATAATGTCTTCAAATGTTTCTAAAACCTTTTCCATTTTTTATTTGATATTTCTGACATATTTGAAATATTCCTTTCGCCTAGACTCCTTACGAAAGGTAAGAGAAACACCTCATGAATGTTAGTAGAGAGTTCTTCAGTACCAAAAAATTCGCACACAGCAGAAGTACATAAAGACCCTGCGGTAATAATTTCGTGAAGAGACACTCGTTGTAGATCGTTATCAAGCCAGTATCAGGTCCGTCCTAGCAGGCAAGGAAAAATTGAATGTCCCGGGAGACGGAATAATTCAGCCGCGAATTTACGGTGCTGCATCCCGGAGTGTTGCAGAACCGCGAACCCGTGGTTCTCTTTCGAACGGTTCGCCGAATGAATGTTGCAACAGCGGACTCGGTTGCAGCGGTGCGATGCAGTGCAGTGCAGCACGGCTCGCCGTGTCTAATGGAAACCTTCTAGCGGCCCGAATTGGAAATCTATTATTGGCCGCGTCTCGCAAATTACATTTGTCGATAATCATGCGTTAGCCCGCGAATTGACTTTCGCGAATGCATTCGACATTTCCTATTGCCTCTCGGTGCACTGGCCGCCCCTCGAGCCACCCACACATTCATAACATCTCTCGCGACGACCATTATCGGCCTCGAAACCCTGCGATTAGGATGCCGACTGGAAAAGTATTGCCGTCCCACTGCGATGTGTCTAATAATAACTATAACGTTCGATTTTTGCGCTGTGATTTACAGAGATTGCCTCGGGGAAAAATGGGCTTGGTTCGAGTGGTCATAACTTCGGTAAAAATGGGCGTACCGAGGTGGCACAAAAGGCGTTTCAAATCGAGAAATCTCTAGTTTCAGATGCTTTTTACAGTATCTTGTTGTGGTGCTTCATTATAAAGTTATAGCCATTCAAAGATTGCCGTGGAGAATAAAATTTGTACAAATTTTTAGCAACTTCCTAATTTCACCTAGAATGAAGAAAAGTTTTAAAAGAAATTTCACTTAAGCCAATCGAAAGCTACTACTTTCCTGTGTAAAAACAGAGTTCGTAGACTGTCGTGCGATTTTTATTGGCCGAGTTATTCTACTTCTAAGGAAGAATTGTCCGTGTGACTTCAATTAATTCTCGGAAGCGAACAAATCGTCGTAGAACGTTCTACTAAAAAGCAATAGAAAAGCTGGTCTTTCATTTACAAGACGTGTTTACTGGTTTCCCGATTCGATTAACATTTTAGTCAGAGGTCCCGGCCAATGGAGCGCCGCTGCGAGTTTATCATCGGGCAAACGGCGTACCGACTCCTGCACTTAAGTTTTATTAGGTGTAGTTACATTTTACGAGAAAGCCATCGTAAGAGCGTGCAACTTCTGTTTGAACGCTCCTCGGTGTGTACACAATCGTAAATCGGAACGGGCCGGCACACGGCGTTGCCCGCGAACTGAAACTTTCGTGTGTCTGTCAAGCAGAGGCGCCTCTAAAAATAAGCATCCTGGCTTGTTGGAAAACACGCCGTCAAGGACGCGATTGTTAGTTGGGAACGTTGATTCGGCGCTGATTTCGGTAGCCGGAGAGCTCGCGTTTTCCTCCGGCTTCATTTTGCATGGGAAATCGTGGAGAGGCGCAAGCTCACGGTATTGAATCGAAGTTTTCTCTATACCGAATGAGTATTCATGGCAGAATCAGAATAGTGCGTGAGAAATTGAATGGAAAATGTGAAATGAGATTTTATTATTAAAAAATTTTTTTAATTCTTTCAAAGAGACATCCATCGAAAATTGGATTCGGATAGATTGTCTCTGAGCTTTCACAATGATTGTCGCCAAGTTACCTGCCGATCGTTCAAAGACTAATAATTGAATAGAGCGATATAAATTATCCACCTCCATTCAGAACGATAAGTCATCGAGCGTCGGAGGCGAGAAGGTGAATCGAAGAATAGCAATTACCTAATGAAATTTTAAGGAGAGTTACGGCCGGATGGAGCTCGATCGAAAAGGGCAGGCTATTAGCCGGCACAAAGGGAGCTTGAAATCCTGGTTTTCACCCCTCGAGAGCCCTCCTCGATAACACGTTGGCACCCTCCCTCGCTCTGGAGAGGCCAAGAGAACACCCTAAACACCAGCCCTCATACGTTAACCTGCCAAAGCTGTCCACGCATAATTACCTTCAGACCTCTGTCACATCGGATACACCGGCGTGGCGAGCATAATGCGCGCATGATTGGTAGGCCTGCGGATCGTAAAGGACACACGGTGGCCATCAAGGACTGTTTGCTCGCAAATGAGCTCCATCTTTAACAATCGACGAGTCGAGACTGTTAGCGAACTCATCGTTCACCCCCACCCCTCTATTCCGAGTCCAGACAGTTATTAATATTTGTCAATATTTTTGAAAAATAGTTTACGACCTGAACCTTGCCAATACGCTTCAAGATTATCGATGCTAGTGAAGAGTACCACTTCACGGATAATTGTCCATCATTCCCTCCCAGTCTTTTTATTCATTCTTCGACTGAGTCCTTTTCAAGAGATTTCGCTTGAATAACTCGCAGCGAACACGAATAATAATTCGCACCGAGGTAAATTCAGGTGGTCATGGTAAATGCGAGTTGCAGTTAGCACCATCAACTGCAACGAAGTGAACACGTCTATTCTTAACGAGGGGCGCGGGGGTGGTTCTCGAGCAGGGGGTTGTCCCGATGCTCTTACGTGAGTCCTGACCGTTACGTAAAGGAAATAAGGTTATGGATCGAGGTGCAGGCTCGATGGTGGAAGAGAGACAGAGAGGAATAGAGAGACGATAGCGAGTAGAAGAGGAACGGAACGGAACGAAGCGGTGGTTCGGTGGAGAGGGAAAGAGAGAGCGACATGGTGTGTGCGTCATGTCGGATCCATTCACCGGCTTCGGTGAAGATGGGGCGAACCGGGTCGTGGGCATAGTTATCTAGGTCAGCTTCCCTGCTTCTCATGGCCTCGATGGGAGTGGTTCACTCTGGTTTACCCTCACACCCGCCCCTCCTCCCCACCCCCCCCCGAGAATGTAGCGCGAGCCATCAATGAAACGTCCAGGATCCGACCCTGATCCGACGAATTCCCAGTAACAAGCCCGCGCTACAACCCCGAGCACCCGATATGCGAATTCCCTGCCACCTGGCTAACGTCGGACACCAACCACCCTCGCTTCTGCCAATTCAACCCCCTTCGTCATCCCCTCTCGCGTCCCCTTTCGCGCGAATATTGGCCCGGAAAGCTGGCCGAGGAATTATTCGGGTAATTTATTTCGAAAATAAAGCTTCGAATAATGTGGTGATTCATGCGTTTGTTCGGGGACTTTCCGAACAAAAATTCAGTCGAGATACGTCGTCACGTAATCCCCGGATATACGCTCATATTACCGTTCGTGTTAATTTTGTAATAAAACTTGATAATTGTACAACAGTTTGCTTAAATCTCTTAAATTAATATTTAGGGAATTGATCATTTCTTTAATTATGAAAGTGGTCTGAAAGATTGAATTAATTTAGTTTAAAATGATATGAAATAACTGATCAACTCATTCCTTAAATTATCACTTAGACCACTTTCATAATTATGGACAGATATTAAAATGAAATTTCACCCAGTAGTGTTATCGATCGCACGAACACGAAATAAGCCGGAGTGATTTTTCAAGGATTTTATACGTTTTATGGAGGTTGATTAAGGGGATTAAACTTGTTGGCTGAAGTTGGATTAACAGGCTAATGAAAGAAAGAATAATTACGAAAGTTGGTAAGACTTTTAAGGGGAATAAAATCTCCGCCATTGAATCAGTCATATCTGAATCTATGATAGCATGTTTGCATAGAAACTTACGCCATTCTGAAACTAAATGCATTCGACTGCAAAAAAGATTTTACTGATTGATGGGGGTTCCTCTATTCGTTCCTGATGCATTCTACCGGCATCGATCTCGATTCAATCCGCACGTGGTCGATCGTGAAATTCGTGAAGCAATCCTAATGTTTACCAATATGTATGTATAAGTGCACTTTATTGTACACATAATGTTATAAAGAGCATTCGATTAGAACAATTTCCCTCCCTTGCTAAACCACACTGACGAAATATCATTTGGAAAAGATGCAGGGATAAAAAGGTTGAACTAACTTTTCTCGGAGAGGTTCATTTACCGTGGAATTTGTGGCTGGTAACGAGGTGAACGTATCGAAATTAGGTGATGAAAGGGTTAACGGAATCTCGTTCGTTAAGATGCGAGCAACGTAATCGCGTTTTCCCAGGTGGAAACGCGGCCTGACGCGAGCTTCCGCGAGGTGTGTGCTCCCGAAGTAGTGTGATTCCCGAACAGAGGTCAGCACTAAGAGCGCAGGTAGGTGAAATGTGTTTTCCCAGGTGGCAGCGCGAGGAAACGAAACATTGGTCGCGCAGTCGGTGGGAAGGGTGCGCGGGCACCCCAACGTGTAGAGGTCGCCACTAAGAGCGCGAATCGCTCGCGAGAGAGAAATAATCACGGAACAGTGAAAACAATTCGCAAAGAATTTCTTAACAGCATCGCGAACCAGTTCACCAATGAACAGTCTCCTCGTAAGAATCAATATCCGTTCTCTTCTATTCCGTTATCTTCACATATTTTCAACAGGTAAGAAGATAGACTGGGGATTTCGTGCACCTACGACAAAAGTGGGTAGGTGCAATTTAAAATGGCAAGAAGGTTATAGAGAATATTATAGAATATTATAGAGAATATTATAGAGAATATCTACACGGTTTTAACATGTTAAAATATTTTTACCCCATTCACTTTCTTCGAACATTTTTACCAATTTTTCTGACGTTCATAATTCCTTAGAAGGCAAGGGAAATTAACTTAACAATAATTATTGCATTTATCGATTATACCTCTATACGGTGGCGACCAGGGGACCATAGAGGGGTCTCCAGATAACTTCGTTCGTCCCGAATAATCGACGACCCCTCGTAACTGCGTTACGATTAAGCAGCTTAATCGCGACGCGCGATTCAATTGTCGATAACGCGACCGATTTGCGCGTCAGTATGTCCCGGGCGAATTAGCCTCGCCGAGATACACTATCGGCCAAAAGTACTTCGCCGGAGGTGCTGTCAAATGTGCGAAAAATATCTTATCAACCCATCTTTTTCATTAACACATCATACCTTACAAAAATCATAAAAAATTGTTAATGTTTAATCCGTTGCAGCTCCGTGGGAAAAGATCGTATGCTGTTCTACCTAGGCTCATTTTAAAGGGTAATGCTTCTACTTTCTGTCCCCTGAATTATTCTTTTTAGACGCGCTTTTGCATTAAAAATCTTTTAGAAGCACGTAGTAGTAGCAGAAATAAATGTTTACTTCTTTTAATGAGTTTGAACGTATACTTTTCAGTTCTACCCCAATTCCCAGGGATTTTACAGTGGATCATCAAACAAACTATTGGTGGACTGTTCGCCTAAGTTCGTCAGCTGTTCGGATACTTCTGGAGGACAGTGTACGAACGGGAATTTGCTCGGGAGAGCGAGACAAACACGGCAGAAGTTGAGCGGCGCGGAAAATCGGGGCAAGTAGACTATCGAATTGAAATTTGCCGGATGAAGTTCCGTGTCTGCGTCGATGACGCGTTTCGCCGCGGTCACGTGCACGTGAAAACGCGGCCGGAGGCTCGTGTGCAATTCGCGGCGGTGATTCCCACGGGAATTATACCCGTTTAACGTTTAATTAGGCGTTTAAAAATGCCACGGGGATGTTACGCTTTCCCGAATCCCACGGTGTACATTTCTCCGCTTCCCAGCTCGAATTCTACACATAAATTAAAAACTGTCTAACCAAATTGTCTGTCATTGCGTCTCACGCGTTTTGCCCGGTTCCGAAATGATTTAAACATTTTTGATACGTTCGCGACGGCATGAAAACTCTATATCACCGTATTCGGGAGAGTTTACACTGTCGATTTGTGATGGAAAGCTTCGTGTAAATTTAACATTCGATCCAGCCGGAGAAATTGTTGAAGTCAAACATTCGATTCACGTTCGCAAAAGTCTTCAAAATCTGCCGACAGCTGGAAAAACGCGTTTGGCATAGCTCGAACAAACATATTCCGCATCGGCTTCGAAAATTTGTACAATATTCGCGCGTGTCTCTCACGCGCCTCGCCGCGGGTGGTTGGAGGAAAAAGAGTGAATTTTCCAACGTCGAAAAACCGGAATTCTTCCGTGCGAAAGCACGGAAAATGGAATTCTGCCGTACAGAGAAAATCTGAATTTTTTTCGTTGAGAGAAGCAGCGCGTTCTGATTTCGCCGTTTCGAGCGGAATGCAAAACGTCGTCGCGACGATGTGAAGAAGAAGAAAGTCGGTTCGAGAACTCTCAGCCGATTACTTAGAGTGGCAGAGCCGCAATAATCCGTCAAGTTATTTAGGCTTTAACCCAGTGACCCAGCTGTTCGCCGAGGTTTCGGATCAAGATCGAGATAACTAATCGCGCGACGTCCGCCGGACACGCGATAAAATTGCAATAAATATCGAACGTCGTGCTTCCTGGATCGGAATGCCCTTCTGGAACGGGCCGATCTCGAGAATCCGCAGCGAAGATGGGCAACGTTGATCAAAATTTTCGTCGATTTTTCCTGGCGTTCTTTAATCTCCAACATTCCCCAAATTCTCGAACCTCCTTTAAAATATCAATCTCAAAAGAATCACCCACTTAGTGCAATTAAAAATATTCTCAAAAATCTCTCACGTATTAATTTGCGTTCACGAAAAACTATAGAACATTGTCCATCAAAATATATTATAAAACTTCCCGAGTGACGGTGAATGGAGAACAATAGTCGCGGCGTGTCAAGTAAATAAAAATCCGTGAAAATTTGTCGGCGGTGTAAAAGCTTTCTAAATGGAATCGACAAACTTTTCGCCCCATTGTTCCCCGGCATCGAATCTGTCGCCACGTGGCCCGGATCGATCGGAATCCGTTCAAACAAAACGCGTTCTCCACTAATCATAGCAACGCGCTCGAGCGAGAGCCCTTTTCCTCGGATCCTTCGAGATTAATCCGGCCGGCGACGAGTCATCGATGGGAAAACCGATCCGATTCACCGACGAAGAGAAAAGGAGAAAATCTCGGCCAAGAATCGCGACTTTACACGCTCGAGCGCTGTTAAATCGCCGCTTTCCACCGTCTTACTGCACTTTGCATTACAGTGCTCTGCTGCGCTTTGCAGAGCTTTGCAGAGCTTCGGCAGAGCTTCGCTGGGAATTATGCGGAAGTGTAAGTAGATTCTGCCTGAGCAGTTTCTATGTATGATGTAAATAGAACCCTTTGACTCGAATACGCCAATTTGCTGCTTGGTAATTAGAAGATCACTTACGAGAAATCAAACGAAAATGTACACGCTACTTCTCTTTGAACGTTCATTCTGAATTATTTATGTGTAACTAGCTGACCCGACAGACGTTGTCCTGTCCAAATTTCAATTTTGTGTTCGATTTGTGAATTATATTCTTGAGTTCATACAAAAATTCCACAGAAAAAAAGCACTTTCATTTTTTCCTGAATTTTTCCGGGCAACTTTCCCAGTTTTTCTTTCCCTAAAAACTTTATTTGGACTATTACGAACATTAAAAAAAATTAGCCATGTAATTTTTATTTATATAGATAAATTTCGGAAATGTGTGTTGATGCTTCGTCCAGTATTTTAAATAAAAAGATTTATATTAGACGTGAGTAAAGTTTGCAAATCAACGTACTTAAAAATATGTTAGAGGTGCAAGAAGATTGCAACATCAATTACTGGGACGAACGTCCCATTTTCATTTAACTGTAATGAATTGCTTTGACTCTTTCAATTTTCCTGGCCACACTTGGCAGCGAGCCTACCACTGTCTACAGCCGCTGGACACCCAGTGTACAGTCAGTAGACAATTAGTGGAGAGTCGGTGGACAATTAGTGGACAGTCCTAGGACAACCACGTGGATCCGTTGTGCCAAGAGCGCAGCAATTTCCGGTCTGATTTGCGCGAAGATCAGTCGCATGATCTTACCGTGAGAACTAACCAGCCAATTCCGGAGGAATGATGTGGGCACCGATAGCACAGAGTCAGCATCATCGAGCGCCTACAGCACAGCCAACAGCCGTTCAACTAGCAGTGTAAAAAAAAAAAGTAGTGCTGCATTTCGAAGCATGAAGGAAATCGCCCACTCGTACACGGTGTTACGCAACGCGAGCACGACAAACGGCAAACCGAGAGCATTTTTCTTGGGGAGCAAAATCGCATTTAATTTGTGTGCAAAAGTTCCGACTAAAATAGGCTGAGAGCTCGTCGAGAAATAAAGGTCCTTTGCTAATGAAAGCAACTGGATAATTGTCTACCGTAAAAAAGCATATACCGTCGGAGAATTAGTAATTGAGGTGAGTCAAGAATCAAACCCGTCGAGCAGGTCCCTGTTGCGACGGTTCCAGGAAATGGAATTTTTGTTCGGTGTTCCGTCAGTTTTGCGGTTTGTAAACGCGATGGTAGGAGTGTGCTAAAAATTGGCAACTCCGCAGGCCTTGAAATTGAGCCTCTAGCATACTTTACGACAGCAGAGACTTTATACGCGTTTTATCGTTCGCTGACACGATATCTCAAGAACCAACCGTTCGATTTACTTGGAACTCTGCAAATATGTTCTATAGGCGTTATTTGATCGTTTCGGGGCAGGTGACTCTACTGCTGGAAAATGCAATCGTTCGAGACTTGAAAAACGAACGTCTCCTAACTTTTCTCTTCTTGAACGACATCTGTCGAATATTTTTAACGTTAACTTTCAGTCAAGCTCACATGATAATTATTCGTTTGCACAGGTTTGTCAGATATGGAAAATAGCTCAAACAATAGTATACACAATTTTTAACATTTTAACTTGAAATCAATTCTGTACACATCCTAAAAGCCACAACAACGCCGGAGACTTTAGAATTTTAGATCTGCAAAAAATGGTCTTCAGCCTGTTTCATGTCAAAAACAAAATTCGATATTTTCACTTGAAAAAATTGATATATATTCCGTATAAAAAAATCCCAAAAATGGCCCTCGAGTCTACATCGTGTCAGCAACAAGGAACAACGTTTTGAGTCACAACTTCCAGTCGAACCGATATATCTCCATCAAAAAAGTCCCACAGACTCTCAAAATACAATTCAACGCCTGCAGAAACTGTGAAACCGGTACACCGAACAGTCTCCGTATGAAAAATTCCGGAATTCCTGCTGCGATAACAGGGATCGCCCGTGCGATAGGGAGGATCGATTCCCCGTCACTGGATCGTCGCGTGGCGTAACACCGTGTCGAAGTAGCGTAACCGTATGGTGCGTATCCTCGTGCGGCATCACTGAAAGCGCTGTAATCACCGGCACCTCTCACAGGTACGCAATATCACACGCGGCGTACAGCGGGTGAACCATGCGATCGTTCTTGGTAGGCGATTCGCGGTGCGGCCCGATCCGAACCCGATATCCCCGGCGCGCGGCGTGTCTCTCTATCCTACGGTTTGCTTCTTCCTTATCTCACCCCATGTTCTACTGTCGGATCGGCGGACGCGTTGCACCGTCAGCAAACAGTCCAGCACATGGTCCTGTCGGACAGCATTTTGTTTGTCGGAGCCGTGCGAGCGACTGTCGTAGCTCGTGGCTCGCGAATCGCGGCTGATGTCAGGAACTGGCGCTCTCGAACGCTTATGCCAGCACGAGCCGAAAGCCGAAAGCCGAAAGCGGAGAGGAGGACGATCCGTCCATCCGCTCGGCGAGCCGATCGGTTTTTCGGATCGACTCGCGTAAACAAAAACGCGCGCCGTAGTCTCTGCATAGCCCTCGGAGCCGACGACGACGACGACGCCGACGTCGAAAACGGCGAGTTATCATCCCCTAGAACAAGGCACAGGCTGCGCCGACTCGCGACCACCCGCGTTAGGGGATGATAACGCCGCGGATCATTATTAGATGGCGCCAGCCGACGGAATACCAGCTACCCTTATCGACTCCATTGCGCCACGCGAGCCACGGTACTCGCGATCCAAGGATTTCGCCACGTTTTCAAAAAAAAAAAGAGGATGCTTGTGTTGCTTCACCGATGGCCGGCCATCTATTACCATGCCCTACATCAAGTGCCTTTCCATGCAGTCGAATAAATTCCTACACTGATTTAAAGATATATATACGGTTCAGACATTTCTTTGGAGCTTCGAACCTTTTTTTCGGGGCTCCAACCAATATGGAATTGAAGATTAAAGTCTCGCCGTTATGATGGCGGGTTAAAAATTAATGTATGATTTTTTCCTGCAGATTTATGGCGCTTTGAATAATGAGTGAGTAGGTCAACATTAGAATGAGCTAAAATTGCAAGGGTTCGAAAATTTCTGTGGAGTTTGAAAAATTTTTCTCGTGGCCCAAAGTAGGGTAGGCTCGAAGATCGAATTCTCACCTTTACGATGACGGCTTAAAAATTGATGTACGATTTTCTTTCTGCTGAATTATTGCAATAGAAAAACAGGGATTTCATGATCGAAATCTCCCCGTTGCAAGAAACCATTGAAAATTGATCTACGATTGTTTTCTGGTGGTGGTGGTGAAACGGATTGTTTCGAATTGGAAAGTGGTGTGGAACAGAGTGTAATAAATAAATTTCTGGAATCTAGAATGGAATGCGCCGACGCGAGGCAAGGGATTCGGCAGTTGCGAGCCTTCAGCTACCCTTTATCCGACCCGGCGACCCTGTGCGAGGACCCGAGAATATTTCACAGGCTTCACAGGCCGGCCAAGCCTGCCAAACGGGTCGGCCAGTAGTCATCGGGGTCGATTCTCGGCTCGGGAAACGGTTTCAGGGTCAAGTTACAAACCCGAGTCAAACACAATGCGGAAAAAGCCGGGCCCGCATTCGGTTCGACGATCGATTCGACCGACCGGACAAGGCTCGACCGCGATCCCTGCTGATGCTGATTGGAGGAAACGGTTTTGGCACAGCTTGCTCTCCATCTCTCTTAGTCTCTCTTCGTCTCTCTCGCTTTGTTAAAACCTCGGCGAGCCGACCAGCTTGCCTTTCTTTGCGCCACGGGGGCGTCGCATCACGTTTCTCAGACGTTCGCGCGCCATGATCGATTTGAATTGCGGAGGGCGTGTTTCGAAACCACGATCGATGCCTCCAACGGATATCTCGAGACACATTCTCTGGAGATATCACGAAGATATTTCGACTATCGATCATTTACACCTGAGATGCAAGTCGAACTGTCACTGACCGGTGCTTCGCACGTGGAACGTTCGACCATCTGACTTTCCCATGGGACCGAACTTTCCTCACCGGCAAAGTGAAGATCGAAGAATATTCTTGAAATTTTTTATTTACATAGATCGTCCTCCAATTTATTTCTCCCCAAGTTAGAACAGATCAAACGTCGTCGACCTTTTCATCTACAGAGGAGAAATACATTCTCTGCATAAACTGCACTTCAACTTTCGCTGCAAGTTCCGTCATAAATTGGAACAACTATTAACAACTCTTGCACAAGACGATGCATAATGAGTGCTCGGAATTAACTTCGGTACCTCGATGCATTGAAAACATTCTTGAGGGAGAAGTTCCTTCATAAAATATACAATAAAAATTGAAATTTAGAAAACTCAGCCTTGCAGTGACTGTCATTATTAGTTGTCATTTTTTAACGACGAGTAGACGAAAGAGACGAACTAATCACCGAAGTCATCGGACCGTTCCGATCGAGAAGTTGGCGACAGGAGAGCGATGCGTCACACAACGCGACGGTGCGATCTGCCAATGAGGAAGTCGTTTCCAAAAAATCCGTCGGCGGGAAAAAATTGATCGAACCCGGTGCAATTCGAATCGTGTCCGGCACCCTCCCCCGGCTTCCTTGTCCTAAGCTCCGCAAGTAGGTTAAACAGAAACTTGGAAGGTTGCACCACGAACGGTACGTGGAAACCGCGAACAAACTTGACCCCATAAAAATGTCGAGCGATCTAGAGTTTTCCCGTTCGCAGCGAGCCCTGGCCGCGATAAAGCCATTTGCTCGGGGAAAAGCCGCGGGACCGTGTTCGCAAGATGTACAGGGTGTCCAATTTATTCATATCAACCCTTTCGAGTCATCCTGCACGTTGAACATACCGAAAAGTATTGAAATAGTCCGATAAATCGGAACTTTGCAAATTGTTTGATTCTTGCACCAGAGAATCAGCAATATACAAAAATGTGTAAAGAATTTCAACAACTAATATGTTACTAAAAAATTAAAACATAAGCAGAGGGCGTTTGGAGGTCACCTGTGTTATTTTTCTTGCAAAATTTACTTACTTTCTGTTTGTTAACACTGTGGAATTACTCTTTCAAAATAATGTGTTTGATTTCTTTTGGTTTGTGTTCGAAGACGTGGTTCTATAAAATATGGCTCCATAAATGAAACAGGATTTGTTGATTCAATTCTTCGACAGCAGGGTTCGGATCTATTTCGATTCACAGTATTAAACTCGTCATTTATTTACTGAATTTTTAACGATTGAATAGAACGTATACCTGTTACATTGAGATCTAATGGCTTTAGGAAATGTTTAAAAATATACGACTATGTATGTTCTCGCAAAAAAAAAGGTTGGAAATTTCGTCAGCAGTTTCCACGAGAATATGCTTCCCTTCGCCAATAGGAAAAGGCGGAAACACTGGTTGCAAACAATTTGCAAATACTCCGCCCATTCGGAGAAACGGGAAAGCAGGACGGGGTTGATCAGCAGAAATCGTGGACACGATTTTCCGAGGGAAAACTCGTCGCAGCACGTCTCGGCAGAAGCGTCCCGGGAAAAGCGGGTCGAACGGCAATACGATAAAGGAGCAAACAATCGCGCGTGATATCTCGTCGGGAACAGAAAACGTTCCGGCGACGTTTCCGGGATGCCGAATGCAGTTTTCGGGGTTGGCTCGTCCCGCGTCAGCCGTGCACCGTCGTTTCAACGTCACGCTACAAGTGCATAAACTGCTGGGCTGTTACTTCAGCACAACTTTATTCTCCCAATCTAATGGTTTCTCGGCATAAATAAATTAATCATATTTTACTCTCAACATCGAATTATGCTTTCCTCGATACTTGATGTCATTCAACTTTTTTTGAGAACATTTCCCGGTTCCATGAACAATCACAGCGATACAGGGATCGTCGTTCCCACAAATTCTGAATAAGATCGGTTTCTCCCGTGACTCGAGAAAAGTTGAAATTTTGCATTCTGCCGGTGTTCCCGCGGAAATTGCTTCCTTCGCGAGGACATTCCTGCGCGCGACGCGGCTTGGAGCGGCGAACGACTCGATAAATTGACCTTTGATGCAATTTGCGTTCGTCGCGGCAGTTTCGATCGTACTGCGCGAATCCAATCAGAGCGAAGAGGGGATTTTTCGTAGCGCACACCAGGCTGCTGAAACATGCAGAGCGCGCCGGAAGCTGCCCGAATAGACGACGGGGCTTTACGAGCTAAGGTTAAATTAATATCGCTTTACGTCCACAAGTTTTATGGCAGCGACGCGGCGCGGCGCGGTGTACGCGTGGCTCGCGCTTTTTACGCCGACCACCTGAATAAATCGCCTCGTAAACAATGCCTGTCCCTCGCGAGACCCTGCCGCGCACGGAAACAACCGTTACGGCCGGCCTGTTCCCTGCAGCTTTCGCCATGCTTTCACCAAATTTTCGCCTCGCGAAAATTATACAACGTTACGCAGCCCGGAGGAGAACGATTAATTCGGGAGAAGGGCGATTAAATTTTATCTCGCGTTATTTCTGCTTGTAGTAGCCTGCGCTTGAAAGCTTTTAACGGACGCAGTCGGAAATGTTTTACTGATTTTTGTTATCTCCAAACAGCCGCTTCCTCTTAAACCTTTTCACAGCTTTTCGCAATTCTCATGGCGATGGCGAAAGATGAAATTTTGTAGTCTATTAATACTCGTCGGAATTCATTTTCTTATTCAAAACATACTGAATTGTCCAATATGTAAAAGAAACAAATTTTAAAAGATACCCTATTTTTTATTATATAATCAAAGCATTCACAACCGTCATCCTGCTCGGTGAAAATTCGTTTTCTGTTGTACAGGCTACGAAATCTTAGGTCCCTCCAAGAACTACCCTATAATATACGTTTAATTAAATCCAGAGTTTAATGGTTTATAACTTAAGAAGAATTAAGAGACGTGTGCGGATGCAAGAACGCGGCAGGATGATTTTCCGCGCGTGTGTCAGGGTGCTCGTAGGAAACTCGTTACCCTCGATCCATTCTCCGCGATCGAGGAATCGTTGCCCATTGCTGGGAAACAGTGGCCGAACGGCATAGCGGCACCGGAAAAATCGATGGGTTCATTAGCCGTGCGCTTCCGCGAGTTTCTCCTCTCTTTTGTTCCTATTTTCGCGCGTTCCATGGGTGGGGGTTAACGATGCACGCATTCATACGTGACGCGTATTCATCGCGCGATGCCAGGAAGCCGGGAAAGCCCGTGGGAAAAGGCGCGGAAGCGGTCGGGTGCACGCGCGAGCGGAAAATGTGTCGCGAATCGCGCTGCGAGAGCCTCGGATCGATCGCGCTTCCTCGCACGGCCATCGGCTCTCGTGTTCTACACGGTGCTGAGAATTTTATTCTACCTCGCGATGCAGATTATACTACCCGTTGCAACATTGCTTCGTTGTTTGTCGACGCCCCATTACAGAGGGTGCTCCAGCGATCGCCGAGTCTCCGGCGGAAAATCGTCCATGTTTCACACGCTGCAACTTTGTGGAAAAAAAGTCGGACGAGAGTCCACTTGGACTCGTTTCCCAACTTCAAGCATCTACTTTTCCACCCGCCGGCTGCATTTTTAAAAACGATTTTTTCTCTGCTAAGAAACAAGCGGAGAACCGACAGCAACTTTCTCGCATCGATACATCATGTTCAATCATTCCTACAGAAACGTAAAAAAATTTTTCTCGACTCAAACCAGGAATTTGGAGATCGAAGTCTCTTCTTTACGATGAATTTTTAAAAAACTATCTACGATTTTTTGTAACGGTTTTGTAGCAGAGTCAGCACAAAGTGTTTTCCAGCATCCTAACAAATCGGACCACAAATTGAAACGTCTCTGTGGAACGCAAAAATGTTTTCTCGACGACTGAGTCTAGCAGAGATTCAAAGATTGAGGTCCGCTCTTTATAGCGAGTGGCTAAAAATTGACGTACGATTTTTCGTTGCGATTGCATAACTGTTTGAATAATGGGGTGCGCGCTTTTCGGTTCCGATCAAGATGGAACTCGAGGATGCACTAAGCCGGGACGAATGCGTTCCTCCGCGGGCTAAGCGGGCTGGCCGTGTCGATGAATATTTATCGCTTTCAACATTCGATTATGCGTTTGAATTTTAAAAAAGAGGCTGCCTACGAGACGGTGAACGGGGGATGGGAATCGCGTCGACACTCTCTATGGGATCCCCTGGCACGGGATTACTCCGTTTTATCGAGTCCCGCGGAAAGGTTCTTTCGCGGACGTTCTCCCGGTGCATTCGATGCAATTTCCTTCGGTAATAGGAAAAACTTTTATCTCGCGGCGCCCTGTCACGGGGACAATTGTTGCGGAATATCATTATCGCTGTTTGCTAAGTAGGGAATTTCTTTCGCGCGCGACTATGCCCGCTCAATTACCGGCCGAGCAGTTCCCGTTATGGCAACGGGGCGCGTCGATAATCGCCGACATAATCACCTCTCGACGATTATCACAACACCCCATAAAATAATCGGACCTTTGCAGTGTTTATCCGGAACCCATCACTATTACGTACACGTCACTCTTTCGTATTTCTCAGGTTTTTTCTTTTCACGAAATTACGAGCGATTATTATAGACCTGAATGCAAATTTTAATCTTCTTACTTTATAGTAAAGGCAAATTAATCGTTGTGGAGACGATAAATTAATTCGTCTTGGCCTTCATGCAAAATGAAAATGATCCAAGAAATCGAATGAAAATGCATTTTCTCTTTTAATCCTCTCGATTGTCGAAAATAGCATAATTATATCAGTGAACCTTTAAAATGTATTTTCAAGGTGGCATTCGAGCTATTCATTTTTGTTATAAATGCATAAAAGGAGATTTAGTTATATACTTCCAATGTGTTGGATTAAATATATGCAATCTCCCTGTGCAATTCTTTTAATTGTCAGTTACACGAAAGAGAATTAAACGAACGTATAAATAAATAAAGAGCGTTCCACTGCGGAAAGAGAGTAACATTGACGTATATGGCTGACGTGTTCGAAAAGTTGAAAGTTTCAGCTCAAGCGTGTGCTATAGCTCTCGTTTCTCATTCCACTGGAAATATGTCATTGGTTTTTCCGAATGATTGGCTGCTAAACAGTGGATACCGGTTCCAATGCAAAAATGCTTCCACGAGAAAAATGTTTTCAGCTCGCTGAAAATCCACGCCAGTATAGGTCACTCGCCTATTTCCGTGCGTGGATCGATGAACGCCCAGTCACATGGGAATCACCATGAATCGCCAAGCGACCACGTTGCCAGGCTGTCTACAACCGTTCATCGTATTTCACCATTTACGGACGCGCCCGCGCGCGATGAAAATTACTGTCTCGTGAGAGGATCTGCTCAAATTGACCGCGAAATAATCTTTGGTATCGTTACTGGCTGCAATCGTCATAGCATGATACAGTCATCCATTATTATAGCAACATGCCCTCAACATCCCATCAGTTTTCCAATTTTGTACTGTTTTAATTTTTAATATTTTTTACTGAAAAAATTCACACTTCTTCCTCAAATACGGGGGAAAGTCTCCGGAAATTTTCAAAAAGATCCGATCCATAGTTATTTGGAAAAAAAATTGCAAAGTGAATTCTCCGAGAAGTTCTATATTGCAAAACTAAGTGATTCGAATAACTTTTCTGGAACGTCTTTTTTAGTAATGTATTCAAAAATATTGAATATTAAACACAGCAATTAACAATACGAGAAAAATGTGCAACATAGGAATAATGTTTTAATAATCATAAAAATTCACAGGGAAAGAAGTTAAGGTGCAATCAGACGCACAAAGGAGATCGCTCCTTTAGGAAAGTTTAGGTCAATGAACTCGGCACTGTCATCTTAAAAGACTCTCTGCAATCCAATTGCCTGGTAATTAGTCCGATTGAAATGCGCCTTGATTCGATTACCGGTTACTTCATATAATTGTTAATTTCAGCACGGCGCAATTACCCGAATCGCCATTGTAGGTCAGTGACAATTAACGGTTACATAGTGTGTCTAGTTATCGGAATGACTATTGCGCGTTCATCGTCGCTAGTACATTGCGAATATTCGCGCGTAGTTAATGTAGTTCAGAAAAATCTGATGGAACCTGCACCGATACACGGAATTCAATTGCAGAACCACTGAAGCCTGAATCACGTTCCCAGAGGTTGCCAACTGATAATAACAAGGTCGCTTGTTAATTGGCGTTTCCACCTCGAAAATGCTAATTGCCAGCTCTTTTCGAACGGGAACAAAAGTAAAAAAAAAAAAAACGACCGAAGAGAGAATCCGAGGAAACGCTGCAGTTCTCGTCAGCAATTGTCGACACTTTGTTCAATTAAATCGAATGATGCGAAATGGACTTTCCCCGTTCGCAAATTAGATTATTCCTCTGCAAAATAGTATTTTGGAAAAACATTCACACTTGTCCCTCGAATGCAAAGTAAAATATCCTGAGAATTTCTATAATCTCCTCTTTGTAATTTTATAGAAAAAAAATCAAAAGTATCGCCCTATTTTCTACGTTGATGTTACCGAAGAATAAAAGACATTGAAGATAAATTTATCTAGATGAACTTCGACTGAATATTTCTCAACCAAAAAATTCACACTTATTCCTCGAATGCAAAGTAAAATGTCCTAGAAATTTCGAAAAGCTCCACTTTGTAGTTTAATAGAAATGAAATCTGATAGATCGCCTTTCTTCGAGGGTCCAGAACGTTTTTCTCGATCGGAGGAAAACTGAGCCAGCTAGGGACGCAGGATTCGAGGAGGATTCCACAGCGTGTTATCTCGAGTCGAACGGGAAACGGGGTAGCTTTCCCAGAGATTTTCCCGACGGTTTCATTTGGAATCGTCACGGGAGTTCTCGCTGTGTATCAAACGCGGATATCAGAGGCGGTCGGTAACGTCGAAATCGTGCCGGGTTGCTGCGCCGTATTCAGAGATGCCGCTCCGACGAAGCCGGGCGTCGCGACGCCAGCCCGACGCCAGCCGACATGGAAAACCGCTCGTGTATATCCGTCGGATTATACGGGCGCTCGATCCAGAACTTGTTTCTCCGAGGGAGAGCAGCTCGACGAGCTACACGCGTTGCTGAACATCGACGTTCGGACAATTCTCTGCGCTCGGAAATTCCACCCCCTCGTGCCACCCCTTCGTTGCAACTATCCGACAGGGCTGTTACTCGCACTCAAATAACCTCGATAAAATTTCATTTTTTTTCCTGGACTCAGGACACGTGCAGAGTTGGCAAATTCTTCGAAACGCGATTTCGAACGAAATTCCATCCACCATCCAAAACACGAAATTCTTTGTACCTTTGACAGCGAATAACTCCGCCATTTTGTGAGATATTCCCAATTAAAAGATTACAATGGAAAGCTAAAAGTTGCATTGACAATCCCTGAAAAAAATCAGAATTATCCACTCAGTCATTGTCCTCGAAAAAAATTCCAAAATATTAGGGGTAGTTTTCTCCTTCAAGCTTCTACAGATAGGAAACATTCTTAAGTCTCTCTTTGTATGCTGATCTGCTTTTTTAAGATAGTATGTCTAAAATTTGGTTCGCCGGATCGGAAGTACCAATGTGGGGGATAGTTGTTGCGAGGGTAAAGAGGCTCGTCTGAGCGGGCGTGACAGATTGATTTCTGATTGGTGCGGCCTATTAAAAATAATAGCTATAGCGATCGTCATCGAGGAGGCAGTTATAACGACATTAAGGGCCACTGGGAAATCGATCAATTATCCGTCGTTCGGATCCTGATCCGCCATTTTGGTGGCCGTTACCATTTATCAAAGCTCCTCGCGGATGGCCGGCGCATCAATAACGGATCAAACCATTTTCTCCGGACGGGAACCGGCCTGTACCATGGCGATCGGACGTGGTGGAAAAAGACAGTAACTAACGAGCCACCGAAGTCAGCCGGTGATAATTAATACGCGGAAATCACCGGGCCCGAACAAACGAGCAGTCGTTCCGGAGCGGAACGCGGCCAACTGATATTGATATGCTGCGATCCGCAGCATAATGCTCGAAAGCCTGACAAATTTCAATCGACCCGAGGACACGTGCGATTGGCAGCACCGACATTCCGACATTTTTAACAGTGAACCAGTCGTGAAACATGCGAAAATGAAACGCCTCATAAATGTGTCCGAAGATTGCACTCGCTCAACCCCTGCGTTACAATTTATTTTATGGTTGCTGGGACCAGAACTTTTGCATTTAACTTTCTGGAAGAACAGTAAACATAAATTGTGGATCTCACGTATTTATGACAAAAATGGGCAGATGTGATTTAAAATGTTAAAAATATGAAGATAATTTTACACAGTCTTTGTGTCTGTATATTCTCCATGTATATCAGAAACAAAAAAATTAAAATTGATCCCTGTTTAAAGGAAACCAATAATATTCGTTGCATATCTCATTAATTGTGAAATAGGGAACCGGTGTTAATCAACATCGACAATCGACAACCCCCTTTTGCGATCCCTCTTCCCTATTGCCATCGAATCCAATCGAAAACGAAAAGAGGCTGTGGAAACTTCGGGATCTTACAAAGTTTCTGCTCGGAGTGCCAAGAGCCCTTGTTACACGAGGACATTACCCGTGATGTAATGTTGGCTCGTTTCGGAGCTGCAGCCGTCGATTGCTCCTCGAACAGAGGGTAGATTGCTGTTGAAAAGTATCGTTTTGAATGGATGTCTTTGTAGTTCGATGCTCGCAACTTCGCTCGAGAAAAAATATCCAAAATTGTTTCGCTTAATTAGAGTGGTGTAATATCGTGAAAGCTATGGATTTACTATAGCCGTTTAATATACACCGTGTCCCATAGTTAAGGTATCTGCTGATCGTGCTTAGGCGACGGATACATGGTTCGCTTCTACGTGAGTCCGAAGGCCGGTCAGCCCGGTATTGGAAATCAATTAACCCGCGACCGTGGCGCGTCTGAAACCTCTCTACACCCCTCGACCCTTTCCAACCCTTCCGTACACACGTGCAACCCCCGTGTGCTTCGTTATTAATACACAAGGAAGCAGAAAACGGTGGAGAAAACACTGAGATCGACAATTATCCCGCACGATTTACCCTCGGACTCCGCCGCGAGGAAATAGTCACTCGCTCGTCAACCTAAATCCGAGTATTTGTCGTTCTAATCGACCCGGCCGGCTTTACGCTCCCTCGCAACAGATTTGATTAATCCTTAATATCCGCGAGCATGTTGACGGGAAACAATGTCGAGAAAACAAATTGTTTAAGATAAAGATCCCCAATCTACTGAACCGTATGCAGAAGAATTTTCCTTTAAATAATATTTTTTCAAGAATCAGCTACGTTATATCGACTCTACAAATGCGTTGAATTGTTTATTCGAAATTTCTGTTGATCTTTGAATTTAAAAAGACTACTAACAAAATGCCAATAATTAATTATATTTTACAGAGTCCTCCCTTATGAAATAAATAAATATATATATATAATGAAGGTGTTCGTTAATAATTTCAGAATTTCTATTGTTCTATCCAGTAGAAAAAAAACCGAGTGAACGCAGTGACGATTCGTAATAGTTGTTTGTATAGCGAGTCCACGCGTACAGGTCGGCGTCGTCGCGTCGTTTAAAAATAAAGGTGACATAATTTAGGCCGTAAGGAGGTAACCCCGGTAAACTGCGATCGCGAAGTCAGTGACGGGTGCGTTTATCGCACGGGTGGGTTTATCGCAAGGGTGGCTAGCGTGAAGATCGATAAACGAGCAAACCTGAGTTAAAAAGGGAAACGTTAAGTAGTTCCAATCGTCGAATTCCTGCCTCGCGATAGGTCGCATTGTAGAGCCAGTTCAAATGAGTGTCAAAGCATCCCCCGGCTACCAAGTAACGCGTACCACGTGTCCTTCGACCAAGTCAACCCATGGATCTGCATTATTGAGTCGCGTAATTACTAACCAGCGACCAGCGACACACAAGAGAACTCGAAAACGAGAGCCACGCGATAGCTCCTCCATCCGGAGATTTTTTTTATCAGCGTGAACACGATCGACGTCATTTTAGGCGAACACTTTTTTTTTCTACCAGCGACCCCATTATTCCGCGAAAAATACCGTGATTCTTCAGCCTCGATTATTTCAAAATTCGAGAGCGAGAGAGGATTCAATTGTTAATGGTATATAATGCGAGATATCAGGGATTCCGCGCCGTAGTTTGCAGCATGGCGTCGAAAGGGCGTTAAAATTGCAGTTTCCGATTCGTTCGCTTTTTCCATTTTTGATCGAGATCTCCCCCGACTCGAACGCTGCCGTTGCAAATTTTTATTACAGACATTCTACGCATTCGCGGCTATTGCTGAACATTTGAAAACACCGCTCTTTCCACGATTTCTATTCGACTTTTATTGAGGATAATTATCCACCGGATGAACTTGCTAAAACTGTAGTTTGTAATTTGTTTATTTTCCCTTTACTTCTGATCGAACTATGGCCCCACGTTTCCTCGGAAAAAAGGCGAAGTTAGCAGGAAAGGTTAGTCTCGATTTCTTTCGCGGAGAAAGTTGTTCGGGGAAGAACTGGGGTGCGTTAACGTCCCATTTGACCGGTTACTTCTTTAAACAAACCATCCGCATTTCTCCCTAGCGATTCGGTTCAAGGCTCGGTCTCCCTGATCGATTCCTTTGACGACCCTGTGAAGCCCTTTCAACCAAATAATCCCTGCAGCCTCCTAACCATCCACGCGAGTGCCTCTAATTTTTTGGCAAATGAACCTTGAATCTGCCTGCCGCAATTTTTCTTAACGGCCCGAACCCATTAGGTGCGTTCATCAACTCCAAGCTGTTAAGTACAATGTGACAGGACGACTTTTTCAGTAAAAGCTAGTGAAATGTTCGGATTACACTTCCTTGAATTTTTCATATTTAAACCACCCCTAAAAGCTGTAAAAATATATACGTGTTTTTAAGATTTTCATTCTTTATATTCAAGACGATGCAGAATAATTAATAATTAATATAATTGCTGTTTCATGTAACTATTCTCATTATTATTGAAAAGAAATTTTTATTTCGAAGCGTTCCACGCAAAGGAATTTTATTTCGCAAATAAATTCGCCGTTTGGTTGTCGTAATACGTGTTTAAATAATGAAATTTATTCAATCGGTTTTTAAAATTGTGGACTGAAGAGCCAGGCGCAGGCACTGGTGAGTTTGTTGTTAATTTTTGAATTTCTCTGGCAACTCGATCGAGCCACGATACGAGTATGTCCCTACAGGTACATCGTAAATTACGTAAATCTTTATCGCGTTAACTTGATCGCATCGGGAACCAAACAAATTCCGGTAACAACATTGGCTCGGAATTGTGTTTGCAATTACCAACGCGTAATTGTACAATAATTTTGCATGTCGAAGGCTCCGTGTAATTTCCGGTCAAACAGATATGAAATTGATGAGTATTTAAATAGCTGTCAGTCTTCCTGCTTTATGTTTGAACAAACGAGATTTTGTATTTTATCCGAGAGCGCGAACGTTCTTTGTTCTTGGGGATATTAAACTTTCTCAACGATCGTGTATATTGTACAATCGACGTTAATAATCATTTTCTTTGTCGAGGAAATTATTCGAAATAATAATAATACTGCTGTCCCTGCGGCGAAAATAAATTACATTGTGGTAATACAAGTAATTTCCACATTCGTTTCATGGAATTTAATTTAAAAAATATATGTATATTAATTATTATTTTCTTGCTGGGAGAATTGTTGAAAATATATCTCGTAGAGAGAGAGAGAGAAAGGTAGAGAGGGAAAGAGGGAGAGAGAGGGAGGAAGAGAAAGAGACAAATGCATATATATAAATAATTCGAAGTGAATTGCAAATTTAAACCGTGCATGCTGAATTAAACGGACTTTGCAATTTGCAACCCTTTAACACATTTTATCACCTACGAGTGTGCACAGCTCGCCGGTCTAATTAGCAATGAATCATAAATTGGCTCCAATCTAGCCACGCGTCTTGAACAAGAGAAATATTTGCACAGTCATTGCCGGCACTAATTAACTTTGAATTATGAATCAGGTTCGATCCGGCGACCACCGGTGGACATTAGAGACCAGGTTCAACTATTCCCGATCAGGACGATGCATGTCCTAATTCCAGTAATCACAGGGGCTCTCTCGACTTTGGGACTCGCTGTCAACCAGAATGGCGAGTAGTTCGCAGGGCGTCCGGTGCATAATTTGTTTATTCCTAAAAATTGCATATCTACTTCTAAAAATTGTCTTTCGTTATCAAGTAGCAGGGTAACGATATCTCGCTAGGTTGAAAAATTATTTAAACAAATTTGGGGGTACATGCAGATGTAAAAGAAAATATCATTCGTATTCTGGAGAGATTATAGAATTTTTCCAGACAGGAAATAATTGTTTGGCCTTTATGGTTGAGGCACAAGAAATTCTTCCAATAAACGAGGGACTGATTGATGAAACAGTGGGTGTATGGTGCACCAGACACCCTGTAGATCGCGATAGGCGTTTACGATGGGAGGAGGGCGGATGGGTATAGTGTGTATCGATTATTCGGTCGTCTTTCACGTGAAACTCACGGATGCTGCCGATGCTCGGGATATCTGACGTGTCGTTCCTCTGAGAAGCCATAGATGCCGGCTACCGCGGCCATACCTCAATCTCCTCGGGCAACAGAGGACGCGATGATGGCCATTCCAGGTTCATAATACCTCTCCGGCGGATCGAGATAGAGACAGATCTAGGAGCAGCTGGCTGGTCGTCCCGTGTCCGGTGTCATCTCGTGTCTCCGTGGAGCATGGACCGTGTACGCCGGCCGTGCGTCTCTCTATTTTCAGCCGGGCGTGCCGATCGACAGGAACCGAGCTGGCCGCTCCATAAGCGGCCTTGTCCCCCTTCTAAAATAAACCACGAGACCAGCGACGACGACCACCAAGGTCGAGCATCCCCTGAGAACACCTCGCGTCGGTCCAGAAGTCGTGGATCTCCCGGAGTTCCCCACTCCACACCGAATAATCCTCTTTCCGGGCAACCCTCTTCCGTACACCCGATTTCCACACCCTCACTCGCGCACACGTCACCCTCCCGCCCTTATCGTCTTCCTCAGAACCTGAAGACAGAGGTCGCGAGATCTCCAACTGCTCGAACCTACGGAAATCTTTACCTAACAACCACCTCGACTTACTCTCTGCTACCAAACATCTGCGATATTGTTAAAAATAATGACAGGATGATCAGATTAGACACATTTCGAAGCTTGTAGTCTCCAGTTTCACGAGCCGTTGTTTATTTTTGTCTAGGAAATTTGTTCCTGATGTAGGAGGTGAGAGACTGGAGACACGTGTTGTTTCGAGAATGTAATATTGAAACGAATGTAGAAACGTTAAAAATTCTTTCTCGTGGATGAATCTACCGGGAATTTATAGACTGAATTATAGACTGAAAGTCTCCTTTTTCTAACGAGACCTCGAAACTTGACGTACAATTCTTTTTTCACAATTTCATTACACTTTGCATGAATGAACGTAGCAGAGTTTAATCGAGACGGTTCACAGCTGCTCTCTCGTTTAGCACCGAACGATGTCTGAGGGCTCGGTTGGATTTTCTGTTGCAAATTCTACGCGGTAGAATTAGATGAGAGATTTTGGCAACGCGCGCCGCACACGTTGCTACGGTTTCGGCTGCGGCGAAACTGCCAACCGACGGGGGTAGTTTAGAAATCGAAAACGGGGTAACATTTTAGCAGAAGGGACGCAATGCGTATTTTCTCTCGTTACTGTGCTACATCGTTTTAATCAATTCGAATAATTCCGTCCATATTTATGATATACTGTTCACAAGGATCCGCAACGTTATTGTTCTTGTCGAGTCACTATAATGATCGTTCGCCAACCACCGACAGGACGTCAGAACTTTCCGAAAACGTCACGTGCCCCCGCAACAATGACTAACGACCGAGTGACGCGGGTTCTTAATTTTCATTTGCCATTCAGCATTCAAGGTTCTTTTTGCCCGGACTCGGAGCTTCTTGCCAGTGCTCCGGCTTTCTTTCCACCCAGAGCGTCCCCGTTAATTTAACCACCCCCCATTTTCGCGAGAAACGCCGACCATTTCCGACGCCGTCCGCAAAATTGAAAAACCGCTTTCCCGTGACGGCTGCGATTGATTTATGCGCGGACCGATTTGCCAGCGCGAGTGTCTCGGACGCGTTGGTAATTCTACGTTCTAGCATTTCCTGTTTTGTCCTCTTTTCTTTCGGTTTTATATCCGTTTCCACCCAGGCGGATAAATCTCGCTTCACTGTCAACTAATCTTTTAATACGAAAGTAGCTGTTGTATCTATTGTTTTGAAATTTTGTGGTTTTATTCATCATCGTTTGGAGATTATGTAGAAATTTTTTTGATTATAAATGTGCGTTCGATTTGAAGTTATGGCAGATTGACGAGAATGCTTTGAAAAATAATACCACCCTTTGGTGGTCTGAGGACATCGTTAGGTCTGATTTATTGGAAATGAAATTGTTCTGTGTATCGTTCTGAAACTTTGCGGATTCATTCATCACTGTTTGAAGAATGTACAGTAATTTTTTCAAGTAAAAATATTCATTCGTTCCAAAGTTACGGCAGTGTAAAGGGAGCGCTCTCGAAGTAGATTGAACGTTCATGTTTCATGTAGAAAATTATGGTTTCAATGATCGGAGGGCGAGTTTGACGATTTTTCCGACTAGCCATACCAATAAACCCCTTTAAATATGGGACAAGTTTTATTGCTTCGAGCATTGTGCCAGTTTCAGCTTAGTATTCCGCGAAAAGATTTCCTGGCTATTTTCCTGATAATGTTAAAAATGAAGCAGCTCTCGTTGTTCCGCAACCGATCGAAATTCTGCACGACGAATGGACACTTCGAAGATTAATTTTCAAGGAAACAATAAAAACTTCACACAATCCAATCATACTACTTCACCAATCGCGGAAATATCCTGTATCGTGCGAATTTTAAATAAATTTACCACTCGTTTTTCGTAGATCGTACAGTTTCAAACAGTACGGAAATAAAGTGGCAGAACTTCCTGGAGCATTTCGCAAATACCAACGGCTATTAATATATCTCGTCCCTGATAGTTTTTTTTCTAACAAATACTCGTTCAGATTTCGCTGAAATATCGGCTCGAATTTGCCGGTCAAACAATCCGTGGAGGTGTGCAGGTGCCGGAGGTTCGAGTGCAGCGAGAGAGTTATTGGAGCGGTTCCGACCGCCTCCTACTTCCTGATTAGTCAGCTGAGTAGCTAAGAACTGTGATTGGCGATCAATGATCCATGACGCGTACGGGGACGCTCTTAAATAGACGATAACCATAAAACTTCAGGCACCCGATGAAAATGCTCGCAAAAGGATATACGGTTTCCACTCGGGACAGGCTCGTTAAATGTAATTCCTCTCACTCTGGAACCTAATAAAATTGATATACCTTCTTTCACTAAACAGCATTTACTTGTACCTATTTTTAACACTGTCATTCTCAGAATCACTAACTTCGGTGCTCTGTCAATGGAATTTCCAAACGACTAAGGAACACGAGTTTCAGTCATTAGTTACTTTTTCGAATTACTATCTTCTCGAAAGGGAGTATACAGTTTCTACAACATGCAGCGCACGCATTGGAGGAAGTGCAACTCACAAAGTAGTCGTGGCACTCTACTTTGCCCTGCATAACTTTGTTTCAGCGATATTGAAAGTTGCAGAACACAAATATTTCATTCTGTTTATTTATAGGTCACGTGGAACATTATTAATGATGGAAGTATCGATCAAAATGGCCGACTCTAGTTTTCTCACTTCAGAGGAAAGAGAGGTGTTTCAGAAACCGTACTCGTAAAACAAGCTTTATATAAACGATTATTGATTTAAAAATTAATATTATCTAGTTTTATGGAATTAAAACTGATTTAAGGAAAATCATGGACGAACCCACTATAATTGTCCATTATAAATGATTTGGAACATTTTTCTGATGCATCGTAGACTCCCTACCGTAAGATAACAAAAAATCTTTCATCGTCAATACAGGCTTTCATTTTGAACAGTTTTAAATATGCTCAAATAATTCCTTCAACAATCATATCTACAGCGTCGATCAAATATTTCCCGCGAGGGGTGGTCGACCGAACGTATGGCCAAACAGAGGAAAAATCGTGGAATGCGTTGGCACGCGATCCGGAAGTTGGCCGCGGAAATTCGAAATTAATAAAAGGCGAGGAGCGACTTTGTTCAGCGCGGTTCCGGAGTAGAATCGCGGAATCGTTTACGGCTGCGGCGTGATTGTCGGGCAAGTTTTGTCCGAGGTTCGGTCGAACGGGGAACGTGAACACGTGAAAATGTGAACGGGAGAACGAGGTTTGACGAGGGTTTGGCCGCGTCGGTGCAGCGGTGCAGTGGTATGGTGCAGCGTCGGTCTCTGCAGCCGCGACACGCGGCCTTTTGTCCATCGATTTCAGACCGCGCGCGGCGTGCAACCGCTCCCGTTCGATAGAAACCTCGCACCCGACGCGTGTTGCGTCCGTTTTCATCGTTCACCCCGTAAACCCGAACTGTTTTCCATCGCCCTTCAATTCCCTTTGTCCCTATTCCCTTTAGCACAGATCAGGGACCTTCTCTCTTATCGATAATGTCACGCTCGCTATTCAAATTTGCATTTTCTTTGCGGTCTACGGTTGCCCAAGAATTAAAATATTAGCACACAATTGTTATCAAACGTATCGTTGCCTCAATCCATTTCATCGCCCTTTGTCCCTTTGTCTCCTTCGCACAGACGAGGTGACAGCAACTTCAATTTGCATTTTCTTTGTGGTGGTCCATGAATTAAAATAGTAGCAAGTTTTATTAAATGTAATGTTTCACACCCTTCATCTTTTTCATTTTAGTCTCTGTTCCTCTTTACGACGCGGCCGGTAACTTAAAAAGACTTTGTCGAAGGAAACACCGGGACGCCATACTATAAATAACAAGCGTCAATTTAATCGTTCCCGCGGATGTTTACGAGGGACCGTCTTCGAACGAGCTCGTAGCAAGCGTTATGCGCGTTCATTTCCGTCGTAAATAACTTTTGCCGACGGTGGTCACGTTCGTTATTTGATCCTTCAGCAATGCTTAATGACGGAAAATATGGAGTCGCAGCTATTAATCTTACAATTTGACAGGTCCATCTTTTAACTCGATCGGTAAATATAAATTCATTGATCAACTCCAAGTACAAGTGAAGTCAATTACTTTTCTCAGTACTTTAGATCAATTCTTACCCCAAATGTTAATCAAAATTTTAAGCTATTTTTTAAAGAGACAAATCTTTTGAATAATTCCTCATAGATACATAAACTGAGTAGAAGTAACCTAGTATTATAACTGCTACTACATAAATTTTCATGAACATCTGTAGTCGATCAATCGCTTCGACAGGATAAGGAGTTAAAAATTGTTCCGAGCATGGACTACAAGTTTGAAAAGACAAACGCGGATATAAAACGAGCAGGATGGGATTTTACGAGGCCGCGACCGGTCCCGAGGCAAAGATCGTCCCTTTTTCTAGTCGTGCAATGAATTCGCTCGAGCCATGTGTATTTCAAGGGAGGAACGGAGAGACTGAGGGACGTGAACGTGGGTTCACAGGTTCACGGGTCCAGCGACCGAGATACGAGGAGCTATCGCGAGGAACGGCAATGTTGAACCGATGTTTATGCCTCTGTCGTTCCAGGTGGTTGAGATATGGTAATCGATACGGCACGCGACACTGTGCACCGAGTTGCATTTCGAGGAAACTCACCGCTCCGTTCCGCGGATACGATCACTGAACACGACTCTTTAAAACATTCTTAACTTTCAACCCTTCGAGAACCATATTAGACCTCGATTCCTCTCCACTCATCATTTCTCCCTATCCACTTCTTTTTTAATTCACAGTCTTTATAATTGGAAGCAGAACAATGTTCGCACACAAAAAGAATATCTGTTCAATTTAATTTAATCAACAGCTATAGTAATAATGCTAAATAATCATAATTAATAATCACTGAGTTTCATTAAGAACTTCATTTGAAATAAGAATGGATACTGGGAATTCGATTAAATGAAATCGAACGAATTCTATCAAAACAGTGAACAACTTATTGGAACAAATGTAAAATAATCATCATTAATAATCACTGAGTTTCATTAAGAACTTCATTTTAAATAAGAATGGATACTGGGAATTCGATTAAATGAAATCGAACGAATGCTATCAAAACAGTGAACAACTTATTGGAACAAATGTAAAATAATCATAATTAATAATCACCGAGTTTCATTAAGAACTTCATTTGAAATAAGAATGGATACTGGGAATTCGATTAAATGAAATCGAACGAATTCTATCAAAACAGTGAACAACTTATTGGAACAAATGTAAAATAATCATCATTAATAATCGCCGAGTTTCATTAAGAACTTCATTTGAAATAAGAATGGATACTGGGAATTCGATTAAATGAAATCGAACGACTTCTATCAAAACAGTGAACAACTTATTAAAACTATTAAAAAAGGCAGTACACTTTTCTCGTCTCGCGAAATTAAGACCACTCGAACTTTCTCTCACGCACTGAAGAAATTACCATATCCCATTCCCACAGCTTGCCACGTAAAGTTCGCCAGCGCAGAAAACTCTCATCGAGCAATTTCCGGAAAATCCCGACGCCAAGCTCGGAAGTTCCACGATCGGGAAACAAATCGCGCCGAAAATTTCATGGTTGTTCGAAACAATCTCTTCGGAATAATTGTACGCGCGGGTTTACGTTCGGGGAAGTTTCCTATCGAAAGTCAAACTGATCGAGCGCCTCAGACAAAGTTTCGACGTGAAGTTATCGACGAGGGTCTAACCGACAACGGCTTCAAATCTAGCAGTCGAAGTTCGAATTTTGATACAACTTACTATCATGAACCGATACGAGACGAATCGCCTGGGGACTTCGAATAGAGCTACCGAAACATGCTATCTCTCTGTTCGCCTAAACGCGGGCCACTTTCACTGAACGATCCGAGAAGTCACCACTCGAGCAGAGAACACGTTGCACTTCGTACACTGCTTAACCATTTTCTTTTTTTGTTAAAATCAACGGAACGAGAAACCACGTGAGGAAATGTGCACACTGTAGATGTAAAACCGGGGGACGCACGTCCGTCGTATTCCTCGGGTCTCCGGGTGCAGTTCGAGTGCACTGTCGGTGCAACGAGGTGCGCGTCGTTCGACGGTCACGCTACGCTTTTCCCGGACGGACTGGAAAAGAAAGCGGCACAGCGTTCGCGAGCGACGCGGAACGTCTATTGTTGACAGGTCGAAAGGTAACTGCGGCACGTCGAGTTCCTCTCGCCGAGAGGCAAGGTCCCACGAGCGCCACGTGCTACCCTCGATTGGCTCCGCCCACCGGCTGCATCCTCATTAAGCGGCTAATTTCATCCCCCCCACCCGAATCGCCTCGTTTACTCGATATTGCCCATCAATGGAACGGTTACATTGTGTACGGACTTCGTACTTATTACATACATTCGAATCTGACTTCTCTGTGTTTGACAAGATCATGAGTCGCTCAATTGACTGATTTCTGCCCCGTCCTCGAAATCACCTTTTCCTTCAATACTTTCTGTTAATGATTCGATTGGATTAAAAAAAGGGATGTATTAAGGAATTAAAGAATTAAGTAGTGAATTAAAGTGGGTGGTTGAAGTAAACTAGTAGAAATATTTTCAACGTTTTTTCTTGATATGATAAACAGAATATTGATTTTCACTGATTCTCATTCAGGCTATTATTTATGACTGTGTTGAAGAGTGCTCTCGAATAGGTTGCCCTCGCTGACTTCCCTTAACAGCAAAGAAAAGTGGTGGAGAGAGACGTATCGAAGATAGTAGAGTATGCTTGAGGGTGGTAGTTTTGTCGAAGGGTGGTTGGAAGCAGCCGAAGAAAGTTCGGAGACGATCTATGTGTAATATAACCCCGAGGGTTCGAGCAAGAATGGTTCGAGATGATCAAAGAGGTCTGATAAAGATGGCTAAAGGAAGTTTGAGATAAATCGCACGATAGGGACCGGAGACGGTTTGATGTGGATCGTCAAAGGCCAGCCGGCAGAGGATTGAAGGATGCTAAAAGTTCGCCGGAGGGACTCGTGATAGGTGATCTAAGAATATTTCAGACGATTGCTGGAGTCCAGATTGTAGATCGATGAGGGACTTTGTAGAATTTAATCAAATCTCAATCATAATACAATTGAGTTCCTGTTTCAACAGTCTAGCTGGCCAACCAGCGAAAAGTGATTAAAGTTGAATCTTGAAGAGCATGTTGATTAATACTGGTTCAAAGAACTGGATGCTGAAGAAGCTCAAACTTGAAGATCATCAACTACCAAAAGGCACGAATCACCAAACTTGACAGTGACGTTGAAAGACGACTAAAGAAGTTCTGGAAGAATGATTAGTAATATCCAGATTGGTTCAAGGACCAAACCTGGAGGACAATGCAATCCTGCAGAGGATGTTGAAACATGATTAAAGTGTGTTCGCCAACGATTTCCAAAGGGGGTTGACGGTCAAGGATGATCAAAGCTGTTCGAAGAAGGAAGTCAAAGCGAGAATGCTCGGAGAAACGCGAGGGGTAGAGGGTTACCGAAGAATTTAGCAGGGTGGAATCCAAAGGGTTGAAAGTAACAAAGGGCAGCCAAGGCCGTCGCACGAACTGGCAAAGGAAGCCAGGGGAAGAGAGAGAGAGAGACACAATCTTTCGAAAGGGATCCGTCTTGGTCGAAGAATGAGAATTTTCGACTCCGCCAGCTCCATTTATACCGTGTTCGACCGACAACAAAGGTGTAGGCTCTTCTATTTATCTATTCACAGAATCGATCAACGAGCCGGAATCGATTCGAGGAGCCCCTATGTTCCTGTTCCGCTGAATATCTGTTATCATTGATTTCCCTAAGGGGGGGGTGGATCTGGCTATCTGTCGCGATCATTGTTTACCTTGTACGCGATGTCGAATAGTGTTTTAACGACAGCAACGACTCGTTATTAATTCCCGGGGGAATAAATCGCCCCTTCTGTCGACTGTTCTATGAATTGTAGAACCTGTGGCATCATCGATCTTACGCGATCTACGATCATTCGAGTCTGATAGATCGACATTTGTGGCCCGATCTACGACTTTGCTGAAGTCACTGTTTAAATGGAATATCTGATGGAAATATTGCTTTTCGATGGATTTACGAAAAATCTGAATAAATTTCATTTTCCATTTTTTACTCGTAATAAAAATTGTTTGGATCAGTTGCAAGGTACTGGGGCGAAGTAAATATTCGCTTCTTCCTCCTTCAATTTTAATAAGTAAGTAACATATTCGAATCTCATTTCACATTTTGCATCAGTGGACCGCCCCATAAAAATGATTAAGAAAAGAAATAAATGTCTAGCTCGAGCATCTTGAAGTTAAAGCGAATTTTCATTTTGCATAAAAGTGTAGTAACAATGAATAAGAACGGTAACGACGGAGAGGCTGCTCGCCACCAAAGTCTTCGAGGAGATTCACAACGACCGTTTACCGCGTCTTATTTTCGCTCGCGTCGGCGAAATCGTCGATAAATCCGTTTGATAATGGATAATTGTCGCGGGACCGGACAGTTTTGGCACCGATCAACCCGGCCGCGATTCATCCGAGGATTCATACGATCCGCCATTATCGCGACACAGTAAATCCGGAAAAGTTGCGAGGACTTTATATCGTGCGATCGGACGCTCGTAAACGCTAGTCGTCGAAAAATTGCAGTAACCACGGGACACACACGAGGCTAATTCGGTCAGAGCCGCTGTTAGAGTACCGCGTTATCGTAATATACGGTTCGTTCGTCCTTCCTCCCCGATCCCTCCAAAATTTTTATCACCGAAGACCGAGCTTCTGGCTGGAAGATTGTTCTCGAACTTCCGAACATATTGTAGCGAGCACTATAATGCAGATACTTTGGTCAAAATAGTCTTAATCATGTGACGATCCAAACTGTACGATCTAAGAAACAGCACGGACCAGATGATTTTTTTAGATCGACTCTTTACATCATAAAAAAATGTTAGAAATGATCATACGGGTCAATATTAAATTAAGAACAAATGAATAATGGTTGAATTAACAGGTACATTTAAAATCCGACAATTAAGCGATTGTTTCTTGTATAGGGGAGGATTGTGCATATTTTCCGCGAATGTAACGGGTGTCCCAGCAATGCGCAAAACGTGTCCTAAAGGGGTGGGACAGATAGGGGTAATTCGAACACGTGGAGGGGCGTCAAAACAAGTTCAGCAATAATAGCCACAACGAGGGGGATTCGTCGAAATCAGGTGGGCAACGATGGGGAAGATAATTACATCTTACGATCGAGCGGAAGCAGAACACGCGGCCGTGCATTAATTCGCGTTGCACAATGGATTCGGCGACGCGTGCACCCTCTGTCCACTATCTCTCCGTTAATCCGCGGAATTTATTGGCACGACTTGTTTTGTAGGTTTCTATAGTCATTTTACACGCCGTTCACCGTCAATTTATCTTTTCGCTCTTCTACCTGCTTCATTAACTGGACAGCGGATTTTATTCATCAATCATCGTCAATCAATTAAAAAGAAACTTATTAAATTAGTGAAGAAAGATAATAATTTTTCAGCGTTCTCCTTTTCTTGCAATCGATGCAGAAAAATCACATTTTGCATAAAAATTGTTTTTCAGCTAACAAACAATAAAAGGATTCCTCCTCGATGTTCCCAATTCGCAAAGATTAGCCTGTCATAATACACGCATGCAATATTTGTTTTGCCTAAAGATCAGCTGTGTAGTCGTGACTCATGGGTCATCGCTCCCGAATCGAATTGATCGAACGTCATCGGGTACTCTCAATCAATGGAAGTAACTTATTTCGCTTTCTGCGAGACCATGCAAACTGCCAGCTGATCGCTGATTACGATTGCGGCTGCAATTTTATGCTCCGCGGCAATTTGCTTGAATGTTGGCTAAATAATTGATCGTCCGCGAGTTTATTATCCAACCCACATCTACATTATGTTACACCCGTACGCTTTAAGTCGCGTAATCACGTCAAGCCGCTTTCAACAAACGAAGGTCAAGCCAGTGACAAATGACAACGGCCACTTCAGAAAATTCGGTTTTTACACCCCAGACAACAATCATTTAAAACAATAATCTACGTTCATTAAAAAATTCCAAATGCACCATCTCGAAACCGAAGATTTTTCAGAAAATTTTTTAAACCCATTAAAAGTTGCATAAGGTTTCGCGCTAATTCTAGCGGTGAATGCACGGCGCAAAGTCTCGAGAAAAAAAAGGAACGGATTGATGGTCGCCAAGGCTTCAATTATGCCAGTAATGGCGCACGCCACGCCGCAAGAACAGATCGTGACGCATAACGAAAGCGAGACAGTAATTACCGACACGATGAAATCGCAACCTCAATATCCTCGATAACGATACTTCGATATTGTCGAATTTCCTCGACGGCCGAGCCTTATCGGACGCGAGACGGTCGCGGCTTTTGCACGTGCGAGATTGTCGCCGAGATTCTCAACGCGATCGCGAGAAGAACGAGCGTGCCGGCTCGTTTTATGGCTCTTTGTTGAGGCTCAGATCGTTCCGTTCACGATCTAGATAGCACATCTTGCATTTTTCAATATTTCTAGCCGGGTCCTGCACCAACTGCGCAATCTAACATCGAACACTCCGAACGATAACGCAAGATGCTGTTCACGCCAGAAAATTCAGTCAGAGTTCACTTGTTGCTGAAATTTTTTCACAATTTTATAGATTGACTCTTTAGGAAAGTCTATGCGAAATCTCAAGTCAGTATTTATCATATTTTCGAAGTTAGCAATTTTTATTCAAGTGCGAACGATTATCCAAAATTTCTGTAAAAATTGAGAAACGTCCGGCAAGACAACTTCTGTAAAAATTGCCCGTAGAAATTGTCTAAGACCATTAATCTGGATAAAAAATGGTCCAGTGGAAATTCGTCAAGGAACATTAGATGCTGTCTCGTGGAAAAGGGGAGCTGTTGTAAACGGCGTCGTGTCGCGTGTCGCGCGCGGCTCGTCGTTCTCATTCGCGTCGAATTTATGCGCGCGGAGGGCGTTTATTTTCAGTGGGAACTCGAGCTTCCATAAAGAACGCTCTTTCAAATAAACTGCTCGAGGAATTTAAATGGACCGCCTAAGCGGCCCCGTTGTTTCTGGCGGGAATTGCGCCGGTGATTCAAAAATGGCGTAATGGCCACAGGAAACTTTCTTCCAAGGCCGTTCCTTCCGCCTCATCGGACTCTACCATCCTCTTTCATGTGTCCGATCGCGGGATCAAGACTGGTAAACATATTCGTCTATAATTGTACCGTATCCTTCGTTGTTAGAAAAGTCCTTCGTTGTTCGAATTCGAACTACAAAGTTAAAATGACAATATTTCATAACACAATCTAACACAATCTGTCATTATAAATATACTCAAAGTTGTACTTGTTGAAGTAAGTATTATTGTAATTGAAATATTCCGTGAACGAGTTACAAGTTTATAGGTTATTATACGATTAAAATTGCATGGGCCAAATCGATACATTCATAAAAATTAGTAGATTCAATGCGGAATAGTAAATTTCAAGAATTTCAAAATAATATTCTATTATCCTCTGTTTAATGTTATGTCCCAACAGTATCATGCAAATAAATCATTAAACCAGTGCAACGCAATTGTAAATTTCTGTTAAAAATATCGAACCGGTGACCAGGTTCGCACGATCGAACTATCCATTGTGGAAATTGCGAAATACGTTTCACGCGAGTATCTAGAGTCGATGCAGGTGCAAAAAGGCAAGGAAGGGTGCACGACCGATAAACCGTTGGCGATTCCTTATTCAGTCGATCGGAGCCGCGAAACTTTCCCGTTCGATCGACCGTGACACATTTGTTTGCACGTGGCTCGGCCTCTCTCTCTCTCTCTCTCCTTCTCTCTCTTTAGTCCGTACTCGCGAGTCTCCGCGAAAATTTTGTTTCGATTTTGCGCGGTGACAGATCCTCGTGAGTTGTTCCCTCTGGGAAATGAACGGCACGATGAGCATTACGTTATCGAAATTCGACGGATTTCAGGCCCGAGGAACAACGAACGCGACGTCGTCGTCGGTAGTTCGAGTCCGATTAGAGCTGGGCGACGTCGTTAGCGATAAACGTCAACGGGTTCACGCTGGTTTCCGTTGTGCACCGAGCCCGATAGCGTGCAGTCATAATCTCTCTTGCTTCTCTGTATGGTACTCATCCGCGGGCATCTCTTGTTCCAGCGTATCGTAAATGCTCGAATATCCCGATACCATTGAAGACTTTCGCGTCGATGCTGGCCTCCGCGAATTTCCCGAAACTTACTCATACTTCCAAACACGCTATTAACACTACACCTACCACCTCCGATCTGAATGACCGGTTCCAGACTATTTATTTTACAATTATTGAAAGATTAATACGAAAATTTTCATTTCGAATCCTCTGAACGCGAAAGATGGGGTGAGTTCATTCCGAATTTAATCCGTAGAACTTTTATTTTTAACTGATACTCAAGGTAAAGACTTGAATAAGTGTTCTGGAATATTTTCCGAATTTTTCGGATCCGAAGATTACTATTATATTTACCATAAAAGTGCTCCCTTTATTCCTGCTTTACTCGCTCTACGAGGATGCGAAAAATAGATTCATTGAAGATTCGATAAAAATACAACGAAGTAACAGAGATCGATATATTCACTCATAAAATGTAGTGGAAAATGAATGAATTTGAAGTAAACGCGTCGTAGATAGGTGATGACAACGGAGATATTCAGGGGCACATCGCCGGGTTATTTCTGCCAGGAAAAGGGAGCGGGCCAAAAGCGGGTTCGGCTAAAAGACCTCGCGGATAATCTATGTGGTCGCACGTCCCCTAATTCGCGGCGACAGAAAGATCGGATTAATGCCGTACCACGTACCGTCCTCGTCGAGGATGCAATTAAGTCTCAAATGCAGGAATCGCGGCCCGGGCTACCATGCCACGGATCGCAGCGATGCGTTTCGGCGATCCACTAGGACAAGCGATACAGATTCCCCGAAGTCTTCCGGAGAATAATATCTCGTTAACGGGCCGACAAGATGGCTGACCCGACTTCGTACAGCGTCTGCCATTTTGGTCACGAACCGATGCGGCACTGTCCGAGGACGTTCGTGTCGGATACTGTTATTTCGGATGCTCTTAACGTTTCTTTTGTTCTTCCTTTTCCTGCCTCTTTAGATCGAGAGTGGACCAGAAACATGTGCCAGATACAAACATGTCCATTATGGAGAGACGCTGGTAGACAGGAAGATAATAATACTGGAACAATTAGACCAATTTTGTTTTTGACGTTCGGATCATTTTTATTCTGCGTGTAAAATTAGTAATCATTTATTTGGTCAATAGTTAATGAATTAATTCAGCTAATATAAATTGGAAACTAGAGCTGTTTTGTTTTTAATAGTGTCTCCTATATTTGATTGAGCAGGTATTGAAGAATGGGAGGGCGTTTTAAATATTGCGAGTTATTTTTCAATTTATTCGGAAGACCTAATATGCAATTCCATTTTCCGGAAGGGCGTATTTGCATTTTCTCGGTGCATCGTTGCATTTATGAAGAAAAGTGAAGTGGTGGGAAAACAAACCTTTCCCCTTTACCACTCGGCTTTGCCTCTACAACTTTTTTCCGGCGCTAACCACACTCGAAATGTAACCCGTCCCAATTGCACAGCTCCACCTATACACACGTAGACAGTTTTGTGCTTAAATGTAAAATGGACCAGCAACTCTCAAACTATTATAGCCACGAACAACGTGTTCGTTCGAGGGACGTGCGGTTTACGCGAAGGGTGCGATAAAATGGTAATAAAAAAATCGTACACCGAATTTTATGGTCTCAATGCGAGGGGAGAACTTTAGTCTTCGAATCCACAATGGTTTCCGGTCGCCAGAAACATTTTGTAAGCTCGTTGTAGTTGAATCTAGAATAGTACAGTTTCCCAGAAGAAACTTTTTGATTTTCAGCCCACCCATTACTAAAAAATTTTATTCAGGAAATGACAATACGAAGACACGAAAGTAGAGACTTCAACCTATATAACGAGCCTAAGGGGATTATGTTGCGATCATTTTTCACAAAGTTACAGCAACTTCAATATCGTCAATTTCCCACCTGGGACTCCTAAGTGAGATTTTCAATACCTTCACTGTTTCTTCAGTTTTCGGATGGAAAAAATGCACAAGTAAAAAACAATTTTGGGACCCAAAGGTAGAAGCATTGAGCTGTAAAATGAGCCTAGGTAGATTTTCCTACGATTTCTTTTTCACGAACTGACAATATGTTGAAGATACTCAATTTTTCACTTCAGCGATCCTCCAGCTTCGATCGCTGTTTATTATAAATATTATTCCGAATGAAATAGATTAATTGCAACGTCAGGAAATGTTCCCACCGCAAAACAGTTCGAATGGAAATACCGTGATAGGAAAAGTCACATTGGGGTCGGCAAATCGGAAAGACAGCCGATTTCTTTTCGAGGACAGGAGTCTGCGTGGGTGACAGCTGTTAACATCGGAGAACGTTCTGCCGCAGAGGAAGTAGCCATCGCGGCAGAAGCGTCCTCACGATCGAATCCTTATTATTCTTTTAATAATAGTTACCTTCGCACGTGGCTCGAATATTTAAGAACGAGTTGCTCGGACAGGGGAGGAGGGTTGGAGGAACGGTTGGCAGTGGTCCCAGATCGATGCGAGCCGTCACTTAATTGAATCGGAAAATGAAAAAAAATATCCGGAAGGATTACCTTCGGCGTGGTCCTGTAGGTCTTTACGTCGACCACGCCGCGTCGAATAGTTTCCGACTTTGAATCGCGTCTTCGAGTTAATTACAATCGACCTGCTTTTTGGTCCAGTGAAATTCTCTCGGAGACCCGCACTGGATCGTGCAAAAAATTCTTTGGAGAACTGTCCCCTCCGTGAACATTACTCCACTAAAAAATGTTCCAGATGATTAAGTGTATGCAAGAAGTCTATGAAGTAAAAAAGACTGGAAAATTATCCGAAGAGGACAGATCGCTCAGATATTGATAACGAGAGAGCAGCGTGGTGCCATCGATCTATTCATTCATAGCAATCGCAACTATGAGCTTGAACCTGAGTCTTCGAGCACTTGGAGATTTCCCACAATATCAAACAAAAAAGTACACTTAACCTTCCAATTTACGTATAGCACCACTTAATAGACATGGAGAACCCCCATACAAGCTTGATCATCCCCCCCCCAATTTGCCAGGCAATGTCCACGAAAGTCGCACAAAATCGAAACGACTTATTCAACCGAAAACAACAAGTAAAAATTTTTTGGAGTACAAAGTCTTTCTTTAAAATAATGAGACGAATAGAACCGTGTTGCAGGAGGGTGGAGTGTACTCGGTATTATCACGAGGTTAACTTTACCACAGAACAAACAAAAAAATCACACCGGGACCACGTTCGAATGGTCCTCCTCGTCGACTCGGATGGAACTAGAAAAACGGCGTCCGGGTCGAGAGGGTAGCACGATCCTCGAGTTGTAGCACACTGGTCACAGAAGTAGGCGGTAAGAGAAGCGCTGGTCGCGACCCGATCGGAAACTGAGGCGAAATTCCGAAATTCAGGGTCGCGGGTGCACGGGGGCGCTTGAAGGACGGTCGGCGCGGGTACCGGAAGCCCTCGGGAAGCCCGCGTCCCCCAATACGTCCCCCCGGACGTCCCCCCGTATTTCGGATGTCGGCCGTACGCGTACGTGGCTCCCGTTCGCTGGTGTCGTCCGCTGCTGCAGATATATCATCCTGCACCGAGGTCCGCCCCCAAACTGAGGCACCATCCTCGATTCCCTCTCGTCTACTCGTGTGCAGCACACACGTCCCCGCTAACGATTGTTCCTTCGAGGAACGGATTCCGCCGAAAATGGGGCGTAAATGTTACTCCCACGTTACTCGACTATACCCCCTCCCCCCTGCTCCCGCCATCCCCGACAATCGAACCCCCCCTTCGCCTAATCGCGGTGGCGCGTCGTGCGTCGGGGGGGAAACGCACTCTGCGGAAATTGGCGGGGACGCGAGAGAATTGGAAAATTGCTCCCAGCTCGGGGAATTTGACACCCTTATGCTGTCGATGATCGAACTGTAATTTTGTTCAAAAACCGTTGGAAATTTGAGATAAATTCTTATCAGACTGTGCAGTGTAACTCCTTACTCTATAACGTGAATGATTGTGATTTGTTCATCCCTTTATCGTATAAGCGCAGCAGGTAATCGAATTGTAAATTGCACTATTCATCGTCGAAAAATAAAATTGTCGGAGAGTATTTAGCAAGATTAGACTCGTAGAGCATCGGCAATAAAGATAAATTATGTCATTAAGTGATGAAGATGTGGTCACCACTGACCTAGTCTCTCTCTCAGCGCGTCCCGTCCGAGTCAATTACCAAATTATCACTGGGAAATTGGGGTACGGGAATTTTGCGAACCTTTTTCCCCGGGTTTTCCGGCGTGGATGATCGCGGAATTGCGGCCCCGTGTCGCAAACAAACTGGAACGCTTCCGAATCGATCCCCGGTAATGAAAATGTCGCGTCGGTGGTCACTACGCTCGGAAATATTTAATATTTCAAACTGTGAAAATATATTAAATATACCACAATTTTTCAAGTGATATTACAGCTGCTGCAAGATACTACTTTTCAGGATTGCACGTATCTGATTTGAAGCGAATGATGTTTGTACAAGTTGCGGAGCATTTATTGTGGAGATGCGCTGAAACAGGGTCACGGAAAGCATTCGAAAGCCTTCAGACAAAGCGAATGAATATTTCTGTATAGGAACTGTAAACATTGGTGGATCCTGTCGAATAATATTTGCGGAGTCCCAGTACGTTCCAAATAATGAGAAACATAGATAAACAGAAAAGAATTCACAGTATAAATTTCAGAAACATCGAATATTTAATTCAATGTAGATTTCTTATTTGAGTACAATTATTCAGTCATCGTGCTTTCTTGAAGATTAATGAATTGGTTTATCCGCGCGAATGTCGCAAAGTCGATTGAAATCTCAATGAATGCTATCTGGCAATTTGCATATATGAGATAGCGGTAGGAGTCGCTTTGACTGGCACTTCGAACGTTAAATTTCATTTATGCGACTCTCGTGTTCTTCTCTCATAGCATCGCCATTCATTCATCTCTCGTTTATGATCCCATAGATGTCAATCGTATTAACCAAATACGACGATTACGTTTCACTGGCAAATTCGAATCAAACATGATTCGGAATTTCGTCTCCAATATCGTATTCCGTCTAATGTTTCCAAGTAATTAGAGAAGCGAAATCATAGAGAAATAGTTGGAGGCGAATAAATACGATGATTCAACCACACTCTTAATAATAAATACAACGAATTATTAATTAACAAGCCTTGAAAAAATCTTTGCTTGTTTTTGCGAGCGACGATTCATCTAGAGCAACGTAATTGAACTTCTCCAAAGATCATTTGAGGGAAAATTGCTGAGCTTTTCCTAGATGTAGCACAGTGATTAAAAAGCTTGTTAGGAGAAGCAATTTTGTGTGGGGGGTGAAACTGGAACAGAAGAGAGATTTCGACCGAGTTAGTTTTATTATTTATGGTTTCGCGGAATCGATGTGAATTTTCCGGCGAATCCAAAAAGATGGTTCCCCCGGCCTTGACACGATCCGACTCCCCATCCGTTCGCGGGAGAAGCTCGAAATTTCGAAGATAAATAGAGGATTGGCTCCGGAGTGCATTAAAGACGTGCGTGTGGCGGTTCCGTCTGTCCCGGTTTACGGATTCTGAAGCATTCCCACTCGATCGACCAAGGTTGCACTCTGCAAAACGCAACGGAGACGCAGTGGCGTTCGCTCAACCGCGTAAACGAGGATACGGGAAACTGGAACGAGTGACACCGGGGGCCCCAGTCACAATTCACAATCAACCGGGAATATTCGCGGATCGATCCGCCGAGCGATCGATAGCCATTAAACTCCTCGACACTTCTAATGTTACTTCGGCGAACAAATCGCCGATTCCATATCGTTTTCGAACGGTGCTGCTTTTCATTAAACAGTATATCTTCTCACAATTTTTTAAATAGTTTTTCACATTCTATAAAGAATTTATTTTTGTTCTTGGGAGATTCGTTTCAGTGTAAACAAATCCGTTTTCTTCGAATTTCATTTCCATCTTTTCTGCTCGAGATTGTCAATGCAGAATACAAAGAGAAGGGAAAAAGAAAGAAATACAGGCCAACCTTTGGCTCGAGGAGAATCCCGGGAAAGGGTTGCAGATTAATTACGAGTGAACCGTTGATTGAACGGGGGAGGAGCGGGAGAACGGGGTGGGAGCCGTCGGTGCTTTCTCATCGATCAAGAAAAGTTAATATCGAAATGAGACGGCGGTCGAATTCCGAATCGGGAAGAATGCATCGAAATGCGATACGGGCTTCGGGTTCGCGGCATGCACTGTGACGGTTCGTGCCGAGGATGTTGCATTTTGAACGAGGAACCCGTGGCACACTCTCGTCGCGTGCGATCGTAAATAACAGTGGGCCATGCACCTCTTGCAATTTTAAAGACTGCGGTGGAAACACCGATGGGCTTTTAAAACAAAAAAAAAACTCCACCCGCATATACATGAGGAGAATGCATTACACCTATCGTCGATCCTTCGTGGTCTATTGCACATTTGTTGGTGAATCTTTGCCGAATAGGGTCACCATATTATGGTAAATCGAATTTTACATTTTTATGGAGACTCGTGTCACGTAGTGTTGCAGCACACTGTTTTACACAGCTTAATTTCAATATTATTTTAACTGTAATACAGCAGAATTAAAGAAGTAATTTTGTTCTAAACAATGTCAGAATAAATATTTCGAGGAACATTGTCTTGTTATTTAGGCTTGCGCAGCAGATTCCAGACAGAGTTCTCGGAGAGGAAATAAAAGCGAGGGTGTTGGAATCCTGAAGGTTTCGAATCTGAGGAACGTCAATGTCGGATTCAACGCATAAAATCCTCCTCTGTCCCCGCGGCTCTGCTCATTTCCCGGAAACGGATACGCTCGATAGATTTACGTCCCGCTGGCTTCCTCGACCAATTCACGTTTTATTTTCCCCGGCAGACGTCCGTTCGGTGAAACAATCGTACTGACCCGTGAGACAACCAGTCGACGAGGAAATATTTGCTTCCCGGTCGGATCACGATCCAGAAAACCGTGTATTTATGGCGGGGCCATTAGATCTCGGCATCCACGGTCGCGTCCTTCAACGATTCATGGACGACAGAGGTGACGCATGATCTCGATACTTCCGTCGCATCAAAACATTTATGAATATTCAATTTTACTTGGATATTATTGTAGATCGTGAAAAGACGAGTCCAACGAGTATAATTACGGTAACGTTCAGATTATTGAGTCTCGAGATATCCGTGTCTGAATAATCGTATGCATCGAGTGCATCGAGTGCATCACGTTTCAGACACGGACATTTCGGGACTGAATGATTGTCATGATACGGTCATTGTACTCGTTAGATTCGTCTTTTCATGGTTCATAAGAATATCCAATAAAAATTATAAGAAAATTCGTTAAAAAAAATATCGACGATCTTCAAATATTATAAAAATAAATTCAATCTTATTTAACATTTCCGACGTATAGACGTCGAGCAGGAGAGCTCATTCCACCGGCTATTCTTCGGCGATACAAAACGGGGTTTCCCGGGGTCGATCGAGTTTCTCCAACTTTTCACTGGGCGGCCCACGAATTATTCCGTCCGTGGAAAACTCTGTCGGCATTCTTGCGCGGGCACCTCGTCTCCGCTTATTTACAAAAACGTCGGTTGTCCGTTGATCACCGTTATCAACGTGCACCACGGTGTTTCCCGGCGAGTGCCGGCCCGAGTAAACACTCGATATTATGCAAGCACCGGCGCGGCTGCGAGAGGAAACGGCAAATATTGGCCGAGATATCAATGCTATCTTGTAACGGGCCGGCAGAAACAGAATAATCGCTGTCGCTTCCTTCCGATCCTCGAACGCCATTACGACTGCCACTTCGAATATTTAACAGGTGATTCTCGCAAAATGAAAAATCTTTTTTACAAAATTTCATTTTTAACGTGAATGTAACATTTTTAACTTGAATCTAACATTCGAAAAAAATTCTAATATGTGTAATTGCGATGGGCACTCGATTTGCTCGATCGAATACGTTCTCCGGAACGATTTCGAAGAACAGTTCCGTATCGTGGAGGCAGAGTTGCTCCGTGGACAATGAATGGTTCGCGACTCGAAGCGATGAACGCCGGTTACGGGGGGTAAAAATTGAGAGAAAGGAAATCTTGATCTGGATCGTTGAATGGCCGGCAAAAAGTTGCGGGGGAAACTCGTCCTTTTCGAGGCGAGCACGAGTCTCGAGCGACGACGCTGTGCGACAAAGTGTGTCGCGTACTCTTTACAGAGAACAATTGATCCCGAGAACAATCGCGGCTATGCCGGAAGCCGGGCCGCGTTCTCGGTTCCGCACGAAATTCTAGGCGCCGCGGCGGGTCCCGGGATTAATTCAATCTTCGCTTAAACGGCCTGAAACCAAGGGAAAAAGCACCGAAAAAAGCAGACTGAATCGTTAGAATGGAATCATTAAACATTCCAATACACGTTCTGCCCTTCCTTCTTGTGAATTTTAACCTACGTCAAGATATGTTTCCACATGGACGAAGTCGTGGAACCGGTAAATTTGGAAATCTCGTTTTCTGAGGTGTACGAACGATCCCTGCAGCAACATCTTGTAATACTGTTTCGCCGATCATAGCCAGCAAGCTCGTACGTTACACTTCCGTCGTAAAAATAAACCTTCGTCGATAAGTCGTCGCTCGAGCGACAACGACTCCAGTGAACCTTTCTTCCCCGATGAAAATCCCCGGCGACCTACCCTTCGCGAACCCTCTCAACCCTTTCATTAACCCTCTCCTAAAGCTCGTCCGTTTATTGACGCAGACACCGGAAATAGGAACTACTCGTGGTCCAGCGCCGATATATTCGCGTTGGTCTGCTAAATGCACTTTGTATCGAGTCGCGGATTAAACTGGACAAAAATAGCCCCAACTGCAATAGCGTGTGAAATTAAAAATGGTTTAAGCATTTAAAAATATCAGATTTGCTAGAGAGTGAATGATAAAATAACGAACGAGGACGTGAAACTATAGAATAAAAATACTGACGGATATATAAAAATTCTGATCACAGATCTGAGTAAATCAGGGCTCTCTGATAAGGGTACGAGAATATTTTCTCTCGGCGAGCAAAAAGCATATTTCTTCCGACGCTGCGAAATTTGTGGGATAGCGGACGTGTCCGTAGGATCGCGCTGCATCATCCAATATTAACTTTCACGCGATCAGTGTCAAATATAACCTACGATATCTCGAACGGTGCCTACGTAGGCGATTCTCCGGCAGGTGGGGCGGCTCGGCTGACCGTGAAACGGAAACTTGTCAAACGGGGTTCCAGCAAACGGGGTGCGAAGGGGGTGGTTTAGTCCGAGAACTTTGCACAGGGCGAATCGCAATAACTCCGGACAATGCTTGAAATATTTACGACGTCGAGTGACACCGAGAGTGTTGCTTTACTTATGCGGCTCTCTTATTAGCCCACAGAGATCCTTATTCGAACAAAAATTAATTTTTTGTCGACCATGAATGATTAAACGAAAAGATCTAAAATTTTGAAAAGAAATCTGTAAGGTGAAGATTGGAAGTATCTACAGATTGCATTTTGTTCGGATATCTCTGATGATTTCAACCTGCTTCGAGCAATATCGTTCTTACTAGCGTAGGTGGAGATTGAAAAATTCGTGGAATATTATTGCAGCTGCGAAATCTTGTTTAGACTGTGAAAATAACAAAATTCGTTCAAGTTGTACAATAATTCTCTTGTTACGTGATTTTTAGAAATGCGTGCTTGCTTCGAGGAACAACAACCGAGATCGTTCGGAAATTTCGAAGGAATCGGGGTAAGTAAATTGTGAAAGAACATTCCGGGGGCGTATTTACGCGCTCCGTTTCGACGGTGAAATATTCCGGCAGCAATATAACGACTTCCGTAAATCACTTTAATTTTGCGAACGAGCAACACCGGAAGACGCGGACGAAAAAAAAAATGATTAATTACCCCGGGGGAAGCACAGATTTCAAACGAGACGAGTCGCGAATCTGCTTCAGGAAAATGCTATCAAATATTTATCGACCGTCGGGGTCACCGTGATAAATAGACTTCCGATTTTCATACAGCCGCAACCACAATGGAAATTAGCATAAACGCGGATCAATTATTATTGGGCAAATATTTTATACGAGCTGTCATACGCGTCTCTCGTTTTACACATTCACAAAATTCGGCACGTTCTAAAACTTATTCGGGGATGGCAAAACAGTTCGATAATGCTGTTTTCGAATCGGCGACGCTACTTTCGAGCAACGCGTCGGGGACAAAGAAAGGAAATGATTAATTATTACCCCGGCTCGATAGCTCGCGGTAACGATTGCGATCGATCGGAGGAAGGTCGAGGTGTCTCGAGGCTCCGGGCGACGGGACGACACTATACTGACACAATTATCAAGGCGATGGATCGCTTCGATATCGGTAATTGCCGAGCGACAGCGTGGGGATTCTGAATAGAACGAATCCGAGACGAGGTCGGAAATCTCACGACCTGAGAATATCCTGATATTTTAATCAAATTATTGGTGGAAGTGTCAATCGTCCACTAACGTCACCTATCAACCCAATAATACTTTTTGGAACGATCAAATTAACCCCAAAGGGATCTCTCGTTACACAATTTTCTCTGCCACTGAGAATTTAAGAATTTTTCAAAAATCTTGAAGGAGCTAATTCAACCTCAATGAAATGTTCTAGCAGAGGGTTGCAACTTCCGGTACCACAGCAGCTGACAATTTTACAGAATTTCGAAGCGGAATACAAACGCGATTTTTCTTCAAGTAATTTACCGAGCAATCTACTCGCACTCGAGAAGGGATTATTCGCGGACCTCTGTGTACCCGGCTCGTACCCTATGAACACGTCGATCGGAACCCTCGGAATCCGCGTTTACCCTCGACACTCGACAGTCCGCGATGGCGCTCCGAGGCTGTCCCGCGATCTACGAAACACTCACTGGCTTCAGCAACAAACAGCGACCGCCAGCCGAAGAGGGGGTAGGATAGGGAAAGGATGGGGTGACAGAGCCAGCTGGAGAGGGTAGCAGGGGTACAGCCAACACTTGCGAGCTCAACGAGCAGGCTTTTATTCTTCGTCGAAGATCCGCGGACCGTTGGTTACCGGGTCGATCAATTACCGTGATGTTTTAATGAACTATCCTACCGGCGAACGCTCGCAACGACCGGATACTACTCTTTGAACACGATCCAGTCTACAATCTCCAGTTTCCAATCTACAGTGTACAGTCTTCCATCTTCAATCTTTGGTGACTGGACCGATACTGCCGCGGAGACAACGTGGATTAAAATGGGGGTGAGTGCAGACAATAAATGGCTTCCTGTTCCTCACCGAGAGTTTTTACGATTTTAACCCTCTCCAGTCGGAGATATATTAACTTGAAAATTAAACATTTCTTTCGACTCAGAATAATACCATTGTATATCATTTTTTTCGTTCTATGGATATGGAATTGATGTAATACCTCGTGCAGTACTTACATGTGTAGTCATTAATTATATGTAGTTTAATGTAATTATATGTAAATTATAAAAATACAGTCATATTTATTATGTAAACAATGTCGTGAATAATACTGCAAAGGGTTAAAGTGTCTCTTATTTAAAGAGTGTTTTGGCAAGGGATGGTTTTGGTTTAAGGGGTGAAGTGTTTTTTGTGCAATAATCACCCCCCTCGAACAACTTCGACCCAGTGATATTTTTGAGGACCAACATCATTCCCATACATCGGCTAATATTTGTTAAAAATGTTCGCGAAAGCCCGCACGAGCTCGGGACTTGAAGAAGAGCGAAACAGTGTGCGAAGCCCAGTGCGAAGCAGATCCGAGAGGGTGGCTTCTTCTGGTTTTCCCAGGGTTGAATCGACTCTTCTGCTCATCCAAGCCATCCCTCCTCGCGTCGCAAACCCACATGCCTCTGCTGTTCCCTCTGTAGCCCTGAAGCTAGCATAGCACAGCACAGCATAGCATAGCATAGCATAGCAGGCTCCACCGGCTCGATATTCTTTCCGCGCTTCTGCACTGAACACGATCAACCGCACCGGTGCGCGCCACCCGCTAAACACGGGGGAAAACCGTCTTTCTCCTCTTTTCTCCTTCCTTCTGCTCTCTTTCTGCTACCCCCCTCCTCTCGCGGAACAAAGTTAACCCGCCTAAGCGACCCTGTTTCAAGATGAAGTCCTTCTGGCCCCAATGATCATCGAAGTTTCGTTTATTTAGAGTTCCCACAGTTTGCAATTTCATCGTTTATAAATTGTGTAGACTCCGGATTTTTATATTGAAAATTCCGAATGGTTACACACCTTCGGTAGAAATAGTGTTGATAATAAGATCTGAAGTGAAGATATATATAATAAGGTCGGTGGAGTAATTCATTTTCGCAAGTCAAATATGTAACACGCATAATTTGTAACAGAGTCCACGAGTCAATTAATCAAATTTATTTATACGAGAATAGTGTACCGCGTGTTCCCAAAGACACCGTTAAAATCGGACGTTCCGCGTGTAACGACATAACGTTAATGGGAGGGACGTGGACACACACGCGAAACGTTAATTAATTCGCGGAGAGGAATCGATCGTCGCGGTCGCTTATTTATCGCCGTGAGGATCGCGGTAATGGCGGCCTCCGGGCGGCGCGCCGGAGCTTTTTAAATGCCGGTTATCGCATCGTGAACCGGGCGCCTGTGGAATCGCAAAAAAATAGAGAATTCGCCGATTCCTGCCAAGATTGCGGTCTGTTACCGGAGGCTCGAATCGCGTTCAGTTGGACGAATTAACTTCTTTCCGGCGCCATGGGGTGGTCGACGTACTCGAAGTAAAGTTTAAGCAGATTACTGCGTGCACAAATAACCATTTGAATTGATCATCCTGCTTTTGAAATATTGTTCATACTTGATACATGCAATAATATTTAGCAAATTATTAAATACAATCAAATTTGATAATTTACAAAAATTTTTTAACCAGAGTCGCATTCATAAGGATCGACAAAATTTAAGAATCTATGAACCGTAAAATATAAATGTTTTGCATGGAAAGCAAGAATAATATAAAAATTGAGTTCAACCCTTAGGGACTTCTCTACATGAAAAACAACATTACAGCATTCTTGAATTTTTTCAATTTCCTCATAAATGCATAATGATCCGCGTTCTAATCGCCACTCTAGTGAAACGATGGAAGGGAGAAGACGAATTTTATTTCTGTTTCTGACAATTGATGCAGAGAATTTGTTATTTTACAAGGATCCACAGTGTAGCGATTATGTAGGGAGATTAAAAACGATTTCATCGATTTCGGATGGCCGAGGCTCCTACAAGGGATTAGCAAGTTCCGTTTTACAGTGGTGAACGTTCATATCTTTGGGCCGATCGTTCGCAGCACAGTGCACCGGGGCGATAACGCGCGAGTCGTGCAATGCGACTCGAAATTGCACGTGTAATCGGTGCGATTCGCGTAATTTCGCCGGTGGAGGTTTTGCGGTCGGACGAAAATCGTCCGGGAGCTTTATCCGTGACGCGACTCGCGATAAATGATGTCGTTACCGTGCCCTTTATGAAATTTCATCGACGCGCGCTCTCCGTTTAAGTGGAAACGTAAATTTCAATTAATAACCCGCCCGTAAATTTTCGATAATATTTCTGCGGCCTAGGCGGCAATGGCACAGACCCGTTAACGCCAGATTTTGCGTTCCGAGCAACGGTCTCGCTGCGTCAAAATGAAACTCCGCTAATTATAATCTGTAGAATTTTTCTCCACCGGGCCGAGAGTGGCCGTCGAACACGCGCAAAATAGAACATTAATAATTCCGTAGGATTATTACCGCTTTGAACGAGAAAATGGTGTCAAATGAATTTTTGTATTTATTAAGCGTCAATTTTTGCTTATTTCCATTCGAATATTTACGATGGCCCAGTACAGTTTCGATTGGGAGTCGTGCATTATAATTTAAGATAATTTTCTGCATTGCGAACAACACTGAATCGTTCCCTGTATCATTTCATTATTTAATTCGATGAATTTCACGAGGATCATCAGCGAACATTGAATTGCTTATGGACGATTATCATAATATAAATACTAGCGAATATTCATTTATCAATACCGAAATTAACCGGGATATAGTCGAAAGTTCACACTTCGTAATCGGATACCTAGCAATTGTTATTAACAACGCTGACCGCTTCTATAAACGAAATATATAAAACCGGTGTGAATCACGATTCAACTATATTCGTGCAGCGTTCGATGCATTAATTATTATATAGATAAAGTGCTGTTCAGTTCAGTATTTAACTGTGCCACGTTGGTTGCGACCAATAACTCGAAAATCAATGTTCTAATAGAATCGTTCAAAAAAGGAAAACGTACATTAATTTTTAAGTTCTCGTGGCAAAGACGAGAGTTCAGTCTTTAAGTTCGAGTTGATTTCTGTGACGAATACAATTTTTTGGATTACCTAGAGATGTTTGAAGTTGACGAATTTTCGGGGTGTAAAATTATTTTATAAATAAAGTACCGTCGAGTGGCGAGTTCGGACGAACGGAGCACAGTTCTGACCCATAAAATCCGCAGTCTAGAGACAGCCTGTATGACCGACGCGGCGTTAAACGCGATAAGAACCGCGGCGATTGATAACGCGGCGAGCTCGCGTATCGAGCGGCCGATATTGAGCAATAAATTGTCGAGGACTGCGGTGGCGTAAGGTCGTGCGAGCGAAGAGATTGCCCGCGGCCCCGTCGGTCAAGAAGAACCGATTAAAGAACCTTCTATTGGGAAATTAGCGGGAGGAGGTCCGCGCCAAGGACGATTCATTGAGGGTACGTTAACGACGCTTTTTATGGACGCCCATTTTCTTTCGGTCCTCGACGCAGCCGTTCGCTGATATATCGCCGCAACGAGAGCTCGTTCTTGATGACCGGCCGCAATCGAGTTTTATGAAGTAATAAGCATGCCCGAAGCGTCACTGAATTCTTTTTTCGGCCGAGGATCCGTAAATAGTTCGAGCACCCCGACAAGATGGCACCTTGAAGATGGCCTCCTTAAATAGTCTCTGAGCTTCATGTATCTATTTCTACTTTCCGAGAGAAACAGACAATTTTTGAACTGCTGTAACTTCCTGGATAAAAATCACAGGGTCATGAGCCTGGGCTCGTTTTGAACCTCGAAGCCACTACTTTCGCATACCGTTGTCCATTTTTTGGTAAGATGTTCTCGAACTTTCTAGCAGATGGAAAGCTGGGGATATCGTATTTCTCTAAGAAGATACAAAGTGAAACGACTCTAAGAATAGTTGAAATTTTTTTTTGTCATTGAAACCAACTCGAAGTTGAAGACTGAAGTTTCCTGTTTACAACGAGACCTTGAAAATTGATGTGTGATTTTTTTTAACGATTTTATTACACTTCGAAAAAGTCGGAAGAAAATAATCTTTATGAAGGCTTGATAGAATTAATAATTGTTGTGGAAACAGAGGTGGTAAATTGATATATCCTCGGCTCAGCTGTCTTTCGAAATCGCCGCTGATAAGAGGTTGGAAACGACCAGAAAATCTCGGATGATACATGGCTGGGGTTGCGGGCGTAAATCAAACTTTCCGTGTCTATGGGCATCAATTTTCCGCATCAAACGCCTATCGACCGGTCCGAAAGAATTTCGAAATCTGCCGGAGAAGCCGGTTTCACGGCGAAGAAAAATGGTCGAGACTTTCCTCCATCGATATTTCATTGTTACAAATGCAGATACAATATATCCTTCATATACGCCTTATTGCCATGAAGTAGTACAAAACTTTTCCTCCTTTCCCATTCGTAATAATCAAACCGATTCCGGGAGTTTCAAGAGCCCATTTACCAGCAAAACAGGATTTATATAGAGACTTACGTCGGTAACCATGTTGGTTAAATACGAAACACTACACGACAGGCATTAGGAAGAGACTTGTTATTTTAATGACCATGTTTGTTAAGTCAAAAAATGGTAAAATACATTTTAGCATACATCTGCACATTTTAAAATGTTTAAATACATTTTTACATACGTTTGAACATTTAAAAATGTCAAAACGCATTTAGCAAAAGGATTTACAACTCGCTTAAGATTCTCAGATATTATCACCGTCTTCCAAAAATGTTTTTTTCTTTTTCCACTGTCTCAAGTTTTCAATTTGAATTATTCCCCAGAAAATAATTGGATTTACGGCGCGTGCCGAGGGACACGATCTAATCGTGCCCGTTCTAGAACAATTGAGACATTATTCAGGTAACTCCGAAGCCGTGAAGGCAGTCGACGTGTGAATTGCACACTGTGAAAAATTATCGCGGCTGTGCGGAACGAATGAACTCCCGAAAAAAGCTGTCCGCGGCTCGCTTCATAATTCCACCGGGAATAACAGGGCGCGCTAATTTCGCCGCTCGCTGTCTCTCTGTCAGCGAACGAAAATATTAACAGCCGCGTCTCATTATTCCCCGTGCTTTGTGTATCCCGGAAACAGTGTTTCTACGCGGTTTATCTCAACATTCAAATTTCACAGCGCGGTCGATCTGGTAGACTGTTTTTCACCGGTGAAAATGAGACTGCAAAGATAAATAAGGAATACGGAATTTATTGTAGAACTTGCGGTTTATCGACGTAGCAAGAAAAAGTAAATTGTTTGCACCCTGGTAGTACAATCGACGCGTCCAATACAGTCAGTAGAAACAGTGAGCAATGAACAGACACGGTAATCGAGTTCCGACCAGATGGGACCAACCTGTAAACCGTGCTATTTCAAACGTTAAGTCTACAATTGGAAGCAGTAATCGGTGGATTTTTCAGAACAAGCTTTTCCAACAAGTTACCAACTATTATCGAATTTTTGTAACGACTTAAATGCTGTTTAATAAATAACGATATATTAACGATATATTCACCTATTAACCCGTTACACTTTTCTTGAGAATTAAACATTTCTTCCGATCTAGAATATTTCCATTCCCTACGTATTTTAAAAATTTAAACAATACCTAAACGTTTAGTAATATTTTGGATAATGGCACAGCAATTTTTAGTGGTGCCTCTCAGCGTAACAATTTCGGTGCTAAGGGTTAAAATAATTAAAGAGAGCAATTTCGGAGAATTTTAATTTTGCAAAAAAATACGCACCAAATTAGTTTCAGTGTGTACTCGGTCTAACGTTATGCTGATGTACCCATCATTATGGAGGACCGATGGTGCATGGATGGTTTAGGGTTGGTCCGGCGGCGGCATTATCTTGATCAATTAATCGGTGGCTCCCTTCCGCAGCATTATCTGTCAGATTCATCACGTCTGCCTTATTGTCTGCGTCCCGACGCCGGCGTCGGTTACCATTATTACCGTTATCCACTTCCAATAAGCATTGTCCCGAGGAGCGCGAGCTGAAGCGAACCGGCGCGGCGCGGCGCCGAGCCGAGCTTCCTTCCAAGTCGGGATCTTCTTTCGGTAATCGTCGATAATGCAGTTACCCTGCACCCTGCAACTCGCTGTGGTGCGATCGCCTATCGATCCAACTCGCGCAACCTGACCTATATTCGACTTAGACTGCCGCCGAGGAGGACACGTTTTGTCCAGCCGCACGTAATTTTCGTCCTCTCCTGCGTACTCGTTCTCCGAGACCGTCCTAACAATACAATGTTCTCTTTCGTGGACTTTAATCAGTCGCGACATTATTTTGACAACGTATTTCAGAAAGCTGTTAGGTAAATTACTCCCTTTATTGTTGGTTTAACAGATCATGCCGGTCGACCATGTAAATGCTCGGGGATTATGAAATCTCGGCCCGGTGTTTAACCTCGTGCAACTTCCGCGGAAAATGTCGGATAACGCTACACCCCGGCTCGTTTTACACGATGAAGCTTCTACTTTTATATTCTCCGCTTGTTTTCCTTTTTTCGATGCGCTTTTTGTACGCGCAAATGGCATAGAAAATCTCCCTTCCTTCCGAGAATTTTCTACTTTTACGGTTGAACGACTTTGGAGACTTTGGACAATTTTTTCAAACGAATTTAACCACCACCAATTCGAAGCACGATGCCTCCCCATTGCATCCAGTGCATATAATTTGACGTACGATTTTTTTCCCTAGATTTCATTGCACTTGCGACGAGAAGTGGATCGTTGAAAAATTTCGAGAACATTTTACAAATTCGAACACCTATGAGGAACCGAAAAACTTTTTTCTCCCGACCCCTACCACCTCGAATTTCAAGCACGAGATCTCCTCTTTACAACCACTCGTTGAACTTTGACGCACGATTTTTTTAGTACCATTTTATTGCGTTTTGAATAAAACGCGCGCCTTTATCGCTACGATAAAGCAGCTCTTGCTCGAAAATTCGACGAATTCAAAGCTTTCCGCAAAGTTTAAAAAATTTATCTTCAAGCTAAACCGCCATGGACCAGAAGATCGATCTCCACGTAACGAGACTATAAAATTCGGTATACGATTTTTTTATTCTTCCGTTGCACATATTTCCATGCAAGAAACCGATTTTCCTACGCCCGGAGACTGAAGAAAGGAAGTAATGCCCTTTTTAAGAAATGTTTCAGGAGGCGGTGTCCTTTGAATTTTTGATTCGGAAGATCGTAATGATTATTGCATCGTTGCACCGTGCGCCTCGGCAGATTAAATAAGCGGCCTAAGTGCAATAAAGTGCAGGATCCCAGGCATTTGTCCAACGCATAAAGAAGCCAAGGGTCCAAGTACCAGGGCGCAGCTTAAATCGCATTAGGTGCATTAACCGCAGACGCAAGATCAATTTCTAGCCGGTGATCTTCCGCCGGAGGAAGTTCGCTGGCGTACGAAAATTGCATTACACCGGGATGCAGCGGGTTGACCAACTTCGTGGCCAACTAATCGCCTAAATTGATGCTGAACACGCATTCCCCGGGCATGGACACACGGCCATAAATTCGCCGTTGCGGACCTCGCGGCCGGATCATCGAGATTCCACGTGAAAAATGGCTCTTGACTTTATTCATTGCTCTAAGTCCATTTATTGGTGCAGCTGATCCTTGAAAAAATGGAATCTTCAATCAAAGTCCCGACAGAATATCGAAAATCATTAATAACTCCGACATTTCGAAAGATTTTTCAAAAATAAAAATTGTAATACGATGCTGAAAGTTCCACCTACGTGCTGTAAATTAATCGGAATTTTCCGTTCCGTAGTTACCTGCCAAAAAATTTGGTAACACGACCTACTTCAGACACCTCGGAATTCTTGGTATTAAACGTTCCAGTCTTCGGAAACAAGATATCGAGAATCATTAATAACTCCGTTATTTCGAAATATTTTTGGGAAATAAAAATTGTAATACGAAGACGAAAGTTGCATCTACGAGCTGTCAACGAATTGGAATTTTTCGTTTTGCAGTTATTCGTAAAACCATTCTGTCGGACAACTCGAATAACCACTTGGTAGTTTAGTCTTGACAAATAATGACAATGTTCCAAATATTTTTCAAGGATAATTGTTGAGCGAAATTTAAACATGTTTTAAAGGACCTTCCGGTAACGTGTTAGCGTCTCCCTGGAATTTTAAGGAAGTTTAGAATTTCCAAGTGACGAATATGCATGTCATTGTTTATGGGGACATGCGGTGTGAAACATGGACGTCGTCGATCGAACTAAGCGGAAACGCGGCGCCGCGACGCTGCTGCTCGTCGTCTTGATGCTCGTTCTCCTCTCGCGGGAACGTTCCCACAATTCCCCGAGGCGGACGGGAAGTCCGCAGGAAAAACGATTCTCGAGAAGCGTTCTTATTTCCAGGAGGAGAAAGAACTCGGCCAGCGCCGGGAACGTTTTATACATTGATTCCTCCGGCCGCTTATCTTGGACCGAAGATTTTCGAGTGACAGTCTCCGAGAACTGTTCCGAGGATCGATCAGCTCCTCCGGAAACTCAGCGAAGTCGTTGGAGAGTCTCAGGTCGCTGAGAATGTCGCAATTCCGATCTTGGGATCGTTCGTTTCACGTTGCAACTGCATATTCTCCGACTGCGGCCGAGACGATGGGAAATGAACGAGGATATTTAACACGACCCCTCTTTAATGAAATTAAATTGTACGCTTATTTTATACAGCGTAGGATCTCCTTATTGGACGGAAAAGTTCTTTGAAGATGTCACAAAGAGGATTAAAACGCTACGCAGAACTCGAGCGGACAAAGTCGCTGACGTTTAATCGATTTCACTGGGATCGGTTTTATGAGATGATAAAATGGACAACGTAAACGAATAATTGCGCGGGCGAGGTCAGAGACTGCGTTATTCGTTTCCTTTTAATTTCGCTAGCATCGGGTGACATTATTTCTTTTGCGAAATTGAATATTTTTACCAGATTTTTGCACTATTAATCATCAAACGAAACAACTTCAAGAGCTAAAACATTTCATTAAAAATTCTGTAGAAAGGCAACTAATTTTTTAGTTTCTTTGAAAAGAGAGGATTTCAATCTCGAAGAAAAAATTTGTTCAGCTTCGTACAGCCAATCTGTACAATTGTTAGACAAAAATGCATACCTGTCGTTAAAAATGCAATAAAATCATAACCAAAAATCGTAAACCAAATTTTCAAAGTTGGTCGGAAAGAGGAGACTTCATTCTTGAAATTCCCGTTGGTTCGGCTCGCTAGAAAAATTTTTATACGCGAGAAAGTTGACTTTTGGACAAAGAGTTATAGAATTCGATCCAGGGGCCTTTGTGTGCCGTTCCCATCGATTTGAAAATGGCACCGGTACGCCGCCGAGAAGATTCCGGGGTACCGGAACGACGTTTCGACATCCCGCGGAAAATTACGGGCCCTGGCTTTGTGGAGTTACTTCTTTACAGCGTGATTATTGGATAGAGCGTCAGGAGAGCCCCCGTGAAAGTTCCATCGGAACGCGGGTCGAAACGATCCGTTCGGATTATAGAGGCCGCTCGTTAACCTTAGACGTCGTACAATTCGACGAGATTTATCGTTTCGCTTCGGGCCTGGGTAATTAATGATCCCGCGGAACGCTTCGAGATTCTGCTATTGATTAATTTGAATGCAACCCCGGGATCTCCGGTCCGTCATCGATCGGCTCTCATATTGCGTGGTGTAAATTCAACCGCGAACACGCCAGTCCGATTGATCGAACCAGATTTATCGTTCCTTGCTTTCGATACTACTCGAAATTCCCTTAAACATTGCTCTTCCATTGTAGATGCGAAAATACGCCTCACAATTCATTCGCGATATTTTAACTGCATTTAAAGTACTATAGAATCAAATTAAAAAATTGCACAATAAATTTTCGTACAAATTTTGTAAGTTGTATAATTTTCAAGCAAACATAAAAACCTACCAGCACACATGTCACTTAAAGTAAAACAACATTGTAATTAAAAATCGTAGATGAAATTGTTTGGACTGGGTCTAAAGAGGAGATTTTAATCTTGACGTTCGTGGTGGTTTGGATGGCGAAAAAAATTTTTTTGGACTCCGTACAGATATTTGAATTCGTACAATTTTTAAAGAGAGAGGTTCAACAAGTTTTTTCGTAAAAAAGGACTCGCCCAATTTGTGCAGCGAGGTCTGCAATTACAGTGAGCGATCCGAACGTTTCAGCTTCGATTTGATAAACGATTTCATCAGGTGCCTTTTCCCGGGGATATTCTTTCCGGAGTGGATTTCGTTCAGTCGGTGGACGGGATCGTTAGCAAGACAAATTCGACGGGTCCATAGGAGGAACTGCGGCTCGTTTGCTTTGATTCCGAGAGACTTGTAGTCCCGACGCGTTGATCAAATAATCGAGAACGTGGTGCGAACAGGTGGACTGTGCATCGAGAAAGAAGAGCCGGCGCCTAGGATTATAGCGGAAACGCGTGTTTCTGTCTTCTCTGAAAATAAATCGGCGGCGCGTTCAGTAGCATTTGCTCGCGAAGCCGCCTAAAAATACGACATGCTAAAAATACCGATCCAGCTACTATTTCCGGGCTACGATCCACGGGTACAATGCCTCGGACGTCGATCAACGGGCTTCTCGCGATTCGAAGATGCTTGCGATCGACGCGAGCCAGTTCGAAATTTTCTCCGAATTTTCTGCGAGAGTACTTGATTGATATTGAACTTTTTCCATTTAAAATAAATTTTACATATTTACGAACATTCCAGAAAGGTACACTTGGAAGATCGAATGCTCAAGAATAAACAGAAAATGTGCAATCTCACAGCGAAATTTCATTTCAATTTTAAAAAAAAGTGAGGAACGGTCGCCTTTCGCAAAAAAAAAATAAAATTTGAACGGTTCCACCGATCGCGTAACATGGAAATATATATTTATCCCGCACAGATGCGCAGAGGACACTCGAAGGTCATCGGTGTCTTTTTCAATTGGATCATACATTTTTCAGCGGATCGATGCGGCTGCACATATTCTCTATAAAAAGATACTCGAATAATTATGACCAAAACGCATATATCCGAGAGATTTGATTCGAACGATTACAAGAACTTTTTTATTTTTGTACGTCAAACAGAATGTTTTTTGAACGAACGGTTCTCGCATTCGCCGGTGGCATTTTTTGTCTAAACAATTTCGCAGGCTCGCAAATAAAGTTCTGTCAACAACGCCTATATTCCGAACTCGCGTTCACTTTACCGGCTCGCTTGTGGACGTGGATCAGAATGATTTCGTCTGAAGAGTTCCGCGAATATACACGCGAACATCGTCCGTATGGTTGATCTCAATGTTCGCACGAGGCTAAACAAGGAGGATGCAAGGACAGCAGGACGTGCTGTTTTGAATAGAAAGATAGTTTATTGATGTGGCAGCTTATTGTTCCACTGAATGCGAAAACATGTTAAAAGCATTCAGCCCAGTTCTTTCGTTTAGATGGTAAACAAAATCGTTCATGATCAAAATTGGAGAATTTCTATTGTGTATAAACATAGGCAGTCTACTAAAAATGTCTCTCATAACTTCAAACTCGATACAGATTCAAATATTTACCACCCACGCAGACGACAGAAATACTCGTCGACCATACGGGTGGTTTTCTAGACTGTAGAAATGTATACAGGGTGTCCCAGAACTTCGTTGGGAATGGCGCTGAGATGTAAACGGGGAAAAACGGTCGGAAAGGGCGAAGGTAATTCAGCAAATGCATGCGAGATGAGGTTCTTCCGGTTGTTCGGTGTTCCTTCGGAACGACAGGATGGATATTCTCGCGGGAAAGAGAAGAAAGACTGAGGGCCGAGGAAACATTTGTCCGGGACGGTGAATGGCGGCGAGATGTCTTTAGAAGTCGCTGGCCCATCCAGTCCATCATCCCCGAAATGCTGAAAGACCGTCCAATCTTCTGCGAAATGACACGGAACCCGACACGGCGAGGTTTGCCGACAGTCCTACGGAATATGTGTGTCAATGCGCCACCTGCTGTCCTTATCCAGACACCGGTTGACGCATTGACTTGGCGTGGACCGCTAAACGAGCCGAAGTTTGTTTACGATACTATAGTTTCATTGATCAGGGGAGTGGTTTTCAAATATATCGATAATTTTAACGTGTTAGTATTTCCCAGTTTCATATTCGACTATATAAAAGTGGTACAGTTTGGGTCTGGATGGAGTAAGAACAACAGAGCCACGCCCACTGAGAGCGGGCCACGCCTACTATGGACGTAGTGGACAGAACTAGCTTCCTGACTTGTTCAGGTCGTTCTAGAGCAGATATTATTAAGGAGTCTTGTTCTGGTTAGAGGAACAGAGAAAGCAAGAAAGCAGGATTGTGGGTGAATTTAAATTTATAAGCTAATTTAGGTCTGACAAGGGTACAGATGGCCCTTTGTTACACTGTCACATCTGTATACCAAGAGCAACAACGCCACGCCCTATTAGAGGAAGCCACGCCCACCTTTCACGACGAGGAAAGGCAATAGACAGTCTTTTAATTGTGTACCTTTTATCAAGGAGCTTCTAGGGCACACCTATTATCAGACTAGAATCCTATTATTCTAGCCGGAATGGTTATGGTCTTCAAAGCTGGTTCTGATTCTGTCAATAATTAAGAGCACTCTAAACAACGACAATAATCCAGATAGCATTTTATCGAGACTTTGGTATGATTCAAAGTGATTCTAGCATTTATAGGTCACTTTAAATCAAGCATAAGCTCTAATTGCCCTATAAAGCACCATTACAGCCCTATAAAAGATCGAGAGCAATGCAGGCACGCCCACTGGGAGCACGCCACGCCTACTCTCGACCCAGAAACAACAATACAGGTGCAATATACGTAACAGAACCTTAAAAAAGACCCTGAATAAAGACGAATCTAGCAAACTGGCAAAGGACTTATCGATTCGTGCTCACGTCGGCAATGTTTCGAACTCCCTCGTATTTACGAAACATTTCTGAAGCTTGTGCTCTCAGGCGAAAACAATGTGGCGCAACGAATTCGGAGGCTGTCGGTCAGTCAGCAGGGCAGTCGATGACACGAGAATCCGTATCCTGTGGGAGCGAGTTTCGATAACAGAGGAACAGGTAACGCTTGTTTCTAGCGAGGCGTTCTCGAGCGTCCTGGCACTCGGCAGCCTCGCTTAACCTGCCGTTAGACCGACCGGAAGGGACCATTGTCTCCAAGTGCCGCTCCGCGAGGACAATCGAGGGAAAGAGAGACCCGTGAGAGAAAGAGAGAGAGAGAAGCCGAAGGAGGGAAGCACTTTCGCCGGGAGCTTTCAAAACAATGACGCGCTTGCGGTAGGACATGGACGGAAGAACGAACAGAGAGGCTTGAATGGCCGACGAGAGAGCGACGGTATTAGAAGAGGAAATAAAAACCCGTTCGACCTTATTCTCGACCGCGAATGTTGCCATCCCAATACCCAGAATCCCTTTCGCTGAAGCATCCTGTTTCCTGGCGGGCCCTCCTGAAGTTCCTGCGGTTTCAGCCCCCAACTGTTGGCAACAGTCGATCAACTATTTCTTCTATACGGGAAAATATATTTTATTACATTATGGATATATGAACATGTTTAAATAATGACCCAGACCGTACTTCGACGCAGCAATTTTCTCGGATATTTTTCAATCTGTTTAGAAAAGATAAAAGTCCGAGGTAAAATTCGATCTCGCCAGGCGAAGCAAATGCCATTATAAGACTGCAGATCTTTATGCAAATTTTCGTTTTCATTATTTCATAAAAGTCCGTGGAAGAAAGAAATTGCTTGCATAAATAACTAGCCGGAGCCCTCTTGCGGCAATTAATTTCTGTTAACACGTTGCATAGCAGTGGATACTTAATAGTCTTTCAAACTTCGCGATTTAATATCCGGCGATTGTTTATGAAATTTTTCAATGTCATTAACGAACTCGATACCGAGCCAAGTGCTCGAACGTTCTCTAACATTTGTAACAATCCCTATTTGCAAAAAGACATTCGTTCGGATGTAGATTATAAAAAATGGCTGAAAATTTGGTATCACAGATTTTTGTCATCTTCATAAAGTAATATAAAACAGAGATTCTTGGTGCTCGGTAAATCCAGCGTTGATATAAACATTGTTTCTTACATTACAAATTTGTGGACGCTCGTGTTTCCTCGGATTTTAAAGATTGTTAGACGCCCTAAGTGCACGAGGATCCGCAGACCACGTATAATAAGGGCGGCGTCTTCCCGGGTTCGTAAAATAGAGGAAAATGTTCGAGGTGGTATCTAAAGAGCGAGGCGAGGGTCGAGTGAAATAAAAATGAAACGCCAGTATAATACGATACAATGGACGCACGATGCAAGGAGGATACAAAGATGGCGCGAGTTAATTAGCAAATGAACGAGCTAAAACGAAACGCTGAAGACAATGTTGCGTGCGCGGACGAAGTTCGCTGGGGTAAGCGCCGTTATTAAACCTGACCCGGGTATAATTTGGTCGTGATAATAGAGACTGAAAGGAGGCAACAGAGAACAACTGCGAAAAAAACTGGTGTATTTAATATTTCAAAAACAAACTAACCAGTTTTTTTTTTTATATTCCAGTTGTATACCATTTTTCATTGATGGAACAAGAGTTTGAATCGTGAAATATTGCTTTTTAACTACAATCAGGAATCGGTGATTATATTTTCTGTTCGAGCTGACGACGTGCTGACATACAAAATATATATTGGGCAATTTGCTGTGAGGTTCGGTGCAAACAAAATCTCGCAGTTTCGCCTTGCTTTTTACGTTTTCCTCGTTCCACTAGCTTTCAGCGTTTTATTTGTTTTTATGTGGGTGGCTTCGCTGAATGAACTTTAGTGGTTCTGTTCTGATTCTGCTTTAAAAAAAATGTTTGACAGGTTACACATATTTTAGAATTAAAAATACGATAAAATTATCAAAATTATTTCACGATACATGAGTGATTGATACAAGTCTATAATAAAAATCTCAGAATATTTCAAAAAGACGTAAAAGAAAACGTCGCCTTTCCCCGCCAAATAAAATCCTAGAATTTTCCTTCTCGAATAATGGGGACACTTGTCGAGCGACTGTCTTCCAATTGGCCAGACCACACACTCGGTAATTAGGCCAGGCAATTAACCACTTCTGAGCCGAATCTCCATCGCGAGACGGTCGGTTTACACGGGCGAATTAGGCCCGTGGAAATGTTGCGGGCAAAGAACAGGAGGCTTTTGACGAAGAACGCGAAACTTCTGACAAAGCCAGTGGAAAAGTTAGGTTCCCAGGCCGTGGACAAAGGACGGTTCTTGCGTTGAACTGTTGGAGGCAGGCAGCGGCCTCTGCAGTCGGGTGGCTGTCCCCGGGGGAACGAATGGACATCCGTTAACAATCGGCTGGCTACGTCAGAGCCGGTAATTGACGCGGGAGAACGTCCGAGAGAGTTTCGTTTGCGAAACGCGGGGAATCTCACGAAAGAGACCCGTCGTCGGAGACCTTCGGAGGAACAGTGATTAATGCATCAAAGCTGCACGCCTTTGACAACCGGTGCTTCTTTCACCTAGCTCTGGCCATTTTCGAATCTCAAAGCGACCTCTACCATCGCTTTCAACGCCGCGGTGTTCGACGATTCGCCCGGCGACTCTGCCATTAGCTCGAAATGACCCTACACGGCGCTCCAGGCTCCGTGTGTTTGCATAAATGCAGCACGGGATGCGTGCAGAAATGCATCGCAATTCAGAGGCGTCTGAATCTTGCACCAGACAATTGCCAAGTACTTCATCGTCAGATGAAATTTATTATAATTCATTGAAATTCCTTAAGGAACTTTTTTTATCAAAATTATGGACATATCGACTTCAAACTTTACAGACTTGTTAATATCACTTTCGAGAAAAATTTTCAAACACGGAGAAAGATTGTGGTGGTTTGATAGGTGTCTGTTTATTGTTAATCGAGTGTGGTAAACTTTCGGAAAAACTGCTTGTCGCGGACGATGCGGAAAAATGGGATTCTTTTCGTCGGAATCAATTTGCATACGATCTCGAGAGGTTATAGACGATATGTTACGTGAACCTGTTACGTAATCACGAGCAAAACTCCCCGCGGGCAAAACTGATCCCTCCTTACGTAATCCGGTACGTTTTGGACGTTTCCGAGCTAGAATCAGTCGGATTTCAGAGTAACTTCCTCGTTGGTGCTGTTTCTGTACTAAGCGACACATGTTTCGACGAAATTCAAGTTCAATTGCATCGGTAAGCTGTACTGATCCCTTTAAATTCCATACTGTTGCGATTCTAACTTCGATTATACACAGACTAATATTTCTAGAGCATACTATAGCATGTATGCAACATTTTTCTGTAAATCACTTTCCTGAGAAAATTGATTATTCGTTGGGTGGAAGAAATGTTCCATGTATCAACCATTTACTATATTCAAATATTTATTTGGCATCCGATGAATTGGCACCACCGATTGTCTGATCATGACCCACTGATTCTACTTCCCGAGCAAACATCTCATTCCTCTTCTTGGAGGAACTTGTTCAATTTTCTTGATCATGTCTTTCAAACGAAGCCTCAAATGAAACCCCTTGTTCTATACTGTCGACCTATTTTTATACAAAGGATCAATCTTCGTATTATTTTCCATCAACCTATAGAATGCTTCACAAACGACTCAGTAAATAACAATGCCATTCTTACTCCACCGGAATCACGATTCATCGTAATCAAATAATTTTCCCTGCTTCAGAAAGCGATCAGAACATTCCGGAAAAAAATCTGAGAAGTAGACCTAACATATAACTATCATCCGCCTTTTATTTCATTCAAATATCTCGCACACTAACGGGGGAACAACGCGTACAAAGTTACAATTGACGACGTCGCTCAGACAACGTCACTGATCAAACACAAATAAACAAAAATCAGCCGAGATCTATCGGATCCTTCTCGAACTGCACAACAACCGAAATAGAAGGCGGGAAGAGTATCCGGTCGGGTCGGACAAATTTCTATTTAAAACGCGTTGTTAAATATTCGACGGGGATCCGTTAACACGAATTATCGGGGCCATTGAGCACCAGGGGTACGTGACTTACACGCTAAGGATCCGAGCATTCGGCGTAGGGGTTATTCGATCGAACTCTCCTCCGGTAACCCGGAAATTAGCGTTGGAAAAAAAGGGAGAGTCTGCTCGCGGAGTCTCCCGGATACCTTTTCACGGGATCGGCCTCGTAATTAACGGATTAGGGCACAAAGGGGCGGGTTCCGTGTGCTAGCACCGGCGTGCTGCGCCAGTCCCTTTCATCGACGGTCCCTTTATTTGCTTGCCCGTACGCCCGTCGAGATTACTCTTGTTCTCAACGAAGGAAAGATCCACCGAGGTCCCAGCAGCTATACACCGAGGGACCGGGATCAGCTCTCAGTCGTTTCTCCGTTAATAAAGTCACCTGTTTTGCGGAGTCTGTGCGTCTTTTCAGAGACCGCCCACCTTTCTATCCGGCACGGTTCGCTACACCGGTGCTCCGTTTAGGCGAATGCTACCTTGGTCATCCGTAATGCAAATTCACATGCCGAGGAAAAATTACATTCTCGAAAGACAGACGTATATTTCTTAATTATCGTTGAAAGTCATAGTCGTTCGAGAAAGTTTCCAAACGTTTGCATGTTTTGTCAAGTTATATTAAAATTTTGTTATTTTTACACGTATTAACACTAGAACTACCGGACAAGTCAAAATGACCCATGCGAATTTTTTGTCGATTAGAAATATTCAAAGTATAAATATGTTTTTTGAGAAATTTTTTTAGTAAACTTCTCTATTGAAGTACATATTTATATATCCCGTGTACGAAATCGAAATAAATGCCATATTGTCATTATTAGAAGGCAATGTATACCAAGTGCGTTTAGTGCTCGGTAGTTCTAGTGTTAAATAAAACAGAAAATGTATTTCTATTTTGTATATTTAACGGTTAAACATTGATTGCGAAAGAATGGAGTTTTATTTCGACTTTAATCTACTGCGAAAATATTCAAGGTAGACAGTCTTTGCCAGCTAGAGGATTGTTGAGGACAAAAGATTCTAGTGATTGTATCCACGAAGAAAATAAAAATATAAAGTGTCTTCATATTTTTGGCAACATCGTAGATCTTTGTTGTGCGACATGATTGATGACAAAAAGGGTCTAATCTACACAACGGGCACGATCGTCCACCAGGACGTGAATAATGTGTCCATATATTTTCAACGCTGTCTACCAGAGCGCATTATTCGCGAAACAGCAGATAATAGCGGTTGATCCTCAAGAAAAGCAGCAGACACGTTGGCTGCGCGTGTTGTTCTACTTGCTCGTCTTGTTCTACGCTCATTGTCCGTACTCGTGGCGCTCTTGTGTTTCATCAACGCGAACAGCAGGTGTAGAATACATAAAACTAGAATAGTGGAGGGGCAGGTGGGCCACTCGAATCCATTGTTCCCCGAGGCAGTTTACTACGTGATTTTTCTGCAGGATTTTTTTAATTCCCGTAGCGATCGAGAGCAATCGTTCTGCGGTTCTGAATCACTTGTTATAAAAGTTCGGAACGCGGAACAACTCGTAATTCCAATTATTGTAATAATGTAAAACTTGTTCAGGAGTTTCGAGGATAATTATAACTTTCCTGCGGACAGACGTAATGAAACGGCCGGGAATTAAACCGGGCCTCGGCTCTCACACGTGAGCCGACGAACGCTCACCTCGCGGAGACGTCCCATCGACTGGGACACGCACTCGCAGAAAATCGATCGGTTTTCCCAGCAGCCGCCGCCGTGCGCCGCCATCTTGCGTGTTTATCGCCGCGTGCGTCTCGGGGACCGTCGAATCTCAGGGAAATAGGGCGGTGCTTAAGCTGCTGTCAATTTGCGAACAAAAATTGAACGGTCATCCAACTTGGCTCATTTTGTAGGGTGAGGCCTGCCCTTTCGCACCCCAAAACTGATTTTTTTCTCGAACACGCAGTTGCGTTCCAAAAACATGGAAAACTGAAGAAGAGTGATTGGCACTAGATAATATTTGTGGGAATTTAGAGCAAAATAGGACGATATTTGAACTGCTGTCAATTCGCGAACAAAAATTGAACGGTCATCCAACTTGGCTCATTTTGTAGGGTGAGGCCTGCCCTATCGCACCCCTAAACTCATTTTTTCTCGAACACGCAGTTGTGTTCCAAAGATACGGAAAAGTAAAGAGGGGTTGCCACTAGAACACTTTTTCAGGAATCTCGAGTGAAATAGGACGATGTTTGAGCTGCTGTCAATTCGCGAACAAAAATCGGACGGTCATCCAACTTGGCTCATTTCGTAGGGTGAGGCCTGCCCTTTCGCACCCCTAAACTCATTTTTTCTCGAACACGCAGTTGTGTTCCAAAGATACGGAAAAGTAAAGAGGGGTTACCATTAGAACATTTTTTCAGTAATCTCGAGTGAAATAGGACGATGTTTGAGCTGCTATAACTCCGCAAAAAATAATCGAACGATAATTGATCTTATATGATTTTATAAGGCGAAGTCTCTAGTTTTACATCATCGAGTTACTTTTTCATTGAAGATTAAAATGTTTCTACAATTTAAAAAAGTTCACGATTCAGACGATCGATTATTTCCTCACTGTGTATACTTCGTAAGCGCGAGCTCTCGTCAATTATGGTACAGGTACCTAAAGCGAAGGAGCGTTGCGAGAATTTTACGCGCGAGCGAATCGAGTCGTCGATACCGTTTGTCGGCAACCACTTAATTAAGCTCGTCTTCTTCTACTCGAACCGCACCGGAAATGCTCTGAGAGCAAACGTTTATCCTTGCCAGCTTCCATTTAAACGTGGAAACACTACTAAATAAGTAACAAATGAACAATTTTTAATTTTATTTTAAGGGAACAGAATTTAAAGGAATCCTTAAAAAATAATAACAAAAAATGTATTTATTACGATAGTAGGTAGTAATAATTTATTAATGAATTTTAGTGAAAATTTCATCCCGATATCTTTTATGGTTCAAACTTTATAGTAAAATGCCAGATTGAGACTAGTCTCCCTCTTGCCCTTCCGTGACGCTGTCCCCTCACCCTCGCGCTTCGGCCGAGGCAGGCGCGAGACACGCATCGACTCTTCGCTCAGAGGTGAAAATGTTCCGTCGCGAGTGAATTTCGGCTGATTTCGCTATTGCCAAATATATCGATGTTTCGAGTCCTTTTCGCGTTTTTTGTACATGCAAATTGGATAGGAAAATAACACCCCCCTTACTTAGCGTCCCCTCTTGGAGGGGACGAAACTTACCAGGGGACGGGGACGATGGTTTTACCCACAAAAAACGCCTGAGCTGGCCGAGAAAATTTTTCGTACACGGGCGAGGCAAACAATGCATGTTGCCTCGCTGGGCCGCGGCAAACAACGCGTTATCGCATTGCTTGCCTCGCCCAGCCGATTCAGACCACAGATTTGATCATATTTATTTAACGGTTCATTTTATAGGATTGTTTGAAACGCAGTTCTCGTTATAAGACCTCATCGTTTGTGCTATTTGTCTCACAATTCAACCCTCAAGATTGCTTAACAAATTCAGCATATACATACATACACACTATAACTTGAAATAGTGGAAGTAGTCGGCTCAATAAATAAATTCCATTTAATGTGACAAGTGTGCCACGATATTGCACGATTTAATGAGTGTTAATTGGCGAGCAGGGCAGGCGAGGCAGGTGAGAACAGGTAAGAAGGGAGAATCCAGCGAGTAGAAAGCAGCAAGCAGAAAAGCAGGCTCGCAGGAACGACCTGAAAGCGAGGAGGTTTGATCGATCGTTGGAAACGATCGACCCGAGGCTCTCGAGGCCCTCGACGAGCACCGGGACCGAGGCTATCGTTTCGGAAACGATTCCCGCGATCCCAGGGTTCCTCTCCCTCTCTCCCACGGTTTTTCTCTTCCTCCCGCCTTCTCTCGGGCCGCGGATCCCGGGATCGTAATTACTTTCGCGCCATTCGAAACCCTCGGCCCAAGAGGGTTCGTCGAGTGCGGGATTCGGACGTCTTTCGATCTTGAAATGTGGAACAAGCGCCGACGGAAATCGAGCCTGCCTTTCCGCTTTTGGACGCCATTACCGCGAGTCATCCCCCTGGAACGCATGTTCACGTGAAACAGGATTTCGCCACAGGATCCCACCCCCAAAATTGTGGAATACATTTTTGATCCCGAGGGTTGCTGGCTGAGGAGATTGCGTTTAAAAATCCAGTGGCTGAATATCTCGATTTTTATGCGGTTTTAGTACTATACAGCTTGAAGATATAGTTGATTGATACCTTTTTACTGCTGGAGGTAATCGTACACTTTACGAGCGCGGAAACGGCTCTTGAAAGTTAGGGGTGCGAAGCGTGTTTGATCGAACATCTCCGGAACTATTGATCGCAGAAAAACGTTCTCCACGCATTCACGCTGCTTATATATTTTTCCAACAACCATGTAAACTCGTGTGACTCCAAAGATTTATTTATTATAGCCTAATAATAATAGATTTATTTCGGGAATGAACTTATAGAACTTGTCGTTAAAGACGAGCTTAGCTCTCCGCATAATCACTATAATAATCGCATAACAAAGTTTCCACGATGGAAAGTACACTCTTGAAAATGAACTTCTGAAAAGTGACATTAGAGCGAAGTAGATACTCGCACACCATTGAAGATTAAACAAGATTCGCTTGCAGAGCATTATCAAAGACATTTTCGTCGCTGATAATAACAGCAAGTTTACAACAAAATTTCTGCTGAGCACAGTCCTGGAAACAGTCTGTACAGATTTAAATGTCCGAACAGTCTTTGTTATCGAGCAACATTGAGGAGCACTGTACGATTTCCGCAGAACATTTTCACTTGGTAAACAATCGTATATGCGGCATGCTCGAGTCAGCCATTAAATGGTAAATCGTAAAACAGAAGTTCTCTCACCTGCGGCACAACGGCAGCGTTACGATCGTACGAATCCAGCCGCGTATCTAAATACTGCGAAACGTTCCTGATAAAACGGTCAGGCAGCACGGAACCGTGTAACATGGCAGCGGAATGTACACCGAAACTCAGCACGCGAGGGGGTGTGTCGCCAAAATTAGGCAGCGATTATTTTCCATGCAGCTCTCCGGCCGAGTCAGAAGCGATCGCACATCGTCGGACGTCGGCCAGCGGAAGCGTAACTTACCCCTAAAACTACTATACGGAGGTCTTCCTCGACCTAGAGTACAGAAAATATCAAGGACGGGTTCCTTCTATTCTTAAAAAAAAATTTATAAAATATCAGGTTAAGGATTGAATTGGAAACTTTATCTTTTATAAAAGTATTACTGTTAATATTCAATGCACCATCGGAATAAATTTGTTAAAAGCTTTGCTAATTATTCACCATTCGATCCCGATGATTTAAGCATTTAGTAAAAGAACTGCAAATTTTATATAATTTTAACACTGAACTCGGTCAAATAATCAATTTTATATTTTTCATTGTGCAGTTATTGAAATTATGAAGGTACTTACAAATTGAACAAAATACAAATAAATGGAACCTTGTTATTGTTATAATCTAAAACATTTTAATCGTTTTGCGTACTCGCTAGGTTTAGTGTTAATCATTCAGATATTTACCTGATCGATTTCATCAATTTTTGGTATGAGATATCGAAGGAGGTGCAAGTAAAACAAGCCTAAACGCACCATAGCGATCGATGCGCCGAGGAAAAACGCCCTCGTTTATTCCTGCCGAAGGAAAATCGCTCCGTGGGCTAGATTACTCCGATTCAATTTGTCCTGCTCTGTTTTTCTCGCTAGGGAGAGAGAGAGAGATAGAGTGAAGGAGGGCAACTTGAACACAGTTTTCGGCGAGCAACGAGCAGATTAGAACGAGCAAATTGGATCGCGAGGCGTTTCGTGCTTGAACGCTAGACATCCTCGGTGTCTGGAGTAGCCGGGGATGCTTCTTCTGCTTTTAATGAAACGGAAACTGCGTGGGCCGAGATTCATTCTAGACATTTCTCCTTTAGATTCGAAACGATGTTTTCATCTCTGATTTTCATCGAAGAATTGGAGCATGCTTCTGGAAGAGAATGCAGAAAATTTGGAAAAACTGGGAGCAGAGATCGCAGAGTGGCTCGTACCGCGGAAGATGGTGTTGCGAGGGTTGCACACGGAAGAATTTCAAGACGGACGCAGTCGCATAGGCGGCGATCGATGCACACCGTGCGATTTTTCCAAGTGGCCCGAAACCCAAACCGGGACAGAATACGAATAAACCGTTGCAACGGTGCCGTGGCAGCGTGATTGCGAAGGCGCGGAATATCGTTTCGGTATATCTAACGAGCGACGATAAAATCAGACAATTTCGCCGGTGAGCTCTCGCTACCCGAGAAAATCGAACGCCGGGGAAACCAGCCGAGGATGTACCCCTCCTATCCTCTTAAAATATTCATCGGATTTGATGCTGTTGACAACCGGGATCGGCAGGCGTGTTCGCGAACGGCCAACTTCCGCCCCCGGAAGTTACTCTCTGCGAAGAAGTGATTGCCAACTTCATCCCCCTACGATTCACCATTTTCTTAAATAGAACTCTGAACAAATTGCCCGTATTTAATTTTTCGAAACATTTCTTCCACTGATACAACAGGATATTAGGATAATTTTCGCGAGCCAGTTGTGACTCCCATCCCACTCTTCTCTCAGACAGTTGCCCCCGCGACTCCGTCAATTCAATTTTTATTGAATGCCGCGGTAAACGAAGAAACATCGTTCCTCAGCTTCCGGTTGCTCGGGAATATTTTTTGTCGACACGACAGGCTCGAATCGTGTCAGAAATCAGGGAGTTTCAACGAAGAAATTAGGTTATAACGAGTAAATTGCGGATCAGTACGAATCAGTACGATTGCTATTTTTAATTTACGGTTGTTGAGATTGTAAGTATGCATCCGTGTGGAATTATTTAATAAATTTATTTCTTTTAGTACATATAAATGTATAAAATATTCAATTTCAGGAGGATGTACGTTTCTATTCAATTTCTGTTTGTTACAGTCGATTTCGACAATTTTTATTTTCCATAAAAATCCAATATTCACAGTATTATTACAGTCCACTGGAATATAGCAAATCCCTGTGTCACTGTGCGCGGTATACTTATACCGCGCTGCTATACGGTGGCAAAAGAATGGAGGGTTTTTTGCGACGCGGGTTGGTCGCGTCAGTTACGATTTTAATAAAATCTGCCTTAATATACGCGAGCCAGCGATCATTTCCGAAACTCCGTGATATCCCATCCAGCATTCACAACGCGGAAATGAACAGAGAAATGACAGACATTCGAAATCGAGCGAAGAGAACCAATGCGCGTCGCGCAAAAAGAAATTGGAAACGCTGGGGCACAGAAATATTGAAAGGTGCGAGGCCGGGATATCAGGCGAATTGATGAAATGACAATTGCACAGTTTTCAGAAGGCCCACTCGCTCTGTGAAACCGTCGTCGTTCTCGTTTCGAGCTCGCGAAATCATCTTAAAATCGATATAGGGCACACGCGACCTTTGCCGGGTCGTTACGACGGTAATTTTAAAGACAGCGACATAAATCAAAGCTCTTCTTCCTACGAGAGACCTCAAAGCAGAGGATCGTGTCTTTTTTAAATTTTTCAAGTACGTTCCTCAAAGAGAGAAAATTTACAAAATAAGTCTCCTCTTGAGGAAAAAATGGACAGCGTAAAGAACCTTTTCAGTTCGCTTAAAATGGTGCGGACTAAGAAATGAAGTTCGCTAGTAAACAAAAATCTTGAAACAAACTCCGTACTTTGCCGAACACGATGAAAAAAAGATTCAATTCGATCGGGCGAATAGTTGCCGAGAAAAAAAAATTCGACAGTGTTGCTCGGTATTCGTGAACGTTCAAAGGCCTGTATTTTGTGAGCCATTTTTAAATCAGCAAAGTGATGACATAAACTCGCTCTGATGTCTCGTGTACCACGTTATATGGTGTGTTGTTTTCAACGAAATCACTGGCATTGAGGAGGAAAAAGAGAGACAAATAAATGAACCCGTTCCACCGAGACCGGCGCAGTAAAAATCACAGGCTAACCAACTAAATCTGCTGCGAGCTCGCGATACGCTCCAGATACTCTCGCGATCGTTCGCCTAATTACACGGAATCGTCGTGTCCACGCTTTTATCGGGCCGACGGGCCGGCTTAATCGCGCGTGTTCCGCTCGCAGAGCTTTTCTAGAATTTTTTTTCCAGGCTATCAGCGGGCCAACCGACTCCGAGTAACTTTCCCTCCCGGGAAACGTGTGCGCCCGATTCCATCTTGCCTCCGAGTGATAGCCATTTTTGTGTCGCGCGGTTTATCTGCGCACGGGGAGAAGAGAGGGCGCCGCTTATCTCGCCAAACCACCTCGACGAATTTACACGTCGGATGCGAAAGCTGCCCCCATTGTCGCATCGAACGCGCCACCTCGGAACATTGTTGTCAACCGGTCCTTTGATCGGGACAATGATCCGTGACGGGACGGGCGTCACTGTGCGACCATGCTCAAGATGGTTATTGTCTGCGCTGTACCATGACCTGCGCGTCCGTCCGTCATCGAATCTCTTCTTTTATTGTTCCAACGCTACCTCGTCGCTCAAACTGCCATAGTATCAAAACGAAAAATCGCAGAGCCAAATTTCAAGATTCAATATAAAGGGGAGACTTTAATCTTCAAACTCAGTATAGTTAGAGTCTCGAAAAAAATTTTTTAGATTCCCCACAGATACTTGAATTGTTCAAATTTTTTATGAAAATTTTGAAGCCTTCTTGTAACTTTAATAACCCCATTCAATGTGCTATAGAATCGTAAGAAAAAATCGTAGAGCAAAATTTCAAGATTCATTGTAAAGGAGAGACTTTAATTTTCAAACTCAAAATAGTTAGTCTCGAAAAAAATTTTTTACATTCCCCACAGATACTTGAATTGGTCAAATTTCCAATGAAAATTTCGAAGCCTTCTTGTAACTTTAACAACCCCATTCAAAGTGCTATAGAATCGTAAGAAAAAATCGCAGAGCCAAATTTCAAGATTCATTATAAAGGAGAGATTTTAATCTTCAAACTCAGTATAGTTAGAGTCTCGAGAAAAATTTTTTAGATTCCCCACAGATACTTGAATTGGTCAAATTTTCGATGAAAATTTCGAAGCCTTCTTGTAACTTTAACAACCCCATTCAATGTGCTATAGAATCGTAAGAAAAAATCGTAGTGAAAAATTTCAATATTCATTGTAAAGGGAAGATTTCAATCTTCAAGTTCATTGTACTTAGAATTAGAGAAAAATTTTTTTAACTTTGTAGCGCCTCTATAAAAGTCTTAAAACAACTACGATTTTAAAGGGATATAAAATTATTTAATGAACCTTCTGATTATAAATGAATGTTTTTGAGACTTCTCACTTTTGTGCTGTTATCAATAAATTGACGTCACGACAGGCGGCCGTTCGATTGGTGTAGGTCATCAATGAAGTGGCTCCTACGTACGGGCAGCCACCATTTGTCCGAACGAAACACAGTTCGTTTCCTTAGGACAATAGCATTGTTTTGCGGCCGTTCATCGGCCTGTTCTTGGCATACGATCAGAGAAGGGTGAAATATCGGACCGGATAGCAGGGGCCAACGCGTGCTGGAATTTGTCACGTCCGGCTGCACGTGTTGCAGACAAGTATGGCGGACGACGCCTATCCGGATACCGTTCCCATTACCCAGTCCAACAAATTTCAACCTTTCTGTTTGCCCTCCGATAATCAATAAGTGCTTCTTGTAGACATTGCAAGAACTGTTCTTCCTCGTAGCGGTTGTTAGCTTGCTAGGAAATTAATTCTGAAGAAGAAGCCTCCGGCTCCAACAACTTTTTTCCACCTCGGCATCAACAGCAGACGATTTCTGCATGGATTCTTTAGACTCTCTCGAATGCAATTTCATTATATATGAATTTTCAACTTCAACAACGTTTTGCGCTCCTACAATGGAAGCTACACAAATGTTTCTTGCACGAAACAGTTCTGTAGACTCTCCCGAATACAACGATATATATATAATTTGACAGCCGTGTAACCTTTTAAGTATATTTGAACAACGTTTGAAGCGAGCGGGACAGCGTCGACTTTCTCGAGGAAATCGAATTAGTTCAGAGGTAATTATTCCGCGGGTGGTTTTTAGCGTTGTGTACACATCGAGGGTTGATTGTCAGCGCGCCGTCAGCAGCCGTCAGCCATCGTCGATCCATCCCCCGCGTTCACACGCAGAATCCAGAAACACGGCCGGAGAAACTCGGTTCGAACTCCCGGAGTTGCAATTATCTTGTAATTAGTAATAACTGGTAGACATAATACGTCGACGGCATCCTCGGAACCACAGCGCGACGAACAGCGCAAACAAACTGTCCCCGTTTCATTAATTTGAAAACCGAGGGAGAGAGGAGGCTGTCGCGTGACAGCTTCGCGGAGGAGAACTGGGTCGATCAAATTCACGTTGCGTCCGCTGTCAACGATTCTTTCGCCCTACGAGGGACTCTACTTTATCGCGAGCCCTTCGAAACATGCTCGTTTAGAATGCGAGACTCGAGGGCAAGAAGAACGCGCGGAGAGCCTTCTTTCTAATTGGTTTCATTTAAACGCGGATCTTAACGAGGCTGTCCCTTTTCAGAGCTGGAACGTGCACGCGCACGGTATAAGAGCATGACTCGCTGGGAATTGAATAAAAGGATAAGAATCGCGGGAGTGTGGGTCTTGTCGGAGACATCTCGCTGCTGCGGACATAATTCGTATCTTTCTTTATCGTTTTTAGTATTGCGTTGCGCGCGGAACTGCGCTTTTGTTCTCCTTTCGGTACGAATGTCGCAGCGCCATTTTACCGCCGTTAACTCTTGATAGCACGGCCGGGAACAGTCGTAGATCCAATTTCGCGATCTCGTTAGAAAGGGGAGGCTTCAATCTTGAAATCCATGGTGGCTCGACTCAAGAAGAAAATATGTTTAGTTTCATAGAATCTCGGTCGAAATTGTCAAAAAGGAGGCTTCGAATTCGCGGTGCATTGAGCCAGGTAAACAATTTTTTTTTGGTATCCCTACAGACATTTGAATTTGTCAAATACATCAATGTTTTTTTAATTTCACGTTGGTTCGGATCGCGAAAAGAATTTGTTTCGTTGATACTATCTTGTGCGTCGTTCGAAAACAATAGAACCGAGCAAGAACAGGCAGGCAAATGGTCGGTCGGTTCTCTGACGGATGGATGTTTCGTTTTACGTGTTAAAAGAACGGTGCCCGATGATTTCGACGGGATCGGGTCATTTATGTGCGAACAAGAAGCAATCAGAAACGGGAATGAGCGTGTTCGCGCGGCTCACCATTCCGCCGTTCGATCGAAATTTCATACGGTTCTGTTCAGCAGCGATTTCAATGGCCGACTCGATACGATCTTCGTTTTCTTTGTTGCGGGGCGCAACGAGCCGCGCGACAAACGATCGTTTCGTTCTTTTGTTGCCGAGCCACCCGTTGTACTGCACGCTGCATTTCTCTCGGATCTTTGCGCGGAATCGTCCGCCACTGTTGCGCGAAATTTCCTCATTGTTTCCGATAGTAATTCTCGCGAACGGCGTTCCCTCCGATACAGGGTATCACTTTAAGATGTAACATTGGTGTGCGAAACTCTTCAGCCGTACACGATGCTTTTTTTTTGTGGAATAGTTTTCACCTCTTTCTTTCCCAACATTTTGGAAGAACAGCAATTTTTACACTAAAATAATTTTTTACTGACTTTTAACCTTCAGTTACTCGCACTCCAATTTCTAAATAGCTGTTTACATGGATCTTTATATGACTCCAACAGATAAATAAATTTTTGGTGAATTAAATAACTACAATATTTCAATGCAAAGTAAATATTTACTAGTGTAGTCGACACTATTAAATTTTGAGACTTTAAGTATCATCTGCGAGTAATTGAAAAGTTAAATACATTTCAATTGGTAAGATATTCAAGAAACAGTGTCTTCAGTTTTAACCCTGCATGATTTTTTTTAATGGGGATGAAGAAATTGAAAGAAGGTCAGTTTTTGTGTTTTATTTAAGGGATAAATATTTTTAAAAAATTAAAACAACATTCTCAGAAAAATAAACATTATTTAGAATAGGAAGAAAACACATTCTTATCGTACTATATACCAGATATGTTAACTGTATCAGATATGATACACTATGCAGCGAAGGGCAGAAGAGAATTGCTTCGTCCACTTCGATGCTGAACAAGGTGGAAGAGCGAGGTATCGTGCCCATCACTCTGACACACAGGTTAGGTCGGAAGTGGGAGAACCGTCTGGTTGTTGGTGTGGGTTTTGTGGCTCCCGACGGAGAAATTCGTCACCCGTGATCAGAGGCAACTCGAAAGATTATGGTTGGATAATGCTTGGTACAATGTGAGAAGCTTTTTTCCGTTTCCAGGATTGCATTCGGTCGGTTTGCACGGTTCCTTGGCGCAGTAACGCCAAGTCGCAATTTGTAGTAATTAATCACGGCTTTGATCATCCGTTACCGTGACTGAGGTACGAATATTACGGTGTTCCGGCCACGTCATCGCCGATTACAGGCTCGTAACTTGCGCACGTCGGAATTCCAGGTTTCCTAAAGCGTTGTATAACCACGAATCTCATATCCAATCCTCCTTCGTCTTATCGCTCGAAAAAAGAATTCGCCTGATTTGATGGATCGGGCCCAGATAATCGCGGAGGACTAACCGGCTCGAGAACAGGGCGGAAAATAGCCTGGAAACCGGTATAATTCGCGCAGATAATACACCGAGTTGGAACACGCCGTTAGCGTGGCAGGATCGCGTGACAAACATGTCTAATGGGAATTCATAGAATCATTCGTGGATGGTGAACGGCTCCGCTCGAGTCGGCACACTCATCCGGCATACCACCAGCGAGAGTGCAATTAGGGCTGCGGGGGTTGGGATGTTACGTATCGTGATGCACGCCTCTGGACACGGGGAAAGCCCCGTTCGTCGGGCCGCGTTGTTTTTTCCGCGATCGGTCATGTGATTTTCCATGCTGCACGGTAATCCGAAGCGAAAAGACATCGTGACCACTGTTATCGGAAATTTTTCCCTGTCACAGTAATTATTTAAATCATATTCGAACGATACCTCATTTCACAGGATGGCAATCGAAGGTCCAGTTCACTGGAGAATTGTCGGTATTCGACGTTAGCTTGTTTCGAAGAGTGAAAGATACAAATTACGTTGGCAACAGTTAAGTGTCTTCAAGAAGAAACTATTAATATTATAAACTCGTAAAATGGAAGGTATATTCGTTTTTCTCAGATCGTACAGTTCCGATTTTCTTAGAGCGACTATTTACTGTAGAAGAAGATCAGGCACGATCGTTTCGCTTTGAGTTACGCATTCCAGAATCTAGATCCTGAGGGCTGGAACATCGATGTCAATCGATCAGAGGAACTGTATTAACCAACCAGGGCGATCCGAAGTCGCCAGAAGCTCCGATCAGGTTGTTTCATCGCCGAGAACTGGGCAACCAGTCGATTTCCCGTGGATTTCAACGCAAGTCAAAGAGCTAACCGAGGAAGTTTGTTTGCGCGGATTGTTGGTTCGCAAACAAATTAACCCCTGACTTCCCCCGGGGAGGAGGTGAAAGTTCTCGCTGGACGCGAGAAGTGCTGCGGGGGCGATGCGTTTTAATTCGAGGGTTGGACGGGGCCGCGCGGATCGAAAAAGCCGAGCGCTCATTTGTGGATCCGGAGCAAACAGACGGAAATATTAACAGTCTCGATGACGCGGATAAACAACGGGTAGCGAGGGCAAGGTGTTCGCTCCCAGAATCCAAGATCTTCAATTAGATTCCCGGAAACATTTATTAATCCCTGCAAAATTGCTTTTTTCCATTGAAACTCGCGTTGGCGAACGAAGGCACGAGTAAACAATTGTGGACGTCCATTAAGATCGGAGTGAATGAAAAAAAATATCGTAGGATTCTCGGTGACGAAGCACGACAATGCGCGTTACGATTCAACGTTGCGATTTCTCATTCGCAACAGAAACAACCGGTAGCATTTCGAATTAGACGAGCCAGCGAGCAGTGGAACGAGCACCGGAACAATTTTATTAAAAAGTTTCTCGCCGCGGCGAGGCAACGAAACCGATCTGGACTTTAATATGAATTCCATTGCGGGTGCAGGTGCAACGCGCGCCGCTTTATTCCCGTTTCCAATGGTCGATGAAATATACATGAACATCGGCCCTGGCGTCATTATTTTTTCCATTGGCAAGACGGGGGGAGGCGGGGAGAGGCTTGATTCATAAAACGGCGCATCGATACCATTTACCCAAACGATTCGATCCTCGACTGCTTTCACCAGTTTTAACGTGTTTCCGTTTCCTCCACTGTTCTGACTCTTGATCACTGTGCTGCGTTGCGAACCAACATTTTCTGAGCTGTACAAATGAACTCAATTATCTGGAATATCAGTGAAAAAATTCGAACTTCCGTTTCCCTAGAAATATTCCAGTTTTTTACGTATCCATTATATTTGATTGTACGATGATTGATAGAGAAATCCAAAAATTATAGATAATATATTTTCGTAAAATATGAGCCTTGGCAAAAGTCTCCAGAATCACCAGTTTCAGTAAAATCGGCGACCCCACAGATGTGACCCCTACTTGTGAGAACGTTACGGGGGTTGGTTGTGAAGGCGTCTGCGAGACTTATGCGAAAACTCTGTGCACGGTTCGCGGATTTAATGGACGATCTTCGCGACATTTATTGGCCCACCGTTCGACCGACTTTATTTGTGCCCCTTTAAACGTAATTTCGTTCGTCGGCGTCGCCGTCGCGTCGGTTTGATTAAATCCCGCGAACGGCAGAATGAATTTCGATGCGTTCAGGGATTAATTGGCATCCCTGCGAAAGTTAAATTTAATCGACGCCGGGTTACACGAATTTTCGGCTTTTGTCGGCTATTCGCGGATCAAGGCTATTCACGGGAGACCGGATTCGTAGGGGACATAAACCCCAAAGAAAATATCGCGTTCGTTTTAATCGGTGTTACGAACGGTATCCACCTCACCATGCGAATGGGTAGTCATTATGAAGCGTTACGATTTCAATTACGATCATTAACTGTTTGCCTTTCTTTTGTCCCTCCTCGGTTGTTCGTTTATATCAACGGTGTTATAAATGGCTGAATCACAATGCAACGTCTCGACCGTCAATTATTTATAGTATTTATCGCGACAGGTTTACTCGCGATACCAGCGTCGCGCAGTATCGAACGGCACGCGACGCATTAATCGTTCTTATTAATAGTATTATTAGCAGCGTTACGTAACAGAGAAAGAGAGAGAGAGAGAGAGAGAGAGAGAGAGAGAGAGAGAATCGGGGGTAAATTGTGTTCCGCGAGTCCCGCGACGCTGTCCGTTAACTTCGCCTAATCTGAATTTCAAATGACAGAGACAGAGACAGAGAGAAAGTCCATTGCGAGCAAATAACCTCTCCCCAGGACGTTTACGCGATTCCAGTTCCGTTTCGCGAAACGCTCGAATCTTTCTGCTATAGTTCTTCCCGCTGACCCTCTCCACCGATCCGAAACTGTCCCGGATATTAATCCTGCGAGGATTTCCTGCGACTCGTGTTAACCTTTCTGGATTTTCCATAACTCACCCCTTTCCAGCTCGCGTTACAAACTCGCTGAATCTGTTATCGTGCCGTGTTGAAAGAGCTCCGATGGTTTAACCGCTCATTCGACCCGCAAATCTGGTTCCGAATGTTTCTCGATGGAACAGACTTCTATCAGAGCTATCGGAATATAGTTGGATTGATCGCCACGCAGAAATTTTCACGAAAAACATTGCTACAGATAGTTGCCACGCGTAGATCGTTCGATAAAAGACCATTGTCGATTTTTGTCCCTGTCACACGAGGACTTTTTTTATTTTTAGATTATTAAACGCATTTCTATGTATCAAAAATTGTGGAGTATGTATTGATTTCGTCTTTACAGTATAATGATCATTGAAAGTACTATTACGTTCCATTAATGGCATTTATACGTCAAAATAATTCATTCAACAACCATATTCATGATTTTTATCGCATATTTACTGGCAGAGGTGATCCTAAATTCCGGATAGCCGTGAACAAATGGCGGTCGGGTACACCGTTTCGGGGGTTACATAACCCAGCGCAGGGACTGTGTTTCAGCGAGTAAGAGAGGAGAAAAAAAAATCACGGGCCGTAAGTTCCGATTCCTCTCTCCTTGAAACTTCTCGACTTTCTTTCTCCCAGGGAGTTTTCCAACGTTTCGCCGCTGGGAGAAGCTCGCGAACGCAAATTGAACGGATTCTGCCTCTTAGCGGAACTTTCCCGAATGGATTCCCCTTCTTAACGCATCGGGAAAAGCGGGGAAACGGAGGGGCTCCAGTGGGTTCCCAGATATCGCAACCCGGAATAATACCCGTCGAGGGAGCCGAGCCGAGAAAGAAGATCATTCCTCGCGATTCTTGGTTCTTTCTAACCTAAGATCCTTTCGCACAATCATATACAATTATCGCACAAAATCCGCGATTATGGCGCCCATGCTTGGAAAATTGAGAACCGAGTCTCCTGTTGCCTGAAATTGATTTTTACATTCTCACAATGTCTTACATTTGAATTATTCTTCGTGATAGTAGCCTGAAATAAATTAAAATCGTACTAAATTCTGTAGTATTTTATATTTCAGTATTTTTAAAAAAATTGTGTGATGACGTAAACTCCCCCCTCCCCCTAATTTTGCTTGCAGTACACCATAGTATCGTTGTATTTTTAGAATGCACCGTGTAACTTCATTGGAGAAACGTGATCGATCGATCTATCTTTACGGTTCACATAGATATTGCTTGTCCACACGAAGAGATGATCTTTGCTCGTGTAATAATTGCACGGAGCGGAAGTTCACGGTGTGGGAGCTCAACGCGGGATTGGAATTGGCAAGGTTAGCGAATCGCAGGAAATTACAATCGACCAAGATCGCGAATTTGTATTTTATTTGCCGAGAGGCTGCAGCAGCGGCGATATCGAGTACGGCTCGGTGGACGTACGATCGCGCGCACCGTTCCTGTTTGCGCTCGCGTTTGCAAACGATGATACCGTTACGGCGTTATCGATCTTCGCCAACTAATTTGCATAATGCAAGGAACACCGTGCTGTTGTCAATAGGCTGTTCACGCGGATTTACACGTTCCGTGTGATTTATTTGCCGAAACGACGCTGAATCAGAGACACCCTTGATCCTTCTATCGGAGCTGGTATATGTGTATAGAAATCACATAGTCACTCTATTCGATTTCACCGTTTCACTTTCGAACGATGACGTTACCGTTGCACAAAGCTTTACTCGCTTTTACGAGAGCTTCGTTTTCCAAGTTGCTCCGCGATATTTTTTTTTGTCGAAACCCGTGCGGATATTTTCAGCAAAATTTTCGGAACGAAGAGCACAATTTTTTTTCTCGATATATTGGAGTACATTTTATACTTGTCTGTGTGCCCTTTCATTTTCGACCTGGAGTGCGAGAGGTTACGTTTTTGGAACGCTCCGTTGTTCCTTTGTTTTATAGCCATTTTGATCGGGTTTGAATGCGATCGTACTGCGGAGAACGTATGTAAATGTCTCTCGAATGGATTTTTGACTCTTTACAGAATTTTTGGAATGGTTCCATAAGCGACGTAGTCCGAGGAACCAGTAATTGTAAGCAAGAAACTCCGATAGAAGTTCCCTGAGCAAATGTCGCAGCCTTGAACTACGAAAGTATGTCAGCAGATTTTTACAGATTTTGTTCGGGAAGGTTTTCGCTGTGACATTTCCTGGTACAGGGGAAACAATACTTTCGATAAACTCTCCTCGACAAAGTGTCGCGACAGCTGAAAACGTAAAAGTGTTTTAGCATATCCACTGAAAACTTTTAGGAATATACACACACAATCATGTTAAGCGGTACAAGCTCGACAATCTTTCCTCGAGAAAAGACTGCATAACAAACATATAATAAACTCTTTTCCGTGTTTAACCATCTGATTACTCAAAAGTCACCTGATATTGTTTCTATTGAGCAACAGTTTCGCCCTGGTTAAAATCGTAGACGCTGTAGAACGAACGGGGAAGGAGCACACACCGACGTACACACAAATGCTGCGCACAAACAGACAGACAAACAGACAAATAGACAAACGACAAAAACGCAGGCAAGCCATCGGCAGATCGTTTGTAAGATCGACAGGTGAGAATTGCGACAGCGTTGGCGACAAACGGCGATTAGATCAGCCAGGACACGGCGTGGGTGGAGGAAACAGGGCTTGAACGCTATTACAATATTATCCTAATTCAGTCCATAGCAATATCAATGGTATTGACCCTTTGGAGACGAGTTTTCATTGCTCTTAGAAAAATATTTTTAATATTTCTTCCTCGTCCTCAAAGGATTGCTCTTTGATTCTAAGCTTTCGAGTGCAATTTTGAATAGCGATTTTTATCAGTGGCTTTTGGGGATGTTTCAAGCCCTGATGGCAAGGAGGGGGTGAAAGGGATTAGGGGGACACATGAAGATAACACGTGCGGTCAGACAGTGCGCTCGTTGGGATACTATGGTGGACTCACCCGCCAGCAACCAGGATCATCTGCATGTTGCATGGAGGCGGCCTCTTTCTCGCTTTTTCGCAGAGGGGGCAGTCCGGAGCGGTGAGTCCTCTAGTTTCGCATGCGGTGACAGAACATAGCTATAGAGTGGTAACTAGAGACAGACAGACGGACGGAGAGAGAAAAAGAGAGGCCGGGACCCCGCTTAAACTATCTTCGACGACGATACGCGCCGCGGGGCTCGTCGCGGCGACGGCTATCGTTTCGACGTCGGGCTGACGCGGGTCTGACGGTTCCGACGAAACATCATGTACCTCGATCGATCGTCAATCAATCGCACTTCTGTCCCATCGATATCCAAAGTTCCCGTCAAAATCAACCTCGATACATCAATATCAGAAAGGTCTGAGTCATCATTTATTTATAGAATGAGAACCCTTGAATTGTTTAGTGAAAAAAGTTTTCTTTCTACATTGAACTCTCACGATTCGAACAAAGGAAGAATCGAGTCGATCGGATGAGTAATTTCCGAGATAAATGTTCAAGCGGCTGTAGTTTATAAATAAATTTGAATGAAGCAAACTAATGACTTAAACCTCCCCTAATTATGCTTTCACTAAAACATACTACTGTTCATTTTGATCAGAATCCTCGATATCGATGTTAGTAACGGCTCGACTGACTCCGATCGAAAATAGCGATGGCTACGAACTACTCGCGATACTCGCTCTCGATCGAAGCTACTTGGAATTTCCATTCGCCCTGCTTCTATGGCTAACATTACACCGTTCAGAGCACCGTTATGTCACTATGCAGCGTGCGAACAAGTTCCAATATGGAAAGAAATCCGGAAGAGTATTTTCTTCAGAGGATAATACAGCTTCGCGGTGTCGAGCACAAAGGCGACAAAGATCTGATTAGAATTCCAATATCCGCCGATATATTCCTGCATTCCATAAGACCGTTCGACTTTGCCGGTGATCGAATTGTTTGCCCTAGAACGTTCTCTCTGCCTCCACAGAATGTGGCCACTTTACAGACCGCGAGCCTCTTCGGCAAAACGAAGAGAGAGAGAGAGAGAACCGCGACCGGTTTCGAGTATTTCATGGTCGAGGCTGGAATCGCTTGTCAAGAGACATCTGTTCTTAGGCGTTGATAGGATCGTATCGGGGATGCATTGAACCCGACGATCTGCACCGTTCGATCCTTTTATAGTCGCCGTGCCCGCGTTCATCATTCGATGTGCTCGCGTCGGGACAACGCATGGTGCTCGGAACCATCGATCCATCTGGACACGGGAATAAAAGATCCCCAACCACAGCGACAAGGATCCATATAAAGTCCACTGTTCTACTCGGCTATTTTGATCGGATCAGACTAATACACAATTCAGTTTTATATTTTTCATCTTACAATTATTGAAATGAAGTTGCTCACACGAAAATTGATTCGATAAACGTCTTTATCCAAGCATTTATTGTAATAAAATTGGCACAGAATCTAAATAAATAGAGCCTTGTTATTTTTACCAGTTAAAACATTTCAATTGCACATACTTGTTCTTATCACGAATACGCAAAACCCGCAGGTTATTTATAAGTAAATTTTGAGTTACGTATTATCTAGTGGCATGTCTCTTTATATTCTTTGACAACTGTCAACCTAGACCAGATATATTCCACTGTTCTATTCGGCTAATTTGATCGGTTCAGACTAATACACAATTCAATTTTATATTTTTCATCTTATAATTATTGAAATGATGAAGTTGCTTACACGAAAATTGATTCGATAAATTTCTTTATCCAAGCACTTATTGTAATAAAATTGGCACAGAATCTAAACAGATAGAGCCTTGTTATTTTTATCAGTTAAAACATCTCAATTGCACCTACTTCTCATCACGAATACGCAAAACCCGCAGGTTATTTATAAGTAAATTTTGAGTTACGTATTATCCAGTGGCATTTCTCTTTACATTCTTTGACAACTGTCAACCTAGACCTCTCGCGCAGAAATCTGACTGCCCTAATTGATCTCAGAGCAACTCCCACGTAAAACTGGAGATCTATAATCACGTGTCTGACGGCTTATCACGGTATGCCGGGGATTCTTCATTGCCAGGATCGAGCATTGCGAGCCCCGGTGCTGGAAAAAGTAACTTCCGTGTCCCGAGGCGAGATCGTAGCTGTCGTCTATATTTTAAGCGGGGCGGAACGAGAGAAGGAGTGAGAAGATAGAGAGACAAGTAGTGAAAGAGATAGAATAGACAGACAGATAGAATAGACAGAGACAGAAAGAGATAGATAGGGAAGATAGAGATAGAGAAAAAGTTCGAAAAATACTGGCTAAAGATACGGTACTAAGGTACAGAGTGGCGAGAGAAAGAGACTGTCAGATAGATCGAAACGGAAACGAAGTGAAAGTAAAAAAAAAAAGAAAGAGTAGTAATTCCTCTACTAGTAGAGAGTAAATTACGTGTGTCTGGATGGATGTGTGACGATGATGTGTGTGCATCTGTGTCTCGAGGCATCGTTCCGCGACAGATCAACCTTGAAATCAGCGCAACGGCCGGATTCGCGACCGCGGATGCAATCGAGCAAATAACTCCGGAATTTTGCCAGAAAAAGTTCGCGCACGGTCTCGGACCAGATCGGGCTCTGGCCGGCGCGGAAAACTTTTGCCATTTTTCTGGGAACCCTCTCGTTGGCCTGAGCCCACCGGTTTCGCGATAAAAAGCTATTTATAACGGGAAACGATGGAACCTCCACCATCGTACCGGTCCGCGGACGAAAGTTTATTTTTTCGGGACGAACTGACTGCGCGGTTTCGACGTCGCTCCGAACGACGAGATTTGACGCGAGTTTTTACAGAATTTGCGAAAAAGTTGCAGGAAACGCCGCCGCGGATTCGATTAACACGTTATTCTCGTTCCCGTAGCCTCCGGCGTCTAATGTATGCTTTTAACAATTTTATTTTCGTAACATCGAGCAACGGACCTTTGCGAAACTTTCCGCGATTGTTTGTACACGTTTCAACATTCTCTCTGATTTTTTTTTTTGATACCTCCCTACTTTCGATATTGCAGTTGTTATTCACCGAGGAAGGATATATGAATTACGTCAAGGCGTTCTGATTTCTTGGCCCATTTTCGGGGTGGCTCGACCAATTTTTATTTTTAAAACCGAACGTTGCATCTTAATGGAACATTGTGAGATCGTTTTTGGACGGTTCAACCAGGGTCTCTGTGAATTTTTCTATATTCCTATTGTCACAGCGGCAGCTATTATTCATCGAGGATGCATTTACGAATTGCATGGAGGAGACGTTCTGATTTCTTGGCTCATTTTCAGGGCGCACTTCGGGAATTTTTGCTTTGAGAACTGGATACTGCATTTCAATGGAACTTCGCGAGCCTGGTTCTGCATGTTTCATGACATCGGTGTTGTCAATGCAGTTGTTAGGTATGCACCCTTTACGAATAGCTGCTGCAATTTGAACAATGCAATTGCACAAAGACTTAGTTGAAACAGTCTTAACGGTTCCACAAAATTTCAGAAAATTGGGATGCATCGAAACCGTCGATGCAGCGCGTTAATTGCATCCTAGGTTGACAAATACGTTCGGAGAACAGGTCGAGAATAGAAACAACAGTTAACTTGTCGAAGTCGGACGTTTCCAGGATAACAGAGGGTTTCTCAGCAGGGTTCGTCCCATGTCAGCTAATTGATCTGCCGCGCAATTACACCGTTCGAATTATTATTCATAAAGCGCAACTAGTCGAATAAATTATCCGCGTTACAGCGGATATACGGGGTCGGATACAGAAGGCTGCGGGGGCTTTCGCGGAAAGTGAGAAGGTTTTGACGGTGAAGCCGACGAAACGGAAGAAACACTCGTCGCCGGAGAACAATGGAACGTTCGAACGATGGTCCGAATAATGGAGGCAACGTCGACAACGGATCGTTTGCGCGTTTTCTTTTTTCTTTTTTTTCGCGAGATAACAAAGACGAAAACCTGCCGAGGCTCGACGAGAATATTCGCGAGAAAAACGCACTGCGATCGACGCGCGGAACGAGCCGACAGTGTAAACTGTGTGTGTGTGTGTACAGGGTGGAGCAAGTCTATGGAAACGAAGTCTATCTAAGAAAATCCAACAATTAACAATGGATTAGAGACTGATTAACACATTGAGTGACAAGTTGGCTAGCCCAAAACTTCTTGGAAGTCGAAATAATTGATTCAGGGAAACGAAGAGTGAAACGTTGAGGTACTGTTTCAAGATTTCTGCATTTTATGTGCACCACTGTATTTTAAGATTTCTCCAATCTTTGATGTATTAGTCGTTTTGGGGGACCTGGCACTCAAAGTGTTAGAGACACTCCAGAAAATTTGAGACACTTTTCCTTTGAATCCTAGATACTGACTTTATACTTTTCTGTTAAACTACTAAATGAATATAATTCAACTGTATTCCATAAGTAATACGGATTTGTTTCCATACCTTCATTACAAGACTAATTGTGATTGTCAAGATTGTACTTTGTATTTCGACTTGGAAAACTGCGAAAGTAAATTCGTACTACTTATGGGACCACCTGATATGTCCTCCGACCCAGTTTCACTTTCTTTGAACTTTAGCGCACCGACTTTTGATTTATTCCGTTGGCAGCAACTGTAAGAGTTCCAAAATATTGTTCTTTCTAGAGTCACAGATTTTATTTAGTCTGTTGGTAACAGTAAGTACTGTTCTTCCATTTAATGTTGGAATACCAGCAAGTTGAATCGACAAAAATATTTGTGTCTCTTATCTTTGGTAATATGAAAAATGTTGGAAGCTGATTTAGTTCCAACAGATAAGTATTCTTAACGAGCAAACAATTTATCTCAGGGTTACACTTTTCGAGATTTTGATTTACACTTGCTCCACATTCATTTCAGATTTCTCTTACTGAAAGTCTCATTGGGGTCACAGATTAGTCAGACTGTTACGTAATGCTGAGAACGTTATGTGATTCCATCTGAAGAAATATTGGGAAATTAAAATATGTTGGATCGTCAAATAATTGTTCCCCTCGGAAGAAATGTTTCCCCATGATATTGTTTCTCTAGTCAAAATAAGAGAGAATAATAAACGAGAACGTAAATCTTGCTTGGAACTGTAACTCTCGCTCCCCTAACAACAAAACTGAAATCGTCGAATAATTCATTGTCACAGCGAATTAAGAAACAGCTTTGAAATCACGTTACAGTCTGCAATATTCTCGATCCAGCAGACTGTTCGTGGAGCAAGGTACACCAGCAAGACTTACATAACACCGAATACTCTGTCCCATACATTATCCACCACTTTCTTGAACCTCAGTCGTCTCAGACATTCCACCACCCAATATTAACAAAACTACTGTCGCTACCATTGCAGTACCTTCAATTGTAACCGCAACGAACAACCTAACAAAAAATACCAATCCAACAATAAACTTTTACACTAGTCTAAGAACTTGTTCGAATTAGTAAAACCTCTTGGAACAACCTGGTTATAAAACACTACAGTCTGCTTCTCGAGAGAACCACTGTCAATCTTCGAATATGATCAATTTAAGGGTGTCTCTCTCGAAAAACATTAGCTTCAACCCTTTGCACTGGAAACTGTGAGATAGATCTTGATAAAGAAAGATTTTCTATCTCTTACCAATTCTTTTTGCTGATTGGATTTGCTAGGGGGTCATTCGAGTGCAAGGAGTTGGGGCGCTACACCATAAATCCGAAACGACGCCTTTCACGTAGCTCAATCATCGCAGACGGTCCCTCTAAAGACAGACAATCCCCAAAAAAAGACTAAAATCGAAATTTCTCAATGGGATCATTCGCGACGATTGAATCGTAAAAGCGTGTACTCGAGAGGAACGGTTCTAAGAACGTCTACGAACACCAAAAAATGATCTACACGTCATGCTCCACCCGTTGGCCAGAACTAAGAGTGTTCTCCGTGTGATCTGTCTGTCGGATCTGTGAGTGTGTAACAGGCGCGTAGACGGCGCAAAAAGGTTAGATAGATAGAGAAGAGAAAAGTACAGTGGCTAACTGGCGATGGCCCAGCAGATCGCCGTGACGGCCCGCACTATTGTACCTTCCCGCATGTTGCGTTTACTACCACGAACCCCCGTGTGTCCCACGCACGTCCTAGGACAGCCGGTGGTGTGTGTTAGTTACGTGTGTGTGCCACTTACGAATATTCCTTTCACCCACTTTAGTTTTGCTCACACTAGTTCACTTTGTCTATATACAATATACATGTATATATATATATTGTGTATATATATATATATTTCTATACAGTTTTAGCGCACTCTCATCGTCCTGATCTGAATCATGAACAACATCATCATGAACAACATCGTGATCTGACGACCGATCGTCATCGGATGCATCAGCGGCAACATGGTCACAGCTTCGTTGGTTCCGGTTAGGGTGTCCGGTTAATACTCGATCTGCAGAACGAGGACGTTGGTGGACGATGATGACTATGACGACGAGTCATCTCGTCAGAGCAGACGAGTCCACACGGCGTTACGCGACGTCGACGAGAGACAGCTTTCCTCCTCCCAGACCCGGGGAAGGAGGAGCACCGGGTTATAGAGAGAGTGACAGAGAGAGAGAGAAAGACAAAGGAGAGAGAGAAAGAGAGAGAGAGATATAGGTGATGATGATGACGAGCGATCGGGAGACTGGGGAGACCGGTCGCAGGGATGGAATGACCGTGACTGTCCGACAGCGGGTCCCTCGTTCACTGGCGAACCGTGGGCGTCCGGCGCGGCGTCACGCAGTCGCGTCGGCTTTCAGCGGAACGACGACTTCCAAGGAGAGAACCGACCCGTCACCGTCAACGTTACCGTCACCGTTACACCGTTACTCCGTCCTACGTGTACCGAGACACTGTCCTGGAAACACCGAGCTTTCAACGATGACTGTCGAGGAGAACTAGTCGCCCTCCCCGTCACCGTTCTGTCAGCTTTCAACGTCACGATGATTTCAACAGGGAACCAGTCACCGTTGCTATCTCCATGTACTCCCTATACCGATGTTCGCTTTCAACGTCTCAGTTACCTCGAAAAGAGACCGAGTCAGTCATAGTCAGCGTTGTGTCTCTGTACTAAATGTCACCTCGCAACACTCAATGATTTCAATGGAGAACATGTCAACGTCACGGCTACCGTCGCGTCGCTATACTTCTCGACTAGTGTTTTCTCTCAACGTCCGAGTGACTTGAAAAGAGTCACCGTACCCTCGACGTTAGGTTCGCGTCTCTATTATAGTCTAACTTGTGCCAGCTTTCAACGTCCCCATGTGACTTAGCACACGTCTATAGTCCCATTGCTCTACTCATATTCAACTTTAAAAGAGAAAAAACGTCAGCGTCAAGTTTAATGTCTCTGTACCCTCTAATCCTTATCTGCTATCATCGTCTCCGTGACTTTGCGGATCAGTCATCGTCAGAGTTGCTGTCAGCGTTTATCTACAGTGCTAGCCTCTCCCCTTACTTTTCAGGGAAGAACAAATGATCGACATCCGTCGGAGGGTTCTAATAATGGGGAAGACGATCGCGTCGTGTCTCTAACTTTCCCGGCGCGAAGCGTAACGCGTGTCCGCGTATCGAGCCGCGCGATCACTGGTCCCTGTCAGCTGATCACCAGGTCCTGTGTGCCTCGTTCGAGGCGACGAGCCCTCTCCGAGGTTCTCTCTCTCCGCGTGGGTCGCGTGCGCTTCGGTTGCGACCTTCGGCGTCGCTCTCTCTTTCTCGGGAGAGAGCGCGTCCAGAAAGCGACGGGATTCGGCGCGGAGGAGGTACCGTTCGAACACCAAACAGAAAGAGAGAGAGAGAGCAAGAGAGAGCAAGAGAGAGAGAGAGAGCGGGAGCAGCCCGCGTTCTCAGCGGATATCGAACCGGTCACGCTCGTTTCGTCGCGGCACGGCGCGGCGGCAGACGAGTCCACCTCGAACAAGGACGCGCCACCAATTTCGAACGCGGCTTCCCTCAAGGACGAGAGAGTACAGGATGCCCCCGAAAGGTGGGGAGAGGCGAGCTTAGGGTAGTGGGGTCGTTTGGTGGAGCACACCGATAAAGCGCACCGTCACGCAATCATTTCATTTCGAGGGACCAGGCGGACCGAGAGCGAGAGAGACAGAGAGGGAGTCCTCGTCCTCGATTCGCGGAGGTTGACGCCTTTAGGTGACTTGTCTTCCTTGTGACTTCCCGATACAGGAAACGGGGTGGGAACGAGAAACTGGTCGGGTGGTTTCGGGATATAAAGGGTGACAGCGTTTGGCAAGCCAGGGTCTCCACTTTGGAACTGCCACGCGGTCGGTCGATTCGATTAGCGGCGGGTAGCCAGGGCTGACGTGCTCTCTCTCTCTCTTTCCACCCACAGTCCTTTTCGCGACAGGTCGCGAGCATTTCCGTGTTATCCCTCTCTCACCCTCTCTGTCTCTCTCTCGTGCTCTGTTCTCTTTGAATGAACACGCGCACACTCTCGTACCCGCGGCTACCCCGCGAGAACGCTAGACGGGTCCACTTTCGTACCCGTCGACGCTACCACGCGACCGTTAGGGGTATCGACGGCAGGACACCTCGGAAGGGGAGTAAGACGAAGAGGTAGAGGAGGGATTGGGATGAGGGAGGGTAACAGAGAGCGTCGCGCCGAAAACAAAAACGCGGGGATGAAAGCGTGGACGCGCGAGGACGAAACAGGGGCGGGTAGATATAGATAGATACAGAGATAGAGGGACACCTACCTCTCTTTAGGGGGTAGGTCTGGGTTAGAGGGAGAGATGGAGGGGTAGAAACACTGGTCGTTTTATCATAGATATTGATAACGAGATCGAGACACTAATCTATCTTTAGAAGTTAAAGGTCTGGGTAAGAGAGAGAGTGACAGGGTAGGAGCACAATTCGTTTTCTATTAAGAATAGATAAACAGGTAGAAACCTAACTCTCTTTTTAGGGGATGGGTCTAGGTTAGACGGAGGTAGTGGTAGAAGCACTGGTTGTTCTATTGTATAGATAGATAAAGAGATAGAAGGACATCTATCTTTGTTTAGGGGTAGGTCTGGGTCAGAGAGAGAGAGAGAGAAAGAGAGAGAGAGATAGAAGGGTAGGAGCACTGGTCTGATTCTATCAGAGGACTCGTTCCAGGTTCGAGTTGCACAGGCACACTGCCGCGCACAGAGACACAGCCACGCGGCCGTTAATTCGATCGCGACCGACCGACCGACCAACCGACCGACCAGCTACCAACCGTCGACGACGCGACGTAACGTAAATGTACCGGCGCCGACGTACCCGAGGATCCACTCTTCTCGAACGACCACGTTTACCCGCGTTTCGTAGGTTTCTGAATCGCCGAGCCGGACGTGCGTGCTCGCGAGACGACTCGCCTGGTTACCGGAAAAGGACGAAACCGGGGTAGAGGGGGTACACGGTGAACGGGGGGTTGAACAAGGGGGGGGAGAAGAGGGTGAACGGGGTGTGTAGGGGTGGCACAGAGCGGGTGGGAGAGGGTAAACGGCGAAGGGGGTACCGAAAGGAACAACGAGGACTGACAGGCGGGACCAGGGGTCGTGAGGTGGGGCGGGGTGAGTGCAGTGGGGGGACGGAGAGAAGGACCGACGAAGGACGCGCGGCCGTTTACGACGAGAGACGATCGCGTAGACTCGGCCTCGTTAGGGCTCCGTCGCGCTGAACCGCGCCGAGGCGTTTGTGCGTTTTGCGAACGGACGGACGGACGGAAGAGTTCGCGGCTGCCTGCTTGGACCTGGCGGGACAGGGTGGTAAAGGACAGTGGAGGTGCCAGGCGCGCTGCCTGGAACCGCCGAGGCTTTGCGCGGCGGCGCCACCCGCGCAAAATTCTCCCTCTTCCTCTGGAACTGTCCCTCTCTCTCTCTCGTTCATTCTGTACTCTACTCTGTCTCTCCATGGGTAGTCTCACTACCCACCCTTGTTGATCGCGCGCTCTCTCATTCTTCGGATCAGGCGGTTCTCGTCTTCTCGCTTCGATAGTACACCGTCTCTCTCTCTCTCTCTCTCTCTCTTTCTCTCTCTCTCTCTCTCTCTCTCTCTCTCTCTCTCTCTGTCTAATCCCCGTTACTACATTTCGATCCTCCTCGTCCCGCTTGTAGATTCGGTCAGCCTCCGCGGAGGGGGAGGGATTTCCATGGGCGAGGGTGGGGTTTTCGTTGGGCGGGCAAAGCGTGCTCGCTCGTTAGCTAGCTAGCTGGCGTCCACGCTCGGTCTCCGTTACGCTCGCGGTGTGTCTATGCACTCTCTTGGAGAGACGGAGAGAAAGCGAGATAGTCGGTGCAAGTCAGAGAGAGAGGAAGAGAGGGTCTGGATCGCGTTTGTATGCGTTGAAACGGGTTCGCTCGCGCGCGCGCAATCGCGGGGCGCGTGGATGTATGAACGGTTTCGTATCTCTCTCTGTTTCTCTCACTTTCTCCGTCGGTTTCTCTCTCTCTCTTTCGCGGTTTCTCTGTCGGTTCCTCTATGTTTCTCGCTCGCTCCCTCTCGACACAGCCCCTCAGCCCCCGACCCGCCACAACCCGTGCCCCCTACCCGCGTGCGTGGGCTTCCGAAGTCGATATCTAGCCACAACGGCGACTCCGTTCGAGTATTATCCTCGAACACCTCGGCGCGGCGGCTCCCTTTGGGATTTCCGCGTGTCCTGTACTCTATACTGTCCTCTCCTGTCCCGATTTACACTTCCCGTCAACGGGCTCCGTAAATGGTCCACGCATTCTACTGTAGATACCTAACTTCTACCATTCCACTCCCTCACCGAGTCTCCACCCTGTCGCCTACCCTACAAGGTACCATACCGAACCTTTCGACACAGAGATCTCTGACCAGACACCGATTTCAATGAAATCTTTGTGGAAGGAAAGATAGACCCTGTATAATCTTCAATCTTTAGACTCTTAAAAAATAACTGTTACAGCCAAACCGTAAGAACTCTTCAATCTCGTTTGATAATCACGAGCACGTTCAACCCTGAAAAACGCAACAGCCAAAGTTTTCAGGGTTGCTCCAGCAAAGGGTTTAGCTCTTCAGTATTCACCATGAACAGCGTGAACCCTTCAATCTCATTTTATAATCTGACTTAGCACGTTCAGCCTCCAGAATCGCAATGGCCAAAGTTCCCAGTGTAGGGTTGGTTCAGTGAGAGGTTAATCACAGCCGAGCAAACACCATAAGGATTCGGGGGGGGGGGTGAGAGTTTCAGAAGGTCGACGGTGTCGCGGGACGAATGGGGTGGTGGATGAAACGGTACCGGCACTGGCGGGATAGGGGGGTTGATCCAAAATGGTTCCTCCGTGGAATCCGGTCGAGACGATACGGATAAGCGAGTTAGAATGATCTTCTCCCTGGAGAGAGACACGCGGAGGGAAGTGCTCCCGTAAATCCTGTCTTTCTTGCCCGGCTGGACATCGATCGATCGGCGAAAGCCAGACGGAAATCGAGTGTAAAAGACGCCGCCGAAGAAGTTTGCCAGCGAGTGCACGGCCCGACCAGAAATCTGGTGGCCCTTTACGAATCTGGGACCAGTTGCATCCCCTATCGAATCACGCCTACTGGATCCTAAGATGCCGAGGATAGATTGCGGTAACTTCGATTCGATTCCGTGTTGGCTGATGTCCTCCTTTACTTGCGGATTAGCCGAGTGGTGGCCGTTCTTTTGTGTAGAATTGGTCAAGCTTGATATAGTTGCTGGGGAATGTGTTTTGAACGATGAGATACAGTTTTCTGTACAAATTGTCGACCATGTATTTGTGCAAACATGACGTTGAAAAGGGCGCATCAGAAACAGACTCGGACAACAAACCGGCATTAAACTTTTACAAGGTTTTAGTACGACTAAGAACGAGAGTTGTTCAGGGAAGAAAGTACTGCCACGGCTCGGAGCAATGCAATTTGGCTATTTCATCCGTGGATGCACACCGTAAGTGCAGGTGGGCTTTCCTCGTGAAAGCTGTCCCATGACTTTCTTATGAGGATCGATCTGTACGAAGGTCGTACCCTGCCATGGTACCCATAACATCACGGGAAATTAAACTGTTTTCATATTCATTCATTGGGGAAGCTCGAGCCTCGCTAGGGCCGCCGACTTCTCGGTACAGTTGTACTCGAAATGCTCGAACGAGAGACAACAATGTCAGAGTCCAAACAATACGCTATTGTTATTTCGTAATAAATAATTCATGATTCAATCCTCGAAGGATTAGACACGTACGTGACTTATTTTGATCGTTCACGATTACGACAGAAAACTGTCCGGTAGAATTTTTAATGATTGCGTCGCGCGAAGTAGAGGCTCAACAATCTGTCTTTGAAATAAAACTTCGTAAGAATGTAGGAATCAGGTCACGATCTTTAAACTCGAGAGATCACTGTGACTGCAGTCTACTTTTTCATTCCTCTCGCTTATACCTGTAAATTATCTTACAAAAAAAAAAACAAATTGATCTAAAATATTATTTTCTCAGTATCGCTATGAAGAAGTGCAGATATCAGTGTACGATTATGGATTCTGTTAACGTGCAGAATGGCGTTCCGACCGTGGCAATAAAAATGATAGTGGCCACTCGATGGAGAAAGCAGAGAGATATCGGCGAAGATCAAGTCCATTCGGATTCATCCCGGGGAACTGGACTCGAAAGAAGAGAGGCAATCGATGCCCGCGCCCGACATATTGACACAGTGAACCCGGTTGTTTATTGTCCTGGAAGAATTCGGCGAGAGTCCCAGCCCCCGAAATCGCTTTCGAAGCTGTCGGGGACGCCGTCGATGCTTGCCAGCTACCAGAGCTTTTGCCAGCGGGAATCGAGCGGAATGCTCCCGGGGCTGTCGAGCGGACAGCTTGTCCCTGAACCGAGGCGAAAGTTCGGGAATCATTGATTAGGATTCGGGCGAACGATCGGGGAACCGACTATTTAATGGATTTCAAACGTTCGTGGTCCGCAGCCGAGAATTTCTTCGAGAATTATTCAATAGCCGCGACAATTTTGCTCGTCCACTAACAAACCACCCTCGAGAATGCAATCCGATTATTTCTTTCGCGAGCTTTCACAATCTTTTCGAAGAAACATTAAATGAATTTAATATTACACTATTTGCAAACCAACTACAAATATGGTTACAACTTTTATTTCGGAGTAAATAACTTGAAAATTAAACATTTCTTACGACCTAGAATAATTCCATTGTATATGATTCTTTTCACATTACCGATTTGAAATTCATATGATACTTCATATAATACTTACACTAAGAATTAATAAATGCGAATTTATACACTAAGAATTTTAAATCAACGTTCAACGTGACTTTGAACTGCGTTTCAATTCTGTGAAACGGTTCAATAGGGGTAAATGAACGAAGGTTCGAGCAGATTTTGTTTTCGAAATGTGGAAGGTGACTGTTCGTCTCGATTGCTGGTTGTTAATCCGATCTCTTCGAGGTCGGTTAACCCGCGGCAGCTTAACGGTAGCGCGTCTCTCGTCGCGACAACGCGATTACTATGCATACGCCGCGCCATGCTCGTTCGATATTACTTCCTCAATTGAACGATAAACGAAGGTACTCGGCACGGCGCGATGCGATCGCTCGATAGCTACGGGTATCGCAGCAATTTCTCTCGAATAAAACCTGCCCCGTCCGGCGACGGACTCTGAGAAATTGTCCCGGCGATATCTCGATGCCACCGGGCGACCCTTTTCCATCACCCTTCCACCACCTACTTTTTCCATCTAGTCGAAACAGACAACCGTAAACTGCGCGATTTTTTCCGATGCACACTGTCTCCCTAATAAGCAAGGGAACGTATTATTCCTCTATTTTTGATGCATCAACATTATTCTGCTCCTGTACACAGTGTTTATCTTCTTCTTCTCTATATAATAAAAATGAAATGCTGTTCGTTGGTCACGACATCACTTGAAAACGGCTGGACCGATTTGGCTAATTTTTTTTTTTAAATGTTTGTAATAGTCCAAATGAGGTTTTTGGGGAAAGAAAAATTGGAAAAGTTGCCCGGAAAAATGGAAAATTTGAAAGTGCTTTTTTCTATGGGATTTCTGTATGAACTCAAGACCATAACTCACGATTCGAATGATGGATATGCGTAATTCTTTTTTTTTGTTTTGTTTAGTTAACTAATATTAACAAAGGAAAGTCGACAAATTCGGACAAACTGCAGAAATCATAATCTTCGAAGCGGTACAAGTAGCAGGAAGTAACGATAGCAAACTTTATTGATAGTTGGACAGGACAACGTCTGTCGGGTTAGCTGGTTTTACATAAAGATAACCAGTCTACTTTCGATCATATTTATACTTATTTATACGACAGCTTTTTACCACGTTTTTTTTAAATTGAACTGAATAATTCCAGTTGCTTGGACAATTTAAAAGCATTGTTTTTCAAATATTAGAAGAAATTGCTGACAAATCATAATCGCTACAGGAGAAATGCACAGCAAGAAACACAGGATCAATCTCTCCCGGATCGCATAATACCGCTCGTTAGGCAAGCTTCCGAAAAGATTCCCAAAACTTCCTCGAACTTTCCTAATACTTCTAATAGAATCCCCTCGTGACCTGCCAAGTCTCCGGAAGCGTTCGCATCAGCCATTCGTTGAACGTGGACGTAGAACCAGTTGACTTCCTCTATCAATCAGCGACGGATCTCGAACCGAGTCGACTCGCTCGTAAAATCACGTAAAATCTGAGTGCATTATCCGAAACGAATGTGCATGAAGTAGTAAAACATATCGTTACCGATCTTACGTCAAAAAAATTCCCACAATTTTTACAATCGCGACACATCGAAAATATTTTCAACCCTCATCCGTTTAAAATATTGTAAAAAGACGATTCTGTGGAATGAGAACGGGTAAAAGCCAAGCTGGTATCTTTCGTGTAACCGTTTTGGCAAGCGCGTCACGGTTAAAAGCCGTGGAGAAGCTGGCAGAAGGCTCTCAAGTGTGAGACAGCGTTGCAAACGGCACGTGACCGATCGGGGGCTAATGAAAGCCGCTTAGGCCTTAATTAGGTCTTTTTTCTTGGTCGTTGGGCTCGTTTCGTAATGGTCGTTGAGAGCACGGATCTGGTCATTAATCAGTGGAGGATGTCCACCGGCGGGGTTCGAGAGATTCGCACACACTCTTGCTCTCTTTTCCGCGATGGGCTCGATATTTGCCGAAGTTCTTTGATAATCGGCTGCGGCGCCGGTATCGAGATCCCTCCTCTGATATCGGGGCTGATAACAGCGCGGAAACACGGCAGAGAGAGAGAGAGGGCGGCAGTTCGGTTTGAATCTAGGACACGTGAAAATCTTTTATCTGCACTGACCCAGACCTAATTCAGGATCCTCGGTAATCAGACCCCGTCATGGCAGCACGATGGCGTGGCGTGGCGTGGCTGAACGGTAACAGCACTCCCCACGCCGACCTCCATCCACGTAGTCCGGCCGAATGATCGATACCTGACTAATCGACAAGCCTACCGAATCGTTTCGATCATCCAGACCGGTGAACGAGCGGTAATTTTCGAGCCGGCTAGATGCATCGTATAGCCTATGCTAACGCGTGTCGTAATTCCGAAACCAACTGCCCGTAATATCGATGCTGCTGCTCCTCCACGATAGCCTAATCAAGTGATCTCTGGCTGCACGACCAACGTGCCGCACCTACACGCAGTGATTAACCGCGTGGGGGAACGTACGGGCCAGTCCGCTGCGAAATCTTAAGCGTGTTGCCATCCTGGTCACGTACTCGCTCTGTCTGAACGTGTTAGACTCATGATTTTTCAAGTATGTACTCTGTGTTCCACTTGAAACGCTGGGCCGTATATCGTGGTCGAGGTTGTGTACGAGATTTTGAGACTACCCAGCTGAATTTTTCTGTTCAGATTGAAATGCTCGAAATTCGTGGATCTAGCTTAAAAATGGTTAATTTCAAGTTTCAAATTTCTCTCCTTAATTACAGTTGCAACTACGTGACTCCGCGTTTAAAAGTTTTTTCGTCGAGCACGTCGCTACACAAAAATCGAGTCACATTTTACCTCCCCGACGGAGTTCTAATGAAAAATACGACGAGGCAGTACGATATCTCCGCAAACATTGTCCCTTACAAGTATTAAAAGATTTTTCCCGGGCGTAGAGACGCGCAAAGACCGGCTTACAGCGTAGGGACACCGGCGCCATTTCTCTTTGAAGATTTCAATCTCCATTTAATAAGAACGAATTTCTACCCGTGTCGCGTAAGAGTGAATAAAACACTCCAGTCCTCCCGTTTCTCGAATGTTTAATATTTACAGAAAACGTTCCCATTTTCCCACGGTAAAACTATTAATAATAAGAACACAGACCCGGCGAGATTGTGTCACAGGGATTTAAAAGAATTACAATTATCGCGACGGGCACAAAGACGAAAGGAACAGTGTCATATTTACGAAAAAGCTTATACGAACTGTGGACAAAGAGACGAGATTCTTATTACGGTCGCTCTTCCTTTAATTAAAATGCTCCAAGATGGAGGAAACGGTTCAAATCTCGCAGAAAATCCGACCTCGTCCTCGGGAACAACGTGCTCGAGGGTTGGAAACTGTTTGGTACGCCGTCTGGCGGGAAGCTTGCCAACCTGGCCGAACAGACTGTACCCGCAAGCTCTCTCTGAAAAGCTTTTCGTACCCAGCTTTCAACTTTCCTATCGACGATACCTGCTTTACCAACCAGCGCAACTAGCTTTTCAAGAAGCTTCTCGGAAGAAACGCAGAGCGCCATTCGAATTCCACGTGGAAAAAGCTTTCTGTAAAACTCACCCCCAACCACACTAGATTCCATCTTTAATATCTTTCAAGCAAACTGCTGCTTTTAACTGTTCGGACATTTTATTGCAAATTTATGAACTTGCAGGTGTCTTAGTTTTAAAATGGACACAAAATTTTCTGGAAGGTTGGCACGCCTTCCAGGACCTCGCCCAATAATTTCTCCTGTAGTATAATATTTCGTAGAATCATTATAACATATAGTAACAGTATGAAGACAGAAATATACTTATAATACACACTTTGATAAATCAGGTTTTAAATTGATTATTGGAAATTACTAGTAACAGAGACACTCTTATCAATCAAGTGGCGAAACGACTTCACGAAATTTCTGGCTCGCGTGCGATTTCGCACAAAGCGCAACACGTTGGCGACTCGCCGTCGCCCCAGTCCGCCGAAAATCAGTGTTGCGAACATTCGTGATCACCGTTGCGCAGTTTCTACAAAAACAGATAACTTTCAGTAGTTTGGTCTCGGCGTCGGGTATTATTTCTAACGCGGAGACAACGCAAGCTCTACGCCACGAGCCGAGTGGAACGCCGAAAGTTACTCGACGGAACTTTCGCGTAAGCTTACAAGCGAAGTCTTTCTTCTCGGGGAAACTATGGTCGCCTGGCGATGAACTTTCTAGCCGGGATCGATCCTGCGGTAACTAGTTACCGTAGTTGAGAATGAAAAACAGAGAGAGAGAGAGATAGAGAGCTACACTTCTAATCACGGTGCAGCGAACAGAGTCGAAAGCTACTTGCGGTTGATTGCTGATACGGTGTGGCCCTAAGGGCTCTAAGGGTAGCTAATGTCGCTGAATGATGCCGGCGAAGTTGCTCCGAATCTTTTTTCTTTACTCTTGCCCTTCAACCCTCTCATTGTTGTCGGCGACTGTCAACGAGGGGGTTCGAAACGTTAATGAGCTGTGAACGAGGCTGCAGATCTTCGGGACGCAAACGTGGTTCGCACGTGATCTCCGATGAATCATTTTATCGGCTAGATCGGTTCGCGAGAAAAATTTTGCAATGTTGAAAAATCGAGAAAAAACTTTATCCTCGTTAAAAGTTCTGCTAAAGTCCAGCAGTTATACAGATTTCGTGAAAATTTTCTTAAATGTTTTACCACTTTAAGTTTGGTGGGAACACGAGGGAAATTTTTATTGAACTTCTACGGAACGTGCTTTCGTCCGGAAGATCGAATAATTTGCGTGAGATCAACGACGCAAAGGCTTGCGAGAACAAATCTGGCGACTAAATGTGCAAAACGACAGAGGTGTACGCAAAATAGAGAAGCGCGTTCAGCTTAGTGTGTTAATGTCACCGCTTCTTGCGCCGTGGCAACTGACTACGATGGTCAGCCTGTCCGCCACCCGGAAGTATCACCAACAAGAACAACAATTTCTCGATCCAGCTCGTCATCTTCTCCGGCACATTCGAGCCCTCCCGGTAGCTGCTGTTAGGCAAGACATCGCGTTAAAGTGTTTCGTGCTACAGGCATCCCGCCACGGAGCCTAAACCAAGAGAGGAATCCTTACAGATAGAACACGAACGGCTTTCATTAGGCGCGTAATTCGTCACCTAATTCGGCCACGACTTTATCCTCGACTTCTCAACCCTTTGCGATCTCGCCTGTTTCGAAACTGTTCCTCGTTTCGTAAACAACAATTCTGTCATGTAAAACTGTGGACACATTTTCGAATAATTTGCGATTTTAAATGTTTTCATTTCATTTAAATCTTTAGTGCATTGTTTGCGCTGTTCGGTAACCGACATCGTTAGAAATACTGTTCCTAATCGAATCTCCACGGAACCGTCCGAAACTCGACTGGTCGAACAAAAAGTAGTCGCATGCATATGTAGTCAGACAGCGAACCCCAGTGATTACCGAGCAAAAAGTAGTCGCATGCATATGTAGTCAGACACCGAGTGCCGTGTGCCGACTGCTCATAGCAAAAAGTAGTAGGAGACGAATGTAGTCGGGCATCGAGCCACCGTGGTCTGTCCACAAAAAGTGATTGCGGTCGTCCATAGCCAGACTACATAATCGCTGAATCATTCGCGATAGACCTGTTTGAGCACCGACTGTCCGGGCACGATTGCCTCCAATTTCGATTTCGATTTCGATTGGCTTGATTGCACGCTTGCTACCACTGATTGGTAGACGGCGGATTTTATGGATTTACCACAGAAATGAATGCAATTTGAAATAGCTGAGAGATTAAAAGAATTTAACAATATCAATCCATCATCCCCAGCTTATTCAAGTTATTGGTCTTTTGCAATTGATATGGAAAACATTTATGTATTAATGTACATAGCCTAGTGATTGAAAACGTAACGGTGTTGGAAATAGATGAAAATTATTATATAAAGTAATTTAAATATCGTAGAAATTAATTTTTATAAAACTTACTAAATTTTAGAAAATTTCGAGCACGACTCTATTCCGTTTCTGTAAAAATCGTGGTTTCTTCTTATTACTTTTCCTCGATCGCATTCGTGATCTCGTTTCTCCAAGAAATATAATTGGCGTCTGACGGGTCAAACATTTTTATGCGATAATGTTGTAAACGAAACTGCACTGCAGCAATCGTTCAGGTATGCTGCAGTGAAACGTTCCTTTCCATCGCAGTCGCTCGAATAATCGAACTGCTCTAACGTATCGAGTACTCGGACGGCTCTATTTCAGGTCATAGCCAGCTGAAAGTAGTTAAGTCCGTTTATAGTCAGACCGCGCGCAGTAGTACACGTTCAAGACTCCGGCCGTGCTCCGTTTAATCCTGTTCCGTACAGAATACACCACGGACCTTCGCGCGAAGAATGAATTCCCTGGAAACTACTCCGGTCAAATTTATTAACTAAACCTGATCAACATTCCGACCCCCTAACAATTTTTATTAGGATCTGTCCGAACAATGAATTCACAAAATTAATGGAACATTTTATTTAGCAAGACGTTTCGAACCATATGATCAGACATTGGCAGTATCGAGAAAAATTATTTCTGGATTAAAAAGTTGCCGGTTAAAATCGCAGTTTAGTGCAAAAGAATAGTGACCGGTAATTGCAGTAACGTTTCTGAAACCGAATCTGGTCAGACCGCAAAGGGTTAATCCGCTCGGATAACGAGTCGTCTATCCTGTTCGAAGAAGAAAAAAAAAGAGAAAAAAAAATAGTAAGTGTAGGGGTGGCTATATTTGTCTCTGGGGTTCGTAATTCGAGACCGATCCCACGGGACCGTATCTCGTTGGGTTCTCAATTTTTGATCGCGCGCGAAACTCGATCGCCGCTCGCCGCTAATAAAGACAGCCTCGTGCTCCCGTGCACGTGATCCCGAAACAGAAAGGAAAATCCGACTTGTGCGAATGCCGGCCGATATCTCGATCGAGGTCCTCGATCTCTACCGAGGCTTCCTTCCGCGAGTCCTCATTACCTGCCAATTACCCGTCAAAGCGCGTCCCTTCAAATTGGATCCTGCGGCTTCCTCTTACGTCGTCGACGGATTTTCAAAGATTCGACTGGAAGAGAGCGTCATACCGTGGAAATCGCTTTTCTAATGGCCTTTGTAATAGAATGCAGCGTGCGCCGCTTATGACATTGTTCGGAACCGGTCCCCACTCCCCGCAACATGTGCCGGCATGCAAGAGTCGAAAGGGAGTCAGACGGAACCGGATTATCTCTTCGATTTTCTGTAACTGAATTCCGTGCTAGGGCTCCGGGAAAATTCTACAATGTCCCTGGTGCCGAGAGGAAATTCGAGGAAATTTTTCAGATTTTTTAAATCAAAATTGTAGAAGTGAAAAATGACACGTGACAGAATATTGTAAATGTTCGAACCATCGGATTCTCTCCGATTTTCTGCAATTTTTTGTGTGCTAGGTTTCTAAACAAAAAATTTAATAAATTCTAAATACCAAAACCATCTCACGTGTATTTTTCTGATTTTCTGAGTTAGTTTCGGACATAAAAAATTGCAGAAGTCAGAAAACTCTTTAATCTTCTGTGACTTTATCGTCCGGAAAGATTTCGAGAAAAAAAATTTGGAACATTGCAGATACCAAGACTAAGTTCCAATAAAGATCGTGCTATTTTTAAAGTCGGAAGACGAAGCGTAAAAATGGGAGATAAAGTCCGGAAACGCGCGCGGCCTCCGAAGAATGCCATAACGCGCTGGCTTAGGTTGTTGCCATTCCAAAAGCGAATTCCTGTTGCAGGCGGAATATAATATGATCGAGTAGATCGCGAAGGAAATGGACGGGTCTTCGATAACCACTCTCCTCGCAGCACTTGAACGTAACAGGGGAATAAATATCGAAGATTCAGCGGTAGATTTCAAAGTAGACAATGAACTGGGCAAAGCGGCGATGGCGATAGCAAGCGATTAAGATCGAGTGTCACCGTCTAGATCTTGGGCGCGAGCGAGACCAAAGATCGAGGAGAGATCGCGGGTGCGTGGGCGGTGCCTTGGGGAACGTTCAAATCGATTATCGATTCCGTGGTCGGTGTGTTACGAGTTTACCAGGTAGGTTTCCGGGGCAGCTTGGTGTCGGTACTTGTGTAACCAAATACAGCAATAATATTCGGACACAATGAAAGGGACAACATCTTTTTTAATATCGCAACATACGAGTTGGAATTTTCGAGAAGTTAGAACAATTACTTGTACTACATGATGTGAAAAAGAGATTTTAAAAAAAACTGCAATTGGTCGGAATTACGGGGGAAAAAATTTTATATATGGACTTTATGTATTACTATTCGTCATTTGGTAAACTAATAATTCTAAATTCTCAAGGAACTCCAAATTGTATGATCCAATATTTAAAATAGTCTTCGTAAAACTGTCTGAAGGTTATTGCGATTGTATATCCCGTTTGCGTCGGGGGACTATAATAGCTCTGCGCGTACTTTTCCGGGGGACGAATGGTTCGAGCTTGAGAAGAAAGGTACTTACAAGTATAGCGCACTCGCTACGAACACCGTCAGAACAAGCGAGTACGGCAGGCACACGTGGCAGATCCCGAGGGAACGAAGTATAAAGTTGCTAACGACCAGCAGAATCACAGAGTCCAAGACCAGGGCTCCGAAACCCATATCACACTACCAGAACATGTTAAACTCGCTCGTCGAATGTCATCACTGATCCGCGGCTACGCACGGACCTCGCAAACTGACCGCGATTCGCCGATGTCAATGATGACCGATGCACTCGCCACAGTGCACTCTATTGCACCGACGTTCTTAAAAATCCATCCACAGTGATCGATCCACGGAAGACTCTGTGATGCAGAAATGGAAATCAAGTAAGGTTTTTTTTTTTTATTAGGACACATTCCGCCACTGGCTAACATTTTCGAAATTGTATATACGGCAAAGAGCATTACGACGAGACTCCTGAGAAGGAAAACGAACGGAGGAAAAGTCTTTTCTGCGCTGAGAAAACCCGGGATACAAAGATCCTTATCGGAAGCTGCATGCTTCCCTCTCGCGCTCCATTTACGTTGCCCCCGCGATTCTTTTGCTTTCCGGTCGCGATCTCTTCGTTAACCGGACACCCGTGATTCGTTTTTCTGACGGAAACGTCAGGCCACGTCGGCTTACTCCGTCAGAGCAGCGGATGCGCCCGAAATAACGGTTTTATACGTCGACCGGGAGATGAATGGCCCATAATACCGAATAGGAAAATCGATTTTTTTTTTGCACGCTGTTGCAGTGGTTGCTTCCGGACGAAATTTTTTTTGGCAGAGAGACTGAACATCCGGGTGCACGTAGAACAATTTTCGTGAACGTCCGTTCGCCGATTTCGATTTTGGAAATTGTTGATGTCATCGATCTTTTGGACTGCTTGTTGTGGCGGTAGCTGACTTTTAAAAATGTTTGAATAGCAGGCTGCTTCAAAGAAGTGATTGAATATTCCGTTCTCTTTCCAGAGAATGATTGGTTAAGATACAGGACTTCTGCATAGAAAGTTTAAAATTTGCATTTTTCTTGCGGAACGCGTGATCGGAAAATGTTTCAAGATCCGTACCCAGCTTGTCAAGAAATTACATTCGAATCTCGAAGTCTCAAGCACGAGGACGCGGATTGGCAATTCTCTTCTAAATTGCATAGTACAATATTATATATGCATTGGTTCACATATACGATGTCTGAGTAAAATTGTAGTAACATATTCCAGCTGCTCGGGAAACCTTATCAGCAACAAACAGTCCAATCAGAGACTTCACTATATTATTAGAATTGTTCCGTCGAAATGTTAATTTCTGCACATTTATTTGTCATCGAAGTGGCACAATAGAACGAACGAGATCGCGACGAGTCGTAGGAATTGTACGATATACGCGGTGATTCGGGGCCGATTTCGAATTAACGTACCATCGGGCTCGATTCGTGAACGCAACAAGATGGCGAATCTGCGGCAGCTGGCGAGCTCCGGTGCGTGAACGCACAGCCAACGAACTCGAGCGCGATCCGTTCATCGATACACGAACCGAAACAGATCTTCACCGACGGCGAACTGAAGCCGTGCATACGTCCGACCACTAACTATCGTGTCGCCCCGAGGAGGATACCATTGGTCTGGCCGATGCTACGTCGAGGTATCTCCTCAGTGACGTACCGATATGCTATCGACATTGTTTCGACAATCGCCGCCGTTGTTTACCTTTTACGTGGAGCCAACGGGACGCACTGTGTACAACGGTGCACGGCGTCTGCAACAGCATCGACTCATTACCACCGCGTTTGCGGTTCAATTAGTCCTGATCCAATCGGGTCTCGTTCGTCTGTTACCTTAACCCATTTACTCCCCTGCTTTCTGCTTCTTTGTCGTTTAGTCTCTCCAATTGAAACTTGCTAATCTGCATGTGTGCAATTTCTACAATTTTCTATGCACATTCTTTGAATTTATTCTGACGAGCCAGCTAACGAAGGTTTTCGAATTTATGATATTGATTAAGATTTTTCTTGATGGAGTTGATGCAGAGGTTTCACAAAATGCACATTTTATTGTTTAAGAATAACTTTGAACTCAATCGACCTTTCTCTGGAGCATCGTCTTTTGAAAAAATGTCAGGTCTGCCGGAAGATTCTGATGAAAGATCGATCGGATCTGATTGGAATTAATAAATCGAGCGCGGTGATGCGACGGGAATAACGGGAGAGGAATTTCGAGCCGAAGAAAGGGGGGCACGGGCGAGCATGGACGAGGTTGGCCCGAAGGCAGCGGTTTACAATACAAACGGTTAAAAGGCTTCAGAAAGCTTGTAACCACTGAGAAGAAATACCACGGCTGAATGAAGGATCACGTTAAAAAATGGGCTTGTGGGAAAATATGCTTAGGTAACGGTGAATTAGGGTTTCACTATCGTTCATGTCTCGCCTTGGCGCGAAATTAGCACCTGCCCTGCCGCCGCGCCGGCCAATTACGACGCGACGCGACGGTGACAGCTGTTACGCGTAACGTAATTTACGGAAACGTAACGAATCCGCGTAGACTGTTCTACTTCAATGAAATCGATGGGTAACGGTTCGTTTCTCGAGGTCGGTGCGGCGTCACTCGTGTCGTCGTCGCGTCGAAAACCGATCGCGACTGTCAACGCGTTAACGTCCATCACCGAAAATATTTGAAAGTGTCCGTACGCCTGTGCTCTCGAGTATTTCACGATAGTATTGTGGGAACACATATAATATATATATATATATATATATTGTTTATTTAAAGAAAAGAAAGAAACAGACTTAAATGTATAATAGTTGCGCGATTAAAAACTAACTGTTAATCTAAACTAGCGATTAGTAAACTACACTACTTCAACTACTCGACTTTCAGACAACGACTGATTCCTCCAACTCATCCTTCGCCTAGCAAAAACTCGGTTTTCCCCACGCTTTCCCCTTCCGCAGTTTTCACCATGCCCAAATATGGGCATGGGCATCGTCGATGAGCCGAAGGCCCATCGTCGCTTGCAACCGAACGCTGGTCGACGTCACTTTCCCTTTTTTCCGGCCTTCCCTGCGTGAGTGTCCTAAAGTGTACCTCTAGAGTCTACTTAAAGTCTATTTCTTAAAACTGTACCGGGTGCCCGAATATTCCCGATACCACAGTATGCTGCAGTATGAAACGGTATTGCAACCGTAAGAGGGTGTTTAAGCGTCAATGAACGTGCCGAGACTGTCTAATGAAAATTGGGAACTGGAGAACATTAAAACTTTCGCAAACTACCGTTTAGTCTAGTGAGACTGCTGCGCATTCAAACTAGCACCGAGCGCGCGTATGAGGCGGGCACATAAATAGCGCTGCGCTCAACCTGAACTTGCTAGTTCCAACGAATCTGTCGGAAGATCTTCTGGGACCTCTCCGGAAGAGATCCTCCCTCTCCCTTCCCCTTCCTTGGACCCTCCCCTGAACTCATCCTCCTTTCTTGAACCCGCCCTTTAATCCTTATCACTTCCTTAGACTCTTTCCTGGTCTCTACTTCTTTCCTTCGACTCTTCCTTTAAAATAATAATATTTCGTTTTAGACTACAATATCTCTGTCATCTATACACTGTCTACCCTATGTCATAACTGGGAAAGTAGGTTTAGACGGTTGATTAGACCGTGAACGGAGATTTGCCTAACGTATTCGTGACACAGATCGATAACGTGTCTATACATCGGGGTTTCGATACTCGAATCGACTGTCTCCAGTGTTCGGAACTCTCTAAACAGGCATTTCTAGTCCTACAAAAATGTATTTCTTCAATTTTAATCATCCCCCTAATTACCCACACTTTCGTTAGATGCTCAACAATTCTCATCCAGTGTCGTAGATCCTCGATAAAAATACATTTATAATTCCCAGGATCAAAAGGAAGTCTTCTCAAAGAGATAAATATATACTCCTTTTAGAATCAAAGTAATTGGAAATACTGTCTCATGATTGAACTCAGCGATAGAAGCGGATCCAATTTATAGATAAAGTAGCTGATTTATTATACAACGAATATGGCAGCGCGTTTCAATTTCAGCCACGTTTTACACACCGGCCCATTCGCCAGTGTATAACGACAAACCGGCGAACTTTTTCCGCCGAAAGTTTATGACTCATTCATATTTATCGACCTTCTGGTTACCAAACGCGGTAACAGACTGAGAATGCTTGGTCGATCGTACAGCCAGAGCCTCTTCACTGCAAACACCACTGTCATCCTATTCTTGTCTTCCGTGTGCTCGTGTATTTGTGGAACGAGGGACCCAAACGGAAGAAAGAGAGAGAAAGCTCGACGCGACGTATGATATTTAATCGCGACCGAATGAACCGTACCGACAGTAATTATTCACCAGATTCCTGCCCCAGCATCCCAGCCTCGAAATTTCCAGCGATAAGTTCGCGAAGAATTTTTGAAAAAATTTCAAGCAAAACTTCGCTGAAAAAATCGAGCGAGGTCGAATCGGATTTATGACGCGCGCGTGACTTCTTCCACGTTTTTCAGATCGAGATTTCACCACGCGTTTTAGCGATGCTTCGTTATTTTATCGATTGCCCGACTGGCGAGCTCCAATCAACAATTTAGAGATCGACTCTTTTAGGCTTTTATTTTTAATGCTTGTTTCAGACTGACTTCGGCAGATTTTTTTTATTGGCAAAGCGAACAACTTTTTTTTCAGCAAAGTTTCGCGAGCCGTTCGGACGCGATGTTTTAACAGAACCTGGGAATATTTAGACGGAGGAAATATCAAAGTTGAACTTGCGGTGGGTTGTGGAGGCTCGGGGTCAGAAACGTGCTTTCGAGTATTTTTGGAATCTGCTTCATGTTGATTTCGACGATTTTTTCTCTGGGAAAGTAGAAGTCTTTTTTCTATGGAACTTTAGCGTACAGTTTCAACTACGTTTCCACAATGTTTACAAATTTTTAGACCGAAGAGGAATTAAAACTGCTCTGGCCACAAGGATTCAAAAGTTGGGGTGAAAATCGTGTATTTGGATATTAAGACCACTTTGGAATGTTTCACCGGAAAACTAGAGAACCTTTTTGATCAGAATTTTTTTCACGGTTTAGGAAAAATCCCATATTGATTTTCCTATAAACAATGAAATTTAAGGTTCCATACAATCTCCTCTCAAACTACTTCATCTGATCAAACGTCAGGCTGAAAATAATCAATACTTTCTGAACTCTCCTTCGAAAAAACTTGATTTCCGCGTTGACTCTTCATCCTGGAAAATACAATTTGAAATTCCAGCACACGTCGACCTGTCAAGTTCCAGTCAATTTCGCAGTGTTATGCAGTAATGTATTTACCGGGAGGACGGAATTCAATGCACGGTTTCGGTCGTACTGCAGTTGAAAGTCCGCGAAAATTTCAGTTCGACGCGAACTAGCAAGAATTTCGAGAAGTTTGAGGGAAGAAGTTCGATGCATATTCGAAACGCTCAGTTTCCGTGCGATTCGCAAAAACGAGAGGCGTGAGAATCCGGTTGGCGTTCCTGCCGGAGCGTGTGCGAGTTCATATAAAATCGAATTGCCGAGGTCGCAGCTCGTTCCGGCCACGTTTCATTAATTAAAAGTTTCATCGACGCGACGCGGCGGACAGCGCGAACGGGAAACATTAATTATCCATGGGGGAGGCTGACACGCCCGTTATCGCAGTCTGCACGAGGATAACTGTCAGCGGGTTTGTTTCATCCCCCTGTCGTTCGATCGGAGTCGTCCATCTTGAAGCACGCGTGCACAGTTCGATGCCAATGACAACGCATGCAGTGTTTCGTGGCGGTCAGCGGAGAGATGGGCGGTTTAAACAATACCTCCGAGCGGAGAAAATGAAACGCCAATTTCACGGTCCAACTGGTTTCGGTTTGATCGAAATTAGATCTTAATGCAAAATAATAATTTTCTGAGTTGCAACAAACCAGAGTGAAATAGAAATGTATTTTCTAAAAATAATACTACAGAACTTTCACATTCTCCTAACCTACTTATTGTTGTTATAAATGCTAAAAATTTTAATTATTGTATATTGAAGGATAGAATTATATATTATACATCATCGTGATAAAATACTTTTTTATTCGGTCAGACGTAACATGCAAAATATACGTCGATAGAGGAAGACGATCAATAGCGAGTTCAATTATAATTCTTCAATTCTTAATTGGCATCGCTCATTGTGAATTATCGAGGGTTAATGCACACCTTCGTTTCCTTTGAAAAGAATTTGCGCTTCAATTGTGTAAAGAAAATGCTAGAAAAATTATGCAATTGCATATTATTGAATACGGTTTGTTGGACAGTGTTTTCTGTAATTAGAGTTTGTTTGCTGTGGAACTTTTGCAAACAGATTTTTCCGGTCGGTGTGTATTATTTAAACAATACTGTGCCCATCTCTGTTCAGCGATTGGACAGGGGGCACGCAGGGTATATTCTTAACTTAACAGTCGCAACACTCGCAGGGCACTGGACACTTACCTGTCGGAAACCTTGTGGTTTATCTTGATTTATGGTTTTGCACTGTTGGATTGGACTTGGGATACTATCTAAATATTTCAGTTATTTAATCACCTTAACTAATTATCGATCGAATCTACAATTCTAACTCTACGATTACAATATCTTCTCTGAAACAAGGAATTCAATTTCAAATACATAGATATTATAATTATAAATTAAGAAATGTTATTTTTAGGTTGATTAAGATCGAATCAAATAAAATTGTTGCTGTTCATGGTATTCCAAGGCCGCTCAACCGTCATGGAAAATAGCTTCGCTAGGATGTAAACGAGTCCTTTAATCGAATCCAGATGCAACAAAGACTAAATAATGATTGAGCGGCGCTTCAATGAATCACTATGAAATACCCGCAGCACATAATAGCGCGCAAAATCGCCGTAGCTGGGAATAGAGCTACCAGAGAAAAGGGGAATTCACGGACTCACAAATTACCTATTCAAGTAGAAACTTTATTACCTTCATCAGTGCTTTCAGTTTATTGTATTCCGTACAATCAGTTCTTATCGCGGGACTGCGGATTTTTATGACAATCATGAAAACCAACCAATAGCTGTCCAAGCTATTTAGCGAAAAGTAGCCTAATTTTAACTTGCTTCTAGGTTGATCCACCATATAAATAGAAAGAAGAATTATCAATACATAAAAATTCGCAGTCTCTTTATCAAAAATGCAGGGTAAGCGCTCGCAGCCCGGTTTCGCAGCGATCGCAAAGCCGCATAAACAAAATCGGTACACAGCAACCACCACAAAGACAATGGCATGGGGTTCGACCATCACAATAACAATTAAAAAGGGTAGAAAACCATTTAAGACAATATTCGTCCGATCCTCCGGTCACGATCGAATCAGATCGCTGTCATTTGCGTAATGGGGTGAACAATGGGCGTTGCAAGTGACCGGTGGAGGGGGCGAGTGGGTGGGGACACCGTGGACGAATGGGAAAGCAGGTTCCGTCTCGCGTCGATCTCGGTTCCCAGCGATTCCTCGAGAATCGAGGGGCCGGAAGGCGATTCAGCCCGAGGAATGTTCGATCGGGATTGCGAGGGGGCGGGGCTTCGGTGGCCCACGACCCGCCCCCTCGCCGCCCATCGCGCTTCCGCCCGGAGTAATCGAGTAGTGCGTGAAAGCTTTATCGGTCCAAGGTGCAAGGCTCTTCATTCCGTTTCATTCCATTCCATCGCATCGCATTCCAAGCTCCGATCGAAAGCATCGAGGAGAGAAAGAGAGCGAGAGAGCGACGAGACCAAATATATATATATATATATATATATATATATATATATATATATTCTCTCCGTCGCGTCTATATATCCGCTTGTTTTTCGATTATTCTATTTTTATTGGATTCGTTTGGCAGTGTTTTCTTGCCGGTCCGATTTCGCCGTGCTCGACCGGGACGCACTTCGCAATCCTATCGCACTCTTTCCGTATTTCGTTCTTTTTTTATTCGTTTATTTATTTATCCGGTTCGTTTCTTTGGATGTACGGTCGATTGTCGTGCGACCTGGCGGTTTGTAAGCTTCGCCGGGGTTTTTTGTTCGTGACGGGGGCACAACCAGTAAGCGGTCCAACATCGAACATCGCAAGCTTGTGTGTGTTTTTTTTTTATTTATTGATTCGAGGTTGACTTTATATTTTTTTTATTAATGCCTCGTGCTGGTGGATATATGTCGGGAGATGTCGGGGAGGTCTGTGTCCGGCGCCCAACGCCACGGTGTGGAACATACAAAGCCTCTGTGAACATTGTGCATTCGCTGTCAGTGGAAGCTGCGTGAGAAAGGCTGGAAGACACTGTCTTCCGGATGACAAGGGGAACACGGGGATCATGCTTCGCGACGATTCGATTACGTGCTTTTGCGAGTCTCTTTGAGATCGTGCTATAATCAATCTCTCATCCTGGTAATGGGTATTCTCATCAGGCTACGTTCGCTTCCATCGCACAAGAAAGTGCGTCAAATCCCGCTCGATTTTCATGTCAATGCCATTATATTTTATTAGGCTTATCAATTTTATAAATTTTGCTTTAATTAGCGAATGAAAGACATAAATTCGTCCCGCGAATTTTCTACGTTGCTTTATGACTGAAGCAGGGTACACAGATTATGGCAGAGCCTGTACAATTTTATGCCATGATCGACGTAGAGAAAGCCAACGTACCATCGCGAGACAAAGATTACAGAGAATTACACGCCGATGCAAATCGATAGCGAATTTATCGAGTTTCGCGCACAGGAGCATGAAGCATGCGGAACGAATTTCCAAATAATCATTTCAATTATCCTCCGTTCTGTAATTTTATTTTTAGTAACAATCGTCAAACATATGTTGATGGAAAGAAATATATCGACGGTCACAGACACATTTGAAATCTCCAATTTCCAGTTTGCTTGTTCAATAATTTTCTGATCGATGCTCCTGTGCGTGTACCGCGATTATGATATATTTCCGATTCTCATAAGCGCTCGAAGCACGGTCGAATCGTCGGGATTGGTAGGGAATCGACGGAGTACACCGTCGATTCGACGCGAGCAGAGCTTCCATGAATTATGCAGCGACAGTAATTACTGAATTTCGAGTGTCAACAGTCGAACTCGAAACAACACGAACGTGGACCATCAACAGGATACGGAAATCTCGAATGGAGCTGCCCTGATCGCGTAGAGAGGGGAAGGGTTGCAGCAACGGGTAACGAGGCAGAACATGAAAACAGGGTTTAGGCGGGTAACAGATGTACCGGCCGAGTCGTCGGGACTTGGATCAGTCGCATGGGAAACCAGAAAATCGACGATTCCGAAAACAAATGTTTGCCCAGTCGAGGCTATGGAAGTTTTGCTTTCAAAGACTTTCAGTACTTTCGGACTTTGTTGCTGATTGGAATAGCAACCGTCCCAGTTGCAATTATCTCCTTTTCGTCGCGGAAATTCCGGCGACTCGCATGTTTGCTCGCGGGAAGCTTTTACTGTGGAGTTCTTTTGGTTTGTATGGCAAAGTTAAGTGGACGGACACGAAGCAATTTTTGTAGGCACTTTTTCGAAATGAGTTTTCTAAAAATGCGAGTGAAGCGAAGAGAATTTATTCATTTAATATTGCAATCAGTATTAAAAAAATTAAACAGATGTGAGAGAATTTCTGTGCTTGATTGTTGTCTGGAAAGATTGTGAACAAACGTGCGAGTTACTGTGTCTAATAGTAGGTACAGAAAATATAAAAGCTGATAAGATCGTGATAAAAAAGATCAACATTAAATTGTTACAAAGTTTGTCCTTAAGATTTTGTTCTTTCGAACTGTATATTTTTTTAGCCTTAAGTAAGAAATGCAGAGTGAAAATAAATAGGACAATACTGTCTGACCCATGTCTGACCATAGCTCGTCAATTCTACTTGCGGTGTACAACTACAGTTTCGTCGAGCAATTCCGAAAATTCGGTCAAGAGCTTCCCTTCGTTATTATAGCGTGCTACAGTAAATCCATGTTGAAACGTAACTTTTTAATGGCTTAACAATTTACCCTCTCTTTATTAAATTTTGTGTACATTAAAAAGCAGTGTACCTTCCGGATATTTCGCATTTAATACGAGATCAGAGTGGGAAACAATGTAAAAGTAATTTTCAGCGGTTGTTTTCATGCGTGTTTAATTACTGCACTTTTATTATTCCGCAAAGTCGATACATCGTGTCTACTGTGGAATTTTAACCGTCCGCGTCAGCGTGGGGCTAAAATACAGAGACTATTGCTTTATTGGAACAGAGGGAGAAAGTAGCACGACAAATAACCGGAACCCTCTTAACCCTTGTGATCGACCCTCCTGTCGATTCGACACGTTTCTACCGCTCTAGTGAATAGCTGGAATGTTCTACACATTGTTTTACCGTTTAGAAACACGACAAACAATTTTCTGCTACCGTTCGACATTAATCTGAAATTTCAATAATCCAGTTCTCTCAAGAGATAAGACTGGAAATCGGTGAGAAATTTCTCTCACGGCTGATCAAACAATAACATTCAATACTGAACTACTATGGTACATGTCTGGGAAATACTGTTCCATTCCCGGTGCCATCAGAAATGCATTTAGAATTTCAATTATTCAGTTCTCGTTGAATATAAAAGTCTCATAAGAGAAAACTGTGAGAATTCCCAAGAAATTCCATCCACGTCTGATCAAATAACATTTGCTACTAAATCCACTTTAAAACTTTAATTATCAATCTGTTACCAAATTTACAATTGTCTCAAGAGACAACACTGGGATCTATCAAGAAGCCCCACTCACGTCCGAACAAACATTGACTCTCTCTACTAAATCCTATCTGAGACTCATTGAAAAGCCCTTCGTTCCTTGTAGGGATGTTATGTTTGTAATCAAAACATCTTCCACAAGTCAACAAACGAGCAATCTCCTCAGTCAGCACCAAATTCCCTAACCAAACACCATATCAGTTCAAGTAGAATCATCAAATATTGATCAGACAGGTGAGCCAGAGAACGCATCTCCTCAACAATTCTACATTTCTTTGTAAAAGTCAGCAAGGCTGTGTCCAAGGTTATCAACAACCATGTACTGATCCACACCACTCGACTCGGCCCAAACAAGGACCACCGTGGCACAAGGATTATATGCCTCGGTGCTCCTCAGGACGGACAAAGACCGGGATTGAAATAATAATAATAATAAAGAGCATAGATAGAGTTATAGATATAGATATAGATAGAGATGACGAATGACTCACCGTCTCGTCTTAACGCGACGATAACGGCGATAGTCGTTGGCGTTGACGTCGTTGGGGTCGAAGCCCCTTCGGTGCTTGGGCGGCGAGGACATGGTCGCGGCAGCCTTGGTCTTGCCGGTGTCCGGTATGCCGTGCGGCGAGCCGGCGGTGTTGTTGCTGTTGCTGGTGAACGCGAGGCAGACGGTGTTGTCGATGCCAATGTGCAACGAGGAGAGGGGCGGCGGCGAGGGTGGTAGATGGGCGGGGACGAGGCCGGCAGAACCGGAGATGATCGCTTCTTCGACGTTGATCGCGTGACAACGACACCCGTCCCTCGGAACTGCTGCTTGCCGCGCTACTGACGCTGTCGATGCTGCTGCTGCTGCTGCTGCTGCTGTCGATGCTGGATCGCCGATTACGAGGCTCCGATCCCCGTGACCGACGTGGCTCTTTGGCACCGCGTTCAGCTCGTGCCTGCTAAACCTACCGGCGCCCGGCCCACCCATTCAAATCCTCGATTAATCGCCCGGTCACTCCACCTCTCTGCCTCCGTGGCTGCTCTGCCCGCTCCTCGCGCTCCCAATCCCCCTCGATCCTCTTCGACCAGCCCTCGTCTGTCCGCTCCAGTCGATCCCCTTCGAATAGCTTCCTCCACGTACTGGGTCCACCAGCCTATTGTCACGGAGCACCCAAACTTCTGCCTTTTTCAGACTCGTCGAGCCTTTGTCTGTCTACTCTGGCCGAGTCTGTTCAAGATCGATCACAGCTCCGGAGTGTCTAGCTTGCAATGACCCAGCAATTGCAAGATCCAGACAACGATCACTAGAAATCTTCTTATCAGTGCTGCTCTATAAGCTTCTCCCCGTCAGCTTCTGATCAGCAACAGGTTTAGATGTGTTCAATCGGCACTCGTCTATCAGCTCTAGATCGTTTATTCAGATCTGCCTCGAGCTATAGTCAACGATCTCACCACATTGGATCCTTCAAATTCCTTGGTCACGATCCTCTCAGATAGGCCCTTCTCTATCAGCTTCTCTAGCTTCCTCTGCTTGCGACAGTAAGCTTTAGCCAATTATCGCCACGTTAGATTCTCCGAATTCCTCGCTCACGACCCTCCTTAGACGAGCCCTCTATTAGCTTCAGATCTGCATCAGACTTCAGCTTCCTCTATACGCAACAGCAAGCTTCAGTCAACAATCACATTGGATCAAATTTTGTTCCTGTTAGATGAACCCTCCTCGATTAGCTTCAGACTCTAGCTTCTTCACTAATAGCAACCCTCTAAGCAACTTGTCTATCCTTTGACAAGTCCTCGTTTATCAACTTCAGCTGGTGTATGATCTATTAGCTCTGCGTTTAGCGTCAGCCTCTAGCTTCCCATTAGCAACCTGCGGTCAACAAATACAGTGAATCTTCGAAATAGCTTCCTCTCTATCCCAGCCTGTCAGCTTTCTCTGTTCAATAGCTCCAAGCCGAACGATCGCACAAGATCCTGAAAATCGGTTGTTCTTTATGACGTGTGTACCAGCCTTTAGCGTTTTCCACAACTTTCAGCCACAGCAGATGCTCGAACTCGCTCCTCCTCGATTACTCCGACTAGCCTGACAGCTCGAATCGATTGTCTATCAGCTCCTAGGTTCTTCGGTCGGGTTTAGTCTCGCAGGTTCGCTCGCTGGTTCTGTTCACCGATCGCACAGAGGTTTCGATAATTGTTGTCGGTTGTCTGCGGATGTTGGATTCCTGCGGACCCGGCACGATCGTTGACGATGACCGCGAGAGCCGGCGCCGCGCGCCGCGACGCCCCACGGACTCGTGTACGCGCGCCTAATCCCGCCACCGTGTCCGGCCACCTTGCGACGCACCCACGCCACTGCCGAGTTAGCCACCCGTTCGCGACCGACTCACGCACGTGCCGCCCCATTCCACGCAGCCACTGCGTGGCCCATCTCTCCGTTGCACAGGTGTGTCCTGAGGGGACTCTCGGGGGGTCGCGAGACAGAAACAAAGGGCGAGAGAAGAAGGGGACAGCGAGAAGAGAGAGAGAGATAAAGAGGAAGAGAGGGAGAAGAGAGAGAGAGAGAGAAAGAGAGAGAGAGGGAAGCTAGCGGAGACCGTGACAACGTGTACCGCGGCGGCTACACCAATGTCCAAACACCGTCTCTTCCTTCCGTTCCGCGATCACGCCGACTCACTCCGCGCGCACCGCCACCGGTCCTGTCTCTCTCTGGTTCTCTCATCGAGGAGAAAAGGAGAGAGAGAGAGAGAGAGAGGAGATAGGCTACGATGGATACCGCGCGGTGGCAGCACCGCGGCGACGCGGAAACAACCAGGTGCAATGTCATCCCTTATGAGAGGATCGAGGGGTGTTCTCTTGGCTCGCTTCTTTGCTTTCTTCGATCGTTTGAATCGCAATCAGTTGCTTTTTACTATCAAAGGAACGTTTCTGAAGATTGTACTGTTGGTATTTCGGTACAATTCCTAGGACCGTTGAATGCACACGGCAGATGGATCGCCGGATAATGAGAGAAGATGGGGGGAGGGTAGAGAGTGATGTATGCAACTCGGGTTCTTCGGTTTGGGTATTCGAGGGATGATTTGGGTCATGCGAGGGGTGAACCTCTGGGTCGGGACAGGTGATGGCGTCCTATGGAAATAGGCCATCTGCTGGGACTGGGGGAAACTTGGCCGTCTACGGGGTGTACTCGAGTTTTTGTACGATTTCGCGGAAGGACTTCATTCAATTCTATTATGATTTATTCGGAAACCATCTACCGCATCAGAATGACCGGCTATCATTTACAATACCCATCTTTATAATGCTATCGTCAGGATGAAAAGACATTTTAACCAACTCGATATATCGGACTTGTAAGAAATACCTTTCTAAAGGTGGCTCTATAGATACACACTATTCAAAAATGGTGGATGGCCTTGACACGAGGTACAGCGAGGTACTCCCAGGAACAAAGATGATCGATTTGGAAGAATCGTCCAAGAGGAAAAAGAGCAAGCAGATTCCGATCGGATTGCACGCACGCGCGCTTCGGATCGAACGATCGCTCGATGTCGCGTCTCATGTTGCTTTAACGAGTTTTCGGGGCGCTGGTTCGGAGAACAGTGTCGGAATCCTGATGAGGGTGCAAGGGGGTCGAAGGTGGTGGTAATCGGTGTTCGCGGGCCCGCAAAGATGCGACAACTTCCCTCAATTAGTTGCCCAGGAGTTCGGGATCTTGCGTCGAATATCGCAAACCTCCCAGTAGCTAATTACACCCGCAGGGCTGGTGAGAATCGAGCTGATGAATTCTTTCGATGTTCTACTTCGACGATTCACGGTGTACCTTCTCAGTAATTAATTGAAACAATTTTTTAAAGACCTTTCTTCAATATAGAATCAAAGTAGTTTAGTTAATAAAACAAAAACTGTTATGAATGTACCAAGGTGGGGTTCGAAACAATGTAACAGGGCTCTCATTAAAAATCCACAGTGTGCCATTAATTAGGAGGGCTGTTTGAAATGCTCGGATTCGAATCGTCGAAAATAGCCCTCGCGCATGTTAACTCGGAGGCACTCTCGGGCGAGAACACCGGGGGTGGAAAAAAAGTGGAGCATGATCAGAACCGACGAGTCATCTCTGCCAAGGTTCGAGGGTGGTGGCGTAGCCTTGAGGATCGGGTGAAAAGTGAAAAGTTCGCTTGCTTGTGGACGAGGGGTTAGAAATTTCGTATTGCTCTGGAACAGTCTCGCAGTTTGTCGCTTGTTGAGAGAAGGGCTGGAATATTTAATCGTTAAATATGTAGACGAGAGAGCGAGAGAGAGAGAGGGAGCTTGAGTTGAAGGGGGTGGAAGGGGTTGGACATTCATTTACACCTAGCCCGACGCAGTCGGAGGCGAAACGCGAGTAATCGTCGTCCACGCCCTCCACCTCTAAACGAAAATAGAGCCGGTTCAAGGGTGCACCGTGTGGTGGCGACACCAGAAACGAGCTGTGAGATGGTTGCACTCGGAGAACACACCGACGCATGATCATTCTCGTTCCCTGTGCGGCACAGGTGCTACTTGCACTTAGGGGAGCATGATCCCTGTCCACAGGATTACCAGAATAATAAATTAAAATTGTTTTGTAGAGAATTAGAATTTTCTTCCCCAATTTCGTATGAAATTAATGTACCCTGTAATTGCTTAAAAGAATATTTATGTATACTTTCTGTGGGTTGAAATTGACACAGGCAATTCTTATTCCCCATGAAAATCTCGTGATTTTATAACAATTACTCGGAGTGGAGGTACTTCGAGAACGAAGATATTATAACGGTCTGCGAGAGCCGTGCCCGTCGAAGCATTTCTAATCAGATTAAGCAGAACCGGGGCTGTTTTTCATGAAAATGAGGACGAGGTAGAAGAGCCAGGACTAACGAAGACGAATGTACTCCAATCTCCAGAAAAGAGGAGAGCCAAGGTTATTGGTTCTGCACAGGGTGTCCCAGTGGTGCAAATGCGAAAGGGGTTGTCGGGGGAGTAATTCAGTATATTAATTTATGGTCGCGTTGTACTGGTTATGGAACACCGCGTGCGTGAACCTTCTGGCACGTATTCCATTACTAGCTATCAAAATCCTGCGAGATTGAGCAACTTTTTCAATAAAATTCCAGGCAAAGAACAAGACTCCACTTTCATTTTAATTATACTTGGTTCAACAATATTTCCAGTAGAACAGATGCTGAAACATCCAGATTTAATTTAAGTAGACCGGATCGTTGTGAAAAATAAAAATCTCCTCGGAACGAGGAATATGAATGTCCCAATTTAAAATGGTCTGATAATGTAAATGTAAAATATCCGAATTTCTAGGACTGTGTACAAAGGCTAACATTTTCTACCACGTGAAAGGCTTAATACAAAAATGCCGTGGCTAGGTCAAGGAAAGTATGGCGACACGCTTCAAGTGCCAGGAGATTTCGCGACAAAGTGAAAGCGTGGGCGTCGGCGGTCAGTAACGAGCAGAACCGTGTCTCGTGGGTGGAGATTGCTCGCGACTATGGAGAATCGTGTGGGCGGGGGTGAATGATCTTCAGGGAACGTAAACACACAGTAGTCGAGCTAGTTGCAAGGCCACTCGTCTTCGAATTATACGAAAAACCGACTGGACGATCGCCAGCCCGATCAACACGGCAAGGTCCGAGCACGTGGTCCCAGACGGACTCACTGTAGCGATGGGTTCGACCAACTCGCGATCATATCCTCACACCGAATCAAAAACATTCCCACTATCGTGAAAATATTTTTTTCATTCACTTAACAATTAGAGGGAAGTGCATGTGAGTATATCTCATGTCGGCAATTTTTATTTTCCATAAAAATCCCCTACTCTTGAAGAATGTACGAAGATGTTCACGACCGATGTGAATCGAGGTTTCTCAAGTTCTAAGAGACTTTCGCAACAAAGCTTGCTACTGAAAGGACTGCAGAGATCGCTGTGATAAGAGAGGCCTTTACGTGATTTCTCGTGAGCCACCCCATATACGACACGTACACCCCGTATAAGCCGTCCATACATAGCCTCGAGCACATATTGTCGAGTCCTCTCTAGGAAGCACTGTTTGGTTAACGAGGACACGGGTTCGAATCTAGCCTTTGTATCAGACAATGAGCCGACGACTGCAATGGTTTCGTTAGCGAATGGGGTATAGCAGTCTGGTTTGAATTAGGGTTTCGCAGGAATTGTCGAGAGACCTCGGCCCTCAGGGCTTTCCTTAAGAAACAGTCTCTCTCTCTCGATTTAGTACTACTACCGCGCGATTACTTTCATCGAGGAGAAGCACGATGACGAATTGACTCGCTGTTGTGTGTGTCGCGTGGTGGCTCGCTATTAAACCGTACACCCCGTGTTCCGGATCGATAGTCAGCGAGCAGAGATTTTAATTGGTCGGCTGAACAATTAAAAAGTTGGGAGGAGCCGAGATTGAGTGCAGGCGATAGCCTATATTTCCATAGCGTCGATCGTCGGCTGTCTTCCGATCGTCAACCTAGAAATTTCTTTCAGATTTGCACCTTGACCCTACCGTCGATTAGGCGAGCAACGCCTCTAGCGAGGTATCGAAACAATCATGCTGGTAGAAACAATATCAAAACTGTCTGTAGGAATTGCAGGAGACAGAAAGCAAACGTAAGAACCTAATTTAGAAATGCAATCAAATTTTTTAAAAGACATCTACTCGAACACACTGTTACTTGAATAATGGCACCTGGGTCATCCGGGCCGTTTCAAAGATATTATCTAACCACTCGGCGTCTGGCGATTAATTTCATCGGGGATTGTGTAATTGGGTCCAATGAAAGATTAATGGATCTAGAGGAAGAGCACTGAGAACCAGAGGACTACTGCAATAAGAAGACGATGGGATTAAAAGAGGAGAGGAACATCCCCCGTAGAAGAAAAATCTTGTTCTCAACCCTGTATTTATTTGTTGACTTCTCGCTAGATCTTTATGCAAGGTAAACATTATTGTAATTAACTGGCCAACAGGGTGTTTATGGATACCATATACGAAAAGAGATTAGGAGCGACGTCACGTGAAAAATAATGGGAAAGTGGAGCGAAAGGGTATCAAAAAATTTGTTTGATCCCCCATAGGGGTGAGTCAACCCTCCGTAAGATGGCAGTGGCGTAGCCACGTCGCTGTCGGCCGGTCAATACCAGAAAAGGAAGCGAAGGGTCCAGTTTCGCTGGCACGGTAACCTCGATTCCGAGTGCGCTCCGTACTCTTGCACCCGATCCGGCGAATTTCGAGATCGATCACGGCAACGGGCGACCTTGAACCGACAAGACGACGCGCGGCTACGAACCCGCGCAGGAGAACCTAACAAACCGGCCCGGCCCGCTGCGGGCTTGCACCCGGCAAGGTTTTGCACCCAGCACTTTGTGTCCTTTCACGGAATCAGGATCAGGATCACGGACCAACGAATATGCTCCGCCGAACTAAATCATCCGGAAATCGGGGAACGTTCGAAATCGCGTATTATGGGTTAACGATCGCTATCTCCGTGCGAAGGGTCATGCGTTCTGCATGCTGACCCACATTGTTGCGAGCGCAACCCTGTCTGTTTGCTCGGCCAACAGTAATTTGATAGAGTGTCGGTTGCTCCGGAATGTTTAACTGTTAGATCGTTCGGAAAGGAATCTCGCTTTTCACGTGGAGATGACATTGCTTTTGTTTGCGGATCTTTATGCATTTACAGACAAAATTGAGCAGATGAAATACAACATTGTTGGAAAGTTTTAATTATTGAAGATGTCAATATATGATTTCTCCTCTATTAAAATCAATAAGGGATGAAATTAGTTCCTTCATGCAGGTATCACTAATGAGAAACACTATGATGGTCGCACTTTGTAATTACGGTTTCGCGAAATTATTAACTGTACCATTTAATTTGTGGTTCTCACAATTAATAAATTGCAACTTTGTTTGAAACTCAAATTAGCGAGCTTTAAGCGGAAATTGTTTGCTGGAAACTATATGAAAGACTTGTGTTTTGGTTGTTTGTGAATAAATAATAATGTACCAAGGCTAATGAACGGTTTTTATATGAATAAAAGTGAAGCGGAACTTTATCTTATTCTCTTCACGCGTGTGACTTTAACATCGATTTTCAACAGTGTTTGTCCATCAGGCGTCCGAGAATGCAACTATATATATTTTTTTTAACGAGGTCGTCGATGCCAGTGTGTTGACGCCAAAGAACTGGAGTGCATGAAATTTTTATTATCCATAGCGATTTGTGTTTATTGTTTACGAACCAATTCGCAAAGGAACAGGCGTTTCCGCGTGATACGGTAGATGGTATCTAGCACGACACGCGATAAAAGTATTAACAAATGATCTGAAATTTATGGTGAACGTGATAATTCTACCCCATTGACGTCGTTTAATTTGAGCGGAGCGTTTTATGGCTTGAAATTGGAAGCGATAATGCCGGGGGAATGTGACTGGACCACTTAGGCCGTGCACTTTTGTTAAAAAGGCGTACGGGAGAAAATAGAAGAGCTGACACGTGTCACGAGAATGATCGAATATTGACGTAATCGTAGTCTGAAGAGAGAGTCCTGAGGCCACGACGATTTTACGTAAACAGAAATGATTTTTCAAGATGTCAAAACCAACCACAATTAATACAAAGTCTGTAAAAATAATTGCTGCTGTTTGATTTTTTTAAATCAATGTTAATTCTAAAAGAATTTCATAGAGAACAATTTAGAGATCAAATAAAATACATCGATTTGACAGGAATGTACGAATTGAACATTGCATAAACTGAATAAAAAGACCATGGACATCTGTTAAATTAGTTCATTCACAAAGTCAAGCTAGAAACCAACAAACAAAACCTACTCTGAATGCGTTTCAACGCCAGCTTTCCGCGAAATGTCTGCCAACTTCACGAACAACGGAGCTCAGAGGGCGTAATGTCGTTTTGTATACGGTCCCTTATGTTGCGCGCGGATTCTGACATCGCGCGTAGAACGGTGATTATTTTCAGATATCGAGCGAAAGTGAGGGTCTTTTGCGAAGGCATCGGCCGTTCCGAATTTAAATCTAGTATCGCACGGGTCGCCGATTTCCCGAGAACCGATCGTCAATTAATTCGGTTCCCATCGGTCCCCCACGAATGCCATTTTCGAGGGACGCGACAATGCGCCGTAGAATTCCTCGCGAACCGTGAAAATATCCGAGCGAACGCGCCCGAATTTATTCGCGTCCCGTTCTCGTATTTTGCGAGTAATCGATCGCAATTAATGCCACCTTGATTGCATTAACCCGGCCAGTGGTTTCTCTTGCGGCTAGAATAATAGATATTCGGAGAGATGAACTATTGTTCGCGAATATGCCCGCGTAACATCGGAAGGAATAAAACCGAAGAATAATCTACTTGCACTTGATTTACAACCCGAACTCTATGCTTCGTGTACCCTTTGTAGTTTTTCCGAAAATACTCTTGTAGCAGCTGGAATATGGTAATACGAAGATAACATGTTGCCTCAAAAATTCTCCCTTGGGAATATTGAGTAAAGTCAATGTTCAAGCTGTTATAACTTTGTGAAGAAAAATCGGAGAGCAAACTACCTGGGCTCGATTTACAAAGTGAAGTATGTGCTTCCATTTCTCCACATTGGATTTTTCCGAAGAAGCTTGTATTCTTTCTTGCAGCCCTCAAAGGCGCGAGATAGCGCGTGGAAAAACGAAGATCATCTTCTCCTCGACAAATTTACGGATTCATGCGCCTCTACGGAGAGTGAAAATTTTCTTCAGGGATAAAATCACCGTGATCTTCAAGAATAAAGTCTCCTCTTTCCAAGGAATTTTAAAAAGTCTATGTACGATTTTTTCTTACGATTTTATCGCACTTTGAATGCTGGTGGCACTAGAATGAGGCAGTGGATGCATCTCGAAAATGTTAGGTGCACTGAAACACCTCTGGGAAGTTTAAAAAATTTTTGTCACGGTTCTAATCAACAAAGATTCGAAGACTGAAGTCCCGCCTTTCCAACGAATGCATAAACTTCGACGTGCGATTTTTTGTTACAATTTTATTGCACTTTGAAGAACCATGATTCTCTATCGAGGAACTTGTAGTACTCGGAAGAGAGTTCGCCAGCGAAAATCGAAGGACCTCCTCGCGCTCAAGGAGCCAAAGTTGTCAAAATGAAACTAATGTTAAAAAGAAAAAATGCAAGTAATCCTTGCAGCGGCGAATCGATGGTCGATCGCGATAACACGATTTCCGAGGCCGCGGCGAAGAAAATAACTTTGTTCGTCCCGCGAGCTCGCTGGGAAACGAAGCGGGAACCACTTCGAAACGAGTTCGGCCCGAAACTACTTCTCTTCGGGGGAAACTTCTAAATCAGCCGTTGTTTACCATCGGCCGAGACCTCCCGACTTCTAAATCAATTTCGAGCGAGAGGCGCTGCGCTGCTCGTCTTCGAAAGTTCCTGTGCGAGAGACGCCGATCGATTCTCGACGAATCACAGTCGATTTCTCGAAACAGTCCACGAAATATGATGTGACAGGAGCTACTGTAGAAGTTACTCAACGATATCTTTCATAAATATGACCGTAGTGGAGCTGGAACAATGATTGGAATTGTTTTGGCAAAAATGAACAATTTAAATCCTTTCTCGCGCAACAGAAGAACGATTTCGGCGCTAGATAAACCGATCGAAAGACACGAGAGGAACCTAAACGCGGGTAGATTGAAAAAGGGATGGTTCGCGAGCACGAAAAGGCCTCTGGGACTGTTTCCACGGGGCTCGCAACTTCCGCTGGGAAAAACCGAGGAAACAATATTTTAAGCGGAGCGTAGTGCACCGCGAGGAACCCATAAATAATGCATCTCTCTCTCTCGCGTGTGCTTGGAAATCCTGCGGGATCGCTGCTTGAAAGTCTGCGACGTTCTCTTGCGAGGACCTCGGGATCTTGATCCTTTCGACACGTTACACGATGCCGCGCTTCCGGCTGAGAACCCTCTCCGCTTTGAATCGTCTCGGAACAACCATCTGAACATTTTTTACGCTCGGTGCACCGCCACGAATGCGGGATTCTTGTCGAGATGGCATAAAAGTGCACTTGGGATCTTCGTGAAAATCAACTTTGTAGAAACCTCGGTTTTCAAGGTTTGTAAAATTGGAATTGAAGCGAGGGGAATGTGTATTTTGCATTGTTCGAGTCTCGTTCCGTCTCTCGTGTCGATTTGACACAGTTTCCATTGATTCTGAATAAGTATTAGGTTGAGACACAAATGATATCCGGTTCTAGGAACGAATCGTAGTCGCGAGGCATTGATCATTCTTGTGAGTCATCATTAGACTGCGGATTTTATGCATTCGTCACAGGAATGGATAGACGAGGCACGAAACAGTGGCATGGTTACAGGAATTTAAAAACAGCGATACAATGCTTCGAATCTTTTAGAAATTATCAGTGAAAGAAAGAAATTCGCAGTATGATACTCAAATTACTCGATCGATAGTAAAAAATTTAAACATTTCCCGATTTGTTCAGTGTACAGTTGCAGTACATGCAACTACAAAAATGTTACAAAACAAAACGTAGTCCGAGTATACAAGAATAATTAAATTAAATGAAACCAGTGGGAAGATGTCCAACAAACAGGGGACGAATCTTCCCTTTGTCCAGCACGGTAAAATGACCATCGAAGACACAGTAACCAAGTAACCAGCACTCTCACCAATCAAAGAAGAAATCCCAAGAAAATCACTATCGCAACAATTTCCAAGGAGCCAGGAAATCATCTCGAACAACTGATCACTTTATCGAGAAGAGGATCGAGTTTCCCTCGCCACTGGACTGCAAATCTTTATGCATTTGTAACAAAGAAACCAGATATAACATCAATCAATAAAATATTGTTAGAAATATGTAAGAGTATATACACGAACATGTACAAGTGCAGCAACATTTTCTTTTGCATAAAGATCCGCAGTCTGCTAGTCACGTAGAATGCAAAGAACGCAGAGAACGACGTGTAACGATGATCGACACTGAACAGGGGATCGATACCGATCCAGACACCAGGGTATCGATCATCGAAGGTCGGCTAGCCACTGGTGGTCACGTGCCGGAGAGATCGGCGCCAGAAGTCGCGGGATCCTCGAGAGGATCCTTCCGGTTGCGGCGAGAACATTCACGCATTGTCCGGTTGACAAATGAACGTTGTCACGTTGACAAACGAACATTGACCTGGTCGATTCAATGAAACCTCGTCTGCTCATCACTTTGCATCGAGTGCCATCAAGCATACTCTACCAATTCGAGTAGTCTAAAATGAATCACTGTTAACTATCAATGCGTGTGACCTCAGCATCATCAAGTATAAAAACCGGGCTGTACCGGTGTGCGATCGGCTGTCAACCGGAGAAGGTGTGAACGGTCTCGGGTACGGGTCGGGCCCTTGTACCTTTTCTCGAGAGGAGGCTTTTTTCCGGCGGGATTCGACCAATGAGTGACGCGAATGGTAGCACGGCGTCGGTATGACTGACTCTCGTCTCCTGACCCAGCGTGCACGACCTGGCTTGTGGCAAGCGAGCACAGGCGTATCCCTGGCTGGTTGGTCAGCCGGTCGACCGTTTGCCAGCGATGGACTTGATCCGATTCCCGACTTTTCCCCAAGAATCGATCGATTCCGCGGGCCACCAGCCGCGCGATACCTCGACGAACCTGATTCCCGTGGATATATCGCGGCCGCACCGTGTTTAGCGTCTATCGGCTCGATCCTCCCTAGATATATAGTCCGGCTATTTGCGTACATCTACCCCTGAATCATCGTATTCGGTGGCAATGACACCGACACCGATCATCGTGGCGCTACGTACCATCGACAATTGATTTCGGCTGCACGGTGCTCGGATAAAAGACGATTCTACCAAAGAATCTAGGGTAGTTTAATTTGGATCAATGTCTAAACACAGTTTGCAAATCGTTATTGATTACTAGACTGTACACCTTCGTGCAAAATAATAATTGTTGTGTACGTTGCAGCAGGTACTTTGTTTCTTTAGTATTAAACCTAACAAACTGACTAGCAGAGGGAGATTTTATAAAATCATTGTTAGTTATTAGATTGTACACCTTCATCTATATAAATAAAAATTAAATGCTGTTCGTTTTTAAACGCATAACTTGAGAACTGATTTGGCTAATTTCAAACAAAATGTTCGTAATAGTTTGAATAAGGTTTTTAGGGACAGAAAAATTGGAAAAGTTGCCTGGAAAAATGCAAAATTCGGGGAAAAGTGGAAGTGCTTTTTTCTTTAGGATTTTTGTATGAACCCGAAACCATAACTCACGATTCGAACGATGGATATACATATTATTGAAATTTGGCCAGGACAACGTCTGTCGGGTCAGTTGATGCAAAATAAAAAATTTTTGTGTCCATTGCAGGAAGTCCTTTCTTGCATTAGCATTGAACCTACCAAGCGGACTAGGTTGGACAGAGTTTACAAATCAGTGTTAGTTTCTGGGCTATACCTTGATGCAAAATAAAAATTTTTTGTGGCAATTACAGGAGTCTACCAAGCCTACTAGATTGGGCAGAATTGACTAAACTGCTGTGCTATATGCTACTATTGGTAAATCATAATTTACTTACGATTATATATAATTAATTAACTATTGGTAAATCGTGTTCACTGGGATTTGTTCACCTGTGGAGATATTTTTGTATGATAATTTGATTGATAGCCGAGCAGTTGATTTAACTGGATTATAACTGGTCTCTAACAGTTATTTGTCCGTAGTTTCTGTGTTGTACACACTACGTAGGAAAGAGTCTTGCAGCACACTTAAATGGTTCAATAAATAAACACATGTGTCCCGTGGCAGAACTACTCGAACAAGTACAAAGTGAATGACCCTATTCACGGCTGCGCTTTTACTACCGACCAGTTGCTTCTTTCATGACATTAAAAACTATCATTAGGAACTTTCATTAGAGTACCTCTCATTAGAGGCATTCGCGAAATTTATGACCGGCAATCTCTATAGAACGAAATTCGATAGGTTCGTTAAAGTAATTAGTACAAAAGCACCAAGTCTTGTTCTTTCATTCTCTGAAAATCGATAGTGAAATCGATGCTGGCGAGAATGAACAGTTCGAAGCGGGATTAAAAATGAATAACGGAGGAGTTAAATGTTCGAGGATCGCGAGATTAATGTATTATTTAGAAACGAACAATTACAGAGAGGCTATCCGTTGAATAATTAATCGGTATCTCGATACGGAGCGCAGACCACGAGAAAACTGAGCTAAGGCCAGTGGGGTTCATAATCTAGGCAACTAGAGCCTACATCTAGAGTAGCTGTGATGACACCATTACGGTTAGAAGAAGTCTCGTTTTGTCGTATCGGGAAGTGGATATAGATTGCCTTTTATCGATGATCTAACAAATCATAAAACAAATTTTAAAACAAAATTTCAACTCTAAACCTGCTACAGCTAAATTATTGGTTTCAGAGTTTCGATTTCATAATTATTCAATGTATTCGAACATTGGATGTAGACAGGCGACCAAATTGTCAATGCCAGGACCATCAGTTCCAGGTCCTGATGGATCGACAGCTCGCCGTTTTTTCGCGACTCTGTGCTCGCGGTTCCCGGAGCGGAAGATCGAGGATCCTTTGGAACCAGTTGGTAATCCGAACGAGTTCCTTGAGAGCTTTCCTGGTTGACCTTCTTCGGGAATCGATGTCGGCCCTGTTAGGAACAGCCGACCCAATTTCCCGGATACGTGAGTAACACGCGACACTGGTGTAGAAACGACCAAAACAAATTCTTGAAGAGCCTCGCCGCTCGTAAAAGTCATCCCCCTCCTCTTTACAGCGTTACAGTCGATACGGAGAAGGTAAGTGAACATTTAAAAAAAACGTCCGTAGACTGCGGATTTCAGGCATTTCTGGCAAGAATTAGGTGAGGTTGGAAAGGGTAAAGAATTTTTAAGAAACGAGGGATGACAAACTAGAAGGGTCACCAGAATTACGTGAAGTTGAAAAGGGTCAGAAAACAGAATTCTGAAGAAATGAGGAATGACAAAATAGATGGGTTACAAGAATTAGGTGAAATTGAAAAGGGTAACGAAAAAGATTTATTAATAAATTAGCAATGACAAGATAGAAGGGTCACAAGAATTAAATGAAGTTGAATAGAGTGAAGAATTTTTAAGAAACGTGGAATGACAAACTAGAAGGTTCACAAGAATTACGTGAAGTTAAAAAGGGTCAGAAAAAAGAATTTTTAAGAAATGAGGAATGACAAAATAGATGGGTCACAAGAATTAGGTGAAATTGAAAAGGGTAACAAAAAAGATTTATTAATAAATCAGGTATGACAAGATAGAAAGGTCACAAGAATTAGGTGAAGTTGAATTGGGTAGATAATTTTTAAGAAACGAGGAATGACAAACTAGAAGGTTCACAAGAATTGTGTGAAGTTAAAAAGAATCAGAAAAAAGAATTTTTAAGAAATGAGGAATGACAAAATAGAAGAGTCACAAGAATCAGGAGAAGTTATAAAGGCTAAAGAATGTTTAAGAAACGAGCAATAGAATAATAGAAGTGTGAAAAAAGGAGATTGTTATTGAAAGAGTTCTTCAAGAGTTTGTAGAGTGTGATCGTCAATGGACGGACAATGTGTTCGAGCACGTGAAGAGGTTAAACGTTCTGGAAAAATGTGGGCGAGTAGATTCATCTTCCAAAGTCAACCGGGATTAGGTTAACGACATCGATAGCGAGGCGTGGCGATGCTACGCTATTGCGAGACTACACGCTACGACAGCACGCGACTGACTCAACGGATGAGACCGGGGGATCGAATGGCAACGATGTGTTTTCCAACGGAGCGATCGGTCGCCGTGATACGAACGATAGTCTGGATGCATAGTCGAATTGCCGTTGCCCACGCCACGACTAATCCAGAGTATTCGATTGTTTTAGTGTCACGAATGAACGCGTTGACACAGCTAGCCTTCAACATACAATCTAACATGTTGAGAGTCGAATCAATTCAGTTAATATTTTATGTGCACATCATACTGTGCAACATTATAAACATCACAATTATCATATTTTTTTAAATGAAGTTAACAGTGCATTTAGCAGATTAAAAAATAATTTAGATCTGATTCAAATGATTGAGAAAACAATTTTTATTTTGCATAAAAATCTAGTAATAATGTGTTGATTTTTTGAGAATGCGAGGAGGTAGACGCGTGCAGGTGCAATCCAGGGCGCAGATTCTACGCCAATGAGATTCAGGCAACGGCAGCGACTAGCAGGGGCTAAGTGACACGCTATAGGCCGTCTCCGACACGTAACAGAAAGTTTCGCGCGGGGGTGGGTGGTTGTCGGTTTGTGGAACGACCGCCTGCAGGGCGTCGCGGCGCTCCGTAACCGTGCACACCGTTGCACCGCGTGCACCCTTGTGTCGCCGACCCCGCACAGTCACCTGTTTAACGCCCCGTGCCCCAGTATTCGAGTTTGCCGGACATGCACGACACATTCTGCGTGCGGCCACGCTGACACGGCCAGGGGAGATGGTACCGATTAAATGGCCGACCCTCATCGTCGTCGACAATTACAAGTTCGAACGCGACTGCACTTTACATACGATTCTTAGCAATTTACACTCTGGACTATTTTAACTCGAAAATTAAACATCTCTTCCAACCTAGAATAATTTGATTCCCTATGATTTTTTACATTTTATGGATATAAAATTGGTATAATACCTCATACAACACCTGAATATTCAGTAGGTGATTGGATACCGACGTATTTAATTATGTAAACAATATTCTGAATAATGGTACAGCAATTTTTAGTGGCGCTTCAGAGTCACCATTCGACTGCAATTTAATCTGCGCTCATTTCGGAATCAATTACGACAGCTGGCAAGACATTTTTCAGGGAAAGTCTGCCATTTTTATTACATTTTTCTTGGCCTGCTTTAGACCACGTGGTCTTTAGAACTTCCACTGGGATAGTCACTGTATGGTACATTATTAAAAAAGTTATAATTATGTACGTGACAATTCTTCCACAAATTCAATCTTCCAGAAATTATTGTGGAAAAATTTGTTTAATACATTCGTTTAGAAGTTCAAGTTTTGTTACGAACACCGAGTGTCCGACTTTACTTTATTCATTACAGTTTAAAAACATTCTGCGACTAATTCTGTTCCACACGATTTTCGAAAAGCGTTTTGCGATACTTCGGCCACAGTAATTTCCGGTGGAGCCGGTACTCGAAACGTTAATTGAACAAACTCCATCGAAAGTTGGAGGGCTGGAACAGTTTCGCAGGGCAAGTTTATGGGCACCGTGCCCGGTTCGGTTTAAAGAGTACGATCGTCCGACTGGATTCGCAAAAGGCAGAAGGATCGGACAAACGTGTATAACTGCTGTAGAAATTTTCCGAACATACGGTGAATGTATGTATGTATATTGAGATGTATGTTCGAGGAACGCGAAGGACGTTAGCGTGTATGCAATGCGGCATTTGCGGAAAAATGGAAGCGGGCAAAACCGGCCGGCCGCGCTCCAGTTTTCGCTTGTTGCGTTACAGCGTCTGCCGTGAGTATCAATGGGTAGCGACCAAGAGCAAAGTTTATTACTACACGTGCTAACAAGCTGGCATGGAGTTGGTGGCAACCTGTGCATTGCGTTTGCTGATCCAGCAAATGCAGGATTAACCCCACCAAGCAGATTTTCTATAATTTTTATTATATCAGTAAGGGGATTTTTCTTCTGCGCATTTTTATAATTTTTTAAATTTGTGGAAAGAAAAATTTGAGAATAGTCATTCTGACTAATGGTAGATTTACTGTTAATGAAATGGATCAATAAATTAACAAGAATTGTATTAAATGGACATATTTTAAATGAGAGGAAAATTTGTTATCAGGACTAAAACAGCTCCGAGTGCAAATGTTTGAAACTTCTTGCGAACTTCTTCTGCTTCCATTCTCGAGCATTGCATTAGCAACACAAATATGAAGAGATTGTTCCTGTTCCGTTTCTGCGCGACCATCTTTCCATTTCCGACTGGAATATACCGATAAATTAATTTGTGCAAATCCGCACCGGGGAGAAAAACAATGTCCACGTCCATTACGATTGCATTTGGTTAGATACGGAGGGTTATAGTCCATTTGCGAACGCACACGCCGCTGAATAAGCGTAATGAGCACCGAAGGGGCACGTAGCACGCGTAAGTAGAGTAAATGCACAAGAATGTTGGTTTCGCGTTGCACGAGAGGGGAAATTGTCGCTATTACCTGCAGGCGATCCCCGACCTGGGTCAATACTGCGCGCACAACAGTTCAGTTGCCCCTTTTTCTTTTTTTTTCCCCCTCTACTGTCTTAAATGGGATTCATGAAATTCCCGCGAGAGGGGACAAGAAACAGCTGAGCAAACGCGCGTGAGAATGCGTGATACTGATTGTGACGCGGTACGAGCACAGAGAATTCTTGGACTGCCTCGGAACGGAAGGAAATTATTAGCAAGAACACGCTGCGTGACTGAGAGAGATTCTGCAAAAAGCTCTCTCCGCGTGCGACACTACATTAGACGCAGTGCAGCAGCGTAACTTCTTTTCCGAGATTCTCGTTCGCTCTGATTTTATTTAATTATTGGCAGAATACAGTTAATTCGACAGATTATTTGTGTAAAAAATGTTAGTACGATGTTCATCTTCATTTTACGGAATTAATTCGAACACCTGTGCAATCGTTCGTTACACTTTCCTGAATTTATGCATCGTGCTTTTATTTTATTTATCCAGAGATAAAATGGATTAGACAGGTTGATCGCGTAGAAATGTTGAAACGATGTTCACTTTTCTTTTCGCAGAATTAATTTAGCAGTCAATGGTGCGTTTGAACATTATTCGAGCTTGCGTTTATATTGCTTTCGTACTGTATTGTTATTTCACCCCTAGCCGTATTTTAACGAGTCAGACTCGCGATGAAGATTGTAACAAAGTCTAACAAATATGAATGTCACACCTTTCTTTTTAGATGAAATAAAATTTTATTAGTTTGTGATGAATATTTAAGCGTTAAAATAAATGTAGCCATAGAAAGAATATAAATTTTCAATCACTGTCAATCGATAACTGTAAAGAAAATGTTACGGCAAGGAGTTCATCCTCTACCAAGTAAAATCTATTACATAGCTTCACGGTATAAGAATTTACCACGTTTTTTAAAATAATGTTGCTATAGTTTCCAAGGTGAATTCAGAAGTCAGTGGCTACACGTGCTCGGGTGTTCATTATATCCTTCAGAATTTATGAATTACCCGCAGTCTAGTTTTTCATAGTCCTCGTAGCGAGCCGAAGGACGGCCGCGCCATAAATACGAAAAGTGTGAGGGGAGAGCGAAGAAGAATAAATACGACGAGCTCGTAAAGGAGAAAATTGGAGGTCCGACCTTCCGGGCCGCGGGAAGAGTTGTTGAAGGAACTCGCGGCCGTTTTACGAGGGAATAATCGAGCCGGTGGTCGATATTTCGTCCTGCGGAAACCGAAAACGGGAACTGGCTGCCGCCGTTAATGGCCGCCGCGAGTCCGAGGTGTCTGACGAATGCCGGGTAATCCTCTGGAACGATCAAAGGAGAAAGGGTGAAGGGGGAAGAGAGAAGCACACTCGAGCCTGGTCAGGACAGCTGCCAGAAAGTCCTTTGCCAGGAACTACCGGCGAAACTGAATGAAAATCTCTTTCTCTCTCTCTCAGCCGAATGCAGTCTGCTCGTCTTCGAGTGCACTTGCACATGCAGACGATCGCGGCGACCGCAAACTATCCAATCAATTCGAGCCGCTGCACTGTGGCCTCGAATCAGAATTCGCCGACTTGGAACCAAAGTATAAGCATAAGATTTTGAATGTTTAATCCTCCATTGTACAGCTCGATTTCCAATAATGTTTCCGTCGAGCACCGAGAGCGATTTTTGTAGAAAATTAGAATCGTTGTTGCTTATTTCTTGTTTTAATCATTGTAATTGTTTAACGTCTGGCTTTATGGACGTATACCTTTCGTGTTGCAGCCTCACGTAGTTCGCTAGCTTACCGTTCCATTCCAGTAGAGTCCGCTATCGTACTAGAGCATTTTCCACAGAGTCGATAATTCGGAACCGCCGACAAAAAAAAATGCATCGCATGCAATGTCTGTCTGTACAGTTCTTAAGTCTGTAGTTTAAGGGATGGTATAATGTTTATTCGTTTATATCGAAGTCGACAAAGTCGGCAACGTTCTTTCCAGGCTTCGCGTCGGCCGCGTCAGATGGCAGAAGCAGCCCAGGAATTCGAACTTCTCTAATAATCTATATTTATACCTGAAGTTTAAGGTGCACGAAAGGTCAGCGAAAAAGAATTGCGACCTTGGAATCATTCCTAAATCCAAAGATAACCAGCCCATCGTTGCAATAAAAAAAGAGTCGGTATTTTTACACGACACTAATCATTTTGTATATTTTTGAAAAACAAACATCCGGCGCTTGGAAGTTTTCTATTTAAATTCAGGCGTCTCGGTTTCAATCGCAAACCAATTTCTACTTCGTTGGATAATTTGGCTCGCTTCAACTGCAACTTTTTTCTGGATTACTGCGTTAAACGCGGCTGACTTTTTCGATATTTACTGAATGGCTGGAAAATGCAATTTGATTCGGAGTTAAAACGATTGCGGAATTGGATTTGAGTCTACCCTCCGGTTGGTTTAAATTAAATTTGAGTCTATCCTTTGTTTCATTAAAATTTAATCCAAATATCCGTTCTTTGTAACACGAATTGCAATTTGTATGGCGTCAACATAAATTCAGATTCAGGGCTGAAAAATGTTCGTTCAGTGCTTTCGATATTTAACGAATTGAAGGCAGAAATTTAGGGCTAAATGATATTCATTTTCGATACTCAACGAATTAAAAAAGTAGATTACGGTCTGAGAATATTCGTCGAATTCTTCCAATATTTAACGAATTAAAAGCAGCGATTTAGGGCTAAATAATATTCATTGGACGTTTTCAATACTCAACGAATTACAAGAACAGATTAAGGGCTGAAAATACGCATCGAGTACTTTGAATGTTTAACGAATTACAAACAGAGAACAAGGCTGAATAATATTCATTGGGCGTTTTCAATACTCAACGAATTAAAAGAGCAGATTAAGGGCTGAAAATATGCATGGAGTACTTTCAATATTAAAGAAATTAAAAGTAGAGAATAACCACCCCCCCAAAAATAATTTTTGCATGTTGGAAATTTTTTTATTTATTCTTCGAAGTATTGTCTAAATACGGTAATAATTTCGCAAATTTCTATCCCGACATTGGAATATTAAAAATCCCTAAGTTGCACGTCTCCCCACCGCAGTTTCGCAAACTCGTTCATTTCGTTCGCCAACGAATAGCAAGACCACAAAGCAGATTAGCATGAAAACTCGCGAGAAGCGTTTTAAGGAATTGGAAATGGAGAAGGTAGACGACGAAGAAAGGAGGAAGGGATCACTCGGATGCAAAAACACCGTCTGTTACCTTTTCTTACGGTCCGGACGCCGCGACGTCGTCACGGCCAGCGCGCCCCTCATTCCACTGTGCATCCTGATTAATCATTTAGAGCTGGGCAAGTTCAACGTAACTTTCACCGAGCAACGATGAAAACACGAACGAACGAAATAATCCAAGGAGATCCGTGTTTACAGGAAGACACTCGAGAGACACATGTCGGACACGCCGCAAAAACTTGCTGGATTATTTACCAAAATAATACGAACGTTCCTCCACGAGCCCATCATTAAAACCAATGTTGTATCAACAATGTCTTAACAATTCTATCAACAAACGATGTTCTACAGGATTTTCCTCCAAATTTTCTGCTGTACCAGTTGCTACACCCACTGTACGAAACGATGCATCACACCGGCAAAATCGGACGATCTCTTCGATTTCCAAAATGTACAAACAATCTGCATGCAAAAATTGACTGAATTGCAAATCGCCGGAGCTACATAGACGTTTATTTCTTCTCTTAACAATTTTCAAAAGGTTCAAAATAGTACAACTTTTAAATCTACTCATTCTTCGTCTACTAAATTATAATAACTACAGACTACTCACTACAAAAAAAGTCGAAACAGTGGAGACAGTGCTGTTTAAACCTAGTAAACATCATATACAATTATAGACTGCGGGTCTTTACGTAGAATAAAAATAATCAATTTCTCTGGGGATGGTACGAATTCAATTTCGATCTGCTCGTACCTTTTCTGCATAAAGTCCGCAGCCTAATCGCGAGACAACGGGTTAATCCGGCCGAAAAAAGTGTCTCTCCGTCCGTCTCATCCGATAGATAAATCCCGCGAGAATCCGGACAGGTTCGGAGCATCTCCAGAAATTTCTTTCACTCCGGTAGACACGAAGGAAACTTCACTAACCGGGACAGGATCGAGTGACGAGAGCTTGTTCGCTAGAGCGCACGACGACACGTGTTTAACAAGAATATCGACATCGTCCTATATAACTTGGCACAAAACCGTTCGCTCACAGATGGGGAGGGAGACACCTGGCTCTCCACGGCCAGGAAAAAAATATTGCCGGTTTGTGCAGGACTTTCGCGAGACTCGCACTCACTTCACAGCATACGGAGAAAGGTAGATAAAGGAAGAGAGAGAAAAGCGATTTTCCTCGGGCCGCGGATTCGGAGATACTCGAGGCATCTAGCGGTTCGAACCGGTCGTCCGATCGGTTCGCCGGCACCACCACCGACACGATTCTATGTTTATCTCGCTCTTAATTCGCTGACAGTGACACAAAAAGCTAGACACGCTCCGCGACGCAGACGCCGCGCCGACGCCCGAATCGCTGCAAGACAGATTCCGTAAGCTTCTCACGCGATTTTATAAACAACGCATTGCTTTCCTCGCTTCCAAACAGATTACATCTTCTGAATGGGTATTTATTTGTGGTTGAATTTTTCTGGGTTGAAATAGTGTACTGTATGTTTCTGATAAAATCATTTATTATTCTTTTGGTTCAAACGATTATTTGCGGGCACATTTGTGAAAGATTGTAATTATAAACTCAATTAGGTATCAGCATTGCTTTCTTGGGTTCCAGACAGAGTTCATATTCTGAATGAGTATTTATTTGTGGTTGAATTTTTCTGGGTTGAAATAGTGTACTGTATGTTTCTGATAAAATCATTTATTATTCTTTTGGTTCAAACGATTATTTGCGGGCACATTTGTGAAAGATTGTAATTATAAACTCAATTAGGTATCAGCGTTGCTTTCTTGGGTTCCAAACAGATTACATCTTCTGAATGAGTATTTATTTGTGGTTGAATTTTTCTGGGTTGAAAAAGTGTACTGTCCGTTTCTGATAAAATTATTTATTATTGTTTTGGTTCAGTCGATTATTTGCGGGTACATTTCTGGAAGATTGTAATCATTAAATAATTGTAAGCTGTAATTTATGTTACATGTATATGATATTGTATATTTATGTTACATGTATATGATATTGTATATTTATATTACATCTATGTATAATATGATGTGTGCTATATAAACCAAACAAGGTTTACGGCATTAAAAAATAAATCATTATAAATTCAACTATGTATCAGCGATTGAATAAGACAGGATCTCTTTCATGGTTGCGTTAACTACAATTGCACTTTAATTTATATATTAAAATATTGTATGGTTTGCATTATTAATAAGCTTTGATTACAGTTTATTGATATACCTGTTAATGCGCTGTTTGATTTTGAATTACTAGTCAATTGTTCCTCGCCGCACCAAAAAGAATTGAATGAAAGATTGTAATCGTTATAAATTCAATTGTGCATGAGCGATTGAATGAGACTGGATCTTTTACTTGTTGTTACCTTTGATTATTTGGTTTGTCGGTTACGGCACGGAATAAAGGGGCGCTCGTTTACTCGCTGTTTCCCATCTTGTTGCCGGCAAGGACCGCAGCGCTCTACAATGCACTTAGATACCACACGTTATGCGCCGGTTAAGATCTTAATGGGTAGATAACGATCTTAATGGGCCCGGCTAATCTTCCGCTCGGGGAGTCAGGGAAGTTTAGCCCGTTATATCGGGCTGGAGGCCGGCGACGATGCGCTATAAATTTTGAGCAGCCCGAACAGGTAACGTTCGATCGTCACGGAACAATCCCGGGAAGCCTGATCACGGGAGTGCTTCCCAGGAAATGAAGGAATCGATGACGCCCCGGAACTGGCCGGGATTCCCCTGCTGCGACACCGATCAACATAATTAGAATTGTTCGACGGCGCACTTCTCGCTGAGAGCGTCGTAAAACGGCGAGAAAAAATCACAGAGCAGATTTTATGGACTCGTTGCAAAGGGGAGACTTGAATCTTTAAGTATATTGCCATTTTATTTGCGTAGTAAATTTTTTAAGGTCGGCAGAGGCATTTGAGTCGGTGAAATCTTTGAGGATGAATTTGTCAGTGCAGCTTTTTCTGAGAGTTCTATCAAATTGCAGATCAATTTCTCGAAGTTCGTTGTGAAGAGGAGATTTTAATCTTTACGGCCTTGGAAATTTGAATAAAAAAAGTCTGAAATACTATGCTTTTCCATGCTATGTATACATACAATGTTCGAGAATGAATTTAAGGCAAGCTGGGACTGGGAATGAACGGAAACATAAAACAGAGCAGCAGTAAACGGAAAAAATGTGCGTCGCGTCTCGCGGCAACCGCGGAGTCGGCAGAGCCTGAAATATTTGAATACCTGGCGGTGTGCGAGCTAGTATATTTTGGAAACGAAGGTAATGCTCGGGCTGGGAATGCTGCGACGTGTCGGGACGAATCGGCTGCCGGCTGCCGGCTGCGGGCGAGACGCCAGAAACTACATTTCCCGCGGTAAATAGGGCAGAAGCGCGGTAGCGTGGCCGCAGAGACCCGCCATTGATAAACGGATGCGATTCGGGACGGGTTTCAAGGTTTTGCGATTCATAAGGGTCGCCGTGAATGGCCTAAGGTCTCGGACTGTTAACCCGCTAAACGGGTCGACCTCCCAATACACTTTTCGCATGACCTATCTAACGCAACCAAACACGCTGAACAGAAGCTGGAAAAGTGAGACCAACTGACGCGTAAAAAATATATTTCAAAAATTGTATTTGCTTGGAATGGCAAAAAATAATTTCAGATTTTGTGTAGCTGAGATCATGGTTGTTCAGAGTTCAATAAAATCGTGAATAGAAATCGTTCATGGATATTTTCACATTGATTGGAAAACGGAGACTTTAATCTTCAAATCCTTGTTAATTAAAACCGTGACAAAAATTTTTTAAACTTCCCAGAGGGGTTTAAGTGCATCTAATATTTTCGAGATGTCTCATCCTAGTGCTTCAAGCATTCAAAGTGCAATAATATCGTCAGAAAAAATAGTAAATCGAATTTTTTGTATTCATTGAAAAAGGGAGATTTCAATCTTCAAATCCATGTTCATTTTTAAAAAGTTACAGTCTCAAGTTCTCGAATATCACGAACTGTATAATTGGCTAATCCGCGGTCGAGATCCCAAGGTGTTCTACCATCGATCGTTTACACAGCGATCCACGAAACACCGTCGCGGTATTTACAAACGAATTTCCGCGGACGCGTCGATTCTGTTCAAACAAGTTCAAATCCGTCTTGAAACGAACGAACCGTGTCCCGTCGGGAAATATCTGCGAGGGTGGCAGCTGAGCGTTTGCGCGGGGTTCTACGACCCTGTTATTTAAATCAATTCCGCCGGAGGCGGAAACGAAATGTGTAGCGATGCATAATGAACAGCGAGCAAGCTTTATTAGTCTTTCCGCTGCGGAACACCGGGGCTCAGACTGAAGTAAACGCGAGTAATCCCGGCGAACCTCCGGGTCAAGCATTCATACGTGAATTAGTTGCGGATTAATCAGACCCCGCAGTGGGATCTGCTTTCGTCGCTTTCGTTTACTGCATGCACAACGGCACCGTCGTTGCAACAATGCAAACGTTTGTAAATACTCTCCATGTAACGCCCGTTCTGTCGAACCGACACATCAAACAACAGGTTTGTTCCATAACAGTTTATGTTTCTGCTAAATGTCGAGAACGAAATGTTGAAACCTTTGTTGATTTTCTTCTCAAAATTCTCGCGAAGCGATTTTTATGGTGCTTACAAACAATTATTTGTGCAACCTACAAAAACAAACTATTTCTTGACTAGGTAATGTATAAACAATTTTTTTAAAAATTACTATTGGTCGTAACTGCAAAGAGTCACGTTTTTAAGTTTTTCTCATCCCTTTCTAATGACAATTTTTTTCAACGGAGCAATTTTCTGATAAATGCATAAAATCCGTAGTGCGATAATAAAAATTGTTCGATACAGTAGAGCGTCCCTTGGAGCCTCGCAGCAATCGCGTCGATGCAACCAATGGCGCCGATAAGATTGAAAAATAGTGGTCCGATATCTCTAATCAGAATTAGTTTCGCCAGTTGGCAAGCTTTTAGTCGGCGCACAAAGGCCTGCTTCATGGTGTTCCTTCTACCCGCCATCTTTGTTTTTCGTCGACATTCCGTTTCGTTCCATTTCCTCCTTTATACCGTCACGTTTCCTCGCAACGAAAACGGCTATTTTCCTCGTGTGTAATTTCGCCCAGAGAGAAACACAGAGAGAACGGAGCTGTTTTTAAACGCGCCCACGCGCGCGCGAAATCGTCTGTTTGCGTAGGTTTAATCGCGAGCGCGACGCTGTTTGATAACGGGTTATTATACGCGGCGCGCGGGTCGTTGCACGGGACACAATTTCATAAATTAAAACGGGCACACGCGCAGCGGATCGACCCTGTCCGCTTTAACTCACCCGTGTTTCCAACTCGAAATCTTCGAATGTGGACCACCATTTTCCATTGCTTCGCTTAAGATATTTGGTTCGATTCAAAGCACATTCTAAATGAACATGTACAATCAATAAGTAATGGCTGGATGTATTTCTATGCAAAATAAACATTTTCTTTGACAATTATTAGGAGCCACATAAATATGTATTTCTTCGATTATCAGTAAAAAATTTGGCCTTGGTTAACCTTGAAAGGACAACATATTACAGATCAATAAACTACCTGAATGAAAATATATACTAAGTTCCACAAGAAAACAAAGCTAATGTCAGCTTAAAATCTCAAAGGACACGTCAGACGTGTTTCTTTGTGAAAACTGATCGAGAGAATTCAAGCTCGGGGACCCTTTAGGGATAGGTAAGTCCAAGCAGCAAAGGGCGAAGATGTCGGCTGATCAACGACGCTCTGGGAGTCGATATGATAATCACCACTAGCTCGACTCTAATTAGCTCAGCGGAGTGGAGACACACGCCGCGAACCAGGGGTCTGGTGCACGTTCCATTCTAAGCATTCCCCGCGTGCCAAATTCCAAGCGAAATTCCCGCGCCCAAAGGCGTTGCTGCTGTAGGCCACCGGTGTCCGGCACAGGAGGATTTCTTGGCTTGTTAACCTTCGTTGCCAACACGTGTCATCGTCTATATATTGCGCGTATATTACGGACTTTGCCGTGGCTCACATAAATTTTCGTTGGTCTAAAACATTTTAGTTCTCTTGCGATCTATTCACGCTATTTGGTTTGGCATCGCCCGTTAGTGGTGAAACAATAATGTGAAAGATACCTATGTCGTGATTACTATTTCAGTGGCTAATGCTTGCCATTTGATCTTACCGGGAAAATAATTTTGTTTTCCAATGATGTAATGAATTTTGCCAATGCAGTATTTGACAAAATCGGTCAGGAAAATGTGAGAGGTCCTATGCAAGGTCCTGCTTGTCGAAGGACCTAGCTGTCTAATGTTCTGACCGTAATGGCAAAATAATTTTGTTTTTTTCAATGATGTAACGAATTTTGCCAATGCTGTATTTGACAAAATCGGTCAGGAAAATGTGAGAGGTCCTATGCAAGGTCCTGCTTGTTGAAGGACCTAGCTGTCTAATGTTCTAACCGTATTGGAAAAATAATTTGTTTTTTTTTCAATGATGTAATGAATTTTGATAATGCAATATTTGAAAAAATCAGTCAGGAAAATGTGAGAGATCCTATGCAAGGTCCTGCTTGTCGAAGGACCTAGCTGTCTAATGTTCTAACAGTATTGGAAAATAAATTTGGTTTTTTTCAATGATGTAATGAATTTTTCCAATGCAGTATTTGACAAAATCGATGAGGAAAGTGTGAGAGGTCCTATGCAAGGTCCTGCTTGTCGAAGGACCTAGCTGTCTAATGTTCTAACCGTATTGGAAAAATAATTTTGTTTTTTTCAATGATGTAATTAATTTTTCCGATGTAGAATTTGACAAAATCGATGAGGAAAGTGTGAAAGGTCCTATGCAAGATCCTACTTGCTAAGGACCAAGCAGTCCAACGCCCTATTTGTCCAAGGACCAAGTCCGAAGGTCTAGCTCTTCAAGGTCTCAGAGCTCGAACTGTCAGCGTCGGAAAGTCTACAGTTCAGGATCCGAAATTTCGTGAGGTGCGCGCAATGACGTTAACCGCATGCAGTCGTTGCACGATCGATCACGCAGCCCGCAGTGCGAAAACCCGACGAGCCGGCCGCCGACTCGAAACGCTTTCGTTTGTTTTAAAAACGTCCGCATCCAGCGAACAATGCCCCACCGGGCTGCCTACGCCGCGTCACGTTGCTCTCTGGGGCATCCCGGGCTAGAACCGGTCAACCAAACTACGTGTACAACATTAAACAACACTTTACATTAATAAACAACTCTTGTTTCTATAACCATACCAGTGCTAAATAAAGATAGAATTAACCCTTTGCACTCGGAGCTATTTTAACTCGAAAATTACACGTTTCTTCTGATCTACAATATTTCCATTCTCTATGATTTTTTAAATTTGATAGTAATTGGTTAGATACCGACATATCTGATAGTGTAAACAATTATTTAAATAATAGTACAGAAATTTTTAGTGGCGCCTCAGAGGCGCCATTCGAGTGCTAAGGGTTAAAACTCATTGAAATTTATTTATCAAATTCATAATTCAAGGATCAATGATAATTGTGGATTAATCTAAATGAAAATCAAACCATGTAAGAGCCACATTTCCGTCTCTACTACAAGCACAATATTTCCATAAGCAGCGGCAGTGAAACGGTTTAGCAACCAGTATTCCCCATCTGAGAAGCTCGAGGATCTAGTAAAGCGACAACCGCTCGTAAAGAGGTGATAAAACCGTGAACATTTGGCAGACAACGATAGTTGCGGAACGATTAGTCGTCGAGGGATGGGAATCGCGTTTAGTTTCGTTGTCGACGGTCCTCTTATACTCGCCGTACTATGACACAAAGGGGGTACGCCGTCTCTGTTTTCGTTCGCGTTTTACGCGAGCGAAACTTCGCCGATTAATTAGAACGACGACGATACCGGCACGCCGTTTCCGAATAAATTTAATCGAGGCGAAAGTTCCTAGCACCGCGTCGAATTGAAAGGGATGGCCTCCGATCGCGAAACTAATTGCGAAACGGGTCCGACGGGGGACACTCTGCTGTAGAAACTCGATTCTTCGGTCGATCTCCTTGGAACCAAGAAAATACAAAGAACATAATTGTTTCCTGCAAAAAATCCACTGCGAAGCTCTAACCCTTTGATCCGCGACTGTCTTTTGCACGGAACTGCTTCAATGAATGGATTAAATGTAGATCGGAAGGACCTTTAAAGAATTTTAAAAGAGACGTTCTTCTCCATTAAAGTTGTTAAGAAATTCCAATAAGTAGACTGTGAAGCTTCGTGTAAAATAAAACTTGTAGGAGTCGAATGAAAATGTCGTTCTTCAGCGATTCGAATCTGCTGAATATTATCAGATAATCTTTGAGCGTTCTTTTAACCTGATTTAAATTGTATATGTGGATGAAATGTGGATTTTCCTTCTGTTTGAAAATACTGAAGACTCTGTTCATTCGACAGCTTCATTCTAGTTCGACATTACAGGGAAATTAAAAATGGTTGATTTCATGGGTAAATTAAGAATCGTGTTAAAGAACAGTTGAACGAAGATCGTGCTGGATTTAATCAGATCAGGGGCCGGGCCACGTAGATCGGAGGAGTCCAATTCCAACCTGTAGCTATTGCCGAAAACACGGACCAGTTACGCTCAAAGAGAAACCGCGGCGAGGGAGAAGATTCCATGAAAGGAAGTAGGTAATGCGTCACTGGGATCCGGTTTGCAGAATGGACGGCCGCTTTCTGCTTCAGCGTTTCCACTTTCCGGCGCCGCGCCGTGCTGGACGCTGCGTATACTGTGCTTCCGAGCCTCTTCTGGGATCTCCGGGCTTTCCGTTCAAACGTGGCCCTTTCTTCCGCTGTTCTTCTTCTCCCCCGCTTCTTTCTCGCGGGCTCAATGACGACACTGTACCACCCCTCGGCCTCGGAAGCTCGCGAGAGAAACACGAACTTTTGCAACTTTGTGCAGCAGCCGACGATTCAAAGTAAAAATTGTTTGCGCCAGCTACGTAGATGTTCGTTTACTTTTTTATTTAGCATTTCAACCGGTTGAAAATAACGCAAAAGCATCTTTAAATTATTTTAATGGTTTTGCTGGTTTCATCTACACTTGTTCTCAAACCTATGTTAATGATTAATTCCAAACTGGAAGTTTAAATGATAATTGATGTAATGTCAGGATCATTTTTCAGTATTGTGACAATCTTCCGTTTCTCGATATCTTTTTCGATATCGTCGATCGAGTGCTTGGTATGTAACGTTGTTAGTGTCAAAGAAGTGAAAGATGATATTTCCAGTGGCAAGAATGCTGCAGAAAGTATCCTATGTGCACGTCAGAAATATATCTGATTTATTGGAACTGTTTGCAACATGTGACGCAGAACTAGATTCCGAAGCATCGGGTCGAACATGGAAGATCAATGGTGGAAGTTCAGTAATAATAGTAGTACATAATTGGTTGGTATAGTGTCAGTATCATCTCTCCAAAGTTATTTGTTGGTTCTCTGGTTTCAGTATTACACCACGACGATCATCCCTTCGCTTTATCGATGTCTCCCTGCGTCGTCGATTGAGTCGTTGAAATAGAACGATGTTTGTGTCAATAACATGAGAAATGGTCTTTTTAGTGGCAAGGATACTGTGCAAAGGTCGCGCATGTATGTCAGAAATTTATACGGTTTGTTCGAGCTGTTTCCCCGACAATTTTTATCACAAATGCATAAAAAATCTGCAGTGATAATTTTGAAATTTTTTAATCTACTGGAAGAATAGAAAAATAATTCTGTATGCATTTAAAGAATTGTAAATCACTGGGTAGAAAAACGCGTAAGTACACGTTTGCTTAATCTCCTGCATGGATTTAAAAAAAAATGTTAAATCACCGTGTGGAATGGAAAAGAAGTAATTTATTTTGAAAGAAGAAGAATCTGTGCAGGAAATTGTACAAGGATTGGCAAGAAGCTTTTTCACTTGGCCTTTCAGTTTTTGTCACAGAGGTGGCATTGTGTGCGTGGCGCTAAGATCGACGATTGAGGCAAGACTAAAGTAGAGTCCTAAAAAATCGTTCACGGAACGTTCCTTGGGAACGGCACCGACCACCTCGAAACTCTTCGACCCCGTTTCCAGATCGATTCCACGTATACACCGAAACGGAAAAGCTCGTATTTCGACGACGACGACAGCTCGAATTCCGAATGCGGCGTTAGTCATGGTCGCAGGCGACGCACTGTAGGCTATTTGGATCACGAGGATCGCAAAAAATCATATAACCTATTCTTTCAGAGGAAATATATCCTTTGTCAGCCTCATGCATCATTTCTCTTTTCATTCCGTTCAATTAGTACCTCCATTTGCTCGTGTGAAACACTGCGGGAAGAATTATTCGAATAAATTCGGACGCATATTTCAAATCTAATCTCCAGCAAAATCAAAATCGTTCAATCAAAATCAATTCTATTTAATTTTTATCCCTGACAATTGGCTTGAAAAAAAATAGTTATTTTTGTATCTATGCAAAATAAAAATTAACCCCAATACTCTCATATTTCTAGTCTTCAGAACTATTTTTATATAGACTACTTTGAAACAATGATATCAACTAGTAAGGGTCCAGAATATAATTGAGAAATGTTTATTTGAAATTGATTCTCCTATTGCGTAAAAATTTTTAATTATCGAACGGTTCAAAATTAAATTTGAGTTCATGTGCTTCAGCACCGAAAGGAACACCCATCATCCCTGTAATCATACTTTAAACGTCTTCCTTCGAAAACTATGTTCCAACAGGCTCTGAAAATTTTTCCAATTATTCGGGTGCTTGTTTCGAAGGACTTTCACTGATCGCAGGACCCAAACAGGCCAAAGTGCACCGCGTCAGAGAACGCATCGATTCGCAATAGAATCGTGCGAGCCGGTGCTCGGCGACGGAACGTGTTTGCCTCGGCCACTCGAAAGGCAAGTGGCTAAAAAAAGCAGCCGGTGCCGATTGTTCGGCGGCGATGCGCGCGCGAATAGCGAATGGCGAATAGCGAAAAACCGTGACGAGCCTTGCCGGTGTTCGTCGGCGTCCGAGGGGGTGGCGGAAAAGCGCAGGGGCAGAGGGATATGTCGCAATGCGTCTTGACGTCACCGGGAGCACGTCGTTGGTGGGATTCGCCGGGCGCAGGGGCGGCCCGACCACCGACAGGGAGGAACCGATGCACATGCACCCGGTGCATCGCACGCTGCCGCGATACGGACCGCCATCTGTCGAAGACTACCTGTAAACAGCTGCACCCCGCTCGCTGATAACGCCGATTTTCATTCATCGATCGCGGACAGCCTCCCTTCAACATATTCTACTGACGAAAAATCGTATTCAACATCTGTGGAACTGTTTTGCTAAAAAATTAGGCGGAAGATGCAAACGCAAGAATTGTTGGATGAGTACTTCCCTTATTAGAAATGTAGGTTAGCTTTGGTTCAAAATACGCTTGTTTAGGCGCAAAGGAAGTTAAGGGATGGAAGAAACATATTTTTGAAATATTGAATAAAAATGTTTTTGACATTCACAAGTAATGAAACAGTGTGTCTAATATATTATTGTTTGGCTATGGGTTTTATACTTTTATGACTCAAATTAGTAGATCCCATTTAGAGGGGTGAAAAAATAAATACAAATTGTCAACTGATTAAAATTATTCAAGAAAGAATCATTTTTATTCTGAATAAAAATAGAGGTCCTTTCCCTAATCATTGAGGCCTCCATTGTTAGGGGGTGAAAATATTAAATAGATCAGCAGAGGGTAGTTTCGGGGGATGCATTTGCTTCGAGTTCCCGGTTCCCTCTTTACAGAAAATCCATAGGGAAGCTGCGGAAGGTGGCGAACTACCACAGAAACAAAACTTCCCCCGACCAAGGGGGTGGAACATTCCGAAACAGCTTTTTCGTTGATCCACCGCTCTCTTTCTCCGGGCTGGTTCGAATAATCCAGGGGAAACGAAGTTTTTCGACTTCTCGGAGAGTGCATTTTCCGTGAACAGAAGTTTGTACGACGTGCGAGGAGAGAAAGAAGAAAGGAGAGAGAGAAGAGAGCGGAGACCACGGAGGAAGTTGACCTGGAACGTGATCACGAGATTGGGAAGAAATATGAGGCTCTTCGCGAGACGTTGGAGCGGTGTTACCTTTAATTTATCTTGAACTATTCCGGAGTACGCGGGTGATTATTTAAATAGCTCTCGGTGGGGCTGCGCTCTCTGCGAGCGTTCGCAGGAAGATGAACAGAAGAGGAAAGAAGAATAGAGACGTCTCTCGCGACCGACACGACCCCGCCAGCACAGAACACTTCCATTTTATTACCGGAGAGCATATGAAACGACGCACGGTTTGATTACGTGTAAATGTTTGTGTACCTGGCTCCCTGTTATCTTGCTGTTTTCCCGCGGAAATTGTTAAGGGTGTTACTCGTACAGTTTATTAACCTACTAACTTTGCAATTTTGAAGCCGCCCTTCCATTATTTTTCAAGTGATTTTCCTTTGGTAGACTTTTATTGTTTCACCGTCTCTTTGCGAGCAAAGAATTTCTCTATCGAGATATTTTTGCAATTTTTTCGCATCGCACACGTCTCGTTCGAGCTTTGACAAATGCACATATAATACACTGCTTCAGTGGAGCACAGGAATTTCGTTTAAGCAATTTTTCCTTTTTCTGCGACGATGAAAGAACAAGCATTTCGTTTGACACTCGCAACGTTCTTTTCTTCACAGCGTCACTGTTATGGAAAAAATCGAGTTTTCGGGAAACCTGTACCGCTTAGTTGAAGCCGTTACATCTCGGAGACAGTATTCTTATTTCTCAATTCATCTGGTACTAAAAGTATTATATAAAATTTCAAGAAGCAGGGTTTGTCCGGTCGGGTTCGAGAGGGGGTTGGTAATTTGTTCGTCGACCTATAAGTCGGCGAGGCGACAGGGACGAGCGAACCGTGCAACGATTTCACGGATAAATATAAATTTCGCGGACGTCCGAGCCGCGATCAGCCCCGAACCACCGAACGATTTCGAATCCCCGTTATATTTAGCCAGCCTTTGACACGAGACGATTCGCGGATTAATTAATCGACCACGTGGACCGCGTCTGAAGTCGCCTCGATGGGCACGGTACAGTCTCCGGAGTTTCGAACCCTCGACGAACACTTTTAACATCGTTATTATCTTCTTTCGAACCTTCGGTTAGCCCCGAAGAAATTCTCAAAGTACCATTTTAATATGTCGACACACACACACAGTGACTCGTCATGCCCTCTACAGAAGAGGGTTAAATTAAAATACGTGAAAGTGGGTTAAAAGGACGAAAGAAGAACAACAGTATTCTGAAAGTGACCACGCAACTTCCCCGTGCGGATTTTTAATTTTCGGTAGCGAATTCTTGCGACTGCCACGACCGATCTAGCCGCGGATCCCCGGTTCGCGAAACTTTAACGAAGTTGTCAACTACCCAACAACTTCGTGGCGCGACCGGTTCGAGCAATTTCGACGAAAACCACCAGCTAACGAATACTCCCCCGCCGCAAGCCCCTGCTTCCTCCTGGCGAGTTTTAAACGGCACGATAAACATCGAGCACGTCTTCGGAACAACCCTGAGTTTCGCCTGCCGTTTACGTTTCCGCGACGAGACAAGCATCTCGAGCCTCGACGAACGTTCCCCACCCGCCACCGCAACGGAATAAGCGATCGTAAACCTTAAGAGCGTTGCGGACGATCTGTTTCCTTTATTCGTTGATTGTTCTCCTGGGTTTTTCACTGTGGTGTTCACTGAATCCGATTCGTTTCATTTTAACAAGATGCCTTATCGATGAGATGTGGATCTTTGTCTGTTTATGGCATTTACAAGCTCGGTGAGTTCAGGGAAATGTTAATACCAAGGGGAAGTGGTTATTAACTTCACTGCAGATTCTGTAAGTTTTCCTTGGTAGACCCCGAAGACAATGTGCTTTCATTTGACCCTGCAAATAGCCACGTCAATACACATTAAATAATTGTTGGGAGAAATTTTAATAGGATTGCGGCGGCTCCAATGGTCCATTTAAGGCTTAAACTACTTTATTCATGGTTTCATTAACTGCAATTGAACGATGGCGACCACTCTAACATTTATACGTGGGATTTATATGTATTATTGTATTGTTTCGTTTACATTACTAGTAACGTATGATTACAGTTTATCGATTTACCTGTTAACGCGCTGCTTGATTTTGAATTGATAATCGCATTTGATTATAATTTATTTATTCCGATATTAACATACCATTTGATTTTGCATTCGCAACAGATTCGATTAGAATTAATTGCTTGATACTAAACCGTTTGAAAGATCGTGTATTAAATATTAATTTTGTGTAAATTATATTCTGATTTCGTGTATTATCATTGCAGCTTTCTCGTTTTTTCTCATTTTCTCTTTCGTTTTGATTTTTCTCTGCCATATCGACCAGTAGCCGTTTAACAAATCATTATCAAAGGTCGATCGAGCGCGAGCTACTACATTTTCGTACCAGCTCGCCGACTTTTTAAGAAATGCAAGCGAACTCGCCCGCGAGCAAACTTCGTAGACTGTTCGAACGAAGTTGTTCCACCGTATACAAAGTAGTTCAACTATACATTCAAGTTTCGTGTATTCCCTGTTTATGAGCTGTAGCGAGGCGAAACTATCCGTGTCAGAATGTGCAGTTTGTGATCCTAGTTTAAACGACTCTTAAGATCATTGCTGGCCATTAAGCTCCGCTTAAAATATTCCGGCGATCCTGCAAATCGTATGATCGTTGACAAGCAGTGAACTGCTCTCGAGATGTTCCAAAGTGCATTCGCGCGATCTATTTTAATACGTCTGGAATATTGATTTTTGGGGACGTGAATTAAAAATAGGAAATGACATTTCGATACGGACATCTTAATATATAAAAATGAAAAGTATGTACGTTTCTATTATCCGATCGATATTATTCGGTACGATGATCGCGCGCCGATTATCGAGCAGAACCGCTGGATAATTGCAGGACACAAGGATATCGATAACATAGAGAAAAATAACATAGAGAAAATTTACGCGCTGTTAGGGTGCGCTCAAACAGGGGATCGGCATGGTGCGTGGGTCCCATGGAAATCACCGTCACAAATTTCCCCGACTCAGTTTTCACCTGTGTGTGTGTGTATGACCAATGAAAGTTCTGGAAGAATAGAAAGAATGAGAGAGAGTATGAAAAGAGTGCGAGAGAGAACATAACCTGTTTCAACCACGTGTAGAGTCCACGATTTCTAATAAATATATTATCATTGTTTTCGTTAATCAAAACGCTTTATTCTCCAATCACGATCCCAACATCACCGACACCATTTCACCGACAATAACTTTGGCTGACAACGACTTTGATCTACAACAAATTACACCGACAACGGATTTGATCGACAACGATTTTGTCGTTGCCTGTCAAAATCGTTGTCGATCAAATCTGCAGTCGGTGAAATGTTGTCGGTGAAAACCATGCCGGGGAAATTTGTGGCGGTGATTTTTATGGCACCCATGGTGGATATGCCTACTCCAACCAACCGAGCGGTGAGCCCCACACTACCCCCTCCAACGTCAGCTGGAGGGGTGTACGTAAATGGCATTTCTCCCCCATACGTAAAAAAAATAAAAAAGACAAGGGATCGGCATCTCCGGTGGTGAGACCTCCCGAGAGCCGACTCCCCTGTTTGAGTCCACCCTTAACCGGCTCAGATATAGGCATGTCCCGCGGTATAGAGGGGCGTAGATTCGGTGGTACCTCGTCCCCGTCCCCTATTTGGTCCCTAGTTTTTACCCCTCCAGGAGGGGACGCTAAATAAGGGAAGAGCAGTTTTCCTACGTAGAAAAAACGTGGAACAATCCGCGAAAATCGGTATATTTTTCCAATAGCGAAATCAGCCGTTAATTCACTCGCGACGAAACATTTTGAACGCGTCACGAAAAGGCAAGGGTTGGAGTTTACGATAAAATTGACTCGACTTTTAGGTATTCTTTTGAATCAATTTTAGAATATGTTCTCGTAGGAATTTTTCAACTTTCAAGGGCTCGAATTAAAAGTTGAAAAACGCACTTTACCATAGGGTGATCGAGGTTTGAAAAAAAAGTCCGAAATTGTATTAAAAAAAATGCATGCAATATTACGTCGGATACAATCAAGTCGACTTTAGTGGCACCTTAAATTCATCCAAGAAAAGTTGAGAAAAAAAAATATAGGACACACCACTGTCAATGTTTTGCGAAGAGACAGCAGTTCCTCGAGACAGAAAGAGACCAGCGCGAGGTCCGCAGCGGAGTCTGAGCGTCATCGAAAATTAAACCCGCCAGAAGCAAGTATCCAAGGATGAGACAACACGTTCTTAGAGAGGCTGGACGGTTCTACAGAAGATGAAGCAAGCAAGCAAGCAGCAACACGGCAGCTGTAGAAGCAGCGGTAGAAGCATGGAATCGTCTCGTGCCAGCTCGAAAGCAAACACCGCCGACAATTGCATCCTCTTTAAAGCAAACACTCGAGATAGAAACACGGTCGGGGCGAGTGCGCGAGCGCTGTCCCATTAAAATCGAGCCCTCTCGAGGGCTTCAGAGCTTCTGTCCTCGAACGGAGCAACGAGTCGCGGAACCCGGTGTAAACGCCGCCTAACATTTCCGCCTAATCTCATCCGCTGGTTTAATATCCTGCACGCCCGCGTCACGCCGTTCGAGGACTCGGTGCACGCGCGCACCGACCGCCTGCCGAAAAACCGATCCGAATGAATTATTGTCATCCTATATGAGAGGCCGGGGTCCTCGCCGACGCGGAATTACGTCTACCGAACGTTCCACTCGAACAATAATACTACCACGATCTCACCCGACACATACTTCGACGCTCGTCGCCGGAAGATCGATGATCTTCATCATGGGAGCTTCTCCCCGGAGTATTTAATATTTCCGGAAGACAGCAAACTTCTCGGCAAGTACGGCCAAAAACGAATTTTATTCATTCTCTAACACTGTATTCGTTCTTCAGAATTTTACCGTCTCTTAGAAATAAGTTTCGTCCCTTATTCGGTACCAATAAGATGCTTTATAGAAAAATATTTTTTTTACCGCTACCTTCCACTTTCCTTCCGATAGTCTCGTAGAGCTCGAAACAACGAATCCAATGACTATAATGACCATACACTTCCGAGCACTTCTTCTCGAGATAATTGTGTCCCAAAGTTACACTATACTAGGTAGATCAATTTTTAGACACGATTTTCTCGAGATTGAATGATCAGAATGGTACGGTCATTATACTCGTTGAGTTCGTTTTTTAAAGTTCTACAACCACACACAAGAAACTGTGTAGATTAATACGGAACGAGAGATATAGAATTTGTTTAAAAATATACTGGCACGTATACAATATGTGTCTTTATATTTGCATGGAGAATGAAAAGGAAAAAGGATGAACATACGTACTGTAAAATTATCCTCATATTTTGGTAGCAGCAAAATTGTGAATGTACGGCTTCGTATAACCAATTTCTGCCGTTTTTGGGCCAAAATAGTGGCACAGGCGGCACGGCTAAGGGGAATTGCGGCGAGGTCGTTCATCGCGACCTTAAAAGACGAGGCTATTTCTGTCCCGTCCTTTCTGCCCGGCATAAACGTCCCGAGATGAGAAGTTTACGAACTTTCCGCGACCTTCTTTCCGCGGAATCCGGGTTACCCCGAGCTCGCCAACAGCCTCTGGAACTTCCGGTCTTGCCCGGTCACGACGGCCAACCGGAAGATCCTCGATACCAATCGGCGTTTCGAGGGACTGCGGAACCGTAGAAGGGTCCTCGAACTTTTCCGCCTCGCGAGCAGCTTCAGGCGGCGGCGCTTCGTTAACGGAGCTTTATCCTCGTCGAACGACGAATCACCTTCGCTAATTGGTGCTCGACGCGCTCGATGCCGTATCGTTCGCGTTCGAAGGTATTACGAGGGTCCGCGAAAAAATTGGTATTTGCGCCAAGCGACGCTTGCACTTGATTCACGAGTAAATAGGCATTAATATATGAAACTTTTTGCTCAGTGAAAATCTCTGAAAAAAATCGTGGAAAAATTCGGTGAAATTCTGAAATTCTTTTTTAACCGTTGTAGCTCGATTTTATAAGTGGCCGCTAAGAATTTGTGGAAACACGGAAACGGCAATTCGAGCTGTTGTCTCGGTTTCTACAAATACCGCAGCACTCGTCGCCGAAAATTGGTATCGACGATCGATTGCACCGTAGCGAGAAACCGTCTGTTAATTGGAAGACCGGTGGCGTGTCAAAGCGTCGCAGCTTCGCTTTTTTTTTTGTTACTCGATCGTTTCGCGCAAGCGAAAAACTTTTGAGCGACACTGTACATCGATCCGCTCGGCGCAGCTCCCTCGGTAGAGCGGGGCCGATACGCGATATAATAATTTTCCGGGATATTTGGCCGGCGAGCGACCGGATGATCGAGGAATACACGCCGGGGAAGAGAAGCCAACCCATTTCCGGCGCAAATTGTCTATGTTCTTTTTAAAAGCCTTTACGTCATTGTCCGTCGGTAATTGGGCTCTCTCCAGCATGTCAATTGCCACTCGCGTTCCGGTCTAATTTTACGAAAGAAAAGCACGTGTGCGCGTCTCTGTTCTACTCTTTTTCTTGCCGCGCGCGCGTGTGTGCACCACTGCCAATTAAAGGCAGAGTCGCGAACCTCGCGAATCGTCACTGCAGAAAACCCTTATCGAAATCGAACGAGTCGAACCCGACTGTACCTACATTTCTGCGATCGGGATTCGATTAGCCAGCAAACGATTTGTCACGATTCGAAAAAGACTGTGCCAGAAGTGGCGTAGCACGAGCTACTGGACTGTCTCGATAGTTGTATTTTACTTCTGCCACCTGTTAAGGTTCACTGGATTTTTCTGCGATTTTATATTTCCGGAAAATATGAGAAAATTCTGGCTGACACGCATATTTTCTTTTGTACAACGTTATTGAGGTTCAGATTCGCATACAGCTGCGATTTCATTTTTCGTTTAAGCGAACAGGAGAGATTTGCTCGATGTTTAATATTTAGTTTAATTCGACGTATACCTTCCAATGACTTGTACTATTATTTGTCGATGATTGGCAACATTGCTTGTGGAGTGTGTGGATGTATTCTCCTGGGACGAGCACTGTAATCCATTGTTCCGGCTTGCCCGTTGCATAATAGCCATTTATCCGTTTTGATAGTCGGCTCTTTGGTTGTGTAGCATCCTGGTAATTTCTGGTAACAATTTGGTTAACTCGGGGAATTTTATTAACGATCGTTATTATTAATTTTATTTTCCAGGAATGTTCGTATTCAGAATAATTATGATAAAAAAAAGAATTATTGTTTTATCGCGTGACGGTAATCATCGAGGCGTTCACATTTGACGAGAGACAACACCGGGACACAATGTCCCCGTAAACCGTGGGAATTTCGAAAAAATCTTGTTTGACTGGTCGTCGACGAATCGACGCGAATCCATCGAAGTTTATTCAAGTTTCAATTAACTGGCACGAGTGCCGCGCCATTTAACCCGTTGCGATATCGTCACCGCGTCGAAAAATCGACGTTGCCAACGTGTATAATTCGAAAATCGGGACACGTGTTATTGTATCTTTTTTTTCCGAAGGAAAATGCATTTGTTATTTGACTAAAGCGCTGGACAGACAGACCTTGGACAGATTCGGCTCGTTATCGAGAGGATTCAGTCCCCGTTTCAATTATTCTGTGCCGACGCGTTTTTCGATTTTTTTTTCTCATCCGTTGTTTACGTATTAGCGAAAACAAATCCATTCAACACGTGGGCGTCTGCCAAACAAAATCAATCTTCTTGTTAGACGAGTGTCAAACACTGTCAAAGATTTTTCTTTCGAATTTCTTTCGAAGAAACTGTAGAAGCTATGAAAACGAAACTCGGTATGATTATTATACGTACCCTGCAGTATATGTACAATTTTTTTCATGAGGAAATACTACATGGTACTTGTAAAACGTGTAGCGGAAGTGACGCTAAGGGGTTTCTGTAAGTGTTCACTTCTCCAGAATAAAAATAACACATATAGTGTAAGATGGGTGCAGTAATCCTGCCAAACCTCATTTCTGTAACTCCAAGAATATTTTTTCAGAAAATTCCCCAGTCCGTCCCTACAGTCCTGCATTAATTACCAGAATACAGGGTTTCTTTCGAGCCGTGTCGGACAGGAACAGTACCATATTCCGCCACAATAAAAATTGCACACACGGTACAAAACACGTACAACAATCCTCGAAACTCCCATTCCAAGATCTCCCGCAGTGCTCTCTAAAAAAATTCTCAAAGAGAAGCTCTTACAGGCCAGTAAAAGAAGCATCGAAAAATCGTTTGTATAAAGTGAATTCTTGAGGTGAAGCCTCGAGCATGAAGTCTTCACTTCAAAAAGTACTTTCAACTGTACGTTTCTAAGAGACAACATTCGTCAAAGACGGCCGCGTCGCTAACCATCGAAACTCAACGTATCTGAAGCTAGAAGAGGCCCGTCAGTAGAAAAAGCTAGCATCGCTTCGTCGTCTCGTTGCCGGCGAATAAAAATAGCCGTCGGCGCCGATATCCGCTGACTGGCTGGTACTTGAAAAACGGTCGCGTTCATCCAGAAGATCCTCGGGAACCGGTAAATAAATAAACGCGGCTATCGATCGTCCGCGATGCGTTCGCGTGGTCGACGAGGGTGGCATAGCGAAAGAAAGAGAGAGAGAAAGAGAGAGAGAGAGCGAGAGGGAGTGAGAGAGCTTTCGACTCGGCGGATTCACGACTCGACGATCAAAGGAATTTTCCTCGAGGATTTCCCGCGAGCTGTTCCGATCCTCCTTCACCCCTAACTCCGCCTCGCAGAACGATAATCCCCGAAGACCGTCGTCGGATTGGTTCCGTTTGCGATGGAAATTAGGCGAGCGTGATAACGCGAGGGGGTTGAACGGCCGCCCGCAACCGTTTGCACGCGGATAATACAGACTCTACGACAATAATTAGTTTACCTGACGCAATGCGAGCTTCCAACCACCCCGTTTGATTCTCCTCGGGGCTCGTAGATGGCTCCACAAGGGCCGAACATGCGGCTGCTCTAACCACGCGACTTGTAATCGACCCCTACGCCGCTTTATGTTCGCACAACCTCGGAATCTGATAATATTATACTAGCTTTTTTACTGCTCTGTCGCTTTTTTGAGCTTACACCTATCGGTGATTTGATTAAAATTACAACGACGTCATTAGTGGTTGTATTTCTGCGACCATATAAGAAGTCGAGATCCGCTAAATCTGAAAGGCTGAAAGTCTCTACGTTCATCCCCTTGTAGTGTGCTTGTTCTTCAAATAAATTTTCTGCAAGGTTCCTTCTTCGGAAATTCAACACGGTTAGATATGAACTTCTGTACCGAGTTTAAAACATTTTTCTCGAATATGAAACTGACGTGAAATTAAAAAATGAACATTCCTCTTCACAACGAGTTAAAAAATTTAGACACACGATTTTTTTTCTTGCGATTTTATTACACTACAAAAACCTTCGTTCAAAAAATTTCGTTCGCTTAAACTTTCATGATCTTGAAGAATGAAGTCTTCGCTTTACCAGTTCAAAAATTTCGCAGTGTAATTTTTTCTCGTTAAGTTACAAAAGTTTCTGGCCGTCGCTTTTGATCTGCCGATCCCGAACAGTTGAACCGAGAGCGGTCTGGCTAACTATGAAATTCGTTTAGTTAGTACATCCGACCGTAATGAGCACAATCTTTTTTTTTCGAGCTACGATAACTTGATTTTAGGGGACGAAACTACGAAAGTTGAATCTCCGAGGCGGCGACACGGAAATGGTTTGAGGCAGTAAAAGTTGTGAAATTAGTGTCCGCCACACTCTGCTCGAGGTCTGTGCACATTGGCGGCGATGCGCGCGCACACGAGCCCCCGTCATCCAGAGCGCACGTTCCATCGATTCATCGCGAAAATCATGAATGAACGTAATCCCTTCGATGCGGAGCATTCATTACAGTTTCTCACCCGGCAACGGTACCGAGTTTCCCGCGGTGCGGGCGTTGCGCATTTTCTCCGGGCAAAAAAAACACTTTTCCGTGGAACATGCAAATTTCGCGAGTCGCGCAGAAGCTGCGGAGATGGTGTCATTAAAAATTCCGGGCTGCGGCACAAAGAGCAAACTTGGTGTACAATTATTTATCTTAATCCACTTTTCTTAATCTACTTTACCACTTTACTTTACTCAGTTCTTTAACCCGCAATCAAATTACGTTCTGTTCTTCGTCTTCCTGCGGCCAGCTCTCTAATTCTCCTTCATTCATTTTCTAGGGACCGTAACAGTTCATTGTTAGAACTAAAATGAGCATTAATGATACTCGACTACAACTCGTGTTCACCGGTTTGCATTTTATAGTAATGCGAGAGAAGTTCTTCTGCGGCAACGTCTTCTGCAACGAGAAGAAATGATTTTGGACTGTGACGAAGGGTAGGAAAGTCTTCGAGAATACGATTTTCATCTAAAATTTAAATTTATATGACAATTTAACCCTTAGCACTCGAATGGCGTCTCTGAGGCGCCACTAAAAATTGCTGTACTATTATTTAAATAATTGTTTACACTATCAGATATGTCGGTATCTAACCAATTACTACACTTTTAAGTATTGTATGAGGTATTATATCAATTTCATATTTATCAAATTTAAAAAATCATAGAGAATGGAAATATTCAAATATTAAAATAGTTCCGAGTGCAAAGGGTTAATAGAAACCTGAAATAAAATTTCATTCAGCAGAGATTCGACAAAACTTTGAAATCTCTATGGGGAGTGTGGCCAGGCGTTCCAGGGCAAGGGAATGATGGTAACGAGGGTTGCAAACACCATAAGCAGCGTCCCCATGCACGAAACTGTCGCGATGAAAAGTTAGCAGTGGCCGAGAAGGTCAGGAGCGCAGGCGACGTTTCTGGGACACATCGCGCTTAATCTATTCAGCCCTGATTTAAATGACCTTCGATCGTGGACGGCAATGAGTTAAATTTAGGTAGCCCTTTGGGATTCCAGCTCACGCTCTCGCACCTTTTATGTTTTACTCTTTTCATTCTTTTGCCGATACACCGGCCGAGCCTGACCTAATCGCCACCGAATAAACTCGTGCAGCGGCGCTCGATTGCAGAAAACAATCTGGGAGAATGAAATTTCCCACAATGTATCAATCCCACACCCTGCTATATTATTTCAGACGCTTCACAAATAAATGACTTCTGTTTCTTGCAATTTATACAATTTTGTTTAATCGTGGAAATCCAAAGGCTTTTCTTTCTTCGTTCATGTAGTTACTGTGAACCTGTGTTTTTAGAACCTGTCACGAATTTTTTTACAATCCGCACGTTCATTTTGAACAGCGTCGGCTGAATGGGGCGAGAGCGCCGGTAATTAGCAATTGTTATGCAAAAGTGCAGGGTATTATTATTAATTCAGGGCGGAGCGCGCAAACAATTTCGCGTCGCGAGAACGCAGCATCGATACTCGTAGCCGGAAGTAGGTATTCATCCAATTATCGTGCCCGACGAGCTCGATACCAATTTCCGTAACGATATTTCCAAGATTAAGCGACGTCGTCGTTGCCTATAGACGAGCACGGCCGATACGCGAACCGGATCGCGGAAAGTTCGCGAACCGAAACTCCGCGTTCCTGTTTTTCCTCGAACATGGAGATTGAAACAAACGCGGCAAACTATGGATCCGGTTAAAAACACCGATGAATATGCAAAGTCGATCGAACACGGAATCTTCGGAGCCGATGGAACTTTTCCTCGTTCCCGAAGCGACGACAATCTCCGACCACCATCTTTTTCGGTCTCCTTCCCTTGGCGATTTTTTTTTTTATCAACGTCGTCCGAAACTCTAGGAGGCTTTTTCTTGCTCTCTCTCTACGATCCCTTATCGTCCTCGACCACCTTTCCACGGCGTCCTTGTACAACCAACACCATCTTCTTCCACTCGAAGAGAACCTCCACTTGTCGCCAGAAAAATCTCCGTTGAAGAATTTCCTAATTCCTCGGATTATCCCCTACTCGAAATTCTAGCACTGCTGGTGCCCTTCGTTATCGAGTTAACACCACTCCTCGTTAAATAGTTACCATTAAAAGTATACAGAGTGTTCCAAAATTGTACGTCCTCGACAGGAGCAATTCCCAAGGAAAAAGTTCATTCGAATGATCCCAGGAATCATTTGGAACGCCTTGTATAATGAACGATGGCAAACACAATTTGTTTCTCTTCATTTGAATCTGCACATACTGTTTCTTGAACAGTCTTAATTGAAAATAGGACAACGCAGCGAATGTCCGTTGTTGGAATTCCATCGGTGTTTATGTCGGTCTGGAGACACCATAAAAAAAACACCAAATGAAATCCAGTTCTACCTGTGGCACTGTTATAAATTACAAGCAGGCGATATTTATACGCGGTTATGTCATCGAGGCCATTACTGCGAGAGGAGTTGCCTCGAGGGGTACACGAACGGCGACGACATCGTCAAGACGTATCTTATTTTAGATGTTGAACCGCGATCTAGAAAATGCCTCTGTTAATGGGGATCAAAGCCGCGAGCGCCGCGGCTGAACGTCATAAACTCCTCCGGGAATTTCTTCCGGAAAATCTGTACGTTCGTGGAAGAAGAATGAGTTTCCCATTTCACCGTTTTCCACCGATGTATCGAGTACTTGCTGTTCCCTGGACTATTTTTAATCAGTGGTCCCTCGGTGCCTTGTTGTATTAAGAAGTTCCACTGGGGACTATTATTTATACGATCAGAAATAATAGTAATAATCAAGTACGTTCAATTTGCGGAAGTTTACGAGATCACGATCAAAGAGTCCTGCGGGTTGGAGACACACGATCTCTGTCTCGGAATTATGGCAATTGCCGGCAGACAGCTTGGTTCTCGGGTTCGTTCGACCATAGAGGATTTTAATCCCGTTTTCGGGGCCAGTTCCACTTAATCCGGTTAATCTACTGCACCGGGGCCACTGCGTTGACGTTTACGGGACAACAATGCGACTCTTATGTAAATCCCGCGGACCTTCGTCGACTTCCCTTCCCAGTGATCGTATTATCCACCGCCTCCGGGCTTAATCTTGGACAAGACAGTTGTCAAGACGTCCACTCTCCTCCTCGAGGATCCTTCGATTGTTCTTGGACCAATGGGAAACTATACTTCCGATCCCGCGACACAGACTCCTCGGACTTCCGTGGAAAAATCGAGTTCTTGAAACATTTTCACAAAGGAAATTAATAAACGTATCGGTCTGAAAATTTTACCCACTGACTTGTCAATAGATCGAGTCTTCTTGTGCATTTTTTATTCGATAGATTTTTTGCATTTCTGACAAAAATGAGTAGCTGAAACATTAACAGAATTTACATTTTGTTTTTATTAAACCCCTCTATTTTGTACCATAAAAATATTTTCACAGTACGAATCAATCGAGTACAATAATTTCATATTCGAACTTCCTGAGAATATAAATTGCTGTAAATGGATCGATCTCCGAGGAGCACGAGGTTATTGTTTACGTCCGTAATATTTGTTTAAAATCGACATAAAAGCCGACGCGAAAGTCTTTAATCATGCACGAGAGTATCGCAATCAGCCCCGGACTCTCCGCCTTCGGGAAGCTCGGGGTTTGAAAACGTTCGAGCTTTTAAAATCTCTTTTGCCCGGTACACAGGAAGCGATGAAGTCGATAGTAATTAAAGCACGTGTCCCTTGGCGCAGTGTTCGACAGATAGCTCGAATAAATCTGGGTTAACTTTAATAACAGCGTTTACTTGCTGAACCTCGGCCTTGCAGGCAACATTGCCATCATTATTTTAATTAATTCTCCTTCTCTTTCCTCGCTTCAATCTATTGTCCCGCGGTGCACGCTCGCATTATTCACGACCCCTTGTTCGAATGTTATGCCTCTTAAACATTACTCTCTTTCTCTGGTTTCCGCCGACGTACCTTCGAACTTGTAATCATCCGATAAAACTTTTAATCTTTAAAGCTTGTAGTAAAGTTTTTTAACCCGTTGCACTCGAGTGGTGACTCGGACGCGTCACTAATAATTGTTACATTATTAAATTTGTATGCAATAAATTACTAAACGTATTTAATATCTGAACCCTCCACTGTATAGTGTATCGTATCTGATACAGTTAACAAATCTGCTAAATAGTAAACTAAGAATGATTTTCTAACTAAGTTTATTTATGTTTATTTTTCTAAAAGTGTTGTTCTAATTTTTTAAAATATTTTTCCCAACTGACCAGTGAAGGGTTAATAAACTACTGAAAGTATTGTACGACCTGTTACATCAGTTTTATATCGATAAAATAATGAAAATCATATAAACTGGAAATATTTCAGAGCGGAAGAAGGATTAAGAAAGAAACAGGTGTCTGCTCGTTTATCTTGCGATCAATATAGACAGCTTGTGCACAAAAATTCACAGGTATTTCGACGAGTGAAGCGCCTCCATCGTTAAAATCATTAAATCGTGCGGCAACGACGGGGCATTATCGTCTCATTGTCCCCGTTGTCAGCGTCGCAAGAACTTCCCCGGGGATCCGTGGATAGGGTCGGCAAGGGGTGCAGGGGGGGGTGGGTTTACTCCTGTTAACTCGATTTCGCCTTTGCGGGCCACATGCGACATGCAGATGCGCCGCGCGATGCACTCTGACGCAGCGGCGACGCTGGGTGACTCCTAAGCGACTCCGCGCCGAAACGTTGAAACACGTTTCCCGTTTCCAACGCCGCAGAATTTCCCACGGCTCCGCGGGACCCGGCGAATATTGTTCTTGCCATAACCGAGCCCCGGGTTTCTTGGGAAATGCAGTTTGCGGTCTACCGTTGAGATCCATTTGCGTGTCCCATTCGATCGAGCCATTACGGCTACGGTCTTCGTCAACGGAATAATGGCAATTCGGAGTCGCCTTGCCCGTACCAATGATCTTCATTTACATCGTTTCGTCAAACTTCAAATTCGAGAAATATTTCTTCGATTGAAGGGTTCCTCGTAGCATTTGATCAGTAGACGGAGGATTTTTATGCGAAATTAAGATTGCACTATTTGTTGGATACACGAGCTACAAACCACTCGCATGTACTTCGATACAAAAATTTGTTCAATCATTTCCTTGCATTATGCGAGGAGTTACTATACAATTACTTAAAATGTACGTGTACGTAGAATCTTTTTGAACAGCTTTCTCCAACAACGTGTACGTTTCCCTGCATTTTGGGAACCTGATTGCGAAAGATAATTATAGAACATGATACGGTGGCTGTTTAATTAAGGCTGCGTGCCTCGAATGCAGCTGACCACATTTGAGAATTCAAAACATGCGTTGACCTTAGAATAAAATACTTTGGAGAAATGGTTATGCCTAACAGGATCCGTAATAGATTTTTATATGAATTTTAGAAACGAGTGAAGGATTCGCTTCTAAAGATTTTGTAGAACTTCATATTAATGTTCTGTGATTGCATCAGTCAGGAGTGCCTAGAGATCTAATAATAGAATCTATACGCGTAACTGTAGAATATCTAACACCTGTTGCTTTAATTCCTTTCGATTCCATTCCTGTCTTTGCAAGGACGCTTTAAAGAAACAGGTGTCAACCTCCCCTGTCTTATGACTGCTTTCATCGATCTCCCTTCGCTCTTTACAATCCACCATAAAAGAATAGAAACATTGTGTGAGGTGCGAGTTCACATTCGTCTCGAGAAATAGCGTTTTATTTTTACTAGGAAATATCGATAGATTTCCATATGTTTCCACGTTTATATCGCTAGACAAGGGATTGAATGCAACTTTCACTCCGGTGATCACTTTGGATTGAATTTCAAAATGTTTCCCGGGGGAGTTCTCCAGCTTTCGAGGGCTTGAATTAAAGCTGAAAGAACGTACTTTCTGGTGGATATATTTAGGTTTGAAGAAAAATTCGAAATCACATCGAGAAATTCAGAATAGTCGACCGATAGCTCCGACAACCATAAATAAAGTGACTGAATTATGATGAAACCCTTCGGATAGATTTCAAAAATGCTTCCCGTGGGAGTTTTTCAACTTTCGAGGGCTTGAATTAAAGCTAAAAGAACGTACTTACTGATAGATAAATTTAGGTTTGAAGAAAAATAGAATTACAGTGAAAGTTCTTCGATACTTTCACCAGGAGAGCGCCTGCATACTTTCATTAATTATAAAGTAAGAAACAGGACCGTGGTAGGTAGTATTAGAAACTAGAGCTCACTTTCGAGAAACATCAACGCCCAGCATCGCCGACACAAGAAAGTACTATTTGCAGGAGTTCAGGACGAAACCCGGTTCTTTTCACGAAAAATCACCCGCTGTCTCGTAGCAGACAGGCCGGGAGAAGACAACGGTTGCCATTCAACCGTGGCTATTTTCGCATCTCGAGGTTTCCGGCCGTCAGACGACTTCCGCAGACGTCGCCGTGCGTCGGTCAGCCTAAAGTTTCCGTGGCCGCGTGGGAAAACACGTTTTCCACGTCCGAGTCTCTGCAGACAGCTTGGATGAAGACGCTCCCTCAGCACTGGAGAACTTTCCACATCCACTGTTCTCCTGCTCCAGCCAATTCTTGTCTCTCCCTCTCCTTTCTCTCTCTCTCTCCCTCTCTCTGGATCGTCTCCATCTTGACGAGACTTTAATCCGCTGTTTTACTTCGCGAGAACGTCAGTGGCTCGCCGTGCACCGTTGATCGACGAGTTCACTTCTTTCGGCTCACTTTCTTAGCCGGAGACACTCCACAGCTCTCGATACTGATCGATCAGAATTTTCTACTTCAACATACCTCCCCTGGGACCCGTTGTTTTCCTCCTGGGCGTGCTTTGTTCTTCGAGGAAACGCGACAGGCTACTCTTCTTCGGTAAATTTGACGATAAGGAAAGTCTGCTGAAGGACTCCGTATAGAAGCCAGCGCATTCAAGACTGTAGATAGGGGACAGCGGGTACAATAGGGCTTCAGGTTTCTGGAAGCAAGGTTATGTTTCCTCTTTTTATTTTACAATTTACTTCAACATTATATAATTCAATTATTCTGATCGGTATAGTTGATCAGGGAAGTACATCTTCTACTAGAAACAATCCTAACCATTGCAACCGTAAAATCTATTGTGATGGAGCGTTCCAAAGCAAAGGCTTACTGTTCCGAGCTTTGCATCAAAGTGAATTGCGTTTGCTATGAAATATTTGATTCTGAATCGACAGAGAGGTCGATCGGCCGACAAAGGGATTAATCCCAAAAAAAGTGGAACCCCCTGGCGCCCGGTGCTCCGTAAAAGAAGATCCGCTCGAAATCAGCGTTGGTTGACAAGCGTAAATCCAGCTTAGGGGAGACGGATATGCTCGGGCACGATCTCGTTCCGGCATAGAAGAACGTTGGGCGGTTGTCCTTCGCCGCTGCCGCCACCCGATAACTTTTATATTCTTCCCTTTGGGGCTAAGAGAGAGAGAGAGAGGTGGTTCGCCGGAGCTAAAGTAGGTATCGCTCGAACAAATATTGACGCATTGCCGCGTATCGCCGGCAGTTATCTGACACGAGCCGTTTAAGCGCACCTTCGCACTCGAACGCCCAGCAATCTCCGCCCCCGCATAATCCGTCTCCACGTTCTATTCGCTTCGAATACTTCGATACCAGCTGGACAAAAATCCCTCGCTACTAAAATAACCCATTAACTACTCTGTCACGCTACCTTGCACCACTTAGGACTGTTTCAAACAATCACGGACATCGGAATTGGCCAGGTTTCCAGGTACAATATGATATTGTATTATATACATTTTTAAAGTAGAACATAATGTTTAAAATTTTGATTTTCTTGGGTGATGAACCTCTAACTAAATCAGTGCAATCCACAGTCTTCAGCGACCCGCACAGCATTGTCTCGAGCGTGCAAAATGCATGGAGAGGAGACTGCGGCAAGTTTCCCGAGTTGATATTCAAGGATGCTGGATCCATTAGGAAAATCGTATCGAGACGCAGAGACGCGTTCGGAACACTTCGACGGTTCGATGCATCGCGTCGGAACTTTTCGTCGCGACGATAGTAACAGTTCGGGTAACATCGCGAATAACACGCGTCGCTTGAATGGGATCGCTTCATCTCGCGATCGAACCGTTCCTCGAGTAACCCAAGCAATATTTCCCAAGCGGGACACGTCGCTTTCCATATCCTAGCCGGGAACCCTTTAAAAATTCTCTAGATTATAGTCCGTCGACTGGATCAATACACTGGAACGCAGTGCGGACGGTCGAAACGAAATTTTACGGACTACTCTCGCTCACAAGAAAATTACAAGACGCATATACAATTCGACGCTTCGAGTCGTGGGTGAAACAGCTCGCAATAACGGAGTACCGTTTCGGGTTTGCCGCAGCAGGGAGAAATGAGAAAACTTGTACAGTTAATTATTATTTAGGAAGAGCAATCCTCCGGCTCAACGCGGAGGTAATTTAAATGCGAAGGAACAGAAAGCATGCGAGGAGATTAAACGGAGCTGATCCACCATTGTTGTGGATCTGTGTGTCCAGAATTAGTATAAATATTCGAAAACCACGGAAGAACTTCCACAGCAACGAAATTATTTAATGCGGTTTGTAGTCCAGTCACGTAAATTATGCAAGCGAAATAAATTAGTAAAACATTGCGTACATAAATAACGCGTAGGAACTATAATTGTATTCGTGCATCTTTTATTGCTTCGTACCTTCTTTGAATCGGTCTGTTGAACGTAATTAACCAGTCCGATGCATTAAACAAAATTTTATATTAGGAGAAATGACTATCTTCGTTACTCGACTTTCTTCCAGTTACACAAAATATGTTAAAAATAAAAATAAAAAAAGGAGGTGAAAGTATAGACTTCGAGCTTTAAAACGAGCCTAGACAGACCACCCTCCGATTTTTCCCCTCGAAGTTACAATAGATTAAAAATATCCAAGACTCAAGCTGTGAAACTCCTATCAACCCTTAAATTCCAACGCCCGGCACACAAGAAGCACCTGCACAAAATCCCAACACCCCAAACAGGGTGGTATTGACCCGAGGGCTACTGGTAGGAAATCCCACCCCCTCGTCCATCCCCTAATCCTTTCTATTAAACCGTTCCTGGCGGAAATAAATTCAATTCAATTACAGCGAGGCATCCACACCGTGCCAGCCCCTCGAAAGTTAAATATAATCTTGGGGGTTAATCGAGTTTCCCTATGAAAATTAATCGTCTCGGGACGCTACGGTGTGAAACGGATAGTCCAAACAAATCGAAGGCAGAAGAGGGAGAGAAAGAGAGAGAGAGAGAGAAAGAGAAAGGGTGCAAACACAGTTGCGGAACGGTGTAGACGTTCTACGAGAGGATGGGGTCGAGTGTCACGCGACGCGCCTTCTAGTCCGGATTAAGACGTCTCTGGGGTATCCGGCGTGCTGGCTATCGAGGAAGAGGCGACAAAGTACTCTTAAATGGATTTGAATGCGGACATCCATTCAGCTTGTCGGACACGTGGACGTGTGTTGACAAACACCGGTGTCTTAAGCCGAGCTTCAATCCTTCGTCTACTCCCTTATTTTTATTGACGTCGCTCTGGGTCTTCTAACCCCTTGGTAATTCCCTTCGTGGTTCTTTGCTTGAGATTTGCAAAGGTAATCCCATCTTTAGTATATTTAATAGGTTGCAAAATAATTCAATAGTATCTATAAATTTTTTAAAATATTTTTACTCTCTTAACCCTCATCCGTCCCTCATTTCACGAACTGTCCCTCGGTGTCAAATTGACACAGTGACACAAAACAAAAAACAATTTCAATGTTTTTTTTTAGTCAAATCGATGAGTTAACATTTACATCTTAGGTTTTTCGGTTGCGTTCCGCATTAAAGAAATAAAAGTCACACAAAGTTTCGGGAAAATTTGCCTACAAATAACAGAACAGTATAACTTATTTTGGGGAAAACTGTGTCAGATTGACACGAGGATGAGGGTTAAGTGACTAAATTAATTATATAATTAATAGTATCAGCTCACAGGTTCGATCAAAATCAAAAAACAAGCAATCTTGCAGTTAACAAAATCCCAACGTTTCGATCTTGCTATGGATCATTTTCAAGAGAAGAATTTTTTTCTGTGTTAGCTTTAACAAAGGTTATAAATGAAAAATTTCAGAAAGAAACTGACACATTGTCAGTAGAAACTGTACTTAATGACTTTCGACATAAATCAGATTAATATAAAATATATAAAAGACATCAACGCGTTATTTTCAAACGTCCCAGAATTCTCAGATTTTAATTCTGCACGAAGATCAGTGGTGTAATTGCAGGTGTCCAACAGTGTTTATTCTCGTTATATAGAGATTGAATGTGCACGAGATCGGGAGCCCTCGAACAAAGACAAACGGCGTTTTCCAGCGAAAGAAATCCAGTAAAGGTCGATAAAGCGGCTGGGAAAACGATAAGTCGGCGTTTATCGGCGACGTAGAAATAAGAGGTTCTCCTCGAGGGACGTTTCCACACACGAGCAGAGAAATGCCCGTTTCGGTTTCGCGTCCAGCCCGAGTACACCTCGTGTAGAGCGCTGCCTTTATCTCGCCGGTATTTTGCCTGCGATAGGATGCTCTCGAGACGAGGAAATCGCAAGCGCGTTGGGACGATGCCAAAACGAATCCGCTCGCGGGACAGCCACGAACGACACTGTTGCCAAATTCGACCGCAGCACGCTAACCGTGCCCGCTCTATAAATCGGCCAATCGAAGGTTCAACTGCCTGTCCCTGTCGTTTCTGTCGGTTCCAAACATCGGGTTCGAACGTCCGATTAAATAGTTTCTATTAACTATCCAGCGATTTGTACTGACATCGTACCTGGGTCATTTCACGCCATGTTGCACAGAATTTGCCACGGGTCTTCGAGATTGTCGGATCTTTTGCGTGTCTTCGGAAATTAATATTTCGGAATGTTTTTAATCAATGTTTTTAAACATTGTGACCATAGTGACCAATTATAGATTTTTTAAATATTTTATATTGACAAGGAGTTGCTGCATTCGGCACAATTTAAACTCGATATTAATTAATATCGGTAATGGAACGATTATCTTGTGAGATGCTAGGAAGATCGTGTATTGTTAAGATTGTAGAGACAGTGATGACGACGATGATGATGATGTGATGATGATGATATTGACAAGGAGAAGAGTCAGAAGATCGATATTAAAATGTACAATCACGAATTTTTACTTTTATAGCTCCCACTACGTTTTTATTGAAAATATTGTCCAGCAGTATTGTGACCATCGGTACACCCACTTCTTTCCCAGAGAGGAGATTCAATAGGTCCACCTCTACATGCACAACCACGATTTTTTATTTATATTGCTTCCACTTCGTTTTTATTAAAAATATTGCCCCTGCAACAGTACTCTTTGTAAGCACCTATTGTGGCCATCAGTACACTCGCGTCTGTTGCTTAACACTAGAACTAGCGTGCACTAAACGCAGTTGGCATACATTGCCTTATAATAACGACAATATACCATTTATTTCGATTTCGTGCAAGTTTTATTTAAATACGTACTCCAACAGAGAAGTTGACTAAAGAAATTTTTCGAAAAAACACATTTATACTTTTAATATTTCGAATCGAAAACATTCGAAGTCATTCTGACTGGTCCGGTAGTTCTAGTGTTAATGAATGAGGTGATGAATATTTTTTAAATTTTTATATTGCCCGAGAGAAGGTAAACTAGGTCCACTTCGCTATGCTCAACTGCGAATTTTTATTTGTATGTGCTCCCCCTTCGTTTTTATCAACAATATCATCCAACACTTCTCTACAGGAACGTCTATTGTGACCACAGGAACCCCGCACGTCTCACGGAAACCCAGCAGTGGATTTCTCGAACGTTTCTACAACACAATCGTAGACGTTATAGTTCCCGTTTGCTGGTCCGTTTGAAGCGGCACCAATGCTTCCGAGAGACCAGCCAGTAGGAAATTGAAGTGGAAAGAAAGCGTCGAGGTAGAAAGCGGTCGCGTTAGCGGAGGGAATCGCGGCTTCGAGTAGGCGCTCTCTGCGTCGCGTCATCGCGCGATAAGAGCGAAAATGTTTCCGTTGGCTTCGAGAACGGAATATAAAGTGTATAAAGTACTCGCGGAGTGGAGGAGCGTCGATCGTCAGTCTAGCCGGAGGCGTCATAGCGTTTCAATTCTCGGTTGGACCTTCTCCAAAAACCGGCGCGGCGGCACGTTGCGCGTACAGCTGTCCTCCACTCGCGGGGCTGCGGGCTGGCGGTTAAAAACCACCCTCGCACGCATTAAATACCACTTTCCCTCGTGGAACGGCTTCACGCTCGTTGGGATCGTGTAGGACGCGTTAAAACGAACAATCACCGCGCCGCCCCGGAGCCGGGGAAACGTGAATCGCCCGGATGTTTCCTTTCGCAGGCCATTCCGTGAGATTGTTTTGTTTCTATGTTGCTCCGTTTCCTTTCGCACACTTCGTTCTACGCGAATTGATGCGAGATTGAACCTCGAACCAATTACTGTATACAGAAGACGTCCTGCATGCCGGTCATGATCGATTGGAAGGCAATTTTGCATGCAAAAATGAGTCGAAAGAGAAGAAGAAAATTTTTTCTTTGAAGCGTTTTGCTTTGAGAGTGTACGTAAGGAGTGTAGAATCGGTCGGTGATGATCAGTCGTATTTGATTATTGTCAATACGCTGTGGGCAACATTACAAAGAGGATCAGGGTAATATCGAAGACGAGCATTCATGCGGAAAGTTCGCAAGCGTGACTTGGTCGTGTCAGGTCGATTGTAATTGGCAGGAGGAAGAAAAAGCTGCTACGTAATAATAAGATGCGTGCGGGGGTGGGCATACGAGAGCCCGGCTCGGCCTGCACACGCGAAAGGGGCCGAGTAACAACACGAGCCAGCAACACGTGGCAGATTATAATGTCTAGATGGTTCGGGGTCGAAGCGAGCAGTGATTTGGCAAGCTCCTTCGACGTCTGCCAAGCGGCGCGCCACGACTCCGCTGATTCCGAACTATCGAAACTCTGTGAAGCAGGCTTTTGGCCAGACGGTGGTCGATCAAAAATTCCGCAGACACATTCCACATAGAAATATTCCTGAAACCGGTAATAAAGCACACTCGAAACCTGACGTTCTCGTTATTATTACGTTCGGAGGTCTCTCCCGGCGTTTTCGGAAAGATCCCAGGTGAACGGGAACGTTCTCCGGTTCCCGGGGCAATAATTGTCGGAGCGTTCGATCCCCGCGGCGATTTATCCGAGTCACGAGGCACGCGGATCGCCATAAATCCCATTTCCGGTTCAGCCGGCCGAGCAGCGTGAATGGACATCCGCGTTTAAATCCATTTGAGAACCTACCCGGCTCGACGCCGCAAGCTTGTCCAGCAAAAGGAGAGGAGGGGTACACGTACGATCCGATCGGAGCTTAAAAGCGATCGATGGAAGCTCGTTAAATCGAGCAGAATAAGAGGGTGCTCGTGCAGAGACCGCCCCCACTCTCCCAGACGAAAAGACGTTCCAGCCCCTCGACAAGGGAAACCCGTTTAACCCTTAAGAACCTTGTGCTGTCCGGTAAAAACGTTCTCAATGTGATAAACCCAGCAAAATCGACAATATTTGTGTTAGGAACATAATAATGGATTTCGATAAAATGTTATCGAAGTTAAAATGTATTTTGATGATCATTAACGATTCCCATTTCTGTTGGAATATTGTTGCACGAATGAAATATTGTCGTGCGTCGGCATGAACGCCGGCTGGCAATCAGCGGAGAATTTATTTTCCGTCCATCGGATGATTAACGATAAATTCGACGAGCAGCCGCCGGTGACACGAGCGTGTACATTTAACAGTCAATTAGTGGTTCAATTAGTCGGACGATTTCCCGATAACGCAAGGCGGGAGTTCATCCCGGCGACGTACAAATTGCCGCGATCTTCGGCCGCGTATCCATTTAACCAACGATTTTTACCCCGTTCGGTCTTATTACCGTGACGCGTACCTCCGCCTCGAGTTAACGACCCGTCACGGCAACTGTTGAATAACTGAATTCGCGGCCCCCGTAATCAGATCACCGGGGAATCAGCCATCGGAACGAAAACCACCCCGGCGAATCCGACAACTTTTTTTCACCTGTACACACGACTCGCACAATTCCATAATACATGCTCCCGTCGAGTTTTCTAGAGGTTTCTGTTCTCGCCCCGACTGGTTTATATTTTCGAATCCCCAGGTCTCATTCGGAGTGCAGTGAAAAGATAACTAAAAATGGCACGACAAATTTTCAGCAATGATAGCAAAGGGGAAACTTCAATCTTTCTGTTCGCGTTGATTTGAGTCTCTGAAAAATTTTCTTTAGTTCCTCAGAGGAGCTCGAACTTGGTAAACTGTCGAGGAATATATTCCCCAGCACATTTCCCATAAAAGGTGCCATAACGCGGTAATAAAAAATCGCACATCAAATTTTATGTGCTGGTCGTAAACGGGACACTTCAATCTTTGAATTCACTTTGGTTTGAGTCTCGGAACAATTTTTTTAGTTCGATTAAAATATGTTGACTTGAAATGTAACCAATTTCAGAGTGTAGTTTGAACGCTACTGGTTTCGGGCGAGCTTAAATAACAAGAGATATACGAACACGTCCGTGGCCCCAGTAAAAATGGTTTCCGGTCGGATAGCGATGCGCCGGTGGTGCAGACCGGTGCAGTGGAATTCGCGAATGCATTCCCGTTTTCACGAACAGCGAGGCCTGTAAAACTTGTTAACGGTGCACGCGACCATCGTCGAGAAACGAAGCAGGAAAGCAGTAAACGCGAGAGCCCATTATTATTCATAACATCTGCGGCAAGGGATGCGGCTCTCTCTCCTTTGGAGGATCGCCATGTTGAAACTTCTACCTTCTCTATCTGTCTTCGTCCCCTCTCTCTTTCTCTCTGCCTTGAGTCGGTGCGGTTGCCGGACGCGAACGAATTCACCCGGGTTTTAGAGTGGATGTCACTTCGAACAAAATTTCTTTGTCTGTATTTTCCTAATGCTCGCAGTCGTGGAAACGTACCTCGCACAGTTCCGAAGTGGACCTCGAAAGAATTCTTTCCGCGCACAACCAACAAATCTAGTGAAACATTGCGTTCAAAGTTTCGCATCCTGTTAGAAAGTTTGCAAAGTTTTTCGCCGGCTCTCCACACTTATCTGGAAAATAGGAAAATGCAGGGAAATGCTTCTCGAAACTGTCAGGGAACCTCTTAATTTTAGGCGCGCGCGGCTGACTAGCGAAGACTTATACTACTCGCGGTGCGAGCACCTAATATTTTTTTATGGCGGAGTCCGTGAAATGGCAGATTGAATAATTTTGTAGGCTCTATAACTTTTACGTAGTCTTTACTTTTCCTACAATTTTTTTTATAGGTCCTACAATGTATCCGTAGGTTCAACGATATTTTCTTTTCGGTATATCTATTCTTCAGGCTCTACTATTTTCGTATATTCTCTACTACATTTCTAAAGGATTCAGAATATTTTTTTCAGATCACAAAAATTTTCTATGAAAATTTAACACATACAGTAAATCTAGATTGGCGTTATCTTATTGCACTAGAATGACAGGAATAGTAACAATCTTCGTCCCCCCGAAATTTATGCGCAATCATAGTGCACTGATTAGTTCGCAGATTCGATTTAACTTGGCTCCCTTGGCTCGACGTCCGACATATGCGAATTTGTATCACTAGCTCTTGATTAGACATGTTCAATTCCATCACGTGATTCGTGGCTCTTCCTATATAATAATACTCTATGATCGATGCATCACTACCAACGAAAGTAATCGGTAAACCTCGGCTAAACCTCGGCTTAAGCCACCGAGAGCAGATGTCTGACACGTGTAGGATTCTACTACTAGCTGCGATGCAATGTTACTGTCGGATCAATACAATTTGTTGCGATACGATCAGCGCATCGAAATGCGTGGGGGTAGAATATTTGCAGGACTGATTCAATCCAGTAAACCTCACGCGGCTGTCTGACCAGTGACGGTTCATACTACTTGTCCATCCAATTTTCTCTCGTGGAACACAAAACAATTCTTCTGTCATTAATAGGTATAACACATTCTCTCTATTCGTCACAATATAACAGATCGAAAAGAAACTTCATTTTGTCATCGTGCTGATTTCGGTCTGATTAAACCGAACAGAGAATGCAATAATCCTTGGAGAAGAACTCGGCGATACACGAAATAAAATGAATTTCCCGAGTGGCGTGATTCAGAGGACGATGGGAATAGCTTCGAAATCGGGTCATTCTTTTTCGACCGCTGAATCGGAGTATTTTTGCAGCTCGGATGAAATTTAAACTCTTTTATTTTTAAGGAAGCGTCCGCGAAAATATTCAATCGGGGGCGACACAGACGAACGAAACAAAAGTAAAAAGAGAATGCCATAAAGATCGATCCCGCTGCGGGATTCAAGGAACACTCCACAAAATTTCATTTTTAAACGATCGTATCTAAACTGTTCCATTATTTATTTATTTACACTTGGTTATAATTAGATTGCAAATTTTCGAAAGCCATAATTGCTTAAAGATCTGCAGCCTAATTATAATATATTGGACATGTAATTTGTGAAGAGGCCTATAGTTCACATTGAGATTAAGATTTGATTGACACTAGCAATAAATTATATTATTTCGTATCGATCGATAGATTTAAAGAAGGGAAGGACGTTCTTGATGGTATTTTCGTCTGAACCTGTTAAGACGCGTGAATATTTAATGGCATTGTGAACTGGTCTACCGTGGTTAATGAACTTTATCAGTAATAGTGCGAACCACCGGCGGCGCGGCGGATGGACTGAAACGTTTCGCATATTCGCGCGGTCGTAATCGAGGCTCGTACGGGCGCATGCTCGAATCACTGTATCATTATTTCCGGACGAACGTTCCGCCACTCATTTGTAAAATCGAGCCCGATTTAACGAACGCGTCTGCCGTGTACCTGGACTCGAACCCGTAAATTCAATTACTCATCTCCCGAAGATTGGTCCGAACCATTCGATCGTGACGACTCGACCGGATTCCCATGCAAATTTGCGCCGATGAGGAATCAGACAAGTTAAATGAGCAATTTGATAAAACCCGGCTGGCCCACCGGTAAACGTTATTGAGATTGATCAAGCCCGTTTCGGCGAATCCAGCCTGACTGTGATGGATAACGATCCGCAGTAAGTAGGCACTGAGAAAATCTTGGGTTCGTTCAATCTCTGGTTAACGTTCCTTTACGAACCAATATCCATTAAAAATTAAATTACGTTATTTTGCAGGATTTCCTGAATGATCAGCAGATTCTAAAATTTCTAGGAACAGAACTACTCGTCTGAATTGAGCGATCTTAGTCTCGAATTAAACCTAAGAATGCATAAATAAAAGTTATGGTAAAAAGCAGAAATTCCAAATTGTTTACACAAATCCGACCCCGTTTAAAGTACGATTCGTGTACAATTATTAGCAAAGACTGCAAACGTTCATCCCCACAATACACCCTTCAAATTTCCTCAGTGCACAATCTCTATGCGCACTGTCAATGGCGAAAATATGGTGTGACATCGTCGTGCACCTCGTCCCGACGGATTCGGTGTAATTATGAAAAGTGGAGCGTTAAACCGGGGTTGAAAAGAAAGTTAATGAGCGTGAGTAACGAGTCGTGAACGGGTCGTCAAGATGACCGGGAGTAGGATCGATCGTGACGGCGATTTCGGGGTGGTAAGGACGGGTGGATGACGATCTTACGAGTTGATCCGTAGAAAAACGGAGGAAAAACTCGCCGAGGGAAATTGTGGGTGGGAGAGTGGGTTTTCCAGGGGTGGCGCGTTCGAACGGTCGACAGCGTTGCTGCCACCGCCGCCTATGCAGTCTATTAAACATAGATAGGAGTACCGCATTGCCGTGAATCGGCGTGGGGAAGTGTTAGGGGTTCGCTGCGCCGTGTGCTCTCTCCCTCTCTCTCTCTCTCTCTTCCGTCCCTCTGCCACCCCTCTTTCTCTATCTTTTCCACCGTCATTTCCCCACAACCCCTCCCGTCCTCCCACTCTGCACGCGTGCTAACTCACGAACACACACACACACACATATCGCTATACTAACCGAACCTGTACTGAACCTGTACAGACTATACCAGGGATGAACAAACTGCAGCCCCAGGTCAGATGCGCAACCTTCTCTCCGCTATATTTACCTGCACCTGTCCGCGACACCTTTGCCACGCATTGTTACGCAACCCCCATGGACTGCACACAGTCAGGTGACAGCCACGCGGTTGAAAGTTTAGGATAATTGCTTCAGAGTGAGATGCAGGAAGCGGTAATAGTCGTGGGATTTGTTTGGTTGGTTGTCTTCAATATCCTCTTTAAATTTATTCATTAATTAACCCTTCGCTGCATAGTGTGTCGTATCTGGTATATAGTAAACTAAGAAAGTGTTTTCTTACTATGTTCATTTATGTTTATTTATCTGAAATAGTTGTTTTAATTTTTTTCAATATTTTTCCCTTAAATGAAACACAAAAAATGATCTTCTTTCAATTTTTTCATCTCAATTAGAAAAATCATGCAGTGAAGGGTTAACGCTGAACCTACCAAGCACTGAACATGGCTATTATGTGTTGCCATATAAAATGATACAATCGAATCTATTTGGATTTTAATAATAATTATTATATTGTCCGAGCTATGAATTTTTTTCTGTGTAGCAAGTTCACGATGGATAGAAAAGTTTGCATAAGGAAACGAACTTTGGAAACCGTACCTCGTGGCGCAGTGACGCTCGTAAACCAATTTTACATTTCGCCTCTCGAAAGGTGGCTACACGAAAGCACCACCGCGTTGTTGCTAGCACAAACGCTCCTTTATTAGGATAATTTATGTTCTCCTCGTTACATAATGGCCATGAAAGCACGTATCTGGAACGTTAATTACCGGACTTGCTTCTGGTTGAATTTTATGCGCTCGTAAAAGACCGTACACTTCTGAACGGCTGTGATTTATTGGTTATGCTTGTTCTTCGTGAAACAGACTAATCCGATTGAATTGAACGTTATTTGATTTCGGATTTTATACTATGTTGCTTCTGTTAATAAAATCTGTACCTAATGTTGCATTTTATTATCGGAAATCTGTAACGATCATAAAATTCGTCCGGATCGGTTTCATTAAAATAACAAAACAGGTTCTACTTTCCGGGGACCAGAGATGTCGTTTCGATATCGGCACGCAAACAATGTGTTTTTAACGCTCGGTACGGATTCACAGCGAGCGATGTAATCCCTGTGATAATGAATTCTGAACGGAGGTTAACGAATTATCGAGCACACGCTGGAAATGCTTCCGCCTGTAGGTGTATCTGAGTGAGTGAATGTGGAATCTGTGAAAAGAATAGAAAAATATTGATTCGTCGACGAAAAAGCTTTGAGTCACGTTGACACAGAGACGATTCGCCCTGTTGCGACCTTTCTGTGTTTAATCTGCGATTTCTCGACGAGGTCGCGGCTCGTACCTTGCTTCGCGAATCGTTTCTAACGTCGAGAACAAAGCGGAGAGTTCATGAAACCTCCCTGATCCCTTTGAAGCCCTTTTCATATTATTATTGTATTATGAAATTGTGATTCCTATGTGCGGAAATTTACATAAAAGTAAATGTTTCGCAATTCAGTTCGGAAGTGGACAGAATTTTGCAGAACCAACCGACAGTATCAACATTTATCCGGAACTTTCACCGGATCGATTCCTACCGCTTTGAATTAGATCCCACGATAAAGTTCAAAGTCCACAAATCAGCCGGTTAGCAGGTTAAAAGTCGTTTTCCGGTATAGAAAGTTTCGAGAAAGGTCTGGTCTGAGGGGAACCGTTCCGTTTAGCAGGTCGTGACATCGGTGGTCCTCTCTCTCTCCATGGTGTTCGTAAACTCCGGACACACGGATTCCGTCTACTCGTCCATCCAACCCATTCCCTTCAAACATTGCGCGAAACTATCCCGGCAATTTTCCCTGAAATCCTCTCGCTGATTCGAAAGTTTTAGCAGCTCCTACATTTTATTCTCTGACCCCCAAAACTACACCTAAACACACACTCTTCTCCTGCACCCTCAGCACTGAAACACGTCTCAAAAATTTTTCTTTGAGGCCCCTAAAATTTTTATAATCGTAGGTTCCTAAAATTTTTATAATCATGGGTCCCTAAAATTTTCATAATTGTAGATCCCTATAATTTCCATAAGCTTACGTCCTTAAAATTTTTATAATCGTTGGGTCCCTAAAATTTTCATACTTGTAGATTCCTAAAATTTTTGATAGACGCAGGTCCCTAAAATTTTTATAATCATGGGTCCCTAAAATTTTCATAATTGTAGATCCCTATAATTTCCATAAGCCTACGTCCTTAAAATTTTTATAATCTATGGGTCCCTAAAATTTTCATACTTATAGATTCCTAAAATTTTTGATAGACGCAGGTCCCTAAAATTTTCATAATCGTAGGTCCCTACAATTTTCATAATTGTAGATTACCAAAATTTTCATAGACGCATATCCCTAAAATTTTCATAATCGTAGGTCCCTAAAATTGCCATAGGCGTATTCGACACTTCTCTCACGACGTTCGGCACTCGATAAGATTGCGCAAGTGACAAAGTACTTGTTTCGTTCAAGCTGGGGAAACTCTGATCGCCGCGACGATGGATGCGGCAATTTCTGTGAATCGTCGAGCCAGATGGATCTATCCCGGAGGATTTGTAGATCTGTTGGAACCGCAATAACAGCGTCGCGGGTATTTATTGGACGGCGTGGTGCGGCGGTCCCTCGGACGTGACATATTGATCGTAATAATAGAGCGATTAATAGTAGCCACGCGGCCGCGGTTTCTCGTTCGTTTCGCGCTATTATTAATCGAGCATCAATCGACCGTCCCACTTAACGTTTAATTCTAGACACACGCGTGCGTCGACGCACCGAGCGCGTACAGCCGCCGCTTAACCTTTCGCGGGTCAATCATCCTGTGCCCTTTGTCCTTTCTCTGCCGAAGGGCTGACCTACAATACCTTTTCCCCTGAACCACCCTTGGGGTCAGTGCTTTCCACTTTCTTTCTTTCAACATTTCGCTGGGACTTTCCATTTGTAGTCAATGAAGCTGAAGATGATTCACTAATCGATTAAGTTACGCCCTTTAATAGCATTTTGGATAGAAAAAGGTATCTTTCGCTTTTCTGAAGCTTAAAAAAAAATATAGACTTGAATTTTCACTAATTAGAGAACGTATTTCAGGAGTTTGGTTGAGCTTAAATAACAGGGAAAAGGATTTCGTCTGAATGGGCCCAGAGAGGCAGCCCTAGATTTACGACCTTGGCGCAACGATGCTAAAATCTGACTTCAAGCGAATCTTTCGCCGTGGAATCTCTTTCAAGACCCGAGTTCGCAGGGCAAGTATCTGCGAAGATGAAACAGCTGGCTGGCGGACGTTCTGCAGGGCTTGAAAAGCAAGAGAGGAAAGGAAAGAACCCCGTCAAAGAGAGATTTCTCGGAACGGCACGTAGTTCGACGGTAGGCTTCAGCCGAGTTCTCATTACGTTCGTTATCGAAGCGAGAAGGAAGGAGGAAAGAGAAAGAGAATGATAGAGTGAGAGAGAAAACGACGTGGGAAGAAAGCTTCTCAGAAGTTCTGCCCGTTAGACAGAGTCCTTTGTCTAAACACCTGTTGCCAGCCGGTCGCTCGGAACAACGGTGAACACCGGAAAAAAGAAACTTGTCGCGAGCCTGCACGTAGAGCGCCATTTGTATCCCATCACTCGAAGCATTGCGATCCTCTCCAATCGATTTCGTTCGAAATTTAGTATAGGGCAGACGAAATTAGGGGAAGTTTATGTCATCATCTTGCTCGGTTCGCATTCGTTCCCGAAAACAAACCTTCGAATTTTGGTATTAGAGAAATTCTCTTTTAAACCGTTGCGAAATTGATTTTGCGCTGTCCAAGAAAAATCCTTGTTGTAGACTGAACCTTCCAGTTAAATATGAAAACAAAAGTTCCAACCCAATCCGCTGAATAGTTTATGAGGTAAAAATTTGAAAGTGTAACTTGTACAGAGATGCAACACGATAAAGTTTAGAGAAATATTTTTCGCACCGTTGGGATTTTTTAAAAATCCGTATTGTAGGCCGAACCTTCCAGTTTAATGTAAAAGAACGTCCAACCTAGTCCGGTAAATAGTTTACGAGGTAAAAATTCGACAATGGAACATGCACAGAGGTGTAACACGTTAAAGATCGATCGATCAATCATCTTCGTGGCATATATCAAGGTAAACCTGTTGTTATTGAACAACGTATTGCATTTCCGTGTATTTTACGATGCTTGACGACGGTGTAGGGGCTGCCTAATTTCGCACGTAGTACAGCATACTCAATTTTGATCACGTTCGCGTGACACCCGGCTGAAACGTGTTCTACGAGGGCCAACAATGGGCAGAAGCACGCGGCGCCAGTCGACACCGCGCGGGCTCTCGCGCGCGACGCCCTTTGTTTCTTAGCTTAAATCGCATCAATGTATAGCTTTCTAGGAGCAACCGAGCCCCATTGTGTCCACTCCCCTTGAACGTGAATTGGCCCGTGGCGTATCCGGGCTTAAGCGTGCGCGGCCCTTTGTTGCCTAGGCTATTCAACACGTAAAAAGGCTGTTTATTTGGAAGTTCCAACGGCGTCGGTTCATAGTCTCTCGCGAGGGCCATTGTCGCGCGGCTCCCATTAATGCTTCATAAATCGCTTCTTCTTCGTCTTGCTGTCTCTTCGGATACTTCAATGTCGCGCTGTTTACGTTGCCACGAGCGGCCAACATCGTCCAACTATTTAACTAGCGACCTAGCGATTTATTGATCCTTTGCTCTCAAAGCTATGTAATTTCAAGACATCGTTGTCTTATAAAAAAAAAAAACATTGTTGTCTTTAACACTCATACTTCCTCCACTCCAATCCAGAGTTCCTCAAAGTGAACATTCACCCATTCAATACTTTCACATACTGTAAATTTATTCATCCTTTTGTGTCTACGTCGTGAGATGTATTTCTTTAAATTTTGATACTGTAAATGAAATATAAGGTGTTGATTTAACGTGTAAAAGAAAAGTAGGTGAATTTGTCTCCTTATTTTTTATGCAGCTATTTTGGAGGAGCGTATAAGGGTTAACTAGAACGCGATTTATGCTGCTAATGTCGCACAGGAATTTATAGCAATTTATTTAATATAATAACATGAAAATTGTTTTTAATATTGGTGTGACAGTTTTTCGAGAGCTTTCGCGCAGATAATTATACCCGGAAAGCTAAGTGTACAAAATCGTTTTTTGATTCGCAGGAAATAAACTGAGGAACCGGGGAAGCGAGATCGGGTGGAGATGGTAGTCGTAGGAATTGTGGGCGGAGCGGGTGAAATCGTCGCGCTGGTGAAAGGCGCGCAGAAAAGGCGTTCAGCCGTGAAAAGAAGGCTTTATCTCGCTCGAAAAAAGTGAATAGGCGGGTGGAAGAGGCGCGACAGGCTCGCGGGTTGCAAAAGCGTCGCAAAAGCCTCGCAAATGGCCCGAAAGGACCCGCGCGTGTTGCGAACCGGTGAATAGGAGTGGCGAAAAGCTGGTGTCGGGGGTGGCGCACGCATAGATTCGGTCGCCGCTCCACGGTGACGTTAAGAATAACGAACGAGGACGAGGGCAGGTGCGAGGTTGTAACCCGTCAACTCTGTTGCCGCTTCGTTACTATCCGGCACACGGTTTTTCCACTTTTTTACCCGCTCCTGACGTTTTAATTGCTCCCGCGGATCACCGGAACTAGACTCGCTGGACGTGTTTATGCGATTCCTCGATCTCTCGCGAACTGCAAAAATGTGCGGCGCACGGTACAGTCCCTGGTAATTATTAAAGATTTCTCGAAATGCTCTCCAAAATGTTCAGTTAGGTACAGTATGCTCGAAATGTTAAATTATATTCGTTATGTTCCCAATGGACAAAAAATGTTAAATTATATTCAACATTCGTACAAATATTGATGAAGATCACTGCTGACTTCTTGTAGATTCAGAATAATTAACGCAGACTCAGCGAAGAGTCGAAAAGGGAGAATTTATCGAGGAGTGGCGAAGCTGGCAAGAGATCTTCAGAGAAGATGATAGGGAATCAGAGAGTGAGAGGAAAATCGTGGCAAGATAACGGGCTCTCACGGAACAAAGCGAAACTCTGTGTACGTGGTCCCGCCCCTGTAATTATTCGGTGTTTTCGTTCCTCCGAGCAGCGATTCGAGGACGGGACTTCGAATTTAAAGAAACCAACGCAAGTTTAGCAGACGGACGGACGGGACGGACTTTCTTTGTCGAAAATTTGAAATTGAAATGCGGATTCATGAATCCTGCGCCCACGAATTACTCGGGGAAGTCCTCTGTGCCTCCTTTATTCGCTGCTTTATTCACCGAGTTTAACGAGGCTCTCGAGTCATTTCGTTACCGAACGCGATGCTAATTAGAAACGCGAGCCTGTCGTCCGGATATAGTCACCGATTTTAAAACCTGCTGAGTATAACTGCGACTGTGCGTATCATCTTGGGGAAATGAAAATACGAATTTATTCAATGTTTCACTATAATATTTAAATTATTATAACTTCGCGAAATCAATTCGCAAAACGATTTACCTAGGCTTGGTCGAAAGCGCGATGCTTCTGCTTTAAAATGAGCCTTGAAAAATTGCTGTGCCATTTTTTAAAACCATTTTATTGAACTTTGACGGTATGTATGTACAAAGTGAGTACTGCAACATGCCTCGAAAATTTTATAAAATCAAATTCGGCATTTAACTGATTGAAAGAGAATTGAAAAATCGAGGTGTAACTCTGAGAATGATCTTTTACCTTTCCTTCAATTCCGACGTGGCACTCAGTGTTAACAATCTGAATAAATCAAATTCTACCAATTCAAATTTTCACGAGTTCTTGTTATCAATGCACAAAATCCTCCAGTAATGAGTTTGACGGATCAGAAAGTTGGTCATAGTATGGAATGCAATCGTACGATAGAATGGAAATGAGAAATGACAGAGACAATGCGGAAATAGGGATTCGTGAACAAAAGAATGGTGAACCGCGGTTCAATCTCCCCCTCTCTCCGTTTCTCTCTGTCGAATAGCCAGGAACTCGAGGTATCGACTCGGTCGAATACCTAATTATCCGAGGCGCGATCATCGTCGCGCCGTATAATTGTCACGCTCGGCCGCGATCAATCGCGACCGGATTTTCAACGTGTCGTTGTCACACCTAATTGCTGCCTCTGTATCTCCCTGTATTACCGTAGCATCCCACTGGGTTGCCGAGGGTTCCCACCGATCCGCCCGTGATCTACTCGGATAGCTGCGGAAACGTGCTGCAGGTTTCTGTGTTCCAACCGGATCATAGTCAATCACTTCAGTCGACTTTGATCTCCGATAATTCCGAGTCGTCGCGACGAGCCTAACGTGTGACGCAGAATCGCTTGGGAGTTCGAAACCAACGCGAATCGCTGAGAAGCTAACATTTCAAAATAATCCTAACTCTGCGAAAATCTGTTCCGAAGCCAGAACAATGCTTCTTTCCTGTCGAGTCTAAAAATGTTTACCAAGTTTGACAGAGCAAATTTTGCATAACCTGCGAAGCTTATGACAGCACAGGTTTCTAGTTCGAATGTTCTTTCACCCTTTAGGAACGAAAACTTTTTCAATTTCATATATCAATGGCAAACTCCTCAGTGTACTCGATAAAATAAAATTGAAGTACCTAATGTCAAAATTAAAAATTGCAGAACTCGATGTGAGAAATAAGCTCAGACGAAGAAAAGACCGTCGAGGGATGAATGGATTTTTGGAACATTTATGGACCGTAAGAATAAAGCAGTTTGCTGAATCCTCGCAAATTGAACGTTTCCGTTCGCAGATGAATGGTTGCAATTCCCATTTCGAAGTTCATTGATAAACTGATATACGATCAAATTGAGATGGTTTTGATTCGTCGTGGAGGGTGTGCGTGTTGGTGGCACGATCGAGGAATCAGCTAGCTAACAGATTGGTTTCCTGCGTCCGTTTATTCGCGCAGCTCTAGCTCCTCGACGGGTCTCCGTATTGTTTACGCGGCCCGCGGAACGGATATCGAGATAAATCGCGTAGGATTCTCTGCTATAAAAGCTTTTATTAATGCAGGAGAGCAACCATCTGGGTCCGGCGTACGTTAATCCGTAATAAATTGTGTCCGCCAGTTTCCCTCTGACACTTCCAACTAGCGACTGTCGAGTCTCGGTTTTTTCTTTTGACTAGGGTAATTAGACTGCGACATTTCACGACAGGAGCCGAGTAAAAGGTTTTTATAAATTCTAGTCATTTGAAAATATATTCATGTCTCTAAAAATTTCTTAATCGTTATTTCAACCCTTCACTGAATGACTGTTTTTAATTGGGATAAAAAAATTGAAAGAAGGTCAGTTGTTGTGTTTTATTTAAGGGAAAAATATTGAAGAAAAATGAAACAACATTTTCAGAAAAATAAACATAGTAAGAAACCATATTATTAGTTTACTATATACCAGATTTGTTAACTGTATCAGATATGATACAGGGTTAAATTGTAGCTACCGATTTTGGTCACAAATGATATGAGCATGAACTCGTTTCAGTGAATTGTACCCTCGGTTTTAAAGGGATTTGCAATCTCGAGATTTTCTCTGCTAAGCAGCGAGAGAGAAAGTAGGGAAGAGGGAAGCGGAGTTGAATGCCGATTGATTTTCCTTTCGCGACTTTACGCGACTTTTCGCGATAGCTGAGCATCGGGGGCGAGTGCAGTCGAGAGACGGATGTAAAATTAGAGACTGCGGGATCCGTGTGAAATATTCAGCGGCCCCACGAGAGCGTCATGCTCTCGAATTAGTCCCGTGACTCTATCGGTTCCAAGTCGATCAACGATCGATCGACCCAGGACCCTGGGCTCGACCCTTGTCCCGACTTTGACAGGGACGTACACGGGTTTCTATTGGACGTTTAACTGTTTTCACTGTTTCCAGCGGTTCCGCGTGAAAAAGTAAGTCGGGAACACATCGGATAGATTTTTCTTGTACGAGTCTCCGGTTCTCGAGAAAAACGGACCTAACACAGATAAAGGAGTGCTGTCTAAAGAAAAGTTAGACAAGCGTTGAAACACATGTTTGGATCTTTAGAAAATGATTAAAGAAAGAATAAGAAAAACTAATCAACCATCTACTAGGTTCAAGGGGAAGTTTATCGTACCTCAAAGAAAACATTTGAATCAATTTATAAAAATATATGTTTAATATTATGCAATGATATAATTTCTGTTATTTGTAACAACTTTGTTGCCATCTTTCAAAATTACTTGCTTGTTTAAAATACCACAGTACTTTCCCACCAACCATCTAGAACACGATCGTTCAGATTTCACGGAAAACACCGCGCTCTAAAAAGCGTCAAAACAAGCGATGGGACCGGTTAATTTGTTTACACGGGGAGAACGCAGTCGGTCCAACAACAGTGCTCGAAAAATGGTTTGGTTTGGTCGGTGCGGCCCGATCCGCCCCCGCAACGCTTTTAATATTTGATAAGGGAGAAAGAGAACGGGCCGAGCGAAGCGTGGATAGGTTAATTGAAAAATAAAAATAGAGCCTCGCCGAAAGTGAATACTCGCTTTGGCTGCGGCTCGTTGTTTTCGAGGTTCCCGGCTACCCGATAACTATCAATCGATTATGAGCCTCTCTCTCTCGCTCTCCCGCTGGTCGATCCCAATTTTCCGCGAGACCGAAACGTAATTAGCAGGACGCGTTTCCGCGTTACCACCACCGGTGGCATTAATTCGGCGGTCTGTGTATGTCAACGTTGCCAACAACGAGCCCCGTGCGAGGGAGAAAGGGAAAAAATCGACGGCCTAGAAAATATTTCGCGCACTGGGTATCGCTCGCGCGATTTATTTATCGAGCCAAACAGAGAGACAAAAACCCACCGGCCTGTCCATCCGCGACGACGACGATCCGCCAATCGGAACGGGGCTCGTGGAAATCGTCCGATTGATTTTGCACCGGGCTTCGCAAACACTCCGGCGAACTGCGGACACCGTTTCTGGAATCGCGACTTCGAGTGCGACACGATTTTACGGAAGCTGTTCTCTGGTAATTGTTACACTCGTCGTTTAAACGCTTCAACAAATTCTGTGGTCGATTCTTTGTTAATTCAGTGTTGTCGTCAGACTGCTCCTTTCTTTCGCAGAATACGAGAGTTTACGAAAAACGCATGAGCAATGCAGGTTTGTGAATTATTATAAATATTCAAGTTCTTTTATACAGGCTGCTGGAGAAACGTCGGATCTCCTTGAAGGAGGTAGTTCATGTGGAATCGACATTGTGGTCTCGGGAAAAAAAGCGAAAATCCATCGAAAACGATCGGAGACACGGCAAAAAGAAAATCGTTTATCCTCGTCCGTTCTCCTCTTTTGTTCTTCGCGGAGGCGTCTTTGAATCCGAAGATGATCTCGAGAACCGAGTCGTTCTCGGCTTGCTTTTATCCTCGGGCGGTTAACGACGGTCTTAAAAATGGCGAATACTGTAAACGGATGCAAACCCGACTGCGACTACTTTCCCGAGACTGTTTCCATAATTCTCTCTCTCTCTCTCGCTCTCCCTCTCTTCTCTCTTTGTAGGATTATATGTATCACTGCTCAAACGAACTGTGATAATATAATTACACATCGAAATGGTTAAGACAACCATTAAAATAATCATATAACTTTACAACATTTTAAAAATCGTTAATTTTTGGACTGAGTTCCTTCAATTTCATCACCCACATTATTTTATAATAACAGACAGATCGAATTCAGACTTTCTACTACGAGCTCGAATAAAGATGTCCATAGAAACGTCTCTATAATTTCGATAATTGCAGACGAAAGAATTAGAGGCATTTTGACTTCGGTAGTTGAAGTGTTAAGACGCCACTCGAGAAGCATTTTACCTCGGAGAGGAGGAGTTAGTCGAGAACCGGAGTCGCGAACGGGAAAACAAACTAGGTAATATTTTCTCTAGGTCTGTGTGCGCACGGCAAACAGGGGTCTCGAAAATCTCATTTTTAAATGAATATCTTCCGGGGCCGACAAGATAGCGTTCGTTCGCGGTCCGGCGACCAGGGACGTCATAGACCGAAGTCAATCTACCTAAAAGTAGTTTGTCCCAGTTTTCGGTCAGCCGTACTCATTGATGTTTTCGATGTGTTTTAGAAATATGTAAGCACAATAAATGCATAAACATGGTCTAATTATTAGCCCTGTGCACTCCGAGCTATTTTAACTGGAAAATTAAACATTTCTTCCGATGTAGAATATTTCCATACCTTATGATTTTTGCAATTTTATGGATATGAAATTGGTACATTACCTTATACAGTACCTAAATGTTTAGTAATTGATTAGAAATTTAAAATATTAAAGAAAGAATTATTAAAGAAAGAATTATAGAAAGAATTTTAAAATATTAAACAATATTTGGAAGAATGGTACAGCAATTTTTAGTGATGCCTCAGAGGGGACAGCCGAGTGTTAAGGGTTAATACTCCCAGAAAAATCGACATTTTTCAGTGTTCTCGAATAAATTACCGAAGGTATTTGCACGCGAACAGTGTACACACACGACTTGCGTCGGGGAAACAATTACGGGAATTATATCGGTTATCAGCGGCAAGAGGATCGCGGAGCGAAAACAAAATATATCGAGGAACAACACGGCGTGTTTCCTTCGATTTTTCATCGGCGTTGAAGCGGCTCTTCGGCATTTATCAACGAGCTGACAAGCGCCATTCGTCCGGCCTACCGCGTCGCGGAAACACAAGTCGCCGGCCTGCGGATCCATCCGATAAAAACCTCCGATCGAGAGACCCCCTAACGCGAACTCGATAAAACCCTTTCCACAGTGTTCGCCGCTGCCCTTTATCTCTCCAGTCTTCGTTAATCCCTCCACCCACCCTCTAAAAGCTTCCGATACCACCCCTTTGTCTATTCGTTATCGAAGGTTTTGCCAATCTGAAAATATTTGCCTCCCACTCTATCCCTTCCACCACCGCCCGATCACGTGACGCGAATTCGTCTGTGTCGTATCGCTTTAGTCACAGTGTCACGTGACTAATCTTGTATTCCCCTCAAGTCGAGTAATTTCCCCTGATCTGGCGACACTGCATACACCATTATTTATGTAAGTTATTTGTTCTATCAAAAAATGTTTCCAATTTGGGATGCCCCTCGTATCCCAATAAAAAAAGCAAAGTAATGAAGAACAAATTAGAGCAAGTATTTAGGAAAGCCCTACAGCTTTCTGAATTGAAGCACAAAAATTCTCAAAGTCTTTTCACACCTGAACAATGAAGAATTTTGGGACCTTTGACTCTCAGAAATGGTGTTAGAACAATTTCATTAATGTCGAAATAATTCCTCAAGTGGATAATGTTGTGATCCTCGATTCACAGGGAGCATCAGCACGGATTATCCGTGATGGTGAATTTTTGATCAACGTTCTCGCAGATCCTCCAGTTTTCTCGAGCACGCCAGGTAGCGTGGGTGGCACAGTGTCTATAATAGTGGAGGGAGTAAGAATCAATGGCCCGCGGTCAATTTGATCGAACACGTCCAATATATATACAGGGTGTCCCAAAACTACCCTAGGAGCCGAAAATAGGAGGTTCCTTGGGTCATTTGAAGCGACATTTTCCTTTGCAAAAATGTTATCCGCGACTTTGTTTAGGAGTTATTTAACGAAAAATACGGACCAATCAGAGCGCGACCTAGACGCGAGTTGGCACAGTCGGCCAATGGACAGTTGGCGCGCCGAGCCGATTTTACCAACTCGCGTCTAGGTCGCGCTCTGATTGGTCCGTGTTTTTCGTTAATAACTCCTAAACAAAGCCGCGGATAACATTTTTGTTAAGGAAAATGTCGCTTCAAATGACCCAAGGAACCTCCCATTTTCGGCTCCTAGGGTAGTTTTGGGATACCCTGTATATATACAATATATACATATATGTGTTTTATATATATGTATATCGGTGTTAAGGGAAATAAACGACTACGGAAGAGACCCCGAGCCAGCATCGATTCCATCGTTTTCTACTTTCGCGTGCCAAAACCTCCACTGGAGATCTCGCGCCTACACACAAGGACGCGTACACCGCGGGCCAAGTGGCTAACATAAATCCAACCATGGTCGAGGAATTTTCGGAATTTTCGGAGCTGAAACTATTAAATCTTTGGGCAAGTCGAGGACGGTCCTTGGGAAAAACGGACCGACCCCGTAATCATTGATTTTCATGACACTACTGGTGGAGAGATATTTGTTTTGCACAGACAAATACAGTTTTTGCGGTGAAAGACGTCGCGTCGAGATCCGATACACAAGGTCGGGGTGGTTGTATGCTAAATGAGCTGTGCATGGACCAGATTAAACATCTTTCGAGCTTTTTATAACTTATTGCTCAAGTAATTGATTGGTACTCGAGTTCTTCCTTATTCTGAAAACATTGATTGCCATACCGTAACTTTTGACTACACCTAAGTAGATTGCACATCTTCGTGCAAAATAAAAATTGAATCTCTGCAACAAACTGGACTGTAAAATATTTTTGACTGATTTAAAGTCCACCTACTCAGTTCCGTTATCAATGATTTATATGATACCAATTTGTAAATGATATGGAGGGTTGAAAAGAATTTATGTTTCGAGTGTTAACAGCCAGGTGGGCTGTCCAGCGATCATTTTTAAAATTCTCAGGCTTTTTCAACGTATTTATGGGTCACGTCAGCGGCTGTATAGGAAAATGGGCGTGCATAAGCATCGAGCATGAATAGCAACTGCTACCGAAAGTAACCGTGATTTATGGGTCGCGGAACAGTTTTTCTTCGTGCACACCGAGAAGAAAGGGCTATCGCGGGCGACTGGAGGGGTGGGAAAGGGGTTGGAGATCGTGGTCGATGTCAGTGGCGAAAATTTGCACGGTTATATTTTAATCGCGTGACGGAGGGCGCTGAACGGTGCGTGCGTGTTAGCGGGGGGTATTAGCAGGTGCTCGAGCACACTTTGCGACTCGCTACGCCACGGAGGGTGCTCGAGAGGGTGTGAAATTCCAACAGCGATGCGCGCTGGGAAAAATTGTTGCGATACGCGATCTAAATTTCCCGGCATTTCCCCGAGAAACGTCCTGCACGAGGGGATTCGCCCGAAGGAGCGGCGAATTTAATCGAATTTCTATCTCGTGTCGCTGCCATTCTCTTAAGGAAACGGTTTTGGTTTGTTATTCTGGGTCACGAGATAGCCAGCTTTGTTACTTGGACTGCGGGTCTTTATGCAAAATGAAAGTGTATTTTCTCGTTTACTAATTTTATCCAGTGAATCATATAGCCATTCAATTCTTTTAACCCTCGGCAGTCGAGTGATGACTTTTATTTAGATTATTAGATATGTTGGTATCTAATCAATTACTAAACGTTTAAGTATTTTATGAGGTGTTATATCAGTTTCATATCCTCAAAATGAAAAAATGATATTGTTTGAAATGAAATGTCGAGTTAAAATAGCTCCGACTGCAAAGGATTAACATTTTGAAATCGTTATAGTCGACCTATCCACTTTTTCCATGAATTTATGAAATCCGCAGTCTACAGAATTCGTACTGTGTAACTTGAGCATGTTCCACGGTTCCGACGAAGAATTCCGTCGGGATTAAATCACGGCAAATGAATCGAGTATGCCAAGTCCGAGTCGACTTCCAAAAAGTAGTTGTTCTTCGAGAAATTTGGAGCATGTTAGTAGACCATTGGACCGACTTGGTTCGTTCGAATTTAAAAAACGATTACCACGCCCCCGTGTCCTCGAGGAATCCGGCATGTCGTGTTACACGACCTAATAAAAAGATAACCCGGACTAGCTAATAACGAATTCGAGTCAAGGCGAGCACACAATGCGATATACCGACAGTAAAAGAATCTTTTTGGCTCCGCGGGGCGTGTTGAATCCTAATCGCGGTTCCGGCTGGCACCGTGCTGCTGATTCCATGCAGGATTCTACGAGAAAACCAGCGCCAGCAAAGTTTCGGCTATACGTCACGTCCCTCGGACCACGTTGTCGCCGTTTAAACCATCCAGAATTGAATTTGCGGGACACGACCGACGAGAACTGTTCCCATCCACGGGATCTGATCGCTCGTTCTATGCCGCCACGGTAGGAAACGTGTTTATCGGATTATTCGCCGGCCGAAGTGGCCAATTTTTCATCTGGGAAGAAGATTGATGCAATTGTCTTGACAGCCCTGTGACGAACACCCGTCATCGACGCATCGGAAAAGTTCGTCAAAACAAGGTAAAAGATGTATACCAAATATCTACATTATTTTATGGGATAGATTAATAATTTTTTAGCGAAATGTCCAGGTCATCGGCGCGTACTTATATGACACCCTATAATTTTTCTTACATGTGCTTGTGGAGCACCGAAAGACGAATCCAACGAGTATACGGATCGTACTCTTCGAATCATTCAGTCTCGAGATATCCATATCTGAATAGTAAGATGCATTCGGTGCATCCGATGCATTTGATGCTGTAATGCACGGATATCTCGAGATCGAATGATCGGAACGGTATGGTCATTGTACTCGTTGGATTCGTCTTTTCGTGGTCTGCAATAATATAGCAGAAAAAATACAATATCTCGTACAAAAATATGTGGCCTTGGACTCTCGTTGAATCCAATTCGAATAATTACAGACAACTTGTACATACAGGGTAAGTGATACTGTGTAAAAGACATAAGTGACCTTTGAAAGTCCTTTACTTCGTGAAGTCGTTGTACGTACGTCTGAAGCGTTACTCTGAGGAATTAACAGTCTCGAAACAATTAACTCGTCTCGAGGAGATCTCGACTTCGACTCCCTCTACGAAAGATGGCGTTTTTTAGTCGTTAAGAAAGAGATTAAGAAATTCCTAACTTCGTCCCCTTAGCGAAGCTAAAACAGACTTCCGCTAGTCCACGGCAATTAGATACTCATTTCCTGCGTTAAAAGTTTCTCCGTGCCAGACGACGTAACCGTGCAGGTCGCGAAACTTTCGATCGCGACCCCTAGTTCGCCGTGTGTTTGCAAATCTACAATTTTCTCTCTCTCTCTCGCTCTCGCTCTTTCTCTCTCTCTCTCTCTCTCTCTCTCTCTATGGACAAGAGAATTTCTTGCGCTCAAACTGTACGAAAGTTGTGCAAACGTTTCTTGCATGAATCCAATTCGACCCATCCAACTGCAGTAATATATCTTTGCAACGTCGAAGACGTTTGCACTTCAATAATGTTTCACGCAGGGAATGTACTAATTTCCAACCTCTTCTCGTTAGCACGTTCTCGCGAACACCTTTGCTCCAGCTGCGAAATCATTAAAAATAGTTCGGAAACGTCGAGAGCATCAATATCGCAAGAGCGTAATTAACACAAACGAGGAAGCTTTTCGCTTTCTGTGTCACGAGTCCGTATCTGACACTGAGTCGAGTCCGGGGAGAAGCTCCTCAAGAAGCATAGCATTCGTGCAGTATGGATGCAGCCGATAAGCAGATAAGGAAATTATCATTCCAGCAAAATTCAGAGCAATGCTTTTCTGCGTTTCATTATTTCAGCATATTTAGAACCATGCAATATAAAAATTTGCCATCCAATTATTTCATCACATTTAGAACAATGCAATATATAATTTCTGCAGCCAATTATTTCAGCACATTTAGAACAATGCAATATCAAATAAGTGCACTCAATTGTTTCAACACATTTAAAACAATGCGATATGATATCGCAGCAAGAAATCATTTCAGCAAATGCAGAGCAATGCAACACGAAATTGCAGCACCAAAGTATAGTTCCAGGAAAATTCATAGCAGTGCAATATTTGCAGGCTCGGATGATTTTGAATTACACTAATTCTGTCAGAACTCGATAAAATACGAATGCATCCACTGTTTACGCTGGCAACGCATCTGCTGCAATGATACCGCAGTGGCAACGATGCATCTCGAAGGCAAACTCATTCGTCAGCGATGCAGCGGGACATCGACCTTGCGTTTCTCGCCTCTCCCTCGTAAATCTCCCTCAAATTAGCCGAATTTGCGCGCAGTGCGCCTTGCGATTACTGGGGCCAGCAACAGCAACCAGAGCTCGTTCATTTCTGGTATCGCAATTGGCCGTCGCCGGTCTCGATATGTCGGCCATTTTTCGAGTTCGCGGTCAATTGCACAGGGCTATACGTCATCCGATAAGCCACGCTTTCTCGCGGCTCATTCGTCCTGTAATTAGGTCGTGCGACTCCAGATTTCTTTCGCAGCAAATTTTTCATTTCGCTCGAAGCATCTCTGCCCAGAAAATACCTCGTAAAAGCTATTCAATTTTGCAATGTACAATTCTGTCGAATTTTACTATCATTTATTGTGCAGTAAGTCATGACGAATTTTATCTTATTTTAAGATAAGGAAATTGAGAGACAGTGTTGAATATTTCAAGATTGAAAAATGTGAAACCAAATATTAGATACACCGGCACTCTGTCACGTTTCCTGATAAAAGCAACGACGTCGGAAGCTCCGGGTTAGAAGGGTTCCCTCGTCACTCGTTTCTCAAGATTTCTCGCGGAAAGAATGACTGATAACCGGCTCCATGAAACTGTTTCGCGAGGTGAGCGGGCGCCAGATGCTCGGTTATCAATTTCTCTTTCTATTATCCCGAGTAATTCGCGTGCGGTTAGCAGGGGACTTAGTTGGTAGATCGCCAGACGGCAAGACCGCATTTTAGAGCCTATCCGGTTGGGGTTCCATCTCGCCAGAAGAAAGCAGAATGAAGAACCATTCCGCTCCAGAATGTTCCACCAAGTAATTTATAAAAATCAGGATAATCTTCTTTTAAAAAGCAAGAATAGAATGGAGAAGTCATTAATGTTTGTTACTGTGCGTATTTCTTATTTTATAAATGCGCGAATAAAATGAGAAAAATGAAAACTTTTAATAATTAAATTCTTGTTTCTCACAATCGACTTGGGGTACATTAATCATCAGACTGAAAGGAACACTGAGGCGAAGAACAAGAAGACTTGTTCTCTGAGTCACGTTTTTGTAAATCCTCGAAATCGCATATTTCAGTTGGCTGGGAAGAAGAAGCAGCAAGTAAATCAGACAAATCCTCGCAGAGCAGCGATTCGCGTGAACGAGTGGGAGAGGCCATTTCGAGCAGGTAACAAATAGTCCTCGCGGGTGTCCTCCGATCGGATCAATATTAACAAGCCACGGGGGTGCAGCTAAGCCGAAGTAGATCCATCTCCTTAGCTCGGAGGCGTCGTCGTCTCGAAATATTTCTCGACCCGAGCGTCTCGCCGGTATAATCAAATGAATTCCCTCTTTTAACGCCCGATATCAATATCTCCGGCTTCCCTCTATCCGTAAGAGGCGAAAGAGGTCCGCGATTTCATTACACGCCTCGGATCGTGGATGGTGAACGAAAGGGCACTCGAGAGGAGATGAGAGAAGAGTCGTCGTTCACGCGACCACCCCACCGGAGAAAGAGTTGCCCGTGTACTACCTTATCGAGAGCTTGTCTGCTCGATTCGAATTTATTTATCTCGTGGCTTTTCGATTTCAAGAATCGTCCAGAACGAGGAAATAAAGCGACCGAGTCCGAGAGGAACTGATAATCGTCGATGCGTTCTAAAATCTCTGAACCATTCTACCGACGCGTGCAAAATAATTAGTTTTTTTCTGGAAGGTGATGAAATCTCTTCAAGTAACGATGCATCCGGATTATAGAAATTTCCTCACTTGAATTCTGTCGTATATTAAAGGAAACATTTGAATCAATTTATAAAAATATACAATGTATAATATTATTTAATGAATATTACCATAATCTAATAGACGATCATTAGGGACAATAAAAGGACTGAGTACCACCGACGATATAGATACCTATATAAAACTTTATAAATAAAGCATTGAACAGTCTCGAACATTAATTATAAAGTGGTAATTAAGGTCCATTGTCCGAGCAACTTGAACAATTGTGGATTCATATAATCATGTTGCAGAAAAGTATCCCGACAATCGGCCAGGCTGATAATCTTCGAGAATCCTCAATCAGTGTGTCTGGTAGTTCTGGCGTTAAGCAAACGGTTCGAAGAAAGCCGCGAGCCACAACAAAAGATTAGATCTCCGGATCGATCGAGAATCGTGTCCAATATAACCGGCACCCTTATCCTGGTGAACAAAAACCACGCTCGAGGATCTGTTCCGATGGGCTAAGGGAAAGAGAGAAGAGAGAGAGAGAGAGGAGAAAGAAAAGAGTGCTGTCTATGGAATCCTGGTCGGCTGGTATTCTCGCGGTATTGTCGGCCCGGAAAACTCCGCGGACAAGCATCGGCTTCTTTGTTCCGCTTTCGTCTGGTTTTCAACGGTTTTATGCGGCACCGTTGCAAACGCGAGAGCCGCGTGCGTTGTTTTTTCCTCATACAACAATGCAACGCCGGTTGCAGCTCCGCCACTTTCGCCCATTGGCGTAGCACGCCTACCCTAGTCTCGCGCCTTCTTCTTCTTCTCTTTATCATCATCTACCTCTGTTACAATCTACCTTAAAACACTTCATTTGCCAGAAGCCTATTTGTAGGAATCGTTGTGCTGAATCGAAAAGAAAGCTTAAAAGTCTCCTTTCATATAAAGATTCGAATATTATTACTGTTACGCAGTTGACCTAATTTTAAGAATTCGTTTAACACGTTCGTCGCCACGTCACCCAAATATGGGTGACACTCTTCTTGTTAGTTAATTAAATATAGGTTATTATATATAAGATATACAAAATAAAAAAATTAAAAACACATTATACCGTTCTGCGTACCGACGGTCGAATTTGCGACCAACGTGTTAACAGTTAACTGCTTCAATAAAAAATTGTTTCAATATAATCTCAGTCTTTCTATATCGAGGTATAAACATTAAGCAAACATAATGTTAAGGTAAATGTAGTGCTGAAGTGAATACAGTGATAATACGTTTATTCCGGAGAGAATGACGAATAGAACAAGAACAGGAAGAATCGAGTTGGATTGAGAGAGGCAGATGAGGGGGGATAGAAAGAAAGGTACGGAATGAGAGAATGAAGGAATGTGGGAAACCAGCGCAGTTTCGCAGCACAGTCGAAGGGTTTAGGTCGCGACAACGGCAAACAAGACGGGATAGCTCGCCGGGCCGAGAATATACGTGTGCTCGGTTGCACTACGCGCCGACTAACAATGCTTCCCCGCTACTATTCAAACTCCTCCGCGAGACCTACTTGCTTTCTGATAAGTATTAGGTCAGCGTGAACACACGCGGACACCTCGCACCGCGCCACGTGCAACAAGAGTCCTACCACTGGTTAAACTCCGGCAGCTGGCTGGGTTCTCGCCTGGTACAAGCACCAATGATTTTCATGGCACCCATACAACCGCCATACCTAAGCATCCTAATGTTCAACCCATCCGAAAGCTCTCGACGCTTTCCTCGTTTAGACTACGGATTTTAATGCAAAATGAAAATCGCAAACGAATAGAAAAATGCATTGCGCAACTGCTCGCTGCGATGCCGACGATTGAGACGGCTGCAGAAAAATCCGTACACTCGCAGTCTGCTGGCGATAGAAATATTGCGCGTCGGACTAGCGGTTTTATTTGAGCGAAGAGCGGTATTCGTGGAACGCGCTTGTAAAGGACAGGTTAACTGTCCGCGATCCTAGGGGGGGAGACGGTAAAGAATTCACGAGCACAGTTCCTCGACGCGTGTGTCACCGTTTCGTCGCTTTGTGTGCTCGCTCTCCGCTGGTAGCGACACTTCTACAGGTTGGAATCGTGATTCTCGAGCACTTGATGCGAAACCGTGTTACTTATGGCACACGAGCCCGACATCTTTTCAACGAGATCCTCTGAGCGACTAAGTTGCCTGACGTTTCGAAGCATAAAGCCTTTTTATCGTAATTCTTTTCACGTAGCAAACACCGATTCAGTTTGATAATGTTTACCGTTCGGACTGACAGTAAAGCGACGTTCAAACAGCTAAACGATAAGATCCATCCGGGCTGACATACGACCGCGTTCAAGTTTTGAACGATCGAGGAATTATCACGTCGTTTTGAACTGCTGTTATGAGGCTATAGCAGATATTGACCCGACCCCAAGCGTTTCCGGGTGTATCGCACTGACGAGCGTGCATCACTGGTACGCAAGTAGCATTATACTTTTCCGATACGCGAGACTTGCGCTCAATTGCGGGACGACTCAATGGAAACTTTCGTCTGACTTATTTAACGCTCGAACTATTGGCGTCGCTCAGACACGGACATTCCGTGCGACGCTTACTTAGAAAGCGAGAAATCACGACGTTTACTGGGAATTCTTAAACATTGTAACACTTGTGTCACAGGAAATTGGGACGGGCAGCACGAGATTCGATTGGCTGTGTTTTTAATGCTGTTCGGGATAATCTTATTCTGTGCACTCTATTGTACTTGTTCTCGTTCCTTTTGTGATGGACTCGGAGAAAATTGTAACATTTGAAGGAAGTTAGTTTTACAAGTTTAATATCTATTAGCTCTGCAACACCAAGTTCTATCATCAATTTTTGTGATTGATGAGTCCATAATCGATTAATTAAAGAAATACAAAATTTTTAAAAAAGAATCCTAACTGGACAACATTAATTTCCATTATTGTTTCAAATAGTATAACATTCACTTTTGTTTAAGGATGCCTACCGCTTTATCTAGTTTCTAGTTGCTCGAGTGTGCGATCTACTGGTGAATATTTTTAACGTGGTTTCGAGACCAGAATGAGCAATTCTCGTTTGCCAGGCAAAGACCGACAAGTACACTTGGTCGAAGGAACGTTACCCAGTTAGGCGAATTGTGCGAAACAAACGATATTCCCTGCAGGAAGCTGGTCGTCGTTAGTTGGCTCGCGTTTAGCCCCGTTTTCAGATACAGAAGCCGGGGTACGACGGCTTTCATTTAGCAGCCCTCGACGCGACGATTCTTGGCGTAAACTCATTAGGGCCGGCCCAGGAAAGGACAGCCGGCGGCTTCCGTTTTCGAGTATCCACGTAGTCGGCGTTTCCCATGCAAATTCGGCCCCTCGATTTTCCACCGGCCAGCTAATTTCTGATATTCCTCGCCAGCTGCTTCTCCTGTCCCACGAACCCTCTTTTACACGAACCCGTACGTTCTAGCAACGATAATTACTCAACCCTGAGACACGGCAATTTTTCCCTACGAGACTCTTCTTTTCTCGCGCGCTCATTCTTCCTGCAGATTTCGCCGTCGCAGGCGCTAATTCACGGGAACTGCGACGGCGAAAATAAAAAGGCGCCAGCCTTGATTATTAAATCCTCTTTACGTTCGAGCTTAAAATGCTGCCAGAGACGAGATAAGCTTTATGCAACTTTTACTCCGGCGTACGGGTTGTAAGCACAGCGAACACATTTCTTCATTTTACTCGAAAAACGTAGCATTTTATTTTTAGATTATTTCTTCGAAGGTGGACTCAATTTTTGATTTGTTAGGTCAGACAGATGTTCAAACCTCTTCAGACTGCTGAATTTTAATTTTACCCCTAGCAGTGTCGGGGTGACTTTAATTTGCAAGTTAAAGGTGGGATTATTTCTTTTAATTGTAGATTTTTATAGTCTTAAAAATTTTTAGGTTCTACTTTCTCGAGGGTTAAGGGTCTTACAAAGAGAACTGTGTTGAAAAAAATCCTGTAAAATGAACCGTTAAATAAATATTAGCGAATCCATGGTCTGAATCATGTATTGTTCGCCTCGCTCGTGCCCGGAAAATTTTCTCGGTCAGCTCTGGCGTTTTTGTGGGTAAAACCCACGTCCCCGTCTCCTGGGAAGTTTCTTCCCTTCCAGGAGGGGACGCTAAGTAAGGGCAGTGTTGTTTTCCTATGTAGTTCCTATGTAGAAAAAACGTGAAATGGTCGCGAAACATCGGTATATTTGGTAATATCAAAATCAGCCGTAATTTACTTGCGACGAAACATTTTTTTCGCGACGAAACGTAATTTTCGCGACGATAACTGTTGAACCATAAAAGATATCCGGATGAAATTTCCACTAAAATTCATTAAAAAATTGTTCCTACCTACTTCCTAACTATCGTAACAAATATATTTTCTGTAATCATTGTTGGTTATAAATTTCTATATAAATATAATAATATTAAGCTTTGGTTATAAATTTCTCTGTATTTCTTGAAATATTCACACTATGAAGAATAAATGAAGACATTTTTTGTAAGCTCCTAAACACTCACTTGCAAAGGGTTAAAATTATATCCATCAGAAGAGAATAATGTGTTCTCAAGAAAGTCATTTTCCAAGTACATGCCATTCAATCATTGTCCAGTGAAGTAGAAACAGCTGAACTTCTTTAGATAAAATAATAAAACAGTACTCTCTCGATTCCTCGAGACTGTACACCTTTTCTTTTCCCTTCTTTAGAAAATCGTGCGACTCGGATAAACGCGAAGCATTCTACCGAGCAGCAAGTGGAAGTGTTCTTTAATTGGAGACGCGAAATTAGCGTAATCTCGTTAAAAAAGGAAACGTGGGGTTCGTTCCCGATGAAGGAACGGGGATCGTTCCCCGGGTCGAATTGCCGTCATCTCGTTCGCATCCATGGTTGCCTTCGCTAACTGTAATCCTTTCCTTCCGTACGACTTCGCCCGAGTCGGGAGGATCGTTAGCTGGTCCACGAAATTCCGGTCAATTTTCTCCGTGGGAAGCTACCGACACGATCGACCGCCCTTCGATAACCCACACACCGATATTTTCGAAGCTGATCCTTTGTGCTTACGATCTACCGGCTCTGTGAACGCGAATTAACTCGGTCTTGCTACTGCAATTTGAAACTAAACACCATTTTCGGAACATTAAACTGCTTCCATGTGTATTAGCACTTTATTTAAATATCTACCACAATCTTGTAATTTTGGAGGTTTATAATCATTTTCTACCCCGATACAAATAATATTAAGAATTAGGTCAGAATTGCATTAAGAATTTAATACATTAACAGCATTGTTTAAGTTGCTGTATTTTCGAAGAATGTCGATTGTGCAGAGAATAATATTAATAATTACGTCAGATTTGCATTGAGAATTGAATGACACAATTATGTGGATGTATTTCGAAAGCGCTTTGGCATTTCGATTGATTAAAATTTTCCAATCGCTTTACAAAATGACTGTCAAGATTGTCGATACTGTCAATATTGTCAACACCAGTTACGAATGTAATTATTACAGTCGAAAATCCTGCTCCGAGTATCCACCAAGAGGATTCATTAAAATTAATGAAACGACACTGCGCTATCAATTTTTTAGTTAGATTCTACTTTCGGATCATCAGCGCTGTACAATAATTTCGTATTCGCTGTAAGTAGAAGATGTCTATTAACGAAACTTTCTCCGATAATATCGGACAAAGCATCGACTGACAGGAAAGTTAGTTCTCGCTGACGTTACACGACAGCCCGTCCGAAAGGTTCGATCTCGTCCGCACAGGTGCGGATTGGAAAAGTCGGATTATCTCTCGACCGAAGAACCGCGTTATTACCTCCAAATTAATTCCCCCGTCTGTTGTTGGTCGAGTTTTAATTCGGCGGCTCGTTTGGTTTATTTATGGATTAAATTGTTATGCCGCTGCACGCGGATAATAATATACGGAACTGTAATTGTGTGGATAATGATTGGATGACACGTCGAATGTTTGCGTAAATATTGGTCGTCGAGTGTTCCGTCGGTTTGATAAACACAAATAGACCTGGGGAATAGCCGGGAATAAACTTTCGCCTCGTTGTGTTTTATTGGCCATTACTAGATTGCCGATCTTCCTGCCAATTGTCCCGTTCTCCGAGCAAGGTTCAGCAGGTAGGAACACAGACAAAATGAACAATGGCAGTACAAAATGGTGAAAATATTTGAGAAACAAAAAATTTGTTATCCATAGGAATAGGAGTAAAATAAATAATTGTATCTTTTGAAGGAACAAAAACGATTTTACAAAAGATGAAAGCGACTTGACACCGTTCTTACGAAAATGGTAAAAATATTTGAGAAACATTAGAATGTGATCACGTCATTTTTTAACATATTTTTCTGAAGGCATAGTTGAAAGAAAGAATTTTCATCAAACGATTTAGAAACAGAACCAGAACGAAATGATTAAATAAAACGCAGTAAAAAAACAGTTGTAGAACATAAGAAATCGATCACGTTCTACACGTTACTTGCTCTCATGTTTTACAACTTCATGTAATATATATGTAACTTAAAGGATGGTTGTCTAGAATTAAAATGGATTTGCGAGAGCGATGGAGAAGATAGAGGGAGGAAACAATTAGCAGTTTTAAAAATAGTCTGAGCACAATAATAAATCTTTCTAGGCCGGAAGATCAACGACGAAGCGGCCGTGGATCGCCGGCCGATTGCCCGAGCGTGAATGATTAACAGTTCCGCGAGATAACAGCCGTGCATTACGTTTGATTAGCCGAGATAGAATCGCGGCCATTTAATTTGATCGCGGGTTTAATCGAAAGGGGTTACGAGCGAGCCACTGAGGGGACCTGCCTGGTTTCCCCGTGTCTTCGTTCATTAATTATAGGCGACGACTTATCGGAATCCGATATATCAGCCCGGGGTATTTTGTTTACGAAACGCGGTGCTCTTGAAACAATCACGCTGTGCCGACACGATCGACGGATCTATAGATCGACGAGCAACACTTGACGATTCGCTCTCTGGTTCACAGTTCCGCGCGTAATTGCGCAGCTGTTACGTTCTGACAGTTGTTGCTCGCCAAATCCATTTTTTTTTTTTGAGCCTTTGATTTGTTCTCTCGGACCGTCGATCGTCATTTTCATCGGTTCGTTATCCCTTTGGCTCTTCCCTCCGACTTTAAATCACTTTTTTGAACGATCCGCCGACAGGTGTTCCATTTTTTTTCGGATGTGTTAGATCAGCTGGTCATCGTGGAACTTTGGATTTGATCGAATTTGACGAACCACTCTTATTGCGCCCCTTTCCGTATTAATAGGGAACAGTACTTCCATAAAACTCAAATCTTTATCATTTTAAAAATATTTTAACATTAAACCTGCCACCGCTGGTCAAATGACCGGTTTTAGATTTTTTTGCATTTTTCGCGCAAAATATTAATAAATCTAATCTTGCTATTTTTATAATGCAATACGCATCGGTTACTTTGGATGGTCGGTAGGTGCAATGTTAATAATCTTCCCATATGAAATTTTATTCGTCGGTGCATTTTAAATTAGAAAAGAATGAGAGAGAATCAGCGAAATTCAGTGGCAGGTCAAGGCCCAGAGGGCCCTGGACCAAGGGAATTTCTAGAGTCCCTACAGGCTGCGCTGGTCGAGTGCATCGTTACCACCGAGTGCACTCAGCTCCGCAAAGTATGTCGAATATTTCGGATACCCGGCACGCCTCGCGCACCCGTCCGTGTCTATATCGCATAAATACTTCAAATGCCTAATACATCGGCCACGTTCATTTCCACCGAAAGAACATGTGTCTTATCGATCGTGACGAGGCGCATTTATGTGCTTCGACAGGAAACGCGAACGCCTCGCGAGCAAACGAGCGAAAATCTTGCGACTACGTTCGATTTCTCCGAGCTACGTAACCTGTCCCGAACAGTTTATCGAATAATCGGCCCTCTTGTAGGCGGAACCACTTGTGGATGGATTATATTAATCGATAGGATTTCCATATCCGTGTCGCACCTCCGATATTTCATCAATATTCTACGCGGGAACGCTGTAGAAGAATATTTTCACTCTTCCCGACCATTTCGATCCATTAATACCGAATTCCCCTAGCAATATTTCTATTTTAATGTTTTATTATAGTCCTAGTCTTCACTTTTTTATAAATGAGCACATCGATATTTTTTACTTTTTGAGAAACTACCTAGTTTTGTTTAGTACATACTGTTATTCAACCAACGATTTTTAGAACTGGTATTTATGTACTTGTATGCAATTGCCTGCGAGTATACATTGAAGCAATCATCGGTTTGAGTAATTTAAGTCTCCGCCTCTGCGGTGAAGGTTTAAGAGTCCAGATTCGTTTCCAGGACCTAAATTGTCCGGCTACGAGACGGACAAAGAGTTCCGGGTAGCCTAATCTACAGAAACGAACTATTCCGTTCGATTTCCCCGAGACACGTAAACCCGTAAACGTCAGTTCGATTCGAAAATCAGCCATCAAGCTGCTCGTCGTTCTCTCGGGAGCATCGTATACACACATTTGTGTCAAACACCGAGAAGCTACTCTCTCGAGTGTACACCGGAACTATAGGCGGTCAGTATAACGGCCGGCAGTCCAATACTGACCGAACGCGGCCCACTAATACATAAACTGCAAATGACCCTTGTCTTCATTAACCTTCTCTAGTTAATAAAGTACTCGAGTGCGCGCTCGCAATATGAATACGTCTGTACACATGCTACTTCACCCTAGCCGCACCAGCTATACGTCTTTCCCAATTACGATGATAGGACAAATGTTGCCGAGGTCTAATCGGTTTCAAACTTTAATCGTTGGACTGCGGACTTTATGCAATTCAGATAACGAGCAGATGCAATTTAGAACAGTAGAAAAATTATTACAAGAAATTAATGACATCAAAGTTTCATTCTTGATTATATAATTAGAATGGCGTCAATGTGTTACACCCAACTCGTTAAAATTATAAAAAGAAGAATGAAGCTTTACTTTCTGCTCGTTAGAATCGATGCAATTCTGCATAAAAATCCGCAGTTTAATTACGTACACAAGAAATATAGAGCCCCATCCCCCCTTAGAGAAGTTCCTACAGCACAGACATATCATTTCTAACGTCATTATTTATGTTATTAAAACCATCCGCCTGGCACAAATTCGAAAAAGTATGTGTCGAAGAACCTTATGTGTTTAGTACTCGAAGAAGAACCCCTATAACACTTCATGTAGTACTTGGAGTCCCTGTAAATCGTAGAAAAGAGTATAATAAAAATTGTCAGAACTCACTGATTGAGCGTCCGATCGTTGCTGCCAGTGGTCGCAGATCCCTGAACCCCTGAAGCGGCAGCGCCGGATCCCGAGTCGTGGTGCCTCCTCTCCTTGTGGACGATGCCCATCAACTTCATCCACGGGTTGTTGGCCGCATGGGCGCCCATGCCGCCGCTCTGCCACATTGCGCTCGCCAGTCTCGCTCGTTTCACGGGAGCCCTTCGTGGGCTCCAACAGTTCCTTTAACCTGCCCGGAAGCACGGCCGCTTCGAGCACCAATTCCCTCCCTTCTAACTCCGTTCGCTTTAGCTCTAGATCCGTTGGATCTGGCTTCTCTAGAGGACCGTGATCTGCAGCCGGCTGGACCACGATCTGGAACTTGATCCTCGGAGCTGGGACACCAACTTCACCGTCGCTCAGCTTCGTTTCAACTTTGTTCGGCTTCACTTCAGCTTTGCCCGTGCCGTCCTCCCGTGGACGGTCGATCACCAACTTCCTGGGCGTAGCAGTGTCCTCAATCGACCGAGGGTTGACCGCTGAAGAGTCCTCTGCACCCTGTGCTCCTTTCGCTGGAGCTGTGGTCACCTGTGCTTCGATCGCCTGACCTGTGGTCACCTGTGCCCCCTTCGCGGTAGCTTCGGTCACCTGTACTCGGGTCACTGAAGAGTCCTCTGCGCCCTGTGTTTCCTTCACTTGAGCGCTGGTCACCTGTGCTCTCTTAGCTCGAACTTCAGTCACCTGTTCGTCGGTCACTGAAGAGTTCTCTACACCCTGTGCTTCGATCACCTGAGCTTCAATCGCCTGTGCTTCGATCGCCCGTGCTCCGGCCACCAGTGGTTCGTTCACTTGCAGAACAAGCGAGTCGGCGAATGAGTTGGCTAAGAAGAGATCGTGCTCGAGGGGAACGCGAGAGAGACGCGGCCACCACCGTTGCACTCGCTGCACTCGCTGCACGCGTTCACAGCGGTCGGCAGGGCTGCAGCCCGGCCCTGCGAAGGTGCGAGGTGCCTCGATCGGCCCCGTAGGCTCCCTAGCCCGCCTCTCGAGCACCTCCACCATCTAATCCTCAGTTGGTTGACAAGCTTTCGCCGGCCCCGCACCCGCGCTTCACCACAGATTCAGTTCCGAGAGGGTTTTCACACTTTTCGACTTGCTCCCCCCTGGTCCTCCTCTCTAACTCCAGGGTCTCCGAAAGCCTTCCACCCCGATCGATCCTAGAACGATAGGACCACCGTCCACTAGCAGGTGACTCTTTCTTCTTCTTCTTTTTCGGTCTCTCTAACAACCCCCGGCTCTTTCTCCTTTTCTTCCACTTGCTTGCTCGAGGACGAGCCGAACCCCTTCTTCTTCTTCTACCCTGCCGCCTGCCCCCCTTCGGGAATAACGCCGCTCTTCCTGGCTCCGTGTCGTCGTCTCACGGTTCTTCTTGATTTCGCCTGGCCCCGCCTGCGAAAATACAAATTTCTCGTTAGAACAGACTCCTCGGACCACTGTCTACTTTCAACGCTCCCACGGAACAGCTACAAGTTTGTGGGTTTCGGTGGGGAAGCTGTAGGATGTAGCAATCTTAACCCTCCAGCTACAATGAGCCACTAAAGTGGCTTTCTACTAATTGTAAGTCGCTTTTTGGGGAGGGGAAATGCTGAAGTTGCTCTCCGTTAAGCAACGTTTTGGAACGAGGTGCACCATTAACTCCTGTATCTAATTTCCCAGCTCCCTAGGCTACGTCAAGTTAGCATTCAAAGCCCGAAGGATTAAACGGAGTACAGCTTGCAGATGTACTTGCAGACGGAAGGTGTTCGAAATATTACTCGGTATACAATGTAATTTCTAATGAATTACAACAGAATATTTTATCTTGTAATTTTTTAGAATTTGCAATAGGTGTTTCGCACCTGAACCGTTTCGCACTGTTTCGCGAGACCGACTGACTCCGTATTTTTCGTTTTTCCTTTTAAAGCCTTCTCACATCTTCCGACCTCTCTGTCTCACTCTCTCGGTTTCACGCAATTCCCTAGGCCGCTCATATACACGCGTAGAATCGTACACGCACGAACGCCCACTTCTTTGCCCTGTTTCAGGACTTCTCAGGGTTTAGACCAGGCTCAGACGGACGGATTTGAAAGGATTGATCAGCGCAATTCTACGATTCGATCTTGCAAGAAAACATTCTAGTTACACGAGCTTCGTAGAACTTAGGAAAAGAGAAATAATAGACAATAAAAGCACCTTGAGTACAATAAGAAGCTTAATCATTTTCTTCGGAAGAATAATTTCAAAGGAATTGTTGAATTGTAAAATGTTCTTTTTAAACCGGAATTTTTTTCCAGCAGACTCTAGGCTCCCGAATCGGCAGCCTCTTCGGTGTCGTCCATCGATCGCGCGACGTCAATTTCGCGTGCCCGGTGTAATTTACGTTCTAATCCCGCTGTCAGGTGGCTCAACGATAGACGAGGAGGTAGGTCGTTGCTCTGGGCAAGTAGGAGACACTGCCACACCGAATCGTTGAACAAACAGTCAGCGTTAGTTAGGCTCGAGCACAAGGTAGCTTTATAGTTAAAGAGCTGTCGTGCAGTATATAACTCTCGCCGGGGATTCTGTTTGCGAGAGAGCAAGTTGGGTTTCTTCTATTCAGTGTAACTAGGCCTGCCAGCGCCTGTCCGTTTACTATTTCAACGCGTTTGCTACGCGAAGCCCACGGTGCTTCGTCGATTCTCAATGCGCCAGACGTTTCCACCAAATTACACGATTCTTTGACAGCGCGCTTCTTATGACACATCCGCTCTGAAAACTCGGTGTCGAGTCAACGCGAAAAAATGCCGCTCTCCTCCTATCACGATCCGAGGATACAGGAAACTACCGTGGATCTGAAGATTCAAGTTTCTAGTTTATAACATCTTTTTGGCCACGGTATTGAATTCTGAATGACAGCTCCAAATTATGTTCTACGAGAACGTGAAAAAAATTCTTACATCAAGTTTTAAGGACTCATTGTAAAGTGCAGACTTCAATCTTCAAATCCACGAAAGAATCACTCGCGAGAGAAATAATTTACCGTTTTCAGAGCCGATTCAGTCGGTCGTATTTGCAAGAAACATCGAATCTGGTATGTGACCAAACGTGGTCTCCATTGTTGTTGTATAAGATCGCCAAGAAAAATCGTACGTCAAGTTTTAAGCTCCCGTTTTAAATAGCTGGCTTCAATTTTCGAATCTATGGAAGATTCAGTAAAGAGAAAATTTTTTTTATGTTTTTGCAGACGTTTCAATATATAACATCTCAGAAAAAAACTGTCCTCAGTTTTCTGTCTGCTATATTGTACAAAAATATGTTAGACAAAAATGAGCAGCGCGGTGCGAAAGTAGAGGTTTCAAGCTTTAAAATGAGCCCACTTTGATCATTGCACCATTTTTATTTAGGAAATGACAGAGGTTTCAATCTAAAATTCGTAAAAAAAATCGGCAATTTAGTTGAAACGCTCTTCGGGGGGTGTAGCGCTTCAAGCCAGAATTTAGATAGATTGTTCGGAGGGATCAGTAGAAGAGGATGCCGCGAGAAGTAGGTGAGCTTCCCCAATCGACGAGTTGAAGACCCCTCGAGCATCAAGGACCGGCAGCCACGCAAGGTAATCAAGGTCGTTCCTTGCGGGGTTGCGACTTGAAGTGTTTCGTTGGCGAAGCCAACGGGCACCGCGTTGCCACTTTCCAATTGTTGCTCCATTAATAGCATCATATCGATTTCGAGTTAACAGGACAATCACCAATCCGTGAGCAACGGGAGAAGCGAGGCCAGTGATAAGGTTTCCCCACGCGAGGTATCTTAACGCGTACTGGGAAATTCATCCTCGACTTTAATCCGATCGTCGTCGTCGTCGTCTCTCGGTAATCAAACCAGAACTCGAGGAACTCGTTTCTCTCGCCAGGTTCCGATCGGCAAAACGAGAACTTTGCAAAACGCGCGCGGGACTTTCGAACTTTGCCTGTACCGTTCCCGGGAAGAAACCGGTAGACACAACTTTCCCGAAGACAATTAAATTTGCACTACCGTCCGCCGTTCCCGGAATCAAACGATATACAGGGTGATTTCTGGGAACTGGGGAAAGTTACTATTCTCTTTCAAGTACAAATAGAAAAAATCGTATGTCATAGTACACCCTAATTTCCTATGAGCTTATTGTTTATATGCATGCACCGATTGCAAGATGCAATTACAGTTTATTCTTTAATGCAACTGTAAGGAAAAGCCGTATTTATTATAATCATTGACAGACGTGTTTGTCACGGGCGCGTTCGTTTCGATCTGATCTTCTTTTTTCAATTCGTTGGCAATTACAATTTTAGAATTCTTCTGTTCCGATTCTCTATTTTATAAATTTAACTATATATACGGTTGCTGTTAATACACACACGTTCATTCATACAATACACACACATCATTCGTACTTCAACAACCCTATACAACCGAATTTTTTTTCGTTAAAACAATCGATCTATGTTATTATCCTACATATAGAAGTATATATACTCACTGTATATTCTACCGTATTCTACACCAAATAGCTGCAGAAAAATTGTTACGCAAACAGTTCGCTTTAAAGTGATTCTCGATCGACCAGATCGGATAATAAAGGTTTACTAAATCGTGCATTAATAGAACAAACACGATCCGAATGGTATCGTGCTTTCAATCAGAAAATAGTCAGGAATACGCCGGTGGAAGTTTTACAAAGAGTTTGTTGGGAATAAAAAAGTTATATAAAGAAATGACGTCAGACGATGATAGCGGTGACGATTCAGAAAATTTTCGCATATATATATCGACGCATTGCTGTACGTTGTATGCAATAGGAGGTTGAAATGCTGAATGAAGAATGTCTGGAGAGAAATATGATTGTAATTGCTCGACGTTCTCGAGTGTATTTGAAAAAATAACAGCGTTTGCACGCGAGGCTCGGAACGTTTGTCAGCTGTCGGGATTGGCGCGGCCTTCGGTCTGTGTGCGTTTGAAACATCATGGTGGATCATAATGTTTGGAGCGTGCTATAGCTCCGGACGTGTTTAGAGGTTTGCGAGCAGGCGCGCCGGTGTTCTAACCGGGCGGCAGTATCGCGGGCTCTCCGTGCTTCTGACACTGATTTGATTCCACTGACAAGCCGAGACGTTTCCAACCGCCCGTTCACAGCTGAAGCTCAAACTGTTTCTCGCTGGCAATTATTGGTTCCGCCAGGCTTCCTAGTAATTACACGGAAGTTCCAGGACTCCCTGGACACAGAAGCCTAGGAACAACACCTTGTTCAACCTGTTAATCCAACGAAAGAACTGTTTGCTTTGGCCAATTACCGTCCGGTAACACACGAGCTTGTGAAATGAAGAATCACGTTGATTCCGAAGCGCGATTATACAAATTGGAAATTGCAAAGTGGTCGAGTTAATTCGAACCGGCGAAAGGGTTTTACGGTAGAGCTGCTTGGTACAATGACCCGATCGATTTTCGACGCAATCCTACCGCACGGACTATCGCAACCGACCTATTGTTTCGACACGTTCGCCGTCCTTACCGCGCGAACGCGTCGAGGTGTAAAGAAAACTAGCGCCTTGGAGGTCCGCTGGATACGTCCACAGATTTTTAGCTCGCCGGCGCGGAACGATCGCGAGAACCAGTCACGTCGATGCTCTAGTTTACAACAAAAGTTATCGACGAAACATCCTAGCGATATTTTTGCAATTGCTATTTTAAACACTCTACGGTAAAGCAGTTCCGCAGCCATTACAATTTTTCTTATAAATCTTAGAACGGCTACATCATTTTTATACGCGATATAATGTTTTTACGAGTCCCTCAAGCTTTTTATAGACACTGCAATTTTTACTTAAGTACACAAATCCCTCTAGAATGCCTACAATCATTTTATAGACTCTAAAGTTTCGCCGTGGGCCCTGTAATACACGTGCTTAGTGCGCATAAATGCACCGTGCTATGTGTCCTATAATCATAGTTCGTCGATCTTATAACCGCTCCGCCCTTCCGATTGCAATCTAACCGGCTAGTTCAGTAATTTATCAATTATGCTTGGCTATGGTACGCACTAATCGAGAAAGGCAATTATATAATTAATATTAATACTGTGAAATTTCAATTTGTTGGAAACGAAAATGCATCCCCGTGCAACTGGTGTGTTGTAAAATGGACTTACAGTACTAATGATATTACAGTGGGTGTACAAATTATTCGAGCACCTTTTAAAAACGAATAACTTTATAAAAAATTGAACGAACACGATAGGTGTACGAATACTTTGTTTGCATATTCTGCATTTCGACGGTAACGAATCGAATGACAGAAACATTGAGTAGTTGGAGATGTTTGGAGAAGATGGACTCGATGTAACAAGGGGTTAATTTGCATGAGAACGTCGAGGGAGCGCGGTCTCGCAAAGACGGCGTCTCGCAGGGAAACCCATTCCATTATAATTCCAGCGGGTAAGTAGCGCGATTGCCTCGGATCGATGGGATCCGAAAGGAGAACACAATTCGTCCCGTGTGCCGGCGATTAGGTGTACAAGCTCGGGACTCGTGTTCGTAGGCGGAGGGGGGCCTCTGTTCCCCGTGTTCTCCAGAGCAAAATCATTTCACGTCGCGACCCACTCACGCGAACCACGCCGACGCTTTCGGGAACTTTCGTGTACCTGCCGGATGCCGAAGAGTTTCCCTCCAGGCCGACGACGAACGAAAGACGATACATTTTTCCTGGCGCAACACGAAACACGCGACTGCCCCCTTTCTCTCTCCCACCCCTTACAGCTTTGCTTTCTCCAGGCCTCGCCACCCTCGTTACTCCAGTTACTACCACTCGACGAAAACTCGTTCCTACTTTCGCAGGACGTTGCACGCCAACCCGGCGAACGGCCCAAGCCTCTCCTTCTTTTGTTGGGAAAACGAATCGTCCGACGAACGTGCAGCCACCAGTTCTTCGGTGACGATGCACAATGCATCGGGAGAGATCGGACAAAACTCTGTTTTTGTGGCTTTTGACCCGGTATTCAATTCGAAGGAATTCGTATGGGTCGGAGAGAGAATATTTTACTTTTGATTTATCGAATCTACACAAAAATTGCCTGGAGAAAAATGGTCCTCGTTTTGTGCCGATAATCGTGAAAGTGGTCTAAGTGAAAATTTTAAAAAAAGTGAGCTTGTGAATTATTTCACGTCACATTACTTTAGGTTAAATTAATTCAATATAAATTTTACAATATCGTCGAAAATGAACCGTTACATAGTGCTTGTTATTTCAATATTCTTCAACATCCTTTTTGATCATTTTCATAATTATTATTTTATAATTGATCCTGCCCGGATGGAACTACGAGTTCCCTAGACAAAATGTCAGACCGCGAAAAAATGTTAACATCTACCGAAAAAATTCCAGAGCTTGTGGAAACATGTCGATTGTCCTCGAGAGAGGTCCTTCGGCCTCCGAACAAATTACAGAGCGCATAATTGAACCTGCCCGGGGATTATTGACAGGAGGAACAGTGACGGGGAAGACAATGGAACGAAAGCACCCCGAACGAGACAGCTCGGTGCAGTTGGATACGGCACGAGGGGGGGGGGGGGGTGGCGTAACGAGGGTGGTTTTGTGCGACTGGGTTCTTCGGTAAAAACAAGTCGGGCCACCGGTGGCTTGTAAATTCGGCGTGTCGCGCGTATCCGGGAACCGGTGCCGGTGAATTACTGCTACGAGAAATGACATTAATCCCGAGGAGAAACGAATTAATTCCCCGGGATTTGGCTCGGGCCCGAACCCGGTACCACGGACAATTGCTTGTTTTGGTTCAGTCGAACGCTGCCGGCCGTCGAAGCTGTCGTTTAATTGAGATGACTCGACGCGGGAGGCTGTGCCGCTTGGCTCGCCTCTGATCGACCGCTCGAATTTTCGAATTGCCGCCTGTTAGAACGTCGCAGGAATTTCCTGGCCAACGAATCGAACGAGACGCGGGATTACTCCGGAAAATGGTGAATGTAACACAGCGTGTAACCGCCCCGCGAACTGTTGCCCCCCTCGTCGAAATTGCTGGAGGCCGGTTTTATGGAACGGATTGCTTGCTCGTTGTGTCGTTGCGTGCTGTCGCGTGCCCGGCTACCACCGGCCGAGACTCCAATAAACTTTTCTGTCGCGCAACTTAATGCACAACTGGAAATTGCTCTTTTAACTCTGGCTTTAAGACCGAGACCGTTTCGAATTACGATCGGACGCGACCAGGAAACGAGGACGTTTCGCCGGCCGCGCGCGAGACCATCTTTGAACGCTGCAAGAGGATCAGGACCGAGAAAAAATTGTGGTAGCCTTGGAAAATTTTGTGGACTCTCTAAAAAATTGTAGAGCACCGTGGAAAAATTCTAGAATTCAGAAAAAAAAATCGGCAGAGCCCACATGAAAAATGATGCGGGCTATAAAAAAGTTCCGAAGCTAATAAAAAAACATAGACACGGCCTCTGTAAAAATTGTATGGCGTATGAAATGTTTGTTGCCTAGAAAAATCTGGCCAGGGCGGTGGAACAGTGATTTTTATCGCGGTAAAAGGTCTGTTGTCGGAAGCCTAAAAGTGGCATGAGCCTGCAGGAACCATAACGTCGCGCGCGTCCTCCTTTCCTTAATAGGACCGAAGGATCTTCTTTACGAAGGAAATAAATCATCTCGAGGCTTACGCGACCGAGGAGCCTCGCGCGCCTCGGTCGAATTTTCTCCGGTTATATGGCGAGAACCTTTTGCTGGGAAGCGCGAGAGTTTTCTTCCTGTCCAAGTTCCGAGCGTCGCGTGATGTTTTCGTCGCGGCAGCCAGGACAACAAGGACGAGGAGAGAGAGCTAGTCTCCACTTTATCTTCGGCTGAAACCTCGGCTATTATTACGCTGATTTCCAGATATTTTTAAAGGGGGATCAATAGTCCGTTCCCGAACGTTGGTGAATCGTTCGAAACACGCTCGCTCGCGATTTCGTATGCATATCCATTTCTCTTCGACTTCGTCGGAAGCGAGTCTCCATCGGCAATTCCACAGACCATTCCGGAAGCCACAGTTGTTCGGATTCATCGGCTCGGTCGATATTTTCGAGAAACTCGGTACCACTGTGACGGAGTAATTGCCGAGGGAAACACGGGCCGCGCCAGTTTCGGTAATTTTCGATTAGGGCCGGGGGAGAATCTCGCGGGAAGTTCGAAGACTAATTATAACCGGGGTCTCCATCGACCGGAAGTAATTGCCGTCGGTTATGGCGCCGCACTCTCGCTTCAAAGAGACGCCGCCTACACGTCGAATCTTACGCTCTCTTTTGCAAGAGGACGATGGCTTCTTTGTATCGCAGACGTATACCTTATCGCGGGCCCGGATCTCGCGAACGAGCCCAATTCCCGTACAAACAAGCGTAATCGATTCTAGAGGAAAACTTCGAGTTGTATTCCGAATATTCTGAAGATTCTACAGCTTCAATAAAAATTGATAGAGCCTATCAAAAAATTCAAGAGCTCATGACCGACTACCAAGGTGTATAAAAAGGGTGTAGAAAAACATGAGGAGAAATTCTAGAGCTTCTATAAAAATTGGTAGTGGTCACATAAAAATTGCAAAGCCTTAAAATATTGCAGCAAAACGAATCCTAAAGGAGCTGGCTGGGAATCATAAATTCAATGAATAATTCCTAGAGTTTATGAATATGAAAAAAATTTTTTCGCGTCGACAGCAGACTCTGAACGACGAGTAAACTCATCATCCCCATATAACCGACTGCCCTCGTCTATACTTCAGCTATACTTGGGCGTTTTCTGTGTTTCGCTACAGTATATTCGGCGCAGCATCCGCAAAATTCTTGTTATTCTCGAACAAAGAACTCTCGTAGAAGAACCAGCGCTGATGAATTATTATGATTATAATACCCCCGGGGAACTTAACGCGAGTATTTACGACGTTCGTAGCTCGTTTCGCGATGCGGGTCGCGCGTGGTACAATTTCGCAGGAGGAGGTTCGTGAAAATTTCGCGAAAAATTTGTCACATTCTTTATACGACAAACCCCCCCGGCATTACCGTGTAATTATTACGAACGGTCTCGGCTCGTTGGTTCGAGAGAAGATGTTTCGAGCGAGTCCACCAGGAAACTTGGGATTCGAGACGAAGAGCGAAGCTGGAGACTCGTATCTCTCTGAAGCTCGCAGAGCCGGTAGGCTTTAATAATGAACCACTTCAGAAGACTTCAGTTGACACAGTACCACGCCGAATGGCACAGATTGCGGAAAGATTGGGTTCATCCATTAGCGGAGTTCGGTATCTCTGACAAGAAATTGGGAAACTGTCCAAACTTCGCGGCACGAAGCTTTTGTACTGTAACTCGACTAATTCTTTTCCGCTAATTCGAACTTTCGACCAACGACGCGATCGTTCCGACTTCGGCCACGATTTACTTACTGTCTACTGGAGAGAAATCTCGCTTTTCAGTGAGACACAATAATTTATTCAGACACCTCTTGGTACACAGATCAGTGCGCTACTAGTTCATCTGTTGAACCTACACTCTATAGGAATTTCTTACGACTAAAACCACTGAACATAAATTTCTACAACTTTTACTATGATTACAATGGGTTTTTGAAGTATATGTACAAGAACGATCGAGAAACTCGTGTTCTCGCGAGACACGATTACTTCTTCGAAATGTACAGAAGGGAAATGTGGCAGAACAGTTGAGCACAGATTCGTGGAATGTCAGCTACAATTTGGATCAGGCTTGGAGGAAGGTACACAAAAACGTAGCACACCAAGTAACACGATACTGATACCATGCCGTCTTTTCTACAACACCAACAAACACACAGTAACAGTGTCCGAGCGTTAACGCGAGTAAATTGTCCTGGCGACACAGTGCAGCGTGCATAAACGAGTATCCAGTAGTGTGGTCCAAGGTGGTGGCACATGTAGCGTGTTTCTCACCTGTTCCGCGTGTCAGACGAACGCAGCCGAGGAGATGAGCGACGAACCGGGGCAGTATTGCGTTGCGTGCAGCCTCTTCAAGGCTCTGGAGGGCGGTTCAAAGGGGCGGCGAGGAGTCGAGCTTGCAGCCGTAAAATCGAGGGCTGTACACGAGCCACTCGGTCTTTAGAATCGTTCAGCCACCGTCGCGGCGTCGCGAGCGCATCTTGCCGCGCACACCCGCGCCCAGAACTATATGATAATCCAACCACCGAACACCGACAACAACAACAACAACAACAAAAAAACCCTTTCGCAACTATATTACTCCCCGGATAAAGAAACACACTGATATTCTTCTGGCGATACAAAGTCGTCGTGTCACTCGCGCCGGATTACTCTCTTCGATATTCCACAGCTTCTGCTCTTATTCACCCGGATGGCTCGTTTTACCGTTCACCGTTCACCGTGCACCGAAATCAACCCTTCCTCCGGTCCACCACCCCCACTTTCCCACCTGGTTTTCACGTTCACCCTTTCGAACTATACCTCCGTTGGCCTGAAGCCAGCCAACCCGTCGTCTCACGGCCGTTCTTCCCCACGCAGACCAACACGAAGACGAGGACGACCACAACTGAACCGAACCACAAGCGAACTCGATTTACAGCCGCCGTCGCCGCCTTCCTTTTCCTTACGATCGACATCCCCGAGAGAGAACCGGCACGCCGATTAATCGCGACGGATAGGTCTTCGCCGTTTAGCCCGCTCGACCGGCATCTACGGATCAGTGAAACTAGTCAGAACAATCACTATCCCCACCCTATACACTATACTATACCTCCCCTTTCTGACAACCATCCCCCTCGGACCGCTTCTCACCGTTTTACCTCCGCAAGGATCCAATGCGACAACGAACAGATCGCTGCGAGCTAGTCTCATTCAATTAACCCTTTGCAGTCGAAACTATTTTAACCTCGTCTCTTCGCACTGCTATTCTAATGTTAATCGTGCACACGGCATGTAATTGGACCCCATACATTTTCCGAGTAAAATGTATAGAAAAAATCTGCAAGGGAATCGTGAAGTTTTATTGATTTTAGAAAATAAGTAGGCAATACGTGAAACATTTGAAACATATATCAGATAGCATTTCTAGAAAACTTTTCTATTCGTGGACTTTTTATTTCTGTTTGAAAATTATACATCTCTTCCGACTATTGAACGCTTTCTAAAAATCGGAAATTATTATGTATTTTGGATCTACGAAGGCTACTTCCACTGGAACAAAGATTTCGTGTGAAACATATATCAGATAGCATTTCTAGAAAACTTTTCCATTCGTTGACTTTTTATTTCCGTTTTAAAATTATACATCTCTTCCGACTATTGAACGTTTTCTAAAAATCGGAAATTATTATGTATTTTGGATCTACGAAGGCTACTTCCACTGGAACAAAGATTTCATGTGATCCTAGTTTCGCCTCTACAAAAATTGAAGATTACCGGAGTCTACGCAAATGTTTCGAGCAATTTTTAGTAGTGCCTCGCAGAGTCTCACCGTTCAACAAGTTTTTCGAAGTTTTTTTTTATCCAAAAATGGAAACGACAAATCCGTCGCAAAAATATATCTGCCGTCCAGTATCGGAATTTATTACTTGTTTACTAGTGTTGTACGTACACTCGGTTTAGCGGGTGCACATATATATGTTTAGCTGAATGTACACATCATATATACATGAATGACGCAGCCCCGCAGGAAACGTTGGTGTCATTCATATATGAATGACGTGGCACGCAATGTGTTAAACAGGTTGACTGCCACGTCGGCCGTATGCGACCGACAATAAATATTTCTGCTGTTCTATGACGCTCTCATGCGACACACAAGAAAATCCTATGTTTGCTTTTGAACGTGTTTCGCTTGTTACAGAAAATTAGGATAAATGAGACTGTTTTCAGCTCTTGGTTGTTCGGTTCTTCGTCGTTTATTTTACACACCAGAATAGCACGACATTCCCCCGTTCTCGCTTTATCTTCTACCAGATTGATTGTTATTTAAAACAATGATAAAATAATAGTAACTCGAAGTTTACACAGCTCTGTTATTTCTGTCTTAGAAAAACGATACCAGGAGAAGTATTTTTATATTTCTATTGAAATTGAACGATTCTCTCTTTTTTTTCATTGATTTAAGACAATATAACACAGTGATAACGTTGCAAATTAATAAATCAAAACATAAATTAACGCGTAACTTCGCCACTATTAGTAGTACACTTTTTATTGTTCGACTAGCTTCGAGTTCACGAGCAACCAGAGGTGATAATGTTGTTATAGGGCGATATAATGAAACTTGTTCAGTCGGTAGTTGTGCGCCACATTGGCAGACGAGACCAGTTAAACTTTATAGAACAATATCATAGTGAAAAGCTACTGGCCTCGCGCATTCAACCAGCAGCGTGCGTGTATTATTAATAATTCACTGAATATCGAATTAACTGAAGAATTTTCTCGCCGCTCGTGAAAGGAAGATAGTAGTACAAACCAATAACAGAAACCTACAATGCAAAATGCATGGATCGATAGAATTGAAATAATAATGCACAGCAAAGCGAAGCATTTGCGAATTTTCAAAATTGTTTTCAATCAATAGTTCGATAAATTGTCAAAAAAATGGAATCTAGATTCTCAACAAATTTAATCAAGTAGTTCATCTCAAGCTGAGGATACAAGGGAAATTGTGGCTTCAAAATCATTTACTGTCCAAGGCTCACATTTTCCAAGAAACCTAGAAAACCTCCGGGAACCAACGTGGAAAATTCTGTTTTAAAAAATTGCAAGTTTCCTCGCTCGAACGTGAAAAATCCCCAAGAATAAGCCATGCGGTTGCCGTAGGAATTGATGGTAGCAAAACGTCCAGGGACGTCACGAATATTTTCGAGATGGAACAGCGCAATCTTTCGAATCTTTCACGTTGCAATGCGATGGTCCGAGGAAGGATGCAATTCGTTCTTCTTCGTCCGAGCAAAGATGCGATTCTTCCACGTTGGTCGACGTACGGTGAGAAGCGGACCGACGAAAATACTCGTCGTAGGAGGGAGAGAGAGAGAGAGAGTACCGGCGAATCAGGGATCTCGATAATCCAGGATAAGCGGGACAGAAACAGCCCGGAATTACATGGAACACGGATTAACGAGAATTTTTCCTCGGCCTCGAAACAAACGGAACGATCCTAAGCCCCTAACGGCGGCGTCGCTGTCCCAGAACAGATAGCTGCTGGTGGACCCGAGAGAGCCAGGATTAAAATAAGAGGCGTTGGTTTACTTTGCTCCAAATATTTGAACGACTTTACGCCGCCCGCGACCAGCTGAAAAATTCTATTCTCAAGAACCGTCCCGTCGGTAGTCCGACAACGAATCGTCGACCCCCTGATCCCTTTCTGTGATTAATACTTCCCTCGAATTTCATTTAAGCGCCGAGTTACGCCGTTGAAAACTTCATTAACCAGCCCGGAATTAGTTGATTAATCCTCTGAAGGAGCTGGTCCAGCGCGAACTTCTATCGCTTTCGGAATTTTCCCTGGCTGAACCAGTAAGGAGAGATTTTTTACACTTTGCTGGTCGCTCGAGGTGGTTTCCACGAAGGTACACAAAAATTTTCGGTTTGGAAAACAAATCTTTCAGTATGGTATAATCATTCCTTCGAACGAATAAAATTTGTTCATTTGAGGAGTACGAGAGGAAGGGAGGGGTGTGTGAAGAAAATTACAATAAATTTACCGTAATTGGACACAGGTATGAGGAAGCTGTACAAAAATTTTCAATAAATTTCTAATAAATTACGATCATTTCTTTGAGACCATAACGAAGGGTTAAGAATTATTTCACTTTCAGAATTTTTAATGGAAAAACCACGGGGCAGAAAATTGTAATATTTATACCATAAATAAACAAGGCTTGGAGAAATATGTAGAAAAATCTTCACATAAGTTACATTTAACGAAACCCTATCTTCGTTTCCATATCGGGCAAATTTTCTACATTTTAATGGCTAGCACCCGGCATAAGTGTGCAAGAGGCCGCAGTATTCGCGTCTAAAATCGCGAAAAGCATGGTGAATACGAATTCAAGGGCAATTAGCCGTAGCCAACGTTTATGAGCGGGCGTGTCTGGCATCGGCGATAGGAATGCTACAGGTCCTCTTCTAATGTCGCGATGGAGGGTTGCGGGATGAAGAGAGCGAAGGGCTGGAGGGTTGAGAGCGCGGCGAGGGGTTGGCTCGAGAGAAACGAGAAGTCTGCCAAACGAAGAGAGCCGGCCGCACCACGTGCTGGAATAACGACGAGAAGAGCCGGACACGTTGCGTCTCAATTTAAAAGGATAAAGACTACATAAGAAGGAGGAGTTGTTTAATTTGACCCAGGTCGATGGGCTCTCGATAAACCCCGTCACGTTTGCAAGACGTGACTTACCGGCAGATCGGTCCCGCGAAACTCGCCATTGTTTGAACAAAATGCCCTCAAGACTTATTTGTACGAGCAATAAACTGTCCTACTCGACGGGAACCGTGTTTGCCGATACTCGCGCCACTTGCTCGGAAAGCCGAGAAGCTTTCCGCGACGCGAGTATTGCGCCCGGACGACCATAACTGCGTCGATAGCTGCGGAAATACTTTCCTTTATTCGAGGAGGACATTCCGAAAAATTGAAAACATTTTCCTGCGAGAAGTACGTCATTTTGAAACTGTGGATACATGTGCACGCGAGATCGAAAAATACCTAGAAGCATACACGACCGCGCTTTCTCGACGAGGAGTTTTGAAAGAACTGAAAATATTTTCTTGCGAGAGCTACGTAATTTTCAACTGCGGATCTATGTGTATTGGTAACGCGAGCAAGATTGGAAAATACCTGGAAGGTACGTGCGCACAAATGCTTCAATTTGAAACAGTGATCTTTGAGGTATTGAAGGGGCGTGACTGTGAACTTTTAAAGAATTTTGAAGAATTATGGGAACCCTTCTCAAAGGTTGCACAAATTGAAATTAATAGAAGAAAATTGATGCTGAAGAGAGGGATGGCTCTCTGCAAAAATAGAAGACCGGTGCGGTACTGCACCTTTGCCTCGACAAATACGCGAGATCGTTAACTTCCGGAAGGTATCGGTATCGCCGTGTTTGGTCTGGCAGAAAGTCTCCAAGTAATTGGAACTCGCTTTCGTGTGCCGGTTCCTGCCAGCGTCTAAATACTTGCTGCGCAAATATTGGACTTCGTTCGGAAAGGTTGCAGCTGTTGATAAAGCGTTGGGATGGTGACAAGGAAATTGCACGCCAAATATGATTAGCGTGTGGAGTGTTCAAGGCCGCAAAGAAGTTTGAACTTCACGGGTGAGAAAAAACGAAACAAGAGGAAGGATTTCGTCGTCTTCTATAATACACAGTTTCAGTATCAAGTTCACGATTGCTCAACTGGAATGCGCATACTGGACCGAGGTGTTTGAAACGAGCTTCGAGATTGTATCGGTAAAATTAGAAAGTAATTAACGCGTTCGCTGGTTGTACCGGCTGTTACGCACGCAATTGCAACACGAAACGGTCTGTGCGAATTTTTCTTTCATTTCTGCAGATTAGTCCTGTGAAACATTGGTTCGTTTACTGGCGAAACATTCTGCAAAAATCCCGTCGAGCAGTTTAGGTAACGAGAGGGCAACTATGCCGTTTAAATTGATTATAGTGATTACTGACCCTTGCGGACCGAACGGTAAATGAAAATTTTACAAGAATAATGAAATTCAATTCACGCGAACGTGTTACGACACAAATTGACTTTTCACAATGTGTACCTAATAAAAATAAATAAAATTAATACAGCTTGTTAACAGATTCTAGAGCTCAAGATAAACTTAAAAGGTGCATAAAAGGGATGCAAAACCCTCGAAAAAATTATAGGGTCCATGAAAAGATTGTAGAACACGTATTAGACGCTTAATAAAAATAAATAAGTGGAAAGCCTAAAAAAACAAAACTGTGGACAGAAGAATGCAAGAACCTCGTTAATACCATTTTCCTATTAAACTGATTAGCAGATGAATTGAATTTTTACAGGAGTCTTGCAATTAATAATTGACGGCGAAAATGTCTGTTTCACGTGAAGATCCACAGGTATACTAATAAGAACGTTTCAAACTGATTCTTAACACCTAAAAGCGCCCGAGCACTTCCGGCTTTACATTTAGAAGAGACGAGCCGGAGAACAGCAGCCTTTATGCGTCAAGACCTCCGGTTTCCAGTCGAATGGGGCGCATTCGGTGGCTGACATTCAAGAATTCATGCGAGACATTTCGCAATAAGCGTCTACATCTATGTGTGGTTCGCCGATGAATTAGAGTCGCTGGAATACGGCGAGGCCGTTTCTAATCCTATAAACCTAGAAACCTTCGACGCGTGCATGGCTGATTACATAATTCTTCCTTCGGCTAAATCATAAAAAACACGATCAATTTTGCATTTTCCCTAACGCGACGACCAACGTCCACTCAGAATAGCGATAAGTTACCCGCACAGAAATTAGCAAACGCTTTGAAAGCACAGTTACAGGGCAGACACTATAAATGTTTAGCCAAATGGATCGATTTTGTGGAGGTTTCGGGGCCAGGAATGACACGATTGTTTTTAGTACAGCAGCCATCGTTTTACAGTTCATTTTCTAGTTAAATAAAGTATAAAACGTCCCATCGATCGCGTGTTTGCTCTTCTTTTTTTTGCGAGTCTCGTACAAAGAGAGCCTATACCTTTTTGATCCGCCACGGTGCCCTAACTCCCTACCGCTGATGCCCGTGACATACACGGTCACGCTAAACCGACACAGAACGTTATTGAACCTGATAAATGCGAAAAGTTTTCAAATTCGAGAGTGTCGGCTGCCGTGGGAAATCAAATCACTTTTTTTCACAAAACTGCGACAAGCTCCATCCAACTGCTCCGACCAATCTTCATCGTAAGATCGTCGCTTCTAATTGCAATTTAAAATATGTAAGTCGGGAACGTGGAATAAGAATGTTCTTGTCAGACATCTCGTTTGCGAGAAAATCGGAATTTTATGAAGCGCAGAGTACGCGGCGAGTATGTCTGATCATGACCTGCTGAATCTACTTACAGTGGGTGTACACATTATTCGTAAATGGACCTTCTAAATTTTTATTACAGGCACAGAGAAAATTTTTAAAAATCCTGACCATCGCAATTGCGATCAATACGAATTTTAAAAAAAAATTATTTATACATTAGCTGGTAAACTAATTCTTCTAACGTCTCAAAGAAACTGAAGTTACTGGGTCCAATGTTGAAAAAGTTATTCGTGTTTAAACTGTATACGAATACTTTGTACGCGAAAACGAAGACTTGTTGGAGCAAGAATTTTATTGTAGCCACGATTAATTCAAAACGCTGACCCAATTTTCTGAACGGTGCACTGGGAGTGAAGCATTAATTGTTAAGAAATCAAAAACGGTGTTCAATCACTCCCGGAAGCCACAATAAAAAAGCAGATCAACCGAACTATTTAGCAAATACAGTCGCGAGTGAATAACGGTAATCAGAAAGGAACGAAAGACAACAGAAACCGCTCGCGTTCCAACGTCGACGTCGACGACGACGGCTGATGAATAGCCATCGCATCGGGCGTATCGATTGCGGAAGAGGGATATACACGTGTACAAGTCCGAGAACCGCGGCTCGCGTGGAAATTGTCGGAGCCGAGGCATCGGCTCTTTGCTTCGCGTGCCACGAAAAAAAAAAAAAGGGAAACCCGCTGCACCCACTGCACCCGTTGCACACCGGGTGCAGTCGAGGAACTGCGAGAGCCAGTCGCGTGAACGAGAAAGCTCGAATCAACGACCTTGATTACGCCCTCCGGCCTATCGTTTCCTCGGCCGAGGCCAGCTATTCCGCCTCCGCTTGCTCCTATACGCTCCGCTCCGCCTCGGAACGACCGAAAACCTCGAGACAACGCTAGACGAGACACTTCCGGTCTGGACGTCGATTTGACGAAGCTCTCATTGATTCGAACAGACCCGGTTAATTGGAACGGCGTCCCTTTTCTTCACGTGAGACGAAGCTTGTTTAGTTGTTCAATTATTCGAGTTCATTCTGAATCTACAGTTCTTCATTTTGGACCATTGCCGAGGATAATACATCCACAATGAGCTATGAAAGATGGAGGGTAATGAAGTACGACCATCCGAAGTGAAACAGTATAAATTAAAAATTAGGTCAGTAAAGTACTCCTCTTTAGAGCACTGCTCGATTCAAGTCTCACGCGCTCTTGAAAAATAATTCTCCAAAATTTCCCACTGCGCAATAATTCATCAAATTTCTTTGTACTCTTCGACCATCGTTCCCCGAAAATATCGGAGCATTTATATTCAACGCGTGAATTGGATCGCGAAAAATCATTTTCTGAGATCGCGTGCAAATGTACACGCTTCCGTAGATATAAAATCAATGTAATACGTATATCCTAGCTCGGGAAATAACAATTAAAATCCAAAGATTAATCCTGTAACAATGGAGATCCGCAGTTAAGATTTTTACGATGTCTATAAACACAAGCAAGGTAGTTTTTCACCGCGAACGGAACGGGTAAGCGGTGTTCCAGTAATTTTCCCTGAGCAAGACTCGCGGAACTGCAGCTACCGTTGCAGTTGGCGTTGCAGGTGACCTCGCGAAGAGGTCAGAGGATGCACCGGAAGCCTGCTGCACCCGGGTGAAACATCGCGGAGGTATTTCAGGGCCGGTTCACACCTTGGAACGTCACTGAATCGACACTGTACGGTCGGCGTAATTTTTCGAACGGTTCGACGGTCGCGTGAGTTTTCTCAGTGAACCGAAGACGGTGAACTACCGGGTGAACTGACGGTGAACTGGCGGTGAACTGGCGGCGTTTCTCGAGCCACGAGGCCTCGATTCGTAGCGAGAGATGTGGTAGCGGCCGGCGGCGGCGGCGGAATCGCTCTCTTTGTATCGCGATCGCTATCAACTCGGCGATTTACAACGAGAAATCATTCCAGTCCACGCGAGCCAGACCGCGGCACAACACGCACGCGATGAAAATACCCGACGATGACTCTCGAGTGGCCAGTCGCTCGCCGGGCGAAGTTCGTTCACTTGGAAACTGGAGGAGCGACCACCACCTGCGCCACTACCGATTTTTCTTGGCCAAACCACCGATCGGATATTTGGGAAACTTTTTTCACTATTAAGATAGGCTTCGAGGAATGTCTACAAAAATTTTAAAACCGACACAGTCATTTTTGCGGGAGTAATGCTTGTCTCTTCGAGCCTGCAAGGTACGTTCACTTAGAAAGCGGAAGAGGTGGATTAGGTGTGTGACTAGGAATTTTTCACGAGTGAACCGATAATGAGATGGTTCTGTACATTTTTTAACGATTAAATTAGGCTTCGAGAAATGTGTAGAAAAATTTTCAAATGGATACAGTCATTTTTTGAGGAAGGTATAATTTTTTTCTTCAAGGCCGTGAAGTCTATTCTTTCATAAAGTCTAAGAGGAAGGTTGAGATACATGAATGGGAATTTTTCCTGGTTAAACTACTGAGTACAACTGAGTGAAATGTTTGTCACGGTTGGATACGCACACAAATTTGCAACTTGGAAAACCCACTTTTCAATCAGATACGATCACTGCTCCGAAGTTCCGAAGTTCGTTAACTTCGCGAGTGAAAGACGACGCGAGGGAAGATGAGGAATGCGATTAGAAATTCGTAATAGCTACACTAGGAATAAATTTGCGAGATTGTTGCACTTGAATGAAGCTCGAGGACCGTGCACGAAAATGTTCAGCTCGCGAAACACGTTATCCAATGAAGGTTTTCGAAGCCCTTTGTTCAATTGGAAACCGAAAGATTAAAGAATAGTATAAACGAATATAAAATTATAAAAAAAAAGTACCACACTGAAACAAGGTGTCCAGGAAGATAGAGAAAAATGTAGAGCTCGGCAGACTGACTGTCCCATAAAATCCTCGAGATCCTAGATTTCTTGGTGAAGGAGAAAAATCGTGTTAAAAGTAAAACGTTGCAAATGTGGCAAGCATGACAGGGTAGAGAGTGCACGCGTCAACGTCGGCACGGCGCGGCGCGGCACGAGCATCGAACTTGGACGTACCCATCGTCGACACCACGGCACGATTGCAGCCAATGAGATCGCGCGATCTCAGCCGCATTGGCGGTGCGTGAGAGAGGTCGCGGGCAACAGAACCACACGCGGCACCCACAGCTTCTCGGTTCGAGAAGCGCGGATGAATCGAACAAAAACCACCTCTGCACCGTGAAAGCGAGGTTCTCTCGCACACGAGGGTGGCGATCAATCCGAACAGCATCGTCCTCGACTACTCGATTCACCGATCAAAAACACCCTCGATCATAAATCACCCGCGACCGTCTCTCTCTCTCTCTCTCGCACTCGTACACGGCCCGTTAGCCACCTTCGTCGTCTATTCGCGCAATCGGTTTCCATTTACCTCGGCCACACCAGCAGCCAGCCAAGCTGGAAAGAACGCGAACGTATTTCACCGTGACCGTCTTCCAGCTAGCATTGACATTGGCATTGCAGAGAGTCCCGCGGTGCCGAATCGCCTCCGCTGATCCGTTCCGCGCCAGACGTCCTGGAGCCGCGAACTGAACAGCTAAGAATCTCGGTTCCACTATAAATCTCCTCGGTTTCGGGGGTGAACAAGTAAACCACTAGGTTGGGGTCGCGAGAGTTCTAGGACCAGGTCTTCAGAACGGAACACGACGCGCACTGACGCACACGCACCGGACATGCGAAACAATCGGTGTCATGTGGACGGGAGGTCACGCACACCGGTGTGATTCTGCAGGACGATCCTCGAATGCGGAACCTGGTCCTCTGCCGCACTGTCCCGTCACGAGAATGTCCCGGTTGTCGATTTTCTCTCTCCCTCTCTCTCTCTCTTTCTTTCTCTCTCTCTCTCTCTATATATATATGTATATCTATATTTCTTCTACAGTTCTCGCGACGATCGGATTTCCGCTAGACGACGGCGAAGAGGACACGCCGAAGAGACCAACCGTTGTCGACGAAGATCGTATCGCGTTGACGATACGGAACGATCGCGCGACGAACGAACTAACAACCACCACCACCACCACCAACTGGACGACGGAATTTGATGCACACCACGAGAGCCTCTTGCCCCTCTCTATCTATCGCTCTCTATCGCGCTCTATCTCTTTCCAGACGAAAAAGATAGCGACGAGATCATCCGACAACGGACGATTCGACGACGACAACGACGACAACGATATGGGTCCGTAGTTAACCGCGAGGGCGACGAAAAGAGGGGCGGGGGGTGGGTGTAAGGAAAAAGGCACCCCGACTTAAAAGAAAAGGCGGGCGGCCACGAGACTCCCGCGCGGAGCCCAACGTTTCGCCTCACTGCCGGGCTCACTGCAGGCTCTGACGCACCAGCCTGCCGCCCCCTGTACGCCGCCACCTCCGGCATCCCCTTCCGAACACCCCCGATCTCCCCTTACTATCCGTTACTACCCCTTCGACCGCCCACCTTGCTTGCTCCTACCCTCGCCATCTGGCTGGCTGGCTGCCTGCATCGCTGCCTGCATGCCTACCTGCCTCTCTACTATCCACCTGAACCAGACCACACCGAACGAACGGACTGCCATTCTCAATGGTGGACGTGTCCCTTCGCTGCGGAGAAACAATTGTTCAATCTCCAGGTGAGATGCCTATCTGCTTTGAAAATATATAATTGGTCGATGCCTGCGATGCCTGGTACTTGAAGATGTTGGTGTCAGGTGAACGAGTCATCAACTGTAATCGTGTGATCTTCATGGGAGATACCTGGGGAGCTGACGAGGAGATGCCTATCTGCTTTGAGAATATCTGTCTATTTGTTGGTTAAGTACTCAGCTGCCTAGCTGGATACCTACGGGATTACCTGAGGCTGTCTGCCCAACGAACAACTTAACTGATTTATCTATTCGTTGCTCAGATGTTTAGCCGCCTAGCTACGTAATTGGAAGTTAACTCCGAGCTACGTGGCTCCCTTGGTGATCCTAACTGATTTGTCTACTCGGTGTCTGGCTATGTAGCTACGGTTCTACTTGAACAGAGGTTCAACAGAGCACCTTAATAGATAGGTCTCTTCACTGCGCAACTATCTATCTAGCAGCGATTGCAGATCTAGCAACTGATCTATCTATTTAGCCTCTAGCAATCTATTTTTCATCACCACTGTCTATCGCCTACCCAGACTTAAACCCTCTTTGTCTCCCTGACTAGTCAACTTGTAACTACATACAATCCAGCAAACGTTCATCTATCTACCTATCATCCGTATCGTCTACCATCCAATCAAGGTGTCTGCATGTTTAATCTACTTGTCTACCCCCTTCTTAACAAACCATCCATTTATCAATCTATCTACCACCCCTGTTGTACGCCGCCGTAATCCGGACCAAACTCCACTTGCCTGGTTCTCTAATCTACTTGTCTATTCCCTGTCCACCAAGCCATCCATTTATCAATCTACCTTTCATCCTTATTGTATACCGTCTAATCCCAACCTAATCCCACTTGTTTGCCAGCCTAATCCACTTGTCCACTTACGGCTTGGCAAACCAGCATCTATATTTCGTCTCTAATTGGCTGGTGCTCGATCCAGACTTATGTTGTCCATTTGTTACCTTCATCTACTTCACCTAGAGCTGACCCTCCTCTAGCCAATCTGTCTTGCACCCCTACTGTGCATCATCTAACCCAAACCAAACTTGTCTATCTATTAGTTGGACTACCTTCGTCTGTTAATCCGGAACCAAACCCGAGCCAATCAACTTGTAGCTTCACAAGTTTATCTTTCATCCCCATTGTCTACCGCTTAATCCAGACCAATCTTGTCAATTTGTTAGCTAGGCTGCCAAAGCTGTCCTCTGTACAACAGTATCAAACCCCCACTCCGATTGGCCGGTATCGGGGGCCAAAGTGTCTCGAACAGCGACTCTAACTGTGAACCACCGTTCAACCCCCTACCCTATAGCGATAGCAGAAGCTAGTATACCAACCCCTCTCGGTTCTCTAGTGTGCTAGCGCGGCACTCGCCTCGCTCGCGATCAAACTGGAGGGTTTCGTGGCTGTGTACCGCACAGGCGCACCTATACACACCAATACCTCTCTCTCTCTATCTCAGTCTCGCTCTTCCACTGTCTCTGTTTCTCTCTGTGTGTTGGTAGTGTCGTTCTTTCGGCGCACACGCGCACCTAAGGCGTGCGGAATACCATGCCAGCGGCCGGGCTACCGGCGCACACCTGCGCCATGCTTCCCCTTTCACTCTCTCCCTCTCCCTCTTCAACCCTCTCCCAAAGTGTCTTGCTCTCTCTCTCTCTCCTCACCGACCCCCACCAACCCCGAAAACCTGACCACCGGTACGTGTTCTTGCACCCTCTCGCAACCGCCCTCACCCTCCGCTCTAAGTTCACCTGTTCCACCGTCGCGCACCGAAAAGCGCCTAAATCTTGCCCACGTTTCACCCCGTGCCCCATTATCTCAATGAGCACCCCTGGCCAATCACAGTCCACCAGATACCTCGCTATTAACCCTTTGCACTCGGAGCTGTTTTAACTCGAAAATTAAACATTACTTCCGACCTAGAATATTTTCATTCCCTATGATTCCTTATGATCGATACCTAAATATTTAGTAATTAATTAAATACCGATATATTTAATGATACAGTAATTTTTAGCGGTTACTCTGAGTCACCATTCGCGTGCTAAGGGTTAAAAGAGTGTAACATATGTACGTTTACAATTATTAGTAATATTTTTTCCCAGTAATTTGCTAAATAAAATAATCAACAAATTTAGGAAGAATTAATTTGCATACCTAATGTTTAGCTGCATAAATATTGACCGTTGCACACGGTTTTAAAAATCATAGAGAATTAGAGCAAATTCTTTCGAGCCTCGTGTGAAAAATTGGAACCCCAATACTGACAGACTGAACGAAAACATAAGGCTCTTTTGAAGTCGATCATGCTCGTAATGGGTCATTAAAAATCCCTCCGAGAATGCATAATTGGAAAAGGCTTTTGGAAAATTTACCCAGACCGGTGCAAGCCGAGGGAAACAGCACCAGGCGCGACCTAACTCATTGTCATCGTAGTTCCAGACTCGCGAATCTGCTCACGGCACTCGTTACCCTATAAATTGTGTAGCCAAGCTAATTTGCGATCGGGTGATATTGATTTTTCCACCGGCCCTGCGACGCCGTAAGTATTAATTAGAATTAATATCAACTATGCCAGCGATGTAATTCTAAGCGGACGTAGCTGGAAAAAAGAACTGTGAAAATTCTCCCGATCTTTATCGACTTACATCGAGTTACGCAAAACGATGTTGCTGCGCCTTGAACACTGATCGAGTTAATGCTGTTAGAATCTGATCCACGAAACGCGATGCTAATTGATTCCACTGGCAAACATGGAATTCATCCATTTAGAGTGACTGCGCGTTTTCGTCTGTGAAAGCCGATCGTTAGACAACGATGTTTATGCAAATGCATATTTTCGCGGGGTATAAGCTACGTTCTGGGGACCGGGCAGAAATTTATTTTGTCATTAAACAATATCAGAAAGGTAATTTATATTTTGCATATTGCATGAGTTTTGCATAAGAGCCCGCGGTATTTGCATAGATGCATAGATTTTGCATAAGTGCGTATTCGACTGATAATAAGCGACATAATAAGCGTGTCCGGTGGATTGAACAATTACGATTGACAGCTTAATCAATTCTCTCGAATTAAGAGTATGTTGTGGTCTGTTATTGAAACTGTATGCGCTATTACTATCATTATTAAGAGAGTTATGCCGCAATAAAGCTGCATAATTCTTACTCTACGTCTCTCCGAATTGCACATAAAATCCAGGTGTGTTGAAACGAAATGCGCACTTTAATGCCGCATCGCTATACTGCGCACTTTTCTGCACAAATTAAGGCTGTATTTATCAATTACTTTCTTCTTTTACTTATCACTTACTTTCTCTCAATTTCATATCGGTATTATATTGTAACTCTACTTGTAATTAATTAAAAAGTAAACTGATTATAACGGATAAAATGAATATTTAATGGATGTGCACATATATTTCGTATATATGCCACAATCTATATTTTGCATACATACATATATCCTGCACATATCTTGCATATAAATTGCACATTTCAACATGATACACAAAGTTTCACAGTCTACTGATCACTATACTCCTGACAATGATATCTCTCGATCTTGATTTACCCAATGCATCGCATTAACACTGTTACTACTCTGAACCAGTTCTGGATGGTAATTAATATTTTTCGGAACACCTAGTAGATGCATGATTTTATTGTACCAGCTATTTCCGACACAATAAACTTTCCACCGTCTCGGCTACGACTTCGGCTAATGGTCCTTCGATTTTATACGCCTTTCCGTCCTCGCCACGTTAATTACGCTCACTCCCAGTCCTGTCCGTTTATTAATTAACCAGGCTTTTTCGTCCTAATGTTATTTCGCGTGCTCGTCCGTCGTCCTTTTCCCGATCTCATTTTCGATCGCATTTTCCTCGGTCTAACCGGCTCGAACAACGCGAGTCCGCGCGATCACGGAATTGCTTTTAATTATCCGCGTACACTTTTTCGACTCCGATTCACAGACCCTTTGCTAATTAAGTTTATCAAATTTAAACATCCACCCGTTTGATCTCGTGCTCCTCAACGTACCAGACAACGGAGATTCTTTATCGCAGCTCATGGACAAGTACATTGTTTTTTCAGTCGGAAAATGTTTGCGCGAGAACGACGGTAATTGTGCAAATTATTACTGCTGCGAACGCTACCGTCAGTTACCAATTAACGAAAAACAAGAGTGCGAACTGAGGTTCTTCACGAAAATTCTGATTTCGAGAATTAACTCGCGATTCGTTGCAAGATATCGTAAATAAACATTTTATACCTGAATTGCAGCAAACTGGAGAGAAACAAATATTGATGAACAGTTTTGAAATTATTAAATTCTTCTGTGTTCTAGAAATTGTTAATTCATGAGAACAGCGTAAAAAAGATTACATAGAATAAAAATCTTTTAGGTTGAAAGATACGTCTTGATTTCGGAATTAAGATCGCTTCGAGTCCAAAGGGTAAATAGGTTTCTGAGAAACGATAAAAATGATTTACAAATATATAATACGAATACTATCAGTGTACTAAAAATTGCTGTTTAAATTGATTCTGCACAGTTCGTTTCCCAGTATAAATTAATGTCTTGCCCCGGCAGAGATGTAGCAGTCGGCCAGCCTAATATCCACACGGAGCCAACATGGACGACGGAAACCGATTTCGCATTTTCCCGTGAACGATGCAACATTTCGAATCACGGCTCGTTGATTCCCGGAGGCGTAAACCACGCGAAAAATATCGCCGCGAGCCGGCTAAGCGTTCTGCGGCCGGCGAAGTTTAAACACGAATTTCCAAGTGTCTGCTTATCGTAAACGGAATTGCTAATTGCACGTGTAAACGGATAATCCGCGGCTCTAGTTATTACCTTGGCCGGGCGTTTCCCTTCTCGCTTTTTTCTCTTTCCACCTTCTTTTTTTCCGCACGGTCTTTATGGCCGTGGCGAGAATTCCGGTCTACTCGTCGGGGGAGCTGACTACAATAGTGGTGTGCGAGCCGGATCGATCCGTAAACGAGGATAATTAATCTTCGCGCGAACAATGATCAAAGATGCGGCGTGCCGATACGTCTAACTAAAACACCGACGCCAGCGATTCGTACGCAAACTTTGCCCGGGCTATTGCATTCGAAACGTTGCTCGTGTTTCTTGATCATGCACTCATTCTACTTTTTTTCCCAGCTGTGTCGCAGATGCGCGGAATGCCTCTGCACGGAAATCCAATTTTCTTGAGTTTTTCCTTTTTTTTCATTTCGGCTTGCCCTGGCAAAATCTTATCATTGTCTGTACATCAGACTTTTTATTCAAGACAATCTTCAAATTCTTGAATTTCACACTGCGTTATACAATCTTGCATAATCTCCAGTATGTATTAGTGGATGCTCCACAAATTTTGCAGTTGTTGCTATAACAATAAATTTGGACATCTGAGAACTATAGCACTAGTAAGAAAATATTGAAACATATTAGCAACAGTGGTATTTTTGTTGTTATCTCAAGAGAAGTCGTTTATCCTCAGAACATTAAAACATATCAGATTCTTCTCTAATAAACTAGAGGTCAGCTGATTAAATTTTCTTTATGGGAATGGTTTTTAAATGAATTCTTGTATCTATTTTATGTACTCATATTTTGCTTTCGAAAGTTAGTAACTGTATCCTAAAAGTGAATACGAATTGAATGGTGGAACAGAGAAGATACTGTTCTTTCTCGAAAATCTTTACATATCATAAAAATCCGCAGTCTGGTAATTATTAAGGAAGGTGATTGATCGTTTCGATCAGTGAACGGTTTAATTAATTATTTTAATGACCGTCTCGAGACTCTTCGTGCATCCAGCAATTGCCATTTGCCCCGGCATTATCGTCGCGAAGCGGAAAGTTCGGGGTTCGCGAGTCGTCTCGGGCGTTGCTCTTTTGCCCCCCATCCCTGCTGTTCCCTCTCCCCCATTAAATTCCATGAACTTTTTCCCTTTGAGAGCTGGCCAGCAAAGTACCGCCCCGAGGTGCACGATGCCTTCACGAGGCAAGGTATCCGTGACTCGACGATACACACAACAGTATTGCGAATCCGAGTGTACTGGGACTGGAGCGCGCGCGCGCGCGCGCGTCACGGAAATTCCATTTCGTGCAAGTTCACCGGTTCGATTCGATCCGATGCGATCCGTGCCGCCTCCCCGCCCCCCTTGCCCGCTTATTCCTCGTATCGAGGGCTTCCGCGAACAAAGTCGCCGACCGATTAATCTTTCTAAACGGGATTACTCCCTCGGAGATAAAGGACCTCTTTGCAAAGAGACACCCACGACTTCTGTAACCCTCTTTCGCGCCGGACAACGCTTCCACGATTCATTCAGAAAATTATAAATGTCCCTTCTACGTCACTGGATTCGTTTACGTGTTGGTAATGTAAAGTAAGAATGTAGGTAAATTGTAGGTAAGGAAGTGAATGAAGTGCGGTAATGCCTCGATATATGTAAAAAATTTGAAATAGATGTGTCGATTGAATCGTAATACGAAAATCAGATCGGATAATCGAGATTTCATTAAATCGTGAATTAAACAAGTGAATATAGTGTGAACTGTATAGTGTTTCGATTATTATTAAGCAGAAGAACGTTACAAATACGTCTATGTAAGTACCATGAAAAAAAACAAATAAAATCGAAAAAGAGTGTTATCAATAAATTATTATTATCGGTGTGTCTACTTATAGTGCTCATCTATCTATCTCCTGGGCGTGCCCCAGGGTTGCGAGGATCGTTTATCACGACTATAGTGCACATGCAGTCAGCGAATAGCTTGCGAGAAGATTAACAACGAAATCGCGCAAGAATCGCGATACGTTAGCAGGGAATCGGGGCAGCGAGGCCTCCACAGGTGCTCGACAATGGTTTGCGTCGAGGAAATATCGAGAAAAGTCGTTGGGGGTTGTTCAGGGGGGGGGGGTTCAAGGGGTTGGGAAGGTCGCAATTTGCAGGATTTTCGAGGGACGAACGATAGACGGGACGACGATAGCGGAGAATCAGAAGCGATTCGGAGTTATTGCCGGTGGATTGTAATTTCCGGACGGGAGGCGAGCGTTTAATGCGGCTGGGCCAGTTTGGTGGAGGGCGAAGGGTTTGGCGACATCGTTTTGCGAATGGGATAAGGAGCGGCTGACGCTGAACACAGCCATCGACCGCTTTTAATCAATCTTTATTTCGGCGAATATCCAATACAGCGCCGAGACGACCGTCTCGTTTCCAATTTGCAGCTGCGCCCGTTTATTAGCTCAGCCACGGCCGCATTTTCCACGATCGATTAACAGATCATCGGCGTTAATTAATCGCTGCTTTGTTCTTTACCGCCCTCCTCCGACGTGCTCGCAAAAGAATTAAGACGGAGAGAAGAAATTCTTCACTCTCACTGTATTTTGTAGTGTTTGTAGGACACGTTCCATTTGTAAGTAATGGACAGAAATTGCATTTAAAAATAATTGATGCGACACAATGTATATGATGTATGTATATGGTGTACTCACAGTTGATCAATAGTAATTTCATGTTGAACTGTAATCTCTCAGACACAATATTGGAAATTCATCAGTCACCTGTAAGATTAGCTACCTGTAAATGATTAATAATTTCACGGGACAATTTGTACATCTAATGTATTGTTGCAATTATCCCAAATGCGCCAATCAAGTTCGAACGTCAAAGGAAAAACTGCCTGGAATAAAATCATGTTTAATGTACTATTTAAACACGTAATTAAGTGTGCGTTGAATCAGTGTACCATTGCATTCATTACGAACAAATGGGACACGTTAATAAAACCGCTGGTCTATTATTCGGATGCTCTAAGCCAGGGTCTGTCGCACAACCAGTAATGTGTTAATTGCTGTTAATCCCCAGCGTTGTACAGTTTATGCAACGTTGGCCTAAGTGATTGAAACGAAATAATCGGTAAATCGTCCGTTTATTTCGCACCGTGTCGGATCCATACCAGCGCAGTGGTTGCGGTAAACGATTTATCCGACCGAGACCGCAGAGGATACACCAGCGGCGTCTAAATATATTTTTTCATTTATTATATCCGCGACCAACGCATAACAATTGAAACGTAATCACAGTTTCGTTCGAAGCGGTAAACGATAATTTAACGGTGGTCGCATCTGCTCGTCAGATTTATTGTTTGTATAAAAACTCACGGACCCGCAGAAATCAATTGTTTGACACGTAACAAAAGATTGACTAATTCCGGATTGCCATTAAAATTACCGAAATTGATACTTCCGGCAATTCGTTAACACGTTGATTCGATCACAACTAAATTACCAAAAGCTCTACGAAATTGAAACTGTTACGCGAAGCAGATCAAATTAATCGTAGCGAGAACTGCTTCAAATAAAATATTGTTTAATATTAATCCTGTACACTCGACTGTCTGCTCCGAGGCATAAAGACTGCATTTCAATTTATATTATACATTTTATTAAATGTTTTGCGAATCGAGTCGGTTGTTCGGATAAGCGAGCGAGAAACCGCTGTAATCGCAGTTAATGCGGAAAATGCATAAGCGGGCACGTGTCAGACGGATTGTTTGCGATGTTCGTGTTAATGCACCTGCGGTCGTGTGCCGGACGTTGCGGTATCGAGCGGGAGTTATTTTTTGTTATCTTCACCGTGAACGGTCGGCTTCAGCGCGTATTAACTGGACCAAATCATTCCGGTCTCTTACCTGTGCCGATACCGGAGGCATAAAAATAGTGGAAACTTTCAAGAAAATCAATTCGTCCACCTACCGCATTCTCTCTCTCTCTCCCCTGAATAAATTTGTGAGGCAACGGGCGATCGATCGTGTTCACAGCTATTTTCTAAATACGTCCTGCCTGTTTAATAATCGTTACGTAACACGCGGAATAGCATTAATTAAATGCCATTCCTTCGCTCGTTCAGAATCTTCTGTAATCCACCTCCCGATGGTTTAAAAAATTAATAAACGAGTTGCGTGGTTTATTTTTATTCGTATATATATGTATAAATATACATGCAGCAGTCATGAAAGAGTCGAATTCGTGTAATACGTTTTCGCATAGATTTTTTATGTACACATAGATAAGGTTGGAATCGCGCGACGGCTTTGGCGGTGAATCAAGTTGTCGAACTTGCTCGGAACCTGTTCAACGCAGGCTCGTGCTGTGTGTTGCGAGGTCTCACACCGAGGACTGCTACAAGACGAAATATTCAATCGCCCGCACGAACGGATCTCTAACAATATATGCAAAGCATCTAAATTCATTTCAGTGTTTTTTTCCGAGGCGACGAGCGCCTCCGTGCCAACCATAAATATACAAAAATTCATGTTTCCTCTCACTCGATTTCAAAGTTGTCAACCGGAATTAGGAGGTAACAAGAGCGTAGAAACTCGGTTGCTGAGCTTCGAACCACTTTGTTCAGATACCTGAAGTACACGGTCGATACGTTTCTCGGTATTACACTAGCAACAGTAGGAAATACAATATTGTTATTAATAATAGCGGTAAATTCATCGTGCGTGGTAACGGAACAGTATGTTATATGAAATGGTCGTCGAGATCAATAATCTTGTACGGAGTCATAGTTGTTGTAGGGAGGGGGATCGGGACGACCTTCCGGGATCCTGTACTTCTCCTCCACTTCCTGCTCGTTGTCGTCCTCGTATTTTACAGCCGTGAAGTAGGACCCGGACGATTGGAAAGTGTTGCTGTAGTCAGGGTAATCTGCAAAGTTTCAATTAAACGCCCGTCAGTTCAAGCCTGTTCAGAACTCCTTCCTACTTTTCCACCAAACCAGATAACGCCTGATACGATCATCTTTAGGAATTCATTACGGAAAAAGAAATCCTAAAGGTGGGTTTCTTGTTAGGGAGATACGTACCGTCCAAAGGTTCTTCCTTGATTCGAATCTCTTTCGTATCCTCGTCCTGGCGATCGCCCCGATCTTTCCTGTCTCTGCGTTCACGATCACGATCGCGTTTGTCCCTCTTGCGATCCCTGTCGCGATCGCGTTCGTTGCTCCTGGAACGCCTTCTCTTGCGATCACGATCGCGATCGCGTTCTCTTCTATCGCGCGGTCGTTCGTCTCTCTGTATCTCTTCGATATCAGGATCAGGCAGACGATCGCGACTTCGCCTGCGTTTCCGGTCGCGCGACCTGCTCCTCGATCTTCGTTTCCGGTCGCGCGACCTTCTACGCTCTCTGTCCAAACGATCGCGATCTCTGCAGAAAGATTTAAGATCAAAGAGTTAAGATGTTCAACTTAGATGCCGCGACGGCGGATTTTTTAAGAATACGCCCCCTCGACCAGACCGCGCGTCTCGCTTCCCGTAGCGTCTTAGTTCTCCTAGGAGGGTGCGTAGCCTTCGAAAATCGACCGTCGCGAGTAAATAATTCCGAGCCATGATGTGAGAGTATGACTTGCCTGTCTCTATCGAGGCGTCCAGTATTCTCCCTCTCCCGTTCCAAACGATACCGTTCCCGTTCCCTCTCGTTATCTTCGCGTCCAGAGTGTTTGATGTTGACATCAGGTCCGCCTCTTCTGGTGCCACCAAGGCCACCGCCCAGCCTTCGCGGTAGCCAGCCCTTCACGGTTCTGGCTCTCTCGACGTCGACCAACACTCTGCGACCATCTATTTTCTTACCATCCGCATGCTTATAAACAGCTAAAAGTACCGATACAGAATTACCAATTGATCGGCCCGTCGAGCAGCTCTATTTAAAATACACTATCTTGGGACTTCTACCATCCCAGGGAAACAAATTTTAGGTGGCGGAAAAGATCTACTCTTTCCTTTTCTTTTTTTACTTTCTTTTTGGTCGTCGAAGAGAAACTTCTCTTCACTCTACAATTCTCGAGAAAACGTCGCATGAGAATGAGAGCCAATTTGTGCAAGAAGCATTGTTCATTATTATTTCTTTTTTTTTGTTTTCACTATGCAATTTCAAACGACCGCGCGTCCGCAAAAGAAACGACGGAACGTCGAGGAACGTCCCGATGAAGCCTACACACGAATCACACTTTGCCGATTATGCTTTTGTTTTTCTTTTTTCTTTTTCTAAATTCGATCGTCGATGAGAATATCCGATTTTTATCCCGCGGAGATGATTAGGGTTGTCGGCACATGTTATTCCTGGTTTGAACGACGCGTGTTATTCGATATAGTCACAGTTGAAGTTCCGGAGCCGGGTCTCGTCCAAAGGAAAGCGTTCTTCAAGGAAAATTTCACGAAAGTTCACCGAAAGAGAAGATTCGAACACGATGAGGATAGTTTTTGTTTAGGTCTCTATGGATTTGGCGAAAGCAACATGGCCGATACAGACCGTTGTTTCACCGGTGTATATATATATAAATATATACATAACAGTTCACAATAGTTTAGAAATCACACTCGCGGCCCATGTACGGAACTCTTTTTTTTTCATTTTTTCTTGGTACCTTAAATCTACAAGTGTTGATGATAAAGATTCAAAAAAAGTATAGCAGATACAAAAATACCTACCGCGGCTACTTACGTACGGAATTGTTAACACAAATCTTAGAGGTACGTTTAATTCGTGAAATGAACTCGTAAGAGAGACTCGCGAGCATAGAGTAGGCCAGCGCGTATGCTATTCATTGGGAAGGTGCCCATATGCACAGTCTTCATATGTTCGTTCAATGTCTCCGAAGAAGTTTTACTTTTCATTTACCTGGTGCGCTTTCATTCATGTTTTTACTTACGACCAAACCGTGTGTTGCGCAAGCATACATACATAAGTGTATGTATATATATCTAAATATATAGTTTACTTTCTCTCGATACTTTACTCTAGTTCATTAAATTAATAATAAACGCAACGTTCGCGAGGACAGCTGACCGAGTGTCGCGCCCAGACTTTCTCGAAGTCCATCGACTGATAGCAGCGCCATACCAGCACGGCATTTTCAAGGCTAATAGCTAATAGTTCACAAGATATTAACATCTCACTAATTCTAAAACAAGCTTCATCATTCTCTACCAAACAATGCCATAACACATGATTGAACTGTCCTACTCGGTGTAACTTGTCTAACAAGTACTCTGCTTTAAATAATTTCACAAAAATTCATCAATTTACAGCAGTTTGTATCGGGCTCCCCCCTTAAGAACCCGTAGCATCGAGTGCCAGCCGCCAGATACTGAAAAGGTTCTCTGTACGAAGCTCATTCCCCCCTAACGTCGCGTTCTAGTGGTCTCAGTGTTCCTATCCCCATCAACTATACACAACCAGCCAATAAGGGCAACGGTAGAATAGCTTCCACTGTTCCCGAGCGTCTCGTGAGATGTTAAGGAACGGTCACCAAATATAAAAATCGCCCTACCTTATTTGAGATCGAAACAGCGATAGAGATAGCATGAACAACTCAAAAGAATGAATACGCAGATGATAAAAAAAATGCAACGATGCAATTGTGCTCGTTAACGTCTCGCAAACTGTTAGCCACTGGCCCCAAAAATGGGTGGTGGAGGTATCAGATTTGCGAAGGACCACGATCCGACGAAGGCTCACCGAAAAGCGAGCGCAACACTCGGGGAGCTTTCTTCGTGAGACGAGTTTCCTTCGACTAACAGTTCTCTTTCTGTCTCTGTTACTTTTCTAATCTTGTTTTTTTTTTCTTTTCTGTTTCATCTTACACGGGGAACTCCGTTTAAACGGTAAGAAAGTGTAGCGTTCTTTTTCGTAACCATTTTTTCGAATATTTTTGTTGTTTTGGAAAATCTCCGCGTCGATAAGATTTTGCGTACACACAATACTGTCCCAGGTGCTGACCTCCGGACAAATTAGTATTCTATATCGAAATTGATATGTTCGAGGACTTGAATGATTGAATGAGCCACCGAGTAAGATGAGAGACTAGCTAAACGTTCAGTAAAACGAAAACAACGACGAAATAAGATGCTCGAGAAACAATAATCGATTAGATTTGAGGCATGCATTTTGTTGGTACTAGACCTAACGAGAACACATTCGTTCTTTGCTTTGTTCTTTCTCTTTTTCTAGAGTTCTCGCACACCGTGCCCGACATTCGCTCAGCACTCTAGGCGAATAGAAGTTCATCCTAGGAATACAGAATCATTATTCTCCCATTATTAAAAAAAAAAAAGAAAAAAGTAATGAAAAAAGTAGAGTACAGGTGCTACAACCAAGATGTGCTCTATAGAGTATACTGTGTTAACCCAGTGGTGTGTATACAGTTGTTAATGTTGTTTTCGACTGTAGTATCAATAGAGAAATGCGATTATCATTTTTGTCGTTTGCTCTCGAGGAACGGTCAGAGTCAATACTCCTACGTGTAACTTGATTACGATGTTTGGTAGTCTACCTTTCGAATTACAGGCGCAAAATGCTAACTGCTTGCAGAGCGTGTCCCTGAACCTTTCTCCTAAAAAAGCCCACCGATCAATTTCAATGTAGAATGCTAACTTTCGTCTACTTTTTTTTCCATTTGCGAAACCGTGTTTTTGTTCAAACTTAAAAAAAGAAATTTTCAGCCCAAAGAAATTCTCTGCGAAAACCCGGGGAGAAAATAGACGACTTTTCAGGACGCTTTAAGAGCGCGGCCATTTTGTTTCATTTTTGTTTGCTATCGGACGTTATCTTACCCCAGGCATGGGATTCGTAAAATCTCGAACCGCAAGTTTTCAACAAAATCAGACAAGATAAATAGGGTAAGCATAGACGCTAACAAACTTTGTTGTATGTTGGATCTTACCACACATACAAACCTATCATATCAGGCAGGTTCAGGGATTTTGCATGGAATAGTGAACGGCACTAGTTGCCGGCAGCGGCCACCACGCTGTACCAAGAACAAGATAAAAACTGCATTAATCAAGACAGCCAATATTTCGTTTTTCAGTTGATTCGTTTACCATATATGCATTTACAGAATGGTAATCCTGCATGGATGTATGGCGGGGCCCCCCCGTACCGTCTGGTTTAGTACCAATGAAAATAGGTAGCCTAACTATAGCCCTGCCCCACTATATCTAGCTGGAAGTGACGCTAAGTAAGGTGATATTCCAGACTATGGACTCACTGAGGTTCTCAACAGGGGATTATGTTTCTCGAGCTTTACTTACAGCGCATATCTCTTTCGTGCTCATACTCAATGAAAGCATATCCTCTAGGCTTGCCATTTATTGTATTGTGAATTACCACTATCTGTAAACAAACAGTCAACAAAAGTCCGATTAATACATCTGCATAAAATCGCAAGAGAAAATTTTCTACCATTGTTCTTTCTTCCATTACCTTTTTTACTGGACCGTATACTTCGAACTCTCTTCTCAGTTTGGATTCTGATGTATCATAGTTCTGCAAAGAAAATGTACTGGTTGGTATTTCCGTGGTATGTAGATCAACTGAGATGCATCAAATCTTATCAATGTACAATAATACTTACTATCCGTGCTACAAAAAGCGTCTTGAAAGGATCCGCAGTTACATTTGGAATGCCAGCAGGATCCCAAACTGCAATCTCCTGTTCAAGTTTGTACGCCACCTGCTCAGCACGTTCTCGTCTTCTTCGTTCCAGCCGTTCCTCTCTGGTCTCCACGCGGATAGGTGGTGGTGTGTCTTTGGGATCCTAAAACGAACAAAACCAAATATCTCTCAGCAATAGCAAATATCTGGAAACATCCTAGTGGAATACAAAACTAAATGAACCACATTTGTCTCGGGTACGGAAAAATAGTAAAAAATTCCCTCAACGCCCCCCAAGGCGTGACTTTGGGATTCTGCGCTAAATGAACCATATTTCCATCAATTATGGAAAAACCGGCGAAAAAACTGCGGAGAGCCTCGCTCAAAATTCCCGGTGCGGTTCGATCGAAGTTACCTTTTCGAGGAGGATAAGATCGAAGGGAAATTACGTGGTGAGTTACCTCGAAGTATTTGAGGAATGCTCCAACGCCGATATAGCCTCCATTCTTCTTCTCGTGCGGAAGCTTGTTAACGGGTGGCAAATACGGTATGGGGTCCCGTGGAGCGAACAGGGCCAACAGGTTCGGCGGCAGGAACTGCGTCATTTTCTCAGGTACAGGGCAAACGCGATTCTTCGGTTTTCAGTTGAGAAATCTCGAGGCACGCAACATCTTCGTGTTCCAAACACCAGTACAAAATGGTGACGGTATCGTCAACAGTCTCCGATCACGAGGTATCTAGACGCGCTTCTTCATCCGCGATACGCATCTCGCCAGGTCGCAGCACTAGCAAGCCACGAACCATGCAAACATATAGATAGTATTATCGATTATTTTCGATGATCACCGCTAGTCAATCAAAAATAGTCAAAATCATTGACAATGACAAAGGCTACGGTCCGTGAAGTTCTGATTCTTTTACCACCGATGAGACGTCTGTGCTTTTACTTGATAAGTATTCCAAACGTTCTTCTTTTGTTATCAATGTGCATTGGACTAAGTGCGTAACAAATGAAGGAGCAACGGCAGATTTTCATAGGTAAATGTAGGTAAATAGTGTGTGACCCTTGTAAATATTTGGAAGGTTGTCCCAACGGTTTACATATTTCGTCCTGTGCACATTTCCTATTGTTAGTTAACACGATTTAACTCCTAATTTAACCACGCTATTTGTATCTTTAAAATTGTTGGGACAATCTAATATTTTTTAAGATAGTATATAGATTCGTATTTATAAGAAATATAAGACCAATAAATACAGATTAACAGAATATTATTATAAATGTTATAAAGGCTATAAAAATAATTATAGATTTACCGTGATCATTCCCATTACAAAAAGACAGTATAGATTGCCACCTGGTGTTAAATGATAACATTGTCTACCTGTTTGCGCGTTTCGTCGCTACGAGAAGTGGCGCTAAATTTAAATGGAACAAGTTACCTGTAATCGATATAGTAGATATTTTTCAAAAAGCATGAACCTAGAAATTTGTAATTAATTGCTTATCAAATAATATGACAATTTCCTTATCAACGTATGTTCAGTAATATAAAATTTAAAATGACAACCTCTATATTTTAATTCGCTATTAGACTTCAATTTGTCGAAACGAAATTCCCACTAAAATCAATCGAGAGTAAAACGCATACCGAAAAATCTGTACCTGTACAGTGACCTGCGAAAACAGGTTAGCATTGATTTATGTTCTATCCGAACGGGTTTCATTGCATGGAATGAATTTTCCCACTGTGGGCGAGCTTGTTGTAGTACTCAAAATGTACAAATTTTCCCGGAATCTCGTGTACGCACTGTATCAAACGAAAACACGTTAGAAATATTACCACTTTGTTGTATCGCGAAGACGAACAATTGACCGGCTCTCGAAGCATCTTAAACTGAAGTCCGAGAAAAAAATGAACACCGAAGGGCGAACGGGACGTTATAAAACAGAAGAAAACATCGGTGTTCTCTGTCACATTCGGTTTGGTCTATTTGCGCCCGGAAATCATTCAATATTGACACCGCTGTACACGGGCAGAGCGAAATTTCTCGTTCAGCTAGCAGGACACAACTCGAGTTTGATTGAAATCACCTGATCGTTTCAGAAATTGACGACATCACGTCGATTGCTAAGGGGTCTGTTTAGCGATGTACAGATGCCCCGGGAGCTTTGATCACCGAATCAGCCGAGCCGATTGATATGGAACTGTAAATGCGTCGTTCCCATTCATGCGCCATTCTGTTCCCATGTTATTCCCGTAAATCAAAAAGAGCCTGGTAGCTCCAGTATTTATAACACATCGAATCTCGTTTAATGCAATCGGCTAGCAAGCCTCCCAAACGTGTACAAATTAAATGCTGATTTAATACGAACTTTTCGCAATTTCCGATGAGTTTGGCTCGACGTTGAATCTCGGCAGGATTTAATCTGTTTGACAAGGCAAAAAGCGCTTCGGCGTGGAAGCAACGTCGATTCGACAAATTTGTTTGCCGCTTTAATTGATTAGCAGTGGCCCGACACATCGGTGGCCTGTGGCAATATTCCTGGAAGTTTGCGGGTGTGATTCCTTATTATCGGGCAACACCTTCGATCCATGACACAGCGATGCCTTAGGCGCTGGATTAACGTAAGGAGGGGAATAAGATGGATGGAGGATAATAACGACACCGATAAGATGGTTATGTCACCGTCGATATCTCGCGGATGACGCGGCATCCAGATGGATTTCCGTGTTATGAGCTACCCGGGACCTGTCTTCGGCGCGACAGCCTTGGATTCCGATGTCGCAGAAACGATCCTGACATGCAAAAAATTAATATCCTCTCGATGGGAGTGCGCTCGATGGCCAATCGAACCGAACAGAGGCAAAGAGATTAGTTTCCGCTTTCGAATGCAGAAACGCTGCGCCGGAAGTCGATCCGGGCTTCCGTGTCGGTTTCGATCCCGCGACTCTTCGTGCGCTTGCAACGGACAACTCCATTCTTCTTTCGAACGAGCTACCTTAGACTTTTGATTACGAACCTGTCGATCGACGAACGTAATTCCCCGTGGTAAATCGTTTTGTCGCGGAAAAGATTTCCTCATGCCCGACGCAACTGTGAATATCGTTACCGGTTAACATTTCGAGTTTCCAATGGGCGATTGTTATGCGATCGTTCTGGCGTTATCTATTCATTCGAATAGTTGTCTAGCTGATACAGCACTATGGTGGCGATAACACAATTTCTGGCAAGTAAGGATCGACTGGCCTAGCAGTCTCTAGAGGTTAGAGTGCCACCGAAATTTGAATGTACAACGCGAACATCGATCGAAACCGTAAGTGGTTTATGGGGTACCTACGGAGAAGAACGTGTTGCGTGTATGATTCAATGTGACGCCGTGCGGAAATCCAGATAAAACGGAAATATTGAAATGTGGTAATGAAAAGTGGACCGAATTAAGCGATGGTTGCGACGCCTCCGTTCATCGGGGAACAATTTAAAACCGATTTCTCGCTGTGATATCAGAAAGTTAGGCGAAATCGTGTTAAGTGGTTTTAATTACTTAGAAAACTTGGACAGTCCCCGCGGAAGTTTCCACGTCGTTCAACGGGGGAGAGGATGCTCTTCGAGAACGTGGGCGACGTTCCATCTTCCCCTATCTTCGTTAATCCTTGGCTGACGCTCGTTTCGCGTTCTTATCCTTCGGCTAGCCAATTATTCCTTCGTTCGATCGATCCTGGATTCTAGTAATTAAAGAGCCTTCGTTAATTCCACGGTTCTCCTTTGCATTATTTCGTCTTTCCCACTTTTCTTCGGCAGAAATTCCAATTTTTGGTGATGAAGCTGCCTACTGTGGCTCCTAGACGAATCTTCGGGACTTTATTTTGAGGAATGCATGGGACAAATCTTTTTGAAATTATAGGAACATTGTACCAGAATATTGAAGTATCTAAACAAATTTTTCTGGGGAGGAGAGCGAAAGAGATACTGGTTCTGACTAGAGTGTAGGGCTATCAGGTGCTAAGCTAGCTAAGCATTAGGTAGGCAGCGTGGGAGGATGACAAATACACTGCGGATCTTTGTACGAAACAGAGGCTAAATAATCATTTGATCCTCGTCTGATTCCAAACGGAGTCACAGTTTGTTCGTTGCCAGATGTCGTTAAACCACAGCGTTATCGCTAAACACAGAACACAAAGCGAATTCTGAATGTAGTAGCCTAGATTCTGTACTCATGCGAACAGTGATGCCAGATGAGGGGAATCACGGTGAAATGATGTACCTCCTCTCTGATGACCAGAATAATATGTGCACGCGCAGCGTGTCTACGGCTTAGTGTGGGGGACGTTAGATGGTGATGGAATAGGGTAGTGGAAGGGGAATAGGAGGAGAGTACCGAGGGTCCGTTTTGTCCCTTTCTGGCATCACTGCATGCGAAGCTCAGTGCAAAACTGGCGTGGAACGGAATTGATTATAATAGTCGCTGGTTGAATCCTCCTCTCTGAGTCTCTTCATCATCCCCATCCTCTTGTCCGAAATACATAATTCACGGGAATATTTGAATGATGCTTTAACATAGTCATTGGATTTCAGTGAATCTGTGAATTCCAGTGATGCTCTTACTGCTGATCGTTTTGGGGCGGATTAGGAATGGTATTTCTTCGTGAACAGCAAATTTGTGGAAAATTCTGTTGTATTAGTTGATATGAATTGATTTACATTTGACGTAACAGTTACATAATTGTAGAAGAAAGTTGCGAGGCCACGTCAGCTTGCGTGGCTAATAGGTTATGCAAGTGATCATCAGAGACAGAGAAGTCTGCGGCAGAGGTTTGTACCGAGTCGGTAACAGTAGTGAGCTGTTGGTAATTTACTTACTTTACCAGGCTGGGCGCCGCCATTTTCTATGCGGTAGATGCTTCCATTCCAGATGTTTCAATTATTGTTCTATGGTCATAATAATAATATGAACATCCTTGGAATCTGATTGATCCAGATACAGATACAGGTTCTACAAAGCAAGTATTGGTTTTCGTCTATTAGGTACAATAAAATTGGCGCGAGCAACCGATAAACTTGGACTACATTATCCACGTCACCGTTGCGTATAGAAAAAGAAAATGATGATGCAATTCACAAGGTGTGAAGACAGTAGTAATTAATAATTTTTATTTAATGTTTCGGTCATATTTTAGTTAACAATTATTCGTTTTGTACACATTAATGGTCTTAAAATGCTCTATTTAATTTTCTTTGAAAACGATGCTTAAATTTCCCGCGCGTAGATTATGGCACGACTCCTCAAGATGCTGGAGTAGGTTGTGACACGACGCCTACCCTACCTGAACATTGACGAATATAAAGTGTTTCGAATACGGTACTTCGCCATTTTGACACCCGATGTGCTGAAGTGATTCTATTGTTTACCATTCCGCTTTACGTTGTACGTATGAAAACATTTTTTTAATTACATAGTTATGTAAACAATGACTTTGCTCTTACACATTACATTCTAACCTAATATATGTTTATATTCAGTTTGTTTTTACCAAATTGTTAATAATAATAACGCAGACGCATATTTAACATTTTTACAATTGTTCAAAAAGATCGTCTAATTCAGTAATTCAATCAATGTTTATTTGAAAGTAGCATACACTGTGTTTTTGTAACAGTTATATATTGCATGCAGCCTATTTTTACAGTAACTTGAAAGAAATAAGCACTATATGACATAGTAAATGATGATATAGTATAATGTGTTAAACTACTCTGTTACGTATACTAGCAATTTTTTTTTTATATATTAATATGATTTATCACAGGGAAAATGGCTCGAGTTTATGTCTATGAACGACCAGTCGATTCTGTTCTGGCGGATGTATCCTTCTATGACAAGCAGCTAGTAAGTACCCTTTATATTTTACTATAATTAGTATTTTCATTTCATCTCTGTATTCTTCACTGTACTCTCTATTATTATTTATGTTATTTCATTTGTGCTTACTTCATTTGTGTTGTTTCACAGTTGTTACATGTTTCTTATAACTATTCTCACATAAAATATGTGGTAGAAAAAATTGTATGAACCTTCCCCGCTTAATACATGCTTTCATACGAAACACATTCCAAGTTTATATTGATTTACATTACTTTGTCCCAACTAATTCAGAAAATGAATACCAAATCCTATTATAACAAATAACTTTCAATCATCAGTGTCCATCGGTATATTCTCTTAATGTATTGTATCGCATGAACATGTAAAATCAGTATCAACATCAATATCTAATCACTCATGAAATGTGTTGTTAGTAGTGTACGTTTTACTTCATTGTTACATTCTATTTTATTACAACATATGTTACTAGCTGAATCAATAATATATTCATTGTGTTGTATTTTATTATCATTCAAAACCTAGGGAATCGTCTGGTTTTAGTTTTGTTCTGTCTATGGGACCATTAAATTCAATGATTCCGGAAGGATCGGAACGTTCTTTCTCATGAACCTAATAATAATCGTTGAATGGGAACGGATATAGCGTGTTGTTCACCTAATTTGCTATACCTACAGTAGTTTCCCCATTTAACCGACTGTCGACTTACCGACTGTAGGTAAACCCGCCATCTGCTGTCAGCAGTGAAATCTCAGGCCGCCATGTTGCTAACGGTCTCGCGTTCGGGGTGTGGACTCCCCTAATAGACCCGGCGCAGATAATTTGGACCTCGGCAAAGATAACTTGCCTTGTGACGTCATATTCTCGAAAGATGTATAAGCTATGCTCATCGACAGTGCCTACGCTTGGTTTATTTGGGAGGCGAGGGGGATCAGCGAGTGCGCCATGTACCCATTACACAAAAAGAATGGACAGGATAATTTCAAAGAATTTGGCATTGTATCATGAAATAATCAACAAACTGGAGCAAACGAACTTGTTCACGTTACAGTCCAAGTGTATAATAGCGTAGTGTCGGCGTCGCGCGTCGGTTTGCTGTTTCAGCCATTTTGAAATTATCTCAAGACGTATCTTTTGACGTCACAACGCTAGTTATCTTTGCCGAGCTGCAGAGTCGGCTTTCCTATACACACACTATACCTATGCCGGGTCTATTAGTATATATGGTCTAAGGGACTCCCCAACAAATGGCCGACAATGATTCCCCAATCGTGCACTATTGTTACTATTAGCGAAATGCAATTTTTATACAGTTCTGCCTTCAGTTGTGTTATATCTTCAGATTTACGCACACTTCTTTTTATTTCTGTTATTTCATCCAACTTTGAATGATGCAGCAATAGCGCGGTAGCTAACCCAGATATGGCCCCAAACCTCACCAGTTGTGTAACTGCCAGCCTCAATGACAACGAAGATGAAATAGCATTCAAATTATTGGAGAAAAAATCGATGTAATTTCCGTCATGAGTGAGAGGATGAATGTTGAATGGATCGTACTGGTGACTGTGCTTTTAGTCTGACTGGAGGCGTCTAACTTGAATACACCGATGCACAGTAGAGTTTTTCAGAGATGTGGCATTAGAATGTTCAAATAGGTTTGTATATTTGTTTTTCAGCTTCTTAATGAGGTACGGGTGAAACAAGAGCCACGTGATACGGATGACAAAAGTCAGGAGAGTACTTCGCAATTTGTAAATTCTAATGTAAATATTACCAAATCGACTGAAGCGACTATTGAAGGGACACAATTGGTGGACATTGTATATAACAAAGAGAATGAACCTGTATCATCTGAGAACCGCGCCGGAATAGACAAATCGGATACGGACGTGACCAATACGAAGAAGCGTAAACGTGTAACATTTGAGAATTTGAAAAAGCTGGAAACGGTGGCTGAGCAAGAGTCGCGACAACACAAAAGCGCCTGCCGTAGTAGCCTTGAACGTATATTTCCGGAACTAGTAAGCAAAGAATTAGGAATTACGAACGTGAAATGCGACGTATGTTATTTAAAATTTGGAACAGAAATTGCACTTAAGAGACACATAGAATATTACCATGAGATAGTCAATCGTACTTGTAATAAATGCCAGATGATATGTCGATCGACTAACGTGTTAATGGCTCATAAAGTGCTAGATACATGCAAGGAAAACTCACATTCGAACTGGGAAAGAAAAAATACCTGTGGTTTCTGTAATCGAAGGTTCAAGACGAAATCAAAGTTACAGAGTCACGTGTTTCACTCTCATGCTGAATTGTTACAGAATATTGCAAGTGAAGCCGGTGAAACTGATAAAAACAATAAAACTGATATGACCAAAGAAACCGATAAAATCAGTGAACCGCTATTGACAGAGCGCACTGACGGTCACATAGAACATCCGTCTGCTCAGCAGAAAGGAAAGAGTCCTGTCGATAATCTTACAAAAAAAATGAGACAAACAACTATAATAGAGTTCCTTTCAGGATTCACGAAGAAAGAACACATTTCTCCGAACAAGATTGAACCTACAAGAGAGACTCCAAAAAACGTAAGTCCCAAACAATCAGAAAGAATTACGAAGAAAGTAGGGGAGACACCAAACAAAACCACAGTCAAGCAAAATGGAACAATAACGGAGATATTCAATTGCCTGGCAGAAGCTCAGAAAAAGGTTAGACAAAACGGAGCAGTAGCAAAATTCGTTTCTACTCCCCGTAATGAGAAAAAGTCGACTCTTGGTGAAAGTTCTGGGTTACGTAGCATATCTGACAAGAAGAAACAACCATTTGTCGAGATACACATGGGTACTGAAGAGATGATGGGCTTATTGCATACAAAAATTAAAATCGAACCAAATGATGAATGTATTAATCCTACGCCACAGAATGAATGTTACAACTTTAGACGTGTGACAAGAAATAGTCGTGATCGACCGCCAAATGACGTGAATACACGGTCTCGTGTTAGGTTAAAACGTAATGCTAAAGGGCAGTTCACTGTCCCGCCTGAACAGACATCGGCTCGGTCGAAGGTGCAGCGATTGAGGGCTAAGTTCAAATGTAAAGACTGCAAAATTAATCTAGTTAGATGCGACACGGTTGTCAAAACAGAAATTGTCGATTATGTCCCGTCGACTCCGGTAAACTTATATGATGATATCGAGGAGGTTTGGAGAAAGAAGGTTAACTTAAAGAGAATGCACGTTCCATTGATCAAACTGAACAAGCCAATAAAAGCAAAAGTTAACGATACCGTTCAATCATCAAATCGAGACAACAATCCAGAGAAGACCAGTGCATCTCAATCTAATGTTAAGGGTAAATTGCGTAGAACATTCCGGTGTAAAGTCTGTTCGAAATACTTCTCCTCGAAAGAAAAGTTATACGAGCATTTGAAAGTTACTCATGTATTCTACATATCGAGCGTGTGCAGCGCTTGGTACAAATCCCGAGTCAGATTGCTGAGACACTATTTGCATCAGCACTGCGTTATGAAACGCATGGAGTGCTGCGTGTGCTTCGAGAAATTCGTGTCGCCTGTGTTGTTGAAGCGGCACATGAGTCTACACTGCATTAAGGTGTTGCAATCAAAGAACGATAAGCTGTTCAACAAAGAGGCGATCAAGTGTAATATGAACTCTAAGACGAACTCGTGTGGTGCGTGCGGTAAGCAATTTTGGTTAGGGGCTTGTTTGAGCGAACATCAACAGGTGTGTCAAAAGATGAAGGCACAATTGCAGAAATTACAGAAAGCGCAGTGTCCCGTGAAAACGTCCCCAACGAAAGTACAAACGCTTGAGTCACCATTGGCTGTTGCAAGCGGTACAGTGATCAAGCAGCACCCCATCAAGTTATCCCCTGTCAAAAATCATCCTTGTGGAACCGAATCACCGTCAGTAGCACTGCCGAAAAGATTGCTGAAAGGCGTCGCGTTCGCGAAGGGGTACAACATCGACAATACCAGCACGAGCAAAGAGAAATTCTCCTGCACCACTTGCGGCGCGCAGTTCCTGACTTTCCAGAATTTATGTTTGCACGAACGAACTTTCACTCAACCCGCAAAGTACGTCTGCGGGTGCTGCAATACCGCCTTCACCACACAGAAATTGTTGCAGAACCACGTCACAGCCACCCACATGCTCGACGCTGTAAGGAAGTACAAGTACTTTTGTACGTTCTGCACACAGGGCTTCTTAAAGAAGGCCAATCTTCAGATCCACACGGGACACTTCCACGGTGGTCAAACGCCCATCATTCCCAAACCGTGGCTGAATACTACTTCCAACTGGGAGGCGAACACGGTGTGCAGTGTTTGCAATTTGATATTCGAGTCCAGCGAACGGTTCATCGAGCATAACATGTACTACTACAAGGGACAGACATTTACCTGTACGTTCTGCAACCAAACCTTCCAGGGAATGTACATGCTGAACCATCACAACAAGTTGGTTCATTACACGGCAGACATGATGAAACAGTACATGTACATGTGTGACATCTGCAACGAGGGCTTCACCCAGGAGTCCCAGCACCAGGCGCATAAATTGCATGTTCATTCGGCATCGTCTGAAACCAGCACACAATCCCTGCAAGATCACACCTACGCCATCACGATTGGGATGTTAGGATTGACGAATGGGCCGACGATGAAATACAACTGTAAGGTTTGCTACATGAACTTTATGGTCAAGGAGGACCTACAGCAGCACCAGTTAGAGTACTCCAATAATGGCGACTACCTATGCAGCTACTGCGCCAGAAGATGTCCTACGGACAGCATCCTAAGGAAGCACGAGAGTTTGTCCCACACCGGTGGCAATTTCACCGACTACTACAAGTGTAGCAACTGCGAGGAGGTGCTCTCCACGTGTACAGCGTTGAAATGCCACGAAATGCACTTCCACCAAAAGGTCTCTAATCCTCAGAAGAGCAGCGATAATCAGCCAATCGTGAATCAGAGTGCAAAACCACCTGGAAACGATGGGGACCTATTCGTCTGCACGGTTTGCGACATGACGTTCGTAACCTTGGAGAAATTGAACAATCATATCTTAGAATTTTCGAACGTCGGTCAGCACAGTTGCCACATCTGTAGCCGGAAGTTCTCGGAGCTGTATCGCCTAGAAGTCCACAAGCTAAAGCACTCGAACTTGAACTTCATACTGTCTAAGTATCACTGCTCCATATGTCGTGAGGGATTCGCAAATCCACTCAATGTTCGGATGCACGAGATGCACTTCCACAAAAGCCCAGAGACCGATCAGTTGGTACGACAGGACGCGCAGACCTCTCAGACAGTCGACCTCAACATCGAGACGGGCTCAAACAGTCCACCTCAGAAGAAGTCGACAATGTGTCCTGACTGTTTGGTATCGTACGATTCCGAGAGTGCTTTGAAAAGGCACCAATTACGCTTCGCGAACGAAGGACAACATATGTGTCAACACTGCGGCAGGAGGTTCCAAGTCGTGAAGCTGCTGAAGGAACATTTGAAGAGGCACGCTGCAGGCATTGAACGCCTGAGGTACGCGTGTTCCGAATGCGACGATAGATTTGGTAATCCGTTGGCCAGATATCAGCATATCGTGCATCTTCATGGGAAGAATAAGTGGAAAGGTGACGTACCTAATTCCGTAAAGATTCGCCACAATGCTGAAGCTGCTGCTGAAAAATTAGATGATGCGGATTTCGATGTATCATTGCTTCGATCAGAGACCTCAAAGCATTACATTGGTGAACCTATTACTACTGCCAGTCCCGTCAGCACATTAAGCGATAGTGAGGGAAGGTCCTCATCATCAACTGATCAGCTGATTTACGCTGGCGAACCTGTGGCTACAGCCAGCCCCGCAGAAAGATTCAGCGATGATCAGGGACGAACCTCATCACCAACTAATCAGCAAGCGGATGTGACTGTAGTGGTAGATAAGCAAGAGACACTTGAAAATTTAGAGGGGACGATTATGTGCTACGTTTGCCCTTTCTGCGACTTCAAGATCGAAAGGCTGGAAAAATTGAGGTCGCATTTGAAGCTGGAACATGGTGGGAAGATAATCCAGAGTAACATGTACGACAAGTCGCAGTCAGAAGACGTCATCAACTGCTGGATCTGCGGGATGAACTTCACTACGGAAGACGATCTCAAGATACACTTCAAGGACGCGCACATGAAGATTTGCCCTATCAACACGGAAGACACTGCCGATTCTGCGCAGAAGAATACAGATGCCGTGCAAATCGTTTGGGAGAAAATGTCGGACGCTGCCGAAATGTTTAGGGACCAGAGCGACTCGGAGGTCCATATTCTGTGCTCGAGTTACTGCGCCCCGATCATGAACTATGATAAAACTGTCGCAAAGATGGAATCAGCGGATTCAAGTGTTGATAATACCTATCTCAAGATCAAAGACTTTGCTAAATTGGTATGAATTTGGTTGTACGAAGCTGTTGTTTCTCTGCGAAAGCAAGCGATAATCGAAGACTTGGTCTGCGTTAATAGTTCTTGACAGAAGACAATTAGGACCCCCTAAGTAACGCAAGACAAACCAGGATTCCCTAAATAACGAAAACCTCTTTTGGGTTTACCAGCGTCCTTTTTTTACCGAAACGAATAATTATTCTACATGTATACATAGATATACGATGCATTGATATGTCGAATGTAGGATGAAGGCGTTTACGATATTTGCACATTATGGAGACAATTGGTTGCAGTTTATATATGGTAATCGATACTCTAGTGTCGCGTTTTAGCGAATGCAGCGCGTTGTCTTCTCTCTCAATTGTATCGGGACGGGTGCTTCTATCTTCTACGACATTTTATTTAAATACTGTGAGAAATATTTTTTTTCGACATCAGTTTAGGAAATAAGAAGTTGCGGATCGTTCGCATTATACTAAGGGCGATGTCGTGCAAGATAGTGTACCTGTCTACCGTTTTAGTGTAATTTACTTATTATTGTATTTGGTATTTAAAATATGTATAAATCTTCCGTTGTATCTTCTAAATCATCGTTTCCCAACCTCGTTTGACAAGCAGTACCAATTTTAAAATGTTCTTTATCTCAGCACCCATTTTAAGCGAACTATTTCCATCACAAAAATTTTCAAGTGCTGTCAAACGTTAAATGTTCGAATTTCTTCAACGACTGCGTGGAGAATTATGATTTAGAATCCTATCCGTGAAGTAGGACTCGATTGTTGTACTCGCGAAAGTATTTTATATACTTTAATCATTTTTGTGACCGACGTTGTTAACAATATTCAAATCACCATTAGTATTTTTTATGTATTTTAAACTGCGTGATATGTTAGTACTATATAATATCAAATTCCAGTTATGTTATAATTTTAGTTACTAAATAATCTACAATATTGTAAGGCATGCGTGGTGATATACAAATTCTAGATGCGAATCGCCCTCGTTGGGACTCTTCTTCTTAGAGCTATTTCGTACATCTGGGATGTTACACTTGAATGAATTAACATTTATTTTTCATCGAATATCACGTATCTTTTAGTATTTGTGTGCAGAGAAGATGGATTTACAGTTTAAGCAACCGTGTAGGAGCAATTTGATTTAACTAAATCTTGTTGCAGTATGAAAATTCCGATATTCATAAATTTCTCACATGCCTTCTAGTTCCAATGTCCCAGTGCATTTTAGTAAAGCGTATTGTTGCTTTGCCCCATGATTTTATTGCATTAAATATGATCCACTATTGTTTCTGAAGGGACGCGAGGCGAGACAGATGTGACGTTTCAGGGTAAGTAAAGTCTCAGCGTTGGTCTCAGCATGCATGGTTATTGGAATTTCTACTCCTCAGCAACGCGGCAACCTCACATTCTTCACATCTGGTAACGCTGCCTAAGCTGGCGCCATCTACCAAGTTTTAGTTCAATCTTTGACCGTCGAATTATGGAGATGGCGCTTGAACATTCTAAGTTATGAAAATGAGCGATTTTTATAAAACTTCAATTGTGATGGAACTATGTTTCGATGGAATGTTAAAGACGATTAATTTGAAAATCAATAACTAATGAAATCCCTGAAAAAATTGCAAATAAATTCACTTGTACAGAAATTTTGATTTTGAACTGAAAATTTCACTGAAAATTTTCTTTGCGTGCGATGCCTCCGATCAACAATATCCGATACTGTGACTGTTTATCAAGAATGTAATGCTTAATAAACTTTCTATTCGGAAACAATGTCGCTGATTGTTTCGAATATTTATCAGGAATTTCGCGCTCGTATTTAACCCTTATTGTCGAGAGCGGAATAGCGAAGATTAGGCAATGTACGGCCATTGGACAAATTGATCGAACCAACGATGTTTATAATGCGCAATTTGATGCTCGCCCGCGCCCCGGATTTATTTACTCGGCTAACTATCGATTAATGATATTGAACGGTAAACTGCGTCGGAACAGCACAAGCGTTTCCGAGCAATTAATTTGTCGCGCTAAATGTTCAATGAATTGATATTTCAATTTCCTTGCCAACGGGAAGAGCGTCGCACTTCGTTAATCGAGAGGGTCGGAGGGAGGGAACACAATGCATAACCGTCAATGGCGCAAGCGAAATTTGTCGCGATCAAATTTGTACGAAAGGAGAATGGGAGAGGAGGAGAGGGGGGAAGTGCGCGGACCGCCTGTTATAAAGAATAATTAGAGCGGTTATAAAATACAGCTGCCGCGTGGCCGGCAGCGTCGCATTAATTAACCAACCGACGCGCGATGCCCGCGTCTTCGTCATTACCATCGGGGCCGCTCGAACGCGAATGTGCGGCCCGGTCAAATTAGATTTAGGTTATTAATTCGAACAATTTCTTTGCCAAAAATTGAGGAAACTGCTGCCGACGATTTAACCGAGAAAACTGCGGAGGGGCGTGTCGCAATGCAATCTTCTCGACGGTTGCCTTCGTTCTTGAATAAATTACTTTTTTCCTGCGTGTCCTTATTCCGCGTTTAGCCCGCCGGTTCTTCGTTTGTTTGCAACGAGTTGCGCGCGACTGCCGCGTTAATTAAAATATATGACACGACGGTGAAATTATGTCCGTCTATGTACACGAGACTCGAAACAATCGTGTGTACCCGGCGAGCGCCATTGTGTGGGGGCACTTTGATTCGGAAAGCTTTGTGCGAGCCAGGCTAATTAGAAGATTGAAGCTGCGTTTTATGTTAAAATACCACCGAGAAAATAACAACGCGTTACATTTGCTGGATTACGTTCTTCCATCCCTTTTTGCCCCGCTACCCACCTCTCTGCACACGGTGATGAACCCAATTGTACTCTTTATCGCGACACGAAATTTGTAACTAAATTTAATTTCCAGAATAAAACGTTTGATCCTGATTGTAGAACGCAGTGCATTAAATTATTTTGAGCTCGGTGCAAAAACAATTGCGATATTTAAAGGCTGGGGACAATAAACGAGTGGGAGACTAGTAACCGAGGGCTGTGGGACTAGTGGGACTCTTATTGGCTGTTCAGTGAGTGACGTCAGGTGGGCGGGTCCAAGGAGTAGTCTCATTGGGCGTGCTAATGGGTGGTAGGGGTAGACATGAACTGGAAGAGCGGAGCTAGGTTCGAATCATCATAATTTCGGTAGAAGTGGTTGTAACGGTATGGTTGACTAGTTGTTTGAACATCATATTTTTCTGGAGCTATGACTATTTGAGTTTAGTTTCATCATTGTAGTTTGTTGAGGTGGCCCTGTAATTGTTGTACGCAGTGTACGTCAAATGGGATTCATAGTAAACGATTTGAATAGTTACAGCCACCACGAAGCCATCAAATGCATGAACCTTATAAAGGCAGGTAGGTAGCTATCACGAAGCCATCAGAAGCATCAACTTTATAAGGGCCAAGTCGTGAAACTCCCACCGAGCAGTTGAAACGCTGAGCTGGCTAGGGCCTACGTTCGAGATGTCGAATTTTCGGAGCGAGATGACTGTTTTAAAGGGCTCGTGCGTCAAGTTTGAAGCAATTCGGTCGGGATCCAATCTTGGAATTTATTATACAGGTTGCAGTGTTGTGCCTGGGAGCTGGTGCACAGCGCATGGTGCTCGGTGCACCGTGGAGCAGAAATTCGCTGGAAATCTGGGTACGTGTGGGTGTGGAACGTCGGGGAAAGAGACAGTGCCGTGCGTTCAGCGTGTTTGACGGTCGTATTACGTTCCGATTGGAGCGCGGTAAGTTAACGAGAATTGAATTTCAACGGAGGAGGTCTGGAGTACGGTCTGCGGCGCCCCCGTTCCATGAATTACAAATCCGAAGCGAGCCTTTGAACACGTCTCCGCCGTGTGTCCGTGCCACGAAATGATGCGATATCAATATTGCGGTCTCTATATACGTATACAAGCGCGTACACATCCGCGCGCACGCACATAGAAGAGACATATATACGTATAGCTGTACAACATTCGACAAAGCATTCTAGCCCCGCTGACATTATTACGATAACATATACGTGGCCCCGATAACGTGACACGCGACACAGTATAATATTACCGGCGCCCTGTGACGTGCTTCTGTTATCCTGCCGTCCTCCATCCACGCTATTTTCATCTCGGACCAAATGAAATTGGTAGACCGTATTTCCCCGTTCGGCATGTAACTCGTGAAATCAAGAGTTTCCCGCACTCGCTTCCCGCTCCGCGAATGTGTACAAGCACACGCTTACCTACCCAACGTTCCTTCTCGTAACATTCTTTGACAAGTTTGTAATATCGCGGTCGAACCGCGAGAACGTGTCACGAACACATACACCGACAGATTTTTCTTTCCAGGCTTTCCGCGCCACGGATTTGTCTAGATTCGTTCGCCGGGCTGCAATATTGCTCGGAGTTTATTGCTAACTCGCTTTAACCCTCGCACTTTGTCCCATTGGCTACGCGAGTTCAAAGTTCCTTGGTCACCTTGTTCATTTTCGCAGTGCTCACCGAATAGGGTTAGAATAGAACATCTACGATAACTCCGGGAGACTTTTTATTAACTCGTCAAGGTTTCAGCATTCATTTTGCAAAATGCTTTTCCTGTGAAAAAAAAATGACGCAAAATATTTAAGAAACAAAATGGCAAACCCAGGATTCAAAGTGCGTCTCCCGGGAAGTATGAAAGTTATTAGCTACTTCGTCTGAACATCGCGCGCGTATGCTTTCGACAGCGTGACTTACAGTTAGAGAAACGGTATCACCGTGTTCTCCTGTCTGACAAGCGATACACAGGCTTCGAAAACTCGCGAGAGACTCGTTCGTTACTCGAACTCGGGAGAGGCGAACCCGTGCGAAACTTTCCACGTGTCCCGACGAAAGTAAATTTTACGGCGAGTTGCTATTCGCCGGGATCCGACTAATTCGAAGACGAAAGCCGATCTTGATCTTCTTTGACTTTGCCCCGGCTGTTTCCGTAGCTTTAGCTCCTCGACTCTGTGCACTCCTGTGTCTGAGGAAATTAGTGTTTTCTTTGTGCTTCTCGCCTTTCTCTGTAACGAGCTGCATCCGAGCCTGGTGGAACAAGATAAATTAAGTTTCTTTCGAACTGCTAATGATTTTTTGGAATTTCGACTGTGCCCTCGGAGATTATTCAAAAGGAAAATATATTTAGAAATATATTAAAAAAATATATTACAAAACGAAACAGCAGCGATTCAAATGAAGTACAAGTTAAGAAGAACCGTTCGTGCAAAATTGATTGAAATCTACGAAGTTAACGGCAGAGCATAAAACGACAGTTAGCCGTCGGCGAGAAATCGCGAAAATTGTCCAGTTACCGTCGCGATTATTTCGATAAATTCCTCGTGCTGGTGGAGAACGAAAAAAAAAAATTATTACCGCGTTCTGATTGCGCCGCGAACGTAAAAACGGGCGCAATAATGTACGCGGAGCTGAGCGGAGCGGAATCCTAGGCGATGCGTTAAAAATGAAACTCGCACGGCCGGCCTTAAAATACGTTTTCCATGCATGCTCTTACATTCATTTCACTTGCAAATTTTACGATTGATCTTCCGCGAGCGTGGTGCTGGCTTTCCATGCTTCTCTCTCTCTCCCTCTCTCTCTCCTTCTCTTTGTCTATCTCTGTCTCTCTTTTGTATAGGCGTGGAACTCCCTCGCCGCCCGTTGAAATTGGGTTTGCACGTTATGACGGTTGTATGGCCGCGTTTGCAAAGTCCAAACGGTGCATGGGATTAGGGAAAATCAACTGACGCTGGGTGTAGACTCTGATGAGAAATGTTAATTGGATCGATGGCATCGTATTACGGTATCGTATTACCGGCGATTACAATAGGACAGCGACTGCCCATCAGCGTATTTGCGGTGCTCGCTCGAGTTAGGCGCTAACGAGTCGCGGGTCATAACCGTTGGCTATCTTCCGTCAACAATTATTTGCAAAGAATCTTCTATCCTCCTCAAACTTCCGTTTGCAGAACTAACTGAAATACCACTTTAAGACTGTTTACTCGTCACGGTTGAAACAGAGGATCCTTCTTTAGCATTCCGATTTTCTTCAGGAATTTTTTACTCGAAGGCTATTCAACATTAGCGTGATTTTTTTCAAATAAAATTAATCCAAGCTTACTTGGGAAACGGAACTGTACGGTCTAAGAAAAGGAGGTTACCTCTCGGTAAAACAAATGCGTGTTTATAGACTTATAAAATTTTTTGTTTTCACTTTCGATTGGTCTGAACAAGGCTACTGGTCGACCTTCGCGCTTTCTGAAATCATCGTCACGACAAACTGCGACTGACAACTGGTAAGTTAGCTCCTCCATCTATCTGGAATTTTAGGTATCCTACGCATGTTTTTACCCTAAACTCTTCAAGTATCGGTAACATCGGGCGCGACACCGAAGTAGTATTGAAGAGGTAGACAGAAAAGTGTATAAGATGTGTACGAAGGAATGTGTCCAGGAATAGACATCCGGAGGAAAAAGCAGAGACGACGATAAGGTCATCTGTTCACGGTAAGACGGGTCTTAAGGACTTAATTTCAATCCCAGCTCGTGAATTTATTGTTCGAGCTGGCAAGTGTCCGAGAGAACGATCCGCTGGAAGAGACGTTCGCCCTGAAACATCTTAATTACTTTTCTCCGCCCTCGTGCCTCTCTGTCTTCGTGCTTGGACTGCGGGAAAGAGACGGTCGATTAGTTTTCCTATATTTTTCAAATTTTTATTGCGGTCCAGACACAGCTACGTTTTTCACTCGATGGTTTTCCTTGTCGTTCCCTATGAGACTGGTGCAGAAATATGTTTAAAAACGAAAGAAATTCTTTTTGTTTTATTTTAAAGGAATAAGTCTATCAAAATTTATTTAGTAAGAAATTGATTAACGATCCACTTTTTCCATACATGTTCCGATGTTGGTGTAAGAACATTTCTAGGAATGTTCTATGGCAAATTCGCAAGTCTCGATGCAAGAGCATCGCCTAGCAGGTTATCCGCGACTTCATCCCCCGATCTCATTCCTCAGAATCATCGGAACGCGATCAATATCCATTCGACTCGGTTCGACCGTCTCCGATCGATCTCCTTATTTATTTTGCTCACGTCTCGTCGTCAACTAGAGACGAAATCTTGCTCTTTATTAAGCAGCGGGCTTTTACGGGCTCGTATAACTTCTAGCAGCCCTCGAGCCAACATCGGCCACGATTCCACGGAAACGATTCGGTCTTCTCTCTGTCGTCTTGTCGAATATCAAGGGAAAAAAAGAAAAAGATAAACGTAGGATTTCTCCCAACCACCCACGGTGGATTAAGGGAACTGTTCAGAATTCATCGGCGTTTTATACAAAAGATAAACGTGCTCGTGCTGCATGGAATCCCGTCGCATTTCGCCGACACGTCACGCGCTACGTCCCCTTTAATCAAAGGGGATCGCCGCCCACGATATCTCGCAGACATTCGCCCTTACCAGGCGGGCCTGTTGTTAATTTAACGAGCTGCCTTATTTTTAATTAAATCATCGGGTCTCGGCTTTGTTGAACCCTCTCTCTCCGTTTCTCTCACTCTTTGTTTCGTTTTCCCCCTTCTTATCGCTCGTTCTCCTGGTTTCTCTTAGGCAGTGGCAGCAGGGGTTGGAAAAAGGATCGTTTCTACTATGGCAATTCTACTGCTAATTCGTTTTAAGTTGTACAAATTTTTTTTAAAGCTTTAAAAACTACCCTACATTCTGTAACTACCCTATATTCTATATAAAATATACCCCTTCGCGCGTGGACGTCCGAACGATCTAAAAATTTCCGTCACCGTACTCAAAGGCCACCCCAGAAACACAGAGCGCCCTAATGGGGGGACACAGTTAATTCAACAAGCTGTCTTATTTTTAATTAAATCATCTCCGCTTCGTTGCACTGTCTGTTCCTCTTTCCCTCAAGGACAGGAGGGTTCCGGAAAAGGACGCTTCCCTCTATGACGATTCTACGATTCCCCCATTTTCCCCTGTCTCCCTCCGTTTGGTCGCGCGGTCTCGGTCCCGTCCTTATCTCGTCTCATTCATCTTGTCGTCCGCGTCTTTTTATCGGACGGCACTCATACCAACTCGTACTCTCCTAAGCTACAACTCCGCTACCACCCTAGGCAGCATCTTCGAGTGGGAAGCAGACCCTAGGGACATTAATAATCTCACACCGAGCCGTGGCTGAAAGGGTTGGGAAAGTGTCGGGGCTGGGGGGTTGGTGCGGCCCGGAGCGGAAATGAGTATGTTTACGGGGGAAAGAAAATGCTCGAGAAAAGGAGAAACAAGGCTTTAACGCGCAGCCCACCCCTCCGCAGGAAATATTCTTCCGCCGCAGGATCCCGTCGCCGCAACATGCGCCAGGATCACCACGGGAATTCCTCTTATCGATTCGTCCTACTCCCTTATCTCGATTCCGGGGACTGCTTTATCGATCCTTTAATGGCTCTTCTTTATTGCTTTTTAATTCCAGTCGACGACGCACCGTCTATTTATCCGGAGCTGTTTATCCTTTACCCTTCTCATTTTTTGTCGAATTTGTATTTTCATATTTTATAGGAACCCTTCAATTTTACCCTTTGTAATTGTTACACTCTTCGCGTATCGTAACGTCGATTAAATTATTTTATTCGGTCTTTTATGTTCAACGACTCCTAGCTAAGTCTTTTGATTTTGATACCTTTGCTCGTTGCGACAACACCTTGCCACAAAAACGTTTTTTAGAGACATAGGTGACCAATCCAACAACACAGTGGCAGCCGAACGATTACTGCACGCATCGTGTGTTCACCGCCATCTCCATTCAAAGAAGAATATTCAAGCATTGCGGCTTTATCAAACGAGAAGTAGCACAGGACACTTTTGCAAGTTAATAACGTTCTGGCAAAAAGCAGCGGATCAGCTTAATTAGAGCTGGAAACTCGTCCACCCTCGAATTTTCCGAATAACTCGTCTCGAACGGCTCCGTGGCTGGAACTCGTCGAAATAATCAAGCCGCCATAAATTCAAAGATAAACCGGGCACCGGGTTGATAGAGTTAACGTAACCGCGAGCGTGTCTTTTAAATTGGCTTCTGATGTCGGCTGAGTTATAGCGTCGCGTGCGAGAGAAACCGCAGCGGAATCCTAATAATTTCCTCGGCGAATATCGTAGTTCCCCGGAGAAGATAAATATTGAACGACAGCTGATCCGAAAACTCGCGGACGGTAATTGCACGCAAATAGCCACCGGTGGACGGCCGACGACGCGGAAAATAAATCGTCGACAGTCCCGACGGCGACGCCGACGATGGAACTTCGTCCTCGCGTGACGCCGTAATTTTGCGGCGGCTTTTGAAAATGCGGAATCCGTTTTAATCTTGAATGTATAATAAACGCTTGGAGCAGAAAATTTATAATTGTAAAATATAGAACCGATTATTTCACCGTGGCAGGTTTATTGTTAATCGATTGGTTATATTGTAAAATATTTTCCACGAAGATCGGCGGCGTGGTGATCCGACTTTTTTTTTTTTCACCGGTACCGGTGTTGTAAAGGGTCTACTTGGCGTGTGACGGCTTTCGAGGTGAATCCATGCAGTTCGAAAATTACTTTGAATCTGGACGGCAATTGCACACCACTGTTCGACGTTTTGTGCTTCCCGGCTCGATCACGGAACGAGGGAGGGAGAGAGCAAAGTATCCGAAAGTATCGCGCGATTTCACAGCCCGCGGGAGAGGAATAGATTCGCGCGGCGCGGACGCTCCGAGCGAATCTAATCGCCCTTTGACCGAAACAAACGGGATCACTTTGAACGATTACCCGCGACGCAAATCGCATCTGTTAATATTTGCGAGTGGTAATGCCCCGCAGATCGAAACCGGGAAGAACGCTTATTGCGATCCGCGATACGGTTTCGAGCTCGATCACTGCGAAATTGACTTTTTCCGATTCGTGCTCCGAAAGTTTGAACATCCGTTGGACATCGTATTGCGCCGGTGATTCTTTGCGTGACCAACTTCCAATTGAGCAGCCTCTATTTCTATTGTTACAGTGATGTCTTGATCTCAGGAAATGCCTCGGGTCCTTGTTGTTTCTTAGATCCTGTAGTTCTACTACTTTTTTGTAACGCAGTAAATAAACTCAATAAAGACTCCACTTTATTAAGTCCCAAGATTTTGACTCCCAACATTGATACTCTAAAACGATTATCAGAAACATTATCAATAATATGACAATGTCGATCTCGTATAGAAATTCGCAAAAATAATCCCACATGTAACTCGTGACACTCACATAGTGATTTTAATGCACCTAGCTTCAACAAAAGCGAAAGAACATCCGCGGTTTTTCCAGATATCGAGAGCTTTTTCCAGGATTTCTGGGCCACCATGTCGGCGTCACGAATCCGTTGAATCCACCTTGGGTAACTTAATTTCGCAACGGTTTTTGTTGCTCCCTTTAATTTGCTTTATCCCCCAAGCGCGTATCGACGCATCGTTGATTCGGCGGCCACGGCGCGGCACCACGGCCGTAGCATATTTATTTTCAATTTCCCGGGGACTCGGCGGGGATTTAATTTTTCGACTTTAATTTTCGGCTTTTACGCGGACAGCGGACCCTCGTGATTGCAGGGCTCGATCTATCTTCGGAAATTTTCGAAACCGAGTTAAACCGCGGCGCTGCGATTAAAAAGTTTAACGATTGTCTGCCGCGCGCACACCTCTCTCTCTGATTCGAACGTGAATTTGATTAACTGCTGAACGAACATTTCAGCGCACTTTCCGTCAGCTAATGTCAATTTTTCTACCGGAGATAATTTTCTGTGCACGCATCCTTTTTAATGAGATACATGCTTCAAAGAGTGTTAAGTCGCGAATTGTGGGTTCGCAACCTTTTCGGATCTGACCCGCCAAATTAATATTGGGCCAGTAGTTCAAGAAATTTGATGATATGAAAGACGCCGAAGACAATAATTGATTCGCGTGACAATAGATTGCGTTAAGAGAAGCGTTTCGTCCCGGACCTGCTAGTGGACTTATCAGTAAGGCTGATCTAGCAGGTCCTGCCTTATACGCGCGCAGATGTGAATAATCCTAATCCGGATTGAATCGATACGATATAAAACTGACGATCGCGGATCTAATGTAAGATGCGATCCCGGTTGACGCGTGTCCTGATCGCTGGACAATTAACTGTCGTAAGTCGAGTTTGAAGGTAACGTGAATGACTGACAAGACAACGGCTGTGCGTTGTACTTGTCTACCCGAGGACTGGAGAGTGTCGCGGCGTTCGAGAGTAAAACTGAACTGTATGAGCTCGACTTCCAGTCCTAACGCGATGCTAGTTGGGCTTCTCTATGAAGAAAGAAGATGCACTGATTGGTTCCTGCAGAAGTTGCATTTCCCAATCAGTACACTTTTGACTGTTAGGACCTCCTTCCCGTAGCTCTGAAGGAGGCTTTCGGGAAGGAGGAGTGGGGCGATACCTGACTCGGTCGACGACGCGTCTTAGTAATTTGACACGGTACGGTTAACGGTCGCGGGTGATCCTTCCAAGGGACGCGATTTATGGCACGCTGCCCCTAAAGATGTAATAAAAAACCAAACATTGAGCAGATGCCCCGACTGGTCGCCGAATGTCTCTTGTTTTGTTTGATTCTCCATGACGGTCCTTAGGCACGAACGAACCATAAATATTAACCTTAAGAAATCTACGTTTTTTGGTTCCTACGCGACGGAACAAAGAGGTTCAATGATAGTTGTTTATTTGTTACTTTTCTGAATATTTTTAGTGTGTTGAAAATAATAAATAGCGTTTTCAAAATACTTTTTAAAGTTTCTGAATGCTTCCACTGGTTCACGTTTGTTAGAAATGGGTATCTAAAATCCGCAGTCTAGTAATTGCAGTTATATGTGCTCGTTGTAATAGTACATTTGCCCTGGAGATCGAATATTAATAACTGGACTGCGAACCCTCGTGCAGATATAAATTCTGGCGGAGCAGTTCAAACAAAGTGGAATCAAAGAGAAAGTTTCATACTTTCCTAAAAGTTTCATCAGGCCCTAAGTAAAACAGAAAGTTCATTAGAATTTTATGGAATTTTTGAATTCGAAGATAAAAGTCCCGAGCACAAATGCACAATTTCCTCTCTAGAAAGTAATAGAGCGAGATAGCAAAATTTTAATCACGGCGAATTGTACAGTGGACAAATGTTTCGGTCGTCTGGCCCAAGATGATAAAACAAGGGGTTTACTCGCAATTGACGTGGGGCTTGAATAAATTAGACACGTTAATTGCATCGCGTGGAAGACTGTCCTGCAGCAGTCAGCGTCGACCGTAAATTCCGCGATGATCGCTGCCGACGACAAACGTATTAATATCCCGATAACTCATCGATATCGATCGATGACGATTAACTCGGCAAAGTGACGGTAGGTTTTCGACCGATTACGGGTAATTAACGGCGCTGTAAATTTCGTCGAACGAGGCCGGCCACGTAAAAGCTTCCGACGCGTCCGCGAGTTAAAAACTACTGAATGTCCGCCGTTTGAAAAATATCGAACGATCGACACGCGAACTCGAAATGGTCGTGAAAATCATTTTTTCGGCCAGCGTTTTAACATTTTTCCCCCTTCGTGAAAACCGTTGATCGTCGAACGGCCGAGCTCATCGACATTTCGATTAAACTGGCATATACAGAAAAAATCGAAAAGGGAAAAACAATTAAAAATTTGTCAAAGCTCCGAGACCGTGGCGCGAATCGATACGGGCGCGCCGCGCGCAAAAATCAAGCATTATGAGCTCGCAATATTGCCCGGATAATTCGCAACCGTGCAAAGCGCGAACTCCAGCCGCCCGTTCGAATTCATTATTCCCGTAACACCGGCCATTTTTTCAATATTTAATCAAACGATCCCCGATAAAAAGAAAAAAATGACACCAACCACCGATACAAGCGTTCCGGGTTAATCGTAAATAGCTACCCCTCATAACCGTTTCCGTATTTATATCTCCAGCGCATGAAATATGAAATATTATAAAAATATACTGTAAATCAAAAACATTTTAGATCTCTGTTGCGTTTCCGGGCACGTAGCCGCTCGCGTCGAACCGTCCCAAAATAAATATTCTCGGACTTACGCTTCTCGACCACACTTTTCACCGGTATTTTCGAGGAAATATTTAATTTTTAACAACCCGGATGCGTCCGAACGACGCGCGTTTTTCAATCGATTTATGCACGGAGGCAGAAATGTTTACGGAGGGCAAAAACTCGGGGAGAATATTTTTTACTCATCTTTTCTTCTCGCTCTTTAGGAGCTCTCCTTCTTTCTCATCTTGCACCCTCTCGAAGACCGTTGTACCCCGTTTCTCCCATTGTCAGGCCGTTTAGTCAGCGCTGCTATAGTAAATTACGAGGGAAAATGTATTGTCAAGCGGCGGCGTCTACCTGTCCCCCCATCCTCTTCGTCCCCCGGCGCCGTTTTTCCACGCTCGCAGCGCGTAAATCGTTAGCGAGCTCGTTAACTTCGCGCGATATTTATCGGCGGACATCGCGCCCCGATAATTGCGAACCCCTATTGTCTACTTAGCAGCGCATTACGAACCGGCTACCGATTGCTCCTCTTCGACTTCGTTCATTTTCAACTGACCCAGGCTTCGTTCTTTGTCAGAGGGACAGAGGCCAGAGTAACTTGATTGCACATTAATGACGAGGATTAAAATGTTGCCGCTGATTCGATCGCTCGACGCTTCCCGTAATTAAATTCGCCGGATCGCACGCTGCATTGATTCTAATAGATTTTCAACAAAAATCTGCCTGTTTTCTGTTGTTACACCTCTGTCATCAACCGTTGCTGAAATAAATGATCTTTGGTGATTTTTCCGTCACATTAATTATCTAATCATATTTATGTCTATTTATTTTTGGTACTCAGGAACAGGATCTGGTTTATTAAAATTTTCTAGACCAGAAGTAAATATTTATTTAATTTCTGCTCCTTGCATCTGTATATTTCATATCGCCTGTTTCAACCTGTCCCCGGTGTAATGTTGAATTTATCGCGGGGAATCTAACGGGATAATGCTGCTGCTGCTGCTGCTGCTGCGAAAGGCAAACTTTTCGCGATACTATAGATGATGAATGGAAAAGGAGTATTTATCGACGCGATATATTTCTCCCGCGAATTGTTTGCCCAGATAAATATTTCGATGCGCGCGGATCCTGCGGAGATCGTTTTTGTAAATTGGACGGTTCGTTATACTGGAAAATGTTAACGGGCAGACCCGTCGGCAAGATATTATAAGCTTGGGAAATTAGGACGTTCAAAATCGAAGGAAGTTTGCTTTTGTAATACTTTGTTCATACCAAGGGGAGTTGTATGCGAACTTCTGCCTTCGTAAATTGTCCCTTATCTGTCGTTATTATTTATTCGTAGCTGTGCTATAACTGAGAATTTCTTAATACGATAAATGAAAACTTATAAACTACTCGATTATTCGAAGATTTATTAGAAATTTATTGTCGTCGCCAGGTGGAACAGATTTCGACGCGAAGCACAGCGACTGTGCTCGGTGCATAATGTGTTCCCCAAACAAATCGTTCTCAGTCAGCAGAGATCAATTTCTGCGAATCGACGGGGCCGTTTCGCAATTTTTATTAGAGTGACACGCAGACGGCCGGCATTGTTTGTGATATGAAAATCTCGGGGAAACGGGTGCGACGCGTGCCAGAGGCATAAATTCCGGCGTCGACGTGTATATTAGTCGGCGGATCGTTTTCTCGCGGAACAAGTGCGAAATCGCTCGCGTGTTTGCTCGCGACACGCTGCGACCTGCACATCGCGTTGCATTACGTCCCTATACGTATCGGCGAGGCCTTAATCGATAAATGATATTGTGGTCGCCGTTGGTTTCCAATCGGCGTCAATTCGGAGCCAGCCGCGACTATTTGGGGGCCGACAATAACGATATCAGTGCGGCCGCGGAATCCCGGAATCAATAATATTATCATAATTAATGGCGGCGAATTTGCGTCCGGCTGCGGGACAGCGGAAGGTTAATTGTGAGCTTCGCGACCGAGTCAGCCCGATAAATCTCTTCTGCGCCTAGAAATTGAACGGCTGTTGTCACTTTGAATAGGGTTGTTATGCCATACACGAGTGCGGCCTACCAAACAGAAGTAGGAGGAAGAACGGCCACATCCGCGAATAACCTCCTGAGGGATCTCCTATCCGTATATATCGGAGGAATATCAATATTAAACCAGAAATAAAAATTTTCTTATATATTGAATGATGAAATTCCGTAATAGAAACGCTGTGTTTGGTTTAAGAATGAAAAGAACCGAAAGAAAAAAGAAACTACCCTTGAAGTACTCTTGGTCCACCCTGAGCTAGCCGGGGGTGGTACTCAATTTTTTAGTAAAAATGTCTAATAGATCTCGAGATTTATCATTTGGAGTATACTCGACTTCCACTGATACTTCCACATTCACGAGTTACTTTGTGCGACAGGAAAATACATTAGGTGACAGTCTATTAAGATACCTTGTCCGTGGCTTCATGTAGGCAGAGTTCGCTGTTGTACAGGAGGGTTTCGCACACAGTCGGTAATTCAGAACTGGGTGCAGAAAAATTACAGCTCGTCCAATGTCTGCTCGAATCTTTCAAGTCCGTGTTCGTTTGGGGGTGGTGGCGTCACCTAGCGTGGGGGACCTCAGTCATCCCCAAAGTTCAAAGGTAAATAATCCGGCTCATGGAACCACGGATTATCGAGCTTTCGGTTTTGTTCTCGCAAACCAAACTGAGTAATCATTTTAACTGTGCCGGTGGTTGCGAATAGAACTTTAACCAAATGGTTCTATAATTTATATGACTGTATTACCCTCCAGGACATGCGATAGCTCATCAGGATATGAGGTGGAGGACTCTTTACTGATTATAAAGTTCCATATAATTTTGGTAGTTTATTATCGATAATATCGGAAAGTATTTTTGAAAGAAATTGGTTCCCTGTATTATTCGACTATTGTAGAAATAAAATCCTGTTCTGTACAGTGTTTAGAAATAATGAAGAACACATCTTTAGATTTTTAAAATTTTATACATCGCGTGTATTTTGGGTAGAGGACCGCAATAGGACATTTCGTCCTCGAAGGAGCTCTTCGAACGAGTCCAGAGGGGCGGCGTTTGAGAATCGCTGCAGAGATGTCAAAAGCAGGGGTCTTCTTGCAATACTGTTAAGGCCTACTTCAGCAGGTCCTATTTCACCCCATTCTAAGTGACAACGCCTCGCTGCAGCGATGGGGTTCAGCGGTAATAGAACTCCCATTACGGGGGCAGTCCAGTGGGCACTTCTTCCCACTCGGTGTACAAACATTGAAATAATACCGTCGGCTGGGATTTGACGTTATCGCGTTATCGGTGGTGATTCGTGAAACTCGTTTCCTTCTCCACTTGTGAAACTCAATTGAAAGGAACGGATATTAAATAACTTATTAAAACAATCTATTTTTCCTGTTAATAACTTCAATGAGAAGAACGTGAGAATATGCTGAAATTCGTCTAACGTCTTCAGATTTTGGTATTTCATCTAGTAATGTGGATCGCGTATTCATAAACTCCGCAGTCTAATTACGATTAAACTGAGACAAGTTTGGAATGAAATGACTCGCGGGGTTCAGAGGCAATAAAACGAAAAGTAGAACGCGCTATTCATCCGGACTCGGTGGTAAATGTGTGAAATCGACGCGAACGGACGGATGCTGGTTAAACAGGGTCACCAAAAGTCGTCGCGGCACCAAAGGACTCCGCGGGAAGCCGTTCTAAACTTATTTGCCGTTGAGGATGGCGTCGGGACGAATAATGGAGCGTCTCGGGCAGGATCATAAAAATGTATCCCACGGTGTATCGCGAAGTACAGCGTGGAAGAAAGTTTCGAAAACGAAGAGTTATCCGCGGCGGTAAGGTGAGAGCTTCATAGAGAGACAGAGAGAGAGGAGAGGAGAGGAGAGGAGAGCCGTAGGCAGCAACCGGTCGCGCATACTTTCAGCAGGCTGGATTTACGGGTGTGGAGCTCGCATCCGCGTTCTCGAGAGCCTCGAACTTTGTCAAATATATTAAAAGGTGTCTGCCGGGCCAAACAAAGATGTTTTCCAGGCCGGCAGCCTTTTCTCCACCTTTCCCTCCGTAAGGTCTCTCCGGCGGCGCGGCGCGACGGCTTAGCGGTACTTTGCCGTCATTGTATACGGTCTCGCTGGTGCCATAGGCGCGGGAAACGAGAAACTTTTCGTCGGTTTCTTCTCGTCTTAGGAAACGAGCTCTCTCTCTCTCTCCCCCACTGTATCCCTCTCTTTCTCTCTCGCGCGAAAAAGTTCCCGGGCAGACCGGCGGCCGTTCATTTCCGTAATTAATACCGCCGCGACGATAACGAAGGACCTTAATTGCGAACACTTTCCGGGACGCTTAACTAAATATCGTTTCATATATCACGCCCGGAGCCGGCCGGCTCTTATTGCGCGTCCCGTTTTTATTCGTTTCGGCTATTATCATTCCCGGACTCGTCGTTACCGGTCCCTCTCTTTCTCCCATTCCGTCTCTCTTCGCCGAGTTTCATTTCTCACGGTTTTTCGCGAGTCCGTTCAACATTCCTTCGTTAACGTCTCCTTTCGTCGCGAGCACTGAATGGCTGATAGTTTCATTTTGATACGCCCGGCTCCTCCGAGTTTCCCCGGGACATTAATATCGCGCCTCGACTTTATGCGAATTCGTCGGCACCACGCGCTGAAGAGCCGCGAACGAGCCGAGCGGAAACTACACTGGGCGTGATCGAAAAGAAACTCGAGTTAGCTTCTCCGCGACGGTATCGGATTTGGTTTAGTGACTCGGCTGATTGCTGCTTTACACTTTTGCGCGTCGGTCTGTAAAGTATCATCGAGCTGCAACTGACTCTGGTTCTGAGGTTTAAGATTCTGGAAAGAAATTACGAGTTCTCACGGGTCGAGAAATGTCCATGTATGATCCCTCGTCGCAATCAGAGGCTCGGGAAGGGAACGAGCCGCGTCGATCGTGATTTCGGTCTCTCTCGAAATCTCGAGGGATGGTGGAGGAATAAAGTCGGGCTGGTCCGAAAAATATGGCGTTGGCGAGTATGGCAATGCCGCGGACACCGGCCTCGGATCAGTGAAATGGCGGTGTGCGATTGCTATTCCACGGGCGTGCCCGGTCTCTTCTTTCTCCGTGTTCTGCGGCGCGTACGTGGCAAGGGCGCCGACTAACCGGATCAACTCTCCCTCTCTCTCTTACACTCTCTCTGGCTCTCTCTCTCTCCGTTCACCTGTGCAACATCTATAAATGAGAAGTTGTCGTTGACGTTTGCAGGAGCGAGTGCCGGCTAATACGACCCGCAATCTCTGTTTACCCCGTTGCACCGTTGCGTGACTGCGAACATGGGCCGCGATTTAAATTCTCTCGGCGCGAGCCGGGGTTAGGCTCCCTCTTTATCGTGGACAATTGTTCAAGTCTCTCTGTCTCTTTCGCGCGTCCTCCGACGCTCGCTATTAGACCTGGTCGGACATGCACGCCCGCACGTGCGAGCGGAAGCTCCCTCTCACATCTGACATTCTTCCCGTGCCGTTATCTTCCCACCTACGATTCGCCTACGTGATCCACGGGTCCGCCGTGTAGTCGGTGCATCGGGTCCGGATTTACCCGAGAAACCCTCTGTAGGCTGCACCATGCATAGACCTTATGAAAATTAGTCGTCCTTTTTTTCTGCCATGTCTCCAGGATCTATTGCGTTGGCCAGTTGAGTTCTCGGAGATCCTGGCCCCCCCTTACAACAGCTTAGGTGGGAGTGCGGTTTTAGTGGGTAGAGGCTGGCCGGATAGTCCTCTGGACAGTCCCACATAATGGGGCCAGGGTATGCGTAACGCATTTCCGCACTATAAAAAAAAAATAAAAATAAAAAGGATCTTTAGGAAATAGATAGGTTGATGGATCAAGAAACTATCTCGATTTATTTCCTTTATTTAATAAATGAATTAGCACTTATCAACTGCCACAGTACAAAATAGAACGCTACGCTATAAAATACGCGACTCGGTTCGACAAGCGGAAGCGGTACAAGGGTACGGAACGTACAAGACACGACGTAGACTCGAGGCGCAGCAAAGTCAAAAAGATGCCCTCCGACGCCTTCGGAGGGCTATTTATTCATTCCTGTACCAAGGACAGCGTGCCCCTTAGGAGGGGGATGTACAATTGTCTACGGACCCTCTTCGGTACGTTCCGCGGAAAATCCCCGGTTCGTGCGCGAGGGTGACTATCAGGTATGTTCGTATACCTCCATTAGCTAGACCGGTCGCGATCCAAGGTCTCTTACCGGTAGGGTAGTTCCGGTCTGGACGAATCTGTTTGCCAGATGTGATGCAGACCTATCCTCGCCCGACCTGTACCGGGCCTGGGTAAATGTTACCGTACTTCTGGTAGTGGTCGGTCGCTACAGATCTATTGCGTGACGGGATCACAATGTTCAACTTGTTTTTACGTCTTCTTCGTACATTCATCTTGTTCGGGATAATCGCAGCGAAATCTCCCGCTGCTTCCCAGCGATAACAGGTAGGTTGTTAGCGAGGGTGGGAAGGGGGTAGTTCGGTAGAATTTCAACCGCGGTTTTCAAGAACATTTGTCATCGTCCGCGTGTGTCGGCCGGCACGGTTCTCATTTAAATATACGCCGCATTTTTCCGATGACATCCTCGCCCATATCCGGGCTGCGGGGGCGCGTGTGTCCGCGCGCAGATTCCCGGTTGCTTTTTCCATCAGAACCGGAAACACGAACCGGTAACCGCAATTTATGGCCGGGCAACAATCTATTCTTACATTTAGCGACCATTTTCCGGCCCCGAAACGTTTAAACGAAACATACACACGCACGCGCGGACGGGGCGCCCGGGAAAAGCGGCAGTCGTCGGACCGTGTCCAGCGATCATTTCGTGGAACAACGGATTAATTGTATCCGATGCGTCAATTATTCACTACTCGCCTAACGAGCAATTTTTACCGTGGCCGAGAAGCGTTTTGCAACGCGGCCATCACGCTCGGCGCACTTTGGTCCGAAACGCTGGCCCGTCTAAACAAAAATATAAAAAAAATATAGTGGCTGCAAGAGTGTTTATTTTTTATCGCGAAGATTTACGAAATAGTTAGACAGCAGTTTGATGCACTTCTAGTAGGATTAATTAAAGATTAATATTTGACTTCGTTGCGTTTAACATTTATCGTTTAATTGTCGATGAAAAAAGTTTCAAAAATTCGCTGAATAAGTGGGAGCAAAAGTAATTCTGCATGGTTAGGATCGCGTGTCGAGCGAGGGTGCAACGAACGACGCGGACGCCGACGAATAATTGACAGCGTCGTCCGGCAGGCAACCTTTAAAGGGTATAGGGAAGTTTGTCGCGGGCGTCGATAGAGCGCGTCGCCCGTAACAAGCGATTCCCGTTCGTTTACGATGCCGAGAATATTCATAAATCACCAGGAAGTGCCCCTATGAAGTCGATGTCCTCATAATTACATTCGCGCCCGGGCTTTTCCGCTCGCTCCTTTGTCCCATTAATCGCGGTTCTCTCGTTAATAATCGACACATAGTACTCAGCGATTCGTCACTCGGTCCCTGTCGCCGATATCTATCGACGTTTTTCCGAAGATCAAGTGTTTATTAGAGTACCGAGTTTGTTATTGAAGGGGGAACGAGTTTGACGAGGGAGAGGGTGCTTTTAACCCTTCGGTGGTTTACCGAGGCTCTACGGCCCTGTGTAACTTTCAATTAATTATTTAAACGTGGGTGTGGCAGTTTAACGACTTGAGTAATTCTCTATTACCTCTTAAAGTTTATTTAAGGATTAGGGCTTCTGATAGCTCTCCTAAGAGCTGAGAATCTTAACGCGGTGCCAAACTTTCTGCTTCTTCATTTACTGAAAAATTATTATTCCGATGGTTCCGGTTAAAAGTTTTCGGTGATCGTAACAATATGAAGGAAAGAACTGTTTCCTGAAAACTTGCGGCTATTGCTGCAGGAATTTCTCTTCAGAAGTTTGATTAAATTTGAATACCCGTTTGATTAAAAGAAATTTGATTAAAATAAATTGATGGTACGGAAAAAATTGTTCAGCATAAACTGTAGCGATGGTAGCCTTTGTGGGAAGTTTGGAAACGCGTGGAAAGTTTCCTTTGGGGGAAAAAAAAACGAACGCTGCCTTTTTAAAGGTCTTAGGAATGCAAAAGGGCCGGAGTACCAAGGGTCTTAGGAATTGCAAAGTTCCGAAGAACTTAGATCGTTTGTTAGCGTGGAAATTCTAGGTATACTAATAGTCACGCTGGTGTACTTGGTAGCTTGGACGTCTCGAGACGTGGTCACCCACCTGTATTCGAGGTTAAGCGACGATAGTCGAGGTACTGGGTAAAGATGTGGATGACCATCGGATTTTTCGCAATAGTTTCGAATTATTCAACGTAGTCCAACGGGTTCGGTGATCTGATTTTTCTGAGGGTTAAGAAACCTTCTTTGAAGGTCATTTTAGGGATGGAATTCCAAGGTCACTGAGAAAAAGACAGGCTCGTCATTCCGTAGGGCTTTTAGGGGTACAATGTACCAAATGCCCTCGGGGTTGCAAGGGACCAATTTCCGAAGGGCGGTCTTGGGATTACAAGAGCGAATTTTCCAATCACCTAGAGACTTCCAAAATTTCCTGAAAGTTCTCATTGACTAATCCGAACAAGTTCGTGGCAGAACCAATTTGAATTTAGCTAACTTTCACCGGTCTGCAACGACCCAGTAAAGTATGACAGAGCCTTGGAACGTGGACATCGTAATTAACGCTTACAGCGTTGACGTGGACAGACAAGAAAAGGCCGGGGCGCTTCTTCGTGCAGGAAGCTCGCAAAAAGAGTCGAATCGGAACCGGGTGAGAATTCCGTTGGACGTTAGGGGGGGGGGGGGTTGAAAACGGAATTTTCATCGGCGACCGAGCAAAAACGACTCGGTATTTACGGCCGACCTGATTCGCTCGCGAGCCCCTGTAATTCATTGTGTCGCGTAGAGTTACCTCGCTCTGCCTCGCTCTGCCTCACCCTGTCTCGCGTTCCCAAGAGAGGTTGGAGCGAGAGAGCAGAGCGGGTGGCGGTAGGAGGCAGAGAAGTCATTTATTATTCCGTGGATTAATTTCCCCGCAAGAGTAATTACAGAACACCGGTTATTGAAGCGTAATGGCTGCTGTATAGAAGTATGCTAATTTTCATGAGGCGCGGCAGCGCGATGACAAATTGAGCTAAGTTAATTTCGGCTTGTTTCTGCGTGGCGTTGATTGGCACACAAAACGGTTTATCGTAATGAAGTAAACGCGCCCGCTGTCCCGCGGATATTTATGGGGTCTCGCGGGACCCCAAAATTCACCTGGGAACAGACTCGTTCCCTTCCTGCTCGTTGTACTTGATCGCTTTTGGATTTTTTGCGGTTCTTCGAGGACCACTTTTAAACAGTGCTCTTGTCTTTAACCCCTTGTCGTAACATTTTCTTTACAGTCACAGTGATTAAAATATTGTTTAATTTTATTTCATTTAAAATGAAAGGCATAACATTTACATTTGTTAGACTTTCTTGAAATTATCGTCTGACACGTAAAAACACGACAAGGGGTTAAACAATGTAAAAAAATTTCAGCCAGAAGAGGTCCCTGATGTTATTCCACGCTGATAGAACATCCGGAGAATTTTCCTACGGCTGTCGTGTGAATACCGGACACGTGAAACTGCTCGCGATTTCGGGGACACTTAGCACGGTGTTTGCAAGCGTGAGAGGTGCTTTTAGGCCACAGTGTAAGCGATACGTGTGTCTACAAGGGTGTCTTGTCGACACCCATCCCAGTCGCCGAAGAGTCTAGGCCTTGTTTAGGCTGTCTGCTCCTTCAGAGGAAGCAAAGGGTTGTTGAGATCGTACACTCAACTAATGGCCGACGATCTGTCATCGTGCTGCCTAAGCGCGAAGAAAAGTTTGGCTAGGGATTAAGCGTTTCCCTGAGAAGTGGCGAAGTCGTTATCAACGTTTTCTCTGGGTTGTCAGCGTGGGAGACGTATCGGGTCTTTTATCGACTAGAAAAACATAAATGGGGTCAAGCTATTCCCAGCAATTAAGAACGTAATGACTCTGATCGAAAGATTAGCCGGAGATCCATCAGAAGCGTATTTCGAGCATCAAAAGATTTATATATTATTTTATTATCATTCATTCACAGACCTTGCCTCTCAACTTTGTTGAGAACTTCCCTCGTTGCTTTAGTACAATTTTAATTAACGTATTAACTGTCCCTCAAAATGCCAGTAAACATTATTCAAATTCAGGAAAGCTTCTTTACATATTTGTTCAGACTCCCGGCGATCTCCATATCCACCGAAGCAAATTTATCAGTTCCCCATAAACTCGTAAACCAAAAACTTGGAGACCCGTCAGTTTGACCGTAACAGTTCCCGTTTTAACGACACTTTTATCTTCCCCCAGGGCTGCGATAAAGACTCTAACACGGCGAGGAGAGAGATTCCGTTTAAATTTTATTCCCGATAAATCAGCTCGCGAAACTTTGCATTTGCGTGCGGATCTAGTAATGAGTATCTTCGGAAAGTAAAGTAGGGAGTAGAAACGCAACATGTGAGGGAGGAAGAGAGGATATCGCAGAAAGAAGAATTTGCTGTTTCCCGGGGAGGGTGCAAACTTGCTCCCCAGGGAGGGGTCTTAATCCGAAAACTTCTGGGAGACTATCCCGGTTCTTTGCGAGCCGGATAATTTTTCTTGGTGGAGTAAAGAAAGGAACGATATTCGGTCTCGCTTTTGTTTCGCGAGTCTGCTCGCGGAATCGCGACACGCGCGTCGAAGAATCTCGGCCTAAACCGAGTCCGTTTCTCTTCGGGACGTGCCCGGGACGTTTTATCAGAGCAGGATTAATGGCATTGTCTGCGAAGGAGGATCCCGAGACGAATCGTTATTATCGTTACTTCCAGCTGCTTTTCTTCGCTCCCGGAACCCCCTCTCCGAAAATGAGTTGGTTCCCTTCTCTCCTGAAAGGAGACAGACAAAAGGAGACAAGTTTTGATAATATAGAAATGCAGGAATAATTTAGAAATGTAAGAATATGGAGATATAGAAATGTGGGAATGTAAGCAGATAGGGATGCAGGTATCTAACAATTTATTAATGTAGGAATTTAAGAATATAGAAACGAAATAATTTAGAAATGTCAGAATTAGAAGTGTAGGAATGTATGAATATAGAATCGAAATAATTTATAAGTGTATGAATGTAAGCAGATAGGAATGCAGGTGTCTAACATTTTAAGAATGTAGGAATGTAGAAATGTCAGAATTAGAAGTGTAGGGATGTATGAATATAGAATCGAAATAATTTATAAGTGTATGAATGTAAGCAGATAGGAATGCAGGTGTCTAACATTTTAGGAATGTAGGAATGTAAAAATGTCAGAATTAGAAGTGTAGGAATGTATGAATATAGAATCGAAATAATTTATAAGTGTATGAATGTAAGCAGATAAGAATGCTGGTATCTAACATTTTAGGAATGTAGAAATGTCAGAATTAGAACTGTAGGAATGTAAGAATATAGAAACGAAATAATTTAGAAATGTAGGAATGTTAGCAGATAGGAATACAGGTATCTAACATTTTAGGAATGTAGCAATGTAAGGAAGAGGAATGTAAGAATATAGAAACGAAATAATTTAGGAATGCAGGATTACAAGAAGACACAAACGCAGGAACGCCTTCTTTCGTCTCGTGAAAGGAGCAACGATTCCGTCGGAGGAACGGTGTAATTGTGAGGAGCGCACTGTTGCCGATTACTTCGCCCGAACTATGGCTGAGGCGGAATTCCCGTCGAAGTAGCGCAAGTTTCGTTGCAGTTCCGTAACGGCAGGAACGCGGCATTAGACACTGCTTAGCAGTACAGCTTACTAATTAGATAGTGCAGTTTGATGTTTACGTCTTAATCCCGGGTCGACGGTGGTGAACATTTTCCTACGAACCCCTCCGCTCCTTCGACGCTCTTCGTCTTCACTGTCTAGTTGAGAACTGCGATGTATAAACGAAGATCTACGGCCTGTTTTCGAAGAAGGATTACCAACTTCGCAGACGCTATCTGGAAATAAGCGAGACGATCTTAACGAGTCCGGGCCGATGCGATATGTATCGAGAGAGCCTCCGCGATAGCGACTGCTGTTGGCGTGAACTGCAGTAGGAGTTACTTAAAAAAATGATTGGAACGAAGAAATTTTTGAATTCTTCTATAGATCTACGGCGAGCTGACACTGGTGTCGTAATTTGCAGCAAGCAATCTCTCGAACAAAATTGTCCCGCTGATCCAATTCCGGTGGAATAATCCGATCGAAATAAATTTCCCGTAAAATCATTTACGAGATTTGAAGATCCCCGGCAATCTGTTCGAGAGAAACGTCTTAAACCGGCGAAATAATTGAAACAGATTTGTCCCTTGTTCCAGTTCCTGCGGGAACGATATTCGCCGGAATGTAAATTCGAGGACACGTCAGACAGAGAGAATTAAGATGTGGCGTGTCGAATGGTTGCGGTTTAATGCAAGCCAGTTTGCAGCGTGCGCTTCTTGGCCGGCTGTTATACGCGTCTTATCATCTTCATTCGCCATCAAAATTAAACGACTTAGCAATCGTTGCTGCCGGTTAAAACCTCGTCTCGTTAATGTAGAGACAGAGACTGTGTGTATGTGCGAGGTAGAAAGGGAAAGAGTATGCTAGCAGTGGTGCAGCTCCAGCTTATCTCAGCCGGCGCCGAAGCAATCTGAAGTATTAAAAACTGCTGTTCGCTCGTTGAGCTGCCACGAAACAATATGCAAGCTAATTACAAAAACTGTTAACCCTTGCACACCAGGCTACCATTGCGAGCTCGCTGTAATCCTGACTCGCTATCATCCTCGATGAAACGGAGCAGCACCCTGTCGTAAATTAAAAGCCCCCACTCTCTTTCTATATCTCTTTCTCTCTTTCTCTCTCTCTCTCGTCTGGTTCAGCAGAATTTCCAGTCTCATCCACTGAAAAGTAATACACCTGCCCCATTCGCCATTTAATAGAAGACATTAGACGCGTTACACTGAATTCCATCCTCCTCGGAAAATAGAAAAACCTGCCGCAACCCTTAAAACTGAAACTGGACCCCCGAGGTCTCAAAGTCTGAATTAATGATGCCACTCGACGCGCCAGCACTGAACATTGCAAATTCACTGGAATTTTTACTCGACTCGTAAAATTTACGAACTGGAATTATCAATCGTTAATAATATCTTCAGTCTGGTAAATTAAGTGAGAAGCCTCGTGAGAGGATTCATTGATACAGTTCATAAAAATCGAACATCCTCCGCAGTCGACGGTTTTCGCGCAAGATATCGGCAGTAAAAGTTAGATTAGCGCCGCAGTTAGGCGTTTAAAGCGAGAACAACCACCAGCCAGCTAATTCCGTGCGATCAGATAGGCGGGTCGAGAGCGGCGTTTCAACCTAATAAGAATTTTAATTGAATTAAATAAACGGCGCGGTGGTTCGATGTTTGCCGAGCGATTCCGATTCATATCGAGCTTCGGGGTCTCTCTGATATTACATGTCGAACCGAGCGCAATAGTAATCGAGAACCGAGCTTGGTAAGACTCCTTTATTACCACGGACGAAGAGGAAGAGAGATTGTGGATCTCGATGCAAAATGAAAATTCTTTGAGCTAATTCTGCCAAGAACAAGACCGAAGAGACTCCCCAATAAAATCTCGATTGAATCTTTCTTATCGCGTCGATCACTTCGCCGGACCATCCTGTTCGAAAAACATGTCGAAACATTTCGCACGGTTTTGCCAGTGGTTGCATCCGGTAATTCTTGCGAACGGCGGTACAATGGCGTTGCACCCCGGCAGTTGCACTTTATAACATACGGGGATCGGATTTCCGTTCTCGGTGGCTAATGCGAAATCGAAATCTGTAGAAACAGGAACGTCATCGGGCGTAACATGGCGTTGCACGTGTGCATGGAACGGGGCGGTGCACAACGCGATGCCACGGCGCGCGCGATAAACCCGAGCGGTAAGATGCATTATTCATTAAGCGGGGAAACATTATTCGAGATGGAGTTATTAAACACCGATGAAACAGGTGGAAATCGCGGACTCTTAGCGCGCGGCTGGTAATATATATATATATCCCGGCGAGTTGCCGGCAATAGAATTCGGTGGGATCGATCCGGTAATTTGTTCCGATTTCGCTCGAATTCCGCGAGTGCACCTTTCGCTGCAGCTTTTGCACTGAAAGAGAAAGAGAGAGAGGGGAGGGGGGGAAAGGGAGAGGCTCGTGTTGCCCGTTCCGAGGTGTCGAAGGTGCTCGTTGAATAATCAACGGGAGCTTATTCGAGTAATCGGGGGACCAAATTGCGCGCTTTATCCCGACCGTGCAGCTGAAACTTTCTCTCTCTCGCTCGCTCCACGAGGATTAAAACGGGCTGGGAATACTCGCGAACGCGAGCGGCGACGTATAAATACGTGTAGGAAATATAGAAGCTTTATCGAGTTACCGAGCTGCAGCGCACACCATTGAATACTGAGAGGATCTTCTTTATTGAATACTCCGGACCTGTCTTCTCCGATCACTTTTCAACTATATACTTAAAAGGAATAATCGACGCGCTCCTTTGTCGAAAGTGTCATATCGATCGCCAAACTTATTTCACGATTCACGATACAAAAGATAGGTCTTTCCATATGAAAAATTCAAGGTTTAATTTTTGTAGTTTTCAACGAATCTTAAAGAAATATCGTGTACTTGTTTTCTGATAATGTTTCGGTAAAGTGAGCACGCGGAGGACGATCCTAAGCGTCGAGAGGATTAATAGCGGGCTGAAATTACAATGGCAGGTCGTTGTAATGAAATCACTCGTGCCAACGTGTTCGGTTAGGCGAGCAGCGTCGCGACAGATAAGCGTATCCCATCGACAAAGACAGTCGGAACAGAGAAACTCGATGGCAATACGACGAATGCGATAATGGATGCGTCGCGACGCCGGCAAAGCCGCGTCTGGTTCACGCCCGGCACCCACTGACTGATTAATCCGCGTCGAATCGATCGGTCGTCGAACGCCAAGTTTCCCTTGCAGCCATGAACTTCCGGTCTGGATGCGAATCATCCAGCATCCGTGCGATTTGCGAGAAACTCCGATCATTACTTCGAGACTCTGTAACTGTTACACCTAATAAATATAACTACAGAATGAACATTTGTACAGCATGCAAATAAATATAGAATGAATATAAATTTTATATATTTTCCCAGTTTTCCAAAACGTTACTGAGTAGGAAGTTTTAATAATTGAATGAAAACGAAGGATAACCCCGGAATTAATTTGTACAACCTAATAAATATAACTGCAGAATGAAAAAGAATTAAAAATGTGAATAAATATAGAATGAACATAAATTTTCAGCAGGATGTTTTAATAATTGAACGACGAGGAAGAATAACCCAGGAATTAATTAGTACACTTAATGAATGTAACTACAGAATGAATAAGAATTTAAAATGTGAATAAATATAGAACGAACATAAATTTTCAGCAGGATGTTTTAATAATTAAACGACGAAGGAGAACCACGAGGATGATTGCAACGGCGCCGAATGTTTAAAGAATCTGCTTGTGTGTCGACGTTGAATGGCGAAACCTGATTTCGGACAGCGCGGTGAGTCGACGCGAATGAATGGGGGACAGGTATGAAGAGGACATTCGCGCTCGGCATTTCGCATTCCGCGACTCTCCCAATGAAATTGAGGAAGGGTCGGCCGGGTGCAGATCGGCAGGGTTCGAAGCAGGAACTAATAACGCGGCCATTAATTTACATTAACTCGTATCCGGAGGCTTTGTCCCGAGCATCGTCCTTCCGAGATTGATTTCGTCGACCCCGTTCACAACGCACCCCCGGAAACCGAATACGATCGCGTTTCATCGCGTACACACACACACTCTCTCTCTCTCTCCATCTCTTGCACAAAATCAGTGTCCAGTTAAGGCACGCTATTATCCCCGATAATCAATTTGTTTCCTGGAACGGCCGAACGAAACGACAGGCGAAACGATACCGGCAGAATTCCACCAACCAGATGATAGCATTTACATTCCCTGTTCGGGATATTCGAAATTTCTCGATTTCGTTTGATCGATACCGATGTTGATTTCATTGGAAAACTTCGTTCGCTCGAGTCGAATCTTTTCGATTGTGCGACACGACGGGCACGCCCTTTTCAATGTTCCATAGGACAGCTCGGAAAGATGATCCTGCCTTGTGAAACCCTGCTTTCACGATCCGTAGAAAATCTTTAAGAATCCTAAGAGCCATTAGCATCTTTTCAAAAGTTGGTCAGGATCCTTGAGAAGAGAACGTGTTTGCATGATGTAGAACAGGGGTCGGCAAACTTTCTTTTGGAAGGGCCAGATCGTAAAATTTTTAAGCCTGGTGGGCCATAGGGCAATAAAAAACCAGGGGTTCCAAATGTTTTTTAATAGAAAGTGATATTTTTACATAAGTTTTTTATTTCACATAATAATAATTATTATTATTATTTATTACAGATGGGCTGAAGCTCTTTTACATAAGTGTTTACAATAAAAAGAAGAGAAAGATAAAAGACTACTAGTCTAATATCCAAGAAGGGACATACACAAAAACTAATGGTACAAACGATATGGTGTTATCCTACAATCCTGCGTAGTTGCTTTTTAAAATTGTGTAAAGATTCAATCAAAAATCAATACGATTATAGATAGTGCTCGAGTCTGCAATGATGCGATTCATTGGATTAATTAATCCATAAGTAGATCTTGCTTTAAGTGTTTGAAATCCAGCTGTAGTTCTCGATACACGTTCAGGTACATGGAAATTGATTTGCGCGAGTAGAGAGGGACAAGCAATATAATTATTAATTAGATTAAAAATAAAGCTGTGGTCAGATACTATTCTTCGAGCAGACAATGTTTCTAGATTCATTTTAGTTAATATTGTGAAGTAATCATGATCAAAGAACGACATAGGATTATTTAGCTTACATGAACAGAATCTGAGAAATTTATGCTGCACTCTCGAGCAGCATAATTTGATTTATATTGAATTTTGTTCATGTAAAGAGCAATATTAACCTCGCGGATCGAATTCAAATCAGGCGGCGTGCCGGATTTTTCCCGCGGGTCGTAGTTTGCCGACCCCCGATGTAGAAGAACGAAAACGCAAAGGTACGTTCTTCGATAAATTTTCGAATTCGCATAACTCTGCTGGCAAGAAAAAATCGTTCTGGGAATGAGAACCACTAAGGATTATGACAAGCTGCTCTTTACAAAGAATTTACTGCGATGATTACAAAGACAAGCTTGTAAAACGAACATTTGGGAGGAACAATTAACGAAGAGTAAATACGACTAGACGAGATAGTAAAAACGGTGTGATATCGGACCGTGAGGATCTCGGATCTGCGATTAGGTCGATTAGCGTCTTCGGCAGGCCGTCCATCGCATCGTCGCGCGTCGGTCGGTCGGATCGATCGGAGTGAATTGCGGTTGTCTCGATGTTAATTTGAGGCCGATAAGCGACGCATCTCGGGGCTTTCCGGTCGGTGCCGCGTCAAGTAGCATTCCCGGGGCCAATGTTCCGTCGGCTTACGAGTAGTCCGGCTTCATCAGGGTTTCCAGAACGGGCACCGACAGACGCCTCGGCGTCTCATCTTTGATGATTGAGCACGCGAAACCGGCTCCAGGACACACAGAGAGACAGAGAGAGAGAGAGATGCAGAGACACGGGGACACACCGAAGGCGAGATGTTTCACCAACACCGGCTCGTCAAACTACCGGCTCCCCAGAGCTAATTGCAACGCCGCCGCCGCCACCGCCGAATCCTGCGGCCATCTGAACGCTATTGAACGATCATGGCACGCCGGAAGTCGTGCGTCACGCCCGCGAACGCTTATCGCCGGAACGACTGCGAATCTTCGAGGACTATCTCCCGCCTTTGTCACTGTTCCGGTTAATTACGGACCTCGATTGTTCCACCCATTCGCTTATTAATTCAATCGTCTACACACGATCGTACAGTTTCGAATAGCAGAGAGAACGTGCTATGATTTTGCTCGTTTGATCGACTTAGCACAATATATCTGCTTATTAAATTAATCGTCTATATACGCGCGTGAGTTCATTCAAACGTCACAGGGAAAATAGAATGATTTTGCAGATTCGATGCATATTGATCGGGTTAGCAGATTTACCTATCGATCTGCCCATACATGTGCTTAATAGGTATTACGTATTTACATAACTCTTATTCAATGCGAAGCTTGCATAGAATAGGTAATACAATTAAATTTTACAACAGTTGTCTTTTTAAAACGAACGTGTCACGATTTTGTGCGGGATCTCGAACGAATTCGGCATCGATCGCCCACGCCGCTGGATCTCGGCGAGAGAAGAGCGTGGAAAATAATTTCGCAGGCAAGCAAACCCGACGAGTTGCAAACACCGGGAGGAGCCTGTCGGCGCGAGAACTTGCTCGCCGGTTCATTAAACAGCGCGGCGGCGAATTGTTAGTAGGGGAAAACAAGAGTTTCGCGGGGGGACAAAATAAATTAGAACGAAATAATTGAATAGAGTCGGAAAGCAAACGTTGCCGGGGAATGTGCCGGGAAGTTAGATCGATTCGAAATAATGCACGTGGAAACTCTCTCTCTCTCTCGCCTCTCGAAAGTTTCCGCGAGAGCTCGCGCGATTCCTGCCACCCGTTACTTAATCATCAAATTTCCAACAGCACCCCCTGCAGCAACCCCCTCTGTATATACCCCTCATATCAACCCCCCCCCCTTATCCCTAGAAACTGATCACGCGAAATGTATGCTCGTTCCGTCTCGTTTGCATGCGAATAGGGAAACTCCAGTCGATAAAAATAAATCCGCGATGGAACGAGGTGGATAAAGGGCGAGCAGGATTGAACCGCCCGTTACAATGATAGTGATCCATACCAGATCCTGGAAGAATTCTTCCACTCGCTGCTCTCGATGGTTGCAACTAAAGACGTGTATTTTTTTTATCATCGAACGCGATAAACGTTTCATTTTCCGCGTGGCATATTTCACTGGCTGGTTAGAGCGCGCGACTGCGGACTTCGTGGTCGCGGGTTCGATCGCGCCGCCGGCACCTCTGGAAATATTTCATGTGCCAACTAATACTGTGAGTGGTGCCCAATGTGGTTCGCAACCCACCTTAATAAACTGTAGGTCCTGCCGTGAAATAACCTTAACAGAGAGTTGAAAGCGACGTAAAATAAAAAAATATATATTTAATTGGTGGACAATTCTGTAAACGGCGCGGGCGACGTCGATCCGATTTAGTAATATGTTGCGGAGACTGTTCCGGAGAGACACGCTGAACAATTTTATTTATTTTCTCCGGTCCCCGTCCTCTTCCATTTCATTTCTCCGGGCCTGCCGCCGCAGATTTATTCCGCTCCCGGGGTTTGCAATTGAAAATTTATTGCCGATAAATTTAAATTATTCTGTTTAATAACTTTTCACAGTGATCTATTACTCGGACTCTACGGTTCAACACTGTTTCTCCGGCGGAAGTCGATTCGAGACGAGGGACAGTTTAAAAACCAGTTTAAGAACCATTTTCAATCTTGTCGCTGGACTTCGTTCATTATGTAAAATGAAAATTGCGATTATAGAATAAAAATTTTCGAAAACGAGGGCTCGAGAAAGCAACGTTTTGCTTAGGTAACAGCGCCATCAATTTGGTGGACTGGAGACGAGTTACGTTATCAAAATAAAGCACATAATCTCATTTCCGGACAAATGCGATTGCACTTTACGGGGCCGCATCGCGACTCTGCCTCGGCGAAGGCGGAGGTTATGAGAGCTGAGACCGCGTGACGGCATCCAGCTTCTTCTCCGCAGCACGTTTTTCCATTTGCAACCGAGAGACGAATGCAACGAATCCCGGCTACGTGACTCAGCTCTACATCGCAACGCGCCAGGGATCTGTTAAACGGTTAAGCTGACCGTGAGATATGGACGCGTTTTGTCAAGGTCGAAACTGATCCCGAAAGAAAACAGGAATACCAGGGACGCTCAGGTGTACGGATCCGAAATGGCTGGGGCCCCCGAGGCGCTGCCAAATCCGACGCTTTCGGAATTCTTCAACCCTCTTGCGATCGATTCGCTCCCGGATACTCGGTCCAGTAAATCCTCCTATAACGCGGTACTATAATAACACGGAGCAAAAATTCCGATTTGATCTCCACCAAATTTAATTTAATTTCATCTAATTCCGAGTTTCCTATAATGTAGTCTCCACGAACATTGAAAATAGACTCGGCCACCGCTGTCGAGGGGTTAATTGTTGATGGAAGCAACGACCGCACGAGTTGCATCCTCAGCAAGCAGAATTAAAATTTATCGCGCATTATGCGTCCTAGTATTAAATACGTAATTGAAGCTCCATATATTCTCCATCCACGAATAACGAATTTCACTGAACCAATTAACAATTACCAGAAGACAGTCAGGTGCGCAACAACATCGGAGACAGTGGCAAGCTGGGTTTCCCGGGCGAACTGAATTACCGGCGAATTTGATTTTCGATTTGCATAATATAATTGTATAATATCATTGAACGCCGAGGGACCGGGCTCCGGGGAGACATTAGGCTACTCGAATAACGAGAGAGTCCGTGGCTGCTGTGCGCGCCATTATGGCCGTAGATTTGTCAGTGGCCAAAGCCGCCTTCGCCGATTATCGTTGTTATCGCGACAGTATCGGTTTCGCGTGGACAGATCGGCAAGAGAGGGGTGGGCGAAAAGGGACGACGGAACACAGGCTGGTCAAAATCAATATGCAATTCGCGGAACGTAGTTCGCGGCCTCGAAATACAATTGCATTCTCCTCCGTGCCAGCCCCACCACTCCCCCGGTTCTAGGCTCCCCTCTTGAATCGAACCTAACCCGAACCGTATCCATCCCGGCAAGCGAGACCCTCCTTTTTTCAGGAATATTGAATTTCCCAGCCGGAATGGCCAATGCGATCGGGATTTATCCCGTGTTCCCGCGGTCTGCTCCTGCGAAAGGCGAAAGGGGATACACGGGCTCCGTGAGCTCGGTTCATTCGATATGCGTCCTGGAAATCGGAAATTATACGGCACACGCGCCCATCCACCCTTTAATATTTTCTGATTTTTTATTCTTTTTTTCATGCTAAGGCGCTCGAACTCTTTGAAGCACACCGGTGACTCGTTGGAAATTGCAGACGAAATTGTTACAGAGAATTTGCAAAAGTGATCTTCGCTTTTCCTTAATCTCAAACATTTTTTTTAATAGGAATATTAGTACCCGGATGGGGGTTTGCCCATTTTGACAAATGTTAGGGGAGGCTCGACAAAATTTGCTCGGAAACTCGTACAATTTCAAATCCCCGGAACAGCTTTAATTTGCAGGTTCCAGCGATCATTTGTTCCTGGAGGTCCTAAACTAGGCGCAGAGTTAATGTGCCGGGATCCATGGGAAAAAGGAAATTTATTCAATCCGTTAATCCGGATCCACGTTGTAAGCTGAGGCTGCGAGACAGGGAACACTGTCTGACCGAGTAGCTTCTTGGTCGAGCACCGCGTTAAGAAGTTTATTCCTCGCCGGGGAAATTAATGTGGTGCAAGGCTCTTTTCGAGCGAGCTTAGCTACGGGTACGTTCACTGATAGTCCTCGCTTGCGCGAAACTCTAAGAGGACATCGTGTTATCTCTACTTTATTGCCTCGGTTAAATAAAACGTTACCTGATGTAATAGTTTCGGTACAGTCGCAATCACCGTTCAATTACATCAAGGATCTATCGATCAGTTTCGCACCTCTTTTCATTCTTCAAAATGCTCAGACACAACAATGAAAAATGCTAATACAGAGTTTATCCGACGATCGATTCTTGATTCACTCTTGACGCTGCTTGGATCATTCGATCCGAGAGATCATTGAATTGTTTCTTGGCTCTTGGTTCATTTGACTAACACGTCTATTGATTATCTGGTACTTGATTCTTGGATCACTTGGCTTCGAGTGATTGTTCAATAGCCAACGCTTGATCCTTGGTTCATTTGGTTAATGTGCCTGTTGACGGTCTCCTGCTTGATTCTTGGATCAGTTGGCTGATTCGTCTATTGCCGATCCGATGCTTGATTCTTGGATCGCCAAAGCGATTATGCAGGCAGCTCTCACGCTTGGATCTTGGCCAAAGAGCTGAATCTTGGATCGCTTGGACAGAAACTTCTTGGATAATGCTGTCTCCGGTGGTAATTAAATATCTGATGCTTTCTTCGTTCGCTTCGCTGATGTGGATAATTAATGAAGTTCCGATGATTAAATCTTGATTTGTTCAACTAATGTAATTATTAAACATCTGATTCTTGATTCACCGAGGCAATGTGATTATGGAGCTTCGAATGCTGGATGCTTGAATAATAATTCCAGGCTCGCTTGACCCAAATAATTATTGTAGTTCCGCTGCTAAGACGATTACAGTATATCCAATACTTGATTGTTCCATTAATAATGTACCAGCGAAATAGGCTTCCCCTTACAAGTTTCATCGGTAATAATAAGCCACACGATATCTCCATCTATCAAGCCGCAAGAACCATTTCGAAATCGCAGTTTGGTGGTCCTAAGAGGCTTTTGATTGCCAGCAGGAACGGTAAACGGTGGCCGGAAGTTCGTCGGACGTCTTAAACGGTCGAAAATAAACGCGATTAGCGGGCGCAAGTCGATGAATGCGCATAAAAGAAAAGAAACAGGCGCGCCGATGTTGATAAAACTTCCGGACAAGTTCCAACATTTAGGAGTTACCAGAGAAAAGGAAGAGGGAGAGAGAGAGAGTGCAGCCTTTGACGCATTTCTCAGTTCTCCTCTTCCGTGCTCAGGAAAGAGTTTTGGAAGTTCTTTACGGGAACGCTTGTTAGATGCTCTATCGGCCGCGTTTTTCTCTGCCCAACTACGCTAAAGTGGTTCTCTTTCAAGTACACAGACCGAGCAGATCCGTGGATCTTGTCCTCTTTGTTTGTCCCCGAAAAACAGAGACACACACCGGCGTGTTTTGCGACGGCGACGACGCTGGGACAACTTGCATGGATCCGGTACATACTGTGCTGCTGCTGCTGCTGCTACTGGCTTCTCGCGTATGAAAGGTTCAATTCTATATTGTCAATTTTATCGGGAAATGCTTTTACGTTTGCCTGCGACGTTCCACGACTTCGAAACTGTTCTTCCGTTCAACAATATATCCGCTGAAAGCGACTGTTTCATATCGCTTTGTAAAAACATAGCGAACGACCGAATTATTAGAACCACCGAAACACACGTTTTAACACTAAACGTACCGAGGCGCTCGAAGTAGCCGACGCTTGCCTTACAAAAATAACAAGATTAAATTTATATGATCTTTACGCGGTTCATATTTTAATATTTGCCTTATTAAATATATTTATTTAATCATTTACCACGAAAGCATCTTTATGATTTCAATGATTATGAAATAGAAAATTGTAGCACCGGTCATTTGACCGATGGTGGTACGTTTAGTATTTCTGCGATTGTGATCTTTCGATGAATTCAATGGTTATATTGTTGATCTTACCTCTGGACACAGTGCGTACATTAGTTGCAGCGATTCGACGCCATTTTTGCACACCTCACACCCGGCAGGCGGAAAGTTGATATAATTTCGCGGAGCAGCACGCAACTCAAATTCCGACCACAATGAAATTGGAAAATTAATAAACTCGTTAGCAGAAATGTATGGCTCGCAACGGTGCTTACCGCGAATAATAAACTGCGTTTCGAAAAACGCAATGTTCGGTAACGAAATTATTACTACAATTCAAGTAACCCTACATTCTTTAAGTAACAATCCACACGAATATTGGTAACAATTCGATACACTATTGTAACGAACGTTTCTGCGTGCGAGGTATAATAAATCCGTTGGGTTTCGCTTGAATTTTTATTCTTGATCGGCAACGCTTGTTAGGAAAAGATATACGGTCTAGCGATTGCAAAACCGAAAATCGACGATTCAAGCCGGAAATTAAACATTTATTGGTGGAGCAAACCAACATTTTATTAACAAACAAGTCGTAAATATTTCTGAAATGATTTCACCTGTCACTGAAGGACGTTCAAGGTCATCCGAGGCCAAATATCGTAAAACAACAACCCCCATTAATTGGTGGACGTTTTTCCACTATTATTTATAGTTTTTCTGGTCACCATTTCACGGACGTTTAATGAAACTGTAAATATTTCATACAAACAAACACAAGCAAAAGCTGATCACTGCACTCTATATGTTAACCTGCCCAATAAAAACGTGATAACAACAATTAAAGTACACAGTTCGACTTCAATACCGTTTGCATCGATCGAACATTAAAATACGCGAACAAATTGCAACCGTCCCTTTGATTTTCGAACAAAGATCGGTGATCGATAAAAATCATAGCTCAGAAAACTTGCAATGCCTTCCTCATTTCGCGGGAACAGCGATGAAAATTTCCGCGGCGTTGTAATTGGAAAATTAATCAATTCGTTAGCAACTTCCTACCGCGTTGCTTCGAATAATAAACTCAGTCTCGGAGAAAGGCGAACGTTCATAAAAAAAAGGTGCTATTAAAAATCATGCGTTTCTTGCACGCCGACCGAGTAATTTCTAAACAATAATTTCCCGATGAACAATCACTGGAAACTAAACGCAAACTATTATCGGGCGTCGGTGCTCCCGAAACTAGAAACAACAAATCCACGGTTTCGCTTGTTCAGAATTTTTATTCTCGTTCGACGGCGGCTACAAAGGGTGCGGTAATTACAAAATCCAGGCAGCGGAATATTTTCCATCGGGCTCGCGGGCGAAAAATTTTTTGACGATCCGCGCGCACGCACGCACCGGAGATTAATAATTTCCGGTGTTACCCTGTAAAATGTGTTGCGGGCGAGAAAACAAGGCTCGAAACCCGTTCTCGCTGGAATTCGAGCTCGAAATTCGTACCGATTGTTTTCGTTTTTCCTCCTCATCGATCTGGGCGAAATTGCATCGCGCCAGGAAATCGAAGCAGGAAGGAAGGAAGGAAAGAAACGAGAGAAAAGGGACCGGCACGCAAACGGAAAATTCAGAACGCGTGGCGGAATGTTATTTTCGCGAAACGTTTCTCGGCGAGCCCCATGGAAAATGGGGGTGGGGACACGGTGAAAGGGAAGCGATCGCTCGAACGTCAAGTCGCCCTATGATCGAGCACGGAATTAAGATCCATTCGGTTTTCCTTCAGCCAGCCACGAAATTGTATTACATTCAAGGAACGCCCCGGGGTCATGCTCGCCACCTTTCCATCGTACTTGTTGTCAATACTATACCCCGGAAAACCAATTCCAATCATAACAATCTTGTTGCGATCGTGGATTCTGTTAGCTCCCATAAAGAACGCGGGAGCCATGCGAATACATAAAAGAAATTTATTTGGTCAGCTGGAGAAAGCTGAATTTCTTGTCGGAGAAATGATCACTCTAACCCCTGCGTCAATACCAAAAATTTTTGTTCGGCGACGCACGATTGACAAAGAATTGATGTAGAAAGTGAATTACAACGCGCAGTCGGAGAACAGTTGATGCAAAAAAAAAAACGAATTACAACGCCGGGTGGAGAAGCAGCTGAATTTTCAAGGGCTAATTTTAATCCCAAAAGAGCAAACGGGGAAAAAGTTGCCGCATCTCTTTAAAACAGCTGCATTTAGATGCTGTAATGAATACAAAGAAAACGCGAGGAAACTTTTCAGAATACGGAAGGAAGAAAAGAATAAATAAGACGACATTTAAGAGAAGCATCTGATGAGGCCAAACGAACTGAAAGAAAAAAGAGAAGGAATGCTAATGAAGGACCGGGAAAGAAGATCGTAACTGGATGCAGAAACGTAATAAAAAAGAGAGACAGAATCATAACATTCGTATTCAACATTCTGATTCGATTGAGCTCCTTTTTTTAATTCTATAATTTCATTAAAAATTATAAGTGCCCCTGATAAATACATTTACAATTAAAACTAGAACCGAATCGAACAAACAGACTCACCAGAAAAATCGTGCAACTATCAGCCAGTAACAGAAAGTTTCGTGCACGTCGGTCCTGCAAGACACACCGATTTCGTTATCGATACCGCGAACAGTGTCCGTGGACTCAGCAATCGCGTTAAACGTCTGCGTTTAACAACAGTTCAGGGATCCCAGCCGTTCGGTCGCGGTCCGTATCGCGAGAATACAGTTCTCATTGCAGTTCGCCGGGCAAAAGTAGCGCGAACGAATGTAATTCAAGCTGATACATTTTATCGCAGTTACAGGAGGCCAGCGCGCGTTGTAATGCGCCTCGCGCCAACCGGGTGTAACGCAACTTTATCGCACCGGGGCGAACGGCGTTACAACTTCCGCTATAAGTCGCGGAACGCTACAGTCGCTTTTGCTGGCCGCGTGTTTTAAACCGTGCTGGACCGACACGTCTTCCATCTGGTCTCGCATCCGGTGTTTTTAGATAATTTTAAATACTGCGTGTTTTCAATGGAGCTGAAAAATCACCATTCGCTGCGGGCCCAAAATTTTGATTATTCCAGATTGAAATAAATTTTGAACAAACTCCGAGATGATTATTGAAGTCTCTAATTCATTGTATAAGTGATAGTCGAAAACGAAAAGCGTAATCAATAGACAGATCTTTATGCATTTATAGCAAAATTGAGTAGGTGAAATTGAAAACGGTTGGAAAATTTTTAAAATTAAAGATGTCGATATTATATGATTTCTACTCCATTAAAACAACATTCAATTTAGTTTATATTTCTTGCAATCGATGCAGACAACTTTTATTTTGCATAAAAATTCGTAGTCTAGAATCGATCTTATATTAAAAATCGATATCCGGAAGAAAGAAATTTTCGCTAGACTTTGAACGACCCTCATTGTCCATATGGAGTATAAAAATGAAACGATTATATACATTCGATGGCGAACACGTTGGTTTGTGTACAAAATGACTGACCGGCGCCGCGGAACGTCGTAGAAATTCGCGCAGAAGTCGCAGGAACGCGAACGTTATCGTGTTCGCAGTGGAATGGAGGGAAGACGCAGTATGCAAAGGATCCCGAAACGAAAGTCAGCGTTGTATCTGGCACAGGGCACGGGGAATGCGGAACAGACGGTGCCGTTCTGTTCCGTTCCGTTTCGCGGTAGTTTGATGTATTCCGCCTTCCTCACGGGCCAAGTGCCGAACTTCCTAGATAGAAGCGAAACTCCGATAATGAAATTACGGTTATCGACGTTCATACTGGAACTAGCACCAACCGTGCGCCGAGAAACTTTCCCCCTCTCGTCGAAAAACCGGGATACAACGGGGATCGCCCATTGATCAGCGCGGGATCAATAGAAGGAGCCACAATTGCTTAACATTTATTTCGGGTGAACACAGTTTCTTTCCACCTGTAAAGTTACATGATAAATAAACTTGGCTTGTACCGATCAAAATCCACATATTGCGCAAAACAATGTTCAAAGCTTCTCGAGTCAGTTCTCGAGTTTTTCCGTATAGATGCAAGCACGTTCTTGGAACTATGACAAACACTACTAGAGCACGTCTCCAGCATGCAACGGGAGTGGCCACGGGCCGGAAATGGACGACAGCTGCACGCAATTTTATGAGCATCCACCGCCGAACGAAAAACTTCGCTCTCTAATTTCTTTCCAGCCGATCCCTCGGAAATCGGTCCGCTGGCCGATCGAACGAACCCCGCAGGCGGCAAAGATGTCCCCGGAGTTCCGGGCAAGTTTCCACGGCCGGCGAATCCGTTTCTTCCGCTTAAGTCTTTAGCCGGGGAACAAAGCTCGCGAATTCTTGCGCTTGTGCCTGGCCCCCGAGTTTCAGAGAGAAACTTCGCACGAACCTTTACAACCGAGATTATCGATTGCCAGAGAGCACTGTCGCGCGGATAACTTGCCGGAATTTCTGCCGGCGCAGTTTTTTCTAAATAAGATCATACCTCCACCATTTTTATCTGGCGCCGTACACCTTGAGACTTCGGGAAGAGTGGTGAAGAGAGGAGGAACTTTCTGTTTGCTTTCCATATCTTGAATTGATTCGAATCGTGGGTAGACAAATTTTAATCTGGTATGCACCATGACAGATGTTTTCTTTTATAATTCGTTACAGAAATATTTTCTTGAGAAATTGTTCAACGCACCTTTTCGGGTACACGTTACCACAGGAATTCTACGAAATCTGAATAAATTCTGTTATTATAATTGAAGCATAAATTATTCCTAGATGTCCAAAAATTTCTTTTTTTCCTCGTTCATTAAAAATAATATGTGAAATTAGTCCAAATCCTGGTAGAATTAAAATATAAACTTCTGGGCGACCAAAAAATCGAATCGGCCCGTTTAGGAAGGTAATTCTAGTGTTAAAGGAATGTTAACGCAAAGGTCTTTTTCATGGCATTTACTTGCCAGTTACCGGAAAATGCCGGAGCAATTTCGCCGTTGACGGTGTTTATTATCAGAGCTCGCAGCGAGCCGCTCGATTCCGATGAAGATTGAAGGTTTGCCAGGGGCTAACTTTCGAAAGTTCCCGATAGGAGCGAATGTTCAACTCATTTGTCTACCCCCCCATCGAAATAAAGTACATAAACGTGTACCACGGTAAAGGATGTCTTCGCGTTTAATGCATCCATAAAGTCGCCGGAATGCTTCCTTATCGATTTATTAGTCCGCGGCAGGCGATGCATCATCGGCGAGCCACCGACGATAGCAACTATCGTTACCTGCGACAGTTTCCCCGTCGTCGATGACGTACGAGGCGACGAAAACGAACCACCTTCCGTCGTATCAGTTATTAACTATTCCGAAAACTTTCCAGACCCCCCGTCAAGGTCGCTGTTACATTTTAAAAACGTTTTAATCTGCGGATTCCCCACCCTCTGTCTTCCCCTTTTCCGTCTCCCGATCTTGATCGACCGGATTCGGTTTCCGAACTTTTCAATTAAAAATATTCGAACTTTCCAGGCACTTCTTTCCCGGATAAGCGTTCCGGCGTCTCGATCAGTTTCTTCTCTCCAGTTATTCCCAGCGTTCCGGAATCAAGACTCGACCGTTAATAAAAGCCGAGCAGAAGCATGTTTGCTGCTAGCTTTATGAAATATGGGGGCGCGTGGTGCTCGCGGAATTTAAAGAAAGCGAAAACCGAAGTTCCTTACCGTTCCGTGTGGAGGGCCGGGAAAGACAGAACGGTATTATCTTTTCGCGGGCCGCTATAAATCCGGACTGTCAGCAACTGGAATCATTGTTCTTCCCGTGCGCAGCGACGGCGGCGCCGGCGTTCGTACGGTGCGTGTAATAACCGCGTCCGCGTTCGAAACGGAACGTCAGCCGCAGCTGACACCGGGAACGCGTTCCCTATTAATCTGAAACGGACATTTTCTCGAGACGAGAGCCGAGATCGGACCTCCGGGAATCCAAGAGAACGAGCAACCCCGAAATCTGTGCGCAAAAATTCAGATTTCCAATATGTCACTGCGAGGAATCGATCGGCTCTGTCGGAGTCAGCGGATTTCGTTGAGAATTTTATACTGGCAAGTCGAAAAAATTTAAGGGGAGGTTTAAATCATCGCTTTGCCTATTTCTCATTTGTTTATTAACCCTTAGCACTCGGCTGTCCCCTCTGAGGCACCACTAAAAATTGCTGTACCATTCTTAAAAATATTGTTTACATTATTAAAGATATCGGTATCTAATCAATTAGGTACTAAACATTTAGGTACTGTATAAGGTAATGTACCAATTTCATATCCATAAAATTGCAAAAATCATAGAGAATGGAAATATTGTAGGTCAGAGGAAACGTTTAATTTTCCAGTTAAAATAGCTCGGAGTGCAAACGGTTAAATGTTTTCTGGTTTTCGTAAATGCACTTGGTAGCTTTATTTTTATCTTTCAAACTATCCGATCGAAACGAATCTATGTTCATTTTAATTTAGAAGGTTTGCACCTGTAGAAATAACATTGCGTATCGAATCGCACTGAAGCACAGCAATAATTTCCTTGAATAGTGAACGAAGAACTCGGAAGCTCACCTGTTACAAAGCATTGAAAAGCGAGGAATAATCGTCGTTCCGATGAAATCGATGTTCTCTTCAGTACGTTAAGGGTGGCGGCATAGCGAAACGCAGCCGTTTCCCAGCTCGAGGAAGTAGATTCTTCGATAGATTCGATTAGGAATAAACAAACGAGAGCACTTTTCTCGACGAAAGCCGAGCACGGGGGTCCGAGCAATCCGCGATCGAGGGCTCCGAGGAGAGGAGACACGGAGGCCGAGGAGAAACTATTAGCAAAGTGGATAGTATCCCCCTGGGAGAAAAGCGAAACCCGGTTTCCTTGCGTTGTTCCGACGGTCGCCTTTGGAAACCGTAGATCCTTGCTCGGGGAAATAGCCCGGGGAAAAAAAAAGAGTCGAAAGACAATAGGAGGGACCGCCGACGCCCTCGGTTTAGTATAGCGCTTTTACCTGTAACGAAGTATGCTCGGCTGCGAGTCTCCAAGTGGCTTTCAAAGTGCACCGCTTCTTCTTTGGCCGGTGCACTCAGCTGCAGCTCTCGATCGCCGACATTTTCGGCTGTCTTCCCGGGCTTCATGCTCGATCTTACTGCGAGGGAAACGCCTTTGATCGACAAATGCAGAAACCTTGTTCCGTCGCTTTCTGAGAAAAATATTTTGTTCAGCATGCGTTAATATATTATTCAGCGACAATCGCATCAGAGAATATATGATTAAGGATTGTTAGAAGCACCTATTACAATCCTTTTGTCTTCTCGTCATTCTTCACGCGTTGATTGCCACAGATAACAAATAAATAAGACTTTCTTAGCTCTCTCTCGTATCTTGTGGGCCTCAATAAACGTATGCACTGTAATAAAAGTTAATTTTAAAGTTAAGACAGGTTTTTGTACATGTTATTAAAAATGATTCTTGGTCTACACCGTGGTCATTTTGGACAGCGAACGTTCAGATCGTTGAACGAAGGGCAGGGGAAGGGGGAGGGTTTCTTTGTGGGCGAGAAAATCGTGGCAGCCGGTTCCCCGAAGTGTGAAAAATACCGGGAAATTCTCGCACGGTGTTCCCGGTCGCATTAATATCCCCCAGAAATGAGATTCCGTTTCCGGGTGGTCCGGGAACCTTGATTTTTCAGCGGCGCCGGTATCAGAGCACTCGAGCCGGCTGACAGGCTTTCGACAAGCCGCATTTCCGGAACAAAGGAGCAACCATCGATCTCGTTTCCGCGGCGTTTCACCGGATCGATCATCGTCTTACATCGTTCGTTTTTTTCCCCCCCGCGAGGGCCTGTGGTTACTATCAACGCGATTCTCCATCGACGTGGTCTTCTTGCTCGGTCCGATGTGACTTTAATGAGTTTCAAGTTCTGTTCTTCTGTGGTTGTATACAAAAAGTAACTGATCTAGATTTCTTTATAAATATTTTCGATAATATCTCTGTTCGAAGGTACGATTGATTTTTGAAGTTTCTGTTTCGAAGCATTGGTCAGCTCTCGTTAATAATGCGTGATTGTTTGCGATGAAAAAGGCAACGATTACATTCAGATGTTTTTGTGGCATACTTCATTAGCAGGCATCGTTGATTAAAATTTTATGGAATCGTATTAAAATAATATGTGATTACTGCGGAGAGGAAGGGCAATTAATTAAATGCAGATATTGTTGCACCGGGTTCATTGGCTTCCACTGTTAATTCAAGTAAAACGACGCTGAGAATAATCCGATGGTAAAGAGAACAATAAATAATAATTAGACCATTTTTAATTTATATCCTGTAAAACATTGTATGGGTGGTACGATTAAAATGATTAAAAGTTACATTTTCACCGTAAAATTATTGGAAATATTATGGGAGAGTACGAAGAACGTTTAAGCCGAAAAAAAATGTTAGTTTTGAATAATAACATGAACAGTGCAGGTGGAGAATATTTCTCTGTTACACCATGTTTTAGAAAGAGGTCGGGTTAAAGAAGATTGAAAGGTGGAAAATTTCCAGCGAATGTATTACACTGTATAGTAACAACAGCAAATCCCTAGATACCATATGGATCCAATGGGAAGCTGGATAAAATGAGCGATCTCCCGTTTCTTCTCTTTTCTCTCCTTTCTCTCAACCCACAGCACGAACAAGTACCTACTCAAAGTGAATGTGCATCTTCTACAGAGACAGGATGTTTATGCAGATGCAGGGTTTTATAGATAAATTCGGAAAAAACTGAAATCGTACAATAATTGATAAATCATTCACCTCTTTACATTTCTACGAACCGAAATCAGCAAAATCTGGAACATTTATTGACACAGCAAGTTTCAAAAATATAGATTTAGATGATTTAAAATTTCAAATGATTTAAAATGTGTTTTTCGAAGCCCGAATAAACTACTGAAAATCTGAAAAACCCCCGGAAACATTCCCAGAGTACATCGATAGAGACTCTCCTCATAAAACCAACGAGCAAACCCCATGCGAATTCCATAAAAACGTGGCGCAATCCGCGTAGACATTCGTTCGCAAATAGTGATAATGATTTCACGGTTGAAAGGTGCACACATGCCTAAAAGGATTAATCAGCTGGGCGTGGACGTGTCCGTGTTGCAATTACTTTCGCCCGTTTAATTAACGTCCGTCGAATCGGCCAATTATTTTTTCGTACGGTTTACTTAATTGCGTGTTCATTAACGAGTGCGGATCAAAGGGCGCGCCGGACGACGTGGGGAGAGAAAGAGAAGGAGAAAGAGAGAGAGAGAGAGAGGAGAAAAAAAACAGACGATCGTGCGCGAACGGGGTTCGGTAATCGTTTTATTGCCTGGAGTCAATTAACCCCCACCGGCGCGAATTAATTGGCTAATTAATAGACGCGGTCGTCTCGAAGCGATCGGCCGAGCCTCGTTAATAAGTCGCTCGTTATCGTTCCGCACGGGGAATGGACGTTTCTAAGCAAACGAAGAGTAATCATCGTTCCGTAACTTCCCCTCGATCGCCCGAGGGTGTAAACAATTCGAACATTCAAGTAAATTAATTTTCACATAGTGTTTTGAATAAAAATATTGGTACTGTGCCATTTAATAATATCTAAACCTACCATTATCATCCCTTAAATTTTTCTCGATTGCAACGGTAAGATTTGTGAATAAATTCTACCAGAGTTCCAAATGTCAGTATCGATACAGTATTATCTGTACCATTTTTACCAATTTTGACGAAGGCAGTGGTTGAAGACAAAAATATTCTACCCTGACATTGTATTACAATCCGTGGGATAATTAGAATTTACAGACTCGATCTTGATATAATGTATAATAACAGTAATAGTAAGCTACATCGAGGCCTTGTGACCAATCCAAACTTCAACCCTAAGCCAGATCTTTGCTCTTTCTCTGTAAAAAAAATTTTTTCCCGGCGACCCGCTCGGAAATTCACGGTCCCCGGTGCTTGAACGTTTCAGCGAGGCAGACGCCGACAATTAAAAATGTGTATGCACTGCGAACGAGCCCGACACGCAAACGAGAACTCGCGGCATTTGAATATTTCGTAAGCGTTGCCTCACCCACCGTGCAGACTGAACGGGAGAGAGAGAGAGAAAGAGAGAGAAAGAGGTAGAGGGAGATAGAGACCTCGCGAGTATCGCGTGCAAGGTGGGTTTCGAGTTAATTGGAAGAAATGCTGCTCCTGTGCCAGCTTCGCGATGTCTCGTTTCCCATAGTCCTGTAAATGCACGGATTCCGCTGTACTCCTTCTAAAAAGGACTATCACAGAACACGTAGAACTGTAATTTACATCTCAGACATCCGCCTTGTTCGAGGTGTCGGGATCACTGTAGGTTGATCAGTGGATCGTAGATCCTTGTGGTATCTCGTGATACATAAATTCGTGAACAGTGAAAGCATCTCTTCTTTTATACTCGCTGCTAGAATATTGTCTGAATTATTTATTCTAATCTTTAATCCTTTGCTGTTGCAGCTATTTTAACTAAGAAAATTAAACATTTCTTCTGACCTCGAATAATTTCATTGTACATCATTTTTTTCAATTTATGGATATGAAATTGGTAATTAATTAGATGCCAATATATTTAATAATGTAAACAGTATTGTGAGTAATAGTACAGTTCACGTAGTTTGATTGTTTAAATCTGACAGGGCACAAGAGTTGGGACTCGCGAATCGTGAGAGTAGAAAATCTTGGTTTATCGGTCGATGAATCCGCGTGCTCGACGGGCGCTAATTATTACCGCGAGAAAAGACGCGGGGTTTAATTAACGGGCATTCAGGCGCGGGCCAATCAGTCAGAAAGAGACGCGCGCGGTTCCCGTTGATTACGGTCGCGCAGAGTCGACTGCCGAGCAAATTCGCGGCCCCGTACATCGATCCTTCGCTAATAAAATCAACAGCGACGCGAGGATGCGACGAAGGTAACGATTACGGTCAATAAATTAACCGTATCGCGAATCGGCGCACGCGTGTGACCCGCTCCGACCGGCCGATGATCGATTATGCCTATTTACATGCTCGGTTTGACGATGGACTCCGTCATTGTGACCAGATATCGGCCGGTTCCCATTGTTTGCCGCGTTACTATCGCGCCGTTTCCTTATCGCCAGCTTCCATCGAGCTTGGACAACAACCACGCAATGTTTTTTTGTCGCTTTTTCACACTCGCGTGAGCTCCTCAATTTTCTGAAAGCCACAGTCCTCGAATCGTTGACCTGTAAACTGAATATTTCACTTTTTCGCCCGGACTCCTGCGAAAATTATTCCTAAACAATCGTGACACTACTGCTAAAATACGCTCGTAGATAAATTGGTTACCTACCATATTTTTCTCGCAATTTATGAACACACGTACTGGACATTTTGTTTCCTGTTCGTAGTTAACTTGGAGAATAATGATTTTCCATAAAAATCCGCAATCTAATAATTGCGACCCACTGATTATTTCTTTTTACATTTTACATTTTCAATTGTTAAATTGTTTGTGCGGGACGTCGTAAGTAAGGCACAAATTAAGAAGCCACCCTCTTATATCTTTCAAGAAGATCCGCAGTCGGAGCGTGACAGTTAATCGTCTTACGCAGGGCTTACACAGAGACGAGATTCATGAAAAACTCGAGGAAGTAGTAAGGGAGCTTTCCCCCGTGCAAGCTAACTACAGTTTCGAGGAAAACCGTGTTCGAATATTCGTTCGAATTGGACTCGGCTAATATGTCTGTTCACGACGTGCTTGTAGTTACTGCAAGCACGAATGTTACCAGATGAATTTTCAAATTTAATTTTCTCGGAAACGCAGACCCCGGACGGAACAAATTTATACTACATTTCCAACTCATTTTTTCAGGAACCGCCTCTCCCCGCCCCGCTGCTATCTAGAATTTATTTGGATCCTACGTACAGGGTGGGTTCATAAATCACCAAACAATTTTTCCCTATTTCAAATGAATTTAAAGAAGATAATCTTCCTACCATAGACTGTAACAATAAAATAAATCGTAAGATGTCGAACACAATTCACCCTTTTCGCCGAACAATACAGCACTTCTATTTACCCTCGGAGAGCCCGATCGACAACCTCGTGTCTTCCTATATGACAGTCTGCACCAGAATCAAGGCTCCAAATATTTATTCGGCTGATCAGTTTCCATCGGCCTCGGCCGGTATAATAATCACGTTCGCATAAACGTGACACGCGAGGTCGTACGTACCTAGGGTCGATCGATCATCCGGACGTCCACAAACATACACACACACACAGGCACACAAGCCGGTAAGCGATAAAGATAACGTGTCGACCGCGATTGGTTGTCTTTGGAACGTTAATGCGTCGTCGAACCCGATTGATTTCCCCTACCGCTACGAGGGGTGCAGAGTTACGTTTCGGAGCAGGGGTTGAAAATGCGACAGATCGTTTGCAAAACCGATGAAATAAATTGGACCAGTCGATCGTCGCATCCAATTAACAACGGTCAAAGGGATGGCGGCGCTACCCTCTCGTGCACCGTGATTTGCTTAAAAAAATCCAGGTGCTTTAACGGGACACCTTAACCCCTTGCACTATGATTTATTTTGTAAGTTTACTCTATTAAAGCGTCTTAAAAAATTGACAAATAACACTGTGAATGATTCTGAATAATATCGACTGTGTTAAAGGTGAAAGGGATCGCAGGGAGAGGAGAGGGGTTGTTTGTAGGGGTGGGGAGTGGCTAGAACTTTTTTTCGAGCGATTATTTCGCGGCAAGAGGCAAAGTTTCGAGTTTACTTCCGTTTATTCATTCGTAACAGTTTCCCGAGTAGTCGAGTGGCCGGTCGTCTAGAGGCTCGGAGGGGTTGCGTTTCAATCGAATCGACCGCGAAATGGAGCCGGGGGCCCATCGCTCGAATCCGCGGCAAGTCGATTTTCATCGCCGCGGCAAGAAACGAGAATCGGAACGGGCTCGGTTCACCGAGCGAAATGAATTCGAATAAGCGATGAATATTCAACGAGGTTGTTTTTCGCGCCCCCGGGGAGGAAAAACTTGGACCATTTTATCGCCCCGGCCCCTTTTCATCGGGCGCCGCGTTGCGTCGCTTCTTACCGCTTCTCGCAGCATCCCCTCTCTAGATTTTAATACTGTCTTTAGATTTTTTATTCGGCCCGACTTCGCAGCTCAATGGAATACGATTTTCGGCGAATCCGAAAATCGACATTTTTTAAATCTACTTACCAAAATTTCATTACACGTCATGGTAGACCAATTTTTTTTCTTCTTCGAAAACAGTGTCAAGAAAATTTAGAACACACATTTCGTCTTCTATTGAGAATTTTGTTTTTTGGTGAGAAGCGAAAGTCATAAAAGCTGCGAAGTTTAAATATAAATCGATGGAGGGGACAACGTTGAGCTAACATCGAGGCAACGCGTAACAGCGTCGCCATAAACCAGAGAAACGGTTTCTTTCGGTGCAGTCTCGAAGGGTGCAAGCTCACAGCGGGGAATGCAGTGAAAAAACTGCCTGGCATCACGCGTGCTGTATCACTAAAACGAGAACGATGATATTTACGACGCGTCATAAATGCTGCATGAAATCGCGGGAGTATTCGTTGTGACCCAGTGACTGCAACTAGCGCGGAAAATATTCAAGAAGCAAACGAATGCACTAATTGCACTTCAGTGAAAAATTCGTCAATTTCATGCACTTAAAAATTAATGAAGGGCTCGTTACAAAATTATTCTACATTAATATCGTATACCAAAATTCTTCCTTTGCCAATTCGGATAATCAGCATTACAAGAATTCTTATAACTGTATAAAATATTCCCGTAAGCATCTCCAGTCAGGTAACGATGTAACACATGCAATAATTCTTTCTTTAACAATTCAGATAATCAGCGTTGTAAGAATTCTTACAACTGTACATAATATTCCCATAAGCATCTTTTGTCAGGTAACGATGTAACACATGTAATAATTCTTTCTTTACCAATTCGGATAATCAGCTTTGCAAGAATTCTTACAACTGTACAAAATATTTCCTCGAGCATCTCCAGTCAGGTAACGATATAACACATGCAATAATTCTTTCTTTAACAATTCAGATAATCAGCGTTGCAAGAATTCTTACAACTGTACATAATATTCCCGTAAGCATCTTCTGTCAGGTTACAATGTAACACATGTAATAATTCTTTCTTTAACAATTCGGATAATCAGCTTTACAAGAATTCTTACAACTGTACAAAATATTTCCGTAAGCATCTTCTGTCAGGTAACAATGTAACACATGTAATAATTCTTTCTTTACCAATTCGGATAATCAGCGTTACAAGAATTCTTACAACTGTACAAAATATTCCCGCGAGCATTTCCAGTCAAGTGACGATGTAACGCATGTAATATCGTTCGAGTAACGGGGTATCGGAGGTGCAGTTGCATCGGAGAATGCAGTTGCACAAGGAGCGGAAACGCCCTTTCTGTCTCGGTGTGCACGGTACCGTCGCGACATATCGCGAATCAAGTTGGCTCGCATATTGGCAGATTCGCGTCGTCCTTTTACAGGTTCTGGAGCACGTATATCGTTCCGGAACGAAGTAGCTCTCGCCCATATCCATCTCTATAAGCGATTCTCGTCCTTGACTGTCGGCTATAGCTTGTACATCGCGACACAAACAAGGAGGAACTCACTCCTCTCCATATTTATGTACCGACCTCCTCCTCCCCACCCTCCTAGTTTCCTAGAGCACGTGTCTTCCACGCGTTCGCGCAGGAGGAACTCCCATAAACGTCCTATTTCCTCTATATTGACACAGCCAGCGGGCTGCTTTTAGAGAAATTATCTCCCGCGCCGTCGTACACCCGTGTACACCTCTATGTGCACATACCACTGGAGAAACTCTAGAGCTTGTACCACCGAACCAGAACGACCTAAGTCATGGTCTCGTAAACATCGTGTTCGTGTTTTAATTAACACGTTACGCTGCCTCCATTTGTTTCGTCGATGCCCCGGAAGATGCCTCTTAACTCCGTGTCGCGTCTCTGTAACATATTTTTCAAAAACCGGGGCAGGCTGGAGTTTAGCAGCTTTACGAGTTTGTGGTTGAGCTAGCTGTTTAGCACTTCTCGTTTTGGTTTCACTCGTGGAACATGCTCGTACAAAATCGTTCTGCTTATTTCATTCATGGGAAACGTATAAAATCGTCTTTTTTTTTAATTCACTCTTATGAAACACTTGGAGAAAATGTTTCTCTGTACTCTTGAGGCATGCGAATATCAGACAGAACAGACCCACGTGTACCTTGTGAGATTACTTTAAAACAAAGTTCTTGGGTGCAACGAATGTTCGACTGCCGTAAGTCCGGCTCGTTCCTAGAGTTAAATAACCCAACAACGTGGAACCATAATGTCTCTCTTTATAGCGTTTTGGCTCGATTCCACGGGGCCATTCGGAGTCCCTATCTCACGGTCCGTTGCGAGAGAGGATCTTCCTCCCAAGAAAAGAATCGCTCAGAAGACACTCGGTGGTTCCCGAAACAGTTTATAAAAATATAAACGAAGACGCGATATTTTCCCGGCTAATAAAGGGCTGCCGCTCTTCATCTTCCTTAACGTTCCGTCGACAGAGTCCTCGTGCGTGCCGACGTTATTTGTTCTGGAATCGTGCTAAACGAGTTATCTTGATCGCTCGTGCACGCGCCAGTTACTCGAGCTCTCTCTCTCTCTCTCTCTCTCTCTCCTCGTTTGCAGATAATTGATTGGATTTTATTTACACTGATCCCTCGATACAGGGAAACAAAAAAAAAAACAGAGGCACTTGCGCGTGATCTTCGGATGATCGAATCAGTTCGGTTTCGACTGTCGAGGAAGAAGGGCCCTGAACGTCGAGTATACTTTGCCTTTTTTTTATTTCTTCAAGGTGAGTAGACCTGTCACTCGATTTGTCTATTGCCATTTGAATTTTAAATCTCGTCGTTCGTGCAACGTGTAAATATTATTTTCCCGATGCGTTGGCGAAACAAATAAATTTTTCAAACATTTCGAACGTTTGTTTACATGCTCGCGGAGATTTCGAATGGATGGATTTTTCAAGTTGTGCTTTTAAAGCGACGTCTAAATAAATTGAATTTTCAGAAACAAAACAGAAATACGAGTGAACGTTTTTTGTTGTTTTATTTTTCAGATATTGTTTGTGGAATGTATATTTCTGCGAATGTTTTTCGTTTTTTATTATTAATGGTTTAAACAACCGTGCCACCTACTGATGTGAAATTGAAATGTTGTAGTAAACGTCGAATTGGCCTAAGCGTGAAGGTTCGTAAAGCAAGAGATTTCACACGGAACTCGTAAACGCAGTCGGCAACGGTTCTCGTGCTAGCAAAACGGTGTCGCAAGTATCCACGATTACGCAATTAAACACGCAATGGCCCGCCACGCGGAATAATGCACAAAACGATCGCGAGAACCAGCAATTCCTGCATTCGCAAACGGACTGACGCGAGCCTGTATGTTACCGCGTGCAACTTTTTTTTCCAGAGCCGTACATCGCGGCCGTATTTTCGCGACGCTTTTTTTGCTCTGCCCGTTTTTCGCCACGCGGTCGAACGAATTTAGTATTAATACACGGCTGCGTTTCGCGAAATTCCCCGCGGTGGACCGTGTCCTGTAATCCGTCGAATTTTCGCACGAGTTCCAACTCGAGGCGTAAAATTATCAATTTTTACGAGTGGAATCCCCAGAAACAATTACCACAAAACGTTCTACTAAATTGTTTCGTGTTCCTTCGACGATCATTTTCGGTGCGGGAATATTATCATACGGTGGTAAGATTGTACCTAAATGATTGTTAAATTGATTCCAATATTTAATTAATTTAATATCCATTTTTACAATTTCTCCAGGTAAAACGTGCAAAATATAATCGCGAATAATTACTATTTAATTCGTGAAATCGCGCCAAATGCGAGGCGATGTTGCAGAAAATGGTGGTGCGTTATTTTTCAAAAGATCACGCGATTTTCTGGACGAATTCGCGGTGGTTCCGCTCGAATTCGAATTACGTTAAACGGGATCTCGGTTTCGCGACGGCATGTGTCGATCCACGGTTGCTGGACGTTCCTTGTCTGACAGAGAATTCTTCCGGTTTCGTGGCACTTTGAATTCGCCCCGGCAAATATTGAAGCTCGAATTACAGTGAATCGTTGGCCACGGCACGAACAGCACGTAGCACTGCACCATAGAACTGCGCATCGACTGCACGGAGAACTGCAGCACGCGGGGACGACGACTGCACGTAGAAATTGCACGGAGAAAATTTTGATCGTCCTGAAAAAACGGAGCGGCGCGGATTTAAATTACTGGCAGCTCGGCTGCCGGTTACACCGGAAACGGAACGCAACGATCCCTCTCGACGTTTTTATTTTCTCCGCTTGACACACGCAAACTGTGCTGTGCACACTCTTTCAGCCCCGACACCGTGCACGCGCGCGAGAAAAAAAAACGGATTTTGATCGCCTGCATCATTCTTCCCTCGACCCCCACCGCCCCTCCTTTTTCTCTCTCCCTCCGTTGGTCCTTTTGTGAAGCCCCCACGTTGCTCGACGATTTTGAATTACGATTTTTTCCTATGTACAGAGAGCCTGTTTTCCGGCGACCTGTCGAACGAGAATTGACGCGGCAATTGTTTCGGAGTTTTTTCAAAAGTGAACAAATTGTTTCAGAAATTTAATGCTGAGCGAAATTGCTCGAGGTCTCACCTTCTCAATTTTTGCTTCGGTAAATGATACGTTATTGGAGTTCCAGTATATTAAACTTTTTTATGCGACCTCGAACAGGAGAAAGGTCTTACAATTTTTATATATGGCTGCTGGTTAACATTAGAACTACCGAGCACTAAACGCAGTTGGCAAACATTGTCTTATAATAACGACAATATAACATTTATTTCGATTTCGTGCAAGTTTTATTTAACCCTCATCCACACGGGTAATTTTTTATACGAATTTTATACGAATTTGAAATAGGTACCCGTGTACCACGACGTGTGGATAAGGGTTAAATATGTACTCCAACAGAGAAGTTGACTAAAGAAATTTCTCGGAAAAACATATTTACACTTTTAATATTTCGAATCGAAGACAGTTCGCACCAGTCACTCTGACTGGTCCGGTAGTTCTAGTGTTAATTTACGTTAAATCCTGTTAAGAAAAAATAGGGATGACAAGGAACGATCGAAGTAATAATTAAATAGAGCGCGTCGGGCGGATGATTTTGATAGCATGGGATTCGGCGCATTTCGCGTGTGGAACGACAGCGTTGCGTTTTCGTTTCGCCGCGTTGTAATATTCGCGTGGCCGATGGAGCGTCGTGACGCGGAAACCGATTAATTTAATGAAAATATTTGAATTGGCCGGACCGCCAGCAGCGTCGGCTACCCGTAGAAAATTTAAACCGGAGTCCCCGTTCTTCTCGATGACGGTGCGCTTTCGCAGCGTGAGCTAGCAAGCACTGGAGAGGGATCCGCTAATGGAACGGGGAATATTAATAACGACGTACCTACCGACCAAGCCGTAATTCTTACGGCTAGGCAACCAATTTATTTACTGCGAACGCTCGACGATTCCTCTCGATTTGCCCGATCATTCCCCGCGTTAACACCGATAACACCCCCTCACGCCGCTCCCGATGGAAACAACCCCCTACAACCATCGACGCGAATTAAATCGGCCGTGGTCGATATACTTGACGCACGAAATTTCTTTCCGCTTACGCGTGACGATCTCGATCTAATTGCAAAAATCAACCGACGATTTATGGACGAACCTTTAATTTAAATTGCGCACAAAATGCCTGTCGACGAACTTTTATGCCAAAGAATGAATTAATTCGTAGATTATATTTAGTTCCAACCCACGAGGACTCTCTAAAATCATTAAAAGAATCTTCGTCCGATTTTATTATATGCTAAAAATTGTGCTTCCTATTTTTAAACATTGTGCAAGAACCAACAGGTACATTTTACCATGTACACGCTGTTTCCGATGGAAAACTATCCAACTCGGTTTGCTCGAACGCGAATCGTCTAACGAAAAAATGTTGTTCTCCGATTTTAACTTGTTTCCGCGCGTAGAATCGCCACCGGTTTACGAACAGGTTGTATAAACGGAAATTGAATTTATTCAGAGTCGGTGGAATACTTTGCTCGAACAACGGAACTTCTACCGAGAGCATGTTTCCAGCTTCGATGGTCGTAAAGCAAAGAATCAGAAGCGAGTAATTGGACCGTCGCGTCGTCAGCGTGAAGCTAAGAGTTGAAATAGTCTGGCAGCGGTCGTTGCGACGCAGATCGAGGGCGTCGCGACGCAAACGATCTCGGCCGCGATAATGCGTGGGACAATTAATGGCGTCGGTGTGTCCGTGGATTTACGATTCCGCGGAAGGAACGCGAAATAACGATCGTAAAATGAAATTGTTGCTAGCGAGAGAGAGAGAGGGAGACCGTGCAACTAGAGCGCCGTGTTCCCGTAAAAATGATTTATTTATACGAACGCAGGAGCAGGAAGTATTCTCGCGGCCGGCGAACAGGATATCGAAAATTGCCCGCCGACATTGTTCGCCGGGATCGGAACGAATTGAATTTTCTCCTATTATCGGCGACGGTATCGCGGCGTTATCGATTACCAGCGTGTACCGGCCGACGCGTTATTATCATAAGTTAGTTCGCGGTATTTATTAATGTTCTGTGAATTACTGTTCGGATGAACCGAGCCTCGATTTTCTGATTCGAATCGCGCGGTGCCGAATCACTTTGTTTTCTTTTTTTCGCGATGTGCGCTGTGATTGCGCATATGCAATGAAAAGGATTTTCTCTTGAAAGTCGATAGTGCTTGATGCTCGATGTTGAAAATTTATGTATCGAGAGGTGTAGTTTTAATGGGTACGTAATACATTGCCATATGGTGCTAATGTCACTCCACCGAGTAACCACCATGTGGTTTTACCCTGCGCTCATGATTATTTGGAAAGTTATTAATTATTAAACATATGTGTCTCATTGGGCAGACACCCATTTCTCAATGAAGTTGACAGAATTGAATTTAAAAGGTAGATTATGTTATATTTCGGTATTGTTTGAGTCTCGTGCGTAAGAAATCGATGGAACAAGGCACAACAGAAAACAATCCGATCGATACAAGATCGATCGACTTGAATCGCGTCGCAGTAACGCTAAACGCACAAGTTACGCCCTCTCACCGGATAATAGGGGATCAATTGGCGGAATTAATTTCCTTTGTGGTATTATAGGTTCATAGTAATGATCCTTTGTAGGATGATAATAATGGATTTAATCCTTGACAGTGCAAAATAGTAGTGTAACGGTGAATTGTTCTGATTGCGTGTAATCGCGACGGTTGAACGGCACTCGCCACCTAATTACCGGCCAGCCGGAGCGGCGGTCGATCCTTGATTATCCTCTTATCGGGTTTGCTGGATCGAAACACCTCGTCAATTATTTTTGGCCGCGCCCTCCAACACCAAATATCTGCGTTCGATTACCTATAGCCTCAAAGGAATTGAAATTTCAACCCGGAGTCGATGCCACTCGGCGAATCCTAGATGAACCGCTTCGCGGATTTGCGGAATGTGTTTACCGCGATTCCCTTTATCGAGTTCGCCTCTTCCCCTCTGCTGAAGCCGCAGAATCGTTATTACATGGATGTCCCGCAGGGTAGAAGGCATACACGCATTTCTTAGATGGTACAGTTCCAGTTTATTAGATCGAATATTTACTGTATAGACAGAAATATTAATGCAAAATACGGGTGATCAACTGTACGATAAATGTCATCGTGTTGAACAGACTGGAACCAATTATAAATTCGTCCCTTTAATAAATTCGATAAAACTCTCCTGTAATCTTTCAACTGTCTATTTTACCACGTTTTTATTAGCTCGCTTTCTTGTTTGTTTGTCTGTTCGGTGGCATATTTTGCAATTGATTTTATTATATATCAATTCGCTTCCCACTGTTTCATGTTTTAAATTTACAGCAAATCGAAGATAACAGAATGTCCAGTCAGGCCGTTACTTTCATTTGCCAAGTCTGATAAAAGAAGTTTTATAGGATTTCATAACATGTTTCACGAAGATAGATAATGAAAAGAAAGGGAACAGCGAAGTGTGAAACAGTGATATAGAATCGATCGATTTCTTATTTGAAGCTCGCGTCGTTCCCGGTCGCCGATTTTTCGGCCTGGTCCTGACATTCATGGAAATAATCTGCCGTTGTGGCGTATAATTAAAAGCTGTAATCCAATAGAGTGCGCGCGACGTTTGACGGACGCGAATCATTTATTCGTGTAATCATATCTGCCAATAATTGAATTTCATCGACGCTGCCAGCCTCCACGCCGCGCCCGGACGTTGAACCGATAGCTGCCGTAATTAGTCCAAATCCGTGGGCACTTATGGTTTTTGCATTGATAATCTTAGAACGCGACACTTCCCGCTTAATTTCTCCGCAGCTTAAAATCGAATCGCGGTTCGCAAATACTCTATAAACGTTCCATAAGTCAAAGTGACAATAGGAATTTTTATTTGCGGCGCTAGGTTCGATCATTATTACTTTTTTTGTTAGCCCTACTTGTAGCAATTATGTCAAATTTGTCATGCGTGTGCTATCGAAAATAGTACGGCTTTCTCGCTAGTTACTAATACACCACCTATTAGTATATTAACGTGCCTCAAACGCCTTCCAACATACTGTTGTCTAAGGCAGGGCCCGCTAGATAGCCTTACTGATGAGTCCTCTAGCGGGTCTAGGACGAAACACCACCTCACCACCTTTCCTTTTTCCTCTACCATTTTCGATAGCACACGCATGACAAATTTGACATAATTGCTACAAGTAGGGCTAACAAAAAAAGTAATAATGATCGAACCTAGCGCCGCAAATAAAAATTCCTATTATCTAACATGACGATCGCGAAAAATTAAACACGGTTAAGTCAAAGTGACAATTGTGACGTTTGTAACATTCGTGACATTCGTAAAAAAAATTATATAAAAAGTCATATTAACATTGTTAGCATAATACTTATGCAAAAGATCGATTTCTTGTTACACGAAAATCCGTCGCTAAAGACTTCGATGTACAACGAAACGGTGCCAGAAAAATATTATCAATATTTCCGAAAATTCGTAGGTCGCGAATAGTTGGATTTTTACGTACACTGAGTCGAGCGTTTCGCAGGAAACAATGAATTGTCTCGGCGTGTCTCGCGTTCGGGATCGTCCGTTTAACTTTGAAGCGGCGGCCTCGCTGTAAAACACGGTGCGGTACGAATTCGGGGGTGGTTTCGAGTGAAACTCGTGGGTGGAAGAGGGTGTAAATCTGGGAGAAGAGAGAAAGAGAGAAACGCCGCCAGCTGAAAATCCGCTATCGAACACCGTGAAACGAATACGATCGGGAATACGAGGGGGGGGAGGGGGGACGGATGGAATTGGCCATAACCGGAACAGGCTCTCGCTTTTTCCGTCTACGCTAACTTTTACAAGGCCCTGCCGCCCCTAACCGAACGTTTTCGAGTCTCTTCGAACCGCATCCTGGCCGTGTACTTACGCGTTTCAACGCTCGCAATTGAATCCAACAACAGGCCGTAAATAAACCCGCGGTTATCTGGCTGTTGGCTCAGCGTTTCGAAAAAGAAAACCAACGCAACGCGGAAAGTTCTCGTAAAAATTGCTGCGTGTTCCAAATGTTACGAATTCGTCAAGAAATAATTTATGCAGTCACAGTTGAAATACAAAACGAAATTTGATTGGTGATTAAATGGAATATTGAATTGTTAGCATTTCTGTTAATATATAAATAAAGCAAAATGTTGGTCACACTAGTCTGAATTAGCAGACCGCGGGAAGGAAAATTGAGATTTGAAAACGATGCGAAAAGATAAAAGCTGTCACTCGAGCCGAGCGATAATGCGTATAACAAGGGTATAGAGTGGATTTAATATTTGCCCCATTAATTGATTAATATCGTATGATTTTCTCGATCCGGTACGCAGCGATCGCGATATTCCAAACGAGATAGAGGATATAGCAGGTTGGATAGGAAAATGGATCTTTGAACGGGTGACAACGATTGGTTGGAAAGAATGCACGCGGTGATAGGTGGGTCCCTCTTCATCGGTCGCTAATTATACGGCAGCCGGCATTATCGCGAATAAACACCGCGAGAGTAGATCGTCGACATAATAACGGGCGAGCACCGTGTATGCATTGTTAGCATGATATCGCCAAACACCACGGAAAACGATTGAATTTGCTTTCCGCGAGATAAACAATATTAATTAATCGTACACACAAATATCGACGTTCCCTCTCTCGCGCGCACGCGATAGATGAATGCTTCTTCGGTGGCAGCTTATTTACCATCGTTGGGAACATCGATGACCGACATTCCGATGGTCCGGAGGAAAACGAGACGAGATCGATCCGTGGTTCGATTTGGCTTTGCCATTTTGTTGGTCCCGGACCTCGCCATTTAACGAGAACATTGAAGTTTTGAAAAATTCAAGAGCCGTAAATTAACCATTTATTTCTCACGTTCGTATACAACTATTTCATGAGAAATTAATTTAATAGCAATTTAATACATGCATTCGCACACACATATTTCTAAATGGGTCACGTTCAATGTTCTCGCTTCACTTTCATTTGACTATTCGACAATTAAATTGACCATTCTTCGACCCACGAGTAACAATTGAAAGCTGGCCAAAAAATAAATAAATGTACCACATCTTAAAGATTTGTCGCCGCGGTGAATGTCGTTTACAAGGTCCGCACACGTTCAACTCGGCTGTAACCCTTGAACTGGGTCGCTCGCAAGGCTCCAGGAATTCTAGGTGTTCCTCGAGCTCTAACGGCACGGATTAGCGAACGGTTTATACCCCGGATTAGCGCAGTTTCTTCCCCATTTGACCTAGCTCGCCTAACGCGCGGCGTATTTGCAACACCGAGGGACTCGTCGAAGCATCTAGGTTCGAACGGATACATATATACACACACACACACACCGATGTATATATATCGTACTTCGGATTCGACAAAGGTTTATGAAATACGGACAGTGCTTAGCCCCGGGGCGACGATCAGCATTCGACACCTCTTCAAATAGTAATCGAAACACGACTCGTCGGCAAATACCGGCTACTATGCATCGCAACGCGTCGGATTCAATCGAATCGAATCAGTTTTCAGGTTCCGGTGCACGGATCTCTGCACGCTCTCTCTCTCTCTCTCTCTCTCTGTGCTATAAGTGTCTGCACGGTTGGAGAGTACGGGGAGAAGATTTATTAATAGTAAAAATTATTCCAATGATTTTAAATTAGATTCGTGAATTTTTAGAGGCCCAATAATAATTCACAATCAATTAGCACCATAAATATACAATAGATGATTATAATAGAACCACTTGCATGGAGAGTTCTACACCTCAAAAATATATATAAATAGATTCAAGAATTGAACATCGTCAATTTATTTATTTTCAGAATTGTTTGACGTATTTTTACTTGATCTAATCTTGAAGTATCGATGACTCGAAAGACAATTTCATGGTGTTCCTGACTTAAATTCTTCTAGGGTCACATTTTTCGGAGTTTTCGAATCGACGAAGTAAAGCTACCCCGAAGATGGGGTGCGTTTAGGGTGAATCGTAGTCCTTGGCGCCTCGGGCCGTCTCGACGCGGTTACAGGAATCAGTATGCAGCTAGGATCTGGCTCACTTGCCTCGGGCTTGTTATTGATGATGAACGTGCCGCCCGTTAACACGCCAGCCGACGGAAACGGAGACGGCAGCAAGGATGCGTTTATTCCGCGCCGTGAACCCGAATCTTGCGATCCTGCCCGCACACAACCCTAATGGGAACTCGCGAACCAACCAGTCGAGCACCTCCCGCTCACTTTTTAAACTGTGCATCCATCCACCGAGCTTCCACGTGCACGATTAATATTTCCATTGAAAATTCACAATAGTTAGGTACAATTTACGGCAGCGTCCTTTATTAAATTAAATTTGTTGGAAAGTAAAGGTGGCTTTTCAATCTCTGCGCCGCGCTAGTGGCAAGTGAAGAGGACGCCCACCGATTTCCAAGATCGGCTGTGCTCTCTTCATTAGTCTTTTGTTTTCTCGATGCCATCGGCCCCCGTTTCGATGCCATCGATGTTCAGTTAACGTTCTGACCACGCAAGCGACGTGACGTTCTTGTTTTATTATATTCACTCTTATTTTGCAAGGTATTAAGAGCGGAGTCTACGAGTTTTAGCAGACGACACTCGCGCTGCTAGTGTGCGTACACACACCACAAACTACTATACGTATACAAGAATTGCAAGGGTCCGGGATTAAACTTCTGAATTCGTAATAATGCAAAGACAGGGTTTCTTAGTAGTCAAAATCGCTAGATGAAAGATCAATCTAGGGTGCTATCTGGTTGAAAAGTCCTACTTTTACGTTTACGAGCAATGGTTTTGAGATATATGGAAGCATGCCGATCAGAGCGGTTATGGACGCCGATCAGAGAGGTTATGGACACCGATACGGGCAGTACATTTTCATAAATATCGAGAGTAAACGTAAAAGTAGGCTTTTTCAACCAGATAGCACCCTAGATTGATCTTTCATCTAGCGATTTTGACTACTAAGAAACCCTGTCTTTGCATTATTACGAACTCAGAAGTTTAATCCCGGACCCTTGCAATTCTCGTATACGTATAGTAGTTAGTGGTGTGTGCACGCACACTAGCAGCGCGAGTGTCGTCTGCTAAAACTCGTAGACTCCGCCCTTAAATAAATTATATTCTATATTTATTTAATTTAGAAGCGTTATTTTCAATAAAATTCAACCCTCGAACCATCAGAATAAGGTTTGTCGAAGGTTGTCGAACACGTTCCCGGTTTATAACCCACCGGTGTTTGATCCGAGGCTCCATAAGGTTGAATCGAATATTTGTCCCCAGGATTCCAGACGTTCGCTGTGTCTGGCAAAGATTCCTCGATCCCTCTATATCAGGGCCGGCGTCAAAGAACAGAAGTTCGATAATAATTATCCAACGAATTTGCAGAAAAAGCAGAGATCCGGTCTCGCCGCGGGGAACAAAGGGCCGCCGGATGAGCCACCGGTGCTGAAGAAGGGAGTGGGTTGGACGCTGTGAAATTTAACAAAGCGGGCTCGGTCTGCGGAATTTGAATGACAAAGGGAAAAATAGAGGTCCGCGGGCGCGCCGTCGTCTCCTCCTTTCGCCAAAGGACCTCGGCCCCCGGGTTGTCCTGAAAGGATGCTGGCCTGGATCAAACCGAATCTCGGGAAGAATCGAAGGATCAAGCGGATGGAGACTGTGCTAAGAGTGGTGCGACTCTATTGCACCAATGCGACCGTCCACGGGCTCAGATATGTCGTCGATCCTGAGCTTCATGGGATCGAACAGTTCCTTTGGTTCCTCATCTTCGCTGTTCACGCTGTCTGCGCCGTGCTGTCCATGTGGTATCTCACCGAGAAGGTTCAAGTCAGTGTTAATTGTAATTCGTTTAATGCTCCACAAGTTTTCTTTGAAACATTACTTTTTATTGTTAGTAATAAGAAAAAGAATTAAAGTGGACACTATTGGTGTCCCTTATTGTTTAGTCTTGTAATAGTAAGAATTCTGTTACAAATTATTTACTAACTGAGAAATAATCGTGAACACGGTTTTACGGTGGCACAAAGGCCACAGCTTTTCCAGAATGACAAGAACATATACGTAAACAGTGAAAAGTATTTTAATTATGATTTTCATCGCGAACCGCGTATCGAAATCAGCGAAATAAATTTTTCCTCGTGTCGAATTCCGCAAAATGATTGATGAGAAATTTGCACAAAGTTCCGCAGCCAATTTTTTATTGTATCAGTTTGATTCCATTCCAGTTCAGTTATGCACGAAACGAAGTGTGATATTGTTTGTAAATATTTTGAAATTGTAACGAGAGACGACCGACGACAATGTTTGAAATTAATAAACGTATATCGACGTTTTATTGATTCGATACCGATGCCCATTCAATAGAAATTGATATATACATGTTTTTTGTGTGAATGTAATAACGATACAACAACGGGGTTTGTAACTCATCGATTTTTATTGACTCGTGGTGCAAGACATTTTTATATTCGCAACTGGACTGCGCAAAACAGGGATATCATTTATTTGGTAAACGAGAAGATTGCTTTCTGGAAAAATGGGGAAAAAGTCGCTCAAATATTTGAAAATTCTACGCGGTACAGTTGCGGAAACGGCAGCTCAAATGTTTGTTAATTGCCCACGATGAAACTACAAAATAAATGGCTGAAATAGTTTTTACTGCGTAGTAAAATTAGAAAATGTGTGCTTCAAGTATTGCTAATTCATCTCATCTGATATCTACTTTGATTAAAGAAGGCGTGAATCGAATCATGATTAGAATAATGAAGTCGCAAACTTGCGAATTCTACACATTTCGAAAGAATCACGATCCACTTGTAAAGCAGGTGCAACATTGTTTCGCTTGTTGTAATCTGATCCACGGAGCATAATTGATACTGTAATTGCTTTCAACCCTGACCTGCAACTGTCCGGAAGCCGGTCCCTCGTCGTTAAACTATTGCAATATTAATTAGACAAGCTGTTCGGGAACTCCCGAGCGCAAACTTAGTTGCAGCTCGAAGGAAATCGAATTTAAATATTCCTCGAATACTCTCGCAATTGAATAGCTCTCACTCCCCTCGCCTCGTCTGCTCATTACACACCGATTCTACTTGCTGTAACAAGATAAATAGACTTGTCGATCTCTTCATCCATTTATCGCGACTCCGAACTTCTTCCCTTAAAGTAAAAATTTTTTTTACGAAGCCCAACCGAAATCTAATAGCACCATAAATTTAATAACTCTGTAAAAGAAAGTTTTCTTTTTTTATCGAGCTGGTAACTTCTTATCTGATAACAGTTTTCATCAATTGAAAACTTTAAGGACGCGAATTTGCATAATCGTCCGCAGTCTATAACGATCGGTAGAATTTTCAGCGAGATACAAAGTTCCGGAAAGTTCAACACTGATTTAATATTCTTTATCTTGCAAAAACCCTTTTCCCGTCGTAATTAGCTTCTACTTCATTCGAGGCTTTGTGTGTGGGTCATGGTCTCGTCGAGCAAACAAATTTTATTAAACGCTGTTTACTTAATCACTCTCTTCGAAGAATCTTCCATTTTGCTCGTACAAGATGGTTCTACATTTTTTAGAGATAATAACAATACAACGATCCACTGACTGAACAAACACATTTTATCAAGTGCTTTTTACTAAATTCTCACTCATTTTCCCGATGAATTGCGAATCTTTTTAAGCATTACGAAACACAGCGATCGAACGGCAATTTATTTATTACACAGCCGAAATAAATATAAAGCACAGCGACGCGTTTAGACGGAAGCACGAGGCCGGATGCCACCCCCTGGCTCGTCGCGCTGGAAGTTCACGGGTGATCAGAAGACAAACGCGAAACAGAAATAAAAAAATTAAAAAAACGGGTAAAAAATAGTTGGCCAGATCAATCGCGGTGATTCATTAGCCGGGACCGATCCGGTGTCTCGGGGTGTCCCGTTAATTGACGTATCGCCGGATATACCTGTGAAAGTTTAAAAAGGCTGTCCGCACGCGATGGCGGTTCTCGACGCGCAAACACGATTCGCTATTCAATTACGGGACGAGACGACGCGCGACGGTCGGGGCGCTCGCGCGCGCTAGGTCAATTGTTTATTTAGAATATTCATTTACTCGACGACTGAGGCACCCTGTCGAATAATGGAAAATCTGCATATTCGAGGATATCCGTTTAGTCAGAACTGATTCGCGAGAGGGTGGACGTTCGATCGGTTTTAGGAAGCGCCGACGTCCATCGGGATCGATTCGATGCATCACCGGATATCCAGCGTCCCGTTCCCGAGCGTCACTCTCTGTCCGAGTGATCGCGTCGATTGGAACAAGCTGCTCGAGCTGGAGAAACTGATTTTTCCGAATAATACCGATCATCAAACCCTGAAGACCTTCCGGGACGTCATGGTGCAGCTTTCTGTCATCAGCTTCGGCGATTTTCAAGTGTTCGAGTTTTTGAAGCTTCGACGCCTCGAAGGACTGACTGGTATGTGGAACTTGCAAATTCTGCCATTTTTTTTTTCATTTACAGCGGGATTTTACAAGAGAATCAGAGAACCAATTCCGAACTGTAACATTCGTTTTTCATCGTCATTTTTTTTCTGTACTTATTTTGCGACGAAAATTATTCGTAACATGTTGTATAGGATACTTTTAAGAATCGATTCGCTACACCTTCAAGGTCGTCGAAGGTCAACCCGCTCTAGAAACTGATATCTGTCTCCGCTATAGCGAATCATATTCCTCGGAGAGTCTCGTTAGGCAACGTAGAGGAATTTCATCTGGTGTTTCAATCGCGTTGAATTTCTCCCGCAGACTCGATTCGATCGGTAAATTTGAACTCGTCCCCGTGGACGATATCCCTCGGCGACGTTTCGCGACGGACGCTGAAAAACGTTTAATAAGGACACCGCCGTCGCCGGGACGTTCATGCAAATGCGCCGGCATAAATAGAACCCTCCAGAAAAGCCACCGCCCACTTTTTCTCGGGCCGCAACATTTAGTGCGGTCCTCTTTATTTCGCTGAATTATACGAGTCCGCCACCCATGCCACCGCCGTTCTGGAATCGTTAAAACATCCTGGAGCTCCGTGGAGTATAGTTGCAGCAGGATGATTCAGACGCCTCTAGCGGCAGCAATTTTCTCATCTAATTTTATTGTCTGTTGCTTAACACATTACCGACCGGTGATTATTGCATATTTTTGAAAAATGTATGGTACATGGTAAATTTTCATTCAGCATTTAGTTATGAACTAACTAACAAGGAGAGTGCACCAACGACGTCTCACCGATTTAGTTGAGACTCTGTATGCTTATAGATCTCGATCTCCCATTTACGAATATATACCATTATAGACGCTAACACTCAATAGTTGTCGAGATATTCATAAACAAAGTTCTTACATTACTGCTTAAATCTGCTGTTGTAGAGTAGGTATACTTCCACCCGGTGGGCTAGGGTTCGATTCTCGTTTGGTGAAAACTTTTTTTTCATATTTATTTATATTATTTATTCAACAACAAGTTAAAGAACAAACGTATTAATAAATTATAAATAAATTAGCCGAAATTAATGAAATAGAAAGTATCCCCTCGTGTCTGAAAACAGAAAAAATAAAGTAAATATGGGAAGAGAAAATATGGTATACGATAAATTTAATAATATTGCACTTACATATTTTTAATTACAACAGTGGTACGTGTCGTAAAAGCATACGTAAGAACTTTGTTTATGAATATCTCGACAACTATTGAGTGTTAGCGTCTATAATGGTATATATACGTAAATGGGAGATCGAGATCTATAAGTATACAGAGTCTCAACTAAATCGGTGAGACGTCGTTGGTGCACTCTCCTTGTAAGTCACCCTCAATAACGTCGTCTAATAGTTTCATTTAAGATTGCAATGTCAAAGAAAATTTTTATGCTTTTTTTTGGTACAGCAGAATTATTGAAAATCCTATTAATAGGCTTCCGGTCGGTAAAGTGTTAATTGAGAAGAGTTTGCATGTTACGGTAAGAAGTAGCAAGTTAGAAAAATAGCATTTCTGATGAGTGTATTTGATTCAAGTTTATCTAACTGTAGAAACATGTTTCTATGGTTGATTTGATTACTGCTGTTGCAGAGCTGAACGTGACAGATGTACTGCTGAGAGTAGTGCCCAGCTGTTCCCAGCTGTTGGTGCACTGCTGGTGGCGAAACGCGTTCCGCGACTGTTGCGAGATCTTCGAGCTCCAGAAGACGGAGTACGGGTTTTGTTACTCGTTCAATTCTCAGCTGTCGGAGACGGGGAACAGACGGAAGTACCATGGCTACCATGAGCAACGTCCCCGCAGAGCGACCAGCTATGGTGCCTGGAGCGGTCTCAGGGTCACAGCTCGAATGGCGAACGTGACCAAGCCACCGGATTCGCGTGAGTATCCTCGCATCTGGAACTCGGAACTGCAACTGGAACTCCATCTTACCAAGCGTCCAGTGACTGTGTTCCAGAGACTGTTGCGCATCGGACACAGTTTATGGATCACTATCCTCGGGTCTTGATACTCTGGCCACAGACGATCCTCTGTTTGTCGGCTTCCGAGCCGGAAGAACATCAGAACATTCACTCGCGTCAGTATTGAACGCACCAATTCTGAATTGTAATTTATCATTCAGATAATTTATTGCCTATTTCGAGATTTCGCATATTCGCGTCCCTGCCATTTCAATTTCAAAATGATTTCGAAGATTTAACCGTTCGGTTCCGCGATTGATCGTTCGAAATATATTTCCCAATAAATTCCAATATATAAAATATAATTACGAAAACAATTAGACCTTATTTCGAACAATCGATTCCCTTAAACTAATATTTCCGACGAATTGCTCTATGGATGTATAGAACGTTCATTGTCAGAATTCATTGGTCGAACGACGGAAATGAATTAAGTGCATTCGGACAGGAATGGTCAAAAGCGTAATTATTAGTTCAACTGTTTCCATATAATTAATAAATTTTCGACATAAAATTGAAATTATAATGCATACAATGTCCGTATAATACAATTACTAACACACAGCCATTCTTCCACGGGACAGAATGTCACGAAATAATTATTTTCAGCACGGAACAACCGACAGAATTATTACTTAAACTGCGAGAAATAGCTTCTTAATAAATGCATCACATAAAATCGCAATCACAATGCACGAAATAGTCCCGATAACACAATTGTTGAAACAGTTATTAGCCCGGAAATCTGTTGTCTCGAAATGATTATTTTCAGCCAAGAACAAACAATACCGACACAATTATTGCTTAAACCGGGCATATAATAACTTATCCCTAAATTCTGGAAATAAAATGTCAATTAGAATGCAGACAATGACCCTCGTAGTACAGGTATTAAAACATTTATTCTTCCGGAGATGTGCCATCTCGGAACGATTATTTTCGAGGAGGAGCAGTTCCCGCGCATAGAACCATGTCAATTACCGCCGATAAGAAATTCATCAGAATTCATACTCCCCGGACGAATGGGGCTCGCTATTCCGGGGTTTGCGGAGGGGGGGACGCATAATATTCTCCGGCAGGTGCCATTTAATTTTATGTCCGCGATGTCTGCGAAGTGACTCTCGGCGGGCGTCCTGGCGGTTATCCTTGAAAAATTCCCCGCGGCGGCGTGCGGCTGCGAAACAACGTTGATAAACGAACCGTATTCTTCGGACGAATGGCGTTTCGCGGGAGCGACGTTGTTTAACGCAGATTTCGCCGTCTGTAAATAAAACGCCCTTCTGCCGCGCACAGTTTTTCCCTCTCCTCTCTATCTATCTATCTTCGTCTTTCGCATCCGCACATAATTTCCCGCGTCTCGTTACCTGCGCCAGAAACTTCCTGATTAAACGCGAAATCGAGAACTAGCTTTCCGAAGCGATAAAACACTTTCCAGCAGAAGATGATTTAACCATGATTAATGTGGATCTCTATGCGAGAAAAAAAAGAATAGTTTTATAGAATCGAAAACAACAGTTTTATAAATCATTCAGACGATTTTACTGTTACACATTTTTGTACGACATCAAAAAAATCAGTCAGAGAAAACCATAATTGACATTCCCGTGGACGCGCGCGTCGCAATTAGAATGGACGTAATTCGCGGGCGAATGGCGAATAAAATCGGAAGCCGACAAGTTATCCGCGAGTTACGGCGCGCGGAGGGGTGGGGTAAAGAATAGAGGGTAAATTGTAAAATCGATTGGCCCCCGGGATTGAAATAGTCGAGCTCGAAGTGGAAGGAAGGAAGGACTCGCGTGTCGATTCTGCAGGAGGTCGCAGCGCCGTTCGCGCGGAGTCGATCGCTCGAAATTTCTCGGCGTGCGCGCAGTTAAATTACTTGGAATTTGCTGCGGCTGGTCACGTGATCCCGAAGTTACCACTTTGATGACTGAATGCCCATTGAGTCGGCCAAGTATGACCGTCGTTTCCGGCGAACTCCCGTAAAACTTCCTCCGACCGTCGACAATTTCCCTCGGAGATCGCCGCGCGTTCTATCCGCCGCTCCATTCTACCGCGAACTTAGGGTCCTTTCGTCGTCCTTGCGTCGCCTTTTCGCATTTTATACCTAGAAAAATCTGGGAGAGCTTCACGAAACTCTTTCTTCTTCTTCTTCTTCTTCTTCTTCTTATTCTCCCCTCTTGCTCTCTTTTGATCTTTCTCGATCATTTCTCTTTCTTGCTCTAACGGCGACACGGAAACTCGATTCGACTGGCGACTCTACGATTTGACGGCTGTTCGAAGCCCTTTCGACATTGTTCACCTTTGTCGAGTTTCCACGACTTCGAAACCACCGTTCCGGATTATAAGAGATATTGCGACCACCGACAAAGGACTGACGAAAGGCGCTGCACCGACCAACCATCGCTGACGTTTTATTACACGCGAATAAAGATAACCGTTGTGGGAAATTAATGGCCCGAGATGGTCCAGCGAAGTCGACCGTGTTGCTCATCCTCGATGGCTTCGAGAGCTGTACACCGACGCGAGCAGTGCGAATAGGAAGTTAACGCCCGTGAAAGATAGTGGCCAATGACGTAACACTCCTTCAATATACGGGATATCCTCGGGGATGGTCACTCGTTTATTGGATCGTTACGATTTTACTGTCTCCCTCACACACGAATAGACATTTTTACTTCTATTTCCTATTTCTATTTCTAGTTCAAACCTTTTTGCAGGATACCGCGAACATTGAGTTACAGGGACGGAAATGTTCAGAAACGTCCTTTCAGTGGTATCCTTTTCAAAAATTGTGCAATTTGATAAAATTGCCGACTTTCAGAATTTTTAAAAAGAATACTGGTGGATGGACGTTCCTGAAAATTTTTGTAATTCAATATTCCATCTATCCTGTAAAAATTTTTAACAGCAACTTAGAACTGGGACTAATTTTGGGACTAATTCCCATGCATGATACAAGTATACGCTAATAGGGAAACCATTGCTAAGCATCTTTGCAGTCCCAACAATGGTAGCGATGGAAGAATTGTAGGGATGGAAGGGACTTTGGACAATCATCTCCGCTCGATTTGAATAGGGATCCGCATTCGGAAATATTTTCGAAACTTTGCAGGCGAGACGGACGGTGTTTTATTCATGCTGGACGACCCGAGAGTGTGGCCCAACAACGGACGAGTGATCCCGACGAACTCTCTGACCACCATATCGTTCGATTGCATCTCTGGTTTCGCGACTCAATCGATTCTGGACATGGACGTGAACAGGGCACCTTGCCGACACAATCCCAAGATGCTGTACGCTCAGGACACCTGCATATCGTTTTGCAAGCAGAATCATGCCATTGAACAGTGCGGGTGCAATCCGTCCTTTATGTTTCCTGCAAGTACGTACCTCTTTGTATCCCTCTATTTTTATAACAGAAATATATAAAAGAATCAATTGAATGTGTAACATTTCTGAGACCATTGAAAATGCACTCGAAGTAATTACAATTCCAAAATCAACAGATTTATTTCAACCTACACATTTTCATTTCACAAAGAATCGATAGAAAAATATAAAAGACTCGATTCACTGTGTACAATTTCTCAGACAATTGAAAATACAATTGACGTTACACTCTTATATCAATGAAATTGATCTGTGATTAATTTCGTGATGAATATTTTCCAGCCCCGACTCGCGAATGCAACATGTCCGATTTTCTCTGCCTGTCCGATCACAACGGTAAGAATGATAGCTCGTTCAGGAATAGTGAAAGGATTCGCTAATTGTAATGTTCGAACACCGCGCAAGACCTGTATAGAGATAATATCTTCACGGAAGAGGACGAGGCGGATGACAAGGATGCAGTGGTCTGCAACTGTCCGCCAGGCTGCGACTATAACATCTACACACCCCACTTGGCAGCGGTGAGGATGTACCAGTCGCTGGACATCACGCTGGACGTCCATTTCTCCAGCCAGACGAACTTCCGTTACAAGATGGACCTGGTCTACACTCGCCTCAATTTTCTCGGTAATTATGCAACGATTTATCGTGTTACACGTCCACCGACAACCCCTGCGACGAAGCATTCGTGCGACGGAAACTCCGATTTTTCCTCTGCTGCAGTTCTCTCGAATTTTACCTCATTTACTTGACGCTATTTTCAGAGATTTAATTAAAACTTTTTGTGCGCGAGGATTTTTTACTATTCCTCAAGAAATTAGATTGCGTTTCAAAGTCTATTAAAAATTGTAGAAAAGAAATTATTTAAGTGGAAGCATTTATTTGAAAGATTCTAATGAATTTTTCAAATAATTGTTTAACCTTTTTCTAGGGATTCTACTATTGTGATCGGTGTTTTAAATTTGCCGGTCTTTTCATATGGAATTTTTTGTACATCGAGGGAGCTCCATTGGACGAATTAGGTAGTAAATGAAAGAAAAGGATCTATTCATTCGGGATATCAAGATGGCGGTCGCAAAGCCTCGAATTTGCCGCTAAATTGCTGGATACACACCACTTTGGTCGGCTGAATCGAATTCATATTCAAATATCCGAATCTAGCCGGCGTTGTTCTCGCGAAGAATACGACAGCCGCGTTCATTCAAGACAGAAAATCTGCAATCCGATTCGCCGTAGATTTGCATTTCTTTGGCCGTGGTTCTCGGAGTCCGAGGATCGCAAAAACTTTGCTTTTGTGTCGTCCGTGAACGCTTTAACCGGTAGCTGGGAGTAGCGATGCGAATTAATTTGTCGACAGTGGACAACCACTCCATGGAATAATTTCATTTATAATTTTCCTATATTTTCTTTTTTTTTTTATCAAGTTACGGTAATTTCTGAAATGAATATAGCGGAAGACATTTAATCTGCTTCAAAGCATCTTCCGCAGTCAGTGAAGTTGGACGGGCAGTCAAAATTTCACAAACGAGCACGGTTCACGAGGTATGGTAAACTTCAGCAGGAGTGCTATGGCTTGCGATCAACTTTTGCCTATGAAAAAAAAATATGAAATTTTAATCTGAGAGCCTGGAATTTATTACTCGAGGTGGATCACGGTTTTCAGAGCAACCTCGAGAAATTTCAAGGAAATTGGCTTCATACTTATTTTTATACTTCGCCAGAGGGAAAGGAGATTGATTTAAATTAAATAGATGCTTCCGGAGGTTATGGAACATAAAATACCACAAATATTTCCACGCAAACGCCGCTGAAAAAATTGCTGAAAAAATGATTTTTTTCAGTGGCTTCTTTTTAACTCCGCTTGATCAATTTTTGACTGCGACAGCTGTCTATTAAAATTTTAATAAAACTTCGAAGAGATCGTTCAATGCGTCTTGTTAAAATTACCGAGTGCAAAGGATTAGGACGAACAAGAGGATCAGGGGTAGTGTTCTAATACAATTTCGGTTGATCGCATAATCTCCGGACTACTTTTCGTAGCCAAGTGAATCGATGTAGATCCAGATAGCAGTTCAATCTCTCTTTTGCAGTGTCTTTCGGCGGGATAATCGGCTTGTTTCTCGGCGGCTCGTTGATCAGCCTGATCGAGCTCGTCTACTACCTGACGGTTATGGTGTTCTCTTACCTGGCGTCGTGTCGTCCGGAGGAGCATGCTCGATCTAGAAGGAAGAAGTTCGTCGGTCCTCCTCCGTCGCTGCTCGCATTGCCCATTCCGGATTACGGCCCAGTAAAACCGAGACCGAAGAGGCTTCCGATTTTAGTGAATTACGCCCCGGTGAAATCGAATTTGAACAGATACTGAGCGAACCAGCCCAGCTACCGGGGACGAGTCGAGTTTTTAAGCGGCTCGCGATTACCATTACTCCGCGATTTATCGGCGAGCTTCTCGATGGCGAACGGCGGGAACGAGAGACCCGGGGAAAAAGAACGAGATCGAGCATGAAGCTAGAGAAGGTAAGAAGCATCGATTCCCGCGTAACAATCCCGTTTTTTACTGCAAATAGAAGCTAGACGGTAATCACGGCCGCGAAACACCGGTTCGCGACGCTCACGCGGAACGATAACGATCGAGTCGATGCTGCGCGAAATTATGTAAACGCCCGAGTGCGAATCGATTCGTTTCCGGTGTTTTCTGCGCTCGGTTACACACGCGCTCGCAGTCGGCCACTATCGTTAACGCGTCGCCTCCCGTGTCATCGTTATCTGCGTGACAGAATTATATGTCACACTTGAAAATTGATTTTTGCGTTCGCACGTCGAGTGGTAGATTCTTGATTCGTGTCAATATTCTGAAATCGTCGGTTTTTAGATACTATTTGATATTGTAGCATCGTGTTTGAGCTATCAAAAATGTATAACAGCTCTGTACCAATAGGTACAACAATAAAAATGAATATTCACGTCCTGTGGTAGTAAAGTGAATATTAAGTCACGAATATCCCAACGACTCTAATTGGCTCTGCCTGCCTCAGCTTCTCCCAAAAATTCTCTTTAGCTCCTCCCACAAGATCAAATGCGTTCGAGGAACCTAAAAGAATTATTATGCAATGTAAATCGAAAAAATCTGACGGGTTGAGGGCACTTGCGGTCCGCGAAAAGCCCACATGTCTTCGCCGAGACGATGTAAAAGTCCGCCAGATTTTTCGCTCCCAGTGAAGAATAAGGAAAGAGGGATGTTTCGCATGGTGGGAAACGAGCGGGTAGATGGGAAATGGGAAAGCCGCGAGCGAGAATCGTGCGCGAAACCATCTCGCGCCGTTAGAGGGGGGGTGTGGGAACACTTTACATCCGGCCGGCTGAGACGCAGCTAAATGTACCGGCCGTCCGCCGGATCCCCATTTAGCCATTTATTATTTATGAGGTGGATCTACGGGGCAAAGGGTGAGGCGAGAAGTTGCACTGTCCGTCGACGTCGTCTTCGTCTACGTCGGAGGGGCTGTGGACAGAGACGAAAAAAAAAAAGAGAAGCAGTTCTTTTCTCGCGGACGCTTATCTCCTTTCAGGCGGGTTGTCGGCCGCGCGAGATTTATCCAGCGTGAAAGGAGACACTCCGCGGAGGCATCTTTTTTCAGACAGTTTTAAGACCATCAGCCTGCCAGCTTAACCCAAACTGCATGCGAACCGTGCTTTCCACCCTATCTCGCTCTTCTGCCGAAGAAGAAGAAGAAGAAGAAGAAGCAGTTACTAAGGTTGCCGACAGAGGTATCGCATTATTTCGTGCGGAATCGGCGAACCTTTCGGAACTTCGCTTTCGAATCGTTTGCGGGATGCTCCGAGTGGTTTCGAGGTGACATCGGGGCCAAGTGCTATCTTGCACGAATTTTAGAAAACGCCGAAGGCGAAAGATTGTCGGGACGCGCGAAAGCGACGCCGCAGAAAACCGATTTTCGCGTTCAATCTTCTTGCTCGATCAGATTCGCGATCTTCTTTCGTGTCGAGGCTCCCTTTGGGCTCGCGGGTTTGGATTATTTCCTGGGGAAAGCTATTCTGTATATTCAGTGAACAATTTTTCTTGCCAATACTTTCAAAAGATGTTTTTCGAGTTGGGGGAAATTCCTCTCGATTTTTCTGGCTCCACCCATAATATTCTCTAGGCTCCTCCCAGAATCATGCTCAGCTCCTCCCACGGTGAAAGCTTCAAAAATAATTACGCTTTAGAAATGTCCATGAATTGCTCTGGCTCATCCAATTGAATCTTTCCAATACAGCGGACGCAACAGTCTCAAAGACAACACCCCTGCCATCGAGTAAATACCTCGACAGCAATGCGACACATAATTCCCGGTCAGACGGGCTTCGAGTCTTTCGAGAAGTCGTCGTCGTCAGTCGCGGAGGTAAAAGATACGGTCGGTGGGATCGTTATCGAAAGTAATTCGACGGATATTCCCGTCGCAGAACGCGGGGAAGAAAGCATCCTCCTTCATCCCCGAACTACTCGAGAGGTACGTGAAGGGTTTAGATAACAGCACGCCCGAGAGTTACTCCAAACTTTCTCGCTTCCTTCTTGGAGGCTGGCCGTGGCTCGTCCCTCTTTCCTTTTTCCACCCTCTCGTCAACAATCCCTCGACAGTTCCTCTCTCTTTTTCTCTTTCCCCACCCTTAGGATCCGACGCCGTCCTCACCTTTCACCCCCGTCGCGTCGGTCGCCTGCCGAGGCACAGCCACCAACTTTCCTACGACAGTTTGACAAAATGCAGATTTCCTTCGTTTCCCTGACAACGATCGGTTTTTCTGCTTACTCCTCTTCCTTCCGGCCTCGCGTTCGTGCGCGACGTGCATGCTTAAGCTACCTCCTTACTTCTGTCCGCATCACGCTGCAGGATGAGCACAGTCGAATTCTCTTCTTACTCCTCTTTCTTCCACTTCTTCTTCCTCTTCTTCCCTCTCGTCGACGTCGACGTTGACGTCGCCCGGCCACTTCCGGCAACTGGCAGCGATATCGGCGTATTAGCGTTTCTTGGAACAGAGCGGGAGTCAACCGGATGACGCTGCCAAACGGGACCTTTTAAATCCTGCTTCGCTGCGGATTCGGTTCGACATGATATCCTGTTTACTCTAATGATCTCCGAGCGATATCTTACTCGATTCGCTAATTGTGTGCGACGGACGTCATTCAATTTTTATACGGGTCATCTACGAAAACGTAAATACGATTTAGAACATGGTGGAAACGTTATTGGTCATCATATAACTCTGCTACGTTTATGTGCGTATCATATTCGCAGTTAGAATCTTGTTGACCGAGTCGTTTGTAAAGCCCGGCTATTATTTCACCGTAAGTTAACATGCACGATGCACTGGTAGTCACGCAACAGTTTTAACGAGGGTGTGCGTGCCGTAACTGCCAGACTGGATCACCGCGTCTTCGTGGCTGACACTTTTATCCAGCCGTGGAGCCTGACGTACCGAGATCAACCTGGATTTAACTTGTAGACCGTCCCGGAACCCGTCCGCGTTATCGCCGACTACTACTACTTACAACCGGAATTCCACTGTTCTTTCAACCTGCGTCTTCTTACTTGTCAAAGAGAAATTGTTAATTATATCTTCTCTAAAACAGAGCAGATGTACCTGTTTTTCTACACTCATTTCCCTTTGCTCCTCCCACAAACGTGCTAAGCTCCTCCCAGAAATCTTCTCGTACCGCCTATAAAATTAAGATTCACTCTGTAACTCCGCACTAAAGGATGTACCAGATACCTTCATCTTAGAGGGTTGTTTTCACCCCTTCAATGTCGTCTATCTCCCCCACAAGTTTCATCAAAATCTGTTTGCGTAACACGAACGTACTCCCTCGTCACACTAAACAGATCTCACGCCAAGTTCGTTTACATATATTCATTCGAAGTGAGAACCTGCTGCACTCGTCAGAAAGATGTTCGTCGTCCAGGCGTCAGACTGTCGACGTCAGAAATTTCGAATTCCCCCGTTGAAAGCGTCGGTTCGTGAGGGCGGGGGGTCGAGGGGGGCGGTGCCTTGAGATAGCACACGCTCGGTCGTCTGCTCGTCGAACATGGTGCGTCGTACGAGCACTTTTAGCTGCTCGGCGGATTCATTTCAGCCACGGCATTATGGACGTTTTCGAGGACTGAACGAACGCATTCGCCGGAGTCCCGTCCCGTGAACGGCGTCGCGACGTCCTCGACGGTATCATTCACCGTGACGCCCGCGTCGCGCGAGCATTTCGGTGAATGCGAGGGAGAATCTGAACGTGAACGGGACACGCGACAAAGTATTTTCAGTCCCGGTGCGCATTGCCACCGAATTACATGACTACGCTGAGAGACGCGCTCGCAATCGAGACGCTACTTAACCGAACTTCTTGCTGGCGACCCCCTTAGGCGGAGGCGGTTCCCTTCCAAAACGTTGTAACTCGAATTTCGAGGCTGTAATGCAGTTAATTAAACTACGCTGCTACCCCTCCCATCGGTTACAATTGGCACTTCTCCGACATGTTTGTCCTCGCAGGAACTTCAAGTTCGTCTGGGAACGTGTATTGTTTGGAAAACGTGGATTTACTCGCTAGCCCCTCCCACGTCGTCGTTGGCTCCTCCCATGGCTGGCCCCAGATATGAGTTAATGCATACACGAATTCTTGTAACTCATTTCTTTTAGATACTCCCGCAAATTTGTTTAGCTCCTCCCACAATCGTGTCTGGCTCCTCCCATAAAGTTCAGCCCCTCCCACGAAGTTCGAATTCGTCGAATAAATCGGGATTCGATCATTGAGCAGATGTACCGGGCTGATTCTCGTGGGCGGCGACTTTATAAAGATAAATTCGGTGACGTACAGCTTCTTTAACTGGAGGTAGATTTTTCCGATTGTCCGAACGACGTTGCACTAGCCAGAGCCTGGTACCATTCAATATTCATGTAAGAAGAATTACGAAGCAGTAACTTTTCGTCCCGCGGTTATCTAAATCCTCCTCTCTCTCCTCGAGCAATTCAGGGAGGAAGGTAAGAGGCTGTTCGCCGGCGTTCGTGGGACGAGGGGAACATCCTCGGTATTACCTCCGATAAGGGTCCCCGGGAACGGTATCTGTGCCTCTCGTTTTCTCCACGACAACACGATTATCCGGCTCGTCTGGGCCAAGTTATTCTTCGGTATCGGTCCAATATTACCGAGATGGATATTTTTCTCCTGCGCGCCAAACGACAGAAATCTCTCCGCGTGATTTTCGAGCCACGTTCACCCTGTCTTCTTTCCCGCCCTCTCCCAATTATGCGTTTGTCTCTGCCATCGCGAGATCAATCCCCACAAATAATAAAATCAGACTGGCCATAGAAACATCGAGACTCCGTTCATCTCTTAAGTAAAAGTTAACAGATAAGCCAGAAAATGAATGAGACTCGGAATATATTTGCTGGAACTTCGGAAATATTCCTGGCTGCGTTCTCCATCAGCTAGCTGCAGTTCCCGAGTCCGATTCCTTCATACGTCGGCGAAATATTGCTGGACCGGGTCAGTCACCCTTGTAGAATGGAACTCGGGATATTTCGGAAACCTGAGGACGCAGGAAATTGTGACGCAGCACCGAAACTTTACAAAATTGCTCAAATCGCCTGCGATACCATGTATTTTTAGAAATTTCCTGCAAAGGTAAGTTAAAGAATTTTATAAAAATTACATATGTCGTGATAAAGTATCCCAACAGCGACACAGTTGTCGAAGTATCTCTTATTTTACTAAAGAATCTGAAGATGGTGTTCGAGAGCGCACCGGACCCGTTTCCCGCGATAAATTAAATCTTTTGTTTGGCCTGGTGTTTGTTCCCCGTCCGTTTATTTTATAGAAATGCCGGCCACAAGGGGGCGAGAGGGGAAGGGCGTGCCGTTGCGCCGTGATAGCGAAGAAGTATCGTTTGCCCGGCTGCTTTGTTGGTAATGCTGAAATGGGGCAGAGGTAGTAGTACCGCTATTGGATCCCTTCCAAGTGACTTTAAAGTTCTCTCCCCTGGAAAAATTGGAAACATCTTCGGCCGGTGTAGAGCATGCGGATTTCTGTTGGAAAGACACAGCCCTTGAAGTTCGATCTCGTCGGAAAATTGGAGGCGGCCGCATTGACGTACGGCAGCCCCCCCTCCTCCCTCGCATAACCCCTTCAGTTTTTCCCCGTGCTTCCCTAACAATCGAAAGCGTATTTTCCGGGCGCGCGTTATACGGATTTCGTTCGCGAAACAGATTTAAAGTTTCCGAACGGGAAACACGGGGCCACCGATGCTGGAAAATTAAACGCTGCAACGGCCACGCAAGACTCGGCATCCACCTCCTTCGGTGCGGAATACCTCCAAGTTTTTTTGTTTTAAAAAATGGTGATTTTCTTTCTATACGTTATAGGGCTTTGAGCCTGAACAATGTGCAGAGGAAAAATTTTGTTAGTATAGTGGTAGAGTAAAATTGATTTTCTTTTTATGGATAGATATAATCTATAGGGTATCTATTATATAGACAAAAAATTTCGTGAATGTACGTTTACTATTAACAAAGTTATGGTAGTAACAAGTAGCCAATGTTCATCGTATGTAATAAGAATGAAAAGTTGTAGCTTATAAAACATTGTATACAAAAATAATTAGTATTAAGAAAGTTAATATTTCTGTAGTCAATTACGTCTATTCGTCTCGGAACGTGTCTCCTTTTGTTAAGCAGTGAATGGTTGGAAAGTAAAATGAGCGAGGTAGACATCGACGTGAAAAATGTGGGTTTTCCAGGGAATGAATGGACGAATTTCAGAAAATAGCGTGGCGGGTAAAAAAGCCGAAGCAACGGGTAGCGTGAGTGGCCGAAATGCGGGAACTGTGTTACGGGAAAATATTTCTGGCTGTTGTCGCGCTCGATGGAACGCGCGGCCCTGGTAAAAAGCGTCGCGACGCGGCGACTTCGAGCCGGTGTGTGGCACGCGTCCCGGGCAAACAGAGTTGCAAAACAGAAAGTTCGCCCGGGCAGAAAGGGAGAAGCTGTCGCCTCGTATCGAAGCGTCGTTTCTCCCTTTTCTGACAACGAACAAATGAAAAGAAATTGTTGACTGTTCCGTGCGCGCGCGAGAGAGAGAAAGAGAGAGAAACACGAGGGGGAGATTTTTCGCAATTTTCTCGGCTCGAAGAAGAAGTTTATCGACACCGAAACGAAACCGAGCGACGCGTTCGTCGAGGAAAGGCGTTTCCCTTGGCGCCGAGTCAAAAGTCCCAGATCCTTAGGACAACGCCGGAGTGCAAACGTACAGAGATTCGTTTCATTTGGCCGGCGTTCCCTTCAAATTTGAAACTCGAACGGCATAAAGATCGAGGGAAATGGCCCGCTCCAGACATATGGGCCGACTGATTCAGACGTTCCCGAGAATTGTGAGAATCCCGGTGAATGCGTCGTTCATCACCTCTCGCGAGCGTTTGGACACCCTCGTCTTCTGTAGGATTTAATATGAGATATTACCACCGTATTTTTACTTTGAGCGGTTCCGCACGGTTTCACAATTTTTTGTTCCCGTCATTAGAATCGCTTTCATTAAAATAGAAAATATTTATCCTCTAGAGGGATGTTTTGACTGCGACTCTCTAAAAACTTGGACGAAATTAAGTGAGTTTTAAGATCACTACATTGATTTTTCTTCGTCCTTACTGCACTCTTAAAGCAACAGCGTGCAACGGAATACAAATTTTCTTTAATAATTGTTACATTCAAACAGAACCCACTTTAAATAAATAGAACAGCCGATGAGATTGATTTTCCAGCGATATTCCTCGATGGGGACCAGGGGCTCGCAGATGAATTTTTCGATTCTCCCGGTGCAAATACGGCAAAAATACGGCCGTTTCCGGATATCCCGAAAATATCCGACGGACAACTGCCGATCTGTCTCTCTGGGAACCGTTGAATCGCTTACAACGACTGCAACGCTGCGGTCCCCGATTTCAATCAAACCTTTTTCCTCTGCGGTCAGCCCGGACCGGAAACGCTGTCGACAGGTATCCGCTTGTTCGCGCCACTGCGAACGCCAATCGCTCTACAAAGATGTCATTATTTCCGCTGAATTTTACAAACGCTCCCTCCCTCCGCTCTTTGTTCCCCCCATTTGTTTTTCCGCTTGCAAATGGACAGCTTTGCAAACAATACCTGTTTGCGTTCGGACGGTAACGCGTGAGTTCGCGCGCGATCGATTTGCTCGCGGGAACTTCAAACGGATCGCGAGTCGGTTTGAAAAAAAAATTGTTTCTGCGAATTGTTAAACAATGTAGACCAGTATGGATTTCTTCCTTTATATATACTATATCATTTTGGTAGATCTAAAGTGATATATTAAATTACATTTATTCGACCATTTAAATTAGACTCAATAACTTTTAAAAAATTGGCTTTAAAAAATTATTTTAACTATGTCCATATTCCTAGAAATCTCACCAACATTTTAAGCTTTGTTCCCAGCCGATACCTCTAAAATTAACATCACGATGATTAAATTCATTTCACCTCGTTTTCACATTATACATGGTTGACAATTTCCGAATAAAAAATGTCTACCATATTAGCATCTTTTTTAAAAATCAAGAAAAATTCAGTCGTATTCCCTGAAGCCTCCTCTACAAATTCCGATTTGTTTCAAGATGATATCTCGAAAATTACTGAATTTACATGCCACCGTTTACGATCCACGATCGAATATCGAGACTTGCAAAAATTAGAAACGCCCGGGCAATTGAATGGGCGAATTTCAACGAGAGTCGTGGATAAATCTTAGAGCGCAATATATTTCCGGTAGTTCGCAAGATATACGCCCTCTTGGATCAGGCGACGGGACGTACAGCCGTTCCTGTACCCGGTTCAACGAGAGAGCACGTCCAAGGCTCTCGCGCTCGCGCGTTACACCCGCGGAAATGCATAACTCTCAATTTACACGTCGCCGGCGAGCGCGTACTACGGGGCTGATATTACTTCCGTTCCATCGATACAAGACGCCGGAACGCTCTTAAATATAAAATGTTGCACATACCTTGTGCAACGCTAGCCCATGCTTCACTGCCCCCGAACGCGAACCGCTCCGTTTCACTGACGTATTGGCAGGGGACGTCTCGAGATATCGATACTGAATCCTCCCATTGCTCCGCAGTTACGGTTTTGCACGCTCTGGTCCATAGACTTCCCTCCCAATTACCTCGAATTCGTCTCTACTCCAAATTCGTCAAGGCACGCGATCTCAAACGATTTTTTAATCATTTATTAATTTTCCAAATCTATTTTCTCGTTTTTTATTCGTAATAATTGTGCTTCAGAATAGGTTTGATCTCTGCTTCTCTGTGACATATAATTTAATTTGTGTGTATTGCAGTAATTTAATTTTTTCGACAAGGTGTCAATTTAGACAATAAAAATTGATATCCCGATATTTTATAGTACCCCTGATTTCGCATGATTTTTATCAAATTTGTTTCGCATATTTTTCTCTGTGTAAATGAAATTCAAAATAATAAATGAATGATTGGAATAGCGACTAATTAATTGTGGTATGCAACTCGACTGCAAGCAATTGTAGAAAAATTTGCATGCGCTTCCAGTTCCCGCAAAAAAAATCGGAAATAGTCGGCTAATTACGTAATTCGATTACAACGGTGCAGAAGTCGCAGCCAAGTCGGTTCGCGTTCGTACAATGGAAACAAACGTTGAAATTAATATTTCTTGTTAGGAAGAAAGGTGGAAGCAGCTTTAGGGGACGCAATCCTCTCCAGCTACGGAGATAAAGTGCTTGAAAAGGAGACTTTAAGCTCCGGCGGCGTGCTTGACGCGAAGCTTCGGACTTTAGGCGAACTTCTTCTCCTTCTACTTCTTCCCCCTGTCTTCTTCTTCGGCATACCCCGTCTTCGAAATTTAAGACGTTCGGCTAACAATCATATTCGGCCGCGACTCTACTTGCTCTGCTCCGCTCCGCTCTGCTCGGCGCCGCGTTTCGTCGAAACTCTTCAGGATTTAAGTTCCGGAAGTCGGTGCAGTCGCCTTTGTGCCGGTCTTTGTTCCGCTGGAAGCCCCCTTCCCCAACAGATTCGCGAACTTTGAGAAATATCTCCGTCGGCGACCTGGAAAATTCAATCGTTTCGATCGTGTCAGAGTCGCCCGGTGGAATATATCAACGAGGGTCGCGCGAGTATCGATCAGATCGGTTCAGATCGGACCTGGAAAACTGTTTCGTCGATTCCGGTTCCTTTAACGATTCTCGAGAACACTTGAAAAATAGTCGACATTTAAACTCCTGTAACTTCGTGTATAAAACTGTTAAAACATTCTACCTAGGCTCGTTTGAAAGAGTGGAGTCTCTACCTTCAAATCCATGAACTGGATTTTTTCAAGGTGGCGTACTCTTTTTACTGTGAGCGATCAAAGATAGCAGGAAGTGTGAAAGTGAAGTCGCTTTCGATCTTCAGAATTCGTGTAAATTCCTCGGGGTTCAAAAACCGTTTTCCCCTCCTTTACAATGAGTTTCCAGAAATTGTTCCGCGACATTTATTCCCCCGACGTCATCAATTAGGGGAGAAAAGAATTTCCACGAGCAGCAAAGTTGTGAAATTTGTAATGACTCCGCGAGAGAAAGAGAGAGAGCTGAACTTCATGGTTTCTAGGTGACTTCGGACTAGAAAAAATTCCCACCGTCTGAAAGTTGGATCCATGATCGTTCATAAAATGGAGGCGAGCCTCGGGGAACTTCGAGAAGATAGTTGAGCATAACTTGATTGCGATCGTTGCTGAACTTGGGATGTTCACTGGAACATTTTTATTTGGTACGTACCGAAAATTCACTGGAAGATTTGTCTGTTCATGATCTACGATCAAACGACACAGCTGTTATATTATTTGTTAAGTTGATCGAATAAAATGGCCGTACGCGAAAATAGAGTGTATTATCGGCGACAGGAAATTTTACTACACATTTATTCACCGAAGTAAACCGGCGCTACTTGTTGGATGATCGAATAGCTATTCCAGGTCAACTTTATCACCCATTTCCGACGGATGTCGCGTGCAACGCGAGGCGACATTGTCACGTACGACAGGCGTCTCCGGGAATCGTGTATTTTCGACGTGGCTTGTCGCGTCGGGAGCGAATTTCGGAAACGACGACGTACCGAGCTTCTTTGGGGATGGTTAAACTCGTTCCCCGTGACGTGAACCGTCGACAAAGCGAAATACTTTAATGAGGGTGGTTTGGTTCTTACCATGGATAGTTCCTCGGTCTTTCATCCCTCTTTTAAGTCTGCAACTTCTATCTTCGAAGAGATCATGGTCACCAACTGCTCGTTCTGCTATTCATTCTTTAAGATGTGGTCGTCAACGCGGATAAATTTTCGTTGACTTCGGATGTGACAAATTAAATCGACTACGCGAACAATAAACGGACAATTTATTACGATTAACATTAAGGGACGTTAACAATTTTACAGCTCCGCAACTCGGTACTCTCTTTCTCTCTCTCTCTCTCTCGTCTACTCTATACAACTCAGACTGATGTCGGTTTTTGAATTGTCGTCGGTTACGTGTCGCGGGGCGTTTTTTTCCTTCCGCCACGGCCGTCGACGACTTCTTCGTGACACCTTCTCGTTTGTCGTCGCTCGTACATAAACGTACACGCTCATACGTCACACAACGCACACATACAGTTTGGGGGTCGTCAACCCCGCGCTCCACATCCTACAATTCTAATTGTTTATCTTCCTCGTTACACTGTCATCTTCTGAAGACATTTGAGTAACGAGGTTTCAGAGACTCCTTTTTCAAGAGAAGCTGCACATTTGTTTTTCCTGTTAACAATTTCAATGAGTTTAGGATTTAACCCTTCGCTGTATAGTGTATCATATCTGGTATATAGTAAACTAGTTGTAACAATGTGTTTTCTTATATTTATTTTTATTTCGTCTGAAAATGTTGTTTTAATTTTTTTTAAATATTTCCCCCTTAAATAAACCACAAAAACTGACCTATCAATTTTTTCAATTATGAATTTTAGGAGCTCTAGAATTTGTTGATATTGTTACGGTTTCGTGTATCACCTACTCCTGTTTGCCATTAATGTACAAAGCCTCACAAGTAACAGAGTAATCTAATAAATAAATTAACGTGTTTGAGTTGATCCGAGGAAAATCTTTCAGCTTGAAGAGCGCAAAGTCCTCAGTCTAATAATGAGAAGAAGAGCAATATAATGAATGAATCAACGTGTTCGAGTTTTTGATCTGAGGAAAGGGATCTTGAAGAGTGAGAAGTTCTCAGTCCAGCAACGAGTAGCAGAGCGACACAATAAATAAATGAACGTGTTGATCCGAGGAAAATCTTGAAGAGTGAACTACGTGGCATTTGGTCGAAGAATCGTTAAAAAGGCCGAGGCTCGAGTGTTCCGCGGGATCATCGTCGTCCTTGTCGGTGAACAGCGTATCCCAGGTTGTAGAAACGGCAATCTCGTCACGACTCGAAGCAGAAGCAGCAGCTTTCAGTGAAACCCGGATACGATTAATAGCGCGGGGGCTGGTCACGATTAAGATCGAGCGAGCCAGTCGAGCTTGAATTTAACTATCGATCGCAGATAACTGCGAGCCCGTCCGTTTCCTCTCGCTGATTCGTTCTCTCTCCTTCCTCCCCATTCCATAGTCCTGTTGTTCTCCAGTTGAACGTTCTCCGTCGACGATATTCTCCTCGAACAACCCGTCACGGCCTGTCTCACGACTCTCTCCTTCGGTGAATCGAACTACTATTTTCTCTCTTTGTCTCTCTCTCTCTCTCTCTCTCTCTCTATATATATATATATATATATCCAACTTCCACACCCTCACGCGATAATTGTTCGCTCACGGATAATGTGGACTCGTTCAAGAGTGACGGACGAGAGGCAAGCAATTACCTAACAGATTGTATTTATTTCCTTTGCGAGCCGCTTTGCGGGAACGGAGTCGATGAAACGATCTGCTACTTCCCGTCGAGTGTCCTCCAAGCAGAAAACGCGTTAGCGTGTTTTATTTAGAGGAAACTTCAAAGTGACTATTTTATTTAGTCGAGGGAATTTCAGAGTCACAGAGCAGAGGGAATTAGCTACGGATCTAGGAGTCTAGACACAATTTAGAAAGATGGAGGGGGTGGTCCAAGAATACACAAGACACCAAATCAACTTTCCCCACCGAAATTTCTGAAATCAAGTTCCTATTTTATTTAGTTGGGGGAATTTCACAGTTACGGAGCAGAGGGAATTAGCTAAGGATCTAGGAGCCAGGGAAGAATTTAGAAAGGTGGAGGGGGTGGTCCAAAAATCTACAAGACACCAAATCAACTTTCCCCACCGAAATTTTTGAAATCAAGTTACTATTTTATTTAGTTGAGAGAGTTTCAGAGTCACAGAGCAGAGGGAATTAGCTACAGATCTAGGAGTCTAGGCAGAATTTAGAAAGGTGGAGGGGGTGGTCCAGAAATCCACAAGACACCAAATCAACTTTCCCTAGCGTAATTTCTGAAATCAAGTTCCTATTTTATTTAGTCGAGCGAGTTTCAGAGTCACAGAGCAGAGAGAATTAGCTACGGATCTAGGAGTCTAGGCAGAATTTAGAAAGGTGGAGGGGGTGGTCCAAAAATACACAAAACACCAAATCAACTTTCCCCACCGAAATTTCTGAAATCAAGTTCCTATTTTATTTAGTCGAGCGAGTTTCAGAGTCACAGAGCAGAGGGAATTAGCTAATGATCTAGGAGGCAGGGAAGAATTTAGAAAGGTGGAGGGGGTGGTCCAAAAATCCACAAGATACCAAATCAACTTTCCCCAGCGTAATTTCCGAAATTATAGAGCATCGATTCCCCAATTCTATTCTCTCCATAAACTATCGGCCAGAAATCTGTAGTCTACTTCCCTACCGCAGTGTTACCGGGCGCACACCGGTTCCCAGAATACGTTCCGGAATCCGAGGAAGCTGGTGGCTACGTGTCCGACATTTTCCCCTCGGCGTCTGGGTACGAAACGACGATTATTCGTGGCGTTTCATCTTGCTGGTCGTCGCATTTCAGTTCCGAGGGTTGACGCCGACTCTCTCTATCTCTCTCTCTCGCTCTCTCTTCCCATCCCTTACATCGATTCTATTTGCTGTTCAGCGGTGTGCAGACGGTCCTCGTAATTCCGAGACGCGTCCAGAACTTCATCCACCCCCGAAATATGCCGATGACAGAGGGTGAAACAGTCCCCGAGGTTCATCTTTGAAAAGCTGCGAGGGACGGCCGCCTTTGACGCGTACTACTCCCGCGTTTCACGGCGTAACGTTCCGGCAGATTATTTTCTTTAATCCCGGTGTGAGTTTCCAACGGTGGCTCGCAGGATTATGAAAATTTGAGGTCTGCGAACCCCCTTCCTGCCCTTTACCCAACCTTGGAAAGATCCTTGTTAGCGACTAGGTTTCCGGTCCAGTTTACAGCATCTACTTTCCCTCATTGTTCTTTCCAGCCGGCGACCTTCCAGTTTAATTTAGTTTAACTACCTCCCTTCTTCTTCTCTTTCGCTGTCGAGCCAGAACCTATCGCTGTATCAATAATCCACGATCTGTTTTTCTTGTAACGAGCTTGTTACACCATTTAAATTCCGAGCAGCTTCTCGCTCTTTCGCTTCTTAAAATGGCGGAGCGACCGGCACCGCCGCGTCATGAATATTCTTACCGCGTCCCCGGCTTCTTGAAAAATAAATAACACTCCGGAAATTAATTTTGTAAATTGCAGCGGATGGCTAATGCTGTAATTGTGGGCTGTTGATGCTGCCACCCTGCTCGCGGAATACGCAAATTCCCGTTTAATCGGAGCACGAGAAACTTTGAGTCTCGGCCGTCAATATCGGGACCAACATATTGGAAATCTGTCGTCCTTCATTCCCGGCAAAGACGGCGCAATATAAATTCTGTATTGTTTACAAAAGTAAACATTCTGGATTGAGAAGCTGAAAAATTTAGACTGAAGACAAAAATTCTAGATTCCGGTGCTAGGAAATTTATAAATCTTTCAATCTAAATTTTTTAATTCCGACTTTAATTTTAATCGTGATCCAAGTGGTCATTGTCAGAAATAGAATCTATTCGTTTCTTTTAAGATTATTACGTGAACGAACATTTTCGAAGGGACAGACGTCTTTCAGGGGATTTCCGTGATACTAATTTCCTCGTCTCGTAAACGTCACTGCCGTAGAACGGAAGTGTCAACAGATTTCGCAACGGCCACACATATTCGCGCGAGGGCTGAGCGCCGCATTAGCCAAAGTTTCTACACACCGGCAACGCAAACAGAGTGCGAACGGGCTGGTGAGTTTCCAAAGTCTGACTTGGACAGGTCTGCCCTAGAACTCCTGGAGCTGCGAACGCGGAAAGACGCGTCGTCCCTCTGCAACGTTATAGAAGGAGATAGAGAGAGATAGATAGATAGATAGATAGAGAAAGAGAGAGAGAGAGAGAGAGAGAACAAGCAGTAGCATGATCGGTCAAGGCCGCTACTTCCGCTCGGAGAACCGTCGAGCACACCTGCTGACTCTGCTCTCTCTTTCTCTCACGATGTGTCTAAATTGTATAAATTATGCTGACACGGTGCACGTGCGAGATTTCGCCTCTTTTCTTGCGATTTATTCGCTTCCGAGATTTATGGCTCTCTCATCCCGGAAACTACCCCTCGCCATAAAATTCGGAAAAATAAATGAACTTCCGGCCCAAAATTTGTTTTAAATGCATAACGTCATTTTATTTGTATATCAACGTCTAAACAATACGTGATCTCAAGAATTATATTTCAAATGAACTCCAACAGTGGACATTAAACTGAATGCTGTTATACTAGCTTCAATATTCAAATTTAAATTGATCTAAATTTAAATCGTCCAGAAAGAGCGATTTCTTGCAAAACACTTGGATCCGTTGGTTCGCGAATTTCCTTGCAGGTGGATCGAACGTCTCGCGAGGATCAATTTGTCTTCGTTTATCCTGCGCGGCGTTCGCTTTCGTTCTAATTGGCAGCCGGCAACCACTTTTTTCCAGCGCGGTGCGCCGCGGAGTCCGATTAGCTTTATCGGCGGATGCGATAATTATTGCCGCGTCTCGTCACCTTAATTAACGCCCCTGGCAGAAAGAGTGAAAGAGAGAGAGAGAGAGAGATGGTGGTCCGTCGGTTCTATTCGCCCCTAATGAATTTTTCGAGTGGACGCGGCAAGCCGAGTAGTGATTTATCTCATTAAGCTAGCCGCGACTTGCGCCACTCCGTCGATCGCCGCCAATAATTATGGCGGTGTCGTCTCGTTTTAATTAACGGCGACGTATCGCGTTCGACGTGTCCTCTCCTCCCAATATTACCGCCATGTTCCGAGAACATGATTTTCCATGTTCGTATTTTAATATTCCTGGTTCCCTCACGTTTTTAGCGAGCAATTTATTTCAGATTTCTATTAAGTTATCTCGAAAACGGTTTTTAATAGTACATTCTTTTGCGCTAATGAAAAAAATTGGAAACTGAAAACTCTCGTTTCATACTCGTTCAGTTCATTCACTATTCTTGACAAAGAAAATTTGTTTTTGAAGGACCTGTCTCTTCCACATAATTCCCATCGCAACTCACTGACGATTTCGAACGGAACCGCGTATTTTCGGAGCCGTTTGAATTCTCAATTCCGTCATACACAGGAAAAATATTCGCTGCGAAAGAATCGTTTGTACGGGTCCGTTCAGTCGTACAGGAAAACGGCGCGCACTCCGCGTAGAACGTAATGTATAATTAGCTTAACAGAACGTTAATTCTTTGAAAAAGTTTCCCGGGAAACCGGAGGCAACATTTTTTACGAGCCGCGCGCGCGTAGCCTCTATGCAACGGGAGGGAAACAGGTGCAACGTGCTAAGCGTGTGTAACATTTAGAAAAAAAATTCGTGCTCCAGTTTTCTGGTCTCGACTCGGCTCGGGCTTTGCACAGTTCTCGGACCGTGCGAAAGCGGCCGCGAAAAGCTTCGAACGGGAAATCTGAAAGGCGGGCCTCCTTATATATTCGCTGCACCCTCCTCGATTCGCGGTTGAATAGCACACCGGTACACCCTGTTTCCACCACAATTCATCGCCGCGGAACCTTCGGACTCGAGCCTCAAACTATCCGCTATTTGCTCGGGAGCTCCCGATATTCGCCCGTACTTTTTTCCCCGCAAAAATTATTTGTTTCGATCTGGAATGAGAAACTGAGTTGATCGGAATTAATTACAATTCAGTCGTTATCTAGGAAAACGGAAAATTGCCTATCCCCTCCACTGCGGGGCATACAGCATGAATCCGAGGGTTTTTCTTACATCAAGACATTTCAACATTTATAATTATGGGTTTTATAATTATGGTCACTTCAGCACAATCTTCATTAGTCTGACTCACTAGGGCCAAGCTTTCGAATTTATGATAACTTTATGTATGTAATGTAACATGATATTTGGTCCCCTCAGGGTTTCAAATTCATTTACCAATCTTCCTTCCCCCTCTTTCCATTCTCACTATCGCCTTTTCAGCGGGACCTACTGTTTATGGTGGGTTCCGAACCACCTTTTGCCAACAACACGTGAAAAACACCTCGGGCGGGTCACTTTCCGGTTGTTTACCAGACGGTCACCCATCCTAGTGCCGTTCACGTTCCACATTGTTTATCTTCGGTGATCTAACGAGAACCGGTGCTTTCAACGGGAGTACGGTTGTTGGCTTTATGATAACTTTATAATTTTCCTATTGGTTCGTCATCTCACTAGACGAGAGAAACAATCACCGCGTTAATGAGCAGTCGTTGCTGGGTGTAACAAGTCCGTTCGAATAAACTTTGGAGCCCAAGCGTCGTAAAATGCGAGGCCATGAAAGTGTCAGCGATCTTCATTAACAGGTTCCCGCATTCCCAGACGCAGCGAGGGGTGTCCACTTCGCGAATTCCTCGGGCCAGTAAACCTTGACAAAGAGGACAGTTGCGGTCTGAGGATCCATCGCGGTCTGCGAGGCGGTTCGCGACACCGTCGACGCGATCGTGTTTGTTTCTCGGTCTGGCGCAGGGGCGGGTGCAGCGGGTGTAATGCACCGGGTCGTTGCCAGGAGGCTGTATTTACCCGGTTCTCGGTCGATATTGGCGGCTGGACCCCCAGGTCCCGGTGTCGCACCGTCAGAATTACAGGATGGAGGACACCGAGAAAGAACCGAGAGACGTTCTCTTCCTCTGAGAACCGCCGAAACCTCCGAAAATCCCTCGAGGTGACAGCCACCTCTCTCTCTCTATTTTTTTCTTCAAGTGAGAAAGGACTCGTCCCAGGAAAATCAAATGCCGCGAGACATCGAGACGCTTCTATTGGAAAATCTTTATTGGCCAACCCCGCGGGCTAGTCTGGCCGACGAGGAACCAGACAGACACCTTCCGTAATTACTCGTCAAATCGATGGCCAACTCGACCAAAAAATAGTCCCTGCTCCCAGCTATTCTAACTGTACAACGTATCCCAAAATGTTTTACCTCCTTCAACCAGGTGATTCCTGACGTTATGCGAAGTAGCTTTTTCCTTTACCAAAATGTTTTACTCGGCTTCGTCATCGAGTTATCACGTGGGTCCGTGTGTTTCGTCAACACTTTAACGAAGCTCCGGAAAACATATTCGCAAAGGAAAATGTTACTTCGTATCAACTCAGGAATCACCCCTTTCAAGATAGCACATTTTTGGGACTTAAATGTGTAGATACACATTGTTTATAACTTAGTAGAACTACAGAAGGAAGAAATTCCGCTGTACGTGGTTCTTCTAATGAATTTCTTATTTCGGTTTGGTTCACAGTAGAAAGTTCTTATTCTAGAAAGGGAAACGATGCCTGTTGCAATATTCGAAACCCCAGTGCCAGGCTTAATAATTCCGGAAACGAGGCTCTAAAATTCTGATTTCGAGCGTAAACGAAACTCTGATACACGGGTACACCCGTAAAAGCGCCGCGGAGAGTTTCATATCGTCCGTGCGCGTTTACAGAGTATAAAACAAAGTAGCCAAGTAGAGCCCAGTTTGTAATATGATGTTAACCCGCCGGTGAAACGGGTCCGGTGACGTTGCTCGTAACTTTAAATACTCGGCCGTGGGAAAAAAGCTAGTTCTACGTTCTCTCTCTTTTTCTCTCTCTCTCTCTCTCTCCACCTCTTGATTTTTAATTTTTCATAGCGCGCTCCAAGTTCAAGAGGACAATTTCGTTTTCAATTCGAGCGACGCCATGGAGAGGCTGCTCCTGGATAAAAATCGAAATTATGATCACTCGTATCTATATTATAGTGTGCAGATATTGTTTAAATTGTTTAAGTTCTACATTTGTCGAACGAATCTTAGATTCTTAGCTAGATCCATCCGTTAGGCTGCAGAATATCGTTCGCCACTGTTCCCAGTCCATTTCCTCTGTTCCTCGTGGAGAAAACGTCGGGCGAGGCGCACTGCGTTAGTCCTTTTGAATATCGAATGCCCTCCCAGCGGTATTTCATCGATATCGAGGCTCCGCCGCAGCCGTGCTCGCAGCTCCTTTGTTTCTTTCTTTGTCGTCCGGCCAACAATCAGAATTCTCAGTCGACTGTGAAACACCGGTTTTTCTCCGCAGTCCGCAGCCATTTCACGATAGTCCTCTCTCTCTTTCTTCCTCTTTTATCTCTTTCTCGTTCAACTTCTCTATGAAAGGCGACCGCGTGTTTCAATTTGCGCGGGGCCGAGCCTTTCATGGAAACCCTAAGTTTTCGCCTCCTCACAAAGCTCTGCTTCCGAATACTGTTTAACCCTTCAGGACCACGTACACCAATCCCTTGGAACGTTCTACATTTCTTTAATCCACCTCATGTTTTAAAGAATATATTCAGTCAGATTTTTAGCAATTTTATCGTAACACACGTTCCAAGGAATAAATGCATGAAATTGATCCTCGATAATTGTACATTAAAAAAATTTAGAATCCGTCATTTTTAGAATATAAATGCATATAATTTGTCTTAATAATATATATTAATTGAGAAACTGTACAAAAATTATAAGTGCCTCGTCGTTTGGTCCTGTGGCTCTTCGTAGGTTGCATTCCGATGTCAGGCAAACATTTTCGCTAGTCTGATCACTTTTCTTACTTTTCAGGCGCGCCTCGTTTGGTTGGCGGCCTCGATTCCGATTCGAGGATGCGAACGAACGAACGGCGAGAACCGATCGAGCTTTCTCGAGGGTCACGTACTCCTCGCGACGGGCTTTTGTACACACACTTTTCCCCGAACGCGCGTTTTATTCGGAGGAGGAACAGCCGAGGGGTTTAACGAGGAATGTGACTTCACTGCCGAGGACGACGCACGTTCCTTTTGCCAGGACGACGTGCCCCAATGGCAAAGCTGTCGGCCACTTTGCGCAAAGCCGGCGAAAGGACCCCTTCTTAATTCGTTTGACAATCGCTTTAGCGAGCCGTTCCGATCCTGCACGCGAACTGCCTTTCCAACGAGGATTTGTTTACTCTTGTACATATATTTACTTTATATACTCGCAGTAAAATATTCGATCATTATTAAAAGGCAGATCACTTTTTAATTTTGCGATGATACGTTTTCGTGAAGTTAGAACAATTAGTTCATCTCACGACGCGAAGAATAAATTTTGGTTTGATTAAATACATTTGCTAGATCTGTAAATTTCATTCGTTTTAACACATTACCGACCGGTTATTATTGTATAATTTTGAAATATCTATGGTACATGGCTAAACGCTTTTTAATGAAACCTTCAATAGCAACAGCAATTTTCGTTGTCAACCAACAAGTCACCCTCATTAACCTCATATAATAGTTTCATTTAAGATTGTAATGTAAAAGAAAATTTCTGTGCTTTTTGTTTGGTGCAGCACAATTATTGAAAATCCTATTAATAAGCTTTCGGTAATGTGTTAAGATGAAATCAATTTATCAATTCATCTGAAAATCACATAAAATTCATCAATTAATATTAGTACAGCTTCACGACGTAACAGAACCACTGAAGAGAGAAATAAATTTCTACTTGGTTCCCAGAACTGACAATGAATACAGACAATTTTTATTTTGCATAAGGATCCGCAGTCTAATCATCGCCAACGACGCTAACAATAGCGTTGAACGCGTCAATCTCGGGGAACCAGGAGCCCCGAAAAAAAGAGGAATTCTTATTAGAAGGTAGCCCGGTAACGAACCAATTAGACCGAATCGATCTCGCCAGTCTTCAATTAATATTTGTTTCGTGCGTTGACAACGAAAGCACTGTTGGTAATATCATCGAAAATGGAGAGGGAACGAGAGTGAAACAGAGAGAGAGAGATATATATATAATTTACTGAGGATGGTATAGCTAATTGGATATTTATTAGCACGATAAAGCAGCGGAAATTGTCGAGCGCCGGTAATGAGATTTACGTCACGGGCCGTTCAAAAGCAGAGCAGCTTAGACACGCCGCGCGGCGAAAGAGGCGCGATTTATTTAATTGGATTCGCATCGCGCGTTATTTACAACGGTACAATTAATTCATTGTAATGTGGCCGGCGAGCCGGCGGCTTAATTAGCGGGTTCAGATGCGGCGACACAGGAGACGAAACTTTTAATTAAAGACTGGCGAGAGCATGCGAGCAACCAAGCAAGCGCGCCGGCATCTAATGGCGGCGAGCCTGAAACAGATTCTTTTCTCTCTTCTTTTTTTTTTCACTCGAGGAAACAATACGCCGGGACGCGAGCTGATCTTCGAGCATAATTATCCGCGTAATGAACGAGCGATGGGATAATTAGAATCGAACGGTGTTGGCCTCGAGCGCGCCGGATCACGACCCCGCAAAAAATTTTGTTGATAATTCTATTCGTGATAAGCACGTACCATGAACGTATATTTTTCTGTAGGTAATTATAGTGGCTTAAAAAAGTCAGACCAAGGTGCGCGCATTAAGAACGCACCTGTATGTTTCTCGCTCGAACAGCGAAGTGAAGTGAAACTCGAATGCAGACAGTAGGAAACCTTAGACAGAACATCGAAAGGTATAAAGAAATTGGCAAGCTACGTAGTATAGTAATTAAAAATAATTTCCTAGCGTCTGCAAATGCTACTAAGTGCCAGCGAGTTGATATTAATGGGAGGTTGATGCATCGAAACGCGTCATAAAGGAGAATTTGAGCGCAGCGGATCTCGCGGAAGATGAAAAATCGTTTTCGGACGAAGTGGAGCGGATCGACGAGTTAACTCGTCGGTGGACAGGCGGGGAGATAAATCAGACGAGTAATAAGTTTCACTTGACTTGAAAAACTTCTCTAGAGAGAAAGTACTCCGGAACTCGGATAAAAATCGAACGGGAGAATAGTGGGCCGAGCGAGAGCGTGGGAGAGGGGAGAAGAGAAAAAAAAGAATGAAAAGAAAAGATCGCAGTTCCGATCGACACTTCTCCGAAGCCGATGCATTGAATCGGCCGGTCCTGGGGTAACGATGATTGATTAAATTCGAAGGAAACAGGTCGAACGAGACGGCTCCTTGCCTGCGGAGAGCTTTCTGTGAAATGTTTGCCAATAAAGGGCCAGAAGGTCGACGGGAAGGAGGAACGAACAAGAGGGCGTTTCCGTTATGGACTTTGACGTCGAAACGAGAGAAAGAGGGAGAGAGAGAGAGAGAGAGTGCATTGGCAAGAGGATATTGCCACGCTACCGTCGCGGTAACTATGTCAAAGTTGTCTCTGCGCGAGGCAGTTTGACGTTGTAATGATTGGCGGATCTTCGCTTCTTCCCATCGACATGCAAAATCTCGGCTACCACCGGGGACTCATTTCCTGCGACTCGCTTCTTTATGGTATCAGCCGACCTCTCGAACTCTCGTTACAACGTTTTCCTTCTTCTTTCTTCAGCTTAATCCTGTTCAACTTTCTTTGTGCCTTCATATAATTATCTGCCGCTGCGACTTCATATTCTTCTGTTCCTCTTGCTTTCCATTTGCTTATTTGTTGGACTTTTCTTATCTTCAAGCACTGTGATTGTGATACACTGTGATTTGTTACCGCCACAAATAGAATAAAGTCTGCAGGCCCATTTATATTTTTCTAGGTTGCTCTGATCTGAATCCATACTTGCGAATTTCTTTCTCTCCAGTTTTCTTCATCAGGATTCAGAAGATTTTTTTACTGAAATCTTGAGGAATCATTGATTTGGTGAAATTGAGAAATGAAGTTGTCAAGTTTTGTTGGTCGAATTGAATGTGAAATCTGTTCCCTGCTCAACGCGTCGTCATTTCGGGCGAAACAGGGGTAAGCAAGGCGATCGATGTCGAAGATAGATGCACCGTGCTGGTGCAGTGGGATCGAGCGTACCTGTTGTCCTTTATAAATAGACGAAATTGCCCCAGGAAGGAACTCGTACGGCAGAAACGGTGAATGAATAATGCGATACGGTTCTCCGAAGAGCCGACCCTCCGTTTCCTCGCGCCTGGACCCTAGTTTGCGGCGAGATTCGACCCGGCAACTTACTGAACACCAGCCCTTCACGAGAGAGTGTGGCTAGCCTGGATGAAACCACGGTCCCGCTCAAAAACCGACTGTTCGATACCCTTCCCAACCTCTGTTCACTTAAACCCTTACGTACTGTCCCACAATATTTTTATCAAGTCCTCAAATCCGTTTCTCAAACAATTTTAACGGAGGAAAAATTGAACCAATTTTTTTCGCGATCCTTCTTTACACGATCTTGTAGAACGAAGTTTTCTCTTTGTAATGAACCAAGGTAGGCCGTCGTAGTATTATTTTTCACAAAGTTACAGCAGATTAAAGATGCGGAGATCAAATCTTACAAAAAAAAATTGAATCTTACAAAAAATTGTAGGATCTAAAAGAAATTTTTTTCGCTGCTCTTTTCGACGTGATCTCGTAGAGGGGAGTCTTCTCTTTCCAACGAACTGAGGTAGACCATCATACGATTTTTTTTTTCGCGAAGTTACAACGGTATGCATCGCGAGCATCTTAAAAAGTCCTGAAGTTGCTCACTTCAGCATCTGCACTTCAGAGTCAAAGAAGTGTCATCCCCCCAGTGCTTAATTTTTAACTTAGCGCCCAGAAGCTTTCACGTGAGCTCACGGTTGGATGCTCGCCAAGAGACTGGCATATCCTCAAGCGCAGTTGCTATACAGTACAGAGGGTGGCAATCTCCGCGGTCGCCATCAATTTCGGGGATAGATCGGTTGCCCGTCTTTCGATTGGACGGATGCGTCGCGTCGACTCGCGGCTCCGACTGCACCGGGCCGAGATCTTATTTCAGATCAGTCACAGAAAGAGGCAGAGAGGAGAGGAGAGAGAGAGAGAACCGGTATCAGTTACATTCGCTGGCTCTGATAGATTGCCGGGGCCGCCTATCAGAAAAACGATGAGACAGTGCTGGCGATACGTCGTCGTCTTCCACGCGAATGTAAATCTCTGTTGAATCCGATCCCGAATCGGCTCGCGGCTGGTTTACGCGTTCCGCTCGTTTATCCTGTCGTCAGAAACTCGTTTAGAGCCTAGCTTTGATTTCTGCCCCGAGCTTCTTCCCCCCCGAAGGCTTCCGCTGTGTCTCTTCGTTCCCCTCCAAGTAGTTTAATGCGTCGCGCAGCTGCCTTCGTTAAACTTTCCGACCGACAACTATGCGAAACATCGCGTGCAAATGTGTGATGGCTTGCCTCGAACCTGGGGAACTTTCGCTCGCTATACCCCCAACTATTCTATTCCGACTTGGGAACTGTTCGGGCAAGAACCAGATCGGGATAAAAACAGGAATTCCTGGCAGATTCGTGTCAATCTGGCCTGAATCCTGAACCCCGGAAATCAAAATTACAAAACTTTCAGGATGTATAAAAACTCCACCCTAAATTCAGCCTATTCTCCCATTCCTTGTAATTAGAATAAATAACAGAATTTTGGAGGGTGGTACTTATTTTCTGTAAATTAAATTTAACACTAGAACTACCAGACAAGTCAAAATGACTCATGCGAATTTTTTGTCGATTAGAAATATTAAAAGTATAAATATGTTTTTGTTGAGAAATTTTTTTTAGTAAACTTCTCTATTGAAGTACATATTTAAATATCCCGTGTACGAAATCTAAATAAATGCCATATTGTCATTATTAGAAGGCAATGTATACCAACCGCGTTTACTGCTCGGTAGTTCTAGTGTTAAAACGTCATAACCATCTGAAAACTTGCTTCTACATATTTAGGATGGTTTCGGAAGAATGGTATATTTTTGGTTTCTCGATATTCCCGAGATAATATTGCTCCGTGAATCGTGAATATGAAATTATCGGTGGAACGGCCCGGTATATCAAGTTTCCATGAAATGATTAGGCGAGGCAAATATCGATAGGTATTCCGGGCGAAAGGCAATTTCACGGTGGCACACAGCAGTGTTCGCCTCGTCGAGAAGGTATAACGCAGAAGGAATTATTATCGTTCGAATTGCAGCCACTTGCGCTGCCGGTTGCATTACCCGAGCGCGAGATTCCGCCGGATGTTTCCGGCAAGGTTCACGAGGAACAAAGTTGCCGGTGAAATTACCGAGTCCCCGTGGGCGATACGATGGTTTCAAACTGTCAGCGTGGAGAGAGGTTCGTCGCGAAACTGCTGCTTACGTTCCGTTCTATTCCGCACCCGTTCCGTTCCGCTCGTCTCGGGCGCATTGTCGCCTAGGATTTCACGGGCCGAGTTTTCCTACAGAATTTCACCATCCCCTCTTCCCGTCGTGTATTAATTACCCCTGACACCCGAAACGATCCCTTCCGCGCCCTTAATACCCTATTACAATCGCGAGCTGTCCCTCTGGGTTTCAATTGACCTTTTGACACCTGGCTCGACGATAACCCGAGGTCAAACACACCACACTGGCTAGGTAATCTAAATATTTATAGAATTTCTTTAGATTTATTGCACTCCAAGTTAATTAATTTTCCGTGCCTTCCGAGATTCAAGTGGTTTTTGCGAAATACCCTAATAAAAAGGCCTCTTGAAATTCCTATCAAATAAATAGTCTTCTTGAACGCCCTAATAAAATGCTTTCTGAAATATCTGCATAAAAAGCTCCTTAAAATTGCTCGATAAAATGTTAGCGTAAACGCCTTGATAAAATGCTTTTTAAAATTCCTGAACAAATTACTTCCCGAAATAGTTGAACGTTAGTGAAAAATTCCATAGTGAAATGGTCCGGGAAGATTTTCGATGGACTGATTTCTGAGGTAACATCCAACCGAGAAGTCCTCCGATAAGAGAATCGCTTCTCCTTTGAAGAAGTTGCTCGACGACTGGTGGATAGAAGAGAGAGAGAGGGAGCCTTTTCGGTATCGGATGGTTATAGATTTATTAACCTGTCTGGAGCGTTGCGGATGTCCTCGATGCACCTTTGATCTGTTCCGCAGCTTTCAAGCTTAACGCGTTATACCGTGGCGGTGCGCTGTAGGCATCAAAGCTGCCGGAAATTATTCAGGAAGTCAGGGCTTCTACAGGCTGGGAGAGACATCTTGTGCATGCTTGCGCGGTTTTCTTATTACCGTGTCCTTGTTACACACCGGTATGAATTCACGGCGAGGGGCGCCACGATGCAAGATGGGGCTGAGGCATTACTTAACTGCTATTAAGCCTAACCGGATACTAACGACGGTATTTTATAGGTTGCGTCCCCGGAGTCTGACTTCGCCGAGTCTGATCCGTTTAATTGCCGCGAGAAATAATTCCTCCGTTCCTCCTCGCAAGAACGTCACTTCGCGAGTACATTAGTCAGAGTAAATTTTCTTTTAAACTGTTACGTCACTGTTAACACTACCGAACGTGAGTAAAGACATTTTCTAAAAAAAGAATTCATTGAAACTTTCAATGGCAGACTTCCTTATACTTGCTCTAAACCTTGAACAAATTTACCAACATTGACTCTGGCCCGCCAAATTCCGTTTCGGTACAGCTGCGGCGCTGTCAAACTTCTTCGAAAGTTTGCTTTTACCAATCCCGAGCATATAGATCCCGATTTGGGACGGTTGCGGCGCTCCGCACGGGATCGATGCTCGAGTACGGTTTTTCAGAGGATGTCGTTCGATAATACGGTGTCCTCGAAGTGGATGTATTCGATGAGACAGGGATAGGAGCCGCGGGCCAATATGTTTATCGGCTATGAAAGCCTCTGGCTGCCGGATAAAAATCTCGTCGTCGACGTCGGACCGACGGTGACGCGACGCGACGGGATATAGCAACCAATAACTCAGGGACACCTCGAAAATCGAAACAATCCCAGCTTCGTTGGTGTCCGATCGATCGTAAATCGGCTCTCCCCGAGGCTGCCTTATCGAGGACAATGGCGAACGACGGGGGTGAAATTATCAGCAGCCTCGAGCGAAAGGTCCTTCGAAAAGGACGCACGTTTTATCCGTCGGCCGCCACGCTGAATGGACCAAATTTCTATCAGTCGATAACGATAATGCTTTTGTATACAATTGCTAGTTATCATTGAACCACCATTCTGCTCTGGACAAACGATTTTTAGAGATTTTGGTTCTCTACAAAATCCCCTATTTTCAAGAAATTTCATGAAGAGATTGATTCTCGAGAAAGAAATGTATTAATTATGTTTCTGGGGTTCACTGGAAAGTGTCCTTCGCTCCACCAAAGTATCATGAACGTCTATTGGATGTGGGTTTAGAGATTGTTGATTCTATTTTAACAATTTACCGTCCCGGAAGCCTATTAATAGGATTTTCAATAATTCTGCTGTACCAAACAAAAGCATAGAAATTTTCTTTGACATTGCAGTCTTAAATGAAACTATTAGACGACGTTATTGAGGGTAACTTAGTTAGTTCATACTAAATGCTAAATGAAAATTTAGCCATGTACCATACATTTTTCAAAAATATGCAATAATCACCGGTCGGTAATGTGTTAACATGGAATAATAACTTCATTGTGCTGGTAACTTATTGATAATTCAACAACGTCGGATAACAGACGATTTTTAATTCTCTGTAGAATGCCCTATTTTCACGAAATTCCACGACGACAGTTACTCTAAACAAAGAAACGTATCAGCTGTGTTTGTGGGGTTCACTTCCCACCAAAGTCGTATGAACGTTGAAGTTCATTGATTTGATATCGCTGGCTCGTTGAAAATTTACAACGAACCAGAAGAAAGTACTCGCCGTTCCAATAATACTTCTGTTCTTGGGGAAAGAAGAACTCTTGAAGAGTATCGTTGACTTGTTGCAGCACTCGAGAGTCCTCGGCGTTGCTCTTCAAGGCCGGGAGGATACTTCCGGGGCGTTGATACGAGCATCGGATTTTGTTGAGGGCCAAAGCTTTTAGCGAGGACGCGGATAGGTCGAGACACGCGAATGTCTCTTGCTAATTGGCAGACTCTCCAGAGACGATGAAAGATGATACAATACGCAAACGGATAGAATTTCGGTCGAACAGAGGTCCTGCGCTTGTCCCGCGATCCTTGAGCTTCTCTACCCATAACGCTGGAACACTTAGTATCGTCCTTAACACAAGCTTTCACACTAACACTAAGTCAGGATAAATAACACGGCAGAAAGTTCCGAGTAAAAAGAAGAACACGGCCTGAATACAAACTCTTACCGTTATCTTTACATCGTTCCGACAATACTCGAAGTATCCAGTTGCACTCCGGGACAACTTTCCTTCCCCTCGAGAAGAGAAGAAACGTGTTCCGAACAGGGGTGGCGAGCTAATTGCGAGGGAATCCGCCGGCGAGCGTTTACACGATCCGAAGTGACGGATCGCCGCGAAGGGTAAGTAAAGCGTCCGAGAAGAGCTAGCATCGCGAAATTACGCGCGAAACGATCAGCGCTGCTTTTGACACAGTTGCAGCGGCTCCGGAGGATGCTGCGGCACGATTACCTTCTCGCCACGCAAATCAGCGTACAGGATCCTACAGAAATCATGGTCGGATGCGATCAGTCCCTGGAAAATGATTAGACATTTGTCTGGAAGATGATTCTTATCTTAAACAATTGATCATGTACTGAGAACATATCAATATGATGCAAATTAACTAAACGAACCCATCGAAATATTCGTACGATTGTAGAGATTTTAGAACTACGTTACAAAAAGAACATGCAAGAAATACATTCTTGTTCACACATGGAGTTCTTATGAATAATTAATCCAATTGCCATTGGACATAGGTTGCTTAATAGCTGAACACAATATTAGTGCTTGTTTATATATAATAGCCTTTTTAAATACATGTAACCTACGTGCTTAAGTATTTTTGATTTTTCTATTGCTTATAATATTTTTGTTATACTATACTATACACTCTGTACCTTGTTATGTAATACTCTGTACTAAGCATTATGTTGCAATAAATCTCATATGAGATTTCCAAATTAAAAAAAAAAAACATACTTTAATTTAGTGCTAACAAAAGATTATGGTTTCTGGATGATGTGGCCACCTGTGACATTCAAACGCTTTGACAATCGCTATCCAGTGGTCCATTCTCGCAATCCTTCTCCTCAAGGTGTGGATTCAGCAGTGAAAGCAGTGACCATCACATTTCTTGCATCCTGTACTAGCAGCACAGAGAGGAAGAGATGGAGAGAGAGAGAAGGGGGAGAGAGAGAGAGAGAGAGGTCTATCGTCGACCCTTCCATTGGGAACGGTGGTCGAATGGGATCGCGTCGCTCGAATTGGGTCATAGGATCCCGAAGAGGGAAGGCAGCTCGCCTCGAGGGCCGTCCAGGAATATCGCGATGCCAATCCCTGGACCCACACGGATAACGGTTTTACACCGATAAGCTTCTCGTTTCCCCATCCATCGTAGGCCCTTCTGCCCTGTACGTACACGGACGGCCGACCGAGCACCTAACTCGCGAGCATGTGCACCGTTGCGTGGGCGTGAACGCAAACCGTCGCGCGAGATCGATCCTCTGCTAAAACATTCCGGCACACTGCGGTCCCAAACCGGGACTTATCTCCTCCAATTCAATATACTGAATCCTTTACAAGCACCGCAATCTGTCAGAAACACTATAGAAACACTGCATACATTCTCACACTGCGAGACACACTTACATGGTTACAATATTCCATTGAATTCCATACACTTTCGTAAAGAGTGGGAAAAGATATTTGTACAGAATTCTTTACAAATATATTAATGTGTTAGAAACACTAACGAATTTCTTCATAAATTCTTAAGTTGCATAAGGCAATTACGTGCAAGAGGGAATTACATTTACTTCAGGAATAATCCCCATAGTTATAAGATTCTGTTAAATTCCATACAACCTCGTAAAATATGGGAGAAGATATTTTTACAAAAGTCTTTACAAATACATTAATGTGTCAGAAACACTGACGAATTTCTTCATAAATTCTTAAGTTGCATAATGCAATTACGTGCAAGAGGGAATTACATTTACTTCAGGAATAATCCCCATAGTTATAAGATTCTGTTAAATTCCATACAATCTCGTAAAATATGGGAGATGATATTTGTACAGAATTCTTTACAAATACATTAATGTGTCAGAAACACTCTTCATAAATTCTCACGTTGGTATAAGGCAATTACGTGCAACAGGGAATTACATTTACTTCAGGAATAATCCCCATAGTTATAAGATTCTATTAAATTCCATACAATCTCGTAAAATATGGGAGATGATATTTGTACAGAATTCTTTACAAATACATTAATGTGTCAGAAACACTCTTCATAAATTCTCACGTTGCATAAGGAAATTACGTGCAACAGGGAATTACATTTACTTTAGGAATAATCCCCATGGCTACAGGATTCTGTTAAATTCCATACACTCTCGTAAAATGTGGAAGAAGATATTTGTACAAAATTCTTTACAAATACATTAATGTGTCAGAAACGCCGAGGAATTTCTTCATAAATTCTCACGTTAAATAAGACAATTACATGCAAGAGGGAATTACATTTACTTCAGCAATGGTTTCCATGGTTACGAGATTCCATTAAATTCGATATACTCTCGTAAAATATGGAAGAAGATATTTGTACGAAATTCTCCACAAATACATCGACGTGTCAAAAGTACTACAGAATTTCTTCATAAATTGTTACATCACAGACTCTTACACTACCAAGCTCGACACGTTTGCTACCGGAATTTATTTCTAATAGCCTCCACAGTTAAAATATTCCATTAAATTCAATGCGAGCTTGTACAACACGAATGAAGATTGTCCTGAACGTTATAATTGAAATTAATTTATTTTACATGACACACAAACCCGTAGTCGTGATTCTGGGGTAGAAGCGGACATTCAAGCTGAGTATTAAAACTGTTCTCCAGAGTGTTAAACACTTTGATATAGAATACGTTGAACATCAACTTTCGGGATCGTTTGTGGCTCGAATTTTCGGCAGGGAGGATTCGTGTCGCGCGACGGTATCGATCGATCGACTTCGAGGTGGATGAAGAAAGGTGGCGGTGATGGGGGTGGAGGGGGGGTTGGATAAAAGCGATCGGAGGGGAATCAAACTCGAGTAACCACAAATTACAGGTGGCAAGTAAAGAACGACGACGGATCCGGTCGACGACGTCGAAAGGCTCGTCGAGAGGCTGGGAACTGTGAACGAATGGGTGGGACGGAGGGATAAACCGTGATAGAGAGGAAGAGAGAAAGAGAGAGAGAGAGAACGTCTCTCACTCTCCCAACGTCTCTCGCGAAGCTAAAACGGATAAAAAGGAGCTACCCGGGAGAAAGAGTAGCTCGTTCTCGAGCCGACGCCCTTACACGCTTCATCAATCTTCGCTTCTCACGCGGAGAGAAAGAGAGACAGAGGGTGCAGAGAGGAAGAGAGAGAAGGAGGACTAACGACCTCGCGACCGCGAGATAAACGAACTAGCTGCCGGGGTAATCTCGGTATTCCAGCCAACCCCCCCGGTTATTGTCGCGGAAACGGCGGGGAAAGAAAGCCATCTGCTGGGCCCGAGGAGTCGACCTGTCCCCGATGTTGATCGATCATTTCCGAGGACACGGTGTCCTCAGGCTTGGTAGAACTTCGAGAGGGACTCTGGCCCAATTCGGTTGAACACACTGTCACTATTCAAGACAGCTAACTAAGCTAAGTCCTACAAATATCAACAAAGCCATCATTTTGTAGGCCAGGAAGAATACAAAAACTCTGTTCTGTACTCTAAGACATGGACAATACAACGCATCTAATGAATTTTCTATTAACTTGTTGGTTCCTCCAACAAAAATTCTCAAAGTCAGCTAACTAAGACGAATCTAAAAAACGCGCTTACCAGCATCGATAGGCAGCTCTAGGGAGAATAAAAAAATACTGTTCTATACTCCAAGATACGTGCAACATCCTCCACGCGACAGATTATCAATGGCCCTGCTAGTTTCCCTTTAAAAAATTGTCAAAATTCTCAAATACAGCTAACTAAGAAGAATCTAAAAAACGCGCTTACCAGCATCGATAGGCAGCTCTAGGGAGAATAAAAAAAATACTGTTCTATACTCCAAGATACGTGCAACATCCTCCACGCGACAGATTATCAATGGCCCTGCTAGTTTCCCTTTAAAAAATTGTCAAAATTCTCAAATACAGCTAACTAAGAAGAATCCAAAAAACGCGCTTACCAGCATCGATAGGCAGCTCTAGGGAGAATAAAAAAATACTGTTCTATACTCCAAGATACGTGCAACATCCTCCACGCGACAGATTATCAATGGCCCTGCTAGTTTCCCTTTAAAAAATTGTCAAAATTCTCAAATACAGCTAACTAAGAAGAATCCAAAAAACGCGCTTACCAGCATCGATAGGCAGCTCTAGGGAGAATAAAAAAATACTGTTCTATACTCCAAGATACGTGCAACATCCTCCACGCGACAGATTTTCAATAACCCTGCTAGTTTCCCTTTAAAAAATTGCCAAAATTCTCAAATACAGCTACCTAAGAAGAATCCAAAAAACGCGCTTACCAGCATCGATAGGCAGCTCTAGGGAGAATAAAAAAAATACTGTTCTATACTCCAAGATACGTGCAACATCCTCCACGCGACAGATTATCAATGGCCCTGCTAGTTTCCCTTTAAAAAATTGCCAAAGGTTAGATCGTTCAGGTGAAAAGCATTACATTCCCGTCCGAGACAACTCCATCAAGCTCCCCATCGTCGAAACCGGTCCTCGACCGCGCAATTACGCGAAAGCCGGCCAAAACACTCGCTAATTCCTCTATCGCGTTAGCCGGTGACCCAGCTCCGATAGTCCGAACCCTAGATTGCGTTACGTCGTTCCCACGGCTATCGGTCCCGATGACGGCATATAAAATATCCCATTTTCCTGGGTTCGAACGTCCGGGGCCGATATCCGGGGTGGAAATATTCAGAACGGGCCAGTAATCGAATTCGGATAAAGAGGGTGTTTCGTAGGTAGAAGGTGTATTTCGGGGGGTTGGTTGGTTGGTTCGCGTTACATAGGCTAACACGACAATGGACGGGCTCCGTGGAAGCACTTCGCATTCCGGGTAATCGAATCTGGAGAGTGTATAACCAAGGAGACGGCCTAGGTGGTAAGGTAAAGTATCGTACGGTGGAGGTTCGTGTATCGGCGATAAATCGGCGATAAATCGGTGATAAATCGACTACGCCCTTCCAGATATCAGTCAGACGATGCCGACAGAGAGGAAGAGAGAGAGAGAGAGATGCAGTAGTCGGCTGCATGTGGCGCACGTACAATAATAAATTCCGGGCCGGCCTGATTACACGTGACTACGCGTGGGTGTGCGCGGCACGTTCGCGATCGCGATCGCCTAGCCCGCAGCGCCCAAGTAAATTTCGCATCCGTCACGTGGCTGAATAAGCGTAATCAGGAACGTCGAAAATCGCCCGGCGAGGCGCGACCCGCTGATGTTCTCGCAACTCGCTTCGAACCGGCTCTGAAAATCGCTGTTTAAAACTGTTTCGCGAAGCTTCTTATTGGATCCCGACAGCACAAGCTATTGTTCAAGTTGTACCAAAATAATGATACGAAGCGAATCATACGAAGTGATGAATAAACAGAATAAAATAACTTCCCTATAAATCGGGAAGTTAAAAATGATTTGCATTGCTTACGATGAGCAGAACCCGAAACTAATATATCGACGTTCTCAAGTACTTTTAATTTAGTCACTGCCTTAAATCGTACTTGTTCATTTTTATCATAAATATATAATGTCCACAGTCTAGTGATCGAATGAAAATTCTTTCCGATCGTTCCAAGGATCAGGAATAATACGGTTGTCAATTTTGGGGCGAAAATTCGTCCCGGTGAATCTTTCATACAGGTTATGCTAGTTTTCGTGCCCCCCATCCGGCGTCGCGTGATTACTTTGCAATTATTAAGCGGACGTTTGATGGATCCGACACGGTAATTAGCCGTGATAATTTCGTGACATATTATTCAAGAAGTTCTCGCCGAGCGGAGAATTAACCGCCACACCGACGGATTCTATCGATCGTGTACCGGAAACTGTCTCGTTTAATCCTTCTGCCGCGTAATTACCTTCTTCGTTTGCGTTTGCGAGAGGCTGGTTTAGGGGAAAAACAATTCTGGATTGTCGGGACTGGGAGAGATGAATTACGGAGGCTAGTAGACACTGCTGTGACGGGAACAATGTTCTGAAACCTATCGTTCAATCTGTACGTATCGACGAATGTTCGTTATGATTAGACTGCGGATTTGATACATTTATAGCAACATGTTTGTACCATTTTATGTGCGTATTGTTTAGTATTAACAGCGAATGTTACGAATAATATGTCCAGGACCATGCTGGAACACATGTTGAACATTGCTTTGAATTTATGCGAAAATTCCATGTTAAGCTTACGCAAATGACAATATTAATTTAATGGTAAATAGCATGTCTGTTTACATTAAATATCATTTGATTCGTGTAGTAATAATAATGATCACGTGGTGCGCGCGTGAGCCAACCGCGATCACAATATTTAAAGGAACGATACGAAATAAAGTTCAAGGGAATAATACAGCATAAAATTAAAGGGGACAGTACAACATGAAATTTAAGGGAATAATGCAACGTAACACTGAAGGGAACAATGCAACATAAAAAGTGAAAGGGAAATTTTAGTCCAAAGGATTACCCATCTTGAAGAAGTTGGATGCACGATGCCAAGGGAAATGGTTGGGAGTTATAGACGTCTGAAACGTCGCTATTCTGAAAGGGTTGAAGCGTTAACAGTATTGCGAGGGATGATATTCACGTCGAGTCCAATTAAACGCGATGGGAATCAGTCGGACAGGTGGGTGTGGAATCCTCGGGACGTTTAGCGCCGCGGGATCGAAGTAGTTCGAAGAAGCCGCCGTCGTATTCGTTATTCCTAGCGCGCGCCGTCGTATTCCTTAGTCAATTTCGCCCGCTGTCACACTTAAGTTCCCGAAGCCGAAAGGATAACAGAAGTTCTCCTCATATCTCTTAATTCGATTCAACGTACGAGCTCCCGGGCTCGTGACTACGTGGCGAGGATACGTAGAAAGTTCACCCTCTCTCGCCCTCTCGCTTTCTCGCTCTCCGTAGCCATCGTTGATGCGCTGTCCCTGGACTCCCGGAGGATTCTGAACTTTTACTCGGTCGCAAAGTAACAAACACCATTGCCGGCAGCCGTTTTGCTTCCGCACTCGCCGAGAATCACACTGACGGTCTCTATTCTTTATTTTTTTTTCTGCCGAAACTTTGTATCCGAGATAATTGAAAACCTAAATATATCGCATCAAGGATCAAAGAAAAATTTAAATGTACAAAATAAACTAATTGATTGGAGAACTAGCTGACCCGACAAACGTTGTCCTGTCCAAATTTCAATAAATTTGTTTTCTGAAAAGATATTGGAAATGTGTAAACAAAGTGAAAATGAGAAAAAAACGTATTTCTTAGTGATCATTGTATCAATTAACGGTTGTGGTCATGGATAATCAATTTAAGGAGGAGAAAATCCCGTAGAAATAAACAACTTGATTCGGACTATTACGAATATGTAAATAAAAATTTCCAAATCGGTCCAGCCGTTCTCAAGTGATGCGAACAGTAACGAACATCAACGAACAGTATTTAATTTTTAATTATATAGAAGAGAAAAATTCAACCCTTAAACTTAAGACGTAGAAAGAAACCTCAAGAAACTTTTACCCTGAAGAAGTAAATCTGCAAAATAGAAAGAAAATTGATTAAAAAATGTGGTACCAGTTCGAGAAATAAAACAAAGGACTTTGTTTGTGGAAAAAGGAAGTTCTCCATCTTTCTACTGGAAGATCAGCCTGCAAAGAACGGTCTGGAACCGCGGGGGTGTACCCGGCCGTCGGGTCATTTATTTCCTTCTGGAACAGAGGCTGTTGTACAGCAACGGGAGCGCGGGAGGAACCCTTTTCTGTTTAATCCTCCGAGTAGCCTTCTTCCTTGTCGATTAATCAGCCTTGAGCAGCCGCGATAGCACACCCAACGGACTCTCCCGATGAATCGTATCTCGCGAGGGAATCGTCGGAAGTGTCTCAGACTGTCGACGTGATTTCCTCTATCGTCGCACGATCCACCGCCGGAGAAAGCTGTACGGCTAGATCAACTAGAAATCGGGTGCAACGCCTTCGAAAAATGCTCGACAGATTCGCCTCGAAAATTCTCTACCTCTCTGTGTCGGGGCGAAAACAATTTCCGCTCGGTTTTACATCGTCGATTAATCTCGGGGACCTGACGAGAGAGAGCGAGAGAGAGAGAGGCTTTTTTAGAATTGTACTTCATCCCTTCCGCAAAGTTCGCTAAGAGAGTCAACGGCGAGCCATCAGTTCGGAAAGCGTTCGGAGCATAAACAGCGAACTTTCTACCGCGAATTTGTTTATCGAGTTCTGTTTCGAGCCTTCTATAACTTTCAGAACAAAAATCGCCAGAGGGTGTACCCGGGCTTATTTTGAAGGGTGGACTCTCTGCTTTCGTTCAGGATGCTTGTTTCTGAAGTTGGAGGAAGGATTCAGGGACGGGTATCAATTTGATGGACCTTGTTCCTCGAGTTTGAAACCTTATGTTTCGAGTAGGGGAACGATGTTTAACTTTTCGTAGCTTTGTGAAAAAAAAATCGCCGGATGATGTAACTATGCTCATTTCAAAGGGTGAAGTCTCTACTTTCGTTCAGGATGTTTGTTTCTGAAGTTGGAGGAAGAATTCAGGGATGTCAATTGAATTTATCCCGTTCCTCGAGTTTGCAGAATCATGTTTAACCCTTTGCACTCGGAGCTATTTTAACTGGAAAATTAAACGTTTCTTCTGACCTACAATATTTCCATGATTTTTGAAATTTGATAAATATGAAATTGATATAATACCTCATACAATACTTAAATGTGTAGTAATTGGTTAGATACCGACATATCTGATAGTGTAAACAATTATTTAAATAATAATACAGCAATTTTTAGTGGCGCATCAGAGGCGCCACTCGAGTGTTAAGGGTTAAAATGGGAGGGGGATGTTTAACCTTTTGTAGCTCCGTGGAAAAAAATATCGCAAGATGATCTAACCAGGCTCGTTTCAAAGAGTGAAGCCTCTGCATTCACCATGCTGCAAATCTTTCGGAAACTACTCGTTGCGTCGACTGCGTTAGACAATCCGGCAGGTTGCGCTCGATCTCTAATGCATCCTGCTAATGCGTAGACGGGTGAAACACCGATTGCCGGGGCTTTGCACCGAGATCCGAATTAATTCGCTCGAAAATACATCGGTACTTTGTCTCGAGCGGGCATCCTGTTATCGCAATTAGCCAGCACAAAGGAACTCGGGGATTGGCTATCAACTGATAAGCGTTAACGATTATTCGGTCACTTGGAGCGTGCACGATGAATCGAGCGTGGTTCCTGGCTCGATGTTTCGGAGGAAAAGGACGCGACGCGGCGACGATGGAACACTCGCGAGGAGGAAGATGAAGAGGATGGTCGCGCGCACGGGAATTCCGCGGAGGCTCTTCTTAGGTGCACCGAGCGGAATTTTTCGTCTAACTCGAGGGACCACGGTGTCTAAGGGCTGCTGAAGAATTACGGGGCTGTGTGCAACGAGGGGGTGAGCTGGATCAATAGTCCCGTTGCCGCCTCACTCAATTTACTCGCCCTTCCTTCGACCGAATTTGTGCGAGTTCACTCGGCAATGTTCATTAACTCCAGATACCTCCTGCCCTTGTCCTCGACTCTTTTCAGGGAACAGCTGTCGCGACCCTAACTCCGGGGTCCATCGTGGCCTTGGAACTCCGCGGGACGGTCCCGTGGATATCGAGATCTTCAGGAGATCGATCTACTGTCGAGTTCGATCCCTATCCTTGTTCCAGGTTGCCTGGACTCGATTTTTCTTTTTTATTATAGAAAATCTCATATGAGGTTTATTTCAACATAATTAAAAAACAGAAATACACTAAATACAGAGTATGAAGATTACAAAACAGAATAGGTTTCCTGTAGAAATACAGATATTATAATACGAACATATAGCCAACAACCGTAGTCCCGTTTAAAGCACCGGTTCTCATTAGATCACCGAAGTTAAACAACGTGGAACGTGAATGGCACTTGGATGGGTGACCGTCTGGTAAAAAACTGGAAAGTGACCCGCCCGAGGTGTTTTTCACGTGTTGTTGGCAAAAGGTGGTTCGGAACCCACCATAAACAGTAGGTCCCGCTGAAAAGGCGATAGTAAGAATGGAAAGAGAGGGAAGGAAGATTGGTAAATGAATTTGAAACCCTGAGGGGACCAAATATCATGTTACAATAATACGAACATATGATTAAGCCTGGACTCGATCGAATTGATTGAATTCAAAATTGGTTTCATTTAAAATTGATCGTCTTACTGTTGGAAGTTGCGATTTCCTATCACGTCGTGTTTCGGATAAATAAATGTATGTATATGTAATTTGAAATTGTTTACGACGCGAGCCCCGAGGAAAAGTACAGTTTTCAGCGGATACTGGAAACTGAACAGTTGACTTCTCTGTTTAAGGATTGAATTTGTTGAATAAGCACGCGGCGAAACTCTTCGTCCTCGTTAAAATCTGGATTTAGTTAAATAAACACGCGATCCAATTTCCGGCGTCGCGACGCATCAGCTAGCGAGAGGAACGACGCTGCAGAGGCAGACGACGACGCCGCTCTCGACTTCTTGGTCGTGACTCTGTCAAGACGAATAACTACCAACTGGAATAATTTTGTTTCTTCTGGCGCAACCGAGACGCTTCAGGTTTCACGGACGCTTTTCTCGACTTGTAACTAGAGTCTCGAGGCACGCTGACAAGCGGTGTCAACACTTTTTTTTTTCACCGTTCGTGATACCGTGTCGGATTCGCGATCTCTCAAACAGAATTTGACGAATGTCGTTCCTCCTCGTAACAGAATATGATTTTTGACGGTGGTGATGTTAATTCAACGAGATTAGCTCCGACTTGCGAGGCAGCTGCGTTTACTTTTTCTTTTGGGACATTTTACCTTGTGAAACGATTATTGAATTATATATTTAACGAATTGCAAATTTTCTAATTACAAGAAACTATACTGAATTTAATAGAATCTAGAACTATTTTTATTTAAATTCTAGTACAGAGAATAGTTGAACCAGTTTGGGGAATAATATTTTCTTAATTTTTTTTGTTAAATAAAATATACGAATGGTAATTTTCTATTTTTGTTGCAAGAACTCTTTCGAGTCGGCAGTAACTTCTTATTATAGTTTTCTCGTTATAGGTGCCGGAAACGCAGTCACTATTTTTGATCGACTAATTACGTTTCACGGAAGCCAAATGGAAGATCATCGAAACGCTTCAATCGGATTCACCTTAATATCCCGTTAATAATGTTCAATATCTGTAATGAAACCATATTACTGTTATATCCGGGCACTAATGGGTTAAAAGCTCCATAACTGAAAACCCGATTATCTACTTCACATTGTCAGCACGCATGGTAGAAACGTGATCTTCGTCTCTATTTCGTTTCAACTTCGTTCTCTAATCTCTCTTGGACCCATATCAATAACTATGGATTAACTAATCTACTTTAACCACCAAAATTAGCCAAAAACCTGGATCCAGCGTGAAAGATGACATTACTAAAATCTGGTCCACTGGTCTCCATAGTCTCAGAAACCGGATCAATTGAGTAGGTTATGAAAGTTAACCCTACGGGGAAGACATCGGTACATCAAACTGACTCTAATAATATTTTTATATTGATTATACACGGTCAAGCAATTAGACACGATACACTTTTATACTTTATCATTTGTTTTATACAATTTACCAGCAACAGATTACACATTACACCACATCTCGAACATAATACAATATCAATCCGTCACTTATTAGTATATATACGTTCCGCCAACGCCTTCCAACATCCCAACGTCTAAGGCAGGGCCCGCTAGATAGCCTTACTGAAGAGTCCTCTAGCGGGTCTAGGACGAAACGTTCCTTTCCTTTTATGGGTGACATCACATTAGTTAGAAATAACCCGCTAACTGTTTGCAACAGGATACTAGCATCAAATTGGTTCACATTATAGTGAAAACCTCCGATGTGTATTACTGAGGAATAAGCATAAAAATTATATATAGTTTGTTGTAGCATATGATCGAACCGTAGCGCCGATAAGAAATCAAATTTAGTTTTCAAAACTTGGCGATCGCTAATTAAATACCTCTATAATACAATATCTATCATAAAGAAAAGAAAATGACGATCGCCGTCGTCGTAGAAGGGTTAAACAAGCCCGGATCAAGCGGGTTGGACGACACGATTTGTCGTAAATGTGCGGTCGACAACAGTTAGGGGTGGGGAAGGTAGAGAGGGAGGAGGTTCACTCTCGCGCTGGCGCTCATCCCCAATCGTTCTGTTTACAAAAACCGACGGTTCAATTCGGTAATTGAAATTCGGCCGCTGATACTCGGGCGAAATCAAATAGTTAATCAGCGAGAGCTGGCCGGCGCGTTCTCGACGGCCAATCGGAAAAAAGGGGGTGGAGGGAGAGAGGGATAGAGAGAGAGGAAACCGGCCGATGGCCATCGATGCGCCAGCGGGCGGGGGGGGGGGGGGATCGAAAAAACCGGACCCCGGCTATTTAATGGTGTCTAATAAATTCGAACCTCCCCACCCCTCCGTACGATCCACTCGCGTTCGCGTGTATCCCATTAACCTGATCGCATTTGATATGGCCGTGCAATCTTTTGACGAGATTTAACGGCGGCTGTGTACCCACGCAGCTGGGACCGGCTCGGTGATTCTGTAAATATTGATTCCAGCGGAACTTGCCCCGATCCGCACCGCCGTAATTCCTGCGAGAGTCGACGTAATACGGATTTCAGCCTATGCTTTTTTTTGTCTCCATCTCTCTCACCCTATCCCCCGATTTTTTCAACGTTTCGCTAGTTTTCCATTTTCCCTCGGTAACCTTGAATGAGCTTCATAATAGGAAATTAAAATGCATATTAAGAAAAAATCATATCATTTTCCAGTTTCAAAAAACATGTTCCTTGGGACGATAACCAGAATTCTTCCTAAAATTACGTATCTATCTAACAGCAAAACTATCGCGGGTTACTCTCGAGACTCAAATTGGACAGTGTACACGGCATTGATTGAAATACAGCAATCAGCAGTAAACAGTGACACATAAATTGAGAGTACTTGCGCCAAGCAACTATCGACAGAAACTCTCAGATGGACACGTACCCTAAGGCACGTTCACCCTACTCGTACGAAGCGGTAAACGAAATTGAAATAATAAATTCATAAATAATCATCAGATTCCCGGAAAGGAGGTCTCCGAATCAATTCATACTGGAAATAAATCGACGTCGCATTGCCCGTTGAAAAATGCACGAAACAAGGGGGTAAAATGAATATCGTTCGGATTTATGCGAAGGCGGGCAGTTGTAGAGCGCAATAAAAGGAGCAAGTCTGCGGTGGTATCCTGCAGTTAGCCCCAGGGGGAAGGTTGGGTTCGGGGGATGGGGAACCGTGGTTGGAAACCAGGTGTCCGTAGCCCGGGTTTCTTTTTTTTTCGTCCGTCCCTTTGAGTGACATTTGCATTTTACGGGGGAGCAGTCGATCGGGCTGCGCGAACTTGAGGTCCAGCGGCCTGTGAAATCTCGGAATTTCCTGGGACCCGGACGTCGACGGCCGTAACGATGTCGACGTCGATGTCGGACCGTAAAACGGACCGAGGAGATATCGGTCGGTTACGAGAGAGCACGATGCACCGAATGCACACCGAACGACCGGACGTCCGGGGTATTTAACGCAGTCGCTTCGAATTCGAGCCGCCCTTATCTACCCCCGAACTACCCTCTAGCTACCGCCGCCGCCGATACTTCGCGCCGCGAGTATGCTAATGGCCACGTTAGCGGCAACGTATAACGCCCGTTCATTGGCCCGGCGGATTTACACCGTCTTCGAGTTACGACGCCGCCAGTCTTTCGTTAAAACATAGATACGGATCCGAGGCAAATGCATCTCCTGCCCCACGTTCCGTTGAATTGCGTTCGACTGCGAGTTCGTTTAACTTTGAGACTGTTAAATCTGTAAGGAGTTGACACCGAATTGATAGAAACTCGACACGACGTGATATTCCGTCAATCGCTCGTAGAGGACTGTCGTTTTTATTTTAACAAAATCGTAACATTGAACATTCATTTTATAAAACATTAATACGATGTAAATCAATAAAAACATATATAACATGTAAATCAATAAAAACATATAGAATACTTAACATATAGACACACTCATGTTCAGTCATATATCACATGCATACATATCATTCTTACAAATGTTAACAAAAGAATGAATGTGGGGTACCAATAAAAATGTTTTCCTGTGATTCCTGAACGTATTTCAAGTAACTTCTTCAAATGTGAGAATGTTCTCCGCTTATTTGTTCGGGAGTTATGAACGAAAAACCATTAATCAATTAAAGCTCGGCTTTGGTGAGCGCAGCGTTGGCATTGGCCGAACCGGGACCGGTCTGCTGTATTCGTGCTCTGATTGGCCCGTGTTTCTTTGTTGATAATTCTTCAACGAAGCTTTGGAGAAGATGGTCGCAAAAGAAAAAGTTACTTCACATGACATCAGGAATCACCCCTTTGAATGATGTACGTTTTTGGAATACCCTGTACGAACGTAAAATTCTATGACTCGGAAAAGGTCGAAACTCCTCAAGACACCGATCGTTTCAATTTTTCAAACAGCGGATACGCCCTCGGTCTCGCCGAGACCGCGGTGAAAGCGTCCCCCGCTTTACTTCCGAACGAGGCCAGCCCGGTCTCCGTACCGGAAATAATAAGTCGGCGAACAGCTGGTAGTTCCGGTATTACCGGAAACGGTCGACGGCGGTCCCAACATTTTTCGAAAGACAAACACTCTCGCGGGCAATCTCTGCAGGCTTCCGCGCTTCCTCTCTGGCCAGTCGCAAATTTGCCAGGAGTTAACTCGACGGTGTTGCTTAAGTAGAAAATCCTCGACGCCAGTCCCCGGACACTCCGCAAGGCGACGAGGAACTTCCGCTTCGGTGGACGGGAACGACTTCGTCCACCTCACGAGTCGCCGATGGAAGTCCGCGTCGGCTGGTTTCCACTGTTTTCTGGATGGTCCTCGTACCTGTCAGAGTTCCTGTTGGCAGAGTTTACATCGCGGCAATCTGATTGTTGCCGAGTTATCAATTAAACCGACTTCATCTAGAAGAAAATTGCTCTTTTCAATGATTTTTTTTCACGAGACTTCTACTACTTCGCCTCTTTAACCCGCATACGTTCTTCAGGGTGAAAATTCACCCATTCAATATTTTCACATCCTGTAAAATTATTCATCCTTTTATGTCCACGTTGTGAAATGTGTTTCTTTAAAGTGTGACGCTATAAATGAAACATGATGTGTTGATTTAACGTGTAAATAATATTGGGTGCATTGTTATCCTAGTCTCTTTTATGCAGCTATTTTTTAGGAGCGTATGAGGGTTGATCCATGATAAACTCGGACCTCGATTATCCGATTTAAATTGGATTAGTTAAATCTCTTTCCACTCTCACCATCGTTGTTTCTGCGGGACCTACTGTTTATGGTGGGTTCCGTACCACCTTTTGCCAACAACACGTGAAAAACACCTCGGGCGGGTCACTTTCCGGTTTTTTACCAGACGGTCACCCATCCTAGTGCCGTTCACGTTCCACATTGTTTAACTTCGGTGATCTAACGAGAACCGGTGCTTTCAACGGGACTACGGTTTTTTTTTATTATAGAAAATCTCATATGAGATTTATTACAACATAATTACAAAACAGAAATACACTACATACAATACAGAGTATGAAGATTACAAAACAGAATAGGTTTCTTGTAGAAATACAGATATTATAATACGAACATATGATTAATAGGAACATTATATGAACACAGAGAACGGTTGTTGGCTGGTTAAATCTGTATTGACCAGCATTTATTGTATCTGACGCTTCTGAATATCGTTCGGATAACGGAGGCTCGACTGACTAAAATTGCTCCAAATTCTGTCAAGTTTGTCTTCGTTTCAACCGGAAAAATGTCGCGAACACGGCGATAAAAGTTCCACGAGACAATAATGAAAAATAATGTCCCGCTATTTTTAATCCGCGACGAATGTTAACGAGAAAACTCGCGGGATTACGCAAAGGAGCAAAAGTTCCTTGCGCCCGAGAGGCGAGGCGTTGATATTGTCGCTACACGTTCGATTGACTCGGTTAATTGCGGATTAAGCTGGCCGTCGGTGCCGTGTGACGCGAGTTCGAAAGCTGCGTACACGGGATTAAACGAGAGCGTTGAACCTCGCGGAATTACGCTTACGTGTTGATCGGAGGGGCCGCCAGCTGAAACTAGTTTGCCTCGCCGCGTTGTTCGTGTCCGCGCGAATGAAAAAGTTTTCGCAACAAACAGCGGGCAGGGTTGAGTCACGATAATGAACGAAATCTTGAGCCGAAACAACCCGGAAGCGAACCGAGGCACGCGATCGCGTTCTTGAAACCGCCCTGCCTTCGATTTTTCGAACTCGATCTCCCGATGAAAACCGATCCGATCGAAACCGACCCTTTTCGCCGCGTTACAGCTCGCGAACATCTGTTGCGGCCGATATCGGGAACGCGTCTCGGTTTCTCCACGAATTAGAACGACTCCCATTAATATTCGGACAGTCTTAAAAAGACGGTAACTTTTTTAATATTCGAGAAGTTGGAATTACTACGCGACGTATTGGTTTTAATAAGCTGGAACTGGTGCAACGATAGTCACGGGAATTCTTGTTAGCGTTGACGCGCGAACGTAAGACACTGCCAATTATCTAAGGAGACTCGCGCAAGATGGCACCGCGCAGCGGCAGGATCCGCAAACTCATTCCTCGACAATTCTCTTAATCTGTCCTCTGCTTTAAATTGCATCGACTCGTTCACAACAACGTCTGCACCACGACGAAGGAAAAATTCATCGGAATCAGGGAGAAAAACGAACCCGTTTGTTTAAACGAACCGTGGTCCAGAAGTTTATCCACCTGTCCAGCGGCAGCTCGGTAATGACGCTCGGTGCTTGCAGGGGCGGCGGAGGGAATCGCGAGGAAAGAAGACAATCAACGGCACAGAATTAATCAAACGACAATAAGCAATTATCAAAGTAATTCGAAGAGAGGGAGAATAACGGAATAATGGAGGAGGACACGTTGCCCGGGACCCGCACCGAGCCGTGGGGAAAGAGGAACAAGGAGAGAGAGAGAGAGAGAGATGGTAAAAGAGGACAGAGGGAAAAGAAAGCGACGGAGAAACTTCGTAATTTAAGTTTCTGAAAAAGTACGGTTCCTGGTTCAGCTCGGGGCTTCCGGACTCGTTTAATCTGTTTTCGCTCGGAGCTCGCCTTTGTCAACGAAATCATTTTTCTTGGGGCGCGCAACGATCGACGCCACGCCGCGATGCGATGGTCCCCGCGAAATCCGTGGCGAGCTCGTGGATCAAATTAAGCCGGATTACGGCTGGCGCAAAATTGACTCGGCGCTCGTTAAGCCGGCGTCACTCGTTACGCGGAATTCCGGGGAAAACGAGAACGCGATTGAAAGTCGCGGGCTATTTCCATCTTCTCTTCCCCTCTGCAGCATGATTATTCACTTTCTCTTGGCTCCATATTTTACCCTTCGCACATCATTTTTAAATATTAGTCTCATTTTCCTTGGGGGAATATTTTTAGCTAGCAATGTACAGTGGAGGATCTAAGAAAAACTCTCGGGTCCGTGCTGTTTCTTAGATCGTGTAGTTCGACTATTTTTTTGTATGTCCTTGCCAACCTATATGAGATCACTAATTTTAAAAAAATTGTGGAACTTGTATTTATAACTCTCTGATCCAAGTAAATTTTGAAACATTTGAAACATTTGTCCGGTAAGTTGTATCAATTACTAGCACTTTTTGATTTTCATTGACGATTTGGTTACGGTTTAAATTTGAAAATGGCTCGCGATCGAAAGTCGCGAACCGTCGGGCAGTTCAGTAATTTCTCTTTACCTTTACTGTTCTTTTTTCCTACTCGAGAAAGATCTTGGCTGCGAGGTTAAGTCTCGTCTCTCACCCCCTCCGTGGAGCAGCCGCTTCATTTTTCCTCGGTCGGCAATTTATTTCGGAAATTACTCTAACGAATCACGGCCCCCGGGGCGAAATAGATGGGCCCTCCTGAAAAATTGAGGTTTATTCGAGATTGATGCCAGGAATCTATTCATACCGGGCCCCGGTTTAATCTTCGAGTTGCGGGCGATGCTTATGGCCGAGCGATCATCGTGCACGTTAGCGATAACGCTTAATAGTTTCGGATTCGAGAAGACAGGAGAGAGTTTTTCATGTTCACCGTGTTGGGAGATCATTAGCTTTGTGGGTTCCTTCCGGAGTGGAAGCGGCAACTTTGAGAAATGACAAGAGAAAACGAGTTCTTGATCGTGGTGGTCTGGGGCGGTGCCATTTGTCTTTGTAATATGCGAATTTTGCTTGCGAGATCGCACTTTTCGGAACTTAACAGCCTCCGAAGCTTCTCTAACTTTTTTTCTATACGAATAATCACTTCCAAATAACGTTAAATAAATTTTGAAATAATATATCTTCTTTAATTCAAATCATTTGCAACTGTTTTAAATTTCATCCATCCATTTTTGAATGAGCGTAATGCATCAGACCCGCAGTCTAGTTATTAGGAATATGGCTGCTTATCAACGTTAATCACTTCGCGAGCAAGACAGTCCAATACTGTTTCATTACGCTCCATCCAAAGGTAATCGTGAAACAGAGAGACACGCTCTGTTCCCATATTTTTCGCATTAATTTATGGAAATGGAATTGGGAGCGTGTATTCGCGTACACGAATGACAAGTTAGTTAATGAGAACGCACAGAGAAACAGGGAAAAGGGTATTGGATCCCATCTTTGACGCTGTTGCATCCGATCCAATTCGAAGATACGATTAGGTGAATAGCAACACATCAGCAAGAACGAATTTTCATTCTAGTTTTACGATCAGGAATCTTTTAAGTTGAAAAGAATTCTTGCAGAAAATTATACTTTCCACCAAGAAAGACGACAATTCCTGCACAAAGTCATACTAAATATTCTCGAAATAGGTGCCCGAGTATAAAACAGTTTCCAGACACTGAGTATCGCGAGGATAGCGAATTGAGCGCAAGTATCGCAGCGTTGCAAAAACCGCGAGCGTCGGTTCTCTCGGCGAGGAGCGTCGATAAAATGGCCTCCGCGGAACGAGTATCGGGTTCGATTCACTTTTAGGTGATTGCAAAAAATTAGATTGTCCGTGGTAGCTCGGGCGAAGCTTCGACCGAGACATTTAAAAGAGCCAGAGAAATAGAGAAAGATCGAAGGTGGTTCTGCGGCGGATCAAACGGCGACGATCGGCTGCTGTTCCGCGCGATAATCCGCCGGCGATCGTCGAGATAACCGCGGGGACCGATTACCGCCGATAGAAACAGAGATCCCGAGTGGAAACTAATCAAGAAATTGGCGAAAAGCGCCCTGGCATTAAAAGTCGGCGAGGCGCGGCTCTACCGAACTACTTGAGTCCGTCAACCGCAACACGCTCTCTCCGTGCTCATTGGAAATCGATAGCGCAACACGAACATAGAGTGCACACCTATCCCGGAACAGAAACTTACCTGTTCGGGCTTCTAAATAATCAAGGGAAACACCGTAACTCTTCCTACAACAAGTTTTATCATCGCACGATTCAGAGGCATCGTTTGATAACGAAACTCAAACTTCTCCATTCTTAAGAAGTTCAACAACGAATGTTGCAAACTGCTTGCCATCTCGTTCCATGAAAGACCGTCCAAATGTTGATTAAACAACGTACCAAATGTGTATGTAGCTCCTGCATCTTGCAATCAATGCGGAGAATTTTTATTCTGCATAGAAATTCGCAGTTCATCTTGGTTACGAGTTTATGCAATAACTGAGCTTTAGAGTATAGGATTGACGTATTTACTTGAAAGTGAAAGTATGAGAGTTTATTCTTTATAAATTTCTTTATAAATTCTAATTGAAAATGATACAGGACCATTGACCGACTTCGTACACATTATATTTTTCAACAGACAGTCTGTCAGTGTCCAGCACAATCTGGGAACGACTACTGTTCGATCGAGTACTAATTAAAGGTCGACGCAAACAAGAGTCCGTCGCGAAAGGTGAAATTAGATTTGCGTGGGTGTCGAGAGGCGGGGACGGGGGTCGAAACGTCGTCGTAAGAAACAGCGTCGAGCAACGATATTAACAAGTACGGTACAGTTTAAATGAATGCCGTGAGCAGAGGAGAAAATTAACAGAAATCGTGTCGGCGTGCTGGGACGAGGCTCGAACAATGAATGGAAGAAATCGTTTGAAATGGTTCGGTAGAGCTAAAGGGAAATCGATGGGACGAAAGCGACGAGGTAAGAAACAGTCGCGTTGCACGACAGGTAGATCAGGTCGAAGAAAAATAGATCGAGAGAAAGAGAGTGAGAGAAAAGGTGGGGGAAAGGTCTCGAAATAAATGGAAGCCATCGCTTTTCCATCGAAACGGCCACTTTTGCCGAGGGGGGGGGGGGCGGGGGGGACATTGTTCATTAACTTTCCGGCCATCGATTAATCCGGCGACGAGGGTGCGCAAAAGTTCCATTCGCCGAAATGAATTGGCTTCGTGAAAGAGGTTGCATTCGTGAAAAGGATACGCGCACGATCGGAGATTTCTTTGAGCTCGACTTGTCGGGAAAATCGGCATTTTATCGTCGGCGAGGGTGTCTGCAAGAACTGTAGCCATCGTTCAGTGTCGACGTCACGAAATTTTTCCACTGCGTTTAAACCGTTGTTCGTTAACCGGGAATCAAGAAGAGCATTTAAGGTTTTTTTTTTTTTAAACAAATTCTGACCGAGTATGTTCCGTTCGAAGAATATTGATTTCATTGAACTTCCGCGACCACGGAGGTTAGAAAAATTCGGAATAAAATTCGCTGGTGCAGAGAGCGAGGACTAGCCGGGTGAAAATCGATGGTTGAATCGGAAAAATGAAACGGGCCGGGGGCGGTTTCGGCCGACAAACGGTTCACGGCCGATTTCTGCCGAAATCAAACATCCGTCCGAATTACGCGGCATCGGATGGAATCGCGGAAGGCGCAAATAAATGCGATTCGATCGTTCGAGAGGATGGGGGAATGGGGGGAGGGGATGAGCGAGGGGCTGGGTGGCTGTGAAAAGCGTGAAACGAAGGGGGTGGTGACACGTAGGTGCGGGTGTCGGAGGTGAGGGATGAACAGAACCGATGTAACCGCAGGTGGAAATTGTTCGTTTTTGCTCGGACCAGTTGGATTTATATTTCAGCGTGCGGCGAATTTGTCCGCGCGGACAATTATTACCGGTACCCTCTCTCTCTCCCTCTCTTGTCCACGGTAATTCGTCGTCGGTCTTCCAAAAATAAATATTCATTTTTCAAATCGAGCGGAAAATCGTTTCCGCCGCGAGCCGAATAAGTAATTACTGCGGGCTCGGCTCGGGAAGAAAAGTTTCGCGCCCCGCCTATACTCTCCTCTCTCTCTTGTTCTTTCTCTCCTTTTTTTTTTGTTATTCTGGATCGGGCAAACTCGCTGAAAGATGAACAGTTGATTCATCGCTCCCACAGGCGCGACGCCGGCTCGCTCCTGAAATTAAGAAACCCCGGGAATCGCCCGCTGCTTCTTGATACCGTCTCGCAGATTGCGAAGTTTTGCCAGCAACAGCCTAAAATGGCGAGCACGCGGAGAGTTCGAGCGACTAATTTCGCGAGTCACGAGGAATTCGTGAGAAAATACTATTTAAAGAAAAAAAAAAGTAACGGAAACGAACCGCCTAACAATCTCTACAACGAGTTCGTATTTGGAACGTGCGCGTTCGCGCATAATAATATTATAAAGTACACGAGCTATACTAAAATACAATGCCAGATAAAGTAAGTAATTACCTATGCGCGATATACATCGCAAGATTAATTCCAGAGGAGATAGAAAATTTCGATTCCCGTTAAACCAGCGAATAAACGTCCGTGGGAACTATGGGAGGGTTCCTCGGGAGAATTTAATTTAGGCATAAAAGAAACGTAGGGTCCGTTGTATCGAGTTGATCGCGGGGGTTGAAGGGGATGGGTGGACACAAAGTCTCTTTCGCCGTCGCGTAATTCAAAGCGATAACAGAGGGGTAGCAGAAGATCTCGACCGCGATCACTGTAATCCTCTTTTTCCCCTCCTTCTCCCATTTCTGTGTCAATCTACCAGGTTTGATATTATAAATTTATCCGCGTTTATACATTTCATTCGCGCAGGACATTTATTTGCGGTTCCGCTGGCGCTGTATAATGTATAGAACTTTGTTTTCGACTTGACGTTTATATAAATTAATTACTACGCTTAACAAGCAGATTTTAATGAAACGCTGCGTGCAATTAAATCATTGACGATATACTTGTCGTATTCGTTTCGGCTTTGCAACTTCTGTATTTTTGAGAAAAATCAATTTGCAAAAGTTGAACTTACTGGCCTGACTAAAATTAATTTCTCGTCAGAATACTTCGGTGAAAGGCACGTTCTGTTGATTCCAGGCTACTCCGGGTCGCGCAGTGCGTGGTCCAGCTTCAGTCTCTGTGGATGTAATCCATTTTGCAACGATTTGCGGCTCTTTGTCGCGTGACGCATTCCACGGACGCGGCCGGCGCCCGGGAGCCGTGGCCTGCGGAAAATATCGGGACGAGCGGTCCCCTCGCGGGCCGAACGAGCTCGTTGATGGCCTCAAACGATTAATCGTCCTCCGGAAAGCTAATGAACGACATATACGTCGCCGGCCAAAAGTGGTTGCACCCAATCATGCGGCTGGTTGCCCGCTCGACCGAGCCGTCGATCACCCGTGTGTGTTTTCATTATATTTTATCGGCGCAATTCTTCTTTCGCCGTAGTAGTACTCGATTCCACTCTCTCTCTCTCTTTCTCTCTCTCTCTCTCTTCGCTTCTCTCACTCTTTCTATCTCTCATCCTGTTAGAGGCTGCGATCCATTCGATCGCAGCTGGATTTCGCCGGGCGCTCGATCACCCACCGATCGAACCGGGAACACCAGGCTCCGTATGACTGGTAACGCTATCGTTTTCGTGCCGACGAATCGTTTCCCACGGCGTGATTATTCGCTCGGCGGAAAAGGAATTTCATTGGGACGATCATCGACGCTGTTATTGATCCCCGTGATCGAGGGCCGACAGAATGGAACCTGTCCAGGACCGTGCGCGAGCTTGTTTAAGCACGGCGAGCATCTTCCGATGGAACTGGCGAATTAGAGCGCTGCGGGCAAGTTAGGGGATGTTTGAATATAACATTTTAAACACTGCTCTAGCATTGTTGAGAAAATATTTGTTGTATCGGTAAATTGATTCGCAGTTTCGTGGTTATTTGTTCCGAAAGGCTCACGGTGAATTAATACAGTTAACAGAGTTAATGCTTGAACATCAAAGAAAGATTGACAAGAACGATCCTTGAATATCGAGTATCTCGAATCGATCCCGTCCTGTTTGTACGATGTCCAGTGGTCGAGTCTGGTTTCTCGTTTTGCCAGTTAAATTCCAGCCAGAGTGCAGAGGTGGTTGGTATTGGTTTATTTACAGACGGTGTGCGTGAGCGGAGGGTGTCCGTGTACATTAAAAAAAGAGGAAGTCGTGGACGGTGGTTGTGGCCGCGCGGGAACAATACTGCGGTCCGTTGGGAAAAATAAAATGAAGGGCGGAGGAAGGGAAGAAAGAATGGAAGAAAGGTAAAGAAACACGCAGCGGGCACATCAGTTACACTCGGATCGGTTCTTATTTCCGTAGACCCGTACTCCTTGAAACCGGTCCCCGGTACCTGATACGCCGCTTTTCTCTTCCGGTTCGTTAAGCAGCCGCGTAAAACAAAAATACGACGCGTAACGTTGTTTCAAACTAGCTTTTATGCAGCCCCGGGTTCATTTTTATTTCAGCGTTCTCGGAATTAAATGCGAGTCTAAACCCGACTTCCAATCAATTCCCTTTGTCTCGCATCTGTTCGAAAGATTTGCTGGGAAATCTTCGAAATAAGAAGCTGAATAAGATTTTCTTAGATCGTGCAGTTCCCGTTTTCTTATTAGTGATATTGTGCTTTGCGAATTGAATGATGTTGTTATTATATATCACGTTTAGTATATTAAAATGATTTGAAAGTAGAAAATGCATTTCCAGGAGATTATTTATTTTTTATAAAAATCCGCAGTCTATAATTCGCGGTCCTACTTAACAGTTTGAACTGCATTGCGTTTGAAATTCTCACTGGAATTTATTCCGTGATTCATCCTTTTATTTATAAATTCTCTCGTTCAAAGTACAAAACAGTTCGAGCAAAACAGCGATTGCATGATCACGCGAAACGTGGACAGAAAAGTGTAAACAGCGAGAGGAGCCAGTCATCGAGCAGCATATTATATCAGAAAATGTTTTCAGGAGCGTGTCCGGCGAGAGGGTTCGAATAATAATTCAAAGGGAATTGCTCCCTTGGTTGCGGGGCGGATTTTCGAGATCGTTGACCCTCTGTCTACTCGGAAATATAGCCGGATACGTTCGTTTATTTTCCAGACAAAAATCAATGATCCAGTAAAAGAGGAAACGAGCGACCAGTCGCAGAAAGCGAGAAGGAGAGACAGAGAGAGAGAGAGAGTATACTACACAAAGCAGCACAAGGGAGACAGAGAGAGAGAGAGAGTGAGAGGGAAATTTTCAGTCTACAGCGACCGTGTCACGAATTTACGATCCCATGCTTTCGACACGTGTAATGAATAGATATGTTCAAATTAGGCGAGCGACCGAGTAGAGGGCGGGGCGCGAAAATAATTCGCGTTAAATTGGAACAGGAATTCCAAAGAGAGAGTGAGAGAGAGAGAGTATGTGCGCGGTTAATCAGACAAATTGGCCAAAATACGTCGCGTCACGAATGTATCTCGAGCAACGAAGAAATTCGAGTCGCCGAAAATTCGTCGGAATTTTCGACGTTCGATCGCGTGGAATTATTGACGCTTTTAAAATCGACTTATTATAGTCATTAAGACAGGAAGTAAATATCTGTTTAACTCCTGTCACCAGAATTAATAGCTGCCATTTTTATTTTGATATCCAAAACGTCTTCGCAATAAGAAACAATCATTTTTATCTTGCAGAAAAATCTGCAGTCGAATTACAACCGTGATCGGCACAAAGTAACCGGAAGTATGGTCACTATGTAACAGATACGCGAAGAACGAAACGAGGGGATGGAATTCAATTAGGCTGGTAATTTCGTGTCAGTATTATGACTGTAACCGGATAACTGCCGGAAATCGGTGATTTCGCGAGGGAATAAACGTTCCACGTTAATCGTTTCGACGCGTTTCCAAACGGTGAACACCGGTCACGCACGATATTTCCCGAAATGCAGGCGAAAAATAAAATGGGACACGTGTTGTGACCCGCTTCGACAAGTGTACCTCTCCGAGCGTTACGGTCCACGGTTTTTATTGGTCACGTGGAAACTGGGAGCCCGGCCGTGTTATTGTCGCGATACGCTTTTCTTCAGAATTGCTGTAAAACCACTCTTTTCACGAAGAAAAAAATATTTGTAGCAATTGCGAGGCGTGGAAACCAAGCAGCAATTCATTTCTCCATTTCATTAAATTTTGTATGAAATACCCAGTAAACTAATTCTTCTAGCATTAAAAGAGAAAATTCGTGTCGGTTGGTTCAATTTTTAAAAAGGTTTTTTTTTATAATAAACCAATCATTTTCTACTGTTTAATATTCACCCACTTTTCCTGATCCTCGTGATCCCGAAAGAGGACGACTCGCGTGTCTCCATCGACACCGAGCGTCCGCCATTGTTTGGCAATTTGAAAAGCAGTGTTCGAGGGGTGGGGTATAGTCTATTTACCATTGTTTCGAAATTATTTATGTGGAGCCGGTGACCGGATCGGGAATAATTCCGGTGGCGAGGCCTTTCCCCGCGAAAAACGGGGAACCGGCTCTCGGGTACAGGCGTCGCGGCGCCGTGCTTCCGGGGATGAAATAAAGCCGGACACAAACGGTAATTTGGAAGTTGCCGTTTGTTAAAACCTCCTGCCGGAAATTTTCCTCCGAATTCCGAAAGCTCTCTCCGCTCTCTTTCTCCCCGCAGCATTAGCTTGTGATTTCCTGTTGGTGAAACAATGGCGGCCGATACGAGAGCGCCTGGAGAACCGTGTTCCCTGGGGAATTTAAAGGCTCCCGGGGAATTGTAAGGGTTCAATCGGATGTCGGGGAACAATGGTCCCGGGCCCGATCTCTACGCCCGCGGAATATTCCGGACTGGTTCTACGAACAGTTTATTTTGTACATTCGATTTCGGGATACAATGAACGAGCACCGTTCGAGAACTCGACATTAAGCGGCAAACAACCCGTGAAATCCGTCTGTTGCGATTTTAACAATCCATGCTGCGCTTCGACGCGTTCCTTCGTTTTACCAAATTTTCATCGCTCTCGTTTGTTTTTAGTATTCCTATTTTTATGCACTGCCCTTTCTTCTCACTTGCTAATACTTCAAACGATTTTTTCCATCCGAACTACCGCGCCATTTTCGACGGAAACGTTTTACAAGCTCTTGATATTTTTGTATATATGAAACTGCGATTTTGTTGAATATCGTCTAGAATTAATTTTCGTTCCAGTTTGTATGTTTGTTCGGTCGATTCATTTTTTTCGTAATATTTTATTCGACCAGTTTCCCAGGTTTCTTCGTGCGATCAATTTTGGAAATTTTTTTACCGAACAATCCCTGAATATTTTTCAGAGTCGAACGCATCGAATTCCTATGGTCTTTCCTGTCGAGGACAACGTAATTTCACGTTTCGTTTCACGGTATTCCAGATTTGTCGCGTTCCGTGTTTTCGCGAGCAACAGATGCATCAAAGTTTCTGTGGCGTTCCAAAGAGCGCATGATATTAAACATAATACAATCAATCAAGTCTAGAATGCCTCACGATGGGGACAAAGTATTTGAAACATGATTTCCCAAGCAAATATTCAGCCATTTTCGGTTTCTGAACGGTGCAGTATATTTCTTTCTGCTACTGTCGCAAAATGAAGTTTTTCAAGAATATGTACAAATAGAAAAATGTGAATTATAAAACGAAGACAGTGTGCTGATTCACAAGCACAAACCCCAATCGTTTCCCTAGAATGTACATTTGCAAATGAAACATAGTATGCTGATTTAGAAGCACAAACCCCAATCGTTTCCCTACAATGTACATTTGCAAATGAAGCACAGTGTGCTTATGTACAAACACAATTCCTAATCCTTTCCCTTAAATGAACATTTCTAAATGAAACACAGTGTGCTGATTTACAAGCACAATCAATTTCCTAAAACGAACATTTGCAAATGAAGCTGAGTGTGCTGGTTTACAAGTACAATACCCAAACGTTTCTCTAAAATGTACATTTTCAAATGAAACACAGTCTGCTTATGTACAAGCACAATCCTTAATCGTTTCCCTAAAATGAACATTTGTAAATGAAGCACAGTCTGCTTATGTACAAGCACAATCCTTAATCGTTTCCTTAAAATGAACATTTGTAAATGAAGCACAGTCTGCTTATGTACAAGCACAATCCTTAATCGTTTCCTTAAAATGAACATTTGTAAATGAAGCACAGTGTGCTTATGTACAAGCACAATCCTTAATCGTTTCCCTAAAATGAACATTTGTAAATGAAACACAGTGTGCTGATATACAAGTGCAATTCCCAATCGATTTCCTAAAACGAACATTTGCAAATGAAGCCGCGCGTGCTGGTTTACAAGTACGATCCCCAAACGTTTCCCTAAAATGCAAATATATTAAACGAAAAGCCGTCTGACAGGATTACACTGTTACCTCTCGTGTCCCTATTTTTGGTAATAAAACGCGACGTAACCAAGCATTATGATAATCCGCGGACGCGTCAAAGTTTCCACGGAGCCAGTTACAGCGAAGCCTCTCGGCAAGTGGCTCGCGAGAAACACAAGCTGTGCCGAAGCGTGAAGACGTCCAAGTTCGAAGCTGAATCTGAAGCTAAAGCTAAAGCGGAAGCCAACCACGGCGAGGTTTCTCGAGGACGAAACAATCGGCGCTTCTCTCGCTCCAATCGGCGTTTTCGCGTAATTTCGGTGTGAACGACGGTGGACAGCAACGTGTTTGCAGCGGTGTGTTGTTTCACCAGACGAAATTATAGCGAGCGTCGTCGTAAATCAACGGCGTGACCGCGCGGCTGCGGCGATTTATTCCCGAAGCGGAGGAATCAGGCCAAAAGCCGGACTCTGCTTTAATTCCGAATTATAATACACCTGCGTTACTGGATTTCCGGACATCTGGAAGATTTGGCAAAGCTGTGCTTTTAATTAATCTCCTCGCCAACCAACATGATTAAACCCTTCGGAGTTTCGACATTTCGTTACCGAAATAAATAACGCTTAATACTCTCCACTTAGCCAACAACCGTAGTCCCGTTGAAAGCACCGGTTCTCGTTAGATCACCGAAGTTAAACAATGTGGAACGTGAACGGCACTAGGATGGGTGACCGTCTGGTAAAAAACCGGAAAGTGACCCACCCGGGGTGTTTTTCACGTGTTGTTGGCAAAAGGTGGTTCGGAACCCACCATAAAACAGTAGGTCCCGCTGAAAAGGCGATGGTGAGAGTGGAAAGCTGAAGAGGATTGGTAAATGAATTTGAAACCCTGAGGGAACCAAATATCATGTTACTTTGTACTCTCCACTTGAATTTAATTCCAGAGATACTTCTGTCCCAAATAATGTGTTCGAAACTATTGCAAAACGAGAGCTATATCGATCCACACGAAGTAGAAGTCGCAGTATCTCGACCATGAGCTCCAGAGGAGTGAAAGAGCGTATCGCAGGCATCAAACATTAACCGTAGCGTGTCTAGGGTTGGTGGTAGCGGTGTGGGTGTTCTTAGGGGTGGTTGGTCTTGGGGGTGCCTTTCAAGACCGCCTCAATACCGTCTGGCAGTGTCGTGGGCTCGAGTTGTTCCACAGAAACTCTCAGTTTCAAGCCTCGGTTCCGGTCCATAGAGCGTTTTCACCGGTGGTAAAATTCGTTGGCGTTCGATCGCCGTCGAAAAACACAAAGGGCGTAGCCGCGTAATTAACGTCGTCGTCTACGCCGTCGTCGTCGCGAGGCAAACACGGACCCTGCCAGTCTGAAAGCGGCGACGCCTCCGAACCAAAGGAGAGATAGTGTCCTTTCAAGAATAGCCAGCGGCGAGCTGGAAATTTCCCTTCCTTCTCCCTCGAACTGCCCCGCCAGAAAGAGAAACGTGTTTTCATCGGTAATTGAACGGAGGAAACTCGCCGAGCCGGCTCGTTTTCCCGAAGAATCGTAGAATCCGCCATCCCCCTCCCCCTCACCCGGGAAGCTCGTTAAAATTTCCTTGCTTATTTAACCTGGCCGGACGATGCCCGGTCTCCTCAACCTTCGGCTTCTTTTTCGGACTCCGTTATCTTTCGCTTCCTCTGCGCCGTCTCTTCGTATAACGACTCGCCCGGCGATCAACTTCTCCTACCCGGCAGATATCAATTTCTTCAATTGATTGAACTGGTTACACTTTATCAAAATTTTTGTCGACAAATTTTGAGAAAGTGAAAAGAAATGAAATCCCAATTTTAATGGGAGCAGCCATTGCAGATGTAAAACAGATGAAAATATTACAAAATTCTATCGTACATTATATTCTAGCTGTACTCTACTCACACGAATGGAGAATAATTATAATTCGGATACTAGAAGCTATACTCAATCACGAATTAACTAAATAAATGCGACCCAAACAGTGTCGTGTGTGGACTCATACTAATCGCAAAAGCATCACGAACAATCCACCAAACATTTCCTAAAGAAATAATTAAAAACAAGCGAGTGTGGTGAATTAATTAGCGATCGTTTCACCTGGTGTCGAAGTATCACGAAACCTTGTACCGAGACATTACCGCACTTCTCAAGTAGAGGATCGCCTAACGCGTTCACTTCTGCGGCGAGAAACGCAGCCCGAGGCGTCGTGAAGTAGCTGCACCGAACTTCGCCAGGGTTCCCTCTGTAGTCCTGAATTGCGAGGTCTCTCCTCGAGGATCGACGGACCGGAGAGAGAGAGAGAGGGACAGGCTAATCAATCCGCCTAATAAACTGATTAAGCTAACCGGAGCTGATCGAATTAAAATCGCTGCGCACCGCGCAACGCCCTGGGAATTAATACGACGCGACCAGAGAAGAGAGGAGAGACGAGCTATACCAGTATCTCTCCACGGAGTTTCGAAAATTATAATACAACAGCCGAGCCGGGGACTCGGAACACGATTAATCGTCGCGGTTCCCCGGGCGAACGCGTAATAAAACTCGTTACGAGGAGACCTCGGACCGGCGTTTCTTTCCGCGAATTAAAAATACAAACGCCCCGGCATCCGGGAACTTTCTGTTTCTAACTATTCGCTCGGATTTTTCTCGACTTCCCACTCTAAAACCTTTTTCTCTCTTTTTTTCAGAGTCCCCTGAATACTCAGACTCGATTATTAAAGGAAGAAATACATCCTGAAAACTTTCATTTCTTGCAATCGTCATCGTAATGTTTATTTTCCATTAAGATCGTGTGACAATCATCGATGTTCAGCCAATCTTGTCAATTATATAATTTTATGATTAGAGAAAATTGCTCCGGGGATTTTAGTATTTCAGAACATTGATTGATATAGAAAATTTTTATGGTGCATCAAAATCGTGTAATCATTTTGGGAACGTCGATGCAATTTTTCACACACTGCAATGATCAGAAAAATTTCTATTTGGTTCTCGTTAATTATGAAGATGAACGTAATGTTGATTTCTTTGGTTGATAGGAGTACGAAGCACAGTTCTGCGAATCTGGACCGGTCGGAGCTCACTTTCGGCCGTAATTGAATATGCATATTCATCGCAAGAAATTCCATGGGATGGCGGTTTAAACAGCTTCTCTCCGGATTGAACTTGCAATTCGAGACGCGACTGAGGACCCGTTCTCTCTCGCTCTCTCTCTTCCCGGCTTTATCCTATTGCTGTTCTCATTAATACTGCGCCGGGAATGCAGCAGTGCTATCTGATTCGCGAGGCAAGTACAAATTGCAGGCCGACTCGATAACCACTGTTATTCAATGCTACGGATCGCTTCGGAAAGTAACATTGAAATCTGTTGCCTGCTCGGACCGTATCGGTGATGATCATCGGGTTAATAGAATCCTACAGAACTGTACACGGCCATTAACTAGTGCGGTTCACTTTGACCTAGGTTTTCGCTGGCATTATCTCGACGTGACTGGTCGAACTATAATTTGATACCAACGATTTATAGCTGATTTACGAGGTCGTTCCAAAAGTCATTACGTTTCCTCAAGGGAAACTGAAAGCAATGTTTTACCATTTCGAATAAGATTTATGACATTTTATTCTATGATCTGTTGCAATTTTTCAGGAAACTTAAACATTCCGTGCTCGTCGAATTTCTGTATTTTATTAGTAAAAAATTGAGTTATGCGACTTTTACGACTTTATTTGAAATGAAACTTACAAAAATGTTGAAAAAAGAGAAACAATGGTAAACCCGATGGTACAACGTCTCCTTAAACAACAGACAACTTTACGATGAATAATGAAGTATATAAAATCCTTAAAATTAGTTCAATATAATGTTATCCTTTCAATTTTGATATCATTCAGTGAATCAGTTTGATCATATCATCTGAAAGTGTTCACCCTTCGCTGCATAGTGTATCATATTTAATACAGTTAACAAATCTGGTATATAGTAAACAAAAAATGTGATTTCTTACTATGATTACTTATGTTTATTTTCATGAAAATATTGTTTTAAATTTTTAAATATTCTTCCCTTAAATAAAACACAAAAACGGACCTTCTTTCAATTTTTTCATTCCAATTAAAAACATTATGCAGTGAAGGGTTAACTTAAAAAAAAACCCCAAAGAACATTTTGATCCCCGCTGTAGTTTACAGTGTTCCCTAATAAATCGTGTATCTCAGAGCAGCCCGACGCTAATCGTAAATGCTTGAATAACAAAATGGAACGACACGGCACGTGACGAATGCATTAGATAGAGTGGCGCAAAGCCTCGACTCGAAGCACGGTTAACCTACTGTTTTTCGAGATTTAAGGCCGCCACTGCGCGGCGTCATGCAGTCATTACCGTTGAGCCTTTTAGATGTCCTTTCGGAAAAATTATTCCATCCCGCCATCCGACTAATTAAAATTCTCCTGTGCGACGACCGTTGGCCCGTCACAGCCAACCCTGTATAATAGTGGACCATCAGACACCGGGAGCTCGCGCACACCGCGCGTATCAGCGTTGCCTTTCGACCTCTGATGAAGCTAACTGCAATGTTGGCGAAATGTTGGAATAATTTTTCCGCCAGGCACATCCCACACACACGTGGCTTGCTACCGAATGGCTCGTTGGTAATCACTGCTCCGCCGGGTGCTTATGCGAGTTCATGCTCTTTTCCGCGTGTCCGTTCGCGACAACGAATATTAAATGGACGGTTCGAGTATAAACAGTCTTGCGATTCTGTTTTACCAAATTATAGAAGTTCAAATCGTTACAAAAACCAAATACTAAATGGAAGATTTAATTTCTCTTATAAAAATAATATACGAAAAACAAAAAAACAATACTTTAAAATAAATATTTACCATTTACTCTGATTCAAGTATAATTTAATCGAATCTTTTTAAAGTACACGTGAAAGTACAGCGTCGCAGGCTTCGAGAGATCGAAGATCAATTTAAAAATATTTCCCAGCAACTCCGACGTTAATTAAAATAACAAGCACCGCACAAACTTCCCGATGGACCGTCCTCCAGAGGGAAAATATTCTCGGGGTTCGCTATTTTCATTTTTGCGCTTCGATCCGCCAAGATGCGGGACCGGGAGTGGCACAAGCGTCTTCGCTGCGGAGCAAATAAGGCGCGGAAGACTCGATGAAAATCGAGGGCGGATGGTTCACCGTGGTGGCAGGGCGGCGTTTAATAAAAGAAACCGTTCCGAGGTCGGTATCAGACGTGCGAAACAATTGCGGGGCTGGGTTAGGTCCGGGTTAGGTCGATTCCTGGTAATAAGCGTAACTACGAACGGCGCTCGAATTGAAATACTAAAGCCGCTCGGAGTGAGAGAGAGAGAGAGAAAGAGAGACAAGGGTAGCTGTAGAATGAAAAAGAGAGAAAACGTCAGCAAATGAAACGTGCCGGTTGCGGCGGTGGGGAGGGGTTAGGGAAGCAGGAAAAAGTTTGCGGAACGGAGTTTAACTATTCCGACCCGTGTCCGGGGCACCGAATTACCACGATTCTCGAGGTCCACCACCAACACGCACCCACACTCGATATTCATATCGAAAAGTTCCGTAATTAAATGTAGTTCCGCGTCCCCGGTTCGTTTGCCGCGGTTTTTATGAATGGGCTTCGTTAGCAAATCGACGACGCCTCCGATTCAATCTCGGGATCTGTTTAATGGCTTCCCGGGGGCCGTGATGCGTCTAACAGGTGCACCGATTTTTCCCGTGATTCTACCATTCTGGAATTGAAAGCCCCAGCACGCGTGACCCCTTTGGTAAGCCTGTACGAAAATACAATTTCTAGAAATTGGAACTGCATTGGTGATTCTTTTTTTCTTCTGTAAGTCATTAAACCAGTAAAATTGGTAGTGTTATTTTGGAGAGAGTTAGTATCATGGAAAGTATGAATTTTCGCTGGCCGAAATCCACCGACAGCAACAACAGCGACAGTTTATGGGCGGGTCGGAAGAATCGATGTAATAGCGTAAGCGTCCTCGCAATAATGCAATCAAAATCTCGAACAGCGGCCCCGTAATCACTATGCAAATGGTTGTATCGCGGACCACGCTGAAAACGCTTCACGTCGAATAACTTATCTTGAATAACCATGAATAATTTAAAAGGGAAAAGTTGTTCGGGAGTTACATCTTGATGCTGCTGATGGTGGAGAGCGATAGAGTAAGAGCGAGGTAGAGAGACGATGGTTGTCTATCAATCTAGCCCTGACGATCGATCGGGAGCGAAGTGCCCTTTATCGTTTAAAACACCTCCGTTCTGGCCATAGAATTGCAAATTTTCCGAAAGAACGTTGGAATAAAAGAAGCCACCTGCCTCCAAGCTCGCTCTCGTGTCCTACCACCTTCCGTGCAAGTAATATTGCATGCCCGAAAGAAACAAAGCCGTGCTTTTCTTATTTTATACCTGCCACGCACCCCTAAGCGCGACAAGAAGCTTCATAAATGTTTTACCGGGCGCATCGACTTTTCAAAGCCTCCCGGGAACTCATCTCCTTCGTTGCTTACTTCGTTCGCTCATTTTAGAAGACGCGAGAATTCATTTTCCGCGTCGTCGTCCTTTCTGGAATAAGCGACACTTGTACCGTGAGAATAATCTTTTAAAACAAGAGCGGCAACGGATCGTCGAAATATTTTCGCAAGCTGGAGGAAAGCGTTATAATTTGTTACACGTTGCCGAATATTCTAGGTGAGATTTTTAAACCGTGCGATATTTTTTTTAATTGGGGATGGCTAGGTTAATTCATCATTTCAGTTGCAGACAATTTTTATTATCTTCTTAATTCGATGAGGAATTCTTGCGCACTCATTGTGCTATTCACCCTTAGCACTCGGCTGTCCCCTCTAAGGCACTACTAAAAATTGCTGTACCATTCTTCAAGATATTGTTTACATTATTAAATATATCGGTATCTAATCAATTACTAAACATTTAGGTACTGTATAAGGTAATGTACCAATTTCATATCCATAAAATTGCAAAAATCATAAGGTATGGAAATATTCTAGATCGGAAGAAATGTTTAATTTTCCAGTTAAAATAGCTCGGAGTGCAAAGGGTTAATATTCACATTATTACTTGAATTTTGTGTCGCGCTGTAAATTCTGCGTCGGCAGGTTTCGCAACGGTGAATTCGGAGGTGGGACGTCCGATCACTTTCTGATCCCAGTCATAATCTTGCAATTCAGCGACACGAATTCGGCGAACGGCCCGCCACGTCGTGGAAGTAGGTCAATTGGAGTTGGCCCATTATGGTGGCGAGGACCGTACCGCACGTAAGAACCGGTGAACCCAAGCAAATTGGCACTCTAAGTACAAACGGTCAATCACGAAGGCAGTTATTAACTCGTAATTTTCGCCCTCGCTCGGATTCACCGGGACAATCCGGCCCACAGTTTCTGCTCCCTGCTGTGTGAAACCCTCCCATCAGACGCCACAACATCCACAATCTTATTCCCTGATTGCCCGAAGCCGGCTACCACCCGATCCTAATTGCTCGAATTTTATCCGATTCACCGGAGACAATGCCACTGCACCGACAGGAAAATTCCCGGAACCCTGTGTGATTAAAAATCGTGCTACTACATTTACACCAAAACACGATTGTTTGTAATTCCGCAATTTTCATTTGCTCCACATGTTTCTTCATAAATCGACCTATTCTACGTTGACAACAATCTGTCTGATTAAAAATCGTGCTTCTTCTCTTTCACCAAAACACGATTGATTGCAATTTCACATTTTTCATTTGCTCCACATGTTTGTTCATAAGTCAATATTTTCTACTTGTATATATTCATGTCCGATGATAAATCGACCTGTTCTACTTGTACAACAACCTGTCTCATTAAAAATCGTGTTTCTTCACTTTCATCAAAACACGATTGATTGTAATTTCACATTTTTCATTTGCTCCACATGTTTGTTCATAAGGCAATATTTTTTACTTGTATAGATTCATGTCCGATGATAAATCGACCTGTTCTACTTGTACAACAACCTGTCTCATTATAAATCGTGCTTCTTCACTTTCATCAAAACACGATTGATTGTAATTTCACATTTTTCATTTGCTCCACATGTTTGTTCATAAGGTGATATTTTCTACTTGGATAGATTCATGTCCGATCATAAATCGATCTGTTCTACTTGTGCAACAACCCGTCTCATTAAAAATCGTGCTTCTTCACTTTCATCAAAACACGATTGATTGTAATTTCACATTTTTCATTTGCTCCACATGTTTGTTCATAAGGCAATATTTTCTACTTGTATAGATTCATGTCCGATCATAAATCGACCTCTTCCACTTGCACGACAACCTGTCCGATTAAAAATCGTGCTTCTTTTCTAGTTTGAGGAATAATCGCCGTTCAATTCGACTATAAACCTCACATTGAATCGCAGGTCTAACTACGGGCTGCGGGTAATCTACTCGTCTGATCATAAACGGTCTCGTTTCACTTTCAGGTTATAGCCCGTCCCGGTTTTATTATTTTGATATACCGCAGTCGTTTAAATATCTTTAATACATCGCTCCCAGCAGAGTTTAAGGTAAAACCGTGCTTTATGGTCTATCTTAACCTACTTCGTCTTGTTCCCCACCCTAATCCTGATCATTCATCTACCTTATAACTCATGCACATTAGTCCTGTTCTCACTTAACCCCAACATTCGCTCTCTGTATTCATTCGCGTGGCTCTCTTCCTACTAATCTTAATCTTACTCTTAACCTATTAAACTCCTCTTACCTAGCCTAATCTATTCCTTTAATCCCTCCTTATCTTTCTATACATCTCTTTTCGAAGAGTATTGTACGATGATACAATAGGTCGAAAAGCATGCGCACGTACCTTCGGCTCTCCTTATTTATTTGATCCTGTTCTCTCGCACGGGCTTTTTCCACCGTGGAAATTACAGCGAATTTAACCGAAGCTGAATATAATAACTGGAAAATGAAATATAATACATGTGCAAATTTATATTTTTACAGGCGAAGTTAGCAAACAGAAAATCCACGGAATTCTACCTCCATGTAGAAATGGCTCGAAAAAATTAAAAACAATGCGGGGTTGCGTTCGGGTTTATTAAATTTCTCGTTTCATAATTATCGGAGGATATTTGGACACACTGATTCGACATTCTGATAATACAGTAACAGTTCGAAACAAATTATACGTAATAACAATCCGAGCAACTTGAACTCGCAATAAATTAACTAAAATCATTTCCAAGCAACAGGTCTTTTTTCAATTTTTATGATAAAAATTTCTGTAGATATTCAACTGGAAATCCATTTTTTAAATAATTCATGATACGAGTTGAATTTTTCAGTCTTCCGGAATTTACGTTTACGAGTCGAGGGTCCGTACAAATTTCGAAACATCAAAATAATTTCCGGTAAAAACGGTACAAGAGTGCTGTTAAAAATACTGACCAGGTCGAATTTGACCACGGATCGCCCGAGTAATTAGCCGGTGCGCCCAGGAACTCGGGAGTGAGTGTCATAAAGCTTACCCCGTTGCTGTTCAACATAAGCTCCGTAGCTTAGAAGCCCTTCCTCATTCTAGCTTCGTTAGCGAGCCGCGCAGAAACGCTGACTAATGGCACGGTATGAATGGTTTACACAGAAACCGCGGTGTAATACTAATTATTACAGTACGTGTAAGTTGTTGTTCCACGGGAATACGGAATCCGACAACGCTCGGGAAAATATATACAAGAAGAACTTGAAACATTAATTTCCGTAAGGAACCAGCTCTGGACAGAGCTTAACTCGCGACTAAATTCGACTTGCTGCACTCCCATTGGAACGGTAAATCCACGATGCAGACTCGCTGCCAAATGTTAACAAACCAGATGATTTTACCTTCTTCTTCTTCTTCTTTCCTGAATATTCTTGGAACGAATTTCCGCAAATTCATTCCCTTTGCTATAGGAACGACGTGGAAGTATGCTAAACCAATTTACATTTTTTTAACCAATGTACATCCCTTATTTTTAACTGCTTTACATTTTTAGAAAATGTGCTTGTGTTCGTTTGGGTTGTACGTTTCCGAGAAATATACATGTAGTTTCTAAATGATCAGAGTTATTAAGAGAAATGTATTTTTATTCAATCTTCGTTTTGTAGCCAGTTTTCCTTCTCCTTATTTTGCGCGTTTTTTTTTTAAATTTTCCTTTCAAATGTATACAAAAGAATGTGTACAAAAAACGAGAACAGGAAAGATAAAGCATGGGTTTTTCTGTTGGGTTGTAGGGGTTTGAAAATACCTCGAGAAAGCCCTCGTTAAAAGGACATAAAACACAGGAGAATTAGAAGAAATTACGCAAATAAAATGGGACCGTAGGTAGAGCCGAAGAAGAAAAGAAAAAAAGAAATGTGGTTTTTGAGGAGATCGAGCAGAGGGGTTTAGGCGATCAAAGACAGTGTTGTTTATAGGGTTTCCGGGGGGTGTTGGGGCAGTTGAAAAATGTAGGGGAGCCGGTCTCTCATTGACTTTACGATGCCCGGGTCCTCTGAATCTGCGCCGGGGCACCGATAAAGGCAGCCGGGGTAAACACCGACCGGAAGGAACCGGGGAGAATGGTGGAAACGCGATTCGATACGCTCGCTCCCGGTGCCGAGCACTTTCTTAAATTAGTTACAACAAGGCCGTGCTCCTTCTCTTTCTTTATTACGAGGCCGTGTCCGCTCGATTCGCTCGGAACCACTCCCGGAAGACATCTATTGAGGTTCCATTTTCGAGCAGCCGCTGCCGTTGCCGCCGCCGCGAGCAAACGTTCTCGAAACTAGCCCTAAACTTCGCCCAGAAACCGTCGTCGTCGACCTCCATGTGCACGCGGATTTATCGTCGAGCCGCGATTCGTTGCTTTTCACGACCGTCCTCCGTCGCCGTTCTCTCTATTCTTCTACTTCACGCGATTTTCACTCGACCGTTTATCGAAGAACCTGCTCCAACTGGGTCAGTTCTGACCCGCATAATATTTTTTCTTCGTCCTGGACCGGTGATATAAAATTGTTCTCGAAAATAATGGTACAAATAAACCATTGTCGTCTTATATCGAATGGAAACTTCATCAGTCTATCGCGGAAATTCCGATTACCTTACCGATTATCCCGGCAACGCTCCGTGAATTCCGTTTCCGCGGAAGCGGAAAATTGTTGAAGGCCCTAGGCACGATGGAGGGGAAGCGAAAGCACACCGTGTGCCAGTCGATGAGGAAAAATTCCCTGAAATCGGTGATATAAAATTAATTCGAAATCATACGCACAGGATGAAGAGGGGATAGAGATATTCATTATTACGAGAATGATTACCTTTGTCAATCCTCGTGGCTCCGTTAATTCCGTTTCCGCGAAAGTGGAAAATTTTAGAAGGTCTTGTGGACAGTGGAGGGGAGGAAAAAAAAACACGGTGCGCCAGACGACGGGGAAAAATTCTGACGGAAACGGAACCGTTCGGTGGCTCGATAGACAAACACGCCGTTAAAGAGCAGGCCCCGGCATAGCCGGTTACATACCAGCAGGCGATTCCGCTTTGAACGGACACACGGTCCGCGTGTCAAAAGCTCTAAGTACACCCTCTACACCCTCTGTGAACCCCTTCTGCGCCGTTTGCCGGGGGTGCGTTTCGCGTTTGCCGTCCGTGGATCACCCGGCAAGAGGAGATTAATTGTAGACAGGAACCACGTTTCACCGTGTTCCGTTCACGTCTGCAGGAATTCAATCGCGCGAGCTTGATTCCCATGCTATCGTTGCTGGACCGCAGGACTTTTATCTCCTCGAGCACACGGGCCACCGCATCGGTCTCGCGCTCTCCTCAATTATGCTCGCTTTAATGAAAATTCTGCGGTCTATTTAATTGCCCCGCGCATCACGTGGAATCCGTACGGATTTTTCGTTCGTATCGTTTCTGATTCTTTTGAAGTAATTCGTCAACCCTGCAAAAGTGTCCTTTCTGTAGGTTTTCATTAAATGTAGGTTACTAGTTAGGGTCTTTAAGGTAGATTAACACTCGCATGGCGAACGATTTTCACAACTGTATAATTGGAAATTTACTGATTTATTTAGCAATTTTCATAGGCTAATAAAGTTTTAATAAATAACTAAACTCTTTTAGATCGCTTAAATCCACTCTTCCACCTAACCCGTTCAAGAACATTTAGGTCACTGTAGATCCCCAAGATCTGCCCTCCAGGAAGGGCCTCTCGAATCTCTTGGTAATGAATCAAGAATGCCTAATCTCTCCGAAAATCCACAGAAAAGGTTAAGAAAGCTCAGAGATCACTTACACTTGCCGGAAACCAATTAATTTTCCTCTGTTCTTCGAGGTGAGCTCACACATTCTGGAAATAGGTGGTCGGTTTATTGCAAACACTATCCAACAAGGATTATTATTGTTATTTATTGCCGTCGTTCCTATTTATTTAGAGAAGTCAATGGCGTTCACGTTCGGCCTGCACGCCGGGATTGTCTTTTTTTCGTGACACGAAGCGACAGTGCAAAATGTACACACGTCAACCGACAATCGATAGAATTGTGTACCTAGCCTGAACACGGCGTTACGTAGTTCGCATCCGATCGCATTAGACATGACGAAGTAGCGTGACATCTGTCGATGAAGCTTTCATAAACAGTACCCCAGCTACCTTGTGGCATGAAAAAGCTGCTACCGGTGCTATCGTGTTCCACATTCGCGGAACGTTTGCTTCAATGTAGATCAAACTAGGATGTTGTAAAATCCGGAGTTCATGAACGATCCAGGGCTTCATTATTCGTGCAAGCAACGCTGGAACCATCGGAATGACTTGTTGCAAAATGTACTTTTCTTGATCGTGGAAATTATTGTTAGACTACAATTTTGCGTTAACACCCAAATGTTTCAACGTTTCAACGATTAGACATTAGCAATTAGTGTACGAGTGATGCCTCAGAGTCAACACTAAAAATTGCTGTACCATTATTCAATACATTGTTTAAATCAGTAAATATTTTGGTATCTAAACAATTACTGCACATTTAAATACTGTTTGAGGTATTATATCAATTTCGTATGCATGAAATGAAAAGAAGAGAATAGAATGGAATTATTCCAGGTCGGAAGAAATGTTTCACCCTTTGCACTCGAATGTATTTTATCACGAACATTAAACATTTCTTCCAACCTAGAATTATTCCATTCTATATGATTTCTCTCATTTTATGGATATGAAATTTATATAACTTCTTCTACAATATTGAAACATTTAGTAATTGCTTAGATTCCAACATATTTAATAATGTAAAGAATATTTTGAATAATGGTACAGAAATTTTTAGTGGTGACTCACCATTCGAATGCTAAGGGTTAATTTTCGAGTTAAAATAGCTCCGAGTGCAAAGCGTTAAAATGGGGAGTTTGGTATGTATTCCAGAAGAGTAAACAATTATTGGTGGGTCTTTGATGCACGGTTCCCCCTCCACTCACCATCTAATGCCCTCCACAGGTCCCTGACGTCAGTGGCCCAAGACCGCAGCGTCGAACGGAGTGGGGCACGACTTGTTCGTCGGTACAGTTTGGGCAGCTTCGGCAGTGTTTGAAGAGGTGGAGGGAAACGACTCGCGAAAAGAAGAGGAGGGTAAACGGCCTGACGCGGAAATGCGTATTACCGACGCCGTATTGCCAGCGAAAATGAACGAGCGCCGGGAAATCCGAAGAAGTTCGTGGCAACGCCTCGCGAGCAGCACACTGCGACCGGCTACAGACTGTACGTGCCTAATGGACCAACGAGGGAACAGTCTCGCGCGATTTCTTCCTATATCCCATCCTGTTTTTCACCACCAAACCGAGCTACGTGGATCACGCGCTCTCCCACGGGACACATCCGTGATTCCTTCAACTAGAAAAAGGAAACAGGGCTGGATAAAGATACACAGTTCCCGACTGTCACTGCTTTTGGGAATATTCAAGCGATCTTTAGCGATTTATTTAACCCTCATCCACACGGGCAATTTTTTGTACTATTCTAAATGAATTTGAAATAGGTACCCGGGTACCACGTCGTGTGGATGAGGGTTAAAAGAGAAGTTAAATGGGTCGGTTTCGGAGGCTGCTTGATCTTTTTGAATTTTTTGAGGCGAAACCAGTGGAGGTATCCATCTGAAATTTTGTGGGTATATTTCTCAATCTTTGCTGAGTATAAAGAAATTTGTTTCGCGGAGAAATATTGTAACTCGAGGTATCTCATGACATCCGGAAAAAGTAGGTTTTTGTTTTGCAGCGAAAATAGAAAATGATCGCCAAAAATATTTCCTGCCGCTATGAATTCCGATTTCAGATTCCGCGGACTGTTCCGGTGTATCGAATCATGCGGAATACTGTTTCGAAAATCGTAAAAAAATGCGGAGCAGTAAAACCTTGACTCTTGTCGAAGAGCACTCATAAATAAGGGGGCAAGTAAATACAGCGTTTCAAAGTTTATTTCGCGACAGAGTACTGAGAGGCTGTAATAAAACAGCTTCAGAAGATCAGGAAATGACCCACTATTCTTTTTATCTCCGTCGCTTCGCCGGTCCTCGAGGATTCTCCGAGGGCTAACGTTAGTTCGAGAGTCCCAATCGAGTTAACGATTCGTTCTGAGAGATCGAGAAGAGTTGTTTCCGTCTAATGTTCTCCTTTACATCGGTACAGAAAGAAGACCGCTCATAAACGTTGCGCGCTCCGTTTTTGGAAAGTTTTTCAGTACCGAAGCCAAGACGAAAAACAATAAAAAGAATACTTTGGGACTTTCCCAAAAATTACGCCCGTAGGTCCCGGGATCGTAAAATCTGGATCCACTTTCACGATTTAGAGAGTTTTACCTCAACAACTATGAATCGCTATTCTCAAGTTTGACATTTGACGAATTCCAAATTTCCTCACGAATGTTCGCTGTGTTCAATAATAGTTATACTTCAGAAAACTCGCTGCAACTTTGCCAATCGTTCCTATCTTTTAATGAAAAAATTCGGAGAACTACTTGGATATATGCTCTTTCTGACAGGCTAATTGTAATCGAAAGAAAATGGCTGGTTCCAATTATATTAAAAAAATAAGAAATACTAGATCCCGGTTAATACCTGGTCAGTGATCATAATACAATGAAATGACAGCGGCGATCGCAGAAAGGGCATATTCTCGGAGGAAGCTTCATCTCGAATCTTCCCCAAGACTGAACTCTGAATCGATTAAGAGAATCCTCTTGCCCGTTGGTCCCGGGAGGGAAGGAGCCCATCCGTTTCCTTTTAGCCTCGTTTTTCCGGGTTCGGTGTACCGGGGTTCGTCTCTTTCCCTAAAACGGGCGGCAGGAATATTTCGAAAGACACGCCACCGGCAGAGAAATCCGGTAAGTTACGGTTCGCCGGGTGTAACACGCCCGAGACAGGCCAGCCGGGACAGAAAGAGAGAGAGAGAGAGAGGGAGAGGGCTCGCGTGACCACGATGCTGATCCCCGAACAACGTTTCCGCCTCTATCTCGGAAACAGCCTACGATCCTGCCACTAGGACATCGAGGATTCCCGTGGCCCGGCTCCGAGCAAACCCAGACCGATAGCCGTCGACTTTTCAATCCGTCGACACGTGACCGCACTGTATTCCACCCTGCGAACCCTCCGAACTTTTCCTTTTTTTTCTATAAAATCTTAGAAAAGATTTATTACAATTTTTGGCAATAATACATAAGCAAAAATACCGTATGTATAATGAGAAACATTATTTTGTAAATAATGTTTCTCTTTCTCTCTATCTATAGTAGGCTAAGGTTAAGATTAAAGTAGTTGTAAGTTAGAGATAAGAATAGAATATAAAAGCGAAGGGAATGGAACAGGGGGAAAAATGAAAAAGGATTGTAACCTCGAGGGGAACCAATAAAGATATATATATATATATATATATATATATATATAATGAGAAACAATAACAGTCCAGTCATAATGGCATACAAATTAACATTTTTCTTTTTTCAAGACTCTCACACACGCAGATCACAATCTTTCAGAAATGATACAATGTACTGGCAAGCCCTCCTTCGAACTTTGGATGGCTCTTCCGGGAACCTTGCCGGGCTCTACTTGCATCCGTCCATCAGCATTAGGACATCCAACGATGAAGTGATCCTGTGCTCGGGCTCCTGGAAATTTTTACTTCACCTTTGCACCCTGAGGAATCTGTTTGCCGAGCAGATTCTTGTTCGCAAACTTTCGTTTCAGGCAATGATTCGAAGCACAATTTATTTCTCCAAGTCATGTCTATTCGGAATGATGATATGGACCATGAAGAATTGATTTGATGAGGAAACTTTTATTCTAGGATATGATTCCAAGAATAAATAATTTATTTCTCCAAAGTGTGCGAAATGATGATCAGGACCATGAAGAATTTATTTCATGAGAAAACTTTTGTTTCAAGCTACGATTCGGTGCGTAATGAATTTATTTCTTGGAAGAGTGTTCACCTGAAACGACAGTTGTAAATTTTATAGCTTGACGGAATTGAATCATATTATTTCTGCTAGTGTAATTGAATGTTCCTATTCGAAAAGAACTAAAAATATCGAATAACCGTGCATAAATCATCGTACGTAATTTTGCTTGGTCCGAAAGAGCTCAGGATTAGTGGATACAGCGGACAGAATTGTTTCCCGACCGCTGTGGTTGTTTATTTCGATACGTATGTAACAGAAAACAGTACACGCAACCAATCACGGCGGAATAAAATGGAATCTGGTTAAAAGGCCCGACACAAACAGAGCACCGCTGAACCCCGGAGAAAAACATACAAAATAGTAGAACAGGAGAGAACACGACGTAACGGGATACAGCCGGCGTAGAACACGAAAAACACGATAATTCAAACTATATGGAACTTTGTTATATTAATCGTCCCGTTCCGAAATGTGTATAGTTGGCGAGAGCCGTTCGAGTTAGTTGCTTGTTTCTACTAGGTTTTGCGATTAATCCCCCTTGACCTGCGCTACGAAATTTGACAAACGGCTCGTGTTATTTTCAAGAGAATTGTCAAACTCGAAACCTATTGTTAGCTTTTCGAGTACAACTTTTTCGCCATTGAAACGTTGATCGTTACGCGAACACATTTTTATGAGATTTTCGACTAGAGGGAGCAATTATCCCTTTACGAATCGTGCTTTCGAGTAGATGGAGATCTCATTAAAACGAAATCCTTTTAAAATTCACTGTGCCGGTTATTTCGTAAATCCCGTGCTATTTATCTCGGGAAATCGAGGCAATTTTCCTGATGAATATTTTCACCTACAACGGTCGCTCTCACACGAGCCTTGAAAGACATAAACGTCAAGATATAAACGGTGCGAGTCCGGGCAAAATGACCAGCAATTCCGTGTCCGAAACTGAGCCCAGTTTTATCAGCTCGTCGTAAATCCCGTTCCTTCCTGTTTTTCGGCGTGGTTGTCGCATTATTTGCCAGTTCGGATAGTCGCGTAAACATCCGTAGCTGGTCCTTTTAAATCGTCCAGTTTACGGGCTAGGGAGGGGAGAATGTAAATAGTTGAAATTTCGGCGGCGTCCGGGATGCACAGCCGGAGAATCTGCTCTGTAAACAATAGCTCGGGAATTGTATCGATGCTCTAGCACCGGGAACGGCGGCACATACCGGCCGCAAAATAAAGGTGATATATCCGCTGAACCGCGATCAAAATTGCGTCCTAAAATATGCATCGCGAACACGCGTTTCCAAATAATAGCGCCGCCATGATCCGACAACGACGCCCGTGACGGTGTTAATATTTGAAATCGCCGCGCCGACCCCCGCGTGCGGCCACGGATCCCATGAATCCGCAAGTCGATCGTGTTACGGTGTAAAACCGCTCGGAATTGTTCCTGCGTCACGTACACCGTGCACACTGTTTACCGACGGTTTTTTTTTTTGGTCCAAATCGAATATTTGACCTTTGTTCGTTAATGACGGAGCGCGTTTCGTTTCGAGCGTTGTTTTGTGTTCCGTTTTTTTATTTTTGCAGATTTTTCAGAGGGGAAAATTGATAAGGACTCAGTTGTTGCCCCGTTCATGGTATGAAAACAGTCTTTTTCTATTTAATTAGCAACTGCGCTGAGAGTGAAATGAGTGGGCGTGGCTTCTTTGCTCTCGACGTGGGCGGATCCAGAGCAATGTCCTATTCATAGAGTCTCAGTTTGAAATTATTTTGGTGGGAGTGTGGGAGAAGAAATGGTGGAAGCTGATATACAATATACATATAGATTGATAGAGGAGTAGAGACACCCTCCTCGGCTCGAAGAAGAAGGAAAAGAGCGAGAGAGTGGAAAGAAGAGGTAAGGCCAGTTGCGAAGAAGACGGAGGATTCGAGAGAGACGACACGAGAGAGGCGAATTTGTCACGCTCGCAGAGGAATCGAACGGTTGAGCTGGCGTTCGTTGAAAACAATGCCGGTTGAAGGGGGATTCGCAGGCAGCGAGCGAAAAGAGTCAGCGATGCAGCTCGGCGAGAGCGATCGCGAGGACAGAGGGATCTCTCAGAGTTGACCCAGTTGAGCGGGCTCGTTCATGCAGAGAAGGTCGAGCATCATAAGAAGTTGAAAGATTCCGCTCCGGGAACTTGGCTGGGAACAATGATAAAAAGGAACGGCCTCGAGTAAGCATAAGGACACGTCGGTAGCCGTGCCGTTATTTCCCACGAGCTCCTTTTTCTTCAGCTTCGGAGCCATGCTTCGAGCTGCGAGCCGCGAGGCTGCGAGCCGTTTGCTCTTCAGCTCGGCCACCGCGCCGACATTATCGCGGAAACTACCTCGAAAACGTTTTGTGAAAGTTTCTCGGTAGCGCGAGCGCGAGAACGCGCGGCCCGCTTAATACTCTCGCGCCCACCCCTGCCACGCCTCCCCCGAGCCACCTTCCGCCCCCAGACCGCTCCTTTTCTTCCTTTTCACGATCGTTTCCACCTTTTAACCTCGTCGCTTAATTCGCGCGATCGCGGATTTCTCTCTTTCCGTACCCCCTTTTTTCAACGACCATCCCTCGATCCTCTTCTCGTCTCTTTTTTCCTCGACGCGCTCGTTTCACGTTCGAGTCCTCAACGACGCGGCCCGTTCTTCCTCAGGAATCCTCGAACGCCATCTAGACACAGGCTTTTCTTGCCTTCCTCTGAAGGGAGTTTTGTTTCTTCGAATCGCTGCGAACGATCCACAGTGCGCGACCTTCTCTCTAATTGTGCCTTTGCCGGGCCCCGCAGAGACCGCCGCAACGATTCCTTTCAACTGCGCCGGCAATCTTTCTTTCAGCAGTCATTCGTCCGTCAGATTCACTGTTGCAGGGATCCTCTATAATTTCAGCATGCATTCGTTTGTCTCCTTTGTGTATAGAGGAAGTCTTGAACTTCAGGATCGCGCTGCGCGAGGATTTCTCCGCGAGAAGCAGCGGGACCACGCCCACCGTGGGCTCTCTACGAGGGTAGGATCAATTTGAAAGATTTTCATGAGATTTAGAGAGACCCAAGTTCTTCTATTGTTCTCTAGGATCTGTCAGGACTTTAAGGGGTGTGTCCTCTTCCAGATCGTTCTATATTAGCTATGAGGATTGACGTATGGGTCACTGCTCTGGCTCCGCCTACATCCCCAGCAACCAAGCCACGCCCACTCGATGCACTATAAACATTTTCCAATTGTACAATTTCCAATACGATAATTTATCGTATGAATCGGACGAAGAACTGTTCATAAACATCTCCCGGACGCCTCGGACGTTCTTAATCGAGAGCGTGATGTGATCCATAGATCCGATAATTGCCGGACGGGAGTTATCCTTGCCGGTGCATCCGGCAATGGCATAAATCAGCCTGTGATCCATGCGTTGCACGCTTGAAAAATATATTGCGGGGGCACGCGTTTATCGCGGAAACGTCAGCCGGCAGTATTACATTTTCAAAAGTTATAACACGCCGCCGCTATTTATCGTCGGCTGCGAGGCCACCGTGACTCGCGGCGCTCTGCTCGCGCCCGCTCGCGCCCTCCTCTATTTTTTCATCGGACTTTACCTTCCCTTCGCCCTGATTTCCAGTTCAGAACAGGTTTTTCATGTTCAACCAACAAATTTTACACGGCAATTAGAACTATACGGTTTGATGTATGTATGTATACGTATTAGCAGACAGCCCTATATATAGTAAAATTTATGAAAGTAGAAAATCGAGAATAACAACAGAATTGTAAAATTAAGATCACCAACGAATTAGAAAAAGTCTGTCAACGATTCCTTATAATAAATACGGCTATTCCTTACAGGATAAATTTTGAAAAAATGTTTCTCTTGACCAAAGACTTAAATTATTGTTGGCACAAGGGATGAACAACAGCGATATAATTGTTTGCAGCTGTTTACCAGACGTTTGACGACGGAAAGATGTCTTAGGGGTGGCATCCTCCGACCAACAAATTTTATACAGGAATTTTGTCTATAAAATTGCAATACTGTTTCTCTTGACCCAAGACTTAAATTCTTGTTGGCACAATTGCAAAGGTAAGGGATGAACAACAGCGATATAATTGTTTGCGGCTGTTGGCCGGACGTTTGACGGTGGAAAGATGTCTTGGCGGTGGCAGCCTCCGACCGTCCCCGAGTCTCTTTCATTTCAAATATTTGATCCAGATATAGCGAGAGGGTGACGATGCCAGTGGCGGCCAAGCTGTTCTCCCGTGTACTTTCGAGATTTTCCTCGGCGGACGATGATAAAGAGGCCAGGCTCCGGCCGTGTAACGCTGAACACTCTCCGTCCACGTATTCCCATTGGCTTCCTCTTCCCGTCCGCCAGGCCACTCGACAAACACTCCGCGAGAATTCTCAAAACGCCCCCGCAACCCCTTACAACCTCTTACAACCCCCTTCGCGCTTTTACGCGCCGCGGATTCCTCTGCCTGGCCAACACCAGCTCTTTCCCTTTCTGGGGAATTTCCGCCTCCAAAGAGACCCCAGATTCCCTCAAACCGTTGCCTTCCTGAACCCCAAATCCCTTGAACAACATCGTTAGTATTTAATCATTCTCAAAGCTCGTAAAGAAAATATTCCTAATATTTCATAAAATTATCGTCAATGAAGGATTAATATTTCTACAATTATAAACTTGATCAATTGATTCTAATTAAAAATTTATAGGCATCCGCAGACCAGTGATCGCGAAAGTATTAAAAATTCCAGTATAAATTAATGACCGGTAGGCAAATGGCCGTATCCGGTACGGATTAACGAGTAAATTACGACGCGGTCCGAGACGCGGAGCGTCTTCGTGTTTCCCGAGCGTCGCGACGCCGCCGCCTGTCCTTGAGCATTGGTTGGAAAATTCGCGGGGCTGGTAATGCCGGCGTTCTGATCGAGTGGCTCGATAAATCGTTCCAGGATCGGAGGGAAGAGCGGTGGCGGCTATGACGAGGAGTCTAAGTGGTCTTGTTTCCCTGCCGGCGGGTATCACGGAGCACGGGGATAGACAATGATAAGGAAGAATGGGCTTGGGTAAGCGCGAGGACACACCGGGACCGTAAATTCCCTCGGCGAATCGTTTGCTTCCACTATCTTGTCTCTCTGTTTCTTCTCTGCCGCACCGCGCCGGTAAATCGTTTTCCTTTATTCCTTCTGCTTCTCTCTATTCTTCTCTCTCTCTCTCTCCCTCTCGATCCTTGTCCAGCTTTCGCTATGTCACGACCGTAAACTACAGCGTTCGCGACCTCTTTCGAGTCGATGCGCGTTTAATTGCCGCCGATACACCAGCCACTCGTCATACGCGCCGATCGATCGACTGCGGATGTTTACGCGAATCTACAAGTCCCGTTCGTCCGCCCCTGGAATGCGAAAACAGAAATTCAATGTACATACTCTCTTGCAAATGCGGATCCTAGAGACTCTGCTTCCGAGTCAGAATAATTTTATCAACGCCAGAACTATCGAGCAATAGACTTCTCGAAATAAAAATTCCTTGCAACGATTCTAGGCAGCAGGGGTTGTATAAAAATTCACTTCATCTCTGAATAGAGTTCTCGCTCTTAAAACCTCTTAATATTTGTACTGTTTTAAATTACAACCTTGTTTTACAATTACAATTTTTCTCATCCAATAAAATCGGATTCACCCAGCTACTTTTTTCCATAAATACATCAAAATCTGCAACTACGATCTAGGAGTTAATTAGCCAACGAAAATGCTACTAATCTAAAATGCCTAATACTTCAAAGCTTCGAAGGTTCTCTAACCGTGCACAAAAATTTATTGAAAATATGTTACTTCAAAAACTGCGGATACCCCACCGCTGTTTTATTTCGCAGGTGTTCCGGACACCCTAAATTCGATAATCCCCGGACAGCGGGATCGGCCGCGTTATCGTCACCGATAATTCCTTCTTACCGTCGAAGCCTGAAGAGCCGAGCATAGCATCGCGAAGATAAATCCGCGTGCACGGCGATAAATCGTTTTTATCGTCGAGCGAATTGTTTGGCCGGTCGCGCGAGATCGTGGCCAATTGCGAGAGAGAGAGCTGGCCGCGTAATTTCGGTGATATCGGAATACATCACCGGCACGGACCCGGACGGTTCCCCATTCGGTGTTCTCGTCTGGCCGCTAATGCTGCGATTTGCGCCGCTTTAAATGGCTAAGCGACCAGCGTATATCATAAGCGCGTGACTAATTTTACCCCGTATGCCCGCGTAAATGGCTGTTAGCGGCCGGCCATTACCGCGAAATCGAAGAAACCAGCGTCGGTTCGTCGGCTGGCGCGTACCACGAACGTGTTTCCGAAACGCTATACACAGACTGCACCGCCATGTTTTTTTTCCCCCCGGGGATGTTATAGCACCGCGCTCTTCCCCGAGATAAGAGTCCTCGCTGCAAAAAGAACTGCTCTGTGATTTATTTAACTCGGTCTCCCAGAAAGAAACGGCAGAAAAGCGGTGCATCTGTTGCGAATAAAGAAACACTTTTTCCTGCTCGTTTAAAAGTTTCGTTCGTGAAGGAACACTATCATCTTACGTACCACGAAACGTAATATTTGATTAGGATGCAGTTTGGAGGTTTAAGCAGACGACTCTCTTTCTCTCTCTCTCGAATCCAGTGGCTTTTGCTCTCACGCTGCGGCGATAAATCTTTGCCGATCCCCGACTATAAATTTATTTTACGCTTGTTTTACCTGCGCGAACACTTAGGGGCAAGGGCGTGCGGTCGGCAGATAGCAGGACCGTTGCCCCATGCATCGGGAATCAGCAAAGTGGAAAAGTTTCGGCCCGTCCCCTTTCCAATCTCTTATCCCACGGGAAGCATCAGCGTTAGAGGCGCGTGCCGGTTGCAGGACCGATAATATCGGCGAAGAACTCCTAGAAAAATGACAATTTACCGAATTAATACGAGGAACGCAAGCTGAGTAAATTCTTTCATTCTGTTAGAAAAAAAGTTAGTTCTGCTTCCGAACGCAAAATCGACGTGCTACTCCTCGTTTCCACGAAACGAAAATTCATTGACTCTGCGTTCGTTTATAATCCCCCTTCCCTTTGACAAAGACTGCAACCAAATGAAAATAAATGCACCCCGTCGAGGGTGAATTCTGTCTAATTGGAATCTATCTGGTATTAAAACTGCACTCGTTAAAGGGCCGTTTCCAATCCCCACGAAGATCATTGGGTATTGCAGGGTCGTATCAAGAGGTGGAAAGGGGAGCAAAGAGAGAGAGAGAGAGAGAGGGGTGGAGAGGTGGGGCAACGGGCTCTCCCAATTTCCGAACCTTTCAAAATCGACGTGGATTTATGGGTGTTCGTTCGGTGTAACGAGATTCCTCTCGGACGAGTTTTGCGGGGGCGTTCGAGTGGCGTCCGTGCGTTGCGGAGGAACAGCAGCGGCGCGCGCGGCGTGGCTTTCGGGGCGAGTTTAATAACCGAGGCCCAGACACGCCGATGCCGCCGCGTTAAGTATCTTTTAAGTAGGTGGAAAGCTCGTTTCCGCAACAGAATTTATCCGTCCCGGGCAACCGCTGCTGCAGCGATTTTATGCGTTATTAACCCCCGCGGCCGGTTTCCGTCTTCGTTTATTAGGGGCGAGCAGCACCCACCCCACGCCCAGACAGGTTAAGCCCTGCTCCGGAGAACCCCGGGGAAACGTATTCAACGCGTCAAACTCGTTAATTACCGCGAAAATTTTCCGGGTTGTTGCGCACCTTCCTGAAAACGCCTCGGAAGCCGGCTAAAAATTCGGCGAGCTCCGCTTCTTCTTTTCGCAATTTTTATAGAGAGCATTGAGCAACGTTTAGCCCCATTTCCATTTCCATTCATATCTTTGTTGTCGGTTAAAACGCAAAATTACATATTTGAATGTTTACGAGACATAGTTGCTGAATAAAATTCAAGATTCATTGAAGCGTCTCTTATTAATTCTATTTTCATATTTATTTTATATCAGTAAATCAGTAATCGCAAGATTATATATTTCAATTTTTTCGAGACCGTCGCTGAACAGGAATTCAAGATTTATTAAAATGTCTTTCCGAAATATTCGATCGCAATTTTTATAGAGGAATTGAGCAACGTATTAAATTTATTTTCATATTTTTTTTTATATCAGTTTAGCCCCATTTCCATTTCCATTCATATCTTTGTTGTCAGTTAAAACGCAAAATTACATATTTTAATGTTTACGAGACATAGTTGCTGAATAAAATTCAAGATTCATTGAAGCGTCTCTTATTAACTCTATTTACATATTTATTTTATATCAGTAAATCAGTAATCGCAAGATTATACATTTCAATTTTTTCGAGACCGTCGCTGAACAGGAATTCAATATTTATTAAAATCGCTTTTCGAAATATTCGATCGCAATTTTTATAGAGGAATTGAGCAACGTATTAACTCTATTTTCATTTTTTTTTATATCAGTTAAAATCGCAAAATTACACACTTCAATGTTTTCGAGACCTTCGCTAAACAGGAATTCAAGATTTATTAAAATGTCTTTTGGTAATGTTCGGAAAACAAGCATGGCAACAGGGTTGTTCTCGCAGCCTTATCTCGCTTCCGGCGCGAGCCCCAGCCGAGTTCGAACCCTCAGCTCCGTTTTCCCAGGCTGAGACGCGTTCTTGATAAACGCAGCAGCTCTCTCCCCGGCATCGGCCCTCCTTCTTCCTTGTCGCTTTCGACGTTTGACAAATGCCCGTCGCCGGCGGGACACCGAATCCGCAGGAGACCCAGTGTGCACGCCGCCCACGCGCACTCGATCCACGTCGGGATCGATATCGATCTGCGGTCGGCTCGATCTTGACCGAGGCCGCTCGAGAATCCCGAGTATGCTGCCCTCACGGCTTTTCGGGAACACCGCGTTCGCATAAGTCCACGATTTGATTCATCGATCTACCCACGCCACGCCGAACAGCCCCGTTATGCATGAGTTATGCTCACGCGGGGGTTGCATATGCTGTGTTCCGCCACTTATCGCCATCGGAAACAGGAAAGGTGCCTCTCACCCTCTCTCTCGCTCGAAGCATTTAGGTGTTTGCGTCCTGCGATTATGGCTTCTCCGAGAAGTCCGATGGGACACGTCCGTAATTGAAATGGGAAGCGGGAGAAAATAATTGTTTTCATATATTAAATTCAATAAAATGCACTCACAGTGAATAGAAAAATTATACTATAAATCGCTGTTTCAGGGAACGATTGCTGTATACCGATGCAGCATCAAAGGATATCTCTCGTCCACCGTTAAAAAATCGTGGCGATCGGACGGAAAATCCGTGGCAACGCGTGGTCCACGTTCCGAGCAGGAGCGATGGGGGCGGTGATTGATTTCCTCGGGACTCTCGGTGGTTTTTCGAGACTCTAGTTATTTCGTTCCTTTCGACCGGTAACTGGAATCGAGGACAGAAAACGATCCGAAATTGATTTCGCCCGGAGTCCCTCGACGAACAGTCGTCGCGTCCCGATACTTTCGCCCCGCTCGACTGGAAACCAAGCAATAAACTACGGTTCAAGGTATAACCTGGGATATATGCGGTAAATACCAAAAGGTCTTTGACCTGGCTGTCCGCGGGACGATAGATGTTCTGTAGCTCTGCGCGGATCCCTAAATCTGCCACTTAAACTCCATTCTAACATATTTACGAAAAAGTCTTAACGACTCGATACCACCTTGAAGGATCTGCACATCTTTCAAGAGGGTGAAAATAATTTGTTCAACCCTAGGGACGACAATGACTTTTTTTAACATGAAATTCTTTCCGAAAGGAATGTCGAAACGATCGTAAGATGATCTTGGAGGATGTACACATCTTTCACGAGGGTGAAAATAATTTTTTCTCAACCCTAGGGACGGGAAGGACTTTCTTCAAACATCAAATGTCGACTGGGAAGCGTCGGAAAAGACCTTGAAACGACCCCGGAACGCCCTTGGAACGACTTTGGAGGATGGATAGATCTCCGAGGCAGATGGGAGTATATTTCGGGGCCAGTTTGTCTCTCGCAAGCGTCGCCCTCGCAATTCTAAACAGGTCTCCCAGCAGCCGGACAATAATGCGGCCAGCGAGATGGTGAAACGCCAGGTTTAAACTGCCTCTCCAACCGGCCGAACACCATCACCGAGTCAGCTCGTTGACGAATGTGCCTATTTCCCGGCGGTCGAAACAACGCGTGCATCGTCCCGGCCAGCACGCCGCTGCACCCCGCTGCACCGGCTCTGATGCATCGGCGTCGATGAATCACGCGATGCAACCCGCGAATCGCACTGCCGGAAATAGAAAACCAGCCGTCACTGCCGTGTCTCGGGAGCTGGTCGTTAATCCCCCTGCTGTACCGGAAGTCGCGTGTTCCTTCAATGTTTCGATATGGCGAATCCGATCGATTTCGGAGACGTTCCGTGGACGCACATGTTGCATCCAACAGCTGTGAATAGGCTCTTCTTGAAACGGACACCTCGAATAGACATTTTTTTGTTTTTTTTATTATAGAAAATCTCATATGAGATTTATTACAACATTGTTTCAAAACAGAAATACACTACATATAATACAGAGTATGAAGATTACAAAACAGAATAGGTTTCTTGAAGAAATACATCGAATAGACATTGAAATGAACTTTTCGAACTAAAAAACCAAAGATTTCTCCAGGCTTGTTCATTTTATTCAATTACGAAGCAAGAAAATGCGAAACGGACGTCGGATAAAATAGACGTAAAAAAATTCTAGATCTGCGGATAACTGCAAAAAAAAAACAGTTGGAACAGGTCGTCATTCCATTTAGAATATTAAAATTACAGATCCACCCCAGGCCAATTCGAAATTCATTTTCGCAGCCGTACTTCGCGAAACACTAAATTCGAGCCGAAGTCACTTCGCTGAAATTCGATGCTAATTCGTTCCGTGAACACTCGCGGCGCCCGGTAATGTAATTGGCCACGGTAGAACCGGCGTTAAATTCGATTGATGTAACTCGGCGCGCCGTAGTTACAGGAAACAGTTTTTCCGTGACTGGTTTTTCGGAGGTCGCCGTGTCCGGGTCCGGTCCACTATTAGTCATTTCGTTCGCCTTTCTCAAGCAATGAACGTCACATTGACGTCCACTGAATCTCGGGGAAAATTGCAGTTTTTGCGGAGCACCGCGGACGATTTATGGGGAACCGGGGTAGAATTCGAGAATCCCGGGGAGCGCCGCCGTCGCGATGGAATCGTCCGATAAATTTGCTGAATGCCGGCTGGCCGGCATTTTTTATCGTAACGACTCTTTTTGACTATCATTCCGCTCGATCCGTATCCCGGGGAAACTCGGATAATCGCCCGAAGATAACCGACTTTAATCGCAGAGAACCTCGAGAACCCTCGAGCTGGGTTTGACCTTCGTCACTGTCGAACCTCCACGCCGGAACCTAGTCGCCTGTGAAAAAAATTGAAAAGTCCTCGCGTATCGACAGTCGAGACTGTCGCAATAATGGATCGAGATCGCGAGAAAAATACGGAGAGCTCCGAATCTCGACCGCTGTCTTTCTTCTCTAAATGTCGGCGTGTGACGAGCAATGACATTCTAAAAATTGAAGCTGGACATTCTAAGATGCCGTCGACCCCTCTGTGAAAAAATGCATGTAATGTTTGTTGAGTTGAATTTGATTTTTTTGTAAGTCCTTCTTTGATTTTTTGGACGAATATTGAGGGTGATTTTCGGCTGGGCGAACGTTTGTTAAAATAGTGTTGAACGGCAGCAACGATCGTCCAGCCGGCCACCGGTTGAAACTAATAATTAAGCGAACTAATAATTAACAAAGTTTAAACAAACTTCCGTTAATCGTAAAGCAGCCATGCTGAAACACGAGATAGGTGGCAGTATAATCGTTGTGTTCCTTCAAAGCGGAACGAAGCGGCGCTGGTGCACTCGAAGCTCCTAACTCGAACACAGAACTAGATAGGGCAACTGTTAATCTGCAGCGAGCTGCTGGTCGCTCGTATAATTGGTATTGAATCGCAGCGTGATTCGGTAGTTCAATATTTTATTTTCCAACAATATAGTCCAGTATTTTAATATTCTCATTCGACTGTATCTAGATATTTTAGCATTTTTATTTCACGAGCTTTTTACAGATCTTATTATGTTCGCTATAAAACGTATTACGAGCTCGCGGTTTATATTTTTACATGAAAAGAGGCAAGTTAATTTTATGCATACTGTAACGCAAAGTCGTAACAATGTCCATGTCTTGGTTTAATTTTCGTTAGAATATTTTTTAAAGGGAGTACGTTGCGGAGCAAGGTAAACTGCTAATGAACGTGTTAATATACATACGATGCAGATTTCTGATTATAACATTTTGCAGATAAGTGCTCTCCGAAATACATTCTTTTTCGGAGCGAATAGGTGCTCATAATTCCGAAAAGAGTCTACGTCCTATGTTTCTTATTTTGATAGATATTTAATGCAAAAGGATATTAACTCTAAATGAACTCTGCGTAATGATGAAATAACAAGCACTATCTAACGGTTCATTTTTGACAATACCGTAAAAATATACATGTGCACATTGAATTAATTTGGAACAATAAACTCATTTGTGTTTAATTTTCACTTACAAGGAGAGTGCACCAACGACGTCTCACCGATTTAGTTGAGACTCTGTATGCTTATAGATCTCGATCTCCCATTTACGAATATATACCATTATAGACACTAACACTCAATAGTTGTCGAGATATTCATAAACAAAGTTCTTACATTACTGCTTAAATCTGCTGTTGTAGAGTAGGTATACTTCCACCCGGTGGGCTAGGGTTCGATTCTCGTTTGGTGAAAATTTTTTTTTCATATTTATTTTTATTATTTATTCAACAACAAGTTAAAGAACAAACGTATTAATAAATTATAAATAAATTAGCCGAAATTAATGAAATAGAAAGTATCCCCTCGTGTCTGAAAACAGAAAAAATAAAGTAAATATGGGAAGAGAAAATATGGTATACAATAAATTTAATAATATTGCATTTACATATTTTTAATTACAACAGTGGTACGTGTCGTAAAAGCATACGTAAGAACTTTGTTTATGAATATCTCGACAACTATTGAGTGTTAGCGTCTATAATGGTATATATACGTAAATGGGAGATCGAGATCTGTAAGTATACAGAGTCTCAACTAAATCGGTGAGACGTCGTTGGTGCACTCTCTTTGTTAGATCATACACTGAGGCTCCACAGTAATCGAAATCCGCGTTAAGGTGAGTCAATGACGAAACGAAGCGCGCGTCCAGGTGTGAACGGATTCGAAGAAGGTGGGAGTGAAAGAGAGAAATTGCGACAGGTAGATGGGCCGGCAAGGATATTTACTCGTTCGCTGCTGCGCAGGACAACGCGTAATAAATCCATTGGTCGCGCGCGACGCTCCTTTAACGCTTTCGCGCCGCGCTGTGAAAAACGGGCTGGAACGCGAAAATCTCTGTGCTGGCTCGTCGCCGCGTTGCACGAGGCTGACACGGGGTGAGGATCAAGGGGTGAGGGTGGAACGGACCGGAACGGAATCATTTTATTGCCGGCGAGGATCAAAGATCCCGGGCGCAACGAAACAATACAGTCGGATCGGAATTCCACGGGCCGCGGGATCCTGTTACGGATTGACGGCCTTGGAAAAGAAGGGACACAAACGCGCGAGAACTCGGACGCATGAGAGCATTCGGTGTAAAAGCCAAATCAAGTCGATTCGCCGGACTTTAATCAAGATCTTAGAGGACTCAATCCTCGGGACGCGTTATTCCACTGACGAAATATTCCTGGACCGAAATACGAATTTTTCTTTATTAATTAATTTTCTGGAAATGTTCCCAAATGCGTCTGCAAAGGAATTTTCTTGGCATTTTTTAATCCAACGCCTGGGTGGATTTTTGTTTCCGGTGCAAGTGGTTTCTTCTGTGGTGGACTGGAGAATTCTAGAAGATATTTAAACAAATGGGATTTTTAACCATGTTCTATGGCAGTGCAATTTATATAAAGATCAGAGGAGCAAACTTGTCCAGAACCTTACTAGAGCAGGTTTCCAATTGCCATTGGACATAGGTTGCTTAATAGCTGAACCCAATATTAGTGCTTGTATATATATAATAGCCTTTTTAAATACATGTAACCCACGTGCCTAAGGATGTTTGATTTTTCTATTGCAAATAATATTTTTGTTATACCATACAATATACTCTGTACTAATACTCTGTTATTTAATACTCTGTACTAAGCATTATGTTGTAATAAATCTCATATGAGATTTCCAAAATAAAAAAGAAATGGGATTTTTCGGTGAAATAAATATTGTGGAAGGTTCATTGCTGTGCGATTTTTCTTTTGACTAAGTTAGAAAGGATTGAATGAGGATGATTTAGAAGGTGCTGAAAACGCAGGGATTTAGAAAAACAGAAATGTGATATAGAGAGGAAGTTTGTGCAATTTTTGTAAAATAGTAGACGGTTCGTGGGATTGAGCTCTCGAGTGCAGAGCGTTTCCATTGATCGCGTTAGAAACCGGAAACGCTCCTTTCCCGCCGGCATACCGAGCGGGGAGTCCGTAAAGAACGACGCCGGCCGGATACGAGGCTTCATTTTCGAGGGAATCGAGTTTAAATATCGGGTACACGGGCACACGACGGTGCTTCGAATGGGAGTCAGAAATTTTCTGTCCCGACGGCGAAGCATTTTTCATCGCATCAGGAAACGCGTCGCAAACGTGGCCCCGAACCTTTATCGAATTCCCAGTGAGTTCCGGCTTGTTCGAGTCGCGAACGGCTCGCAGTTTACGCGATTTCAACTGTTAAATTGAATTAAACTTGCCAGGGCTCGGTTCTGCCGGAAGCAGACTGGCTTTCACTAATCGGACAAAAAAAAAAAAAAATAGAAGAAATGAAAAAACAAATTCGACCATCATTTTTCAACGCGGAGGTTCGGTTGCTCCTCGTCGCACGACACATCGTTCCCCAGGAAATTGCTTGCGAGAGACAAGCTACGAAAGCTGCGGCTTAAAATTAGTACCAAACAATTTTTAATTTGCTTAAAAATCTGCGGTCTAATAATATTATAATAAAGTACAATAAACGCGCTAGTTATTGGCCGAATGGTAACCGAGCACCGTGTCCGACAGCATCGAGTCTCACTCGCTTATCGAGCAGTCACCTAATACACTTAGAACTCTTTATTTTGCCAGTCTGTAAAATCTAATACGAGAGATAATTTTGAGAACGCGCGAAATGACTTGGTATTCTTTTGAATGCTCTGTGGTCTGTGTGGCGATGACAGGTGCGTGGTATTATATACTCGTTCACGGAGGAGAGGGGAGAGACGTAGGACCTTTGTCTTCGCGGCGTAGGTTCGATAACCTGATGACTTAACCGCGCTGTGTTGGTTGTGTTGAGTAGCAGTTGACACGGTGACGGAGAAAGACGCGGTCTATTTCTCCTTGTTTGTATCGTTGGTTATCGCGGGAGTCGGTTAACCGTCTGTTTCACCTCCTTGTTTAGCTGCTACGCATTTAATGCTGAACCGGTATTTTTTTTCAACGGTTCTCTTACCAAACAGACTCGCAGTCATTAACAGTTTAATGGACAACGCGAGAGGAATAATCGCGCACGAATTGATAAAATGTAAACGGATCGGGAAACCATTGCGGTGAGAATAGCGACAAACGCTTGTTTTTCCGGGGATGGCGGGAGTTATTTAATCCGAGTAACCTTTTAAAACTATTTTTTTAGTCAATTGCAGTACAGATGGCTTGCAAAACCAAATATTTGCGGTTCGGTGTGCATGCGTGTGTTTTTCGTTCTTCGTAAGCGACACGTAATCGCCGCTACGGCTCGTCCACCACCGCGATTAAACATACGCCGCGAATCTTTATTCATATTTCTTGCACAGCTCCGTACTTGATACGCGCGAATGTAATTGCGCGGGGTTGCGCGATTATTACCGCGATTTATTAAATATTATTAAAACGACCGTGGAATTACCCGCGGCCGCGCGACGCGAAAATTAACGACAGAAAGCCACGTGGTCATCGGACCGCAGATCGATCGGCGATTCTCCGTGGTTTGATTCGAAATAAATTCGCGAGTCCAAACGGGGCGAACGGGAATTTGCATTCCGGGAATTTTCCGGCCGTGGTTTCGCTCTGTAGAATTTTCAATTTCTCCGCGAATTTTTTAATTGCCTGCTTCGAATGAAATTATACGATTTATAATACAATATTTCCGCGTGAAGCGAATCTCTGGGGCAGGTTAGAAATTTGTGTCAGCCATAAGTAGACTGCGGATCTTTATGCAAAATAAGAATATTATACTTGCATTACGATAAACTGGAGTGAAATAGAAATTTATTTTCTTCGTTAACTATGAGCAGTCGAGTGGTGAATCATAAAAATTGATATGCCATTATTCAAATTATAGTTTAGAGTATTAAATACGTTGGTATCTACTCAATTACTAATCATTTAAGTATCGGAGAAATTGTTACATCAATTTCAGATCCATAAAATGAAAAAAAAATCATATACTTACGAGTTCAAATAGCTCTGACTGCAAACTGCAAAGGGTTAATAATCCTAATCCTTGTATGGGGGAGGAGTTACTGGTAAATACAAAAATGTAGATACCGGGCTGGACTCGGAAGACAAGCAGGTGTAGCATTGGCAGAGAGAAATGGCGGACCGAGTGATGGGAAGACGTACCTGTGGAGCTATCTAGAGCGTAGCAGAGCTCGCGGAATTGTCCGTCGCCCGGGGGCGTATATCTCAAACGAATCGCCGTTCAATGTCCACTCCATCTCGAATTCAATCCAGGGCTCTATCTTGGTCGAGTGGCGGGCTGTTGGAGAGGGCAGTCGATTCCTTTCAGCGTCGGTGTACGATTCGGTCCTTTGAAATCAGCTTCGGGCCGAGTCGGGTCGTGCCGGGTGTCGCCCTGCGCGCAGACCTAAAAGCATTTAATTGCGGTGAATCCAGGAACAGTTAATTGCCGTTTATTCGAGACCCGGTCTAGTTTTTCACGGCGACTTGCCATCCTCTAACAACCACCTAACAACCCCGTAGAACCCTCCGCAACCCCCATCGTTCGTTTCGCATTCTACCGTTTACCTTTCGCTCCGACAAAATTAACGCTGCAGCGAACGACTAGAACCGTTTGCAAAGGTGAGTGAAACTTTACTTTGGCAGACCAAAAATTTTCGCGAGTAAAGATGGCCGATTTCAGCACAGTAACAAACCAATATGGCGAGCCCTAGCGTGTCAAGAGACGCTTGGGTATCGACCAACTTTATACGCGTCTAACTAACTTTCGCACCAGTGAACTCCGGCTATTAAAACTTAGATTTTGTAAGTTGCAGAAAGAGAAGTCTGGTAACCAGATCGCGCAAGATTCAGCGGCAAGTTTCCCGGAAACTGTGAACCAACCACTGGATCGCATACGATCGTCTACTGAAAGTTTCTTGAAATTACAGGTGCATTATATAGGTTTCATTTCAGGATATATTACAGGCAGACCGAACGACTTTGATCTGCGAAACCTGTTGCATTGTATTCGGGTATGATTCATTGTTATACTGACATTTTTTTTCAGCACACCCTTTTCGAGGGTTAACGCAGCAATTTCGACGAAAGTGGCAACTTTCCGAAAGAGAGAGAGCCCTTTTCCTGGGAAGCTGTTTTCCATTGAATGAAAATGGCCGTTCTTGGTTCGATTCCAGCGACCCGAACCTTATTCTCTGGAGTGCTGCCCTTTCCCAGGACCGTAACAAAATTTTCCCTGGTACACCCGCGACCCATAAATACTCGTTTCCCTATCTCATCCGCCGCATCTCCGACCGTGACCACGCAAGAAACGATACAACACCGCCGAAACGGATCTCCTCTTCTTTTTTCCGGACCTCCGCATCTTTCGTCGTCCCCTTTGTTCCAAATAATTGAAGAGACACTTTTCCACAGGCAAATGATACCAGAGCTGCACGGCACCGCGCACTTAAATCGAGTCACGGAAAAATATTATTAGTCCAAGCAAGTGGTTTTCTTTCCGGACGAGGAGCGGAGAGGAAAGCAAGACAGCAACGGGTTTTTATGATTCCATTTTCCGGCGAACGTTCTCTTTGTTTCTTGGCAAAAGGGGGAATTCCGCGGGCAGAATGAAAAATGTTTGCTCGCCGCTTTTTCCCGCGGAAACTAGTTGAACTCGCGACACGCCGGCTTTCGAAATGAGAAAAAAATGAAATTTTCCTCGTCTGATGTATCTGATTTTTGCAGAATTCTACGTGTCTCGGACTTAATCTTCCGAGGCCCATAAGCAATTATTTCCTTTCCATCGTAGAATAACGAGTGTAACAAGTCCAGGTTATTCTTGTGCGAATTTCCAGAATTTTTTTCAGACAATTTATCGAACCATCAGCATTGGGATTTTTTTGTGCATTAGTGTTTAGAGTACACCTATGATTTTTATCAAGTAAAATAAATCAAAGTTACGTGAGTTATATATTTCTTCCAGGTATGTTTTAAAAACCTGAATAACCAGAGTCCCCTTTTAAGAAAGAAAATCAATTTGTTGAGTTTTATTTATTGGAATGGAGCCTGTGGAGGTCGTCCTTGATTACAGATCATGATCCACAAATTTCCAATCCACCTCCTCATATGTACACCATCGATCCACTTATGGCATTTCCCTCGTATACCTCGCGAAGTTAATGACAAATGTTTGCCGGAGCTCCGCGTTGCTTGCACTCAAGAAACACAGCAGATTGCGATTCGCAGATTGCACCGAATCGAACCGTGCGGCGAATTTTGTGCAAATGATGCATCAGGACGATCCGATTGTCTTGGACACCGTACCTCGTCAGTCGATCGGTAAACTGAGCGTTCGCATAATCGCGATCACCGCAGCAACAATATTTGTTCGGACGAACACCTTTCCAGAGGATCGAACAGGATATTTTCACAGGATCCGCGGGCCCCGTCGATCACCGGGAGAACTGTTTCGATCAACAGTCCCCGCGAAAACCAAGTGTTGACGCATGTTAATCCGTCGGGGTTTTGTTGTTGCAAAGCGCGAATTCGGCTATCGAATTGACTAACTCGGAAGACAAACTTCCTTGCGATGGAAGGAACAAACACACGCCGGCGCGATAACGCTGTTCATACTGACCGGTGCCAGAGTCAGCATTGGACTCGAGCATTATACTAATTGACTGTGTAGTCCCCGTTCGCTCTGATCCATTGGCGATCTTGGGGATCGCGAATCAAGGGGACGCGAACACAGCGTGCCGTTTCGAACTGTGTTGTAATTGACTATTGTCGAGGAGCGACTGGAGGCTTTAATTAGTTGACCGTAGGAGAGTGGGAAACATCAATGGAGACTGTATATTCTCAATAAATGAATATTATTCATGATGAAATGCTGTAAATCAATTAGCCGACTGACTAAAAGATTGCAAAAATTTCTATGAAGATCCTATATCCAGCAGTTTACGAAGATCATTTTTATTTTGCAACTTCAAGCACAGAATGGAGCAAAAGATGTCCTGGATGTTACTCTAACAGCAGACTAAAGGAAGCTTCACAGCATTAGTAAAAATTAATCAAGCCTCGTTCACTCAAGAGGTATAAATTACTAAATTGATTTCTTTCGGGAAGCAACAGCGGAGAGATAGAGACGAAGATTAATTCTCCAAGGTGGAACAGCTGATCCTGTGACGTCTGAACGCAACAAATCGGTTAATTAAGTAGGGGGTGACTACGCGCGGATAAAGTCAGATATCGAGATTTCCAGGTCGCGGGGATCGATGATAATTAGTCAGCCGACTCGCTACACAATTGGAACGGATTTCACCGGGTGGCTTCGGTCCACTTCGACGTCGAGGATTTCGTAGGAAGCTTGGCGGCGCGGCGCGCTCGGTTCTCATAAGCGGAGCCAAGAGCCGCGGAGAGAGAGAGAGAGAGTGTGGCAGTTAGCGCTTCACCAAGCACGAAACCAATTTTCGAAAAGGGGGTTATTTAATTAAAGCAATTTATTCGAGTTTCGCCCGGTACACCGGACGGCGCGCACCTTCCGTTTCTTGCCCCTCGCTTTTTCCCCCACTGTGTGTGTGTATGTGTGTGTATGTCCTTTTCCCATCCGTGGGGGGGATCTGCAATATCCAGGCCTGGCCTGGCGGCCGGCCAATTTCCGCGATAAGCTTTTAATTATTATCTCGGAACTAGGTAAGCCCGCCGCTCTGCCCGAATACGTCGCGGACCGTGGAAGCGTCGAAAGCCTTCTCTTCTGCCGAATAAATACACTCGGGAAAGAAACCGTCCATTTTCTCTGTGCGTGTGTGCGCTAAAGCGTCGATCCATCATCGAAATTGCGGCGGAAAATTCGCGTGACTGTCGTGACCCAATTAGCACTTTTATTTATGTGTATAGTATGTATTTTATTTTGATGCCCCTCAGGGTTACAATTCTTATACATAAACCCTTTCACGCCGCTCTTAACCTATCCTTAATCTAACTTGACTTAATTACTTTATAATAGCTTAACCTTAAACTTGAAATTAACTTATTTAATTATATATATGTATATATAGAGAGAAAATTGTATTTACAATAGCTAATAACTACCTTAATCCTTATCTTACAAACTATAATATTATAATATTTACATCCTTGCCCCCTTCATTCATCCCCTAAAAAAACCCTCTTCCTAATTGTGGACCTTCTCTTCCGGCCGCTTGACGATCCTTTCCACTTTCTCATTCATACTCTCCCTTCACCTTTCCACCTTCCTCATCCATTCCTCTTCTCCTCCCTCATCATCCAATACCTCCCCCATTCACTCTGTCCATCCACTTCCTTCCTCCGCTCTCATACATATCTCCCATACGTGTTCCCATGTTTCCTTTCCCCATCCACACACTCTGCACTTTTTCCATTCTTCATCCAATCCTATACGTTTCCTCCCTTATCTCATTCCCCAATCTAAACCTTGCTAACCTACTCTCTCCCCACCCTTTCTTTAAGTATCCCGGCAAACCCTCCCCCTTTACCATTTATGTGTATAGTAATATTTTTTTTTTTATTATTGAAAGCTTAATTAGAACTCCCCATAGGGGGTTATAAAGCTATACATTAGTAATATACATCTTACATTTGAAATATAGTAATATTTGTATTTATATTTCTATCATATTTTATGGATAACGTATATTTTGCACAAGTATCAGATAAGGTCTCCCACAATAAGGGTTGTTGAAGAATGAAGTAAAACTTTGCGACTCTATTTGGCTCGTAAACGGTTAACGAAGGTTTCGACCGAAGTCATAGGCGATAAGGATGTTTGCTGTTAGGCAGCTGTGCCGTTGGTTATCGAGGCGCACATTAGCAAGCCTGTGCTCGATGGTGCGTTCACTATAATCCTAAGGGTTATCGATTGTAGTGCTCCTCGGAGCACGCTGTTGCCGTAGGAGGAACTTCCGGATTGCGGGCCACGGTTTTACGCCCGTAGGCATTTCGCTTAGCTCGATTGCTTCCTGCCGAGAGGTTTACTAACACGGCTGACACGCGTTCTTAACCGCATGTTCGTAAACTCGCTTTTATAAGATCACTCACTTTTAGAATAATCGACAGAACGATAAACAGAACAGAATTATCAAAAAATTCGCGCCAGGCTGATAAAAAAAAGAAAATTTCCAAAGACACTCTGGAATGCTATCTGTGATATGTTTCAAAATTTTCAATTATTTTGTACTAATCATTTAAACATCAATTCTTTTGCACAGCAGTGCACAGAGAGAAGGTTAAATTTCTGCGCAATGATTGTTTGCAAGTTTTTCGCAAGGGCGTTCAAACGTATCATTGTTCGATACGGGAAGGGTTAAGCGAGAAAAGAAGTCCGGTTCATAGCGAAGTATCAATCTGCCAGCAGCGGTTTCGGGAAGTAATTAGCGGCTGTGTCCTGTCGTAAATTCGTTTTACGAGGGGACGCGTCAGGGTTTTCTCTGACTCTGTAGATCGTCGTAGAATCGGGAGGCTTCGTTTTCATTAGAGACGATCGCTAGCCGTTATCGGGCAATCTGTTGCTGATGAGACTCGACGCGCGACGATCCGAGCCACCGCAGCCGCTCGTAAACTAGACCGGCTATGATCAACTATCGCTAGATGAACTAAACGGAATCTTGATGGTGCTGGGTGCTAATCGATATTACGGCTACCGGGGAGAAAGATCGTGACTGTGTCGACTCCGGATTTTTAGGATCTTCTACGTCCAACGTGGACAGGAAAAATGTTCGTTTATCGTTCGGAAACAAATAATTAACCGGATTCTTGGTTTATCGACTTGATTTATTGTAATAAGTAACATGATATATGGTCCCCTCAGGGTTTCAAATTCATTTACCAATCCCCCTCCTCTTTTACACTCTCACCATCGCCTTTTCAGCGGGACCTACTGTTTATGGTGGGTTCCGAACCACCTTTTGCCAACAACACGTGAAAAACACCTCGGGCGGGTCACTTTCCGGTTTTTTACCAGACGGTCACCCATCCTAGTGCCGTTCACGTTCCACATTGTTTAACTTCGGTGATCTAACGCGAACCGGTGCTTTCAACGGGACTACGGTTGTTGGCTATTTATTGTAATAATACATTCACGAAACAGCGTTATTTTCGTTATACAAACAGCAATATTAACTGTGTACTTAATATAAAATAACAGAACGATATGATTAAATTATATAATTATACGAAAGTTCGATTCATATACAAATAGCGCTTACTAATTTATTCTAATGTATTTCAAGTCTGATCTAATTAAAAGAAAACAATAATATCAAGCAGGAAGCTTGTATTCATTAATTACAATTTTGTTAAGGATAAGTAAATGTCCGGTGATTTATAGACGGGACTGTATTCATGCCATAACTTAAAAAATCGATAGAAAACTTTCTTTAAGCAACCACGACAGATGAATTGCTGCGAACAAACCTGCAGCGTGTAATACGGGTTCCCGCAAAATTGCCATAAATTCGTAAAGATCCGTAGTCTAGTTATCGGGGATAGAGGGTGGTGGGATCGCGTCGCTCGCACAACGGCTCGGTCAATTTATTATTCTAAACCCGCGGAATCTCTGTAGTCAATGTATCGACGAGCGTTCTTTTTTTCGACGCCGTGGCTCGCGCAGCTAAAATATCGCTTATCTTTTATTCATAAATTCGCCAGGGACAAATTCATCTTCCGCGTTTACGTGGCCCGAGTTTCTGCGGAACACGTCGTCGAATGGCGGCAACGCGCGGCGACACCGTCGTTCAAACAGCGACGGATAAACGTCTTTCAATCCGAGCAATCCGCCACGGTTTATTCGAAGTCGTCGGCATTTGTCAAGCTGAAACTGTGGATCGAAGCCGCGACAAATAACTCGCCCCGTTTCGCGGCACGTTTCGCCGTTTCCCGGGCTGTCCTCAAATTACTTTCTTGACGCGTACACATGGTGTGACGAGCTTCGAAAAAAAAAAAAAATAAGAGAAAACACGGGGAAAAAAGTGAAAAACCGTCGGGCACGCAGGCGCGCGTATCAGTCCCGCGTGCCGGCTATTTGTCCTCGTCATTCTTCGTCTACGAGTGCATTCGTTCACGCTGTCGCTGTCGAAACCGCGGCGCATAATTTGACACGGAAATTCGCGAACGCGACGCCTCCGCTTTATGAGATTCCTTTGGACTCGAGTCTCCGCGAAAGTTTCTCTCTCTCCCTCGCTGTGTTGTTTAGTACTATTTCGTAACTCCCTTTGCGAGCAACGAAACTGTGTAATCCGTGTGTCGAGTGTCAAGTGCCGGGGTACCTACATTGAATTTGTTTAAGAGATTTTTTTTCATGTATTAATTATGTTATATACTTGAAGTACGTAAAGAATGGGAAATAATTTGGTGTTCAGCGGTGGCGATTATACGGATTATTCCTAGTTAGACACGCAGTCGAAACTCGTGCATGATGCCCCGAACACTCGCGAACAGGCATTCGCAACGAATAGAGAATCTACCGGCATAGTATCTGTTCAAGAATTATTCACCAGCCAGGATCCTTGTGCTGAATCCTCATTATTGTCTGACAAAGCAGAGTCGTTTCAGGGTGGGCTCTGTAGAACACCCTTCTCACCCTTCCCGTACGCCCATCACTCCATTTGCATATGTACCATTCGCTATGTATATCCTATTCTCTACACGTTTAGTTTCTCGCTGATCATACGCACTCCCTCTTCGCCAAGTGCTTCTCAAATATTTCTCTAGTTTATTTTAATGTTGGAACATTTTTCAGAAACAAAAAATCATGGTCTGATATTTTAAATGAAACCTCCTTGATGGTTTAGACTCTTCTCGGATATTTTTTTAGCTTGCCGTGATGTTGGCAGATTTTTTTTTAAAAACGTTCCCCAACTCGTGTCTGAAAAAAAACCTATTAAAAAGTTTCGAAACTCTTTCGATCCCTGCTCTATTCTCTGCCGCGTCTACCAGCTTCGCCATTTTCACCAAGTTCTCTCGTTCTTCTTTAATTTCCGCGCCATTATCGGACTTAAAGCAACCCTCTTCGCTCCGTCCTCCTCGAGCCTTTTTTGTTTTCCTCGAGCTTCGCTCTTTTTAGGGTGTCTCTGGACCTTCAAGGTGCGCGCGTGGTTCCACGTTCGCATTGTTCCGTGAGATCGATCCACTGAAAGGGTGAAACACCTTTCTCTTTATTCTAGCTCCGTTTAATCGCGGTTCTCACAGTCTCGGGACGTTGGCACGCTCGTTCCTCGAGTAAAAGTGTAACTTTTTGACTGTCGTTTTGATTCCTTGGGAATTCACCTCTAATTCAATACCTAAAGAAACACCTTAAAATCGAATAAATATTATCGAACACGAATATCTCTTTGTATCTTTATCAAGTACCATTTGATAATTTTTCCCGTCCCTAATCACTCGCCATTGATCACCGCCCCTAAATCAACGATTTGAAGAATAATCTCTGGAACGTCACATAGAAGTTTCAATTGATTGGAAATAGGTAATGGCGTTCGATTTCGAGTTTTCCGAATGCAGGTCTGCAGAGCACGGGAACAATCGCCGGCAATTAGACAAAGAAGGCTTCGAGTTCTCCCTCGAAGCGAAGCTACGAAGCGGAAGAACGAGAGAGAGAGAGAGAGACAAAGAGACAGTGCGAAAGAGAGAAAGAGAGAGAGTGAGAGAGCCGGGGAAAGGCGGCCGATAAGCCGTAATCGGATCAGGTTGACACTTTCTGATCGAGAGACACTTTCCAGGGTGGCGAGCTGTCGTTATCAGCCACGCGGGTTCTATTCGACCCACTTTTCCATTGACTGCCCGAATGGAAAATGATCGAGCTATCTGTGCACGCTTCGCCGACCCTTACCGGCGACGATTAACATTCGTCTGGGGCTCGAAAACGCGGCGAACCGTGCCGCGATCGTCAGGAACGAGCGAACTGTTTCGGGAAAACAACCGTGAGCTTACCAAAATATCGTGCATCCATCGGGCTTTATCTCTTGCTGTTGCTACATCATCCCAAACAATGTTACAACGCCATCCATTTTTGCCTCGAGGAATAACCAGCGATTTTCTTCTCTTTAACATTAATTAATTCTTGCATGTAAATGTTCTACATCGATTTATATTTCCATCTCTATAGACGAAGTCGGTACCACCAGCACGAGGGTAATTGTACGCTGAACAAACAATTACGAAAATATTCATGTACAATTTACGCAATAACACACAGGATTATGAATCTGGTCGAAATCTTTTAAAAGAAAATCGATTTTTAAAAAATTCCAAAACCTGATAGCTGATTTCACATTGAAATTTTTCGAAGTTCTATATTCCGAGAAAATATGTACAGAATTGAATTCAAATTTTTAAATCATATGTTGAAAAATCTGTTTTTACCTCTTCCACAAATTCCGCAGAGATTCCCGAAAGAATTGGCTCTCGGTATCAGAGAACAGTTTTCCCAGTGGAACGTGATCGTGACACTAACTTTTTAACCGTCCTCCTCGGAACTGAACTCGAACCGGTTCGAAAATAATTCTCGAATTTTTGATCGTTACGCGGCTGATTCAGCTGCAAGCGAACTCTGCCGCGGAAATGCCGTATTCAGAGGATCCTTTTATTCGGTGCTGGTTCCTCGGCCATCGCGCGATATCGTTTCACGTTGGACGGGGTGTTCCCACAAAGTGACTTCTTCCCCCGTCAGCTTCCCCCACCGGCCCGCCTTTTCTTTCATCGCGATCCACTTTGGACGTTGCCCTTTTCATAGGGAGCACACCGACGCGTCGCTTGATTCGTACAGGATTTTACGAGTCGGTGTACCTCGAAACCCGTAAAGAAACTTTTCAGATCGAGCGAGAGTCCACCCACACCCCAAGGCTTTATCGTCGCCTGTCCGCTCCTAAAGGGTGGGATTCGCCCTTTCTCTCGGATTCGAGCTTTCTCTTGCTTTCTTCTCCGCGACTTTCTTATCGGCCGTTCCACGCCGCTGTTTCGACCGGGGACGTCGACCTGCAACCCTTTTTTTTTCTCTCCAGAAACCGAAGCAAACAATCGTCTTTTGTTCCTGGAAAATTCTATTCGAATTTCACCCTATCGCAAAGTGCATTCATCCACAAATGTGCCTCGGTACCAAATTGACCTTTCGTCGTACCATTCCATAGCTCCCCAAAGAAAAGCCTCCGTGCTAAGTTTCAAATCGGTACCCATGCGGCAAGGGTAGTTACAGGGTGAGCATGGTTTTTTTTTTATTGTAGAAAATCTCATATGAGATTTATTTCAACATAATAAAGAAAACATAATACATTGTTACAGAAAATAAAACTGTACATACATAGTAATATGTTAAAACATGAATATAATATACAGAAGAGATAGGGTGAGCATGGTTCTGTTACGAGCCGAGGGTTCGGCAGCTTGCGGAAACCGAGGGAGTTTAGGGTTTTTTAAGAGTTTTGGGGTATAGGTAGGAAAGGTACATGAAGGACTAGCCGATGCCTGTTTCATCACCGGGACGCCTTGCATGTGGAACACGGGAGTGGACTAGCCGGTGTCTATTTCACCACCGGGGCGCCACAATTAGGGTACACAAGGACTAGCCGATGTCTGTTTCACCACCGGGGCGCCTTGTGTGTGGAATTGTGGAAAAGTGGACGTGCCGATGTCTGTTTCACCACCGGGTTGCCACTGTCGGTTACTAAAGGACTTTTTGGGATAGGGTTGTGGTTCCGCTGACTCGTAACTTATAAATTTGATTCTGATACACCTCGAGCGGTAAAGGTGTATCGTCGTAAGATACTAACGACTGGAAATCGAATAAGGAATAGCGTGGTTGAAATAACTACAAGTGAATTCACACACAATGATATAATCTTAACAATGTCAATACAAATGTTTAGTGTAAGATGTCGCAAACTAAGTCTCTCTGTGTTAACGCACCGAGGAATGCGGGGGCTATGTGTTTCCGATTGACAACGAGGGGGAATCTATACCCGATCTTGGTTAAAAGAAATCACGACGTGGACCGACGCGCACAACGTGAACTCTACAGATGAAAAGCCCGACTATGCAGGGAATCTATGCCCTTATATACTGTAAAACCCAAGCCAAAAATAGACTAGGCAAGGGTGGGGATCACAGGAAAAACCCGATTCCCGGAAACGGAGACTCTAACAGCCGCGGCATCTGCATACTCTTATCTTGTAGAAACTCGTAGGAAAAGATCCTTAGAGTTCTTAAAAAGGCTATGTGTTTCAATGCATATGTCCAGAAGGGCCGAAAGTCGGTAACGGTCGCTGCCGCATACGTAACAGTTCAATGAATTATTTTTCCGTTCTGCTGGACACAAAATTACGAAAAAAATCCATGAACGGTTCTACCCCACCGACTGTGAATTTTATCCGGATTTTCAACTGCGAAATCGATTTTTAAGAAATGTTATGAAACAAGAAATAGTTCCCGAAGTACCAGCGATCAGTTTCGCAACGCTAAAACCGAAGCGTATGCTGGGAAGGGATGAATCGAAGGGTAGTCGAAGAAGCGCGGAGGCGAGCCAGGACCCGGGGAGTCCCATTAGAATTCCGGCGGCGGAGCGGCGCGGTCGGTCGGCCGCGAAAATATTCCGCGTCCGCGGTTAACTCGTTACACATTTAACGGGCATCGGCTCGCCAGAGGTAAAACGTAAGTAACGCTGTCTGAAGCGCCATTTAAATTCAAAGCCCCGTCGACCGGGGGCCTGTGCTGCGCGCAGCAGAAATTTCCATTCGTCGCCGGTCCTCGTTCAGCGTTTTCCGCGTCGCTTTTCCCAGACGGTCCGCACGCCACCCTCGCCAACATGCACAGTGTCCGTTCGCGCCCCTGGGAACACTATTCTCCAGCATGTGTGCCTTGTTCACTTGTCATCGGTATCATCCGGTGATCTCCAATTCATCCGGGAAAATTCACTTGGAAAATATCGGCGAACGAGGAAAAATTTGTTTCGATCGTTCTTCGACACTCTCACTTTCCACCATGCGGTTATAAAAAAAATTCATAAAAGAGTTTTCAGAATCAAATTGATGGGAATACTCGTCCTAATTAAATGTGCCGCTCTGGATACATTAATGTAAAAATTGTTTATTCAACGTCTGACGAGCAGTTCGAGATTTCATCGAGCCAGTAAATTTTCTGGGGACGCATAAAGTCGAATGGCGACAATAATAAGAATTTTATAGGGCGGTTTCCGTGGATTTCGTGAGTGGTGGTGGCATACGGTGACCAGCGATTTCGCACAGCCTTGTAGAGTTTCAGGGGTGGGGGGAACGTGCGTTTCCGGAGGCCATGGATCCTTCGCTGACGGATTATTCGCTTGGGTTGTCGGCCCCCGTAGCTTTCTAAAGGCGAGCAAGGAATACCTGAGCAAGGGGCTTGTCAGAGTTCTTGCTTGGCTGAACCTTTCGAGGATGGAGCTTCGCAATATCTGGAAATGATGGGGCGGAAGAAGCTGGGAGCACGAGTGGGGGAAGGTTCTCAGCATTTTGTCCCGTCGCTAGGTAGCTTCAGCGTTGATCACAATTTTACAGACTGCCATCAATGTCTCGTAACATCTACGAATTTGGTTCCACTAGACTTCTATTTATTCGATTGTACTTTCAGAGGTACTCAACATCGACAGACGACACGACGCCACAGTGGTCCCAAAGCCCGAAAACGTGGCCAAAACCTCAAGACGTTCCTGGATTAAATTGAAAATTTGTGATGTAATGTTTTAAAGGTCGCTGACTACGATTCTGAACTTAGAATTTCGAAAAGCAAAATGGCCGATCCAATATGGCGGACGGGTATTTGAAAAAATGATTCGATTCCTATAAAAATGAGTAACACGATGTTTTTTTGATCTCTGATTACGAATCTGAACTTAGAATTTCGAAAATAAACATCATGTTACCTATTTTTATAGAAATCGAATCATTTTTTCAAATACCAGTCCGCCATTTGGGATCGGACATTTTGCTTTTCGAAATTCTAAGTTCAGATTCGTAATCAGCGACCTTTGAAACATTACATCACAAATTTTCAATTTAATCCAGGGACTTGAATGTTTTCAAATACCCTTTCAAAGCTCGCAGAATACCTATTCTGCATTACAAAAAATAGTGGTACAAACTAATATGCAAAAATCTGCAGCTAATTTTTTTTTCATTTGCAAGATAATAGTATAAAGTAGATGCTCGAATAGGTTTTAGCGCGCAATTTTGCACGATTCACACCTTTAACTATACATCTTCAAAATTTGCGTCATCACTTTTACGCTCTCTTTTGCATACATAGTTACCAGTTAATAATGAACATTTGGCACTAAAAACTATTCAACTTACCTCCACAAATAGCATTCATAACGCACAATTAAAGACATAACGATACAATACAATTTGTATACTGTGCACTTAAAATTCGCGCTGAGACTCATAAGCGTAAAAAAGCTCGGTCTTAAGAATCGGAAGTTCGGATTGCGACTGTTGCTCAGGTATAAAAATGCGACTTTTTTCGGTTTATCCCCAATTGATGACACTATTAGGGGGTACCCAATCCAATAATTAAAACATACCTAGCTGAAAGTTGATTTTTTAGGTTTTGGCCACGTTTTCGGGCTTTGGGACCACTGTGGCGAGACAAACTGTTCGAATCGATGAGGGATTGTACGGCAGGGCTAGGAGAGAAGGGGTAGTTTCACTGTCGGTGGTGCAACTGCAAGTGGGAACTGCAGCCGCAGCTCTTTCGCTGTTTCTCGGCGATATCGAAGAATATTGTTGTATGCGGGAAAGAGTGGGCAGAAATAGAGAGAGAAAGAGGCACGGGTTAAGTTCTATTCGGCGGAGTAGTTTCGTTCGAAGTTTGAACAGTTGCCAGAAAATATCGAAGTCGCGGCAGTAAGGATGAGAAGGGATATTAAAAGCGGGGGAGAGGAAGGCGGCCCCGGCAACGTGAGTTCAATTTCATAGGACTGTGTTTTCGTCAGGGAAGTTCCTCGTTCGCGGTCAATGAAATTCATGCTTGTCATGCACAGACGGCACACGCACGCCCTGGACCGAGGGAGACTATTAATCGAATGCTGGACATATACCGGGCTCCGGCCACGTGTTTAACATCCTATAGTAATCTAACGACCAGTCTTTGTGCTTTGATCTTCGCTCGGCTGTTTCGCCCCGACGCGACGTTCGAAACTGGACGTTCCAGAAATTCTGTAGTGGAATACTTAACACGATGAAAAAATTGCTATTTGCTTTCGATCGAAATTAATTCAACTTGATCTGGTCTGTACTGATTTATTTTTTATAAAGTGAATTTCGTTGAACGAAATACAGAAACGTGTGTGCACGAGTATGCTTTGTCAGTCGTTAATTCTACATTGTTCGTGTTCCTTCCACTGCTTGAACGTGAATTGTATTCATTTTTTGGTCTGAATCAATGCAGTAGGCGGTCCCTTTGTCTACGAATCTTGCGATAGCGCGAGTCAACTTCAGAACAGTATTTCACGGCACAATGCGTCGCGTAATACGAAGGACGACCGACAGGGCGTGTATTAAGGATGCTTTACATTCAGCGGCCGATCCTTTCATTCAATTGCACCGGGGCAACAGCCCCGGCGTAAACTCTCGGAGAGGAAAATCCTTGTTCTGCCAGTCGTGCTATTCTTTTAACCAAAACACGGTGCTCCGTCTCAGTTTCCATTGCAGAATTTAAAAAGGCATCGTGGAGCAAACACGAGCCACCGTACCCAGCTCCGACGCGGTGGCCGCCGGATCAAAATAAAATTCCGGAACCGCCCGGTTTTTAAAGCTGGATTACAGACGACGCGAATGCGAGTATCAAGTAAATATTACGAGCGTACGGGATGTTCAATTTTTCGGAAAATTGCTGCCCGGTCCCGGTTTACTTCCTCCTCGTTAACTTTACGATTTCGAAAATACGCGTATGTCTCGGCCATTTCCCGAACGTACGGCTGACTACCGTTACAGGTCGTCTGCGGGATGCGCAACGATCGTTTATGAAAATTCAATTCTAATTAGAATGAACTCGGATCAGACAGGTTCAGGTTGGTTCGAAACAAGTTGTAAAAGATTCGAGCAGTTCGTGTAGAACGTTTCGCGGCTTAGAAATGTTCTAAGCAGCCACAATTAAATAAAATTCGCTTTGCCAGTGGTCCCACTAGATTGAAACCGACGTCAAACGGAACCCCTATTGGAGCAAGTCCTCGTTTCGCAAGCTCCGGTGGATTTTTAAATCGTTGCACTGTAGACATAAATAATTCGGTGACGACCTGCCGCGTCGCCGTTCGGGAATTAATGGAATAAGTAAGAATGCGTGTTCGCAACGTTTATATGATAAACTCGAGCTGCTCCGGGCTGGTCAGTCTAGCGGAAAGGAGCCGTTCTACAATCTTTCGTGTTATATCCTAGCAAAACTCAACTATAGCACGTCGCAGCAACACATTTCTCACGCCGCATTCACTTTACGCGAATAGAGAGACTGGGGAAACAGACGATACATTTATAACAAATTTAATCGAGTGAAACGACTGAAACAACTCCGAAGATATTGATACGATTTTGTTGCTTTACAAAAATCGCATTTTGCGAAGGCAATCGAATTACCAATTCCGGTTCCCTTATTTAGTGTCAGGAGAATCGTTGTCCGCGAGTCGAATCCTTGAGGACCGAGGAAAAATGGAAATTGAAGGGGACTCGCAGCGCCACTATTTCAGGATCATCGTTTTCATCCCTTTCCGAAGGATTCCACGGTCGTCGAGCCACTTTCCAGTGATTGTTTGGCCGTCTCGAAACGCGTGGCCCATCGACGAGCCCCTCACACCCCTATGGGACTTTTATCACCGCGATTTTATCAATCCTCGATCCCCGACTGGCATGCAGAATCGTGTGCGAGGCGAGCCAATTATTTTCACGGTGAATTTCACGCGACGCGAACGCGATCCACCATGATGTAAAAGGAAGATGCGCAAACGGGTGTAGGACCCACTGTCCGGCAGAATTGTTTCTTCTTGCTTAAAACGAACTGCTCAGCGTGGCACAGTCACAAAAATGTCAGGATTCAGAGGTGTGTGTATCACGTAAATAAATTTTACCCCAGCGAAATGTCGACTTAAACTTCATTTAATTTTACATGTGCTCGCACGAGTGTGTGTTTACGGTCGTTTCCTGGTCGCAATTTTACTCTAAACTCGCGTGTCTCGAGCAAAACGGCCGGCCATTATTTTCCGGGCACATTCGTCGATTTATAGACTACATTTCGATTGGAGCTTTCGAGACTGCTAATCGGGAACGGGGCTTAACGTACTGTGAAATTAAATATTTGCTCGAAAAAGAAAGTATCAACCGCGCTGGGACGGAGTCTGGGAGGGTGGATACGTAACAAGCGAACGGTCGACTGAAAATTAACGACGACCGTGTCTCAGAAAGTCCCATAAACAAGGATCACATGGGTGGATACGAACGAAATAAATATCGCCGGAGTTACCGTTCATTTCCTGCTTATGATTCCGCGCGACGATTTAATATCCGCGCTTGGAATGTCCTTTCTGTGCCAGGTTCTCTTCCTCAGGTACAGTCGCTGGAATTCCGTTTCCTGTTTCGTCGTCTAATAGAGTCCTTTTGCTTCGTTACGGCATGTACCTCCGCGACAGCGACCTGCAACGCGGACCTATTTTTCCTTGTCGTGAACTGTCCAATTTCCGATGCGTTCCGTCGAGTTTCATATTTAATTATTTCTGGTACAGGGTACTGCGAATATAACACGATGGGGAACTCAGTTGACATTTATTCGTTTAGAAAAGTATCTATTCTCGGTTTGCAAAGGACTTTGGGAACACGAGGACTTAAAAAATACAAGAAATTAATTTTCCATAGGTCCTAGGAGTTCAAAGATCGAAGACCTTTTCCAAGAATTCTACGGATCCAGAGGCTTGAATTTTTCAAAGACAAATAGAGACTTGAGAAGTACAAGAAATCAATTTTCGAATGGTGAATTTTTCTAGGGGCTCCAAAAAGTCAAGAGGCAACTTTAACGAGTATAACGATTGCAGGACCAATTCGAAGAGTTCGAATTTTCCCAGGACCGTAGGAGTCGAAAAATTCATTTTCCAAGGACCTTTCAGGGAACCAATTTCTTCAAGATCCTAGGGATTTAAAGGGCAATTTTCCGACGATGCTAGAAATCGAAGGGTCAATTTTTCCATGGTACGGAATATCCTATGGAATCCATTCAAAGGCTGTAAAGGGCCAATTCCAAGGGTCTGAAAAATGTATGGACCATTTTCTCAAACACTTTACTATTGTAAAGGACCAACACCAAAGGCTGTAATGCAAATAGTCAATCTTTGGAAAAGCTCCAGGAATCTAAGCGCCAATTTTCCAAAGGTCCCAGGAACGCAAAGATTTAGTATTCGAATGGCACCAGGGATTGCAAAGGGCCAATTTTCCAAAGTCTTCAGCCATGCAACGGCCATAATAGTCGTCGAGCCTTAGGAATGCAAGAGCCAATTTTCCGGGGGTCTCAGAAATGCATGGGCCAATTTTCCAAAAGTTTGCTATCGACTAACGCAGCTCGAATTCTTGTCGACCAAAACAGGCGTTAATGGAACCAGCAACGGCGATTTTGTTGCCTTGCTATTCAATTAGGTTGTATGCTTACAGTCGTGCAAATCAAATATACTGGTACAATTTCATACCACACGAACAATGGAAAATGTAAAATTCATTAAAATATTCTTCCTGTGTTACAGGTTTGAAATTATTTTCGGTTGATTCGTATAATTAAACAGTGGTAGAAGCTACGCTTGTAGAAAATGGCAGAAGGATCCAACGTGCAGTTTCGCAACGGGAAACACGGTGTTCCGTTTGCGAGGGTAATCTCTCAAGATTAAGCAACTTTGAACATTTAAAGAACAGGTTCCTTTAATCGGGACCGTGGACGGTACACCAGCGAGTATTATCGCGCGATCCGAAAGCAGCATATTTAATCCTGCCGCGTTAAGAGCTCCTTATATCCGGCTTCGCTGTAAAAATTAAATCCCCCGGCGAATCCGCTATCCGGCCGTTGTAATTAACGCGCGAAGCGTAAGCAGCGCTTTGAACTCGTCGGCCGAGTAGTAAAATTTAACGCCGGACCTTTCTCCAGCTTCCTCCTTGGAGAAACCTAAAAAGAGGGATCCCCGAGAAAACGGTGTGCATCTACATGTATATGGTGTGTACGCGTGTCCAGGCTCCTCTTCGTTCTTAGGTGTTCCAAAGAGCGAAAGGAGCAACCGGCTAAGGGAAAACTGCGCGTTGCCTGCAGGCGGTGCAACGACCGACTATGCAAAGGAGCCCTTGTACAATAACGCTGTAACGCGCAGTTTCGGATTTTTAAGCGAGCCACGCGGAAATGGAAACTGTCCCGTGATAACGACCTGTTTAATAACTGCAAGCATGCATTTTTCTAACGGGATCTACAGCTATCGGCCTTAAATGAAATTTAGCGAGCTTCGCAACTTGTCCCCGGCGAGTTAAAAGAAAGCTAAAGCACGATTCTATTAAAGTTTATGTTTTCTCGGGTTTTTAGAACGCTTTCGCACGATCCAAGTGCCGAGAGTTTTGAGCCAAGGAATGAATGAATTTTAAAAAATTTAATAAGAAGATAATTTAAAAAAAAAAATGAAAAATTGAATACTTACCTACAGACTGCCTCTTGATTTTTTTTATCTAGATACCTGAGTAGACTTAGACGTTCAGTTTCATTAAAAAAAAATTAAATATCACTTGAAGATTGATTTTAAGCTGCGGTTCGTAATACTTCTTCAAAAACCATAAGAACGTGAAATGTTGGAGTCAGCTGCAGCAACTTCTTCGTGGTCCTGAAAGTCGAATGGAGGAAACTCGTGCAGAGGGTAAAGAAGGTGGACGAACAAGAAAAGCCCGGGTTAATAGAAAAGCTATTTTTATTCTTTAATCTCATATCAGTCGTGAAAAATCCTTCGCTACATCCAAAGTACGTACGACATGTGCAGAATCGAATACATTACGTTATACACGGTAATACAAATCGTATTGCTCAATCGTTCGGAACATCGTGTGTACATGAGCCTGTGTGTGTGTGTATGCATGTATTACATGTGTATTTATATATTTATAGATCCTCATATACAATATATATGCTTATATATATATTGAGAGTGAGAGAAAAACAGGAATAAAGGAGAAAGAAAGAGAGAGAAGGTAAAAGAGAATGAAAAAGAGAGAGAGAGAGAGAAGTATGGTTTCACGATGCTGCGTATGGATGCATGTCAATGGACGTTTGTGTACGTGTGCACGAATGATATACCAGTGCCTGTGTGTATGTGTTTGTGTATTGAACTTGTACATGTGTGGCTGTGCGGAATCGTAACTCTCTCCGCAGCGGGTTTTACGGTCGAAGGGAGGGTCGAACGAGATCGATACGTCTGTCCTCGATTCTCACCCCCTTTCACCCTCTATTTCTTTCTCTCTTGTTTCCCCGCTCTTTTTCCACTCTATTCCCCTCCCTCTTTCCACGACGATTATGATCCACGAAGAGCCTCGTGTCGAGAAACTGACGCTTGTCTGTCACGATCCCATCGAAACACCCATTTCAACCCCCTCCACAACATTTGCAACCCCCTCACCTCCTGCAATTTCACGTATCTCTCCGTTGCAAATCACTGAAATTCTATTTCCACTTCCTGGCAACTATAATATTCATTTCGCCAAGACAGGGGGTGTCTCGCATCCCCTATCCACCCGAGATTCTATCATTCTAGACAGATGCTTCGTTTAGCAATTAACACATTACCGGCCGATGATTAATGCATAATTTTGAAAAATCTATGGTACATTGCTGAACACTTTTTAATGGAACCTTCAAGTAACAGGATTGTGGACTAACAAGTCGCCCTGAATATCGTCATCTAATAGTTTCATTTAAGATATCAAAGTAAAAGAAAATATATATGCTTTCATTTGGTACAGCACAATTATTGAAAGTCCTATTGATAGACTTCTGGTAGGTAAAGTGTTAATACTAGGCCCAATTGGTTAAACTTTTTTTTTATACTAATCTGGAAGGTTTGGTGTGTTGTTGGTAATTTTTGTTGAATTTTTGACACATCACGCCGCGATTCGTTATTGCATTTCGCGACTCCCGATCGGAATAAAAAGAGCATCGGTAAATAGAGGCTCGATCCAGCAACGCGATTCGGTCGAGACCGAAACAGCTCGTAACTGGAAACCCGAGAATTCCCGGATTGCGTTTCAATGTCTGACGTACCGGTATATGAATATATGTATGAAATACTACTCGCCGGTTTTTTCGACGATTCGAACGTTCGCGCTCGACACCGTCAAAGGGGAATTTATATCGAAATTTCCGCGAAGCCAGTCGACGACCCTGGCTGATGGGAACTTGAGCAACTGCACGTAAACAGTCGACGCGCAATCTTCCGAATGAAAATACAGTGATCCAGTGGGCCGCGTCGGCACGCAAGAACACGTCAACAACCATGCACCACTGTTGTAGAATATCTGTGGAATGACGATACGAAATTCTTCGCAATATAAATAAAATTTTTATTGTGCTTCATACTCCCCCGAGGTGTCCCAAAATATATTTTCGAAGATGAAGATAGTCGAAGATAATTAATTAAACCCGGAGCATTAAAACTTACTAGTTTCCACTTCCATTTAAAAATAACAAGATTCAATTAAACGTAGACTGATGCAGGAACCCTTCAAATCTCCAAGGTAGAACTTGAAGAGAATTCAGGGTCTATTCCCAACGTCAAGGGAATTCAGAACCCTTTAAAGATTTCTCTTTTACTTCAGAAAGCTCACACTCCCTTTAGGAATTTATCTTTGCATTTACAGACCTTTGAAAACCCTTCGAGTATCTTCGGTTTCAAGAGACTTTGAAGATTCCTCAAGGACTTCTTTTGGCTTTGAAGTGCTCGGAGTCCCTTCAAAGATCTATCTTTGGTTTCAAAGGACCCTGAGGATGCTTCGAGGATCTACCTTTGGTTTCCAAGGGCTTCGACGATTTCTACGCAATTTTTTTTTTTATTTGATCAAATAAATTGCAGGCCGTTTCTTTGAAATTATTAAACAACCGAGATTCTTCTGTTAACCTGCGAAACGTGCGGATTGAAGCGTCAAGGGATGAAAAACGGGAGGTCACGACAGAAAATCGGGATTAAACGGGGCCCGAGCGAGATTTTCCCATCAGCACTCGCCGTGTTTACATTCGGCCGTGAGTTTCCCGGGTAAATTATTCAACATCGGTGTGCCGCGAACGGGAAAATCGCTCGCACGCGCGGTTTCCTATATTTCTTCGGCTCCGTAGAGTGGCTTGTGACGCGCGAACGACGCGACGGTTGTCGCTTCGATATTCATTAGCGGCGATACCGGGGCACGGGAAAAATTCATTTCGGCCGGCCAGCATCCCGGTAATATCGTCGCTCGTCTGCCCGTTTGATCACTCCGGTTCGGATGCAATCTCGCGGCTCGATCGAAAATACCATCGGCGAAACCCGCGGCTGCCGCGTCGCGTCGCGCGAAACCATAGGAAATTCGGCATAATTTCTGCAATCCTGCGAGATTTCCGCGTTTTCGCGTGCTCGACACCGCACGCAATTGCCGGTCGCATCTGAACGAGAAAACGGGCCATACACGGTTTTTCAAAAAAAAAAAATTTCGAGACTCATTTTTCGGTCGTATTTTTGTTCTTTTTTTCGGGGACGGTCGTTCAGGCCATTTATTGTTTCGTTCGGTGAAAGCTTGTACACCGGGAGATCGACGAGGTAGTTTTGTGTGATGGATAACCAATTTTTTCAAATCACCAGAGACAAAAAAAAATTGTATCTTGCACGCAGATACGCGGCCACCGAGCATAATCGGATTTCTTAAAGGAACGACAGAATTACGTCCGACCCCGCGTAAAGTACTTCCACTGCGTCTACACACAGTGCAATGGGTTCTTACACTATCGTGACCCATTTTCAGGTGACAATTAAAAAATACCAGAGAGCCAGAATGGAAAAATTCCTGGCGTTTTCCTAGGAATCCGCCAATGGAAGATACCAACCAACGGGGTTCTACGTACTATAATGACCCATAATGCCACGGGTAGACTACAATGGGAGAGCTGAGCAGGAAAAGTTTCTAGAAATAACGAAGCCCGCGGTGTCGCGTTGGAAACATGAGAATAGAATATTTGGATGGGTTCCAACCATTAAACCGGTCCTGATACTGAAAATCCCAGTCCTGAGAGTCTGCTATTTCGAATTTCGAACGTGTACTGACACTTTGGTTATTTTTCGAAATCCGTGCAATTCCGATTGCTTTCTAAATCAATGAGCTTAAATATCGATCTGTGACCAGGTTGAAAATCTGCATTTGATTCGATGGTTCGATCAACGGAGTCTATGAGCGCAGGCGAGTCGGGGCGGTAATTCCGTCTGGTTCTATAAACATTCTAGTTACATTTCCCGAGGATCCGTCCGTCGCCGTGGAAACTCGATATCCGAGTGGGACATCGGGTAAACGTTGTCGTAGACGCCGCGAATGCTGCTCGAGCGAATACGTCAATCTTCGGCGTGATAACCTATCGCTTGCCGAGAGTCCCGTGGCTGATGAATACCGCGCGCCCCGGTAATATTAAGTCATTCAACGCCCCGGAGCTGTTGCTTGCCAATCCTGCGTGAAATATCGCGCACCACCGTCAGCGAGAATACACCGCAACCTCACGGAATACTATTTCTTGATGAACACCGATATTACTTTTTCTTTGGGCCCGTCCGCGTTCACAAAGGCGCGCCGCGAGAATTGAAAGTTTCGCTCGAGCTCCGGATTCTCATGCAAATTTCCATTCTTCCTCGCAGAGTCAAGAGTCGGGTACCAACAGCGTAGAATTTCTTTCTTGAATTAATCGGTTGAGTGGGTGTACGGTTCCCTTTGACTTCGCAGAAACGAGTGCCGCTGCAGGAATAAATGTAAAGAGAGTCTGTATTGATTCAAGAACAGAGCACCTGTGATTGCTTTCTGTTTTTGAAGAGAAACTGTTCCGGCGATACCAGTGACGTTAGCGAATTTTTCCACAGTGGAACTTGATAGATATATCAATTTGCAATTTTGTGGGTGTATTTGACAATGTTTGAAGAGACTAGCTGAAACGTTTGCATCGAGCAAATATTTGTTTAAACAGTAATTACGGAAACTTGATTTATTTTGTATGTTGTATTTTGTATCATTTAAATTGCCTGTGGTATTCTCGTATAAACGTTCTGAATGTAAAGAAAGAACGTTTTCACATTTCTATTAAAAATTAAGAGGACATCGATGGGGGCTCGGATAAATACACGTCGCAGTATTTATAGTAGCACAGAGCAGTAGCACGGCGAAGTGATTGCACAAAATCGGCAATCGAATTGTCAATTAGGCGGCATTTATTATTTAAATTAAACTCGCAGGGTATCCAATAGAATCGAGCGGATGGAGGTCTATCGGTGATGGTGTCATTCAGAATGGAACCAATAAATTATTTAAACTGACATCTCTATCCAACAGCACGTATCCGCAGACACGTGATACGTCTTCAAACATTCATGTTATATTGTTGATTGGGATTGTTAAAATTTCAACAGGACCGCGAGCACCGAAACTCATCAGTAAACTGCGGAATTTTATGCGGATACCGGCTGTTCTATTCGATAAAAGCTAGAATTAAATTTGCCGGTTTTAAAAATGTAAACTCGTACAAAGGTGCATAGCTGTTTTCTGATTCAGCGAAATACCACGAGCAATCGCCGACAATTCATTTTACCAAATTGAAGGTTTTTGATCGAATACTATGCTGTGGTAACTCTCGTTCCTCTGCTAATAATTGAACACAACAATGGTTCTGTGGCAGATTAATCTCGGCTTGTTCAATTTCACTGTTACCGTTTAATACAATCATACCTACTCAAAAAAATGCAGGAAAATTTGGAGAAAGTTGAAAATTAAAAGTCCATTGGATAATCGGGCCGACAGCGTGGCCGAGATTTCGGCAGGAACAGCCGAACCAGCAAATAATTAAATCCTCACGCGCCAATAACCATCACGCCTCGCAAATAATTATCACGGTTGGTTGCCGCGTGCATAACTTATCGCTAATCGCAGAGCTGCAAACCTTGCCCGAGCAGAGATCGCATTCATCGTTCGACCGCGACAGAGAGTGCGAATAAGAGAGAGAGAGAGAGAGAAAGAGAGAGAGCGCATTGTTAAAAATAATGATTCATTGGATGCACAGGAATTTTCGTCTGACGGCGATGAACAATACATAGAGAACCTGGCGTATTCCCGGGCGCTCGTTACGCGATACTCTGGGACCCGTTCCTCATTAATAAATAAATACGTTTTTCGTTGCGACGCTGTCCATTGTCGCGACATGGCCGTCGCGAACGTCTGCCTTGTTAATTAGCTAATTATTTTTAGGCAACGAGCACGGTGAGCCGCGATTGATCGATCGCCACGGTGCGGTCGTTTAGATTTGGGCAACGCGAACGCTGTGGGAAATATATTAAAACGCCAGCAGAATTGTAATTATAACCGAAGCATTACAATTAGATAATTTCGTGGAAGCTTTAACGCCCACTAGGGGCGTGACTATCCCCTCCGCGGCCTAGTAACGCCTACTATAGGCGTGGCTACCCCTCCCGCAGACTGAGTAACGCCTTTAAAAGGAGTGGCTCACATTCTAACGGGTCTTATAAAGTCAGGAGCACCTAAATAAGGTAATAAATAAATAGAATAAATCCTTGCGATTTCGACTAACGATTCCATGTACAGCAGAGGGAAAATCTGGAAAGCAAACGAGCCAGAGCCAGATTGGCAGGTGGCTTGTAAAGGCTGCGAGTGGACAATAGGGCTCGGCGAACGGTTTCGGAGGCTCGCGTGTCCGAAAACACGGGGACAGGTGGTCGAAAAAGGTGGAACAAGGGGGCTGGATGACTGCGGGACAACAATCGACGTGTTTACCGGGGTGCCAGGGCGTTGTCCCCCGACGTTCGAAACAGATAGAGATAGAGGACCCAGGACCAGGACACCAGGGTTCGATTCCTGTCACGCGGACCGACGCGTAGCTCGGCAAATAGTGATTATCCCCGTTGTGCCGGCGACAACAAGCCCTTTCAGCCCTTTCAGCTACGAGGGCCGAGTCCGCGCGCGGCTCGTTACCAGCCAAAGGGAAGAAAGGTTTCATCGTCGATGCGATTTCGCCGCGATTCAATGGGAACCAGCAGCGTGGGCGCGAACCAATTCCATGAGATTCACACGGGGGTTTGAACAGGGTGTCCGAGCGAAATCTCGGTCCCTTCCGGTTCCAGTTCTGTCGCCCTCGCGCGACCCACATTGTCTTCCGGAATACGATTCCCTTGTTTCTATACCAGCAATTCCGTTTCGACGGCGCTTAGGTAGCTTGGGAGCCCTGATCATGCTCTGTAAGGTGCAACCACCTGTTGTATGGGGGTTTCTATCTCATGGAGGAACTGGTCTCGAGGTGGTTATGGGGAATATATAAGTATTTTTATATCTTTCGGTTCGTTTCACATTTATAAAATTTGAAAATATTTATGTGGGATTAATATACTGTGGATTTTTATGCTAAATGAAAATTGTATGTACCAATTTATTCCACATAAAAATCGGAATTTCACCGCACCGACGACTTGAAACAACGCCCAAAAATACCAATAAGAAATAAACAATCAGCTCGGCAGAGGCGCACCGATAAAATCCTACGGTCCGGCACTCAATCATTCTCGAAAAAGGTCACTGAAATCCGGACAACGCTCGGCTACGGTTGTTCACAGCGGTGGAATCGATCTTCGCGTGCCGGGTGTACATTTCCCGGGATGTTTTCGCGAAGTCGCGAGCAATTGAATCCCCGGGGTGGCGAGCGTATCCGCGAATCAATCGCGGAGGTGAGTAATTGCGCTATCACGAGCGTTTCGGTGCGTGGGCGGTGTAATTCCATTGCGACGGACACTGATCCCCGAGCTATCGACAGATGCGCGAAGAATAGGGAGAAATACGCCTCTTGTTTCTGCGAAACCTAACAATGTAATTTTTGTTGAAAGTTAATGCGAACACTTCTTTGCTGGTTTATTGTACATTTACTGTCACGCGAAATGGGAATATTCTTGTTGAATAGCTCTTTCGACCGCGTTATTCGGGTGTCTACTGTATTTGCCAGTCGACGTTCGGGTACGTTTGCGATTCAGAAAGAAAAAACAAAAATCCAGCAGGACGCAGAAGTGGCAATCGATCGGGTGGCCGTGCGAAGCGGAAAACAATTTGCACTTATATTTTTCGTCGGTGACTTTTCCAATGCGACGTTTCGGAGCGATGAACCGCGGAGCGAGAGAAAGCATTGGGCCGAAGCAGAAATTGGATTCGAAGTCGGCAAAAAGCGTTCTAGCGATTGTTTATTTGCTAGTCGACGTCAGCGTATTAGCAGTGTTGCATGTGTGTGAATCTTCTCCCCCTGTTTCGCCTCGAGTTTCCCATGAACGCAGAAAACAGAAATTAAAATACGTCAAGCGTCGAATTAATCCGGTGAAAGTACATTTAATTCGCGACGTACCGCTGTAGGCGTGGCTATCCCCTCCGCGGAGCAGTAACTCCCACTATAGGCGTGGTTATCCCCTCCACAGGTCAGGTAACGCCCTGAAGGGAGTGGTCTACCTCATTCTAATCCTCAGATTATATATTTCATGATATAAAAATTGCGTAATGCCAAATATGATTCTATATTCACAACAATATACAATTACATGAACCGTCAGTTCCAAAAAGGAACCAATAATGGCATATAATTACAAATTGGACCTGTCCGGACACAATCTCGTGGAACATAATGCGACAATCGAAATGAACATTAGAGAGACACAGAGGAGGATGCAGTTCGTGTAGTCGGAGGCTAAAAGCGATTTCTCCCTCAATCTTCATTCCTCAATAATTCTCGGACTGATTCGCGCTGGTCAACGAAATCAATATCGTCCGACAGTTCGCTAGGAATAACCCGCGTCTTCATTGAAAACCACACGTTATCGTTGCATACAGGTCACTATTTCGGACATGTATTCAGAGACTGGGAACCGAGAGATATGAACATTTACGTGTCACGCGTCTGGTACTGTCAACGTCGGTCAAAGATACGTATCGGCGATATCCCCTAACACTTTGACGCACTGACTGGACCTTGCTCCATTAAGATTTACTCAATGCATCTCAAAAACGTGTCATATCACAAATAAATTCCCGTCTGGTTTCTACGTCGTGCAATTAATCGAAAATAAAGTTTTTGTGCATGAATTTCAACAAAAGTGAGATAGAATCTCTTTCTTAATACGTTTAACAGGTTGAAAGTAATGGAACAGTTATCGCACTATCTCGTTCCAAGTCTAATCGACCACCGCGAATCAGCGTACCCTGTAAAAACTTGTCAGGAAGGTGACCGCCTGTCGTCTGGAGTGTTCCCGATCGCTGTAGTCGCGCGTGTACGTGTGTGGATAGGTGATCTAATGAGAGCACACGATCCGACGTTCCGAACTCGGAAAGATGCCAGCCTAGGGCGCCTAATCGCCTGCCGAATGACGATCAGCTCGCTGACCTTCGACAGATCTGAAGTAAACGTTCGCTTATTCTTGAGACGCGTTGGTCACCGACGGACCCGTCCAATTTTTAAGATCCGACACACACACACAGACTGAAGATCAGCAGATTCGGCAGAGCGATTGCGACACCAAGGCGAAAACCAGGTCAGACCGGGTCCCTGATCTTTCCCCCAGGTGTGTCCCTCCAGGCTGCATCCTTCCGCCGCATCCCACGCTTCCATCCACTTACCGTAACTCGTTATCCTAACGCTAGATTAACGGCTCCTTTATTACGTCAAGTCCGATCGACCTATCGCGGCCGACGTTGCCTCGGGTATCAAGATTCTTGGTAGAAAAGTCGCTTCCCAACTCGGTAGCTACACTTATCTGTTGATTTTATCGATTCACGGTAGAACGCTTGAATTCCATAATTTTCCCAAAGACAGTCCCGAGACCCCAGGCAACGTTGCCGGGATGAACGAGGGCCCGCAAGGCCCCAAACACCAGATCGCATAATTTAGTACCTACATACATGAGTGTCGGCCACCGAGGGCCTCCACGTGTCGTTCGTTTCGCGAGACCCGAGCTCCCCACAATTCTCCGGACGATTTCCTGCGCGAGTTGAGATTCGCGTTTCAGGTTCGCATCTCGAATAGAGGGTGTAGAAGGGTAGAAGTTCGTTGGAAAGGTAGCTGTCCGTCCATTAAAGGGATCGATGGTAGAGGAGAGTGATCCCGGGTCTTGCGAAGCCTCGAGCACACCGATCGAACGCTTAAAACTCTGTTAGACGACGATTACGCACACTCGATAATGGATTAACGGCGGCTCTCTGTAGCTCGCTCGAAGACACCCTTAAAAAATATCTACTTTCACCGTTGCCGAGTGTCTCCGTCGGCCACTCTCTCGTTGCCGCGTGCTTATGCTCCTGTATATGTATTATATTTAATATGTATAATATGTATATACCGTTTCATCCACCTTCTCATGATCCTTTCTCTCTGCCAGTCTGTGTGTATGAATTTGTTTCTCCTCCTCGCATTTATATTTATATATATATATATATTTACGTATTCATATATATATATAATCTGTTTTTTTTTTCTTAACAGTTCTGTACATCAGGTTAAGTAACACCCTGGCTGGCTTTCGCGCAGTTTTCACCAGTCTTAAACACCGAGTTAACGTTATTATCGCTACGACAGAGCTGCTACAACCTTCCGTCGGCCATTTTCTTTTTCCCGAAACAGTCCATTTTCGTTTCTTTTTTGTTTCGTCTCTCCAGAAACCGACGAGCAGTAAACCTTCTTCTTTTTTTTTTGTTAATAACGATACAATTGTTTAGTCTAAAAAATGGATCCACAGGGGCTTGAGGGGGGGGGGGTTGTTCTTTTTTTTTCTTTGGTTTTCGAGGGGTGGAAAGGGATTCGTTGGGGGTTGCGTATGAGCTTGAGCAGATATTTTGAGTACGACGACTCTCGAATCGTGAACGGCGTACAGCCTTACGCTGGCTTCTTCGTTTTGTTCGCCTTCTTCTTCGTCCTTTTCGTTTTCTTCGTCGTTTTCGTCGTCTTTCTTCTGCGTTCGTTGTCGACTTTCCGGTTTCGTCAAGCTTACGGCTCTCTGTCACTGGAAATAACATTTATCGCGTTCGATTTGAGTATCCGAAGTTTCGGAGAGTGCGTTGCTTATAATCCCTCATACTTGAACGAGTGGAGATTATTGTGAATTTCTGTTTTCTGGCAGATAAGGAGCTGTTGTTGGGAATTGTAATTTTTTATTCGTTATTTTGTTTGTTGAATAGTGTCCCTGAATGATCCCTTTGTATTACGCGTGAACATCGGATTTGGCAGTTTCTATATCGTTGGTTAATATAGTTATTGTAGAGAGATCATGTATAAAAGACATTGAAATGTAGTTTGGGGATAAATTATTTACAGTACGATATATGTAACTGAATTGGTCAGAAAAGTATAGAATCATGAAAAGTAATCAAACGAATTACTTCTATGTATGAGCTTCTATGTATGAATCGTCCAAAGCAATTGGCCATCAATGTTGTTGATAATTAATAGTCTTGTCGAGTGAACTTGGTTTCGATAAACCCTCATCATCCAAAACGGCGTCTGTAAATCCTGTGTCGATGATTTCAACGTAATCCTCTGAATTTGCGGTCTAATTGTATCCACAATAACTAAACTGCGGATGCGTATCTATTCATAATCAACAAAACCTTCGAAATTACTATGCTAAATATGAATCTGTAGAGAAGCTCCCTAAATTATAATATAATGTTCCGTAAACGCTTTACTGCAATATAATATTGAACGAAAATCTCTAAAAGTGATGAAAAAATAAATACTGTGGAGTCTTAAAAAATTATTAAAACACTGAAAAAAATCTCCGTAGCAATTAAAATATAACATTCCATGGGGCTTCCGCGAATAATTAAAATTCTATGAAAAGTCAAAAAAATAATTAAAATACAACATTTTACATAAGCTTTACAGGATCTCCAAAATAATTAAAATACAAGATTCCACTAAGCAACCACGGATTATTGAAATTCCGAAAATCTGCAGAATAATTACACCACAAAATTCCGCAGAACCTCTCGTACAAATAATTTAAATACACAGTGTAAAGGGTCTCCAGTGTAATTAAATTTTCCAAAATCTCCGAAAAATCCTGTAACTACTACAAAAATTCTCCGGAACAAATCAAAACCCAAAATTCTACAGCAGCTCACCCAACTCGACATGCTTCTGAATCTACTTAAATGATTACCACGTTAACCAACATTGAATATAAACTTTCACGCCAAACTCTAAATTCACAAACACATCCGCAGTCGATTACCAACTCCCCCAAAGTCCAAAATTCTCACCATAATCGCAACGCACTCTACCCACCTACTCCACCAAACAATTCGATCCCCACTCGAAACCATGACCTCAAAATTCCCAGCTAACTCTCTAATCAGTTCCAGAGTCAGCTCGAAATAAAACACGAGCAACATTAGCGCAACAATCGTGTTCTCCGTTAAATTTCCAGCGTGCAGAGAGCCAGAGAGATCAGAGTCTGGCATCAGGGATGCTGGCATGACAGCGTTCCTGTGCGAAGAGATCCTGTTGCAGGACCGTGGGCTGGTTCAGCCATTTTTCCGGGATTCCATCCGCTGTTTGCGTTTCGCAGCTTCCGCAGACTTTCTGAAAATTCGATCCTGAAGTTGTTTCGCGTCCCTGTGCGTTCCGCATTCTACCTAGGAGAGCAACGGAAGAGAAAAAGAGAGAGAGAAAGAGAGAGAGATGCAGAGATAATAAGATCGACCGCAAAGCAAATTCGAGTTCAGATACGCGAGACATCGACATCAACAGAAGTTTGATGAACGGATGCAGTCTCTCTCTCGCGCACTAATCGAATGAGCCGGTTGGTCTCGGTGATCCAGGGTCTCCGTGATCCAGGCGATCCTCCGTTTTCGGTCGCGACGATTTGATTAGTGGCAGCGCTGGCTCTGACAAGAAATGATTATCCGCAGACACGGAGCTTCCTCCTCGCACCTGATTAATCCATTACGTCTTCTCCTTTGTTCCTGGCCAACCGGCGGGCACTTTGCGACGTCTGATATCCATTCCGGCGGATGTCGGCGACGTCCTCCTCCCTCCCTCTGTCTTCTTGTTATGCCAATCACGGACCCGGGCTCCTCGTGTTTTCCGCGGATTAATCTGTCCGAGCGCAGACAGCTTGCTCATTTCGCCAGGATCGATCCTTGTCCCGAGACACACCTGGCACTGGTTCCTCGCTGTTGGGATCTAGGTCCTCTCCTCTTTGGCTCCTCCGCTTGTTCTCCTCGGTTGACAGAACTGGTCCGGTACCGGTTCTTAGACGTCCATCGCGTCACCGACGTACCCCTCGTCAGGACTTTCCGGATGATGAGGAGGTTGAAGGTCCTCCGCTCTTGCAGCTGCCGCGGCCGCTGCCTCGCGAGCTGTTTTACTGAGCAACGACCTTGGGGATAGAGGCGTGGTCTCGCCTCGATAGGCAGCCGGCGGCGATGGGATGAATGGGACTTCGGGGAACACGGCCACAGGTGAGACCGGGGACACTGGCAGCTGCTGTTGCAATGGCTGCTCCACTGGCTGGATCTGAGGTGGAGGCTGCACCTGGGCTGGGTACGGGTAGCCCTCCACGGTGTACCTGGTGGGGATTTAGAACGGTTCAAATGTCAGTTTTGGTTGGTGAAATAGTAGACTTTTGGATGGTCTTTTATCTAGTTGATGTATGTGAAACATTCGGGACCGAAATGTCTCTTACCCTTCGGTGAAAAATGATTAGACAGCAGATCTTCATACGTAATAAAAATTTTCTACGGTGAAAATGATGTGACAGCATTTTTAAATTATGCTGTCCAGCAATGATAAAGTGACAAATACATAAAATCTGCAGTCTGTCGATTAAAGCTTCAGATACGTCTGATTCACATACACCAGGGAATTATTATGATCAAAATTTGGCAAAGATTCTCAACCTCAGATACCTGGCGTCATTCCTAGGCAGCACAGGGTCGTATCCGGGCGACCTCGCGAGGAACTCAGCCTCCCTGGAGTACCTGGCAGGTGGAGCAACAGCGGAGCCCTCGGCCATCCTCGTTCGTAATCTGGGAAGAGTGCTGGCAGCGCTGAAGGGTATCTTCGGCAGGCCAAAGTTCAGAGGGTATCCATCCTGGTCGAGGTAGCTCAACTGAGGAATGGTAGGCGGACGCAGATCCGGTTGAAGAGGGTATCCAGAATCATACTCCAGAATCTGTCTTTCACCAGGCTGGTGTCGATACAACTGTCCATAGCCTACGTCCGTGGCCTCTGGCACCTCGTTGATGAGGTCCGGTTCCGTCAGGTACTTGGCCACCGGGCTGCAGTACGGTTCGTCCACAGCCCTGTGCTCCCTGTGCTCCAAAGTTGCAGCGCTGTTCACTTCGCGTTCGGTATAAGAGACTATCTGCTGATGTTCCAGCCCCAACAGGCTACCATTGCCTTTTCTGCAAGGCGGAAAACTTGTCGTGGTATCCTTGGTGATCGGCATCACGGATTTGTTTTGCGAGACCAACGCTTTGGAATTTCGTTTCCTGTCCCGGCGTCGCTTTCGCATGCAGAACACTATGCTGCCTATCAGCGAGCCTAAGACGAACAGAGTCCCTACTAGGGCTCCTGCTGCGATCGCTACGATGTAACCCGATCGGGTATGGTCGTTCGGTGGTTCGACTGTGATCTTTTCTTGGAATAAGACTCGGAGAGAGAGGTTCGCTCCCACGGAACCTGCCTCGTTGTCTGCTTTGCAGGTGTACGTGCCGTCGTTTGAGGATTCGACCGAGTACAGCAGCAGGGTGCTGCTCATGTTTATGCCTCCTCGCTGCCGGTAGACGTATCTACAACAGAGTCAATATGGGCTTCGTCTTATCCATTTTATTTAAGTGATCTCGGAGTAACCGCGAGTTTACGAATGTAGGAAACTTCTAATTTACAGAACCGTCGACAACACTGTTGGTAAGCCACCAAGGATCGTGAGTCCGGTGTCGCGTCGATTCGTTCAACGAGGCATTTGTCTGGCGAACACCTTGGAAAATTTACGAAAGTGGCGCACGTAACGGCTAATTTAAGGGGAATCGAGTTAAAGGTTCGTTCCCGCAACGCGACGTGCCCATTAACGATCGTCGCGACGACGGAAGCGGATCGTTTTAACCGGACTCAGAATTCTTCGAGGATCTTTGCCACGACTAAACCGGTACTCATTCGTTAACACCCGAGTTACCCACAGTTAAAATAGTACCCGACTATCAGCAGTAAAACCAGAGCCATCCTAAATCAGCACTCACCTCGGATAGCCCGTGCCTCCAGCAACAACCGAGTCGTTCTCGCTCTGCAGCTTGATAGATTCCCCATTGAACCACCACGTGAGCGTGGCAATGGGTACAGCGTAGATGTCGCACTTCAACGTGACATTATCCCCCTCATAAGCTTCAATCTTCTCCTGCAATTCAATCTCAGGCAAACAAGCCAGCTCATTCGGCTTGACAGCTTTGATCTGCCTTCCCCTCAGCCTCTGCGGAGCATCGCAAATAGGTTCGGACTCCTGTGGAGCAGCAGGAGCGGACTCCTTCAGCCAAATTTGCGTGGCGTTCAGCCTGCAGTCGCACTGCCAAGGATTATTATGCAGAGTGAGTCCTCTCAGACTTCCCCCGAGCGGAAGAGTGAAATCAGGCACTCTGGCGAGCTTGTTGCCATCGAGTCTGAGCCACTCGAGCAGCTGAAGCCCGTCGAACGCTCCCTGCTCGATAGTCTCCAGTCTACACTGACTGAGTTCCAGATTCGTCAAGTGTGCCAGTTGCTTGAAGGCAGCCCTGCGGATTTCTTTGATGGGATTCCCGTTTAGCAGGAGCTTCATCAGGTTCGAGTAGAACGGGAACGTGTCGGTGGGTATCTCGTCGATCAGGTTGTCCGACAGGTCCAGCTCTACCAGCCCAACTAGGCCTACGAAGGCCCTCGATGCTATTCCGCTGATGCGCGACTTGCCCAGGTACAGTCGCTGCAAGTTGATCAAGCCTCGCGCGTGGAAACATTCCGGTGGCAGGCTGCCCAGGTTGTTCTCCGATAAATCAAGAACTTGCGTCTCCTCCCTAGCACCGTCCGGCAGTCCACGCAAGTCCCTTTTCGCGCACTCCACCCACTCCTTGCCGCTCTTCCATTTGCACGTGCACACCGAAGGACATCCGGATACCGCGGACGCCCACGACACCAGCAATACCGTCCCCAACACCGCACCTCGCCACCGCCAGGCTCGCACGCTCGAGCACATGGCGAATCGCGAATCGTTCCACCCACAGACACCCATGCGTCTTTCTATCTCATCTTGCACTGGTGAAGCACAGGTTTTCCGAGTCCTCGGATTTGATTCTACGCCCTCGAACGAGCACAGAGACATCCCGACATTGCGCTGAGAATGTCGAGGAGGTTGGCAGGACTGCTGATCGAGATCCTCTCCCCTGCGTGATCGATCAGGCCACCTGCCGCCGCCTGCGGGATCATCAAGGACTATTGAAGAGAGGGAACTCCGGCGTCTGCAACAGCAAAAGTTAAGAGTCTTTAGGTGACTTGTTTTACAGGAATTTTTGCAGGGATACGTATGGGTGTCTAAGGTAAAATGTTGTGTTTGTATTGTTTTTGTTAACGAAACTATCGTAGCTCTATCGTGAACGGAGAAAATGAAACTTCATTAGTGTGTCAATTTTGTTTGACTTGGAAAAAATGTATTTATCGGTCCACTAACGACGAAAATAATTATGGTGATTAATGCGGAATGGTTTCACCCTGTAGATTACTATACTGGAATCGTTCTTGCGGCACCGGCGTCGTTTATTCGGATTAGCCTCGAGAGATGTGCGGGAAGATGCGAACGATTCCGGAGCACAATGCTAAGGAAGAAAAGAAAAGGGACGAAAAGGGCCGCCTCTCTAAAATGCAGTCGTTATTCCACGTTCTTTACGAGCGCCTCGGAGGGCCGGTCTTAAATCGTCGATAAGCGAAGAAAAATGTTCGTCCCGGAATAAGTGGCTGCGGTAATAAACGCTTGAAAATTCTGTGGTATCTGCCGTGATGGAGAACGTATGTATGTCAATGCGCGATTTCCCCCACAGAATTATGGCCTCTGCGTGACAGAAATGTATATCGAATTAATGCGCCTCATTTCGCGTTCGATCTTTATATGAAAATACAGGAAACTATAAAGGCGAAACTCTACGATGGTGCTGAGCTGACGTAAAATTCAAAACTCGATTTTATTAGTACGATCTCAATTCTGGAAGCGTGGAAAACGAGAACAAATAATGGAATGGCATCAGCGTGCCAGGAACCGTCTACTTGTGCGAATAACTTGCACAATATTCAAGATAACGCTGTACAAAAAATTCTACATACATTTGAAATATACTCGAATAAGTCTGAAAACTTTCACAAAGATGTATCGATCGGTTTCCTAGAAGAAAAATCTTTACAGTGCACCTACCCTAAGAACAGTTTCAGACACAAGCATATCTGAGTCTGATTCTCGGGTGAATAACTTTCACGACTCTCAAGATAGCGCTATACAAAAAAATTATGCACATACTTCGAACATACCCAAGCAAGCCTGCGAACATGTATGAAAGACGCATTGCCCAGTATCCCGGAAAAAAAATTCCGAAACCACCCCCCTCTTTTATAACGTCCCCGACATCTCCGAGCGTAGTGGCTGAAGAATGGTATTTTTCGCGTGACAGTGTAATTTGGAATCAAGAATCCGCGAGAACGAGAAAATATAGAATAGAACGGCGGCGTTCGAGGAGCATATTAAAAATTCCAATCGCCCCGGAGCAGCATCAGAAATCGCAGCGAGCACTTATCCGGGGAACGCGGCGTTACGACCGGGTCGTATCGTTCGCGAACGACAGCGCTCGTAAAGCTAACGTCGCGTCGATTTATGTATCGCGAAGCGGCTCTAAAAATTCTTTTATTCTCGGGACCCTCGCTCGAATAAAATCGCCTTTTCCCAGAATCAGTCGCGGACACTCTGGGAAATCTGGCCGGGCGCATTCTTCGGGATCGATCGGCGACATTTGGTTTTAATATTTTCCAGTCTAAGAAAATTCCGAGGAATCCCGTGGCGGCCGGTGCCGGGTCCCTTCGAACGGATTTTCGGTCGCCTTTCACCGTGAGATCCTCCATTCAAATTCCATCGGGTTTTCCAGGGACCCCCGCGCGACGATCCAAAGCCACGAAGGACGCTCGGACTGATAAAAAGAACCGATTCTCTACGGTCGTGATTCCTGACGTCCTTCCTCTCTCTCTCTCTCTTTTCAAGGCAGTTATTCCGATCAAAAGATAGCGAATTCCGGGTTGGCTCGGTGTGCACCCGATACCGGGGAATTTCGGCACCGCTTCGATTGCTTTTCCACTGCGCCAACCTGCCCGACAAAGCTGAATAGCCTAATGTCGAACTCCAGCCGTGAAAGGAAGAATAGATCTCGCGTCCTGCTCGCTTGTAAGTGCGCCGGGCCTCTTTGTGCGTTCATGCCACTCCTGAATTTGTAATTCTTGCGCTTACATTCAACCAAAGCCGAGTCACTTCGTGTAAATGTAGAGTTGATTTTTGTGTAAAACATGTCCCCCGCCCGAAGGAAATGAAATTTGTTGAATTTCGACGATGTTTCCTGCGTAAGTAAAATGCGCTCTTTGTAAAATACCGAACGACAATACGAAGCCTACCCCATCTTCATTACTATAGTTCCAAGCATCTGATGCAAAGTTATTGTGCATTTCCAAACAATAACGGAATTACCAAAATGTACTCTACCTCCGCTCCCGGCTTTCATTATCCTCCTACGTCAATTCATCGTTGCCATAACATTTTACGGCGTTGTCGATGCAGTCCCGTGAAATATAATTAACGAAATGTTTCTGTTTGCCCAGAAAATAATTATTAATAGAGAGAGAGGGGGAGAAATGGAAGGAGAGAGAGAGAGGGAGAGTGGTTGCGAACGAAATGTCGCAACAATTTCGCTGGGCGATTCGAATGACATAATTAAAATTGAAGTTTTGTGCAGAATAAAGACCACACGAAACCGCTCTTGGAGCATTATAATCATTCCGTCTGTAACAATGACAATAATAACGCCAGTGGCGGAACGTTAAGCTTAACTACCATAAAAATTGTGCTGGTAATGCGATAATTGCATCCTGTTAGTTTAGAAGGATAGAGAACTGAATAACATTTGTACCATGATTTAATGAAGTATTTTATATTGTTGGGAATAAATTTTCATGTATGACACATTAACTGACATAAAATGGATCATCTACATATTTTGTATTATCAGGAATAACTGAATAATATGCATATTTTATATTGATATGAATAAATGAATAACACCTACGTATTTTTTATTATTGAATGAAAACAAATGAATAACCCGCAGATTTTATATTGATAAAAACAAGCGGACGACCTAGATAATTTCGTATCAGTAAAAATAAATGAATGTCCTGTTTTACTGCAAATAGCAATTTTTCACTTTACCTATACATTCTAATTTAAATCCCACTCTTTTTCACATGAACGCATAAAATCTACAAATGAATTACGATAGATTTTATCAGAACTCCGTCGAAGTTCGTGTCAAGATATTTCATATATGTGCTTTTTTAAAGTCCTATTATCGGGCTCCACTTTCTCGAGGGTTAAGATCTTACAAAGAGAACTGCGTTAAAAAAAAAATCCTGTAAAATGAACCGTTAAATAAATATGTGCAAATCGGATAACAGAACGCTGTGTCCAGACGCGCATAGGAGATGCCACCTTTACAGAAAAAAATAGTGCTGTATCCGTAGAATGTTTGGCCGATGCGAATCGCAAATAGAATGATTACGGGTCGGTGATTGCGAGACGCGGGAAATATTTGAGCTCCCGGGCGCAATAACGAAATTAGGGCCTTAATCTCCGCTGAAAGCATAACCGACCGCGGCCGTTATTGGTGTGCGCCGCGGCCCCGTTCGCGGACTTTAATCGTCGCCATTAATACCCGGTAATTATACCGCTATTGACCTAATAATTATTGTTTAGGCGCGCGGCCGCGCAGCCGCCTGTATTACGCAACGACGGAGAGCCTGTGACATCGTTAACCGCGGGCAAACGTCCCCTTTGCGGTCCCGATATCGCCGCGATACGTTCCTCCCTTTTTATCCGACATCACGACCGATTATTCGGCCGGCGTCCAACCAGCACTTCGATTATTGGCAATCCCAACAACCCCGCTGTCCAAACTGCACATCTATTTTTTTCTGACGCAGAATTAACCCTTAGCAGTCGAAAGGCTACTCAGAGTCACGGCTAAAAAAACTGCTGTACCATTATTCACAGTATTCCTTAAATTATAAACTATCATAAAATGAAAAAAATCATATAGGAATTATTCTAGATCGGAAGAAATGTTTAATTTACGAGTTAAAATAGCTCCGATTGCAATCTATTGAAAATTTAAATAAAACGCAGTATTATGGCTTAATCACATTGATAGAAGAAGAAATATTTTCTTTAACTTGTTGAAATGAATGCAAGAAGAGTTTTGAAATATTTTTTGGAGTGCGGATCCACATGGAGGATAGTTCGCAGCATTTCGCGTATAGTTCTCGGGATAAGGAGGTCTGTGGCCTGATTCCCGGAAGATGTTCGAACGAATGGTCCAAAGACCCAGTTGCACGGCTTCCGCTCGCTACTGCATTAACACGCGCTTTGAGGCGAGCGATTTTGTCCTCGCCAAGAATTCCGTGTCCTCATAACCGGGGGCGTTCCCTTTTAGACCAGGCCGTTCTGTATGCACATGCTCCTCGCAAATGAACGCTCATATTCTTCGTTCCCGTACGTATACACACGTGCATGCATGCCGGTACATACGTGTATGAACATGTTCTCGGGTAGCGTTCGAGTTAGCGTGTTCTCGTCGCCGTGCAAAATTCACCGTCTGCGACGAGGGACTCAAAAACGGGTCAAAAGATTGCATTAGAAGTTTATCGAGCTCGCAAATTGCGAGCGGCTTGCTTACCCGTGGCAACTCTCCTCGCTATTATTAAATTATATCTTGCCGAGCTTGTACCAGTGTGGAGAAAACAATTGCAAACATTTAATTACAGAATGTCTCCGAATAGACAATTTCATTGACCACTGTGTTCGCAAATATCAATCTTTTTTCACGAAAACCTTCAGGAAAATGACTTTAATATATTCACTATAAAGTGTAAATATATTTTATGAGTACTCCAGCAACATTCTTAAAGACACCTGAAATATAATGGCCGTTTCCTGACCGCCGCTCGGACGTCGGTCCCCGAGCATATCCGGCAGTCCAATAAGGAATTACAGGGCAACAAAAGTAGATTGCACGGCGTCCGTAAGTAAATACATTACGTTAATCGTCGGTCAGGATAAGGGAAGGTAAGCTTGTAAAAGTGTGGTCGTTTTTTAGCGTCGTGGAAGCCCGTTGATGAGAGCAGGGTGTTTTTGCGGAGGACTTCCGTCGTTCCGAGCCGCCGGTGTCGCTGCAAATCCTGATGAAGGCAGCTGCGAGGCTGCTGAAGCACTGGCAAGGACACCTATAGCATCCTCGAGGCTCGGATCGTTCAGAAAACAACGCGGCTTGCTACATTCCTTCTCTTCTTCTACATTATTTTGTCAATTAAACTCCGCGCTTCAATCTTTTGTACCTTCACCCTAAATAACGCTGCCAAAAAACGCTAAAATCTGCACTAACCTTGCCACTACAAATAGTTGTCGAGATAAATAAACATAGAGTCGACTTATCTACTATGTACCCAAAAAATGTCCCTCGCCTTGATCCCATGGTAACAGGACTGGTTAGCAGAGGATTTCCGAAGAGGGAGGGAGTTCAGGGGATCTTATGGTGGTTGGAGATAACTGGATGCTCGAGGAATTCTTGTACATGGTGTATCCGAACGCTTGGGAACCCCTGGCCAGGCTCTGGAAGAAATAAAGGTGGACTCGGTCCACTCGGACGGATCGATGAGAGGCCTCTCGCAGATGGTCCTCTTGTTCCTCTAGGTCATTGGTAGTCGAGGACAAGGCTTCTTCTCATTCGGAGAGTCGCGGACAACAGCCTCCGCTCGGATTTCCAGCGACTTCGACGAAGATTGAACACTCCACCCCCTCTCGAACCCCTTTCCATCCCCGACGCTTAATATGGCCAATAACGGGACGATGTTAACTACATTCGTCCGTGTTCCGTGTTTATTGGCTCGCTCCTCCGACTGAAATCCCCCTCCTTCCTTCGACTGCTGTCTCCTTTCCTATATTACGGAATTACTGGAATAATTGAAACCGCCCCGGGAATTATTGCCGGAGGAATCTTGACGCCAGCTGCAGTTTTTAAATTCCGCGACTCGAAAGAACTTTTCGTTCTCTCTCTCTTACAGTTACAACTGTAGCTCAGTCAATCTTTATTATTTCCAAGTAGAACTTCTCGGGAAAATTCTCCATACCGTACACGATTATCGATAATTCAAGAACCAGTGGATTTTCACACTTCGTGAAGTCACGCAGGTCGAATATCAAAGTCCTGAACGATTGGAATTCGTCGATTTTGCGCTTCGCTGAAGCGGATTGTATTTCGCTAAAAAAGAAGTAGAAACGAAGATAGGATAACGGTAATGGGAGGTTTGCTCCTTATCGAGAGTGGGGCGCGATTGTCGACTCGTTAAGGCGGGAACGATGACGGGCCGGCGCGGCGGCGACATCAAAGCGTGTCCGCTGAAAATGAAAGTCGCATTTAATCTCCCCTTTCGGCTCTGCCCGGGCTTCAGCCCGTCGAACACAATCCGTTCGACGATCATTTATTCTTCAATTATTAAATGAAGCTCGAGGAACCGTCCCTTCGAAATCCGATTCCGCGACAATAACTATCCGGAGAGACCGATCCTTTTCTTCAGCGGCGACTCACGGGGATTCGACGCTTTTTACCGGATCCACAATTTGCTGGAGACACGCTTTGGGATTTTCACGTTCTACTGGTTCCTCCCTCTCTCCACCTTTCTCTCGGTTTCTGTGAACCCGGTTTAACCTTTTTGCGATGTCCCGGGAATTTTTGCGTTCATCCCCTTGCTCTTTTCTGGCCAATTTCGTAAGGGCTCTGAGCTGCAACGAACCTTTCACCAACGCCTAATTTGTTCACAGAATTTGATGCGGCATTAATATTTGCAGGTATATCTGGATATTTATGTAAAATAAAATATTAAATGCGGTCACTGAAAGAACTCGGTTAGGAATGTTTACAGATTTTTTATTTTAAAATTCTTCGAAGTGAGAAAAATGTGGAATTGATTCAATGTTCTTCAAATAAATTTCATACAGTGTCTAAATAAATTCTAGCTTTTTCCCATTTTCATATAATGTGATATTTGGTCTTTTAGGGGATGACGTTGCCATGTGACCAGAAACGGTGCAGCTAGCCATAGGAAAGAATTGATCGCAACCCTCTCTTCATCCCCCATATGAAAAGGGAACGATGCCCCGGTTTACGGTCCCGCTGCAAGGAGCCCTTGCAGTTTGTTTTTTATCGAAAATTTATAACCCGCTTACGCGAACCACGCCGCGCATGTTCTCTCGCCGTGGAAAAAAATTTGCGGGCTGTTTGTCTTTCGTCGTGGTACACGGTTTTTCGAGCACCTGTATACGCTACGCGCACGACTCTCTGAATGCTTAACGATGATAAAGGAGGTGGTGGTTAATTCACGAAGAATGGCACAGTCAGTTGACGACTGCAAATGAAATTTTGACTGTGCCACCAATTCTCCGCTGTTTGCTGTGGAATATTCTTTGCGAATTCTTCTCTACGCATATAAACGTCTTACGTTCTATCCATTATCTTTAGACTGTCGATCTTCAAGCGAAATAAACATATTTTTGCATTAATCACAAGAAAATAAACCCATGGAATGTCGCAAGCTGGGAATACAATGCTTCATTTAATTATAATCGCGGTGAAAGTTTAATTAATCTATAAAAATCAGAACGGGAGATCAATATTTTCGACCAACTAGTTTGCGATGAAAATAAAATGAGTATTATGGATTAAATTCGATGAAGAATAATGGTAGAAATTCTTTTTAACAAACTGAGGGATTTTCTGTGATAAATAATGAACTAACAGTGCCGTGAACTAAAAATTCACAGTGTGTTTGCAAAAAAGAAAATAATAGTGAGTCCTCGTGTTCTAGGTGAAAATATGAATTGTGAGAATTGACGCTGATTTCAAGAGTTTGTTGTGATTTATAATGCCGTTTGGAACAGCAAAGGAATCCTTCAAAGCAGCGCAGCGGTATCGAGTCAGCTGAATGACTTCATTGAAATAGTGCGAGTCGGGCAGCAAGAAAAATTGCTCCGATAAATTGCGTCTTAAGTCGGAGGAGAGGATGTTCTCTTGGTGGTCGGTGGTATCGACTTTTATTTATTTTAACCCAGCCGCCGCGGTTTTATTATACCTACGTTTCTTCAGAGTTTCTGCACCGGCTTTCATCGTTTCCTCGAGCTCTAACGAAGCCTCTGTGCATCGTGCGGCAACGATGTTTTCATTCACTTCGAAAAACAACACAGAAATTCGCGGGCAAAAAACGGCCGTGTTCCGAAATATGTTCTGCGAACTGGACTATTTTTTAACAACTCCGTAAAAAAAATATTAGAACCCGTTTAAACTATATTCTGTCAGAAACAGCTCCTTTCAGTGCAAAAACTTACGGTAGGTATTATTATGATTTCATAGAAAAAATTGCAAATTATTGTTAGAATAGATAAAATTTAGTAACTTCAAAGTGGAGCATCCTATACAAAAAAAATCTAATTCACCAATCGATTCAAAACAAAGACAGGACTCCGAATGGAAGCTGCACGGTTCATCGACTCCAGCTAGCATAAACGCAGGTATGAGCACAGCGCAGTTCCATCGAAACACTCGGTTCGATGATCAAGTTTTCAAATAACCGCGAATCCAGCGATTCGATTCGCTCGCTTCGGTGGGACGCTACTTTCTGCGCAACCCTGATGGTCCACGAATCGCATATCGCAAATAACCGGCCGTCGTTTAGCGTGAAGTCAATTTCACGGTTCGGAAAGGAGGCTTCAATTACACCAGCTGGCTCCTAGAACGTTAATCCTGGCCGAGAGATAACGATATAACTGGGAACGAGGAAAACAGGAGTGATAAGACAGATAATGCTAATGATCCCACTAACATAATCATGTCTCCTGATTCTCCAGATTGCCAAACGAGAAAAACGCAATTGATAAAAATAAAATACAGTTGACAGTCTCTCATTTCAATTTTGTCTTGAGATAGCTTGTTAAAGGGATTCCAGAATTGTCAATATTTTTTTATGGATATTGTATAATTTTTCTCTGTATCCTTGTAGAGCGTGGAGAGACGAGTCCAACGAGTATAATGACCATATCGTTCCGATCATCCAATATCGATATATCGTATCGAAAGCATCGAATGCATCAACTGCATCGAGTGCATCTTACCATTCAGACTTAAATATCTCGAGATAGAATAATCATAACGGTATGCTCATTATACTCGTTGGATTCGTCACTCCACGCTCTACAAGAATATCTAAGAAACAATATACAATATCCATAAAAAAATATTGACAACTTTGAAATCCCTGTAATAAATTACGTCAAGTATAACACCGCTAGTAAATGTCCACCTGTCGGCAGGCAGAGGCTACTAAACAGGTGGAAAATCTGCCGAGGTAATTTACAGTAAAACGCGGAAGATTTAAGGTTGCTTGAAGTCTGCCTCGCGGAAAGTTACAACGCGGGATCGATTCGCGATACGAATTATTCGGCACGAAACACCGGGGCTCGCCGCCATAACACGTATATCATGAATGTCACTCGGTTCGAGGCGAATCAAATTATTGCCTCCCGATACCAGGAGGTATCAGGATCGTCTGCACGGTACCCTGGAAAACTGCGCTACCACCGAAACTCAAGACACGGCGTGCGTCTAATGGGTGAACTCTCGGGAAGCTCGAAATTTACGACGTGACTCCGAAGGAAGCCGGGAACAATGGCTTTTATTTTGGCTCTTTACTCGCGCCGGGAGTTATGAATCATGCTGTACCGGAAACGACGCGGTTTCTCGATGTGCATGTGTGTGCACCACCGCAACATTTTCACTCTAAAATCATTGTAATAAATATTCTAATTCCAGTCGACTAATAATTGCTTGTTCTTTCCTCTAATAATTTTTTATCAATTTCTGTAGTGCATTCATAATATTCGCAGAGGAAGCGCTAATCATTTATCCGAAGAATCGCATGTCGAACAACTATGACTCGGAATTGTCGATCGCACCGGTCCGGATAAAATATGCGAACTAGTTCGAACGTCAACTTGTCCAAGTTCCAGGGCGCCGGTAATAGATTGCAGAATTGCAGACTCGATATTCGCAGTTCATATTCGACTATATGTTCTCGAGGAAACGGGCGGACACGGCCGGTCATTTTGGCTAACACGTACCCGAGACAGGACGCAAATTAATCTTGTCTGGAAGGGAAGGACGTTTCCTGGACTCTGGGAATCAGAGGCTGCATCGCTCTAATAAAATTACGGTAACAAAGGAATCGAGGAGCTTGCGACTTTCGGCGGAGAAGATTTTTGCTGACACGAACGCAAACACCGCACCTTCGGGTGAATCCTGATTTGGAGGTCCTTCGGAACCGATGGGAACCACCTTTTTATCTTTTTCTCCCGTGATCCTCGAGATATCAGCGATTCCAGGCACTTCCGAACGAGCTGATGCAGTTCACACTTCACCTAATTTTCACGACCGTACACATCGTCGAAGCTCCACTTTTAATCTTATTATGACTGTGGTTGAAATTACGATGTTCGTGAAATCAAGTATTTTTATGTATTTCTGTGCAAGCTTATAAAATGCAAGGATACGTTTATACGAATAAATGCATCAATGAAACAAATGTAATTTTTCTATCATTCTAGATTTTATAATGTAATCCTGAAAAGTCAGATTATAGAAACAAATTACTGTATTTAATTATACGTTTCTTCCAATTCGATTTGTTTCGACGAATATTGTGTTACTTGATTGGACACGTGTAGTGATCAGAACTCGATTTTTAATCCTATTGTGCCCGTGAAACGAAGGATTTGCATGTGTGTGCAGATTCATGAACTGAAATGATACGTTGATATTAAAATAAATTCTTGAAGATTTTCATCAGCTTTTAGTCGATGAAACAAATTTTTCCATGAATCCGGATTTTATAAAATATTCTTTAGAAATTGGAATGTAGAAGCAAACTACAATATTTAATTATACATTTTTTTCCACGTCGATCGGATTCAACGAATATTGTTTCACCGGTTCTAGAATATCGACAGTCGGGTGGTTCATTCAGATTTACATCCAGCGTTTAATCGCAATGTTTGCAAGTGTAAATGTAAATTTATTTAGGACGCGCGGCTTATGAGGAGAAGAATTAAGGTTAAAGAGAAGTATAAATCGCATGGATAGTTGTTTTTACGAGCAGGAAGGGAATAATCATTACAGATGTCTGGTAGACGAGGAAACCCTCTTTTTCCAGGGTTATTAACGGCATTCAACGACTACACAGATTCCTTTATTTATACCAACAGCCGGATGATATCCCGGGAAAGTATTCTTATCCTTCCGGGAAAAAGTCAAGGCGACCCTTACGTCCCTTAAGTGAGTCTTTCTGTGAAAAAAAGCCATTATTCTGAAGTAATGGTTCCCTCTATAGCCTCTACCTTTGCTCAGCGAATTTCTTCCCCTTCTCAGTTAAGAATGGAAATGTTTAATGCTTCGTGTTTCTTCCGATAGAATGCATAAGGCAAAATAACCTGCAAAGTATATCATGCTGGTGGTAAATGCGCCCATAATTATGAAAGTGGTCTGAGTTACATTTCTTGTTTCGAGATATTTAAAGGAAAAGGACATTTACATTAAATGTGATGTTAAATAACAGATAAACTTTTATTTTTAAAATTTCGAGCTTTATCACTTAACGATGGGCAAAGTATTAGGCAGAAAAATTAATTAAATTTCGTACTCGGTAACACATTGAATGTCTCTGCAAATTTTTATGCAATACAAATATTTAGAGAATTTCTTTCTCCGTTCAATAATTTCGACTGAGCTGAAATTAAACTATTTTTAGTCATCTAATTTTTGTGCAGTTTTCAAATAATTAATTTTTTATCAAATTCGCAGTCTAATTATTGATGTAGGAGTATCCAGCGAAACAGGTCTGACCAAATGTGTCTGATTCTACTGCGAGCACGCGGCACGTACACCAGCGCGATATTACATTCCCGGAATTGTACGTAAAATCTGCTCAAATAGAATCAGCCAGCAAGTCTGTTCAATAGGATCCAATTCTAGTGGAACTCTCAACACTAAATTTCCTAGCTACAGCCCTAACCCACTCTCAGTAGAATCAGCCATTATCCAAAGCAAGGTCTGTTCAACATCACCAGAATCTACCCTCTCCCGATTTCCATGGAGAAATTCCGCCTACGCTGAAGCGTGCCGCTCATAAATCCCAAACACCGAAGCGAGAGCGTTGGTGGTTCGGAACTCTGGGATATCGGATCGAGGATAGAGGGTCCGCAGCCCAGCTTCTATTAACACGAAATAATGGTTACGCGAACGGTCCCGGTGCCACCTTATTAATCGGAGTTCATCGCTGGCTGGGAGCGAGGAGGACGAGCGAGCTTCGAGATCGGCGTCGTAAACTACCCTGCGGAATCACCCTCTTCGTCTTAATTCAGGCCGAGGCGATCGCGAGATAATTGTCCCATTTAACCGTCGTAATTCAGGAGATGTGAGGGCGGAGCAACAGCCCCGAGGAGCGTCGAGCCTCCCCCCTTCGGAATTCTCTTTCTAAAACGACCCTCGAACTCGTCATAAAAATAATGTCTACACGCGGCAACAGCTGGGAAGCTTGCGAAAGTGTCTGAAAGTCTGAAAGTAGACAATTCTTTAACTATATCGATAGCAGCACTTCTGCCGGATTATTTCACCGCTTCGGTAGAAAATCCACGGTAAACTTATTATAATTATCAGTAAGACAGGTTCTCACAGAAGATTACGAGGCATCTGCTCCGAGTATCGGTTCGGTCCCGCGAGATAAATCGATTAGTGGCGCCGTTCATCGCGAAGTTTACGCGGCTCGTTCACGATCCTCTCTCTCGCGCATCGGATCTTGGAATTAATGAACGGGGTTGCCTTGTAATTCGGGAAGTGTAACACGTGCATGCATGCACGTGCGTGCGTGTGTCGTTTCCCTATAAACCTTTTGCGGAGGGCCCTGATGCCGCGATTAGTATGCGGACCGATGCCTCGTTCAAAATGTATCGCGTGATCGGACGATTAATTATTAATCCCGCAGTACGTCAATTCGGGAACAGTATCAACGCCGCGGCCGCGGAAACGTCAACGGTGTCGGTTTTACGAGCAACGAGGCACCGAGAATTTCTAACTAGCTCAGCTGCGCCGATGGTTTGCGCCTTTAACGTTGATTTATAGCCCAGCCACCCTGCTGTCCCCGTCGTAAACCACCTGCAAAAACTCTACGATACACCTGTCGCAATTAACGTTACCTACTGGACCACGATCGCGCAGCTGCTGAATGCGACACAAAAATTTCTTCGACGATCGATCGATCTTGGCTTCGATACATCGTCGACGTACAGGGAGTTTCGATATTATACTGATTCGCAAAATTCAGCCTTTACTTTGACCTGTAATTTCAAGATCAAAATTGTTTTTTATTGCATAGTACTCGTAATGGCGACAAATAGTCTGAGTATTATAATATGCGTAAAAACAATTATTTTTTATTTGTTTTTTGATAGCGATTCATAATTTTGAAACTCCCTGTACAAAGTATCTAGATATTCGCCTTCTTTATTGTTGTATTAACGAATTTCTCAAAAAACGAGGCCAAACTTCAAGTAATCATAACTCCAGCAAAAATGGTTGCACGAACATAATTTAAAAAAGGTTAGAAAGTGTAGAATTTCCACTTTCAGACCCAGTTTCAACCATCGAGCTGCGTCGCTTTTACGCAAAGCGACGGGAACGCAAGCAGCACCGTGACAATGTTTGGACTCATTTCCATTGCACGAATTAGTGGATGTTCTTCGGTTTCGTGCTGTTATACCTTGCGAAAAAATTTTTTTACAACAGCTACATTTGCACCAATCGAAAGTCCATTCCTTCCGGCGGAAAATCAACATCGATTGGTCGCCGTGCGATTTTTTCCAAGCGAGCTATTCGACTTGGCGTGCACCGTTCTTCGGTGAACGTCGAGGCGGGAAATTCGAATGTAAATCGAGGTCTGGCTCGACGTTAACTGTTTTTTAACGTGGAAACGGTCGAAGCCGTCGAACGGTCGACCAGTTTACGACTCGTGTAATCAGATTCCGGAATTTCTCGTAGTCGAAGGGAATGGAAGGCGCCGGGGCCGTTAACTTCTCCGTGTTTCAATTCTGTCGGAACGTATCGTGTTTTCAAGTTACGCTCGCGCCGTTTCGAATGCGATACGGAGTAGTTACGGACCGAGCCGTATCAAATGCGAAAACAGCGAATTTTCGCGCGCCACCGGTCTCGCTTCTGCACTGGACGTGCTCGACACTGTACCCGACTAGCATTCGTTACCTTGGGAAAAGTTTACAAGACTGAATTTCGTAAATGTATCACAATTTTTATAAAACAGCCCCTTTTCCTTTAAAATCACATTCTGAAATAGCAACGTTTATTTATAATACGGTAGAGCTTTCTATAAAAGTTGTTTATTATACGCGCGTGTCGCTTGGTTAGGTATTCTCTTTGTTAACACATTACCGACCGGTGATTATTGCATATTTTTGAAAAATGTGTGGTACATGGCTAAATTTTCATTTAGCATTTACTATGAACTAACTAAGTCACCCTCAATAACGTCGTCTAATAGTTTCATTTAAGATTGCAATGTCAGAGAAAATTTCTATGCTTTTTTCTGGTACAGCAGAATTATTGTAAATCCTATTAATAGGCTTCCGGTCGGTAAAGTGTTAAGATTATAGATTATAAACTATTCCAATATCCATCTAATTATATTACTCAAAAATGTACTGTATAAATTATCGAAATTCCATCTGAGAACAGAGCTTTGTAACTTCGTTGATTGTAAAGTAACAAAAAAAAAAAAAACTGTGGAGCCGATCGTTCGAATGTTGGCACGTCTAGTGTCAACAGGACAGTCAAGGGGCACTATCGAAATGATTAAAGCCAGTTCACAGGTCCGAATAACGCGTCGGTTCGCCGAAAAATGCATTAAAACACCGCCACGCTTCGAATCGCTCGATTATTTTCGGACTCTCGCCCGGCCCCGGGCAGATATCAAACGCCGGCCTCGGAAAATTTATTGGGGAAACACATTTGCGTTCCGGCCGGCCGCATATTACGGATAAAAATTACCATTTAAAACGATTAAAAGAACGGCGCCGCCGAAAGCAACGGTTTTCGCGCGATAAAAACGCGCGCAACACCGCCTGTTCCGTACCCACCCCGAGCAATATTGTCTGCAAACATCGCCGATAGGTTCATTTGTTTCGCAGTTGTTGTTTGGCCGACAGACTATGCCAATTTCCAGGTCGCCCTGTTTTCCGTAGGGTTTCGAGCCAATCGATTCAATTCCGGCCGCGTATTTGCCCGGTTTAATGATTGGTGGCGGTCACTATTGTTTCTTAATACGTCACGAATTTCTGCGTGGAAATCGTTCACCAAGCATTCTTCGGAATCGTAAAAAAAGAAACTAAACTGAGAAAAAGAATTATACAAACCAAATGTTTTATTTTTCTTCCAGACGCAATTTATTAATCTTGAAAATGGTCCAAATTGTGACCGAAACGTCGATTATATAAAATTAGCAAAATTGCTTAGTTAATTTATTATTGTTTTTTGTGTATTTAACGATCGAACCGTAGCGCCGATAGCATTCAACGATTTTTTATTAACAATATTACGATCGATATAAATAAGTTTATATACAAACCAAAATCACACAATCCTAATATTATCGAAACAATTTTATCACGTTTTCGTATTTTTTCAGCCGCTACAGGATGGAACGAAAAGAAAGACAAGCTGTCCTAATAAAAAATAACGATGTCCTTAAAAAAATAACCGGACAATAAAAAGTTTCCCCAGATTGATTCCCCAAAGAAAAGATTCCCCAAAAATTATCCAGATAAAAATAATACTGACATAAGCATTGAAAAATCAGTGTTGCAATCTCTGAGAAAATATTCTCGAGTCTGTGGTGTCCGCTTGAATTCCATAAAAGAATGATAATGGCGGCGCGAATCAGATAGAATAAAATGCTCATCTCGGCGAGATTGAAGGAGTTATGTGTCCGCGACGGTCCGAGGGGAGCGTATCGGGTTCAGGGAGCACATCTAATCACACTCACCGATCAATTTTTAAGAACGTCTGTGGCGGCGCCGCAACGGTGACACGAGATTCCGGGCACGTACACGACACATACAGTCTCACGCCGATACGGTCGGAATTTTATTTATTCGATATTCGTGGGTGAAACAGTGTTGGTGGTAGAGGGACACGGGACTCGGGGTGGGTAATCGAAATCGTAATGACATCTGTCCGGGAGCGTCGCGGGACGATCGGCTTGTCCGAGTGGGAATTACAATCTTCCCGAAGTTTCACCGTCGCCGAGGTTCGTTCCACAATCCGAAAGAGAATTCCGAAGAGAATGGGGAGGCCCGTTGTTCCGCCCCTGCATCCCTTAAATCACCGCAAATTTCTCAGGAGCTATTCAGCTTTGTAATCTCACACTTCAGCCAAATTTTTGTTGTTATTTAAAATTCCACTGGGCAATCGAGCCTTGTAGAACTGATCCATACAGGTTGACAAATTTTATAAAATTCTTGCAGAATTTACAGAAAAATTCGGAGAACAGAGTGCTTCTATGAAGCTACGAATTTTTCACACTTCAACCGTGACAGATGTGCAAATGTTCTTCGCGTGGAACGATTCTGTATTCTCTCCCGAGTACGTTGGTATTTTTTCAATAACGTTTATGGATACTTAAACATTCTTAAAAAATGTTAAAGTCCCGCCAGTTAGAGAGAAGCTGGGAAGGAAATTATTTATTCGTTGGAATATTGTATAGGGTCACGAATTATTCATACTTCAACGGTGACAAATACGAAAATGTTCTTTGCGTGGAACGATTCTGTACACTCTCCCGAATACAGTGGTATTTTTTTAAATAACATTGCGAACGCTTAAACATGCTGAGAAAATGTTTAAGTCTCGCCAGTTAGAGAGAAGTTGGAAGCGAAATTGTTTGATCGCTCGAATATTGCGGTTTCCGTCGTTCTCGCGGGGAGAACGAAGAAACGATTACTGGATCGAGTATGCGAACAAAGACGTTTTCCAGAACGACTGTTCCGGCGGTGGGAAACGCGAGCAGAGGGAACGAAGGAAAGGAAGCCCCGGTTTCCCCCTCGCGACGCGCGTTTCATGGAAAAATCTGACCCACATCGGGCTGGAAAAGTTCGGAAATCTTGAACGCGGCCGAAAGTAGGAAAGTGTGTAGCCAGGGGACTTTGAAAGTGGCACAGATGGAGGGGCCGTGAACGAGCAGGGTAACGCGGGGGTGGAAGCTGTATCGTCACCGGGAAAACTTGTCGCATAAACGAGAAGTTAATCCTTTCGAGAAATGCCTCCGATCCCTCGAGGCTGTTTCTGTGCACTTGTATAGAATTCCACCATGCACCTTTTCATTTCTGCTCTTTCGCCAGACGCTTCTTCTTTCGAATCTTTCTCTGCTGTTTCGCGACGGATTCTGCGGTTTATTGGACGTCCGATACTCACTATGAGATTAAATGGTGAAAAGTTGTTGATGAGTATACGTCATAAAAATTTCACTAATGTAGTCATCATGTTGCAGACTTCTGGAATTTTTTCTGGGCGAACTGGAAAAGATTTTTGAATGCAGTTTGATGCATTGTATTTCTTAATGTGTATATTTTACTTAAATATTTTTGTTTCGTGTCCATTTTTGTTTAGAAATTTATTGAGAATTTTTTTATGGAGCAGTAGTGGAGTATCCTTTTTAGACCCTCCCAGTTAGAGGCATTTTTCCGAATTATTTTCAAGAGAACCACGAAAGATTATTGAATGCAGTTTGATGCATCGTGTTCCTTCATGTGTAGAGTTTATTTCAATATTTTTGTTTCATGTCCATTCTTAGTTAGGAATTTATGTCCGTCCTCTGAAGAAATCATTTCATGCATGCTCCAGGAAATCGTAAAAATTTTTATTCCATGAGGATCGTCCAAGTATTAAGTCCCAGACAATCGAGATCTGTCGGCAAACAGTTAAGGCAGACATTCCTGGAACAATAAATAAAATCGAGTGGAGCGAACAGTGGAAAACCGCGATCCGAGGGAAACGCAACGGAATCACGTAGGAACCGTAAAGCCTGGTCGAAACTTGTTTATCCAAAAGAATAGGAGCGTCGGTAGAACGGCTGCCAAGAGAGTGGGAGCAGAAATCTTCCATTGGTAGTCGACTCGGCGATCAGATAGAACGTGGTGCCCGTCGAAATATTGAATAACTCGGGAAACACGGCGATACGATGGAGAAAAGCCCGGTAGAGGTGTTGGGGAATCTCTGACACGTATGAAGCGTCTGCATGAACTCGCCGAGAAATGAATTTTTATTTTCTACTTATTATCTGAATATAATTGACTACTGTCAAAAATAATATCCATCACATTTCAAGCGTTCACTCCGTCTCACAGATGAATCTCCTTAATGAATCTTTAATTGGAAATAAATTCACAACTTAATGAATGGCTTGATGGATCCAAATTAATTTGTACATTTAATAAAATCGAAGAAAAATAAAGCAACGCGTTGTAGAATACCTCGGGCACTTTTGCTCACCGATACCTTTTAACGACATTGTCGCTATATCTTTAAGTATCAATAAGACACGGATAATTTATCGATAATCGATATAGCCACGGTTTCAACTCGACGCTGTAGGAAGCTGCGGGGGAGATTCCGAGCGGGATAATAAATTCCATCGGAACAAGAGAGTGAACGTGCGTGTGTGTGTGTGTGCATCCGGTGGGCGAAAGACGTCCGGGGCTCGAGAAGAAACACTCCGAGGCATCAGCCGATATCAGGATATCGGAATATCGAGCGCCATGCGGTTCGGCATGCAAAACCCACGGTTTTTCATGGCTCCATTCCAGTATGCCCGTTCAACGAGGTTTCCACCGACCGAAGGAGGGAGAGAGAGAGAGAGAACGCAAAGAGAGAGGCCTCGAGGATATTGCCTGCTCGACATTTCGAATCCAATATCTGCTATCGCCGGTTTTTGCCGCCGCGATTCACCTAACGCGCTAAAACCGACTACCGATGCCACCAGGACTCTCTTATCCCTTATCGTTTCCCTTTCTATATGCCCATTCGTCTGTCAGAAGCAAAGATCTGTCTGCGAGATATTATAGCAATGCCCGACGAGCTGTTCGAATCACTCGAATTAATTAGTCACATGAAATTGGACTGAAAATCTTGTTTTCGAAGATCCTGTAATTTTTTCGATCTTATTTGTTTGTTACTTTTCCTCATATGATATTTGGTCCCCTCAGGGTTTCAAATTCATTTACCAATCCTCTTTCTCTTTCCACTCACACCATCGTCTTTTCAGCGGGACATACTGTTTATGGTGGGTTCCGAACCACCTTTTGCCAATAACACGTGAAAAACACCTCGGGCGGGTCACTTTCCGGTTTTTTACCAGACGGTCACCCATCCTAGTGCCGTTCACGTTCCACATTGTTTAACTTCGGTGATCTAACGAGAACCGGTGCTTTCAACGGGACTACGGTTGTTGGCTATTTGTTTGTTACTTTTATAGAGATTATGTTTGAAAATATTTCTGTGTTAATAAACGATTGCCTGGTACATAAATTGCCGAGTAATAATTGTACCAAGATTAGGATTAAAGTAGTGTAAAGCTTCTCGTACGTATTTTCGAGTTTGCCAAGTCAGAGATTACGTTTTCGCAGCAGTGACTGGGTGGGATGGTGGAGCGAGCCTAAGCAAAACACGCGTCGAGGGATACATTCTCCGGTTTCGTCTTTTATCCACACGAACCGACGGGATCGAATAAACAGATTGAGACACTCGGGAGACACTTCAATACTCTAGAACCGGAGGAAGTGGTGAAGGAGGATCGAGGCTTACTTCTGTTGAGACCCGAAACCAGAGTTCTCCTTCACGCGAAATCGTTCTCGTATAGACGGTTCGATCCCAGCCTCTATTCTCTGCTCCCCAATCTCGAACGTGTACTTTCTTCTTCCTTAGCTCTATTCGATTTTAGAAACTATTACACCTGGCACACCTCTCATTCAAACTTTGATAGAACGACTAAAAATAGTCGTAGGTCAAGTTTTGAGACATCGTTGGAAAGAGGAAGCTTCGTTCTTCAAATCTACCGCACATTCATTGCCGCAAAAGAATATTTAAAGTTTTTACACGTGTTTCAAATCGTACTATGTTCTAAAATAAATATGTCTCTAAAATTAGAAGCAAAAAAGTTTTGAATAATTTTGTCAGGAAATGACCAAAGGCCTGCGAAAGTAGACACTTCAAGCTTTTAAACGAGCCCAGGTTTATTATCGTACGACTCTTTTTTACGGAATTGTGACAGTTTCCATATCGACAACTTTTCGCGAATCGAACATTCGGTGTGTAAATGTATTTACCGTGAGTGAATTATGCCAGTACATCGTCGGTAATTTAAAGACACGTACGGCAAGATTTGTAGATCATGACGTCGAGCCGGGACGAATGCAAAACGTGTCGTCACCGCTTTTTCTCTGTCTCTTTCTCCGTCCGTCTTTCACCTCTCGCTGGCTGGGTTGGGGAAGGTAACGCGAAAATGAAAGAGGAGACGAAAAATGGGAATTCGATGTATTCCCGATAGCATCGCCGATAAACTCGGCACCTCGTCTCCAACCGGCATTTTCTTGTCCCGCGAGGAAGCATCATGGCCGACGTCGCGATTGCGAAATCATTTCATCGACCTGCCGAAATGAATAACACCTCTCGCGATTTCTTGCATGTTCATACATCGTGCACATACTTTGCAAATCAGTATTTCTTTTTGGATCTTTGTTCGAGGGGACAACTTAGAGATTTTTTTCTCGTGTAACTATAAAGTCGTTCAGTATGCAATTTTTTGGACCGTTTTTAGCAACGTTTTGACAGTAACCGTGAAGTTTTTGATAAGCGAAAAGTGAAAATTGAGCACCTGACATTAATAAGTAATCGGAGTAGCAGTTGCAAATGCGGGATAATTATGCGATTGGATCGTCGACGAGACGGAAATTCGTCGGCGAAACGGTCGTCGAGGACAGATCTCGTTAAATCGCGGAAACGTCGATCGAGCTCTCGACCGTCGAAGATTCCCAGTTATGCCAGGCTCCTTGTCGGGAAACGAATGTTCTCCGGCATAGTAGTTCGCCCGGGTGGTATCACCGAAACGAGCCCGCTCCGTTTTCCCATTCTTTCTTCCTCGCGGGACAATAGGCACACGAGAGGTTTCATACTGTGTTCGGATAATCTGTTAACTGGGCCATTTCCGTATTGATGGAAATTCGTAATCCGAAACCGTTCGATCTTCCGATAGACGGGGGCCATAATTTTTGGCAAGACTCTCCAATTTGCGCAAATGATCGGCAACATTTCCAGAAAATGTTTATCTCGCATAAAAGTCCACAGTCTAATTATCCACTAAACAATTAAAATTCTAAAAAGGAGAAACAAATTGTTGTTCCAATACCTTGTAATCAATTAAGACAATTTTTATTTTGCATATAGATCCGCAGTCTAATTACCCACCAAATAATTCAAATTCTTAAAAGAAGAAACAAATTGTTATTCTAGTACCTTGTAAATAATTATGACAATTTTTATTTTGCATAAAGATCCACAGTCTAATTACCCACCAAATAATTCAAATTCTTAAAAGAAGAAACAAATTGTTATTCTAGTACCTTGTAAATAGTTAAGACAATTTTTGTTTGCATAAAGATCCGCAGTCTAATGTTATAGAACAAGGGGTTGAAATGCAAAAAATATTTGCATTGGTAAAATTGAAGGATATTTCCAGTCAATTCTTGTCATACTCTAAGACCCAGAAACAATAGTAAAAATTGTCGCAATAGCGAGATTCAAAGCCTCGGAGATAACCATAATAGAGGGTGGATTTAGAGCGGGGGTGGTTCGCAGAAAATAATGGCGGCGCCTTACCGCGAATAACGCGTTTCGCAGTTCATCCATTTTTCCGCGGTCTCGACGGTTTCCCCGTTGAGACAGGATTGTCGGGAGTCGGGGGTTGCAGACGAGGGGGTAGGTCCGGCGGAATATTAATATTTGATTCGATGGCGTCAGCGTCGCGGCAGAATTCCAACGAGTCGAGACAAGCTCGATTGTCGTGGCGTTTATGCCGTTAAATGTTTCCGGGTCGACGATGCTGCGATTCTATCGCGCGATATCTCACGAGATTCAACCCTCCGGTGCTCGCTGATGAGCTCTGTCATCTTCGCTAACCTTCCAGACAACCGCTATCTATATTTCAAGATAATTATCCTCACAATCCAGAAATCATGTTCCAAGACCATCCCTCAGGAAAGTCTATAAAAATCAAATAAAAATGAGCCGAAGAAAAATTATCAAAAATACTGCACCCCTAAAACAGACCCGGCTAACAAATTAAAAAATATTCACCCAAAAATCCGTTTGGATTTCTCAAATAAAAATCATATTCCAAGAACCATCTTGACGACAAAAAACAACGGACTATGAATAATTGTTATAAATACTCCACCCCCAAAACAGACCCGGCTAACAAATTACAAAATATTCACCCAAAAATCCGTTTGAATTTCTCAAATAAAAATCATATTCCAAGAACCATCTGGACGACAAAAAACAACGGACTATGAATAATTGTTAAAAATACTTCACTCGTAAAACAGAGTGGTGTACACTCGACATTAAACTAAAGAATTCTGCAAATCAAAGGGTGACAGTTGTACCTGAAAATCGTTTTAACGAATCCTCGTGAGAATTCTAAAGTAAAAATCGTGTTTCAAAAAGCATCTCTACAAAAATCGATAGAAACCGACTGAAACCGAAAAATCGAAATTCGTAAAAAAATACCGCGACCCCAGAGCGAGTTTCAAAATTCGTTGAATATCGTCGGAAGCTCGGTTGATCGTTCCCAGTTAACGAGCGGCGAAAATCGGCGTCAGTCGTCGCAAACGATGCCGAGACAGCGCAGCGAGATTATGGTCGTGGTCGTAAACCGACTGGCGATGGTTAGCCAGCCGTCAACGACGAGGTTGCTCGACAGAGGTGGGGGGGAAAAAAATCGTATACAAAGGAGCCGTTTCCGCGTCGCGACGCTTCAGAGCCAGCGTGCAGAACGTCGTAACGATACGCGCCAAGTGTCAAGCGTCCGTTCCAGGACAATCGAGAGGGCGTCGCCTGTGAAATTCTCTCTGTCTCCCCTCTCCCTCTCTTTCTCTCTGGGTCGATGGCTTTTGTCCTGTGGCCCTGGCGTGTTTGTTGCACTCTCTGTCTCTCTGTCTTTGCTATTTCCGTGGTTCTGTTCGATGGTTTTTCCGGGTGCCGATTTTCTAGGCAGGTTTGGATGTTGCAGCTACAGACAAGATCCGGCAACTTCTGCTATACTGTCTGACCGGCTCTATTGTTCTGGACTCTCTTTGTGGAACGTCAGATGCGAATGGAAACGAAAGCTCCAGGGGTAGTGCTTTAGGATGACCTTCGCTTTCAAGAATGTTTTCTAAGAATATGGTGCCACTGGCTACTGACACGTTTTGGATAAAATCAGATAGTTGTGTTAGAAAAAGAATTTAATTTGTCTGGTAGAGATATTGACTGGGAAATGCTATTGACGTTTTAAATTGAGTTGTTAATCTGACGAAGAGGAATTTTTTTGTTAAATATAGAACAATATATCTTTAGAAAGTACAGGTTCCTCGGTTAAAAATATTCCAGTGTTTACTTTCCAATATTACATAATCGTTGAACAGGATTATATATGAATAATATTGATCGAGTCACAAGAATAGAACTTCATTGTTAAAAATAAAAGAACATCCCTCCCTAGTTCTATTGCTCGTAGAAAAAAAGGAGCTGGATGCTAGTACATCGATTCGAGAACAAATATGGAAGTTTCCTGTTAAAAATAACGAGACACATTTTCTGGGATGCTCTATTTGGAACAAAGAGCTTTTTGTCAAAATATCGACGAGCGTGCCTTGTGGAAACCTTCAACGTCAGGATTATTGACTTTGAAGTATTTTTAACCTCGATCTCTCTCTCTCTCTCTATCTTTTGTATCAATCCGACGATATTTTTTTTCGGCGATACAGAGCAACAAAAGACAGAGAAAGAATGCAAACAACGTGCTCGGCAAAACCCATTGTCATTCACTGTGAGTACCTTTGCTATTGTATAAAGAAAACTTAAGGAATAATAAAACTAAATAAAAGACTGATGGGGACATAAGCGAAGTTTCATTGACGGAATATAATAATCCAGACGATAGTAATAAAACACCAGAGAGGCGTGTCACTCTTCCTGGTGTTGGAGTTCCGACCGCCTGTCCCCAAACATCACGAAGTTACTAAATTATGGAACTTTTCGTACAAATAAAGTGCGATGAGAAAAAATGATTAAAGCTCCGTACAGTTTGGTTTAACGTGCAAGAGGGAGAAACATAGATCGAGGACAGAGTAGATTTTTACAAAATTTAATACCGGATGCTCTGGCACGGAGTCCGAGCGAAAAATCTCAGATAAAAAAATGGCCGGAAAGCATGTTGCCAGTGAAATGTCCATCAGCCGTACCGAGAACATGCTTTTCGCCGGTTTTCCAGCAAATAGGTGACCCAAGGAAAAACGATGAAATATTTTCGCGTTTGCTTTTGTTCTACTCGACCCAAGTGGCACGTTTGCAAGAAAGACTTGCTAATTTCCATCTGATTGGCTAAATTATTTCAAACATGATCAAACCACCTGAACCTACGTCGATGTTGCTTAACAAAATGTCGAGTCTCAACATATTTAACCATCCACTGCATGATTTTTTTAATTGGGATGAAAAAAATTGAAAGAAGGTCAGTTTTTGTGTTTTCATTAAGGGAAAAATATTTAAAAAGATTAAATCAATATTTTCAGGAAAATAAACATAAATAAACATAGTAAGAAAACACATTCTTAGTTTACTATATACCAGATTTGTTCACCTTCTCAGATATGATACACTATGCAGCGAAGGGTTAAAGAAAGGAAAAAGGATACGAAAATAAATTTTCTGAAGCTCTGAACTAATCCATACATCAAATTGCAATTTCGCATAGAGATGCACAGATCTTTTATCTGGAGCTGCAATAAAGTCGTTCCCGTGATATGGATGACCGCGTTTCCATCAAGATTCGCAGTCGAGTCCAACAACAGCCATAATCAGACGGGGAGCCGTGCCGCAATTGGCCGCAATCGCTCTGCAGATCGCATTACACGGAATTAAGACATCCCGGAGAATCTGCGAGGACGGTCGGGTCGGATGCGGCGGGATCGTCCAGTCGGTTTGCGACAACCGGTTTCAGTCCGGTGTCATCGTTGATGGCCGATTATCTCGCGGCGGGATCACGACCCTTACAACCCCCTTGCACCCTCTGCCACCCCCGCAGACATAGGTCCATGGATTGTCCTGCAGTAGAGCCGATAACACGCGCGGCCGGATGCACTCGGCCGAGTGCATCGGCTCGCTCTACCGTGCACCCTTTATCGGCGCGTTCCGTCGCTCGGACATTTTTCTGTTTCCTTTGTGTGCCGGAATCGAGGCGATGTCGATACCCGCCCTCGCCGCTACCTTTGTTTCCCTTCCCCATTTTTCTAGCTTCTCTCCCTTTCGTATTCTCTCTCTCTCTCTCGGGTTCACTCTCTCGCTCTTGGACTCTCGTTTCTATTGGCAGGAATGTCCGCGACGTTCGATTTAAATTCACTTCGCCGTAATGCGTATTTACGTGGGGATTAGTATTGAAAGCCTTCGCAGGAGAACGGTTACCCAACGATGGTTTATCGCGATCCGGGGAAACTATCGTCGACGTTGGTTTCGATGGAGAAATGGGAATTCACCGTGAAGGGAGGAATTGGTCGATTTAGGGTCGGTGCAGAGAGTTGCCCAGGAAAGGGGACGTATGATTGCCGTGGTTGGGCGACGAATGGATTTTTCTCACTGATTTCAAGTGGAATTTAATCGTAATTGTTGTAAATAGCAAAATTATCATTTTTGCGTACTGAGACCTTTTTAGCAGAGCTAGTAGTACGAACTTGTCACTGATTATCCAGAGAGTGTTAATTTAAGCTGTCAGGCTAGCGACATCAGTTTGCTGTTGCTTGACAAGTAGTATCAGTCCACCACTGATCAGACAAGGACCGTAAATTGTCGACTATTGGACACATAGTGTCTGTTCATTACTGGTCAGGCAAGTAGTATTAATTTGTCGATGTCAGACAAGCGGTATGATTTTGCTATTGTCAGACAAGTAGTGTCAATTTGAAATTAATCAGACAAATAGTGCGAATTCGCGTTCATTTGATATATAGAGTTTATCATTGACAAGATACAATTAATACAAGATTGTTTAACGAGTTAACGTTTAACAAATAATATCTCAATATTGTCAATCTCGTTAAAATTTCACTCGCCAATGCATCTCCTAACTGCATAAGATCCGCAATCGACTAATGAGATAGGTAACATGATTCCTGCAATGCTCCCGCAAGTAGTACAAATGGAACATTCGTCAAGCAAGTAGTACGAATCGACGATTGATCAGGCAAGTGGTGCACGTCAATCACAGATCAAACAAGAAATATGGTAATGTGCATACGAGTACACACAGATGCAAGTAAGCTAACAGAATGTAAATCAACACTAATTTCAAAATAGTAATTGGAAGATAATATATTGATATTCAGTGGCACGTATCAACCATTTCTCAGACCAACGCTTAAACGGAACCAATTGACAGATAATTTGATGCGCGTATGTAGAGTTGAGATATAGTTCGCAGCACTTCAGAAATATTCAATGGTATTTTCGGAACTCCGCAGTTCACAAAGCGGATTGAAATCAGAGTATTGCGGCGGGGCAGCATCATATAAATATGAGCGCAGTAGATTAACAGCAGTGCGGATTCCATGCGTTACGACTGCACGCCACTGTGTTGGACACGTTCACCGAATTACTCGAGTAAAATTTAATAACATTCCCGCCGTAACCTCTGCACTAATAATCTTCCAGCTATCAATTCTTTACGACTGTTGCGGCCAGAGATCTTCCGCAGCTGTAGGAACTCGGTGAAAGTACACAATCGCCTGATTTCAAACATTTTTACAACCTCAATATCCCAAAAACAATTTACGAAATTGTGTTCGAAGATAATAAATGGCTATTGAACATTTCTAAAACATAATCGAACTGTAATTCTTCTTCGACGGACAGTTCAAAATTAGACTACAAAAGTGTCTACAAAACTCGTAAAGTTTTTATTTACTTGCAGAAGTGCCCAAGGGCAATCGGTGTGTACAGGTGAGGAACGTAAAGTATTTAGAAAATAATGGGCGAAGTATATATCGCGGGATATTACACGGTAGAACGCGTGGCAGTTTCCAGCAGTAACAGTAACAGCAGAAGCAGCAGGGAGCAGCATCGTAACACGGCAAACGAAGTATGTTGATTATTCTGTAATCTCGGACAGAGCGGGGAATCCCTGTTTCGTAGCGGTGCGCGCCGAGCTTTATGAACTTCCGTCGACGGCACGTGAACTCATAATGGAAATTGCCGGTCCCATCGTTCTTTTATTCTCGCCGCGAGGCGGGCCGTCGCGCGTTGCAGCCGTTAGTCACGGGACGCGACCTAATATGTTTACCGGCGGACGATTTTGGCTCCCGGCCAAATTAATTTCGAACGAGCCCCGCTTGAAATTGTAATCGACTGTTTAATCTTCGGATTGAATTGTCCGCGAGAGGTGGCTGAGGGGCGGAGGGACAGGGGTGGAACAACAGCCGAATCGACGACCCCTACAGCTTTACGACGGTCATTTTCGATCTTGATTTCGGAGCCGAGCGATTGCTTGTCCGCACGACTACCCCCTCCACTGGAACGTCGCGCGAAATTACTGATGCGATACTGATCTTGCTTCCTGATGGATGTTAACTTTCCAAGGACCTTCGCGAAGTAGGGACAGGTGCTTTAATTGCAAAGTTTCTTTTTTAATAGTTTTGAGAAAAATTTTTGATCGACGTGTTTCTTGCAATTCGCTTTTCTGAAGAGCCTGGAATTTATTGGACAGCTGTGAAAAGCGATGAAAATTAGATTTCGTGCATTGTTTGTTATGGTACAATGTGTGCCTGAATAAAGATGTATGTAAACAACTTCATAATTTCAATAAATGTGAAATGAAAAGTGTTGGACACCAAAAAAAATTGTACATCAATTTTCCGGCGGTCGTTGTATAATATAAAATAGCATAAAAATAACGTAACGTTGCTATTTTGTAAAAGCGATTCATGTACCGCGAAGCACGTTTTTTCAGGCCCATTGGCCCCGCGCATCGATCTCCGCGCGGAAGGGAAAGATCCACGACACCGTCACCGTTGATCCTCGATCCTCCGACTAAGCTGCGGCGAGAATTTATCGCAGGTACGGATTTGCGCCTCGTTTTTTCCCCCACTCCGAGGATAGCCAACCGAAACTCTGGTACGAGGTTTTTCTTCGGGTGAGCGAATGATGAAAAGAGAGAGAGAGAGAGAGAGAGAGGCGTTCAACCGCGAAATAGAAGGCGACGCGGAACAGTTCATGGCTAAAGTAATCTCTCCTGCGCGGCCGACATCTATTTGCGGGATTTATCGCGCATAATTCTTCCAGCAGCCGCGGCCGCGTTTCCTTCTGTTTCGGTGATTTACAAACAATGCTTCCGACAAGGCGCGTCCCGCGGGATGGCATCGAGAAGATCACTTTGGGACATCGTGGAAAGCCTGACACGCTCGCTTGAATTTGAAATATCGCCTTTCCTGCCGCGAAAATCCGCGAACATGCTTCACGGCTCGTGCAGCAACGAGCGATCACACTTTTGCACGCCCTGCCGCCGCATTTTCATGAATTTCTGCGGTATCGTAGATCTCGACGCTCATTCCTCTCTTTGAATAATTCTAACTCCTCGAGCACGATGTAGATATCGACGTGAAATCACCGACAGTGTATGCAGAAAAGTAGACTGTTCAAGTAAAAACTACTGCCAGCTGCATTGCACTTTTTAAATCGTAAATAATTTTTCTAATTTTTCAGAGTTGTGGATGTACAAAAAGAATATGGAATGAAGGATAATACAGTTCGCCATTTTCTCCCTCGGCAAGTTTTCCAAGAGGCAGTCGCGTCTTACCGTGATGGCTGTCCTTTCTTTCGCCCAGCAGAAATATTTGATTCGCTTCGTTGTATAATTCATGCTCCTCGAGCGTTTCCACGGATTATGAAACGTGACGAGTGTTTCGCTAGCTTGAAACCCAGTTTACACTTTCTACGATGTTTGCAATGTCATAAGAACAAATATCATTCTCTGGAGAAGATTCCGTTGAACATTTCTACAAAAGAATCGTTCCTGTAACTCTTCCAGTCCAAGTGCAAAAAATTGTTAAAAATTCGATCGACTAAATTTGTATACATTTTATTTTAGATTGCAACTCTCTGCTCAAGGATCTGCAAAATCTTAATAGACCCTCGGAGGATTAATTAAAAATTTGTAATTACACCGTGAAGGGTTATTAACAATTTTCCGGAGCAAAATTAAATCAACTCTCGCAGCTTCTATACTTGCAAATTATATTAATTAGAAACTCTGCACGATATTATTGACAACACAACACGGCCACTTGGTTTGCGAGATAGTTCGAGTAGAAAATTCTTCCTTGTATCATCCACGGTTCGCGATTCGTGTGCTTCGTACATATATACGTATATCTATAACAGAATAATCATGCGACCGGCGGGTCATCGCGAAAAGAGACGGCCGTTCGGCCGACGATGCGTTAATTACGCAAATACCGCGAACTCATTAGTGGCCCCTAGGATTGCGGGAGCCGCGGACAAATAAATAAATAAATTCCGTGGGGTGATGAGGCGGGAGAGCGTGTTAATGGCGTTTTCGGAGAGGGGACCTCTCTGGCGCATTAACGCGGTCTGCGTTTCTCCATTTATTGCAAATAATCGACACCCGAACCGCGGCCGGGCCTCTATTTCAATGTTTTCAGCCGGGAGATGCCATCGAAATTATTAGTGGCGCGAGCTCCTCTCGTTAATCGGATAAATCTTATTATTTAGCCGAAAACTAATTGTGAATCCAGTTTATGGAAATGGAATTCTGTTTGCGGCTGGTGCTCGGTCATTCATATCCAACTGTGCAACACTGGTCAGAATTACATGCTGATATTTTTATATTACTCGGCCTGCAGTATTGCGATGTTCGAGCCGCATGAAACCTGATCCATTCATTTATTTATTTGAAAATTACTAGGCTACAGGTTCTGTTCGAGCTTCCACTTCTGTATACTTAATTCATGCAATGAATTCAGAGATAAAATTAACTGGGACGTGAAATAAAAATTGCGACAAATGACGAGGACCCTTATATTCAATCCAAATTATAAATTTTCATACTTGACTGACGTTTTCACCAAAGATGACAGTTCTCAGACAGAAAATACTTCTTTGAAATTAATTCAGACATCAAATAAGAAGTAAGACAGATGACAGGGAGATCCCAGAAGTCGAATACAGTCTAAATCACTGAGGATCGGAAGTTTAATCGGTTCAGCCGGGAAGTTTTCGTGCTGAAGCGATATTTTCACGGGGTTTGCGGCGAATCTCCATCCACGTGTCACTAATGCAGCGTCCCCGGGGTGTCGCAAGTATAATAAATCGAAAGAGCGATGCGAGAGAGGCGTGTGCGTCGAGCTCTTTATCTCGTGCACAGTACATTTACTTTCTCGCGGCCGGTTCGGCGCTTTTGCGACGCTGTGTATACTCGTTCGACGTGATTTCCTCGCCGTTTTTCCGAGCGTTGGCTGTACACCGAACGCTTTCTCTCTCTCACTCTCTCTTTCTCTCTCTCTCTCTGTCGTTTTCTGTCTCTGTTTAGTGGTTCGACGTTCGTCGACGACGTAGCGCGACAAACGGCTGCGATACTGCTCCGCCATTCTGCCGGCCCTCCTTCAAACGCGGATGTTCTCTGCGTCCTTTGTGCAAGCCCATCGGACCAGACTGCCTGAGAGCTGCTTCGACTTTGCGACCACGGAGAGACAAAAGCCGCGCTTGCATCGCGTTGCAGCGCGTCGCGACGCCCACGCTCCGATGCGCCCGACGAACCGTTTAAATATCGCGGTCGAGGACAGGGACGATCGACGACCCTTCCGACAGCCTATCGCATCGATTTCTACCGTTCGAGTGCCGTCTCAAATTATTATTCTCGCTGGACAATGCTCCGAGTTTTGTAAAATGTCAGAAACGTACGACGAGATTTTTTCCTTTTATTTTTACACAGAAAATAGAATTATTATTTTGTTGATTTTCGCTTGCTGATTAGAAGTATGTAAATAATTTGTTATCATTGTCCTAGGATTTTTATAAATACAGTTTTGTGTAACATCGTTGAATTTTCTGAATTTTTCGTGGTTGAACTGTTAGACTCTTCTGTGAATCGGACTGTGTGTTCTGTATTTTATTTGCATAAACATCCGCAGTCTATCGCATCGATTTCTACCGTTCGAGTGCCGTCTCAAATTATTATTCTCGCTGGACAATGCCCCGAGTTTTGTAAAATGTCAGAAACGGTCGACGAGATTTTTTCCCTTTATTTTTACACAGAAAATAGAATTTTTATTTTGTTGATTTTCGCTTGCTGATTAGAAGTGTGTAAATAATTTGTTTTCATTGTCCTAGGATTTTTATAAATACAGTTTTGTGTAACATCGTTAAATTTTCTGAATTTTTCGTGGTTGAACTGTTAGACTCTTCTGTGAATCGGACTGTGTGTTCTTTATTTTATTTGCATAAACATCCGTAGTCTATACATCAGCCAGGTTTCTAACGTTGATCGTAACGGTGACCGATCTTCCGTGGCCACAGAAAAAGCCACCGACCATCGGAATCCCCGAAATTACCGACAGAAAGCTTGCGGCAATTACCGTTCCGAAACGAGAATATTCCATCTTCGCCGTAGCTCTCGACGTACACAGTATATCGCGTGTGATTATGTATTAAGGCGCGTGCTTCTACCCGTCCGACGGGAGGAACGGTTCAAATCCACTTTGCCGTAATGCGACCACGCGATGCTCTATTTGTTTGGCCCGAGACTAAATGTATTTCCACTGGTTGAATAGAAATAGTCCCTTATCCAATTCTCGCTCAATCTCGCTCGGATCTCGTTCTACTCGCCGCTGGCCAAGTACGGGCCTTAATCTACTCGTCCGGCCACAGAGGACCTTAATCTTCTTACCAGTACGAGACAGCGTGTAAAATTCTACTCGTCTGACCGAGCAGGTACTCCATCTTGCTTGCCTGACCGCAGACAGAGTTCTTCCACTTATCCGATCAGAGGAAACTTGACGCCACCGTCTAACCAGATATTGTTTCTGTGGTCTGACTGGCGACCTAATCTACTTGAAAGAGTTATGGCCTATTCGTGGCCGCAGTCGGTGCCAGATTTATGGGACAAAGTATTTTTCTACGAGGTAACTCTATTTCTTTATTAAATCTTTAACAATTCCTATTTACCTGGGTACTACTCGAACTGCCTTGAAATCGGTATCTGTAACAAAAACAATAACAAAATAGGTAAATATCTAAATCTGAACTATGAAAGATGAATACTAATTTTATTTATCCTTTCTTTTCATCTGATGGATATGAAACTAATTTGCGCTCATACAAAATTTAAATATTTCATAATTTACGATATATATATAAGCAAATTTAACAACGAGCAGGATAAAAGTGGCTAACTTTGTACAAGTAGAACTTGGAACATAAAGGGCGTTTAAACCTGCAAACTTGAAACGGAGAAAAAGGATCTCTAAGAGGCTCCGAACGGCAAAGAGAAAAATTTCGCAACCCAGTTCCAAGGAGCCGGCACAGTGGCGGTCGCAGCTTTAAAAAAAAATCAAATTTGCAGAAAACGTGCTCGAGGGCATCCGGGCAACCTAATATTTGCCGAGATGGGGGGGAGGGGGATTGGTAGGGTGGTCGATTGCGGCGGAAACGACGCTCGAACGGACAACAGCCTGCAGATTGCTATAAAACGCCGAATCTCGCCTAGCCGGAAGATATATCGCGGCCGATAAAAATGGGCAACCGAGGGTGGACGGGGCAGTGGGAGCGTGAAAGGGTAGGGAAGGGGTTGGAAAAAATTGGAGCGCCGACACAGTTTCGGGCCAATAAGCGGCCGCCGTAACTCACGGAGTTTCCGAGCTTTTGGCTTCTGGCCGCGAAGTCTGCTCGTTTCGGATCCGCGACGCTCCCTGTTCGTACCTTTGCCCGTTCGACCGTGATCCCACTCCCAGCTTCTGGACGCAACTTTCCTCCGGGATAGCCGGGATCCCTCGACCCGCTTATCCACCCCCCCGAGAGCTCGGTCGCCCAACGAATAACCATCAACGTTCTCCGAAATGAGCGCGTTCACCTTCCTCGAGACCCAGGACCCTTGTCCTTCCTCGTCCTTGATCGTCCTTGCTTATCCTTGCGCCGGCGAAACTCCTTTCTTCCTGGACCACTCTATTTTTTGGATTATGGGGTGATATAGCCGCGTTTGTGGTGGAGAGTGCCGGCAATGTGAGGAAATGGGTTTACAGTGGGAAGTTTTATTTTGTAGCACGGGAGCATTTTTGGGGGTTTTTCGGTTGGAGAATGTTTGTAAATCAGTGGTGAAGGTCTACGATTAGGCAGCCACAGAAGTTTGAATAACTAAAATATGCAAATTAACCCTTTGCACTCGGAGCTATTTTAACTCGAAAATTAAACGTTTCTTCTGACCTACAATATTTCCATTTTCTATGATTTTTTAAATTTGATAAATATGAAATTGATATAATACATAGACATATCTGATAGTGTAAACAATTATTTAAATAATAGTACAGCAATTTTTAGTGACGCCTCAGAGGCGCCACTCGAGTGCTAAGGGTTAACTTTTAGTCAAGTCTTGTCTTTAACAATATGTATATTAGTGTTTCTAGCTAAAATTTCATTAACAGATCTACTTTCAGAACAATGCGGATCGAAAGCACTAATTTGTGTATCCCAGTGGCAGAATATTCTTGACTAACTCCGACTATCTCCGAATTTCTCCGATTCTTTGCCCGGAAATGAATGCTCGGGGAATGCGGGGAGCAACGTGGATTTTCCGTACGGCGTTCCAGGAGTCGCGCTCGTTCCTAATAATTAAACCGCGATCGTTTCTCGTTGGTCACGTTGGCTCTTGTGCAACGATGCCCACCCACGCTCCGGATCCGAGACCACAATCATGCAAATGTTCATTGCGCGTAATCGCCGATTCCGGGGAACGGATAACGGGCGCGATACTGTTTGATACTCCGTTTGAATTACTCCGGTCGAAGTACATCTCGATCGAGATACTGAGGGTGAGAGAGATAGAGAGGAGAGTCCGAGCATTATAGAGTGGCTACATGCGTCGGCCAGTTTTCTCAGATTTGCGAGTTGAACGGATACGTTTGATTGAAAGCCACGCACCAATGAATTACTGTTCTGCCTCTCTCTTTCTCTTTCGCTCTCTCTCTCTCTCGCGTTCTGTGCGCACGATACGATGTGCCCGAGAATCTGCCTGCGAATATCCGCACGCTCTGTTTCCATATACTCTGTATTGATTCAAAGAGATTGGGTCCAAGCGAGCGAGTTGTTTAAACACCGCTCCGCCCAATATATCGCACGGATGTTTGTTACTTACGGTATCGCAGGTAAATTATTTACAATGCAACTACTGTTCTGTAGTTTAACCCGCGGATCACTCCGCTTCGATTTACTATGGAAATTCATGGCACCGTATTTATCGGCGTGGAGCATCCCCTGAGCTAACTGGATGTATTCTACAGTATATTCTAGTTTGAATTTTCATTTTTAGGTAGTATGTAGATGCAAGTCTTGACTTCATCTCATAGTTTTTAGAATGTTGATACCGTGGATAATGGCGGAGTTATATTTACGTATCTCTACGATGAACACCCCCTTCAAGACGTTCTGAACTATCCGAAATTTTTTTTCTCAAGTAGATAACGAGCGAAAACTTTTTATACTTACCAAGAACATATATGCAAGCTTCAGCCACATCTCAGAATTTTCATAAAGTCAAAATATTCCAAAATGGCCGTCCATCGTCCCTATCTCCGGCGTCACGAAAATCCGAAGGAGTCCGCAAACTCGCCGCGCATATTCCCTCGCATAATTCTTCGGCGAACTTTAAATACCATAAAAAAAAATAATGCGCCTTTGAAGTCTACTTCATACCATCCGATATTAAACGGGCCCGCGTTCCATCGTCGAAGTGTTTCTTAAAGAACCGCGGATGCTGGGTTCCTCGCCGCGAGCAAACAAAGCAGGAAGTAGTTATGGGAGTTGCGTGGATCGCCGGTCGAAGAAGACAGTATTCCCGTATATATCTCCTGCCGGGGATAAAAAGTTTTTTCCTTTGGTAGTGCCGACCGGAAGTCGTTTTCATCTCGCCGGTGCTCTGGCTCTCTCTCTCTCTCTCTCTCTCTCTCTCTCTCTTCCTCTTTCTCTCTCTCTCTCTTTTCTCCTTTCCTGTCGGTTTCTGTGCTTTCAAGCTCGCCAAGTTCCTCGGCTCTCGCAAATCGTGTGTCGAACTCTTTGTGCGCAGCCACGAATCAATTTCGCGAGGAGGAAAAGTCTGCGGAAGGAAGACTCGATGCCGAAACTGCGGCACTCGAGGAAACGAGCCACAGCGACGACGTTCCAGCTACGATTCCCTTTGGACCCGCTTTGACGGCAGCTGCCCTAATCGGGTCGTCAGCATTATGGTAATTTTAAATTAGCCAAGATTTCAGGAGGTCTATCCAACATTTAAGTCGCTGCGCTTTGCTCCGGCTGCTCAATGCGCGAGGATTAGTGTTGAGTGAGGGAATCAGTGATACGGGTCAGTAATTAGTCAAACGCTGCAGATTTACGTGGAATGGTAGAAATTGTTTAAATGCAGTAGTAAGTGCATCTATTGCATTTTCAGTATAGTACACTATTAGTTGCACATGTTCACATTTTCTTAGCATTTTCAAGTCTAGCATTAGTCAGACGCAGGCAAAATTTATCGTACCACCAGCCAAACAAATATTTGAATATTGAGAGAAGCATCTATAAAAGGATTTAACGAATATTTTCAATCTAGATCGTGTATAATTGTTTTGAAACCCGAGATAATTTTGATAATCAGACTTCAGCTTGCAACTCTGCACATCGCATTTCCACATATCAGAATTTCGAAAAAGGATTCCATTCGTTTCCAGCTGCAAATTTAATACACCGTAGAGAAAAAATTCAGCTTTACCTTGGACTCTTGACACTCCATCATGAAAATGTAAATATACATTTACATCGGCTAGCGGTCGAGAATAAAATATTTGTTTAAACCCACTCTGCCGTGAATTATTTCATAAAACTCATCATTTACATGGAAACTTCCGGTTCAATTACAGCGAGACACCGTACAGAATAGAATTACGAGAATGAAATATAGCGTATATGAAAATTGTTCGAAATGTTATTTAATTAGGCGGAGTCTGTTGCTGATATACTTATGTCGGCCGAATCCTTCTCGGCTTGTAAAAACAGTAAATAACATGCGCGAATGAATAACAGAGGAGTGTGCGTGCGAGTGCACGTCGGCGTGCATTATGCAAATGAATAACTATGCAAATGAATACGTGTGCAGTACGTCTCTTTTATGCACACGCGTGCCAACGCATGCTCGAAACATCGGCCGCTTTGTACGCGACCCTTGTTCCCGACCTGAAGCCCCATTCACACGAATATCTACCTCCATCAATTCTTCACGTCCGCCAATAACGTAAAAAGAAAAAATGTTTTATTAGAAATATTTCTTGTGCTCCTTCGCACACAACAGTTCTATAAAACCATAGCCATACTTTTACTATAATAATGTAATAATTGTTCTCTTTACCGTAATAATAAATACAAATTTGTATGTGCAATGCATAATGTATTTTCTGTGGGATATTTACGTGACTGGAACTATGTGTTTGGCTTCAATTCGCGGTTGAGCGTTTCTCGAGGGTGTGCACGCGGCTTAAGGTGGCGCGCGTTCGGCAAAGGATACAATTTCGGTTTGCTGGAGGCTGACGCGAGCTGTACATCGATTCTACTCTCGGGTTCCATTAAAATGTCACAATACTGCTTTACCGGGGAGAGTGGGATGAGGAGAGGAGAGGAGAGAACGGTTTGCAGAGACTTTCTGTGCGCGTGTCCTGTTCGAAGGCGCGTTTGAGCGTAAAGGAATCGCTTTCTTCCGCACGGCTCTCTGAAGCGTGCGACATTTTGTCAACAAAAGCGGACGGTCCTCTGTATTCTTGAACCTCTTTTCGCGTCGGCTATTTACTTGGGTTTCGAGACAATCTTTCATTAAAGCACCGCGAGGGGAGAGAGAAAGAGCGAAAGCTTTCCCGCGAGCTCCTGCGAGCCTCTCCTATTAATTGCGCATCCTTTTCTTTGAGGACATCTGCATTCATTTGAATTGCAACTCTCTGCTTCATATGAATGCCTATCTCGAGCATAGATTATACAAAGAGGGAAAGAGAGAGAGGGAGGGGGCTAACAATCGCCGTGCAATCAGGGGCAGAGCCACTTCCACTTCGCGCAAACGTGGAATGAAATTATTTTAATTAGAATCTTTATCAGGGACTTTGCAAACTTTCGTTTCGGCAGTCAGCTGCTCTCGATGCTCGGAGACAAATGAAAATGACTGGCAATCCTCTAAACCTGTTTATCAAATACCGTTAAACATATTCGAATTGATTCAAACAACTGTATGATCAAGGAAAAATAATTAATATATTATTATGTAATTAATAATTCATGTATATACGAGTTTTTAGACGAGAGATCTCGCTTCAAACGATGTCAAACACTTGTAAACTCCTGCTAATGAATTTTGCCTGCCCGTGCAAACTCAAATAATTATAAACTACAAGCTGCCACAATATAGCTGAATATTATTTGAAGCACCTATTTCAAATGAGAGTATTACTGAAGTACTTTCTACTATTACTCAGACCATTGAAATAAGAAGTTTGTTAGCCACTCGGTATTAAAGTACCGCAACAAATCAATCCCACTAATTACCCTTTCTCATTCGCCGGTCCGAGCACCGTATCGAAACTTCTTGCAAACAACTTCAACAATCCTATCCCTTAACCACCATCCTCTTCCGAAACCTCAACCCCTAAACCGAAGACGTCAAAAGAGAAGCTACATAGTAAGAAGATTCAGATCACCAGGATCTTACGTAATGAATTGTACATTCCCTTACAGAAATAGAAATCTGAGACGTTCTTCCAAAAACAATTATTTCAAATCCGTTCCAGATACGTTCCATATGTAAAAGCCAAGAACATGTAGTGGCCCTCTCGGAAAAGGATTGGCAAGTGAGTCAATGAATGGGGCCTTACCGATCCTCTCCGATTCAAATATAGGAAGGAAGAAAAACCCTCCCAGGGTAGGAAAAAAAGAAGGAAAAAAAAAAGAAGATACGTTCCATATGTAATCAACCTCTCACGTTTGTACATTTTGGGACACCCTGTGTGTGTATGGAATCAAATAGAAACTATTTTTTTGTTAAAAGAACGGTTGACTTGAGACCTTGCTCTTCGCGATGAGTACTATAGGATGCAATGAAAAATAGTTTGTCTTGAGAAAATGGTCAAGATCAACTTTGCGATTCATTTTTTTAACAGATCTACATCTATTTAGAGATGCACCAATCCCAAAATTCTTTCAATCTTTGTACTGTGTCAACTTGCACCTACTCATTTGCGTTGTAAATGCATAAACTCCGCAGTCTAATAATTAGGCACTATCAACTTTGAGCACGGAGTCTACCCTAACGTGCCGAGGTTCGTCACCCAGTTCCTGTTATTAGGCTTTTCGGCTGTCTCCCGCAAGGCTTCCGTTAACGCACGGCCCATCTAGCCGCGTTTCTCGTTTCTTCGGGTCGCAAGTCGTCTTAGAATCCGTGTGTAAAGACGAGATCGCTCTTAGGGGTGGATCTCGGAGCCATGAAACGAACCCAGAGGGTTTTGGATCCCGTCCCGCTTCGTTCGTTGCGCCGCTAACGAATCCAAGGGCGGGATGGCTAAACGAGGCCGAACAGAGGCAAGTTCGAGCGATCGCTCGCTCGGATTCTAATTTCGCTGAGTAGCTGCCTTGTTAAGACGCTGTTCGGCGGTTGCTTAGCCGCAGAACTCGCGGAAACTCTCCGGGGAATTCTAGTCTGCGGCGCCGCTGAAAGGATCAGCCTCCACCCCCCCCCCTCGCCTCCTTCGTCTAAACGCTAATTGCTTTCGGCTAATTCCTTTGATGAGCCGGATCCCGAGCCTCTTTAACGATTCGTTTGCACGCTGGGATGTCGTACCTGCGAGGCTCACCTGCGAAACCCAACAGCCGAAAGGATGCATGCTCTGACGCGTCGATACATCTGGAACGTGACTCCGGAGATGCATCCGCCAGGGAAATCCGAATTTTGCGAGGATCTTTGAGGTAACGCGGGTTTCTTGGAGTTTCGAGAGGAGCATGCGTGGCCCCCGGGGGCCAACGGTTGGCTCCCGTGAAATTCGGGTCAACGAAGATGGATAGTGGACACGAAGAATTTCAGTGGTACGAGGAAAAAATTTTTCCAACATTTCCTAGAAAGATTTCCTGTTGTTTACGCGCGTATCTTTCGGTCCGGCTTCCCGTCATTCGCAACAATCGATATCCCGAAGTTCCTCGACGATTCCCCAACGATGTAAATCGGAGGGAAAAAAAGATGATGCACGTCCCCTCGGGACGGGTAGCTAAAAGATGGCATCAGTCAGGGCAATAAGTCACTCCTCCTTTGAATATCTCGCCGCAGTGGAATGGGAAACCGAGTTCCAGTCACCTCGATATTTCAACCGTCGATGCCAGACGCGTATTAGAAGGATGAGTCGAGAATCCCGAGGTGCCGGAAGCAACGTGCGAGGCTGATCTTCGAATATTCGCGTCGCGAATACCGCCGCTGCCTATAGTTTCCCGGAGGCAATGCTCGAACCTAACAATATAATAGCCGGGTTGCACGCGGATGGTACGCGTGCTGGCGAAACATTTCAGTTACGGAACTTCCATACACTATCTGGGAACAAGGGTACGCGATACTTGCGTCAAACTAACCGGCGTTGCGGCAATTAGGACTTCCGAAACTGGCCGGGCGTAAATCAGCCTTAACGGGCTACTGCACGGTAAGTGCACTAAGCTGTTTCTTTCGGATCGACCACGGGCATCTTTACGAGGTCGTCTAGTTCGCTTGGTTTGCGCAAACATGTGTCCACGCGACTAAAAAAAAATCACTTCGACGAGTTGAATTATCGTTTTCTGACAACCTGAATGAATCAAACATCTTGGACGTGGTTTGGGGCTGGCTCGGTTTGCGCAAACTTGTGCCACGTATCGTAAACAAATCAATTCGATGATTTCGATTATTGTTTTCATTTGGGACAATGGTTCTAGGCTTAATCCTTTACGCATCTTACTGTAAGGCTTGAAATCTTGAACGTGGTTTGGAGTTGGATCAGTTTGTGCAAATATGTGCCACGTATCGTAAGCGAGCAATTCGGTGATTTTGATTATTGTTTTCATTTGGGACAATGGTTCTAGGCTCAGTCCTTTACGTATGTTACTGTAAGGCATGAAATCTTGAACGTGGTTTGGAGTTGGATCAGTTTGTGCAAATATGTGCCACGTATCGTAAGCGAGCAATTCGGTGATTTTGATTATTGTCTTCATTTGGGACAATGGTTCTAGGCTCAATCCTTTACTTATGTTACTGTAAGGCATGAAATCTTGAACGTGGTTTGGAGTTGGATCAGTTTGTGCAGATACGTGCCACGTATCGTAGGCGAATTTGCTCCGGATGATTTATTGTTCTCACTTGGAACGAAGGTTTTAGGAAAGCTTTCACATCGTGGACATGGTTTAATTAGGTGTTGATGAAAATTATTGTTGCTTGAAACAATCGTTGGAGTAAAGCTTGAAGACTTGATTTAGATGAGTTGATTGAGTTTGTGCAAACGAAGCGATGCAAACAGGTTTCATTCAGGAACATGTTTGAAGAAAGTGTACGGACAAAGTAATTGGCGCTGACACAACTGGGTGGCCTTACCGCAGGTTTAAGATCGCCATAAACGGCATCCCCGGGCGCATTCTCGGCGCGGTCCGTTCTACGAGTCGAAATGAAAACGTTCTACAGGACTTTATTTTCCGGGGAGTATCCGTCCTGGTATTTTAGAAAATTGTCTGACGAAGCTGTTGAAGTCTCATCTACCATAGTTGTCCACGGACAACAACATTTTCATTTGCACGTAATTGCTAGGTGAAATGTGCGAACCTCGGAGCATGTGCTGTCTCGCGACTACGGTGATATAGACTGTGCGTAGTCCTTCTCTTCCAACAAGGACGACGAGGACGACAGTGAACGTAAACGCGATAAAGTCACCGGTGCTATACACCGGCCAACGTTAACTTCTGCGGAAGTTAAAGGAACGCAACACCGCCTGTCGCGAAGATATTACAAGCTCCATTATGGCTGACGTTAAGTCCGCGCCCCGGATCTCATAAAAAATTCTTCGCGAACTTGCCACGCTACGATACTCTTCCCGTCGTCGTTCGTTCTGATGCACTTCGCCAACTTAGACTTCCAAGGTGTACGCGCGGGCCTCGCTTCGGTCTTATAACAGTCGATGAACAGAGAAACCGGAAATGCGAACGACTTCCATGATCGATTGTTTTTGTTAGTCACCTGTTGGTGCTGGAAACGATCGCTGCGGTCTTGTTCTCGGTTTCATGATTAATTATCCAGAAATGAAATCGTGTCACGATTTTATGATTAAAATTATTCAGAAAATGAATGCACTGTTTAAAAGCAACACATTTTTATTCAAAATTTTACAATCTTGCGTTTGTAGCACAAGTATGTAATTTTTTGAACACGTTTGTCCATTTCGGTTATTTTTATTAACCTTTCGATGCATAGTGTATCATATCTGATACAGTTAACAAATCTGGTATATAGTAAACTAATATACCAGATTTCTACTTCCTTCAATTTTTTCATCCCAATTAAGAAAATCATGCAGTGAAGGGTTAATGGCAATTCTTCGAGATATACTTTTCCAGATCCAACATGATGTTTCGAAAGTTGAAAGTAATTCGTAACATGATATTTTACAACGCGAGATTAGATTGTTATTTTCACGAGAATTTTTCTGTTCGAGCATAAAGTTTGAAGGCTCGATCACAATCCCGAGGAAGAAATATGTTCCCTGGGTTAGCTTTCCCGTAAAGAAGCTCGCGTTCGTGTGGGGACGCGTGCACACGGATTGCATAACACTGGCGACGAACTCGAGGGTTGCATACTAACCACCCCCTACCCCCAACAGACTGAGCGCCCAAATCGATGAACTCAGCCCTCGCGGGGGCATGAAACGAATTCTGTAGCTGTATTCGATGGGGGCTGGTGGATGCGAAGTTTTTGCAAAATGCTGTGCCGGAGAAAATTATTTTTTAAAGCTTGAAATACTTGATAAAGTACGAAATTTTCTTAGAAATGATATTCTTAGTCAAAGAAAATCTTCTTTCGACTTCGAAAAATCTGAATTAACGTTCCCACGAAGCTTTAGATATTTAATGGCATTACAATTAACATATTTAGCATATTTTTGAACATTATTATTTAACACCAGGGACTATTTAGATGGAATGGATTATGTGATATAGTGCCAGGGAATATGATAAAAATGATATCAATGCAAAGATATCACACAGTCGTTCAGTCCGGCACGGTCTCGTTGAAATTCTAGCGATCCTAGTGAATTCTCTTTATTTGTACAAGGTACATCGCAAAAATGAATATTTCAGAGACGTAAAAAGCATTAATTAAAAGACACTCCGGTACCATGCACTTTTCCATCGTGCTCTCGCTGGTCGTAGAGGAGCAGCGGTGAGCCGAGTTTTATTTAAATACTACACGTTGGATAGAATCAATATCCAAGAGCTTCATCCGGAAGTTTAAACAAGTAATCGTATGAAACGTGTATGGGGACATGGGCTGACTTTCTCAAAGCGAAATATTATTTTACCGGCTGATTAAAATGCTCGGGATTATTCGAGTGGAATCGGACACACGAGTCTCTCGGTTATTTGAACTGTTTTCTTAACCTTTTAATAACACGTACGTTAATCAGTTGTCCATGTAGTTCCAGCTACATTCACAGCGTTGATAAACGTGTACAATTGATGTATTAATCATGCTTACTAGTTTACTTTTTATCATTGAAACAAATCCTTTCAGTCGGCGGAATTAATTTCTGCAATGCTCAAAGAAACGTACACGTTGATAAAAATTCAACTTATTTTTATCGGACACAACGTTTCACTGACAGCAGGAATCGTAACAGAAAAATTTATTAAAAAATCCTGGGGGCAATTAATCATTGATTCCGAAAAGGCCATTAAAGTATCGAAGAATTACGGATTCTGTTAGAGTAGCCATAGGATTTATGGGATAGAGAGGATCTCTGGAAGATTTGTCACGTTCAACAGAGGGTTTTCAGTTCGTTTGAAGCCGTGGGTGGTCGCCATCATAAAACAGCAGGACCCGCTGTCGTCCGGTGACACTTTTCTCATTTTTTCTCGGTGACAAAAAATTCCAGGGAAGTCACCTCCCACTACAATACTACAGCACACCTCTACAGCCAGCCCATTCACAACGATCAGAATTTTTCCTACATAAATAAAATGTCCAATAAGCAAGAGACTTCGCACAAAAATATTTCTAAGCTCCCCTCGCTAGTCCCAGCTATATTTTATTACAGTAACTATCATACGCAACGAATAAAATATTTAATCTTCAGATTAAATAATAATTATACTGTACTATTTCTCGGTTGATTTTTGTTGAAGGGTGGCGTGGCAGGTGAATAACTGTTCGAAATCACTCGGAGAGAGTAGACACCTTTCTCTGTTCTCGAGAGGAGCATCGTAAAGCAGCGTGGCGAGATCGTCCATTTGCACCTAGGAACTCGTTTAGCAGCCTGAGCAAACACCTTTCTCTCCCGTGTTGAAGATGGCCGAGGGGGGCCAGGGCCGAACGATCCCGGGGCCAGGGTCCCTTTATTGGCCAATAAACCGTCGCGTGAACCGCAGAAAAAAAAACAATTCTACACGGCTGATCGTAACCGGTGGAAGCACGGGGATTACGTACCGACATTCGGCTGACTCTCTGTTCCTCGAGCACCTGGGAGCACCTGGGTGAACGAGTTACGGGGACATTTGCCTTTCCGTGCGTCTGCGGTTTACCGAGCCACCTGAACGTGTAATTGGGGATCACCGGGAATTTTCTGAGACCTTCCTCGCCCGGTTTTCCACCCCGTTTTTCATCTGCGCTCAAACTCGAGACCCTCCGCTTGAAAATCAAACGAAATCCTGATGTAGAAATTGTTTGACTCTTGCTGCGCTGATTAACTGTGGATCTTTATACAAAATAAATGAACAGTCCCCCTTTTCGGCGACTTGTAACTTATTCAAGCGTCCCCATTGTCTCGAGGAACAATCGGTTCTCTCTTCTTATTACTCGAGCGATCGGGAATTCGCGAGAGGCTCTGTCCTACCCCTCGAGCGATAAGAAACGAAATTTTCCGGGGAAAACTCTACCTGGAGAATTGCGGGAAAAGGGGATAGAGCCTTGGATTTATCCTGTGGCTGGGGGATCCTTGTGAAATCCCCGTCCTTCATGAGGTCCTGCAGAATCCTCCGAGTGAATCGCACAAATTCTGACGAGGATCTCGAGCTGGCGTCAGGAATATTCTTTCAGAAGCTGCTGGCCAAATTCATCGTTACGCTATTTCAGAAGATCCTTCCCTCGGACCCCTAATCTTCTCATTCCACGAAATTATGTACACTTCTTAAACTGCCGATTTTTAAACTATTGTAACTTTGTTGGAAACAATTGTACGATAGTCTACCTAGGCTCGTTTTCGAGCTTGAAATTTCTACCTTTCAGAATTCTATCCCAATTTTTATACTGCGGCTTTCGTGCGTTACACAGCGAGAGAAGAAAGAGCATAGGTTTACTCAGGAGTCAGAGGGTTTCTTCGTCGAGAATTGAACAACTTTAAACGTCTCCAGCGGAATGGAAAAATTTTTGTCGGTTCTGAACCCACCAGGGATTTAAAGCTCGAAGCGTCCTCTTTAAAGTGACATATCAAAAATCGCTGTACGATTTTTTTTACCCGTTCTATTGAACTTTGAAGAGCGCGAGGTAAATGCAGAAAAATCGTCAACATTTTTTTGACTGATTTCTCCGAGTTTTGACCTAGTTCTCGAAAGGGACTTTCGACATTTTCATCGTTTATTCGCGCATCCCGTCTTTCGGTGTCCCGGAAACAGATTTCTTGTCCCCGAAGGAATTCACCGACGCGATTCCTGCACGCCGAAATTACTCGATTATTAACTCGAGAGAAAGTATTGTTCGCCGGCGTTCCCACGCTCCCGCAAACCCTTTCAACCCCGTTCAGCCCCGAGTCCAGGTGGTGGCAACCCCCTTTTCGCGGCGCGGAGGCGTTTAATTGAAAAAGTTGCCGGAACGACCGACCCAGGAATCGATGCTCGCGATTAATCACCGGGGATCCGGCCGCGTTTCGATCGTCCAACTATTTATACGCGAATCGAGCGAGACGGGCCACTAGTTTGCTCTAGATTTCGTCGAGATTTGCGGGACTCTACCGGAAAATGCTCGCCGGAAAAGTTCGACGTTGAGAATAACGAAAAATCACTCTTCGCTAAACTCTTTAAACTCCTCTAGCTCTGATTAAAAAAAAAAAATCGTACAATATTCTACCTGCACTAATCATGAAGAATGAAATCTCCACTTACACACCGTCCAGGTTATATTTCTCGGAGACCTCAAATTTCTTCATCAATACTTAATTTCATTACAACGGAGTCAGATACTGAAGTTCCTTATAAATATTTGCAAATTCAAACGACTGTACGCGGTTTAAAAAAAATTTTCCTCCACATATTTCAATGCTTTACAGTGGCGTTTAAAAAATTAATCTGCGACTTTTTTTCACAGTTTTATTGTACTTCGAATAGAAATAGGTGAAAGGAAAATCAGCTTCAGAGTCTGACCGAGTCTAATCGCAAAACAAAATGTTTAAAAATATATATTTACGGGTATGAACGTGTTAGAGTGCAATGGTGTTCGATCTGGAAGCAGCTGATGAAGCGAAATCGCGACGCCAACACAGGAAAGCTTCCCAGAAGAAGAGCTTTCCCAGTGCTCGGCCGTCACGAGCGAATTTATTGCACGTGCAGAACGAGTTAATTGTTTCAGGGGGAACACGCGTTGCTCGAACGAGGAAAGGAACGGCCCGTTTACACAATTTCACTACGACTTCTTACGGAGACATATGCACGCGCAATACCGTGTTCCAACTTTTCCCATATAGAACACCGTCGAGTGGTCCACGTGTTTCTCTTCCGGGACATGCCGCACAGACACAGCTTGTTTGCTCATTTTATTACGAAATCGTAGAACTTCCAATGGAATTAAGAGCTACGAAACAATTTTTAAATTGAAGCTGCAGTGTTACGAAATACGGGAAAAATAATGAAAATAAATTTCGAGGAAGTTTTCATATTGGACGTAATTATTGAACTTAATGTTTCTCGGTAAAATTTCAGTTTTATTGCACGATGTTATGGAAAATATTAATGGTACTGAACTTTCTAGAATTTCTAGAGTTAATTATTGACGTGCATTAATTTCTACATTAATCTACTACTTACCGTCGTTTAGTGACGGTGCCACTATCATTTTGAAATAGATTATTCCTGTACATTAAGACTCATATCCATTGAATAGTATTAATTAAGTGGCAAACGTTGAACAGCACACACAACAATATATTAAAATAGAACGCAGAGGAATATTTATTTAGCACATATAACCATGCTCGAACCGGACACTATCAATACGCGGTCCATTTGACCGTCATTATATTAATTAGGCTGCAGATATTACGGCTTTGTGGTGCATTCCGCTGTGTGTAACACAGTAAACTATCCGCTCTAATAATGTTGAATAAAGTTGTTATATTAATTTCGATCTAATGGAATTGTCCATATACGAAATTAATTTCTATTGAACCGCGTCGGTAGCATTAACAAGTAAAAATTTCAGTTTACTAGAAGATCCGGCGTGTAATTATAATATGTATCTATTACTAGATAATAATCAATTACAGCGAGCATCATTAATATTAATGTCGCCGAGCGAGCGCCGATTGTTTATGGATCGTTTGCAATCAAGTTTACAATCGCGAACAGGCTTGCTGCCACTGAAATTTTCATTCAATTAACGTGCCGTCGCGTGTCGTTCATAATTAACTCTTTGAGAACGAATGACGTCATTCCGACGACATCAGGTGCCTGCATTTAATTCTTAATGTTCCGAATGAATAATTGAATTAGCCGTACAAATTAATTCGTGGCGTTGTCATCGCGAATTGATTGTTCATTTACAAACAATCGAAATGTATGCATGTAACTGATAACGTCGATAACAGATTAAATGTGATAACCAAGAATAAATTGGTGCTTCTGACAGTAATAAATTTGCCGAGAAAAATTTTGATTCATTATTTTCCAGAAAGAGCTATGGACTAAATCATTTCCAATGATTCGAAAAAAAGTGATCATAGATTGAACGTCACCGAGGAAACGGTTCTTTGTCCCGGAGGAGTGGAAAAATTGTAAAAAGAATAGCCACCCTCGACTGGCAATTAGAGGGCAGCAAGAATAATTATGAAATGAGAACGTGCCGCGGGTTTCATTCTCTTGAAACCGTGCTTGTTTAACGAAAGGAAACGTGGAGATGTTATAAAAACCTTAGAATTCCTCTCCGTAGCTGGGAAACGAGGAAAATGTGGCTCCGGAAATTGTTGCCACTTCAATTTATAGAAAACGCGCGCTCGTGATGAATTTAATGTCTGGAAAAATCGTATTAAAAACACACTAAAATTCCGCCGGAGGCGTGGAAAATTCAGTTCTCGAATATTAAATTGCCGGGCCCACGTTATTTTCCTTTTTTTTTTTATATCACCGAACGGTGCACATTAACGTCATTAATTCCACTATTTTCTCTCTGCTAATACCGCCGCTGAATTTTTTTCGTCCTGCCGTTATTTCGGTCGTACAAAAATGCCGGACTTATCACTTATTCATCTACTGCTCCTTTAAATATTCTTACATTTCTAATTTTAGAATATTTTCTCCGTTCGTTATGCACTCTTCAAATTCTATTAACAATTTACTGGACACAAAGATTTACTTGACGTTCCAAAAAAATGTTTCAGTCGATCCAGGCCATTGTATAAATCAGACTAAAAATAGTTTGATAATTCGCAGGCAATCCTCTGATAAATGATAAAGAGTATCGTGCAACGCGCAGGCAAGATTGCAAATTGATAAATAATTGCTCGGTCATTTTCGAGTAGAATATATTGACATATTCGGTCAGGCATAGTACATGGGCACACACGTACATCCCGCAGGCGTGCATATACAAATACGGGGTAAGATCCCCGGTAGAAAGAAGAAGCACATCGTGGAGTGGTGCTCGTGCCGCACTAGAAGCGTTCATTTTTGATGCCCATTATTTCCGTAATTAGTCTCGAGCGCGAGACTCTCCTTAAAACCGCCGACGAAACGAGATCCCGGTGCAGCCGGATGGAAAACTTGAAGCAGGCCGTGCACCCTGACGAATGTACACCGCCGAGCAAAGCGGAGCAGAGCCAGTGCAGAGTCGTTGCAACGAGGGGTGGCGTGGGTGGAACGACCGCCAGAAAAATCTCTCGCAATCATGTATTTAAATGGAACGAAGCGGCCGCTGGTTACCGCGTGCTCGGTCAAATAATCATATAAAACTTCTGTGCTGCAGCCACGTTCTCTGGCCTCGGCTTTGTGCCAGACGCCCACACCCGTGCACTGTCCTCCTAAAACTTACGATACAATTCCATTCTGCCAGCTTCGAATGAATCTTCGCGTTGTTGTTCGCGCTATCGAATTTATTCGCAATTCATCCCGCTAAACAAATTTCCTTGTCACACGATTTTATCGTGCACGAAATTCAACCTATATCAACATGCTGCATATCAATCAACAGTACTGGAATTCTTTTGCTTTGTGTTTGCTAGAATAGGAATTTTGGTGAAAGGCGTAAATCAGTGTATAAGAATTTTTTTCATCGAGATTATTTAATTCGTTTTAACGTAAGACACAGTAAAATGTCTCTGTAAAATCTTTTTGTGGAATAACAAGACGCATATCGATAAAAATCATTAGTATTTTGGCGCAAAGCATAAATGAATGCATAAGATTTTTTTTCCTGAAGATTACATAATTAATTTTAACACGAGACAATGAAATGTCTTCGTAAAAAGTTTCCGTGAAATCGTTCGCATAAATTTCTTTTGGAAAAATGTTTTAACGTCGAGCGAAATTTGTTAAGCACGATATAAAATACGGGCCGCCGGTTTTCTAATCGAATCACGATGATCAGGGTGTAACGTCGGACATTGTGGCCGGCAGTTAGATTAATCGAGGCGCTTAATTTCCACGGGACGGCGTATCCGCAATTAAGGCGATCGATCAGTCATCTAAGAAATCCCCGCGATCCCCCGTTGCGAAAATTGGATTATTCCGGCTCTCCCGGGGCTCTCCCGTGAGCGTGCAGATTTCAAACTAGCCCGGTGATCTGGGGGTCTCGCAAATCTAATAACCCCGTGCGTTTTTCGCTAGCCGGAAAATTCGGTCCGGGAATCCACGCCCGACGTCAGCAGGTTCTTGCTCGTAAACGCTTTCGTTTGTCCTCTATGGTAAATGGTGTTGACTTCCTCGTCGATTTTCATAGCGCCATTTTTACAAGCACAGCTTTTTCAACTCTTGATATATTCTTCATTGTTTGTGAATGTTTCCTTCGATTAAATTTTTGTTGGATATTTCTCACCATCAAAATTGATTCAATTTACGATAAAGTTCAAATTCCTCAGCAGCAAGTGAAAAATTTCTCTTTGCCTGAAGATGCCTTACGAAATGAAGAATATGGAAAATGTGGAAAGTGATTTTATCAATAAAAATTGATGAAGTTGATGAAAAAACCTAGAAATTTGCAGGTAAATAAAATTTCATGTTGCTCAAAATTGTCTTGAAAAATATGGACTTTGAGTAAAGAAGGAATGTAACAATAAAAATTGAGGGAGGCGATGAAAGAGTAAAACTTGCGAGGGTTCGTCGCGCGGGAAATTCGAATCGGCGACGCGTGCAATTTCTTGAACGGGCGTTTCCACGGAGTGTTTTGCGTGCGCGCGAAGCCGGTGCACTTTCGCACTAATTAAATCCGCGGAAGAATGTTTTCGCCGCAGCGGAACACAAAGAACGTTTGCGTCGAGTGCCTTTAACGTTGCGACTCGACTGCGTTGCGCGGCCGTCCGTTCGTAATGAGAAGCCGCTCCCAAAGATTCCTGTGCTAGTTTTCCATTCTCCAAGACGGCCGTAATAATTATTCGCCAACAAGGCGTGCTAATGGCGGGACGTTTCCTCCAAATTGTAGTTTAATTCCGTCTGAAAGAGTCCCTTTTTAATCACAATTTTCTTCCGTTCTCATTAATTAATAGACGCCTTTGTTAATCCACGAAGAGACTCTCATCGATACGGTTCATAACTTCATCACTGTTTCTGTACTGTAAAACCAATTTGTGCAAATTTGTATTTTTCTAGGCAAATTTAAAGCATTGAAAATTTCAGGGAAATATTTGTTTGCCGCTGGCGTCCATGGGAAATAATTAACTAAAACTCAATTAACCCCGGGCCGTATAAATTTTCCATATTTTTGTACACTATAAATGTATCAGCTTGAAAAAGTACTTTCAGCAATTTTAATCTCTCATCGACGTAATAAATTTAATCTTCATGCAAATTCGCACTTTTTTCGGCGAAATTCGACAAGGATAAACTGAAATCAAATTTCGTTTTCGATCGCCTGTAGCTTTTATAGAAAACAATTAACCACGCATTGATAAGCTTCATTAAAATTCAACTAACTTTGCACTTTATCCATTTGTAATATTTTCCTATACTATACAAAGATCGAAAAAGTTGTTAAAATTCCAATCGGAGTGCGTTATTAAATAACAATGCATGATGGGTTTTAACACTGGATTCTGTGAATACGAAATGTTTAATTGAAATTTTTTTAAATACTGATATACTTTTTATTTACCGGATCCATTATCGAACAAAATCCAGGTTTACCTCCGGTCATTTTTCATTGTTTATTTTGAAAACAAAAGCAATTGCATTTTATATCAAGTTTTAATTTTCTCGTGATTAATTAAAATGAACAACCTTCTAAAATTCACATTGAATCAATATTAGTCGAGTATATAATTTTATTTCATGGTATCGAGATCATGGGGTCAAAAACCGAAAATTCTTAAAAAATAAGAATTATTGTTACACCGGCTAAAAACAAAGCAAACAGCAGCAGCAGTGGTCAAAGGGTGCTCGCCTAAAACGTAGAAAAGATGGACCCGGCAATGTTTTTCGTTTGGCCATTGTATCGATGCACCAAAAGTGTATCCGGCCGGGCATGATCAGCGAAATGTTGGCGTCGGCATTCATTAGAAGATAAAAAAATGGCCTTTGTACAATAAATCGATCGCGTGTACACAGAACGGACGTCGGCCTCTCGGGCCCCCGTGTAAACAGGATGAAAAAGGGGAAACACGTACCACGGATCATAAATACGAAAAAGCAATTTTCATGTTGCATATTATATAGATTCGGGATATTGCGCTGCCGTTGGAATCAAACGCGCTCGCATACATTGCATATTTCATTTCGCGAAGGCAGTTTCATTTGTTATTAAACAGTCGGTCAATAATGGTCGGGGCCCGGAAGCGAGCTGGGAAATATCGCATTAAAAAAGAAAAAAATAGAAAGAGAGAAAGGGAAAAAAGTAAACGTGCCCAGGTGATTAAAAATATTTCCAATGCAAATTGCAGCTACCGAATTTAATGGGATCGCCGATATTAAAAGTTTTTGCATATTCTCGACGCGTTCGCGTTACATCCGAACCGGAACCGAGCACGGAATAAACCGACGGCCGCTGTCGTAAACACACAGAAGCTCGGTTTAACTCGAAAACCTTTCCTTAATTAAAGGAAAATTTCGCCACGGCCGAGAGCGCCGCGTTTCCGAAAGAAAATTTGCATCCGTTTCATTCCGAGCGGGTGGACGAATTTTTGTTTTTGATTCTTGATTTTCGACCTTGCCAGCCCGCTTTAAAATTCAAATTCGTTTTATACACGATCGCGATCCTCGCATCGCGTTACAGCTCGAGGGCTGATCGAAATCGAGATCGCTGCAGAAGTTTCTCGAGTGCGTATTAAACGTTGTATTATTAGATACAGAAAATAGTAATTTATATTTTATGAAGCAAGCATGAATATAGAATACGCCCTGCGGGGCGATGCTCTTAATTAGTTGGAATTGAGAGCGTCGAGACCACGCCCACACGGAACAGTTTTCACGAATACACAACGTTTTTCTCTCCCAACATCATTTTTGCACAATCGAGGAAAACGATTTATTATTGTTCTTTAGAACTGGATTTTTAGGGACGCTAGAATAGTACGGGCATAAATTGCCTTCTGAGGCACTGTGCCAGCTCCGTTAAGATCGAGAGCAACCAAGACACGCCTACTTATAACAGCACTTGGTGTCGAACTTAGTATAGAGTAGAATTGTGGTCGCTTAAGCTGCATACATATACAAAATTGGAGGAAAAAATCGATGTCCAAGGACGAAGAATATAAATGAAAAGCAGCAAAGCCACGCCCACTTGAAAGCCATGAAAGAAAAGTTCTCAAAGTTACATCTTTGTAGGAAGTAAGTGCTAGGTCAATCTTAAACATAAATTGCCAGCTATAACACACTGTTGACACTGTAAAAATCGAGAGCAACGAAGCCACGCCCACTCAGGATCCTTGACAAGCATAAAACAAAACAGAAGCCTGTACTATTGGTAAAATACGTGTTCGAAATTACATTTTTCAAAAAAAATAAGTTCTAGGTCAATCGTAGATGTAAATTGGCAATGGAAAAATCGAGAGCAACGAAGCCACGCCTACTCAGGACACTCGACGAGTGTCCTAGAGAGACGCTCACGATCTCCATCATAATCAACCGTTCCCTGATCATACTAATTAATTTCCTCGGCAGTCGGCGTTGAATTCACGTCGGAAACGGAGGCGTGACGAACAAATACGCGGGCAAGTTTGAAAACGAGGCCGAACGAGGGTTGGCTGGGTGGGCGACGGGCCGGAAGCGATTGAATTAAAGCTGGCCTGCCGATCCCCAGCCAGCATCGTCGTCGCGGCCGCTTAATGTTGAGAACGTGCTTCATTTGCTCTCTTTAGCCGCGATAATTCCTCTTGTTTAATATGCAAACCGATCCATGCCCGAACTTCGACGTGATTATTCGGCTCGTTTCGCCGACACCGCACTTTCCACCCTCTATTTTTCGCGACGGTCCAACCCCTCTGTTACTCAACCCCATTGTTCCCTCTCGTGCTTCTCGTTCGTCGTCGTCTGTTCGTTTTCTTCCCCGCGAGACAGCCGTCTTATGAATACCGGTTTTCTCTTATCAAATATTCGGAGCCGCTGGTTGTACCTCCCTTCGGAAAATGTAGGCTGCGCATCCCCCCCCCATCCCCCACTCCCAGATGGAAATGGCAAAAGTTTCGCGAACGTATTCCACTTGTAAAGGAGGTGGACTCTCTTATGGTTGTAAATACGGGAGCACACAGCGTTTCCCGTTTGAATATTATATACGCCTTTTGTCTTCGACGATAGTACCGATGGAATATTTAGATGACGACGAAATATAAGGTGCAATGTGGAGCACTGTTTCAAAGGCGCATTCTGCATCGATTCGGATCCGGTGTGGTTTCGATGACTGTTTCAATTTTTATTTTTATTGAGAACATTACTGATGGACTGGGAATTTCATGGGGTTGTGAAAGAAATTAGTGACCGAGATGACCATTACTGCTTCTCTTTCATGCAATTGCTGCAGACTATTTTAATTTTCCATTAAGGTCTACAACTCTTTTATATTCATATTAAATGACAGAGCATTATGTAGGACAATTTTCAGGAACATCGTGCTGGATTTTCGAGAAACGGGTCTAAAGAATCTCTATGGGAGATGTTCGGAAGAAGACCAATTTAGAGGATCGCAGTCGAGGAAGCTGCAGCATACTGGAAACACAGCAAAAGCTTATGATCCACTCCAGGGTTGCGAATTTTAAAATTGGTGGAACCGGATTAGCGTTTCGAAATAGAACATCGTGTAAAAGAGAATATTGTAGGTGGAGATTGCGAAGGAAGATTTGAAAGAGGATAATATTGCAAAAATTCGTGTATTCTGCGCTGCGTTAGAATTTTTAAGATTGTCACTTAAAAATGGAATAGTTTTAAGTGGCGGATATTACAGTGACACAATGGGAAGATTTCGAAGAGAATATTCCGAAAATTGGTGGCTCGTTCATGTTGAACTTTCGCCTTTATATAGAACTGGGTTACCATGTCGAGATAGAAGACTTCGGAAAAGACAAAAATTATAGTATCGTAATTATTCGTTGATACCTTGCCACGCATAGATTTACGGTGTAGGGTTTTATAGTTTTAGTGTTCTACCTAATAAAAGCGAAAGCGTTTGATCAGTTTCGCATAAGCGGAAGTGTTCGGAAAATGCTGACGATGCATGCAGTTGTTGCACTTGAATTTAATGCGTGCAATCTTAATTCAAATAAATTGATTTCAGTTCGAAAATTCATATCGATTTGCTGTGATGGTTTAACGGTTCGAAGAAAAAGGGTCCGACTGAAATTTTCGGCAGATTTTTCGGAAACGGTAGGCGGTTGGCAAATGTAGAATTTCGAAGTTGCCGAGTGTGCTCGCGGGTCCAATCGCGAAGGGAAAAACGGAGCGGGCTACGACAAATATTGAACGTTCGTTAAACGCGGCAGCTCTCGGCCGGGCGACGACGGTTAATTAGATTGGAAAGCGTGTGCGCGCGGCCGAATCAAGGAGTCAGCGATTTAATTCAATTTCTTTGGGCGCGGAACAGCGGCTATGGCAACGGTGGAAACGAAAGCGACGGGAACGGTCGCGTCCTTTCGTCAAACCCCGAACTTCCGGGCGAGCAATCTCGAAAGTTTCGGAGGCCGGCGCTCGCGTCACGCCGCCGCCGACGTATTTGTTCCAGCCCGACAATGAAAGCCGATCCGGAAAATTTCATCCGGACGAGAAACGACGACGACAGTCGCGACACTTCCGCCCTCTGCACGAGAATGATAAGGCAGGACGATCAAATTACCGGCTAGATGAATCTGACGGCCTGTCTAACCAGTCGTAGAACGTTTCTATTTGGATCCGCCCGCAAGTATTAAAATCAGAGATCCCTATTGCACCTTTATCTTAATAAACGTGTAAAGAAAATATACTTTCTTCAAGATTCGAATTTAGCTGGAAGGTAGAGTAATGACCGTCTTACCCGGTAGAGCAGGAAAACAAAAGAGAGTGATAGAACGTGAAAATATAGTTAGGATTTTATTGACACTCGAAACAATAAACTGTAATGTCGTTTCTTTGTTTTCAGGTAAGGATATTGTAAATTGTAAATAGTGTAAATAAGAGATATGTAAAATAGTGAAATAAAACTTTGTTTTCAGAGCAACGAAATAAAGTTTTGTTAACGTGTCAACCCTAACCTCATAGAGGGAAATATATATCATTATAAACGTGTAACAAACGAATCCGGATCTCAATACATGTAATTTTTAATACCCGTGTAATTTCTGTTTCGCGGGAACACGTGGTACCATTTACAACTTTGATGACCCAGAGTACCAGAATCATTATTGAAGAATCCGATTCCTGTCGAGTAAATTAAATACGTTACAGCTGTTACAAGTGTTGAAAGGATTCCCGAATAAATTTTCAAAGGATTCCAACGTCTCGAACAGAAAGTTCTCCCCAGTTAAAAATCGATAATCCGATCGACGGTTAGGCGAACTTCGCGAACCGATGCTGTAAATGCGCCGAGCATTCGTAAAAGCTGGTTCCATAGCTTCCGGCGAACTTATCCAACAGCACCGCGGTACAAAACGCCGATGTAGCTTTACCGACTAAACTCTAGACACCTAACAGTTTCGAACAGCATTACCGAATTTCCGTTAAGCATTCGGATCGCGTCGAGCACAATGGGATCTGCCCATGCGATCCCGTTAAAACAAAATCTCGCGGCGAAACAATTCCACCAATTAACCCCAGAACTAAATACCATACAGTTTTGAAGCAGCATTAACGTGTTCCCGGATAACCTGCTCGACTCCGGGTTTAACCAAAATTTGTATTTAGCCGCTAAACACTGAACTTTTAATCTAGAACCACCATGTTAGTGGGTAGCGATATTTCGTGATTTATTTCGTCTGAAATTACTCTATTTATTATGGCTCTTTTGCGACCATTAATAAATGTTCTAGTAAAATGCACAGGCGGTGCTTAAACGAACGGAGGTTAAACAAACCATTTGCTTCTCACTCATCTACACGAGTGAACTGCGTTTAGAGAATTATGTTTGCAATTTTGAAGAAACAGGACATTTCAGAGTGCTCATAAATTTATATAGAGAGGAGGAGCAGTTTGAATATTAATTTAGAGTGGCACGATGAGAATCATTAGGACTATTAGTCACAACGTCTCTGCACATAGTGGCCTCGGTGTACACCACTTTGGTGCATACTAGTGGTCCCGGCACTGTCATTTATTTCTTCCGCACTCGCGGAATAAAATTCCGTGTCCCTTCGGTGGCTGGCGGCGTTACACCGGCATTGTTATTTCCCAAGACGAAGATCCGTGAGAAAAGAAGATGCAGAGGTGAAGAGTGAGTGAGAGAGAGAGAGAGAAAGAGAGAGAGAGAGAGAGAGCGGAGGCAGAGAAAGGGAGAGAGAGAGTGGATAATGCCGCAACGAGACGGCAATTTGAAACGGTCAGCTGGCCAGAACAATCCGACCGGCAAGCGTTTAATCGACTGGATCGTCACGGCGCGCATTCATTCGTTTCACCTCTGAGCTCCGCGATTCTCGTGGAAACGCTCGTAAATCCGCCGGACAATTTTAATAATAACCGGGCTGTAGAATTTTATGCGCTGTCGCATTTTTATGGACCGATCCCGGCTGGAAATTTCATTCGACTTGGAATCGCGGTCGCCGACTGAAACGTTCGACGAGGGTCTGTTTAATTTCCACGATTTTACTGTGATACTTCAGAAATCTGAAATTTAATAATACTTCGTGGATTTCTGAAAATATAAGGAAAGTATGTGTTGAGGAATTCTAATGTTGGTGGTACACATGTTACTAAAACTGCGATGAAACAGCAAAAAAAAATCGTAGATCAAATTTTGAGGTCTCATTAGGAAGGGAAAGCTTCGATCTTCGAAATCCATGTGGTCTTGGTCCCGAAAAAAAATTTTCAAGTCCTCTACAAACGTCTGAACTTGATATCGTACCATACGATTTTCCAGGAAAATACCATATTCTCTTTTTCACCCGTTGCTGAATAAAAAATAACTTTGGAAAAAAACCTTTTCGTGAAGTGAAAGTGGAGACCTCACCCTTTAAAAAGAGCCTATGTGGATTGTCCTAAGATTCTTTTTCACGATGTTACACCAGGTTCCACATCAAGAATGTTCAATCCAATATCTAGTAATCTTTTATAAATATTCAAAATTCCTTACAGCCTGTAAATAATGTTGTATCCGTACAAATTTAACACAGATTTAAAGCTCGAGGCCTCCCCTTTCGAACCAGACCATAAAAACTGGCATGGGACTTTCCACCGCCACGTTATTACCATTTCAATGAAAAGTGTGATGTCTGCAGTGGAATTATACACTATGGTCAGCCGTCTGCGACAACTTCAAGTTTCTCTCCTTAAATTTTGATCAAAACACGTCTTATATATTCACCGACCTGGGTCTAGGCGATATATTGGCTAAAACCTCTTTCCCATCGAGAAATAAATTACATTTTACTTTCTAACAAAATGGGGGGGTCGGTCGAATACCTTCGGATCTCCATTTGAAAAGGATCGGAGAACGCTGGGCGACCTAATCTGACGAAGGTCACGCGATCGGCACTCTTCGGCCACGTGTACAGGGTCTGAGGCTTGTCCATTGTCAAGGGTGGCCTCGCTATGGAATCGGAGCAGCCGTATTACCCTAGTTAAGGGACATTTAAATTCGAAACAGCCCTGCGTCGAGCATAAACCGTGAATAATCGTTTTTGTTTGCCGGGGGAGGCCGTCTCGCGGGATTACGCTATCGTTTACGGAGTCTTTGTCGCGGGCTTATGTTAATTCGATACGGGCCAAGTTCTCTAACGCGACGACCAAGCAATTTCGCGAAGTTTTCGCTGTTTGAAAAACTGGGACAGTGTCTTTGTGCGTCGACAGTGGTAGCCTACAATGATAAACTTCGCTGGATTAGAACCGAGAGAAATAGTGTTGCTTAGTTTTCAGTGGTAGCCCTTAATAGCCCACAATGCTACCCCTCACTAAATGAAAACTGAGAAGAATAATATTGTTTAGTTTTCAGTGGTAACCCACAGTGATGGAACACAATGATAACACTGAGTGAATCTGATGTTCATGTAATTCACGGAGTCTTTTCCGCAAGCTTATGTTAATTCGATACGATCCAAGTTTCCCAACGCGACGGTGGGGCAATTTCGAAAAGTTTCTCCCGTTAGAAAAACCTGAACGACGTCTTCGAGGACCAGAGGCTGTCTCTCGCCACTTTCTGGATTGACGCTTAAAAACTGGATAGCACCTTTGGCCTCCTCCCATGCTGTTATTCCGCAGCCCCAGCATTCGATGAACTGCCATTCGAGTTTCTATGGGATACGATGGAAATTGGAGCGTGTCTCACCGGGGGAGCCACTTTCTTCGCCCTGTTATCAGTATTCCGGGAGCACGTGGTTTTCTTTGTGCATTTCCCAGCGAAAATAACATCATCCGATTCTTTTATTACGACGCGGGGATGGATGAGTACGAAAGTTGTTTACTGATGGTACGATCTCGTGCAGAGAAAGATGATTCGGGGAATATGTTTATTTCTATACGTATTTCTACTGAATCTTTCTCAACGAAACAATTAACAATTGCTCCTCGAGCATCCGGTTAAATGACCTAAAAGTTTCAAGACGATTGGTTTCGTAATTTGTCAAAGAAAATATTTGAAGCACCGTGTTGCCATTAATTTCCGACCAAAACGAACACGTCCAATCTACGAGGTCTACGCGTCAGTAATCCAACTACAAAGAACATAATCTACTCGCACAATCTACATATTAGTAATCCTGTGTCTGACCAGGACGAGCATATTCCACTTCACCAGCTGAGATATTGCAAATCCTCTATTTGACAAGCAAGCATTCGCGAATGCGTTTACAAGCAACTTTCTCCACTTGTCCCATCACAGACTAGTTTATTCTACTGTCTGACAGGTCACAATTAAACCCGCCGCAGAGGCAAGATTATTCCCACTGTCCGTCAACTGACCACGATTCTACCACCACTTCTACCACGAAATATCGAACCATTTCCACCAACCGCCTCGGCAGACAGTCTGCTATAGCTCACATTATTTGCACCTCTGATCGACCAAGCTGTCGTTCCTTCGATTCTACGGTCCCGGCAATTCTACGAAAATTCGAATTCGTTCTTGACATTAGGTTTCCGTTGAGGAAAATCGGGCCAGCAGACTCGCTCGATATTCGAAGGTCTGAACGGAAGGTTCTTAACAGTCTTCCTCCCCTTCGGTTCCCGTCTCGAACCCAGCCGCCGCCTGTTACTCATTTTTCCGGCATCCGACTGAATTATTCATGACTACGCCGACGCCACTTGTCGTCGTATTTTTACAACATTATACCGGGTGGCTCCCCCGACCAATCGGAAACCCGACTGTCTACCACCGAAACCAACCAAGCAAATTTTCCCTGGAGAGAGAGGGAGGGGATGTTTCTTAATCCTGTCGCAACGCTCTCCCGCAAACTTCCCCGTAACGAAGACCGAACGAAAATAAGTTCGTTAGATCCGTCGCTAACTAACCGAGCTTCCAGACTCGGATTGAAACGATTCCCGATCGATCCCAATCGAAGAAACAAGAAAGCTTCATTGAACCGTCGGTAATCTCGTTTCTCCGAAAAGTAGAAGTAACCAATCCTTCGGATACATGACTGAACCTCTTTAAATAGGGTCGGACTAGTGGAAACCAGGAGAACAGGTCAGTTACTTGTCAGACTGAAGTTCAGTTTCACAACAATTCCAAGATACTAACGAAAATCAGTAGAACAGCTCAGTGAACGGTCAGGCCTAACAGTAATTTGTCTTCCCACGAATTGAGAAATCAGGAGAATAGGTCAGCCAGTGGTCAGACTAAGGAATATTCGTTCTCATTCGCATTCTAAACACGTGGCTAGGTGCGAACATACGACCCATTAAAATGAAAACAAGTAGAATCAGCTTGAGTCTAACTAAAAATTAATTTCCCTTTTTCTCCCTTGATGTAAGGGCGTAACCAAAATTCCATATTCCGGAGGAACTACTTCATAATATTGGGAAGTGTCAAAGCATTTATTTCGCTCGGCGAACCGCTCGGTTCTAGTCTGGAGGTTGCAAAACACTAAAGGAGAAATTCCACGCGATCCACTTTTCCATCTCCACGTTTCCTTTCACCCTTTCTTCTTCGCAGGGTTTCTCTGCTCTCACTGGCAGCCAGGGCTCTCCTCGGCCGTTGGTTCCTTTCTTCCACTGACGGACGGAGTTGTCCACGCTCATTGTGCCTCCCGCATTCAAGAAAGTAGTCGCGTACAAAAAAAAAAACAGGACGTCTCCAGGGGAACAGGCCAGCTAAAAAAAATTCACCGTTCGCTGTTCATGCCCGGAATCGTGGTCGAGACCCATCCGAATGGAAAATGAAGCCGCGGACCCATCTATAATTGAGTGATCCGAAACTTTGGTGAAATCAACGGAAATACACCAACACCAGCTAGCCAAACTAAAATTTTCCCTTTCGCTCGTCGGTTCGTTGGGTATCATCAATTTTCGCTGGGAATAACGTGTCAAATGAAACTCAATTCACTGTCTAAATCGTTCGATAAAATAAAACGCACTGGTTACGAAAATGTTTCAACAAAAATGGACACGTGATTGTCACGTCACTCAAACTCGGGCGGCTCTGATTACTCCTCTAATTATTAGATAAGAGAATTAAAAATTCATACGACAAACAAAAATTGTTTCTTCTCACCTCGTTGTTGATATATTATTCTTTCTGTAGGATTTTGCAGGACGAAGTTTTGAGAATTTTGTAGTTCAATAATAAGTTTCGACGAAGCCACGAACGCGCGAATTCTCTCTCTCTCTCTCTCACTTTCTCTCTATCCTTCTCTCTAGGCAGCTTTGTTGCCGCGCTCGAGATTCCAGGGCAAAGAAATTAATTGCCAAGTCGATAGCATCGCCGGCATCCCCTGATCGACGCTCTCCATCTTAACGGCTGCAGCCGAGGCAACGTTGTTTCGGGTTAGTCGTTAAACTTGCACGCTTCCAACGGGGCCTCCGTCGACGAGCTTTCAAACTTATAAGGATAGTATTTTTCGACTGTCGAACCGAGCCTTGGCTTGTCGAATCTTTAATGCTCGACTATCTTACATTGAAATACCCTGTCGACAACTGTTCTATGTTTTCTCGAAACTTCCTGCAGCGCGTCGACCATGTTGCAGTACTGTACACGCCCTGAAAATATAGCTTGAAAAATGTGGAATTCTGAATGTACCATTAAGCATGTAGAATTCTACATGTAGCAAGAAAAATGTAGTATTCTAATCATCTAAATACATGATGTTACTTAAGTAGCCCCAAATAAATGAAAATCAGGAAAGTAGATCAGCCAGTGATCAGACCGAAGTATAATTTCCCTTAACCATAAGGAGGGGAATGATTAAATAACGTTAGACCACTGGAAATTAATAAAGTAGATCAGTGACTGATCAGACCAAGCAGTAATTTCCTTTCTTCACAAAGTGGAAACACAAAATTCCCCAAACATACATGACTAGATGTTCCTATAAATTCTGTCATCTGCAAATCTTTCTGTAATGATTATAAAAGGTTGAAAATAGTGCATTGACGCAGCTAAATTCTCTAAATATTTTCATAGTGCGCAGCTAACCATTTTTGCCATACACGCAGAAAATCCGCAGTCGAGTCACGAGCTCCGAACGAGAGTGTAACATTTCGGTCTCGCTTTCGGAGGGTCCGTCGAGGAGCCCGACAATACCGTGGCCGTCAAATCAAATTAAACAACGATTTGGCCAATGAATTATTCAGTCCGTACGGCGGCTAATCCGAACTTTAATTCCCCGGCGAATTAATGCGACTCGATTTCGTTAATTACCCGCGGCAGGAAATTAAACCAATTCTCCTCTGGCACTAATAACGCGGCCCGCAGATCGTCCGGATTTAATATCGGCGTACACGCCGGCCCGGCCAAAACCGTAACGCCTTCCGGCGAGATTTTGTTAATTTCCACCTGGGAAACGTGACCGACGGACGAGCAGAAAAATTTCGGCTGTACGAATCGAATCTCGTCGCCGCCGCCGTAGCGCCCCGTTAAATTACCTTGAATTTTTTAATAACGTCGCTGACCCCCCCATCCTGTACATTTAATGAAAAACTCGGGAGAACAGTTTCACCGTCGTCAACGCGGTTTAATCGTTAAAATATTCCACGACCTCGGCGCCACGGCTCAAAACACCCGGAAAAATTGTCCTCGAAGGTCTCCCGCCGCTGATTACGTTCCCAGCCGCCTGATATTGTAATAATAACCTCGTTATGTTTTAATAAAGTTCTTGAAATTGCGTCGCGAAGCTCTGAGAATTTTCGGGAATTTCAGACAGTCGGACAGCAGTCTAATGTATTCAGCGACGAGTTCTCTCGGAGTTCTCGCAGCGGAGATTTTTGTTGGACCGCTAATTAAATTGTATTTGTGGTGTGATTAAGAATTTCGTTTGCAGTTGGAACGGATCTTCATTCGATTTTCTGGTGAATTATTCTGAATGACTCTAGGTGAAATTTGTATTGAATAAATAATTAATATTTTGTAACGTACGGGGTGGGGTGTCGCAATAATTGATGGAGTTTGCGCAGAATAATTACAATTTTCCATTGGGATGCCGGGCTTCGGTTATCGCAAGAAGCGCAGGAATAACACGGTTCAATAAATCAGTAATATTATACCGGTTCGATTATGCGACAAAACAGTCTCCACGCCTGGAGCGCAAGAACTTCCAATCGGGATACCAGTGTAATCGGAACTACGGCAATATATTCCTTCTTCCTTCGAGCTGGATAATTCCGTGGCACGCTGTCGAACTTGCTTTATCGCCGTAACCGAAGAAACTATATTTCGAACTTCAACTCGGTCGGAAAAATTTCTAATCGATCCTGCCCGTCGAGTGAGATAAAGAAACCAACAAAAACATCATCATAACAAGTACTTTCTTATTTTGTGTACACGTTACGTTTTATGTATTGTACTACCACACATTCTTTCTGAAATTTTATTCTTGAAGCCAGTGGTGGTGAAAATATGTAGTAAGTCGTAAAATTAACATTTCGATGATTAAAAACTAAAAAAATTGATGAATAAACAGGTTTTTTGTATTTCTGTCATATTTGTCGCATTCAGCCTGGATGGGACACTACCAAACGTTTTTGGAATGATTTTTGCCAGACGCTCGGTGTCCCAACCAAGTGGCACAATCGAGAAGCAAGAACCCATCGCGACAACGATAGAAGTTGCGAGTCGAAGAAGTTAAAGTTCCCGGCTCCGAAAAAGAAGCAAAGACTATCGTCTTCGGTAGCGCAATCAGCAGAATAGCCACCTTCCGGCATGATGCTCCGAGTTCGAATCCCAAGGATTACCACCACCCGTGACTTCTCTGCACACCCTCTCCAAGTATATCCGCGGCGGGAAAGTGAAAAGACAATAGCCAGGATAACTAGGATCGGGTGAAAATCGCCTCGGAGAAGTTAAATGAAAAATACAAATAAAGAAAAGAGAAGAAGCAGAAACTCTCAAGGGTTGGACCATGGGAGGCTTTATTAATTTGATGTAACTTACAAGATTATGTCTTTACTGAAGTAACTCTATTGAGAGGTAGCCCACAATGAAAAAGGAACATTATATAATATTAAAGGATATTAGAGTCAATTATAATAGAAATTAAAAATACTGATAGCCCTCAGAGGTAGCCCTTACTGGTAGCCCACAATGACAGCCCATGAATTAAGACCAAAAGAAAAATATTGTCTAAAATTAGAGGATACAGGAGTAAATTTAAATTAAAATAGGAAAAATATCTGAACAGCCCTAAATGGTAACCCTTACTGGTAGTCTACAATGATAGCCCTTGAATGAAGATCAAAAAAATAATATTGTTTAAAATTAGAGGATACAGGAGTCAATTTGACTTAATACAGGAAAAATACCTGAACAACCCTAAGTGGTAGCCCTATGTGCTAGCCCTAGGTGCTAGCCCTATCCGCCTCAGTGTAAAAATCTCCATAGAATCGAGTCGATGAAATCCGAACAGGTGAAAACGAGGGTATAAACCCAATCCATGCCGAGAGAGGATGGTGCTCCCCTATATCGGTGGTGGAAGGGGAGAAAGACAGTGGCGCGATGAAACTGCGCCATAGTTGTACACCGGAGCGGAACGTTGTTGCGAATTATGATGTAACCGCAATAACAGCCGGGCCACGGTATCTCTGGAGGATTAATAATGCAAGGAGCCGCATTTACAAGCGACGGCGGCTCCGTGTCGCCGCACACGGACACCGCAACCAGCCAGCCAGCTGCGTCCGTGTGCTCAGCGAAACTTGAAAAGTACTTTAGCATGCATCTTGCGCCTAAGTGGCAACCAAGCCGAGCCGAGCCGAGCCGAGGCGATCCGAACCGAGCAGTGCAGAGCGAAGCAGAGCCAGATACGAAACTTTTCCCTCTCGCGCATCAACCGGCGTCGAGAGAGTAACTTCCACCGACGCACGGCGTCGCATTAACGACCTGATTATCCGAGAATGCGTACCGGCCACGTTCAAGACCCACGGATGCTTGGAAACTCTCTTTTTCTGCAAGTCCATTTATCCAACCTAATATCTTGCATAATGTCCTTTTTCTTGCTGTTCAACAATTTCTTAAGATTCACCCCAGGTCATCATTTTACGAGTCTTCGAGGTCGTTGGTGTATTTTTATACGGAACCCTATATTTTATCTTGTGCGTGCTTGGAGAGCATGAAAATACGAATCCAACGAATATAATAACCATTCTGATCATTTAACCTCGAGATATTAGTGTCTGAAAGGACAGACTCCTTAAGACTTTCAGACACAATTATCTCGAGCTTAAATGATTCGAATGACATGGTTAATTATACTCGTTGGATTCGTGTTTTTGTGCTCTGCAAGCTCATATAAGAACAACAATTATTTTCGATCTTGAAATATTGTAAATTGATTACCTTGGAAGGAAGCCGAAAAGTGCACAATTGTTTGCGAACACAAGGACGAATCGCCTTGAGCATTTCGCGCTGCTGTCGAGAGCAGCATTGATTATTGTCCGCGTGTACGTACGGTGTCGTGCGGCGATGAAACATCAGTCAATCGAATTGGGTTAACAATGGGCTGCGATGCTGTTTTCGGGGCCGAGGGTTGCAACAGTTGCAGTGGCATCGGGGGCATGTAGTTGAATTTTTGAGCACGCGCGCACGCCATTTGTATCGGTTATTAGCTTCCGTTCGCGTCAAGTGGAATATCAATTTGTCTCCCAACGGCGGAACGATTGTATGTACGGTGAATAGAGAGAGAGAGAGAGAGAGAGAGAGAGAGAGAGAGAGAGAGAGAGAGAATGAGAGAGAAATAGAGAGAGAGAGAGGTGCTTCGAGGGGAATGCAAATTTTAATTGTTCGCCCCGGCGGCTCGCCGGTTCTCGGCTCGCAATAAATTCGAGGGTGATTAATGGCGACTTTTATACGTCTTTGGAACGGCCTGGCCGGCGAGAGAGAGAGAGAACCCCCGTTCACCGTTTTGTAACAGTGTACGGCACTGCGCGAAGTTATTCCCTCTGAAAAAGATTCATTCAAAAGCGATGAATGCATTAACCGACCCCCGCAGCCGTGCAACGAATTCATTTTGCATTTTATGGCGCCCGCTTCTGAGTTATATCGTTGCTGCGAACACCCCGAGCGAAAAAATCGACGACGAATTATTGTACAATTATCTCGTCGAGAAATTACGGGCTCCATGGTTTATGGTTGATCGAGCGCGATTTTTCCCGTTCGGTAAATCTGCGCGGGATATTCTGCGACGCGATTCCGCATATAGATGGAGACCGTGAAAAAAATTGGCAATATAGAATATGTAGTATTTTAACAAAACGGATTACGATTACGCTACATCAGTTATAACGTGAATTGTTTTTGTCGAGACCATCGAAAACCAGATTTTAGTGAAATCTAGTTGGGATAGCTGTCTATCGAATAGAAAATCGATTCAATTTGCTCGATTTATTTCCGCATTCTGGCATATCGAAAACAATAATTAAATTTCGCGGAACTTTATTGTGCACTAAACAATTTAGCCCGCTGTAGAGTTACAAATATCCACTGTTCCGTCCCGTCGGAACAGAAAACGTGAAATTCTTTCGGACATATTTATGGTACGTTCGTGACTAAGAATCTTCCTCTAAGATTAAGTCAAGTAGGGTCATTCGACGACCATTCGAAAACATCGCCAGATGTTTGGTTTTTCGTAAAGGACAATGTACCATAAATTGGTCCCTTCGAACGACTAGCCGCGTCCGTCCACGGTAGAGTCACATTACATTGTTGCACCTCCTTCCCAAGGCTCCTTCAGAGCTACGAGAAGGAGGTCTAAACATTCTTGAGGTTGCTGATTGGTTCGTACAACTTTCGGCCAGAACCAATCAGTACATGTTTTTCTTCATCGCGTTCGGACAAGAAGTCGAACTCCGACAGTTCCTTCTTAGCTTTCGGACGAGCCTATTTGAATCCGCGAATATACAAGTACAACGCACCGGCCGTTGTACTTGTCTATCATTAAGTGTACTTCCAAAGACTTCCAGTGCGACCGTTAATTGTCCAGCGATCAGGACACGCGTCAAACCGGGATCGCATCTTTCATTAGATCCGCGAGCATCAGTTTGATTATATCGATTCAATCCGGATTAGGATTATTCAACTCTGCGCGCGTATAAGGCAGGACCTGCTAGATCAGCCTTACTGATGAGTCCACTAGCAGGTCCGGGACGAAACGCTTCTTTAACGTAATTCATTGTCACGCGAATCAATCATGTCTTTTGCGTCTTTCACACATCTAAATTTCTTGAACTACTGGCCCAAGATTAATTTGGCGGGTCCAGATCCGGAACAGTCGCGAAACCCACGCACGCGACTAAACATGGTCCTTCGAGCCGGATCCAGTGACCTAGGAAGTGCAGTTCGTGCAAAAGACAATCGTGCAAAAACAATCGTGTACAAACATTCGTGTACCGGACAATCATACAGTGGTCTGCAGCATTCGGCAGTCCACCCAACACGTTAAAGGAATCAACGTCCCTTATTCGTGCTAGCATCCGTCGGCACTGAGAAGTCTTTCGAAGGCAACAGCCTATCATATTCGCTCAAATCAGAGACACATCAGTAAAGGTAGACACGTTATTTTGAATTTACCAATCAGGATCGTTCAATTGGCAATTTCCCACGTTCATACGCGTTACGAGACACACAATAGCTAACGCGAACGAAACGAATACACATTCGCACATTTACACACCAATTACGTGTTTCAAGTCACAAATAACGATCGTCGCGAATCACCGCGAAGAGTTTCATGATTCTACGACGCGACAAAATGAATCAAACTTCGCGAACGCATCGAACGTTTGAGGAAAGAATTCGAATTCGAACGGTTTCGATTCGTACCAATCCTCAACGACATTCAAACCCGAATTCGAACGTAACGAAGAATTCGACGAAAACGATACCGCACGCGAAGCCGCGACCGTTGCAAACAATGACGTAATCGCGGACGCGACTCATTACATTCAACGTCAATCCCAAATGCGAGAATCGCGATCGACTCGCCCGCGCTGTACACGTTCATTAACAGCTTCATAAAGTCCAACTTCTTAGAAACACACTTTTCTAAGCTTGCTACACGCGCACATTGGATTAACGACATCCAACAATCTATGATTGTCAGTTTCCGAAAAGGCCGAATTCGCGATCGAATCATTTACAACCAACGAGTAAATTCACAAAGCCACGTAGGCTCAGCGGATGGAAACATACGACACCATCACGCACGTGTTTTGCATTATACCTTGCAACTAGCAAATGCAACCGCCATACCGGACAATTCGTCGGAATCTATAAACAATTCCATTCATTATACGTTTTCGCATATTCGATCATTGCAATCTTTCCGCCGATCATGGAAAGACGTCGCGAACGATCTCCTCACGAGCTTCACGATCGATCTAACTACCGATACGCGCAAACACGGGAACAACCGTTAACAAACACGCGTATATCTATATCTAACGCTTCGGATATATTGAAATATCGTCGCGACGCATCATATCAGCGAAAATCGTCTACAACGGTGACGAACGCGAAATATCCGAAACACGCGCTCGAGCAAACCGAGTAATACTCTCAAAACGGAAGTCATCGACACTACTTTCGTACAGACACGCAAACATAAACCAACAACGATAAATTCGCGATGATCAAATCGCGAGCAATCTTGACCTTTGCCCGATACAGCAAAGCAGGACGTTACCGAATATTCAGATCATCTAGTTTACATCCTCGAACAGAAATTCGAACGCGATTTAAAATCGAAGCAACGGTGCTCGGTATAACAATATAATGTCTCGCGCCGGGGCACAATAACACAGGTAGAAACTGTCCACGCGCCGGGTTTTCTACCTGCCGCATAACGCCGTCATAAACTTTAACCGTCGAACAAGCATCCGCACGGTTTCCAACAAGATCCGCAAAGTCGATCTTTAAACTCATTACCAAAAGACCTCATGTCAGGACTGGAAGTCGAGATCGCAACGTTTGAATTTACGCCTCAAACGTCGTGACGATAACCAGTTCTACATGTAGTCACACATTCCTCTTGACTCAAAAAGGGCCGCCTTCTTTTCCAAAAGAAACACCCTTTTTCTCAGGCATAACAAGCACTCGGAACGAGTTCGTTCAGTTCGTTTCAAACCTTCGAACACGCACAATCGACCATTGCTTCGAAACATTCGATCTAGCGGTTCAGTTCAGTGTTTCGGTTAAAATGCCACTCCACTTATATGCAACACAAACAAACAAAGAATTCGATCTACCTCGCCTGGAGGGTGGAAGTCAAGTTCACGACAAGTTCAGTTCGTTCGTAACGTGCTAACGAGTGATACTCACCACACCTCCTCCGAGTGCGTTTCAATACGGATCGTCATCACAGATCCACATGCATCAAGGCAATCGGTGACATTACACCAATGTCCAAATCGAGGCACATCCCTTCTCACATACATAGAGGGACCTCGCAAAGAACACCTTCTCGATCAACAGAGAAATTCGAACAACCTCACTAAGGATTGGAAGTCGAGTTCACAACCGTTTGAATTTACGCCTCAAACAATGTGATACTATCCAATCCTCGAGTAAACAAATACAACGCACAGTCGTTGCATTCTTGATCATTCAGACGACATATCAGAACTTTACGCGACAACACGCGAAAGACAAAATCAAACGGCAACGATCAAGCTGCATTACGTCGCGTTATCAAATGCACGCGTACGTTCTCGACGAAATATCGAAAGGGATCAGCAACCCCTCGTGCGTCCCGAAGACCGCGCATATTTGTCTTTTCGCATTCACACAAAATCAGCCAAATTCGAAGGCGATTCATAATCACGGAACTACATCAAGTTCAAATCGCATCGCGAAGCTCAAGGACGTGAACGAATCGAACGTCGCAAACCTCAGAATGTGAACTAAAGAGCACACGGTACCTTTCATACATGCAGACAACGGACCGGCTCAGTTCAAATTACATTCATTTGCTTTACGCGAAACATCGCGACGCGCTCTTGAGTAAAATCACTCTCGCGCACTTGAAATCGCATGGCGCCGTCTCACAAGCCACATTATCTCTAACGATGACAATTCACGGACAAAACAATTCTTTCGATCGACTCGAACATGTTTTTGAACTGTTTAAACAAGCAACCTGCTATCGTCAAACCTTACGTGCAAACGCGTGGCCGACATACAACGGAAACTGACATTCAAGCAATTCACAGTCAATCGAATTGACATTTGTTAAATCGAACATTTAATCTCGACGACATATTCGATCGGTAGACAATCACGTGAAGTCTACGCATCAAGTCGAACACGTCAAACTTACGCGTTCAATCCAAACAACGAACCACGCGTCAAATCATTCGACTATACCTCAAACTTCCGAACAATCAACCTTCGTTCTTACCTGCGGCACCCGCTAAAGGGTCGGCTATTCATAAACCACCGCGTGGATTATTACGGTCCTTTTTTCGTGCACATACAATAACGTCAAAATCGGACTCGAAGTGAAATTCACACTGCGGTTTTACCTGGTCACAACAAAGACTGTTTACCTAAGCTTTACTAACGACTTGATTACCGAGGTATTAACGATAACCTTTCAAAATCTTATTCGGACAACCATTACGAATTTCGTCGGTACAAGGAACGAACTAACGGAACAATGTCGGTAAAGAAACCTCGCGACACTTTATTAACAACCTATTTCGGATTTGTTAGACACAAACATCGCATCTTTCAAACACCACGACAACCGTATCGTCGGCAAGAATTGTTCACGCATGAACAATTCTACACACTCGTTATTCAAATCAAACCGTCTTTGAATTTACATCTACTCGCATGTCTCGATTGCCAAATCCAGACGATCTCTCCGTCTTCATTTTGACCATTATTTCCTGATTGGTGGTTCTATTAACGTGCATAACCTTTACTGATTTCAGCATAATATTATACGTACAATCGACCGACACTGCAGCATACGAGCAGTGACCGTTCAAACCGACAACGACGTTTGCAAACGAAACGTCGCGACATCGGAATCTTTAAAATGTCGATAAAGCACAACCGCGCAGTGCCAAACGTTAACTTAAATTACGTATCAACCCCAACGCATAACGAATCAAATATTGATCGATCGAATCGATCAACGAGGGGGAGCATGTTCCGTCCCGTCGGAACAGAAAACGTGAAATTCTTTCGGACATATTTATGGTACGTTCGTGACTAAGAATCTTCCTCTAAGATTAAGTCAAGTAGGGTCATTCGACGACCATTCGAAAACATCGCCAGATGTTTGGTTTTTCGTAAAGGACAATGTACCATAAATTGGTCCCTTCGAACGACTAGCCGCGTCCGTCCACGGTAGAGTCACATTACATTGTTGCACCTCCTTCCCAAGGCTCCTTCAGAGCTACGAGAAGGAGGTCTAAACATTCTTGAGGTTGCTGATTGGTTCGTACAACTTTCGGCCAGAACCAATCAGTACATGTTTTTCTTCATCGCGTTCGGACAAGAAGTCGAACTCCGACAGTTCCTTCTTAGCTTTCGGACGAGCCTATTTGAATCCGCGAATATACAAGTACAACGCACCGGCCGTTGTACTTGTCTATCATTAAGTGTACTTCCAAAGACTTCCAGTGCGACCGTTAATTGTCCAGCGATCAGGACACGCGTCAAACCGGGATCGCATCTTTCATTAGATCCGCGAGCATCAGTTTGATTATATCGATTCAATCCGGATTAGGATTATTCAACTCTGCGCGCGTATAAGGCAGGACCTGCTAGATCAGCCTTACTGATGAGTCCACTAGCAGGTCCGGGACGAAACGCTTCTTTAACGTAATTCATTGTCACGCGAATCAATCATGTCTTTTGCGTCTTTCACACATCTAAATTTCTTGAACTACTGGCCCAAGATTAATTTGGCGGGTCCAGATCCGGAACAGTCGCGAAACCCACGCACGCGACTAAACATCCACACAGCCGAGTATTCACAAGCTTCTGCGAATGACAGAATCCCAGACTACAACAAGCCAACACTCGCTATACTGCAACATTTTCGCCGGTGGGTCAAATATTTCTAGTTTGAAACAACTCGTAACATTTACGGAAATATTTTCAATGGTCGTTCGTTCTAGATGTGCAGCAACGCCGTTGGGAGCATTTTTTCCTGTGCTTAGTCTGCGTATTTACGGCATTGTTAGTCGTTTCTGCATTGCATATAAACGGAGTGCATTCTTTTTACTGTGTTTTCATGGTTGGGATTCGCAATTTGCCACAACTCAAACAATTTTGATTGTGTTAACGTTTCCCCGACTTCGAAAATTCCGTGAAATCAAAGTAAGCTATTTTGAGAAGTTAAAATGAACAAAGTGAAAACATGAGCCAAAGTAGTTCTGCAACCTTTTTCTATTTTCCAGTTAAATCATTTTTAATTGTGGACGAATAATTCATTAAAGTGGAAATATAAATTGGTTCAGTAAATTTTCATTTTACACAGAGATACACAATTTAAGGAGCTAATAGAGACAAGCTGGGGCCCGTAGGGACAATAAAGTGCCTGACACAGGACACAAAAATTTGTGGCAACGATAAAAGCCTTTTATTATCCTCATTCGAGCTTTTTACCGTTTTCTAATGGCCGGGCGAAAATTGAAAGCGTAGTTCCCCGACGGAAATCACGGACTCGTCGATATGCCAGCTGAAACAAATTTAACTTAGCCTGGCCGGGGGGGTGGGCCACGGTAACGATCTACTTGACCGAGAACCGAATTACTTGGACCGTCTGTCGCGGACAGGGATCTTTTACGAGCGGGCCGGAACATAAATTTTGAAAAACTGCACCGGACGGCGGACGGACACAGTGAAATCGCCTGGAGAGGCTCTAAGGGATCGACAGCTAGGAAAAAATGACGGATTCGTAGCTCAGGGTGAACGAGTCCAGCTCGAGAGCACGACTGAGCCGCTCCGGACCGAGGAAAAATCATCCACCAGTCGAGAGAGAGAACGAGATCAAACGAAAAACACGAGGATCAATGATTATCCCTTATAAACCTCTACAGGCCTTTGCTGGACCAGCGATGTTGCGAATGGGGTCATAGAAAGCTGTCAAGTACGTTCGTTTCAACAATTCCGAAAAAATTCGTCTGTTCAATCAATGTTTCCTATGGCCCTACAATAAATTCTTTTGTGGATCCTGCGAGATGAGTGAAATGAAATATTTCATTTAAAATAATATTTTTAGAGAATAATTAAAACATTTTCTAAATATTTCTATTTAAGATCAGAGGGAAGATGGTCCACCATGACAAGAGCAATCCAAATAATTTATTATATTTTTAACATCCTATTTCAAATTCGTATAAAAATTACCCGTGTGGATGAGGGTTAACAAACTACGAAAAAAGAAAACAAGTCTCTAAATAAAGAGACATATTGACAACATTTGGCTGATCACAGTACAGCAAGCAACTATTAACCCCTCGTATAAAAAATTATTAAATTGGTATAAAAAGTTACCCGTGTGGATGAGGGTTAATTAAAAAGTATGCACATACATCAAATGGTTCAGGATTTCTTCTGCGAGTATTATGAAAGATGGCGCGACGCAGAAATTGCGAGGATATTATTAATAGGATCTCCGTGTGGTAAAGAGAAGAGACTGAAATTTCGCGCGATCGCGACGAAAGGTGCTTTCAGTTCAGCATCGGAAGACGAACAGCGTGGTTCAAGTTCAATCTGGTGAAGCGGCAGCCAGCGCTGACGCAATGTTTTAAAACTATCTGGAAGGATGCGCGAAAAAATGAGGCGCCCGTCCCATCCATCCACCCTTGCATTTTATACCCCCGACAGGTGTCGTTATTCACGTGAGCGAAACCTCCTCGCCATCCTAGGACGAAGAGTCTGCGAAACGACGGGGGTGGAACGGTTCGTTATCTTCATTTCTCTGTCGATGATACGATCTCTCTTTTACTTACATACACGAACAAGAGACCTTCCACACGTTGTCCGGATGAAGGAAACACTTGCCTGCGATTCTTTATAAATGGAAATTGAAGTTCATCGAAGTACATTGTTAATCGCAGTGTAATCGTGAACTAGATAACTGGCCAAGAAAGTTCGTTCAAGATCCAAATTCTGACAAGCACACGCTGGAACACTTTATAAGGACAGCGTAATTTTCTGCTCCAGATATTTTCCCTACTGCGAGCCCTGGACCATGAATATTGCAATATATTGCAGGCCGAGCGGTAACTATATTCTGGACGGAGCGTCCGAAATTTCCCGGCACAGGCTTCCTTATATACACCGCACAAGATCCTGCGGATAACGAAATCATTGCAACATTCTGCTACCGAGTGAAAGGACTTTCACGAGTTACTCAGACCATGACGCGTGGCTGCCATTTTCTGATCCTCGTTTTCAACGAAAATCTTGCCGCGTCACATTCATCCTTAATTTTTAATACAATCTTTTCACTCATCATTTAGGAATATTTCAAGATAGAAGAAAAATGCACTTGATCATTTCCATATACACACGTTTTGTGATTACAAAGAGAAACATAAATAGTGGAACCAATATCAACACACAAAGTGCATCTTCTTCCCATCACAAGTGTTCAATAATATAATTTTTTCATCCATTATCGTAGAATATATATATTCCATTTTAAAATTGAATAGAAAAATCTACTTGATCAAGCACAACGTGCATCTTCTTCACATCACAAATTTTCAATAATATAATTTTTTCATCCATTATCGTGGAATATATATTCCATTTTAAAATTGAATAGAAAAATCTACTTGATCAAGCACAACGTGCATCTTCTTCACATCACAAATTTTCAATAATATAATTTTTTCATCCATTATCGTGGAATATATATTCCATTTTAAAATTGAATAGAAAAATCTACTTGATCAAGCACAACGTGCATCTTCTTCATATTGCAATTTTTCCTCCGACATAGAGAGAGTCAGGAAAATCTGCGAGGTATTTTTCGAAAGATTACCTGGGAACTTTAGCGAACAAAGATGAAGGGGCCGCGCGTAGTACGGGTCAAGCATAAACGCGCGAGTGGTGCGGAAGTAAGTCGCGAAAAAATTGCCGGCGGATCGCAAGAACGCGACCAGCGGGACAGACATAGAGGATCGGCGAGGAGACGGAAAGTTATAATTTGTCTGTCCCGCGGAAAACATATCTTACGCGCGAGCGTTGGTTTGCGCAGTTGGACAGGTGTCGTTACTCATAACGGCGGAACTTTCGCGGAGAAAGATATTTGCGTTCGAGCGGAAAAGACAGATAGCGGCCGGCGGCGTTGGGAGAGACACTGCTAGCTTCAAACAAAGAAGAGAATTCCCATTTGCCTTGGCCGGGGACTCGGCCTGGCGCTGTCTGCATAACGTACGTGCAACCCGACTGAGGGACATGCATGGCTGCTGTTTCTCGTGCGTCTTGCCACCTATGGCGCACTCGAACATTTTTGTTTGTTTCCGTTTAATATTGTCCGCTCCGTTAGCCTCTCGATCTATTCAAGAATGTCAGCATATTTCTACGCGCGACGTCGTACCATGATTTATTTCACTATTACCGTCATACCCTTTAGTTAGAGTGTGATAAAATCGGTATCAAAATTTTTACAGCAAATTTTTTCAGATCTCGTTGTAAAGAGCATACCTCGATCTATAAACTCGGTGCAGTTACAGTGGCGATAAAAATTTTTCTGGTTCTGTAGAGATATTTGAATATGTAGGACATTTTAGAAAGAACAGGTTCCCTTGGTTTAATGTCAGTAGCACAGTCTTCACTTAAAGCGCAATAAAATCGTAATGAAACAATCGTGCTTGACATTTTAAAGCCTCGTTGTAAAAAGAAGACTCCAATCTTTACACCCTGGGTAGTTACAGCCCGGGAAAAAATTTTTCAAACACGGTGGACATGATTGAATCTGTGAAACTACCCTGGAAAAATCGTGCCACCCTGTTCTAAAGTGTCTTGTACGTTATATTTTAAGGTCCCGTTGTACGGGAGCAACTTCATTTTTTAAAGTCCTGACAGTTCCACTCCGGGAACAAAATTTCCCAAACACCGTTGGAATATTCGAATCTCTAACATTTTTTAGGAAACTTGCACCACCCCATTTCGATGTTATTGGCATACCTTCCATTGAAACTACAATAAAACTGCAACAAAAAATCGTACATGAAATTTCTCGGTCTCGTTCGAATGAGGAAACTCCGCTTTTTAAATTCATGGTAGTTCGAGTCGCGAGAAATATTTTTTGAAGACGTGAATTTTACAACTCTGGAAACACCTCTAGTTTTTCGTCTATCTCTCGGTAAAAAAGGATTTCTGAAAAAAATGATTTAAGCGGATGAAAGTAGAGGCTCCGTCCTTCAAAATGAGCCTGGGTAAATTACTCTATAATGAAACATGAACAATTCAACACGTGCAGTTTCGTCACTGCAACGACAACAATTTTGCAGCGAGAATCAAAGCTAGCCAAAGTAGAAAATAAGTCCGAGAATATCGAGATGATCCGATGGGAGCGTGTAGACCTCGAGTGAGCAAACTTTCGCCAAGATCAATGTTTACAGAGTTATCTAAGTGGTTTCAGCGTGGAGCGGAGCTGCTCAAAGGCAGCAATAACGTCGTGAAACGAGGTGATTGGGTTAATCACGCCCGTTAAAAGACCTGTCTCTCTGTCAACCTGATAAACAAAAAGAATAAAAAACCAACGTTCGCGTTTTCACAGTAAAGCTCGTGGAATGGCAAGCTCTACATTTGGTCGGAGTTGTATTCTACATGTCAACGCCTAGACAGCTTCTATTCTGCTGTCGCAGTAAGCGCGAGCCTATTCTACTCTAGTAGCCACTGGAATTGCACTACTTATCTAACCGGTGAGACAGTTACACTGGCGGACCATGCACAGATTTATTCCACTTGCGTCACTAAAAGTATGAACTACTATGAACAGAGTCTGAACAGGGTCTGAACAGGGCCGTGCCTATTCTACATATTCCACTGTAACACAGACAATACCGTCGTCTAATTACGAGCGAGCTCATTCTACTTTCAACTGCGATGGAACGTCCGACGGTCTGATATGGCGCGGACCTATTCTACTGCGTTCGAGAGACTGGATGCACAGTGCACTCTGAACAGTGCAAGAATGTGCAATGCGGTGGTTGCACTGACTGTTGCCTTGGCCGTAATGTTTTGACCCTTTTTGCACAATGGTGATATTGTCTTAAAAAATTGTATCATAATGTTACAATGGGTCGAAAACTCCTCGTTCATAAAACAGCTCCAAAAAATCGTTCATCAAATTTTAAGGTCTCGTTGCAAAGAGGAGACTTCAATCTTTAACCACATGGAAGTTACAATCCGAAAACAAATTTGCAAAGTTTCTAGGGATATTTAACTTCGTATTTCTATAATAATGTCAACAGACTATTATTCGAGGCCCCGCTCTTGAACTTTCTTTTTCTCGGCGAGCTCTTATCGCGAGAGGAGGAGCGTCATTTGTCGCACGTATACAATAGACTTCCTTCGTTCCTCTGTTAACTGAGTTTCGCCAGTTGCGCGTCGAAGTAGACAGCGATTGTGCGATTGCAAGAGTCGTCGTCGTTGTCGTCAGCAACAACGAAACGATTCCAGGGGAAGAGGGGCGGGTCGGTTGACAGGGAGTACAATGGCAGCGTGATTGTATACACGGTTCTACAATCCCTGAATTAGTAATGCGATTCGACCGCGCGCGTGTGTATCGTAGTTTAGTTATGGTCGACGGCGGAGTTCGAATAAACGCACGCAATTGCGACTGGTTCGCGGAAACGCGATCTGCGGAAAAGTGTGTCCGGTAATCTGACCGAGACGAGCCCGGCCGCAGCTTCGACAATGTTGTTCGAATCTGACAGGTGTCCACTTTTTGGATCTGGTCCAACCACCCACGCCGCGGCGGACGGAAAAGATCAACGGAAATGAGAGGACGACACCATACTCGATACGTGCCACACCATCGCAATGTGTCTGATACACATTCGAAGTAGAATAAAATCGGAATAAAAAATCGTACATCAAGTTTGAAGGACCCATTATAAAGAGGAGACTTTAATTTTAAGACTATTAAAGTTACAGTACCAAGAAAAATTTTTTAAACACTGGGATTATTGAATATTTATAGAGGATGTGTCTGATGCACATTCAACGTGCAATAAAATCGAAATAAAAAATCGTACATCAAATTTTAAGGTATCGTTGTAAAGAGGAGACTTCAATTTTGGACCCATTAAAATTACAGTACCAAGAAAAAATTTTTAAACACTGGGATTATTGAATATTTCTAGAGGACGTGTCTGATGCACATTCAATGTGCAATAAAGTCGAAATAAAAAATCGTACATCAAGTTTTAAGATCTTCTTGTAATTCGGAGACTTCAATTTTGAGCCAACTGAAGTTACAGTACCGTAACAAAATTTTTAGACATTGAGGATGATTGAATGTTCCAGGAAGGCATTATACAAAAATGTGGAGGACGACACTGAAGTCCGAAAGGGGTAGAGAAATTTAAAAAATGTGTCCCTTTACATGTTACTGAAAATAAAATACCGGTGTCGCATCCTCTCCCTTTTGCTCTCTGTTGCTCTGTCTCGTGTCTAATGAAAATTCCTCTCCGGTTCAGTTCAGAGGCACAGAAGTCAAGTGAATCTACCGAGAGAGAAAGAGAGAGAGAGAGAGACTGCTTGCTCCCAGCTCGGTTGAAGTATTCTAGCAAAAGGGCTCGTGACTTTATCGCCTCGGTTATAAATAGGATCAGGTCTACCAATAGCTGCACGGGTAAATATAGATGAGAGCCCTAGAATGGCGGGAGAGGAAACTCTACGGGTGACCGCCCATCGCTACGCTTCTTTGAGACGTTGCCCTTCTTTGTACTTCATATTTTATTCTGCGCGAGAATCTATTCTTTCTGTACACTGAGAAATGGTTCAAACTGTACAATATTTTAATACACACGAGACTTGTTTATTCCTTGGAATAGTTCAATTCGCAATATTTTATTTATTAGGATATATCACCTGGTTAGATGGAAAATGGTTTAGGGCAGATAATGTTTAACGGAACAAATTGTGGTAATAACTGTTGATGAGCGGAGGGAAGCAAATAATTAGGGGACGCTCAAGACCGGTATGCGAGACAGAAACCGGAGAGAGCATACTTGAGACAATTGTTAACCGCACAGGACCTCTTGAAAATTCAATTAAAGTTAGATATCTTGTGGACGATAGTTAAGACGACATCCGGATGAACCAATCAGAGTTTAGAACAGTCTTCGCGTTTCTCCGGCTTCGGGTAACCTCGCAGCTCCGTGGCAACGCGAGGAATGCTCGGCATACTGGACACAATGGATCTCGGGGACTTGTGCAACTGTTTAATTAATCTAAATAATCTGCTTCATATCATGATGAGATCTTTTCTGTAAATCACGCAGACCTAGAATAATTAATGAACGTGCACAGTAGTCGTAATAAATGCTGGAGGAAAAGTTACGAGTTCGCAATTGACTGAAGTTCGTGAAATTCACGGCCACACAATCGGCAACGAAATTTTTCGGCGTGGTAGTTCCAGTGCATTATTAATCCTGGCTCGCAACAATATACCGGTCCAGGGGAACCGTCTGAACCCACTTTATCGTTGGAACTTCCATCCTCAAAAGGGATCAGCCGCGTAATGATACGGCGAGCGGCCCGGGAAAAGAACGAGTCTGCGGAAATTAGAAGTGCGTTCCCGCTTTATGCACGCTACAGCTTCGCGAACAAGGAGAGGAAAAGGATACAGGGTAAGCGGAAGGGAAAGGTTACAGGAGGAGGATCTTGGTAATTCGCATTCAGCTCTTTCAAGCATCATCGTGCGAGCCGGTCCTGTCTGCCTTCCGCAGGGGTTGCCTCGTGCGTTGCCTTTTTTCCCCAGGCTTCGTATATTTTATTAAGCAGCAACAGAGTAAAAAATTGCCTCTTCCATGCTGAAAGCCTCCACGACCGTGCCGGCGCTTCTCTGACTTCGTTGGGCTCCTTGGATTTTCATGGAAACGCGTGATTGATGATGCCAACAGATTTTCAGTAGTCGCGAACTTTCTACTCTTTCGTTTCATCTTGGATTTTCTCAGAACGTGATACTAAATTGCTCTGATGATAAATAGAATATAAGAATATCTAGTTGTCTAATTCAGCAACCGTTCTCTCTCTGTTTTCGTTTAATTTTGGATTTTATCAGAACATAATACTAAATTGTTGTAATGAAAGATATAAAGCAAGAATTTTAATTCGTTTTGAGCACCATCAGTAAGTGTTCATGGTGCAGAAGGGATGATAGTTCTCCATTAGCAAAGCCCGAAAACAGGCTCCGAACAGAGGCAGCTCAGAAGGGTGGTGTTCGCGTGGCCTCCTTATTAGCCTATCAGTTAATCCTCTTATCGGCCGGCTGCTTTCGCTCACTCGGTGCCGACTTGGAACTAATCTAAAATGCGGAGAACCGTGAGGCGTGTCTGGCAAGGTGTATCCCGTGCTGCGGGAAAGGCAGGGGGCCTCGTCCGAGGTCAGCGCACCTCTTCGCTACAGTAATTGCCCCTATAACGAACCTTTTCATCCGGATGAATGGACGCATGTATATTTCATCTCTTCCGTCATCTCTCTCTCTCTCTCTCTTTCTCTCTCCCACCTTCTAGTTTTTTTCCATTCATCGCTTCGGGTACACTGTGTCCCGTGTTTCTTCTTTTGCTACCAACTTCCGCGTTCTAACCCCTGCTGACGAGCCGAGGCACAATGTTTGCGATCGTTCTCGTCCAATCTCGGATCCTTGAATCGTAGCACATGATGAGCTAAAATTGTAATGCGGCGATTTACGATGTAACGCGAGCCATTTTGCAATTATTATACTGTAGGTGCTGTGAAACATGTTTACATAGAATATTTTATTATTTTTGAAGAGTGGGCGTGGCGAATGTCGAGTGGGCGTCGCCTATCTCGAATGGGCGTGGTCTAGTTGCCCTTGCCAGAGCCAGGGCAATACCCAACAGAAACTAATTTCGGAAGATTTTTCCGAACTCGTAGAATATTAATGATTTTCTCTGATGATTATCCTATTACTTTTCCTCCTACGTTCATCCGAACAAGGAGTCGTGATCTTTGAAACCGTTCCCGTAGAAGATCGCTCGGAAGAAAATTCCCATGAAACGCGGTGGATTCGTTGAGGGGATGGGAACTCGTAATTATTCTTCTCGGTCCTTACGCGGGGGGAAAAAATACGTCGAACTAGGAGCAGGAGATCATTTTAATCGCGCAAAGTGAGAGACACTCGCAGCTGCAGTCGAAGGAAACTTTCCGGGATCGATCCCCCGAAGCCGGGAAATAGCAAAGGAAGTTTTCGGGTCGCTCGGGCCTTTGCCCTCGAACGTTTCAATTATCGCCAGGCCGGAGAGTAACGGGGGCCTCGGCAAATTCCTTATTGCTGCGTTAATAAAATTTATCTTTGCTCCGCCCACCGGGGGTGGAATAGTTTCGCTTTACTTTTCGTATAAATCGTGCTTCCTTGATGTTTCGGCCTCGGAGCTCGAACCAGCGCTACAGAGATAGTCTAGCCTCTACGGTGAAACTTCTGCTTACGAGTAGGATGATCAGGATTTCTCTGTTCTTATCGCGGCTCATAAATATCGGGGAGAGGCAGCTGCTACGCCTGGCACGCCTCGCGAAAAAAATTTCCAGAGCGAACGACCAAAAGAAACGTCGCTTTCGACTATGCAAATTGAGCTCTTGATGGCGGAATTATATTGAAGGCATGTCAAAATGGATTGAACCCAATTGGGCGTGGCTCCTGTATCCCCTCCCACAATCTCCAAATTTTTTGAATTGCCTTTCGTCAATTTTCAGTGTACATGTTTAAGGGGTGGAGTCAAAGTGGACGTGGCTATATATGGTTCTACAGAAGCATCGTCTTTCGTTAATTTAAGCTTCTGTTTCACGGCTAGCTAGCAAATTTGCACTTGATTTGTCACATCCGACTGAAAGTAGAATTCGAAACTTTGATAGGTTCAGCCCCGCCCTTTTCAAGCTTGCGGATGCACTATAGATTCCATCATCCCCTCTCCCCGTTTCCCCGGTAGAATTGTCCCAGTGTACTGTGTAGATCTTCGTTTACCCCAAGTTAAACCTCGACTCTTCGTTGGCAAACAAACCGCCACCGTCAAACAGCTGGATAGTGTACCGAGCAAAGTCTGGCTTCAATAGCTTGTTACCGTATATTTTATTATACGTTAATGCTGACATCGCGTAAGACAATTACCACCCTGTATAATTGTACATAATCGCGAGTAATAACAACTCTGTGCATTACAGTAATTATTAGCATAAAAAATGCTTAATTTAAAAAATTAAATTGCGAACTTGAATGAAAATCCTCGATACAATGTTTCCGCAAGTTATGGTTGGTTAAGATCCTTCATCATTAGCCTGTGCAAGAATAATTCAAGAAATTAAATAAAATTAAAAATAATTGCCTACCGCAAGGAGCAGAATTATTGACTAATTAAAATAATTTTCTTTCGCGTAAATAAAGTCGGTTGTGTAAGAATCTCTGGTGCAACGATTGCGACAACTGCATAAAAATGGTTGGGGCAATAATTCCGTCGATTGGAGCAGCTCGCGGACTAATTAGAGCGAGGTAAGTGAGCGTGGAGGATCGTTGGGCGAATGAACCGTGGCTCCGTGGCGAAGATCAAATGGATTCTATCCGAGTAATTGTGCCTCAGGTGGCCCCGGTACCGTAAAAACAATGAAGACTAACCAGACAGCCATGAATCCATCACATTAGCCGTTGGATTAATCGCGTATCGGAGCGTCGACGGCGGAAAGCGCAATTTCGAATCAATCTCCGGGGATCTGACAGTGGCTGGGCTCCCATTTTTCTCCGGCAGAGCAGGCAAATCGATAGCTTTATCCGGCGAAGTCACCGAGCGGCCCGCAACAAACGCGAAACTCCATTTCCGCGGAAAGCAACCATGCACCCACCCCCCACACACACACACGCACACACCACCACCACACATGCAATCGCTCGCATAAGCAAAGCCCCGGGGTTACAACGCCGGAACAGGACCACCCTTGTAACGACGATTAACCAGATAAGCGGACAGGACGAGTTAATTCGTCCAGCGTGCTCCATCGCGTCAACGCTCCTCCAACATTTAAAAAAAAAAAATTTTTTCTCAACTGTCCGATAGATTTTTTGGAAAAGTTTGTTTTCAAAAATAAGTGTTGAGGTTTCACCATTTTTATCTGCACTGATGACAGTAACTGTGGGGTTGTTTGTTACATAGGGTTGTTCTGTGGTCTCCCCCGAAAAGAATAATACAATTTAATATTAAATTTCGCATGCGTGTAGACAAGATTCAAAAATTGTTTACTCGAAAAATAATTTTATTGTGATGCTTCTATGGTGATAATTATGCAGTTCATCGTTACGCAGGGATATTCTATGGCCTCTCGCGGACGGAACAATAATTTAATGGAATTAATCATACGTTTCAAGATGTTTTATTATTTGTAGAATTCAAAAGGATTCGCAGCGCGAATAGTAATTTCATAATTTCAAATTTAACCATTTTCGTGCTTCAATAGTGGTAGCTATACCAATGTATTTTATGTGCGGCTGTTTTATGGAACCTCGTGAACGGAGTAACATGGTTTTCAATTAAATTACGTATACGAAAATTTATGTAAACGATTATCAAAGGGAAGAGGACTCGTACGTTACATAACGAAAACTAAAATGAATATTTAAACATTTTTCCTCACGTCGATAACGGCTGCTATGGAATTGTTTTTTACATATGGCCACGCTGTGAACTGTCCTGGACAATATAACACAATTTTAAATTAAATTACTGATACTGAAATAGGTAAAAATAATGATTAAAGCGAGCGAAATTTTGTACAGGTTTTCACATTTTTTTTTGTTTTTCAAAAATGGGGTTGTAGTGAAAATTATTATATTTCACAAATCGCATTTTGTCTTCAACGCAAAAAGAAGTGGAAAATCAACGCGGCGATTCGACAGAACCGCCGACTATCAAATTCGCGTCGGAATTAAACGTGTATTTGACGAACTTCCGTCCGAGTACGGATCGCGTAATCAACAGGGGGTTGTTTTGCATGCGAAAATAAGTCAAAAATGTAGAATAAAATTTTTCCGTTTGAGCCTTGGCTCTCTAGATAATTAAGTTTTGACGGGTACAGTCGGACACAGTCTGAAACGTTGAAATGCACGGGAACTCTTTCACAACCTTTTCCAAAAG